>CM038676.1:608264552-609738727 GCA_021605205.1 Aegilops longissima | reverse complement strand
ATGGCCCGCGGAGACGAGCTACACGCCATCAAGTATCTCCCCCTTAAGCTCAAAGGGCCAGCCCGGCACGGGCTAAACAGCCTGCCAGCAAATTCCATTGGCAGTTGGGAAAACCTGGAAGACGCATTCCTTGACAACTTCCACGGAACTTATGTGCGACCACCTGACGCCGATGACTTGAGCCACATCACTCAACAGCCGGGAGAGTCAGCCAGGAAATTCTGGACTCGGTTCCTAACTAAAAAGAACCAAATAGTTGACTGCCCGGACGCTGAATCCCTAGCGGCTTTCAAGCATAATATCCGTGACGAGTGGCTCGCGCGACACCTCGGCCAGGAAAAACCCAAGTCCATGGCAGCTCTCACAACACTAATGACCCGCTTTTGCGCGGGCGAGGACAGTTGGTTGGCGCGGACCAGCAGCACTACGCCATAGTCTGGCAATTCGGATGGCCGCGACAATAACGACAAGCCACGGCGTAACCGACATAAGCGACGGAACAACGGCGACATCACTGAAGACATGGCAGTCAACGTCGGATTCAGTGGATCCAAGCCCGGTCAGCGGAAGAAGCCGTTCAAAAGAAATAATCAGGGACCGTCCAGTCTGAACCGCATACTGGAGTGCTCGTGCCAAATTCATGGCACCCCGGACAAGCCAGCCAACCACACCAATAGAGATTGCTGGGTATTCAAACAGTCCAGCAAGATAAACGCCGAAGACAAGGACAAGGGGCTCCACAGCGACGATGGCGAGGAGCCTCGACGCTCAACTCGGGGATGTAGCAATCCCCCTGTGTGAAAACGGTCAACATGATCTACGCGACGCATATCCCCAGGCGGGAATGGAAGCAGGCACTAAGGGACGTCTATGCGATGGAGCCAGTCAACCCCAAATTCAACCCATGTTCAGCTTGTCCGATCACCTTCGATCGTAGGGACCACCCTACTAGCATCCGTCACGGCGGCTCGGCCGCATTGGTCCTAGACCCAATCATTGACGGATTCCACCTCACACGCCGCCCTTATGGATCGTGGCAGCAGCCCTAACCTGCTTTACAAGGACACAGTGCGCAAAATGGGCATTGACCCTTCAAGGATCATGCCCACTAAAACCACCTTTAAAGGTGTAATTCCGGGAGTAGAGGCCTGCTATACGGGCTCTATAACATTGGAAGTGGTCTTCGATATTGTCCCCTTCGGCAGTGGTTACCATGCACTGCTCGGACAAACCGCATTCGCCAGATTCAATGCGGTACCACACTACACATATCTCAAGCTCAAGATGCCAGGACCACGCGGGTCATAACGGTAAACGGAAATATGGACCGCCCCTCACGAACAGAAGAACATACTGCAGCCCTTGCGGCGGAAGTACAATGCGGCCATCTCCAACAAACCAATCCGGCGACAACAACTTCGAGCACAGTCAAGCAAGTTCGGAGCACCCCGCAACAGGATCGTCTGGCACGCCAAGAGCGCGACTAGCAGTCCGGCCTCTGCTTAAGCCCCATCAAAGCAGCATTCGTGCCACGTGCACACAATTACGCACTTAAAATACCATGGGCATAGGCGGAGACGCATCAATGACTCAGTCAATTGTGCGGGTAACCGCCAAATACTTTCATACTCTTTCCCTCTCACCTTTCAGGACACCACGTTGGCGCAGCATCCTCAAAAGACCCGAATTGCCGGACTTATAGGGAAGAGACATCCAAGGAGGCAATAGACGTTGTGCATAGAAGGAAACACCCAGGTGGATTCTATTTACGATCATTATACCTGCTTTATCTATCTGAACACAGCCTGCCCCTGGATAGGACATGTCAAATAGTCCTATTTTATCTCTGCTTAACGCATCCATTGTAAATGTACGCTTAAACGTATTTTCGTCAATGGGAGATTATATATAGCGTCAGCTTATTATTCTTATTTGAGCATTTTTTCTCTTACAAATGTTTATTTGATATTGCATCCGTACACTTTGGTGCGGCCGGTTTGCCAAGGGCTTCTCATGGCACCCCGTAATATGGCAAATAAAGTCCGAACACTTTCAACAGTGCGGCACCCCGAACTTATAGCACTATATGCATCAGCTCCGAATCATGTCTTGGGTCTACAGTTGGGATAGCCTGCCCCTTGTTTTGGTGCCTTACGCCCGCTATATCGGCTAAGGTAGCGCAGAGAGAACTACAGCGATTGTGTCCCGGTTCTTCCGAACGAGCACCTCAGTAGAGAAAGCCGAAACTGACCGGCATGATGTGGCGAGAGCTGGTCGCTGTTCGAGAGGTTTTAAAATCCTTCAAGATTTTCCGCTTTAGGCGATAAATCGGCTTTGTCCAATCTAGGCGTGTATAGCGCCCCAATTCGGCCTTCCGGATTCTAGGGGCTTCGCCGAAATTTAAAATTGTAGACTTCTATGGCTAAGTGAAAGTTATAAAGCCGCGTAGTCCGATTGCCTTGTTCGCTGCGCTGGACCTCCTTAAGGGACCAAACATTTGGGTAAAGAGTGTTCGGGTTTTCCACGAACACCCCAGTGCTAGTCACGTGGGGGCGGAAGCCGATGACTGGCCTACTTTCAGGATTTTATAAACAGCCGCACAGAAGGTAATATTTTAAATAACAAAAGTGCTACATAGCGCAAGTAACTTCGTCCTTAATTACAAACATGACAGAAGTGAATTCATTCCAATATGGCGTCCTTGGTACACTCATTGGCAACGAGACGAGCACCCTTCATCACGCCATCGTAGTACATTTCAGGATGGCGATGCGCTTTACCCTCCGTGACCCGTCCTGACCAGCTTCTCCGATCTAGCTTGCCCCAATGCACCTTGACCCGGCAAAGCTCGGCGGGCACCTTCGATGCAAATAGATCGCTGATCACTTCAAGCCGCGGGCAGGCATCCACCATCCGCTGATCAGGCCAAAGTAGCTCTCAAGGAGCTCACTGTGCCACATCCGGACTATAAAGTCCTTCATAGCCAGTTCGGCCGCCTGTGGATTTTGATCAACCGCTTCACTTGGTCACCAGAGGCATCGGATGATCGGCCCCATCATACCGGGACCGTACAGCCTCCGCTGAGCTCCCTCCGGGCACGGTAGAACTTCGCAGCTGCCCGAGACGCTGCGTGGCAGATCTGCAAATGCCCCTGGAGAGCTCCGTATTCGAGTACGTAAAAGAAACGCCTCCTCCACATGTTTTCCTTGCATAAATAATTTCTTACCCGCTGCTATCTTTTTGGCCTCCTTGATCTCCTGTTGTGCTTTCTCGGCTTCAGCCTTGGAATCTTTCAAAATCACAAGGGAATTTGCAAGCTTGGCCTCCTTCATATTCAGATTATGCTCCACGGACTTGCACTTCTTGCCGAGGTCCTGGAGCTCCTGCTGTACCTCGCCCACTCTAGCACTTTGCTTTTCGCGCTCCTTACACTCCGAGGCCGCCTTGTCTTCAGCCTTGGACAGCACCTTCTTCAGGGATGCCAATTCGGTGGTGGCCTCATACATGATCCACGACACTTAGGTGTTAGACTCACAATTCTGCCTATCCTTAAACGCATAAGAGCGGGAATTACTTACCTCGCTTCTTCGAGCTGCCTCTTCGTGAGGATTTAGCTCTCCTCGCTACCGCTCTAGGTGCCGCTTGAGTCGGCAACCTCAAAGAAGACGGGCAGCAGCAGCAAGCAGGACAGCCTGCTTATTCACAACAATACTTATTATTAGACTCCTGCGGATTATAGTTGACCCTCCGTTTGGCTTTTCTTTCAGAACACTGTTGGAGATATGCCCTAGAGGCAATCATGTATGACGATATTTCCTATGTGTTTATGAATAAAGATAGTCCTTGGACATTATCAATGATATGTATCAGCAAGTACATGACTTGTTTGTGGGACTATGCATTGTATGATAGCTGTCCTAAAAGGTCCCTAGTCGAAAGGGCTGTGTGGACGCGCGGCCGACTATACTGGCATGTGACACAGTCGATGGCTTGGTCTCACTAGCCATGGAGCATTGGATGCTAACCGGACAATATTGACTTGGAAAGGTCTGGTCGGATTCGATGTAGTCGGATCCGAGTCGAGATAAGGTCCTAGTCGGACAGATCCAACTATGAGACGCAGCGATATGTCATCTGTGAGTCTCTAGTAGAACATACGTTTTATGTCCTAAGACCTGAGCTGACGCATGTACTCGGGATGGTGACAGACTTGCTTTGGGCCGACCAAACGCCACTCCGTGACTGGGTAGTCACAAAGGTAGGTTTCGGGTTTTGTCCAGTCCCATGCTGCGTGACATGGTCGAGCAAGATGGGGTTTGCCCCTCCGATCAGGAGAGATATACTCTGGGCCCCTTGTCGGTGTCAAAACCGGCGGATCTCGGTAGGGGTCCCAATCGTGCGCCTAGGCGGATGGTAACAGGAGACAAGGGACACGATGTTTTTACCAGTTCGGGCCCTCTCGATGGAGGTAAAACCCTACTCCCGCTTGATTAATATTGATGATATGGGTAGTACAAGAGTAGATCTACCACGAGATCGGAGAGGCTAAACCCTAGAAGCTAGCCTATGGTATGATTGTTGTTCGCCCCACGGACTAAAACTCTCCGTTTATATAGACACGGAGAGGGCTAGGGTTACAGAGTCGGTTACAATGGGAGGAGATCTACATATCAGACGCCAAGCTTGCCTTCCACGCCAAGGAAAGTCCCATCCGGACACGGGACGAAGTCTTCAATCTTGTATCTTCATAGTTCAGAGTCCGCCAAAGGTTATAGTCCGCTATCCGGACACCCCTAATCTAGGACTCCTCAAGAGTAGCCTCAACCAGGCTTCAATGACGACGAGTCCGGCGCAGATTGTCTTCGGCATTGCAAGGCGGGTTCCTCCTCCGAATACTTCATCGAAGATTTTGAACAAAAGGATAGTGTCCGGCTCTGCAAAATAAGTTCCACATACCACCGTAGAGAGAATAATATATACACAAATCCAACCTGCTGACGTATTCCGCAGCGTGACATCACACCATGGCCAAGCCTTTATTCGAATCGTTATTACTTTCCCACCTCAATGCACTTAGCGAGGCGGTTTCCTTGGCACGTCTTGTCAAAGCAGAGATTGTGTCCCCTTATTTCGGGATTCTCATCAATACGGGTGTGGGTAACCCAACCGTGCCATTAATTACGGCGCTTGGGAGATAAGCGAGTTTTACCAGGCTGGTGGGGGCACATAGCTTCGTCCACCCATATAAGGGATAAGGATCCACCTTTTTCATCTACGCCTTCTTCCTCCTTTGCTTATCCATTTCGCAAGACTCGAGCTCCAGCGCCTAAGTCCGCACACCCCACCTCAACCTTCTCCAACCATGTCCGGAGCGGGAGGCAGGTGGATGGTCTCCTCCGTCACGGAGGGACACATCAAAAAGCTGAGGGAGGCAGGATACTTGTCTAACAACATCGCGCACCGGCTCCCAGAAGAGGGGCAGCTCATCCCCACCCCAGGCCCCATGAGAGGGTGGTGTTCCTCACCCATTTCCTCCGCGGACTAGGCTTCCCACTCCACCCATTTGTCCCGGGGCTCATGTTCTACTACGGCCTGGATTTCCATGATCTGGCCCCAAACTTCATCCTCAACATCTCGGCGTTCATCGTCGTGTGCGAGGCCTTCCTCTGCATCCAACCCCACTTTGGCTTATGGCTGAAGACCTTCAATGTCAAGCTGAAGGTGGTGGGCGGCCGCCAAGCGGAGTGCGGAGGTGCCATTGTGGGCAAGATGCCCAACGTCCTATGGCTCAAGGGCTCCTTCGTGGAGACCATAAAGGGGTGGCAATCGGGATGGTTCTACATCACCGAGCCGCGCGGCCCTGCATGGGTCGCCGCCCCTAAGTTCCGATCTGGAATCCCCATGCGGCTCACCTCCTGGAAAAATAAGGGCCTGTCGTGGGGAGAAAAAGGATAGCTGACCGGACTCCAAACGTGCATCCAAAGCCTGGCGAGCAAGAAGCTCAAACTTGTTAACGTAGTCCAGGTCATGCTCATCCGCCGGATCCTCCCGTGCCAACAACGGGCTTTCAGCTTGTGGGAGTTTAATTCGGCACAGCACCGAACGCTGTGCAGGCTCTTCGACACTACGTATGAAGATGCTTGGAAGGTGCTGTTCAAGGGCGCCGAGGCTCTCGTATCCGCTACCAAGGATCGCGGATTCAGCGCGCGGAGTCAAACCAACGCGGTGAGCCGTCTTTACCTCTTACAGGATATTTGTCTTTCATAGTTTGACTTCATGCGGGATCTAAACTGTCTTACCTTTGACAGGATTGGCAGGAGATGTCCGGGCAGATCAGCTGTCCGGCTCCCTTGCCCGAAGACCCAGCGGACGCCCGCTTGATGTTGCTGCTGGTTCCGGACTCCTATGTGGTGCCGGAGGAGAAGGCCAAGAAGAAAGCCACGGTTACTCGAAAGAGTTCCAGGCGCCTGGTGGTGTCGGACTCATCGTCCGATGACTCTGAGGCGGACTCCTCCCACGAAAACGAGGAGGAGGAAAGAGAGGTCTCTCCCCAAGCGGGGGAAGAGAAGAAAAGGAATGTCGCCCCAACGGGGGAGGCCGGAGGGTCCAAGAAAGGAAGGACCCTCCTTCCGTACTACTCCACCAACACCGATGACGACGAAGATGAGTGGTCGTATAGGGCCAAGCCCTTGGCAAAATCGTAAGTGTTTGGATACCAGAATGACTCATGGCATTCCTTTATTGCACAGTATCTTCTGACGCCGAATATAATCATGCATTCCGCCCAACGCCCGACTCGATGCTTCGTTGAGCGGCTCCCTGGATTCATAGGATGTGAATTCGCTTCCGACTGCTACCTCCCCTCGCCCTACAGACAATGCCGAGGTGGAGTCCCAAAAGGGTCCAAACCAGGAGGAGGTGGTCCTGGAGGCGCCGCAAGGCGACCTCTCGGACTCCAGGCGCAAAGGGGACAAAAACCCCAAGGGCTCCAAGTCCGGCCCTGGGCCGGACACCGCACCGGAACCTTCAATGGTTCCAGAGTCCGGCAGGTGGCCCCTAGTAAGAAGGGCAAGCCTGCGACGCTGGTGACCTCTGTCCAACCTGAGGCACCGGATAATTTGCTGGAGGTGCTTAACGGCGCCTCCATCGACGAGGAGCACCGCACTATTATGAGTGCGGTGATCCGAGAAGGTTCAGTCCGCCAAGAGGGCTGGCTGATTAAGCTCGTGCCAGCCTTCTAACAGGCTTTGAGGTATGTATTTAAGATATGTAAAAATATTACCGCATAGACAGTAGCCCCTGATGCTCTGTTTGGTGTTCGGAAAGAAAAGCCGAACTGTGGATCTAAAAGATATACGCAGGAGTCTAACATAAGTATGTCAATATGGGAATGCAGGCTGCGCTGCTGACCTCTGCCACACTGATTGCGGAGGTCGATGCATTGAAGCATAGCCTCGAGCGGTCCGAGAACGAGCTCGGCCTTGCCAAGAAGCAGCTCGAGGACAAGGAAGGTAAGTAATACATTACGTAAGTATATAAAAAGGATGTGGTTGCAATAAATGACAGGACCAACGTGAGTATTACAGGGGCCATAACCCAGGTGGCAATCCTGAAGAAAGCGCTGTCCAAGGCCGAAGACAATGCGGTCGTGGAGCGCATAGAGCGAGAAAAGCAGGAGGCGCGGGTGGCGGAGGTGCAGCAAGAGCTCCAGGTTCTCGTGACAAAACACGAGAGTTTGGAGCTTGACTCAAAGACTCGAGAGTCCGAGCTTGCCTCGGCCCTTGAGACCGCCAAATCTGCCAAGGCGGAAGCCGAAAAAGACCTCCAGGAAATTGAGGCGATGAAGAAGATAGCGGCGGGTAAGGCATTCTTTATGCAAAGCAAGCATGTGAAAGTGAATTATTTGTTACTTACCCGAGTCCGGAGCTCTCCAGGAGCATTCACAGATCTGCCCCGAAGTGTGTCCAACGCTGCCGCATACTACCGGGCCGAGGAGGGGAGCTCGACGGAGAAGGTGTTCTGGTCTCAAGATCTTTGAGCCGGACACCCGTGTTTTTGAGCGACCAGCTGAAGCAGCTGGTCGAGCTCCATAAGGTGGCCGAACAGGCCATGAAGGGCCTTATAGTCCGGCTATGGCCTAGGGAGGTCATGCCTGGGAGCTACTTTGGGCTGGTGAGGCAGTTGGCTGATGCCTGTCCATGCCTTGAAGTCATCAAGCGCTCCGTATGCATCGAAGGTGCCCGTAGGGCCCTTGCCCGTGTTAAAGTGCACTGGGGCAAGATGGATGCTGAGAAGCTGGTGACAGATGGGCCACCGCAGGGCAAGGAGCATCGCAAGCCCGAGATGTATTATGAGGGCGTCCTGAAGGGTGCCCGCCTTGTGGCGGATGAATGTTCCAAGGATGTAATTTTTGAGTAAACTCGCTCGTGTTATCCTGTGCGCTGAAAACTTGTTCATATGCGCTAAGCAACGCTTTTTGAATTTAAAATATTACCTTGTGTGCGGCCGTTTATTAATTCTGAGAGATGGCGAGTCGTCGGCTTCTGCCCCCATGCCACGAGTGCTGGGGTGTTCAGGATAAACCTGAGCGCTCTTGTTCCCATTCTTGTGTCCTTCGAGGGAGGCGCTCAGCACAACGAACAAGGCAATCGGACTATAATGCTTTATCACTCTCACTTAGCCATAGAATTCTATAATTTTAAATTTCGAAGAAGCCCCTAGTATTCGGAAGATCGAGTTCGGGGCCTATCCACGCCTAGGCCGGACAAAGCCGACTCCTCCCTCTAAGCGGCATAAGTCTTTAGGGACTCGAAACCTCTCGAACAGCGACCAGCTCTCGCCCTATCACACTACAAGAAATATGCTATCTTGTGACCTCCACTATTGGTCACTGAAAGGTCATAGTTTTTCATTTGCGACCTTTTTGTGACCAAAAACAGAAGGTCAAAAGCTGAGGGTCGTAAACTGACTATAGCGACCTTCTCTGTGAGAAGGTCGTGGACGTTTATGACCAAAATATTCCTACTGTGGCGTTTTGGTCACTAGCAGCCTCCCCAGTCCACGTAGGCATCCAGCGTGGCAAGCTGATGTGGCACAACATTCAGGCCGGTCCAATTCGGTTTTCTACATGGGCCTAGCCCAACAATTCGGCCTTTTTACTGTATATTTTTTCTATTAATTTTCGCTAGCTACATGGGCCTGGCCCAACAATTTGGCCTTTTATATTCTAGAATGCAGCCTTTTATAGTCTACTAATTTTCTATTTTCAGCCATTTTATTTTGCAGCGGGTCCCACTTGTCATACTTAGCTCAAAATTTGTCCCACACATTAGAAATTTCGAAATTTGTCACACAACCATTATAACTTGGACCCAACTTGTCAGGTTTCCATTTCACGGGTATTCAAATCACATACACAATCATTGTTTCGAACAGACAAGAGAGCAAATGAAATTGGTCCAAAACAATACTACATTAATCTATTACAATAGTTACAGAATATTACAACCCAGATATGCCTACTACTGCCTACAACTACAACACATAATATGCTACTCTTTGATGATATGCTTCACAGCTTCGGACATGGATTCGCACTTCACCTGTGCAAAAAATAAGAATGAACATATAAGAATAGAATAGGTACAGAACATCAAACAGTAGCCAATGAGGGATCCAATAACTTGTAATCAAGAATTGACAGCAAATGCCATGTACATAAATAGTATGACTAACACTAACCAGTATGCGTTCATGGAGTGACTAAAATGTTCTCACTAGCTAGGAATGTTTTTGGTATATAATATACTGACATGTGCAACTCTCTAAATTGATCGTAGAAATGAAAACTGTAAGAACGAGTTTTAGAATCCAGGCATGTCAAATTTTAAGCACCAGCAGAATAGATCTAACAAATCAGACCATGATCATCATGCATCAGGATTTGTGGTTCTAGCAAAATAGTAAAGAGATGGACATACCAGCTACTACAACACCATTCTCGTGACCACAGACATCAGCATTCACTAATAATTCCCTTTGGGAGATCAAACTATGCATCCAACAAGCTACAGCAACAGGGAATGCAGAAAAATTATGACCCGAGATGACGAATCAACTGGGTGCATCTCAATTTGAACAACCACGGCAAGATAACAACCGCATACTAATGCGGCGAATCAAATCTGCACGCAGGAGCAGCGCCGTTCGTGGCATCCACATGAGGACACGCAACATCAAGAACATGGCGCATGATAGCAATAGACCTAGAGATCTAGGACGGAGGGAGGGGGGAGCTTACACTTGCGTATGCAGGCGACCGGGTAACCGCACAAGGAGCAGGTGCTCTTCTGGAGGTTGAAGTTGCGGCGGCCGCAACGGATGCAGAATTGAAGAGGGCCCTCATGTAGCAGTAGCAGCAGCAGCATGAAGAATTGAAGACCGACCAACAGAGCCTGCAATGCAAACAGAGAGGCATGAGGAAACTGAATCCAATCACATCAAATCAAATCGAGCTGCTGCACCTTGACCTTGAGGAAAACAAACCTCATCTCATCTCATCTCAGGGAAGAATAAGAAGAAAAATATATGGCTGCTGCTCCATGACCATGACCTTGAATTGTTGCTGCTGCACCAGATCGAGGAGGAATAAGACCTGCAAAGAAAGCAATAACTAGCAATGTACAAGCATGAATTCATGGAAGGACGGATGCAAGGCCAAACATCCAGCATACTGTTTCTTAATGCCCCAAATACTTCAAAACCCATGGTAGTTCTAACCATATTAAATTAAAGGACAAAGTGAAGTCATGATGAATTGATAGTTCCATCTTATAAAGCTTTCTGTTTAGCATATCCTAAATCACAATCTATCTAACAATATATGAACTCTTTAGTTTTCAGAACCGAGGCTCACATATTTGGGCTGATTTGTACAGAGCCAAGAAAAATTCTTACAAAACAATTCATGGAAGCATATCATCCTTTCAGTCCCTCACCCATATATCATCCTTTTAGTATTTTTTTACTTGAGACAAACTAAATGCTAACATCAATGAAAACAAGACTTGAACAGAAATAGCTATTAAAGAAACACGTTTATAAGATAGAATGAAAATGATTTACACCACAACATATAGTCCACATGTACTGGAGCTATCACAGAGACTACAGACCACACATAATCACACATATGCGAACAAGGTACTACTCCATGGTTCAGGTTACACTAATAAACATAATTATACAAGCGACTAGACTAGTATCACAGATCTACAGAGTAGTACTAAACAGCTAAAAATAAGTAGTAGAAGTAACTAGTACAGGGAGCAAGTACTCTTAAAATCAGAATCTTACAGACTTATAGAACACCGAGAAATTCAGAGAAGAAAGGGAGAAAGAGAGATTGCAGGAGGAGGTCGAGGATTATGCAAATTAACTGCCATTTTCCTAATAGACCCCTGCCTGTCCCCAAATTCGGGACTCGCTCACTTTCATATATACAAAACTGGGAGGTAGCTATCATCCTGTTCCCAAATTTGGGACTCATTGTTCGCATCCTATAATACAACAATATATGCCTGCACAAGCAGTTGAAAAATACTTAGAAAGAACTTTCACTTAAAACGACACCCTGCCTATAATACTAGCTATACAAGCCCAGACATTGTGTTAAAAATTCAGACAATGTGTCCAATGATACTAGCTATATATGCCAGCCCTTGATTTCTGAACAAGGGTCCAATGATGCCTGACTTGCACAGGTAAACTACTAGCAGCCTGATGCTTGGAGATGCATGCAGTAGGCTGGTGCTATAACTTCGAAAAGAATCGAAACGAAAAGAGGAAGAGACCACGTCCTGCACCTGCTTGGTCTGTGGCAATATGGCAGTGTGGCAAGTGACAGGCGTGATTGTGATTCTGTCCTCATAAATGTTTCCAGACAATCAGGATGAAATGAGTTAGGTTGGGTTGGTGACAAAGTTCAGCGTGGCAAGTGACATGCAGGATGTGCAACCTTCCTACATGGAACGAATCTCGTTTGGATTTATACATTGGATTTATGTTTACAGGTGAACGGGTGAGGCCTGGAAGGACGAGCGGAGGCCATACATCACTTCTGGGGCACCCTTTGCCCCAAATCCAACATCTGCTTCGCCGTTGGCCTCCTCCTTCGCCACCTGCAAACACAACCCCAAATATGATCATTCTCCTTCCCCACTTTCTGTAAGAAGCTAATTCTACAAAAAAATAGGCACGAATGGGATAATAACAAACTGTCCGTACTAGACTAGCTACCAGTGTGTGGCTTGGTTCGATCCAATCCCCTATGTTCATGCTAATTTGGTTCTGCAGTGTCACTGTCTACAGGGATTGTGGCTATGTACATGTGCTGCATCAGTACTACACAGGCAATCTGCATTCGACAACGCCGCGGAAGTAGAATGAAGTTGTGGCTATGAAGTAGAGGGATTATTGACCTTCTGGAGCTCGAACTTCTCGTTCTCGAACTCGTCGTCAGGGGAGGCCTGGCTCTACAGCTTCTCGGCAGTGTGCTATGCGCCATCTCCGCCTTCCTCTCCCTCCGCGCCCCCTCCTCTGACGGACTCTCCCACCCATCGCCGAGGCGGCGAACCTGGCCGGCGCGTGGTCGCGGGAGATACGGTGTGCGTGGTGGGGCCTCGGGTCCCAGCTGCAGAAGTGCAGCGCCGACGGCCTCGAAAGCCAGGCGAAGGTCGAGCACGGCGAAGAGCGCCGGCCGGGAGGGCACGGCCGCCCGCCAGGAGCGGCAGCACGCCATGGCGCCGCGCCACAGGTCCTCCAGGCCCAGCCGCGAGAACGCCTCCTCCAGGCACACCGGTGTCAGATCCGCCCACTCCCTCTGCTCCTCCTCCTCCCCTGGCGCCGCCTCGCCGGCCTCGCGTCCGGTTGCCATCTCGCCTCCGCTCGCTTTTCTCTTCGGGTTGGTGGGTTGGTTGGTTCGGTTGGGTGGTAAGGGAAGGGGAGGGGCGAGAGGATGGGGCATGAGGGAGGCCATGAACGACGGCAGCTCCGCCGGAGGGAGGTGGCGGTGGCGGCGATGGATCTGGAAGGGAGGAGGCGAGCTCTCTCCATCGGGCGAGACAGCGAGGAGACGGGGGATCTGGAATGGGATCGATGGATCTGAAACTGGAAAGAAAGGAGGCGGGGGGTGGATGCAAAATGACCATCTAGGGTTTCGGGGTTGGTGTGGAAGGGTTGAGGACGGCCGTTGGATCCGCGAGCATCCAACGGTGTTTGATGCACGATCCGCGTGATACGTCCAGGGACCAATCAGAATGCAGTACGACATTATGACCATCTAAATTGGTCGTAGTTGACTAAAAATAATTTTTGAGTGTCCAAAATAAGTTTTTTTCGTGAAGGACCTACCATATATTTGTTGTAAAATTGGACCAAATCAATTTTCTAAAATACTAGGCCATATTTAATGCATAATAGACCACATGGTTGGGTGTCAAAAACTTTTATCCACCTGTCATAAAAAAGACAAATTTCTGCCGATTCAGCAGGAAGCGGGTCAAATTTGAACTGCGGCTGCCACATAGTTTGCTATTTATTTTTCACCAAAATCATTTCTAGGTACAAAAGTATCTATTTAATCAGAGAAACACCAAAAGTTTTTTCAAGAGTCAACCACTAGCTAGGAACAGTCATGCCCGCCGTTTTGTCCGCATTTTGAAATGTGCATGAAAAATTCAAAAAAATCAAAAAATGGAAAACCTTCGCATTGTGTCATTATATGTGGCCAAGTTTCCAGGAAAAATAATAATCTTGTAATACGATAATTATTTTAAAAAAATGTTCTCATAAACTAGCTATCATGTGTAGAGATCAATGGCATTCAAGCTAAATGATCAATCTTATAGCCACATTCATGACATAGTTTGTTAAAATGATCTCATATAGTGCACAAGGGTGCATATTGGAATGGCAAACAATCTTCCCTAAGGAAGTTTTCATTTTCTTTGAACGAAAAAATCATTTTTCATTTTTTGAGAGCCCAAAATGAGGTTTCTTTGTGAAGGACCTACCATATATTTGTTGCAAAATTGTACCTAATCAATTTTATAAAATACTAGGCCATATATAATGCACAATTGACCAAATGGTTGGGTGTCAAAAGTTTTGATCCACCTCTGGTGAAAAAGACAAATTCCCGCCGATTCAGCTGGAAGCGGGTCAAATTTGAACTGAAGCTGCCTCATAGTTTGCTATTTATTTTTTCCAAAAATATTTTCTAGGTACATAAGTATCTATTTAATCATAGAAACACCAAAAAATCCAAGATTCAACCACTAGCTAGGAACGGTCAAGCCCGCCGTTTTGACCGCATTTTGAAACGGGCATAAAAAATTCAAAAAAAAATCGAAAAATTGGGAAACCTTCGCATTGTGTCATTATATGTGACCAAGTTTCCAGGAAAATTAATAAACTTGTAATACGGTAATTATTTTAAAAAAGTGTTCTCAGAAATGAGCTATCAAGTGTGAAGATTCATGGCTTTCAAGCCAAATGATCAATCTTATGGCCACATTCATGGCATAGTTTGTTCAAATGATCTCATATCGTGCACAAGGGTGCATATTGGAATGGCAAACAATGTTGCCTAAGGAAGTTTTCATTTTCTTTGGACGAAAAAACCATTTTCCATTTTTCGAGTGTCTGAAATGAGTTTTTTTGTGAAGGACCTACCATATATTTGTTGCAAAATTGGAACTAATCAATTTTATAAAATACTAGGCCATATATAATGCACAATTGACCAAATGGTTGGGTGTCAAAGTTTTGATCCACCTCTGTGAAAAGACAAATTCCCACGATTCAGTTGGAAGCGGGTCAAATTTGAACTGAAGCTGCCTCATAGTTTGCTATTTATTTTTTCCAAAAATCATTTCTAGGTACATAAGTATCTATTTAATCATAGAAACACCAAAAAAAATCCAAGATTCAACCACTAGCTAGGAACGGTCAAGCCCGCCGTTTTGACCGCATTTTGAAACGGGCATAAAAAATTAAAAACAAATCGAAAAATTGGGAAACCTTCGCATTGTGTCAATATATGTGACCAAGTTTCCAGGAAAATTAATAAACTTGTAACACGGTAATTATTTTAAAAAAGTGTTCTCAGAAATGAGCTATCAAGTGTGAAGATTCATGGCTTTCAAGCCAAATGATCAATCTTATGGCCACATTCATAGCATAGTTTGTTCAAATGATTTCATATCATGCACAAGGGTGCATATTGGAATGGCAAACAATGTTGCCTAAGGAAGTTTTCATTTTCTTTGGACGAAAAAACCATTTTCCATTTTTCGAGTGCCTGAAATGAGTTTTTTTTGTGAAGGACCTACCATATATTTATTGCAAAATTGGACCTAATCAATTTTATAAAATACTAGGCCATATATAATGCACAATTGACCAAATGGTTGGGTGTCAAAGTTTTGATCCACCTCTGTGAAAAGACAAATTCCATGATTGAGCCGAAGCGGGTCAAATTTGAACTGAAGCTGCCTCATAGTTTGCTATTTATTTTTTCCAAAAATCATTTCTAGGTACATAAGTATCTATTTAATCATAGAAACACCAAAAAAAATCTAAGATTCAACCACTAGCTAGGAACGGTCAAGCCCACCGTTTTGACCACATTTTAAAACGGGCATAAAAAATTAAAAACAAATCGAAAAATTGGGAAACCTTCGCATTGTGTCAGTATATGTGACCAAGTTTCCAAGAAAATTAATAAACTTGTAACACGGTAATTATTTTAAAAAAGTGTTCTCAGAAATGAGCTATCAAGTGTGAAGATTCATAGCTTTCAAGCCAAATGATCAATCTTATGGCCACATTCATGGCATAGTTTGTTCAAATGATCTCATATCATGCACAAGGGTGCATATTGGAATGGCAAACAATGTTGCCTAAGGAAGTTTTCATTTTCTTTGGACGAAAAAACCATTTTCCATTTTTCGAGTGCCTGAAATGAGTTTTTTTTTGTGAAGGACCTACCATATATTTGTTGCAAAATTGGACCTAATCAATTTTATAAAATACTAGGCCATATATAATGCACAATTGACCAAATGGTTGGGTGTCAAAAGTTTTGATCCACCTCTGGTGAAAAAGACAAATTCCCGCCGATTGAGCTGGAAGCGGGTCAAATTTGAACTGAAGCTGCCTCATAGTTTGCTATTTATTTTTTCCAAAAATCATTTCTAGGTACATAAGTATCTATTTAATCATAGAAACACCAAAAAAAATCTAAGATTCAACCACTAGCTAGGAACGGTCAAGCCCGCCGTTTTGACCGCATTTTAAAACGGGCATAAAAAATTCAAAAAAATCGAAAAATTGGGAAACCTTCGCATTGTGTCATTATATGTGACCAAGTTTCTAGGAAAATTAATAAACTTGTAATACAGTAATTAGTTTAAAAAAGTGTTCTCAGAAATGAGCTATCAAGTGTGAAGATTCATGGCTTTCAAGCCAAATGATCAATTTTATGGCCACATTCATGGCATAGTTTGTTCAAATGATCTCATATCGTGCACAAGGGTGCATATTGGAATGGCAAACAATGTTGCCTAAGGAAGTTTTCATTTTCTTTGGACGAAAAAACCATTTTCCATTTTTCGAGTGCCTGAAATGAGTTTTTTTGTGAAGGACCTACCATATATTTGTTGCAAAATTGGACCTAATCAATTTTATAAAATACTAGGCCATATATAATGCACAATTTACCAAATGGTTGGGTGTCAAAAGTTTTGATCCACCTCTGGTGAAAAAGAAAAATTCCCGCCGATTCAGTTGGAAGCGGGTCAAATTTGAACTGAAGCTGCCTCATAGTTTGCTATTTATTTTTTCCAAAAATCATTTCTAGGTACATAAGTATCTATTTAATCATAGAAACACCAAAAAAATCCAAGATTCAACCACTAGCTAGGAACGGTCAAGCCCGCCGTTTTGACAGCATTTTGAAACGGGCATAAAAAATTCAAAAAAAAATCGAAAAATTGGGAAACCTTCGCATTGTGTCATTATATGTGACCAAGTTTCCAGGAAAATTAATAAACTTGTAATACGGTAATTATTTTTAAAAAGTGTTCTCAGAAATGAGCTATCAAGTGTGAAGATTCATGGCTTTCAAGTCAAATGATCAATCTTATGGCCACATTCATGGCATAGTTTGTTCAAATGATCTCATATCATGCACAAGGGTGCATATTGGAATGGCAAACAATGTTGCCTAAGGAAGTTCTCATTTTCTTTGCACGAAAAAACCATTTTCCATTTTTCGAGTGCGTGAAATGAGTTTTTTTTGTGAAGGACCTACCATATATTTGTTGCAAAATTGGAGATAATCAATTTTATAAAATACTAGGCCATATTTAATGCACAATTGACAAAATGGTTGGGTGTCAAATTTTTTGATCCACCTCTCCTGAAAAAGACAAATTCCCGTCGATTCAGTTGGAAGTAGGTCAAATTTGAACTGTAGCTGCCTCATAGTTTGCTCTTTATTTTTTCCCAAAATCATTTCTAGGTAAATAAGTATCTATTTAATCAGAAATGCATGGTTTGATGGCGAGACATCGAGGTTTGGACGGTGGCCGAGGGCCCCAACTCTAGAGCGCGAAGCTCAAGATGCCCGGGCGTGGTCACCGCGTGACCGTGGCATTGCCATGTGTTCTGGGCGGCCTAGGCATGTCTAGTGGGTTGGGCACTCCCCAGGTAGGTGCTAGGAAGAAAATCACAACATAACATTCTCACGAGGAGACCGATCGATGCTCAAACATGAATTAGCAGCCAAGTGTTTGATTAGCGGTACGGGAAATGTACATGGCTAATGGGCGTGAGTTTTGGCTGAGGATGATCAGTTACTAAGAAGACCGTCTTCACAAATTTTCAGCTCAAAAGGAGGAGCCTAGGTGGTACTTGCTTTGCAAACTACCACACTGGACATAACTACAAATGTTGAAGCTCGGCTCAAAATAATGAATGGATTGAGCTGGCATTTGGTGGAGGATGGTTATTTGGGCATAGGAAAGCACTGTAGAAAATGGATACTATTTGGACATGCCAAAGTGGTACTTCCTTCACAAACTGCTGCTCTGAACAGAATAGGAAAATGAATATTGTTGAGTTATTTTTGAACTAGGCAAGGAAGGTTTTTGACATATTTGATGAAGATATGATCTAAAAAATTTATGAGATTTTTTTGGGAATTTTTGGAATGACAGAAATATAGGTTGCTTCACAACCTAGGGCAAAAACTGCCACATGGACATGACACATAGGCAAAACTGATGAGGTGGCGCCTAGTCATCACAACCAACCACAATCTACAAGGCTATGACCATGTATTTTGGTCGTTAACAACTAGAAATAAGGCAGCTGCCAGCCCTGTTTGCTTTGTGACCATTTGGTGTAAGGAAATTACGACCTTTCTGACCAAAATGGTCGCAATGGTTTAGGGTTTGGAGCCCCCCGAACAGCTTTTGACCAATTGGTCTCAAATGGTCATAGATCTATGACCAATTCTTCCAGGGTCACTGACAAAAGGTCACTAGTTGACATATTTCTTGTAGTGTCATGACGGTCTGTTTTAGCTTTCTCTACTGTGGTGCTTAACCCAGCTCAATCGGGGCACAATCGCAGTAGTTCTCTTAGCGCTACCTTAGCCGATATAACGGAACGTAAGGTACCAAAAAGTGGGAGCCGGGCAAACCCAACTATTGACCCAAGACATGATTCGGAGCCGATGCATATAATGCTATAAGTTCGGGGTGCCGCACTCGTGAGAGTGTTCGGACTTCTCACACCATATTCTGGGGTACTTAAGCCCTTGGTGTATTGGCCGTACCAAAGTTTACGGTTGCATAATGTCATAACTGAACATATTTACACAAAAAGGGATGCAATAATAGACAAAAGCTATGTATTGTTTATTCGAAAAAGCTGCGGTAAAAGCAGAACGATACAAATAGTGCGATAAGCAAGAGATGGGACTATTTGACATGTCCCCCTCGAGGGCGAGCCATGGGATGATATGTGAAACAAGTATACTGCTCGTTATAGAGACCACCGACATTAAATCGTAGCTTTCGCCTCCTGGCTGTTGCATCGTGTGTTGGCGATTATCTTGCCGGACAGGCCTTCCGGAGAGTGGAGTCCTGAAATTAAGAAAAAGGAATGACAATATCGGGGCCCCTAGTGCGGTTGAGCCGCATTTTGGGCGTCTTGTGGTTGTGCCCTCCTTATGCCCATGGTATTTCGAGCATAATTATGTACGCAGCGTAATCTGGTTTCGCGATTTTGCGAGGGCTGGGGTTGGGGCTGCATTGCTACGCTTGCTCGGAACGTGCCAGGAGGTCTAGTTGTAGGTTACTCCGGGCGCGCTTGACGGTGTCCGGACGTTTAATAGCCAAACTGGAGAATTGCCTTGAGAGGCTACTTTGTACTTCCGCCGCGAGGGCCGGCGTATGCTCCTCCGTTCGGAGAGAGCGTTCGGTGTTTCCATTGACCGTAATGACTCCTCGAGGGCCTGGCATCTTCAGCTTGAGGTATGTGTAAAGCGGCACCGCATTGAACCGCGAATGCGGTTCGTCCGGCGGTGTGTGATAGCCATCTGCGGAACGGGACTATGTCGAAGATTAACTCCTCGCTTCGGAAATTGTCCGGGGATCCGAAGACCACCTCAAGTGTAACTGAGCATGTACAGTTGGCCTCTACACCTGGTATGACGCCTTTAAAGGTCGTCTTTGTGGGTTTAATACTTGAGGGATCTATGCCCATTTTTCGAACTATATCCTGATAAAGCAGGTTCAGGCTGTTGCCGCCGTCCATAAGGACTCTAGTGAGGTGAAATCCGTCAATGATTGGGTCTAGAACCAATGCGGCGAATCCATCATGGCGGATGCTAGTGGGGTGGTCCCTTTGATCAGAAGTGATCGGGCAGGAGGATCACGGGTTGAACTTTGGGGCGACTGGCTCCAACGCATATACGTCCCTGAGTGCACGCTTCCGCTCCCTTTTGGGTATGTGGGTTGCATATATCATGTTCACGTCCGCACTTGTGGGAGGAAGCCCTTCTATCCCCTATTATTCGGTGGCCGGGGCTCCTCCTCGTCATCGCTATGCAGCCCCTTGTCTCTGTTTTCGGCATTTAACTTGCCTACCTGCTTGAACACCCAACAATCCATGTTGGTGTGATTGGCTGGTTTTTCGGGGGTGCCGTGTATCTGGCACGAGCGATCGAGTATTCGGTCCAAATTGGACGGGCCTGGAGTATTTGTTTTAAATGGCTTTTTCCGCTGACTGGGTTTAGAGCCTCTAAATCCGGCATTAACTGTCGTATCCTCAGCATTGTCGCCGTTAATGCGGCGCTTGTGCTTGTTGCGACGTGAACTGCCATTGCTGTCCTTGGTATCCGAATTACCAGGGCTCTTGGTCATGTTATTACTACGAGCTAGCCAGCTATCTTCTCCCGCGCAAAAGCGGGTCATGAGTGTTGTGAGGGCTGCCATGGATTTCGGCTTTTCCTGTCCTAGGTGCCGAGCAAGCCACTCGTCATGAATGTTATGCTTGAAGGCTGCGAGGGCCTCTGCGTCCGGACAGTCGACTATTTGATTTTTCTTGGTTAGGAACCATGTCTAGAATTGTCTCGCCGATTCCTCTGGCTGCTGAATTATGTGGCTTAGGTCATCGGCGTCTGGTGGCCGCACATAGGTGCCCTTGAAATTGTCGAGGAATGCGGCTTCCAGGTCCTCCCAACAACCAATTGACTTTGCTGGCAAGTTGTTAAGCCAATGCCGAGCTGGTCCTTTAAGCTTGGCTGGGAGGTATTTGATGGCGTGTAGATCATCACCGCGGGCCATGTGGATATGAAGGTGATAATCCTCAATCCATACCGCAGGATCTGTTGTGCCATCGTATGATTCGATGTTTACGGGTTTGAAACCCTCGGGGATTTGATGATCCATTACTTCATCTGTGAAGCATAGTGGATGTGCGGCGCCTCTGTACTGGGCTATATCACGACGTAGATCAAATGAGCTTTGTCTACTATGTTCGGCTCAGCCGGAATTGCCATATCCGGCATGACGGTTATCGTCACGTGTCGTGGGGCGCCCACGCGATCCGTAGATCGATCTTGTTTGCTTTGCCTTGTCCTCCAATATATTTCGCAGGTCTGGCGCATTTCCCCGTGCCTTGGTATTTTTTGAGCGACGCCGGGGTGCGGCTTGAGTGGAGGGCCGACAGGCCTCTCTATCGCGGCCACGAGGTGGCCGGTCGGACGCGTCATGCGCTGGTGATGTAGGTTTAGGTGCTTCATCCTCTAATCGGGGTAGAAGCCTGCGCTTTTTGTAGCTCTTGGAGGGACGTTCGAGTTCGTACTTTTCGGCCGCAAGGACTTCAGTCCATCTGTCGGCTAGCAAGTCTTGGCCAGCTCTAAGCTGTTGCTATTTTTTCTTGAGGCTGCTCGTCGTGGCCATAAGCCTGCGTTTGAAACGCTCTTGTTCAAAGGGATCCTCAGGCACGACAAATTCGTCATCGTCGAGGCTTGCCTCGTCTTCGGAGGGAGGCATGTAATTATCGTCCTCTACCTCTCATGCGCCGCTCTCTCATGAGGCTGGCTTCTCCATCCTCTGTGCTGAATCCTGCTGGAGGGGTTGTCTTCGCACCTTGTCCGGGTGTTAATATCTCCGTGCGGAATCGCCGTTTTGCTTTGGCGGGATTTAGAGCGGCGCTTGTTGACGCCGGCGTTTAGGCTGCTTCTTGGAGGGTCATCCTCCGTTGTTCCATCGCCCTTCCCTTCTTTTGGGGTGTCCACCATGTATATGTCATCTGACGAGGTGGCCTTCCGATTGCCCTATAGGTGCTGGTTCTTGGTCGCCTCCTACATCGGCGTCCATACCGTCGATGTCTTGGTCGAAGTCGAGCATGTCGGTTAAATCATCGGCGGTGGCTCTGAAGTGGGTGGTGGGTGGGCTTTTAATTTCTTCGTCGTCGCATCCCAACCTTGCTGACCATAGTCCGGCCAGGGCTCTCCTGATAAAGAGAGAGACTTTAGTGAATTTAGAATGTTGCCGAAGGGCGAGTGCTGAAAGATGTCCGCGGCGGCGAAATCCATGATCGGCGCCCAATCGGATTCGATCGGCAGGGGCGCGGAAGGTTCGGAGTCCGGAGAGGAATCCCGCACCTTAGAGTCAGGAGCTTCGCAAAGGACAAGGCTGGTGTTCGGCTCGATCGCCGTAGATATTGCAGCCCCCGAGGCGGTGTCCAGCCACCCGTCCTCAATTGACGCAGTCGGCTCCGAGCTAAGGGTCGGGCGGACACGCAGCTTGACCTCTCGGGGCACTTTTCGCGACAAAGCTAGATCATGCCCATCATAACGGTCTGGGCGCTTCGGCTGTGGCTCGAACCCGTCGAAGATCAAGTCTCAGCGGACATCAGTCGTGTAGTTCAAACTTCCAAATCTGACCTGATGTCCAGGGGCGTAGCTTTAGATCTGCTCGAGATGGCCAAGCAAATTGGCCCGCAGTGCAAAGCCGCCGAATCTGAAGATCTGTCCGGGAGAAAAGTCTCACCTGGACCGCATCGTTGTTGATGATCGGAGAGCCATCGGGCCTAAAGATGACGACACGAGGAACTCCCAATGAAAGCACCAATGTCGGTGTCAAAACCGGCGGATCTCGGGTAGGGGTCCCGAACTTTGCGTCTAGGTGGATGGTAACAGGAGACAAGGGACACGATGTTTTTACCCAGGTTCGGGCCCTCTCGATGGAGGTAAAACCCTACTCCTGCTTGATTAATATTGATGATATGGGTAGTACAAGAGTAGATCTACCACGAGATTAGAGAGGCTAAACCCTAGAAGCTAGCCTATGGTATGATTGTTGTTCGTCCTACGGACTAAAACTCTCCGGTTTATATAGACACCAGAGATGTCTAGGGCTACACAGAGTCGGTTACAATGGGAGGAGATCTACATATCCGTATCGCCAAGCTTGCCTTCCACGCCAAGGAAAGTCCCATCCGGACACGGGACGAAGTCTTCAATCTTGTATCTTCATAGTCCATGAGTCTGACCAAAGGTTATAGTCCGGCTACTCGGACACCCCCTAATCCAGGACTCCCTCACCCCTCGTGTGATCCGACCAGGAACATCATGGCCATGGGACAAGGATTATGAGATAATCCGGATTGTGGTCAGTATCACTGGAACGAGAAAGAGGTCAGGCTAGCACAAGGATGACAGTCTCTCCTTGAGCCCGACAACATATATCTTGTGGCAAAGGGAACAAAAGTGCGACACGTTGTGCATGTTCGCTTAACCAGCTTCATAGTCTGCTTGGTCGGCACTCCTTGCTAGAGGCCGCTACCAACCATGCAGGTCGGAGGTGATCCGAACTGTGACCAAGCCGACTTGAACCTAAGGGGTCGCACGCTTAAGGGAAGGAACCTACGAGGTCGGTTCGTAGGACACTGGTCGGATGTGATCCGAACTAGACTAGGAACATGACCGAGTAGACTTTGGGCTTTAGGGTTCGTGCATGGCCCAAGTGTTGAGCCTGCGACGGACACCTATATAAAGTGGAGGTGCGGCACACTCATGCGGTTGATCGCTTCGGCGCTGCGACTAGGGTTTGCATGTGTTGCGAATAGCCACCTCCACTCGCCGCCGACTGTGTGATCGGACCTAGCAGTCCGCCGCACGGTGTTCCTCTTGCACACGCGGATACCGTTAGAGGCGGGCACTTGCGCTGCTCCGGCGAACTCGTACGTGGGATCAGACGACCGGCTGTTCGAGGGAGATCGAACGAGGAGGAGACGATCCACGCGGACGCGCTGCCCCATTTCTTCTTCCACTGCACGGCACTACGCGTCTAGTTGTAATGAACTGTGATCCATCTCCCGTAGCATGTTCCTGGATGTTCTGCGCGTAGGAAAATTTTAATTTACAGTCGACGCACCCTACCGTAGAATCCAACAGTGGTATCAGAGCCTCTGGTATAGGATTTGGATTCGGATCATATGCATATTAGATATGCGGAGGCGGCGGATGAGATCTGTTGTCCTTGAAGAGATCGGCTATGTGCACGGTTGATGTGATCAATTGCACATGGGGATTGTTGAGGCTATGTTTTCTGTAAATCAGGATCGCTGAGGTCGTGACACGATCTACCCCTACCGGTCGGTTATCCACCATCGGGGTTAACAATGAAACGTAAATCCAAATCGGATTCGCGATGATCGATAAGATCGATCAGATCAGAGAATTTAGCGTGATCGGAGTTCAGATGTGATCTATGATTTTCGAAAATGCCGTCTGCGTAGCGTCGTGTATTTCGTACCCGACACACAAACCGATAGAATGCGATTCCATTCATAACTTTGTTTTGCAGGTTTGATGTGAATAGTATGGCTCATGTGTATGTGATGCATGTGTGTAATTTATAGTGGCCTGCGTGTCATGTTTGTCAGCCGGCAGGAGCCAAAGTGTTGTCATTATATTGTATAACGACCTACGTGTCGACTTGTGACTCTATGTAAATTCATTACTAGTTGTAGTAGTTGGATAATAGAGATCAGGTTGGCGGATTGGCGTCCCGGCGTGACAAACAAGATGGAGTTCGTAGATGGTCATCGGAGTCGGGGCCGACCTAGAAGAACGTCCATGAAGGAGCCATACTATTTCACAATACATGTTTATTTGTGATTGTTGTGCTTCTTACTTTCTATGCATGTTAGAATGGTAGAAAAATCCCTCATGAATATAGAGCGAATTGCCATCCCCGATGTTACACCTTCGCATGTCAAGTACATCTAGTAGTGGGCTCATAAAATTGAGGTGCTGCTGGGTGTCCTTGAACTGAAGGGTTCGTGTCGAACACAGACATGCATTGCATCAGGTTAACTTGACAAGGCTATCAAAACGGTTTTGGGCCTTGTGGCAAACAAGGTTGGGAGCCGGGGTATGAGATACCTTCCCGACCGATAGGAGTCGTATAGAGATACGATTAGCAAGGAGTTTCTTACCAGATAGGTATGTTGGCTAGCAGTGATGCTAAAGCTCACTAGTCGCATGTGCTAGTCGGATCTTGAATCACTCAGAGTTTGCGGAGGGATGCTGACTTCAGTGGGAGTATTTCTGTTTAGGCTAAAATTACTCTACATAAACACATTGCTTAGTGATCTCATATTTTCTGTTGTAGATCAATGGCACCACCTGCTCAACCCAACTTTGCATTGAAATCAATTCTGGAAAAGGATAAATTGAATGGAACAAACTTTACCACCTGGTATAGAAATCTGAGAATTGTTCTCAAGCATGATAAAAAGGAACATGTTCTAGAGGATCCACTTCCAGAGGAACAGCCGATAATGCTAGTGCCACAGCTAAGAATGCCTACCAGAAACTCGTTGATGAATCAATGGAGATCAGCTGTCTGATGCTGGCTTGTATGGAGCCCGATTTGCAACAACATTTCAAAAATGTTGAGGCTTACGATATGATCGAGAGTCTCAAGAGCATGTTTCAAACACAGGCTAGGACCGAAAGGTTCAACGTCTGGCGATCCTTGATGGATTGCAAGCTGAAGGAAGGTGATCCATTGAGCCCACATGTGATAAAGATGATCGGATATGTGCAAGCTTTGGATCGTTTGGGCTTCCCGCTCTTGGATGAGCTGGCTTCTGATGTTGTTCTGGGTTCTCTTCCGCCTAACTATGGGACGTTCATATCAAACTATCATATGGATGGCATGGATAAGAAGCTCACTTAATTGCATGGGATGCTCAAGGTGGCAGAGCAGGATATTAAGAAAGGCACGCATCAAGTGTTGATAATGCAGAAATCGGCTAAGTTCAAGAAGAGTTGGTCCAAGAAAAAGGCTAAGGCAAAGGGCATGGAGACGGTAACCTCTGCCGCTGCGCCAAAGTCTGGACCGGACTCGAAGACCGCTTGCTATCACTGCAAGGAGACCGGTCACTGGAAGAGGAACTGTAGCAAGTGGCTTGCAGAGCATGGCAAGAAGGCCGGAAATGCTTCTTCAGGGAAAGGTACACTTGTTGCAAATGTTATAGACATTTACCATGCTGACATACCTAGTAGCTCTTGGGTATTTGATACCAGATCGGTTGTTCATAATTGCAACTCGATGCAGGGGCTGGTAAGAACTAGGCGTGTGGCACAAGGGGAGATTGACATCAGGGTCGGCAACAAAGCAAGAGTTGCTGCGTTGGAGGTCGGCACGATGCAGCTCCAACTTCCTTCTGGATTCATAATGGAATTGAATAATTGTTATTACATTCCTGCACTTAGTCGGAACATTATTTCTGCCTCATGTTTGATGAGTCAAGGTTATGAATTCAATTTAAAGGACAATGGTTGTTCGATATTTTTGAATGGTATGTTCCACGGCTATGCACCCATTGTTGATGGGCTATTTATATTGAATCTAGAACAGGAACCGGTCTATAACATGAATGTCAAGAGGCATAAGCCTAATGAGATAAATCCGACATACTTCTGGCGTTGCCGGCTTCGACACATTAGTCTGAAATGCATGAAGAAGCTCCATGATGATGGGCTCCTAACCCGTCCGACTTGGTCGTTCGAGACATGTGAATCATGCTTGCTTGGCAAGATGACTAAGTCTCCTTTCGCAAAGAGTTGCGAGAGGGCGTCCGAGCTGTTGGAGCTTATACACAGTGAAGTGTGTGGTCCAATGAGTACAAATGCCAGAGGTGGCTATCAGTACTTCGTGACTTTTACCGAGGACTTGAGTAGATATGGATATATCTATTTGATGAGGCACAAGTCGGAGACTTTTGAAAAGTTCAAAGAGTTTCAGGACGAGGTTGAGAATCAGCTCGGCAAGACTATAAAGCTTCTGAAATCTGATCGTGGAGGTGAGTACATGAGCCAGGAGTTTGATGATCATCTGAAAAGTCGAGTTATAGTACCTCAGCTCACACCTCCGGATACGCCACAGAGAAACGGCGTGTCGGAACGGAGGAATAGGACCTTGTTGGACATGGTCCGGTCTATGATGAGCAAATTGGATTTACCCTTGTCATTTTGGGGATACGCTCTAGAAACTGCAACTTTCACACTTAACAGGGTACCATCAAAATCCGTAGACAAGACACCACATGAGATGTGGACCGGGAAGAGTCCCGCTTGTCTTTTCTAAAGATTTGGGGTTGTGAAGCATTTGTCAAGCGACTTATGTCGAACAAGCTTACACCCAAGTCGGATAAATGCATATTCGTGGGATATCCGAGGGAAACCTTGGGATATCGCTTCTACAACCGGGAAGAGAACAAAGTGTTTGTTGCTCGGAACGGGGTTTTCCTTGAGAAAGAGTTTCTCAGTCGGGAGGCCAGTGGGAGGACGGTTTGACTCAAAGAAATTCGAGGACCACTCGGGGACGGCTCGGCTGGTGATGAGATCATACCGGAGTCAGTCAGGGAACCTGTAGTGGAAGCGGCACCGGAACCATGGAGGTCGGAAAGATTGCGCAGAGTGCGGGATGTATTGTTGCTAGAAAGCGACGATCCGGCCACATATGCGGAAGCCATGGTGAGCCCAGATTCCGAGGCATGGCTGGAGGCCATGAGATCCGAGTTAAAGTCCATGGATGAGAATCAAGTCTGGGACTTGGTTGATCCACCACCTGGCGTAACTGCCATTGGTTGCAAATGGGTCTTTAAGAAGAAAACCGATGTGGATGGGAATGTTCAGATCCACAAAGCTCGGCTTGTCGCTAAAGGTTATGGACAAGTTCAAGGAATTCACTATGACGAGACTTACTCGCCGGTAGCGATGCTGAAATCGGTGAGGATCATACTAGCTATAGCAGCATATTTCGATTACGAGATATGGCAGATGGATGTCAAAACGGCTTTTCTTCACAGAAATTTAACCGAGGATGTGTATATGGTACAGCCCGAGGGTTTTGTTGATCCGACTAGCACTAGTAAGGTATGCAAGCTCAAGATATCCATTTATGGGTTGAAGCAAGCATCTCGGAGTTGGAACATTCGTTTTGATGAGGTCGTCACTGGTCTCGGTTTCGTCAAAAGCGAAGAGGACCCTTGTTTGTACAAGAAGTTAAGTGGGAGCTCGATAGTGTTTTTGATCTTGTATGTGGACGACATACTACTGATCGGGAATGATGTTTCGATGTTAAACTCTGTCAAGGAGTCATTGAATGGCATGTTTTGGATGAAAGACCTTGGTGAGGTAGTCTATATTTTAGGCATTAAGATCTACAGAGATAGATCGAGGAGGCTGCTCGGCCTAAGCCAGAGCACGTACATAGATAAAGTGTTGAAGCGATTCAACATGAGTGAGGTGAAGATGAAGGAAATATGCCCTAGAGGCAATAATAAAGTTATTATTTATTTCCTTATATCATGATAAATGTTTATTATTCATGCTAGAATTGTATTAACCGGAAACATAATACATGTGTGAATACATAGACAAACAGATAGTCACTAGTATGCCTCTACTAGACTAGCTCATTAATCGAAGATGGTTATGTTTCCTAACCATAGACATGTGTTGTCATTTGATTAATGGGATCACATCATTAGGAGAATGATGTGATTGACATGACCCATTTCATTAGCTTAGCACTTGATCGTTTAGTATGTTGCTTATGCTATCTTCATGACTTATACAAAGTTCCTGCAACTATGAGATTATGCAACTCCGTTTACGGAGGAACACTTTGTGTGCTACCAAACATCACAACGTAATCGGGTGATTATAAAGGTACTCTACAAGTGTCTCCAAAGTATATGTTGAGTTGGCATGAATCAAGATTAGGATTTGTCACTCCGATTGTCGGAGAGGTATCTCTGGGCCTTCTCGGTAATACACATCACATAAGCCTTGCAAGCATTGCAACTAATGAGTTAGTTGTGAGATGATGTATTACGGAACGAGTAAAGAGACTTACGATAGCGAGATTGAACTAGGTATTGGATACCGACGATCGAATCTCGGGTAAGTAACATACCGATGACAAAGGAACAACGTATGTTGTTATGCGGTTTGACCGATAAAGATCTTCGTAGAATATGTAGGAACCAATATGGGCATCCAGGTTCCGCTATTGGTTATTGACCAAGAATGGTTCTAGGTCATGTCTACATAGTTCTCGAACCGTAGGGTCCATGCACGCTTAAGGTTTCGATGACGGTTATATTATGAGTTTATGTATTTTGATGTACGAAGGAGTTGAGTCCCGGATGTGATCACGGACATGACGAGGAGTCTCGAAATGTTCGAGACATAAAGATTGATATATTGGACGGCTATATTTGGACACCGGAAAGGTTCGGAAGTTTCGGAGAAAACCGAGTGCCGGAGGGTTACGGAACCCCGGGAAGTAATGGGCCTTATTGGGCCAAGAGGGAGAGAGAGGGCTGCACCAGGAGGTGGCGCGCCCCCCATGGGGAGTCCGAATTGGACTAGGAGGCGGGGCCCCTTCTCCTCTCCCTCTCTTTCCTTCCCCTTCCCTCTTCCTAGTAGGACTAGGAAAGGGAGTCCTACTCCTACTAGGAGGAGGACTCCCCCCCTGGTCGCCTCCTAGGGCGGCCGGCCTCCCCTTGCTCCTTTATATCACGGGGCAGGGGGCACCCTAGAACACACAAGTTGATCTTCGTGATCGTTCCTTAGCCGTGTCGGTGCCCCCTCCACCATATTCCACCTCGGTCATATTGTAGCGGTGCTTAGGCGAAGCCTGCGCCGATGCGACGGTAGAACATCAAGATCGTCACCACGCCGTCGTCTTGTGGAACTCCTCCCGACGCTTTGCTGGATCGGGCCGGGGATCGTCATCGAGCTGAGCGTGTGCTAAGAACTCGGAGGTGCGGAGTAATGGTGCTTGGATCGGTCGGATCGTGAAGGCGTCGACTACATCAACAGCGTTGATATAACGCTTCCGCTTTCGGTCTCACGAGTGCGTGGACGGACACTCTCCCTCTCGTTGCTATGCCATCACCATGGTCTTGCGTGATCGTAGGAAATTTTTGAAATTACTCGTTTCCCAACAGTGGCATCCGAGCCTGGTTTTATGCGTTGATGTCATATGCACGAGTAGAACACAAGTGAGTTGTGGGCGATATAAGTCATACTGCCTACCAGCATGTCATACTTTGGTTCAGCGGTATTGTGAGATGAAGCGGCCGGACCGACATTACGCGTGCGCTTCTGCGAGACTGGTTTCACCGCTCGAGCACTCGTGCTTAAAGGTGGCTGGCGGGTGTCTGTCTCTCTCACTTTAGTTGAACCGAGTGTGGCTCGCCCGGTCCTTGAGAAGGTTAAAACGGAGTCTATTTGACAAATATCGTTGTGGTTTTGATGCGTGGGTGAGAACGGTTCTTGCTCAGCCCGTAGCAGCCACGTAAAACTTGCAACAACAAAGTAGAGGGCGTCTAACTTGTTTTTGCAGGGCATGTTGTGATGTGATATGGTCAAGGCGTGATGCTATATTTTATTGTATGAGATGATCATGTTTTGTAACGAGTTATCGGCAATGGCGAGAGCCATATGGTTGTCGCTTTATTGTATGAAATGCAAGCGCCATGTAATTGCTTTACTTTATCACTAAGCGGTAGCGATAGTCGTAGAAGCAATAGTTGGCGAGGCGACAACGATGCTACGATGGAGATCAAGGTGTCGCGCCGGTGGCGATGGTGATCATGACGGTGCTTGGAGATGGAGATCACAAGCACAAGATGATGATGGCCATATCATATCACTTATATTGATTGCATGTGATGTTTATCCTTTATGCATCTTATCTTGCTTTGTTTGACGGTAGCATTATAAGATGATCTCTCACTAAAATTATCAAGAAGTGTTCTCCACGAGTATGCACCGTTGCTAAAAGTTCGTAGTACCCGGACACCACGTGATGATCGGGTGTGATAAGTTCTACGTCCATCTACAACGGGTGCAAGCCAGTTTTGCACACGCAGAATACTCGAGTTAAACTTGACGAGCCTAGCATATGCAGATATGGCCTCGGAACACGGAGACCGAAAGGTCGAGCGTGAATCATATAGTAGATATGATCAACATAGTGATGTTCACCATTGAAACTACTCCATCTCACGTGATGATCGGACATGGTTTAGTTAATTTGGATCACGTAAACACTTAGATGACTAGAGATGTCTGTCTAAGTGGGAGTTTTAATATGATTAATTAAAACTTAAATTATCATGAACTTAGTACCGATAGTATTTTGCTTGTCTATGTTTCTTGTAGATAGATGGCTCGTCTTGTTGTTCCGTTGAATTTTAATGCGTTCCTTGAGAAAGCAAAGTTGAAAGATGATGGTAGCAATTACACGGACTGGGTCCGTAACTTGAGGATTATCCTCATTGCTGCCCGGAAGAATTACGTCTGGAAGCACCGCTGGGTGCGAACCTGCTGCAGAGCTGCACGAGAAGTTGTGAGCGTCTGGCAAAGCAAAGCTGATGACTACTCTATAGTTCAGTGTGCCATGCTTTACGGCTTAGAACCGGGTCTTCAACGACGTTTTGAGCGTCATGGAGCATATGAGATGTTCCAGGAGTTGAAGTTAATATTTCAAGCAAATGCCGGATTGAGAGATATGAAGTCTCCAATAAGTTCTATAGCTGCAAGATGGAGGAGAATAGTTACGTCGGTGAGCACATACTCAAAATGTCAGGGTATAATAATCACTTAATTCAGCTGGGAGTTAATCTTCCGGATGATAGTGTCATTGACAAATTCTCCAATCACGCCACCAAGCTACAAGAGCTTCGTGATGAACTATAATATGCAAGGGATGACTAAGACAATTCCTGAGCTCTTACGCAATGCTAAAAGCATGGAGGTAGAAATCAAGAAAGAGCATCAAGTGTTGATGGTCAACAAGACCACTAGTTTCAAGAAAAGGGCAAAGGAAAGAAGAAGGAAACTTCAAAAGAACAGCAAGAAAGTTGCTGATCAAGAGAAGAAACCCAAGTCTGGACCTAAGCACTGAACCGAGTGTTTTACCGCAAGCAAACTGGACATTGGGCGGAACTGCCCCAAGTATTTGGCGGATAAGAAGGATGGCAAGGTGAACAAAGGTATATGTGATATACATGTTATTGATGTGTACCTTACTAGAGCTCGTAGTAGCACTGGTATTTGATACTGGTTACATTGCTCATATTTGCAACTCGAAGCAGGGACTACGGAATAGACGAGCACCGGCAAAGGGCGAGGTGACGATCTTGCGCGGGAAATGGTTCCAAAGTCAATGTGATCGCGGTCGACACGCTACCTCTACATCTACCTTCGGGATTAGTTTTAGACCTAAATAATTGTTATTTGGTGCCGCGTTGAGCATGAACATTATATCTGGATCTTGTTTGATGCGAGGCGGTTATTCATTTAAATCAGAGAATAATGGTTGTTCTATTTATATGAGTAATATCTTTTATGGTCATGCACCCTTGAAGAATGGTCTATTCTTATTGAATCTCGACAGTAGTGATACACATATTCATAATGTCGAAGCCAAAAGATGCAGAGTTGATAATGATAGTGCAACTTATTTGTGGCACTGCCGTTTAGGTCATATTGGTGTAAAACGCATGAAGAAACTCCATACAGATGGACTTTTGGAATCACTTGATTATGAATCACTTGGTACTTGCGAACCATGCCTCATGGGCAAGATGACTAAAACACCATTCTCGGTTGTATGGAGAGAGCAACAGACTTGTTGGAAATCATACATACTGAGATGTGTGTGGTCCGATGAATGTTGAAGCTCGTGGTGGATATCGTTATTTTCTCACCTTCACAGATGATTTAAGCAGATATGGGTATATCTACTTGATGAAACATAAATCTGAAACATTTGAAAAGTTCAAAGAATTTCAGAGTGAAGTTGAAAATCATCGTAACAAGAAAATAAAGTTTCTACGATCTGATCGTGGAGGAGAATATTTGAGTTCTGAGTTTGGTCTACATTTGAAGCAATGCGGAATAGTTTCGCAACTCACGCCACCGGGAACACCACAGTGTAATGGTGTGTCGAGCGTCGTGTCGTACTTTACTAGATATGGTGCGATCTATGATGTCTATTTCCGATTTACCGCTATCGTTTTGGGGTTATGCTTTAGAGGCGGCCGCATTCACGTTAAATAGGACACCGTCAAAATCCGTTGAGATGACGCCTTATGAACTATGGTTTAGCAAGAAACCAAAGTTGTCGTTCGAAAGTTTGGGGTTGCGATGCTTATGTGAAGAAACTTCAACCTGATAAGCTTGAACCCAAATCGGAAAAATGTGTCTTCATAGGATACCCAAAGGAGACAATTGGGTATACCTTCTATCACAGATCCGAAGGCAAGACATTTGTTGCTAAAATGGATCCTTTCTAGAGAAGGAGTTTCTCTCGAAAGAAGTGAGTGGGAGGAAAGTGGAACTTGATGAGGTAATAGTACCAGCTCCCTTATTGGAAAGTAGTTCATCACGTAAATCAGTTTCGTAACACCTACACCAGCTTAGTGAGGAAGATAATGATGAAGATCATGAAACTTCAGATCAAGTTGTCACTGAACTTCGTAGATCAACCAGAATAAAATCTGCACCAGAGTGGTACGGTAATCCTATTCTGGAAGTCATGCTACTAGATCATGGTGAACCTACGAACTATGAAGAAGCGATGGTGAGCCCAGATTCCACAAAATGGCTTGAAGCCATGAAATCTGAGATGGGATCCATGTATGAGAACAAAGTATGGACTTTGGTAGACTTGCCCGATGATCGGCAAGCTATTGAGAATAAATGGATCTTTAAGAAGAAGACTGACGCTGATGGTAATGTAACTGTCTACAAAGCTCGACTTGTTGCAAAAGGTTTTCGACAAGTTCAAGGGGTTGACTACGATGAGACTTTCTCACCGTGGCGATGCTTAAGTCTGTCCGAATCATGTTAGCAATTGCCGCATTTTATGATTATGAAATTTGGCAAATGGATGTAAAACTGCATTCTTGAATGGATTTCTAGAAGAAGAGTTGTATATGATGCAACCAGAAGGTTTTGTTGATCCAAAGGGTACTAACAAAGTGTGCAAGCTCCAACGATCAATTTATGGTGCAGTGCAAGCCTCTCGGAGTTGGAATAAGCGCTTTGATAGTGTGATCAAAGCATATGGTTTTATCTGAGACTTTTGGAGAAGCCTGTATTTACAAGAAAGTGAGTGGGAGCTCAGTAGCATTTCGATATTATATGTGGACGACATATTGTTGATTGGAAATGATATAGAATTTCTGGATAGCATAAAGGATACTTGAATAAAAGTTTTTCAATGAAAGACCTCGGTGAAGCTGCTTACATATTGGGCATCAAGATCTATAGAGATAGATCAAGGCGCTTAATAGGACTTTCACAAAGCACATACCTTGATAAAGTTTTGAAGAAGTTCAAAATGGATCGAGCAAAGAAAGGTTTTTACCTGTAGTACAAGGTGTAAGATTGAGTCGGACTCAATGCCCGACCACAGCAGAAGATAGAGAAAATGAAAAATGTTCCTATGCTTCAGCCATAGGCTCTATCATGTATGCAATGCTGTGTACCGGACTGACGTATGCTTAGCTGTAAGCTTGGCAGGAAGGTACCAAAGTAATCCAGAGTGGATCATTTGGACAGCGGTCAAGAACATCTGAAATACGAAAAGGACTAAGGATATGTTTCTCGTATATGGAGGTGACAAAGAGCTAGTCGTAAATGGTTACGTCGATGCAAGTTTTGACACTGATCCGGACGATTCTAAATCGCAAACCGGATCGTATTTTTATTAAGCGGTGGAGCTGTCGGTTGGTGCAGTTCTAAACAAAGCGTCGTGGCGGGATCTACATGTGAAGCGGAGTACATAGCTGCTTGGAAGCAGCAAATGAAGGAGTCTGGATGAAAGAGTTCATTTCGATCTAGGTGTCATACCTAGTGCATCGGGACCAATGAAGATCTTCTGTGACAATCTTGGTGCAATTGCCTTGGCAAAGGAATCCAGATTTCACAAGAGGACCAAGCATATCAAGAGACGCTTCAATTCCATTCGGGACCAAGTCCAAGTGGGAGACATAGAGATTTGCAAAATACATACGGATCTGAATGTTGCGAGACCGTTGACTAAGCCTCTTCCACGAGCAAAACATGATCAGCACCAAGACTCCATGGGTGTTAGAATCATTCTTGTGTAATCTAGATTATTGACTCTAGTGCAAGTGGGAGATGAAGGAAATATGCCCTAGAGGCAATAATAAAGTTATTATTTATTTCCTTATATCATGATAAATGTTTATTATTCATGCTAGAATTGTATTAACCGGAAACATAATACATGTGTGAATACATAGACAAATAGATAGTCACTAGTATGCCTCTACTAGACTAGCTCATTAATCAAGATGGTTATGTTTCCTAACCATAGACATGTGTTGTCATTTGATTAATGGGATCACATCATTAGGAGAATGATGTGATTGACATGACCCATTTCATTAGCTTAGCACTTGATCGTTTAGTATGTTGCTTATGCTATCTTCATGACTTATACAAAGTTCCTGCAACTATGAGATTATGCAACTCCGTTTACGGAGGAACACTTTGTGTGCTACCAAACATCACAACGTAATCGGGTGATTATAAAGGTACTCTACAAGTGTCTCCAAAAGTATATGTTGAGTTGGCATGAATCAAGATTAGGATTTGTCACTCCGATTGTCGGAGAGGTATCTCTGGGCCTTCTCGGTAATACACATCACATAAGCCTTGCAAGCATTGCAACTAATGAGTTAGTTTTGAGATGATGTATTACGGAACGAGTAAAGAGACTTACGATAACGAGATTGAACTAGGTATTGGATACCGACGATCGAATCTCGGGTAAGTAACATACCGATGACAAAGGAACAACGTATGTTGTTATGCGGTTTGACCGATAAAGATCTTCGTAGAATATGTAGGAACCAATATGGGCATCCAGGTTCCGCTATTGGTTATTGACCAAGAATGGTTCTAGGTCATGTCTACATAGTTCTCGAACCGTAGGGTCCGCACGCAAGGTTTCGATGACGGTTCTATTATGAGTTTATGTATTTTGATGTACCAAGGAGTTCGAGTCCGGATGTGATCACGGACATGACGAGGAGTCTCGAAATGTTCGAGACATAAAGATTGATATATTGGACGGCTATATTTGGACACGGAAAGGTTCCGGAAGTTTCGGAGAAAACCGGAGTGCCGGAGGGGTTACGGAACCCCGGGAAGTAATGGGCCTTATTGGGCCAAGAGGGAGAGAGGGCTGCACCAGGAGGTGGCGCCCCCCATGGGGAGTCCGAATGGACTAGGAGGGGGCGCCCCCCCTCTCCCTCCCTCTCTTTCCTTCCCCTTCCCTCTTCCTAGTAGGACTAGGAAAGGGAGTCCTACTCCTACTAGGAGGAGGACTCCCCTCCCTTGGTCGCGCCTCCTAGGGCGGCCGGCCCTCCCCTTGCTCCTTGATATCACGGGGCAGGGGGCACCCTAGAACACACAAGTTGATCTTCGTGATCGTTCCTTAGCCGTGTGCGGTGCCCCTCCACCATATTCCACCTCGGTCATATTGTAGCGGTGCTTAGGCGAAGCCTGCGACGGTAGAACATCAAGATCGTCACCATGCCGTCGTCTTGTGGAACTCCTCCCCGACGCTTTCTGGATCGGAGCCGGGGATCGTCATCGAGCTGAGCGTGTGCTAAGAACTTCGGAGGTGCCGGAGTAACGGTGCTTGGATCGGTCGGATCGTGAAGACGCGTCGACTACATCAACAGCGTTGATATAACGCTTCGCTTTCGGTCTCACGAGGGTACGTGGACGGACACTCTCCCCTCTCGTTGCTATGCCATCACCATGGTCTTGCGTGATCGTAGGAAATTTTTTGAAATTACTACGTTTCCCAACAGAAGAAAGGGTTCTTGCCACTCTCACATGGTATAAGGCTAAGCGAGACTCAGAGTCCTCCGACATCTCATGAGCGAAGCAGGATGAGTAGGATTCCTTATGCCTCGGCAATCGGATCCATCATGTATGCCATGATATGTACAAGGCCTGATGTTGCTTTTGCAATAAGCCTAACAAATAGATACCAGGCCAACCCAGGTGAGAGTCACTGGGCAGTGGTAAAAACTATTTTGAAGTACCTAAAAAGGACTAAAGAGATGTTCCTAGTTTATGGAGCTGAGGAAGAGCTCGTCGTAAGGGGTTACGTCGATGCTAGTTTCCAAACCGACAGAGATGATTGTCGATCACAGTCCGGATTCATGTACGTCCTGAACGGAGGAGCAGTGCACTGGATGAGTTCCAAGCAGGATATGGTGGCCGATTCTACCACAGAAGCCAAATACATTGCGGCTTGTGAAGCTGCAAAGGAAGGTGTTTGGATCCGGCATTTTCTGGATGATCTTGGTATTTTCCCAGCCTCGGTGAAACCGTTGGACCTTTTTTGTGATAATTCTGGTGCCATCGCACAAGCCAAGTACCCGAGGAATCACCACAAGGTCAGACACATAGATCGGAAATATCACCTGATACGAAAGATCGTAAAGAATGGTGATGTAGAGTTATGCAAGATTCACACGGATGCAAACGTTACAGATCCGTTGACTAAGCCGCTTCCACAACCCAAGCATGAGAGGCACGTTAGAGCTATGGGCATTCGATGTCTATTTGATTGACTCTAGTGCAAGTGGGAGACTGTTGGAGATATGCCCTAGAGGCAATCATGTATGATGATATTTCCTATGTGTTTATGAATAAAGATAGTCCTTGGACATTATCAATGATGTGTATCAGCAAGTACGTGACTTCTTTGTGGGACTATGCATTGTATGATGACTGTCCTAAAAGATCCCTAGTCGAAAGGGCTGTGTGGACGCGCAGCCGACTAGACTGGCATATGACACGATCGATGGCTTGGTCTCACTAGCCATGGAGCATTGGATGCTAACCGGATAATATGGACTTGGAAAGGTCTGGTCGGATTCGACGTAGTCGGATCCGAGTCGAGATAAGGTCCGAGTCGGATAGACCCAACTATGAGACGCAGTGATATGTCATCTGTGAGTCTCTAGTACAACATACGTTTTATGTCCTAAGACCTGAGCTGACGCATGTACTCGGGATGGTGACAAACTTGCTTTGGGCCGACCAAGCGCTACTCCGTGAATGGGTAGTTACAAAGGTAGGTTTCGGGTTTTGTCCAGTCCCATGATGCGAGACATGGTCGAGCAAGATGGGGTTTGCCCCTCCGATCAGGAGAGAAATACTCTGGGCCCCTCGTGTGATCCGACCAGGAACAACATGGCCATGCGACAAGGATTATGAGATAATCCGGATTGTGGTCGGTATCACTGGAACGAGAAAGAGGTCGGGCTAGCACAAGGATGACCGTCTCGCCTTGAGCCCGACAACATATATCGTTTGGCAAAAGGAACTAAAGTGTGACACGTTGTACAGGTTTGCCTAACCAGCTTCATAGTCTGCTTGGTGTTCGGCACGCCTTGCTAGAGGCCGCTACCAACCGTGCAGGTCGGGGGTGATCCGAACTGTGACCAAGCCGACTTGAACCTAAGGGGTCGCGTGCTTAAGGGAAGGAACCTACGAGGTCGGTTCGCAGGACACTGGTCGGATGTGATCCGAACTAGACTAGGAACATGACCGAGTAGACTTTGGGCTTTAGGGTCCGTGCATGGCCCAAGTGTTGAGCCTGCGACGGACGCCTATATAAAGTGGAGGTGCGGAACACTCATGCGGTTCATCGCTTCGGCGCTGCGACTAGGATTTGCATGTGTTGCGAATAGCCACCTCCACTCGCTGCCGACTGTGTGATCGGACCTAGCAGTCCGCCGCACGGTGTTCCTCCTGTACACCTGCGGATACCGTTAGAGGCGGTGCACTTGCGCCGCTCCGGCGAACTCGTATGTGGGATTGGAATACCGGCTGTTCGAGGGAGATCGAACGAGGAGGAGACGATCCATGCGGACGCGCTGCCCCAACTCTTCTTCCACTCCACGGCATTGCGCGTCTAGGGGTAACGAACTGTGATCCATCTCCCGTAGCATGTTCCTGGATGTTCTGCGCGTAGGAAAATTTTAATTTGCAGTTGATGCACCCTACCGTAGAACCCAACAAACACCAACCAGAGTATCAGGGGCTGATGACCCACAAGTATAGGGGATCTATCGTAGTCCTTTTGATAAGTAAGAGTGTCGAACCCAACGAGGAGCAGAAGGAAATGATAAGCGGTTTTCAGCAAGGTTCTCTCTGCAAGTACTGAAATAAGTGATAATAGATAGGTTTGTGATAAGGTGAATTGTAACGAGCAACAAGTAACAAAAGTAAATAAGGTGCAGCAAGGTGGCCCAATCCTTTTTGTAGCAAAGGACAAGCCGGAACAAACTCTTATAATGGGAAAAGCGCTCCCGAGGACACATGGGAATATCATCAAGCTAGTTTTCATCACGTTCATATGATTCACGTTCGGTACTTTGATAATTTGATATGTGGGTGGACCGGTGCTTGGGTGCTGTTCTTACTTGAACAAGCATCCCACTTATGATTAACCTCTATTGCAAGCATCCGCAACTACAACAAAAGTATTAAGGTAAACCTAACCATAGCATGAAACATATGGATCCAAATCAGCCCTTACGAAGCAACGATAAACTAGGGTTTAAGCTTCATCACTAGCAACCCATCATCTACTTATTACTTCCCAATGCCTTCCTCTAGGCCCAAATAATGGTGAAGTGTTATGTAGTCGATGTTCACATAACAACCACTAGAGATTAGACAACATACATCTCATCAAAATATCGAACGAATACCAAATTCACATGACTACTAATAGCAAGACTTCTCCCGTGTCCTCAGGAACAAACGTAACTACTCACAAAGCATATTCATGTTCATAATCAGAGGGGTAATAATATGCATAAAGGATCTGAACATATGATCTTCTACCAAGTAAACCAAATAGCATCAACTACAAGGAGTAATCAACACTACTAGCAACCTACTAGCACCAATCCCGGAATTGGAGACAAGAATTGGATACAAGAGATGAACTAGGGTTTGGAGATGAGATGGTGCTGGTGAAGATGTTGATGGAGATTGCCCTCTCCCGATGAGAGGAGCGTTGGTGATGATGATGGCGATGATTTCCCCCTCCCGGAGGGAAGTGTCCCCGGCAGAACAGCTCTGCCGGCGCCCTAGATTGGTTCCGCCAAGGTTCCGCCTCGTGGCGGCGGAGTCTCGTCCCGAAAGGTTGCTTATGATTTTTTTCTCATCGAAAGACTTCATATAGGGGAAGATGGACGTCAGAGAGCCACCAGGGGGCCCACGAGGTAGGGGGGCGCGCCCAGGGGGGAGGGCGCGCCCCCACCCTCGTGAGTAGGGTGTGGGCCCCCTGGCCTTCATATTTGGCGATGATTTTTCTTTATTTTATTTAAGGTATTCCGTGGAGTTTCAGGACTTTTGGAGTAGCGCAGAATAGGCCTTCAATATTTTCTCCTTTTCCAGCCCAGAATTCTAGCTGTCGGCATTCTCCCTCTTCATGTAAACCTTGTAAAATAGGAGAGAATAGCCATAAGTATTGTGACATAACGTGAAATAACATCCCATAATGCGATAAATATCGATATAAAAGCATGATGCAAAATGGACGTATCAACTCCCCCAAGGTTAGACCTCACTTGTCCTCAAGCGAAAAGCCGATAAAGATAAATATGTCCTCATGTTTATAGGTACGGACATGAAGACATCATGATTATTCTCATAACAGCAACATATATTGATTTGTCATATGATTACTCATGTTCAAATGATGATCTTTTCAAAGTGCAAAAGTATGAATCAGAAACCTTATTGGGCACCAACAAATTATAACCTCAGTCATTGAAGCAATTGCAATTTATCGTAACATCGGAAAGAGTCTATGTCAGAGCTTAAAAGCAAGTCCACATACTCTATTATCACTTAGTCCTTCATAATTGCTAACATTCACGCAATACTTGTGGTTACGGAGTTTTAACCGGACACAGAGAAAGATAGGGGCTTGTAGTTTTGCCCCACAACCTTTTACCTCAGGGGTAATGTCAACAATAATAATTCATGCTTCCCTACATCCAATTAGATATATATATATCATGTTCTTTACAACATGCTGAGCTTGCCAAAGGATAAAATAAAAAGGAGAAGGTGAAGATCACCATTACTCTTGCATAAGGTAGAAGATAATAATAAAAGATAGGCCCTTCGCAGAGGGAAGCAGAGGTTGCCATGCGCTTTTATGGTTGGATGCACAAAATCTTAATGCAAAAGAATGTCACTTTATATTGCCCCTTGTATGTGGAACTTTATTATGCAGTCCATCGCTTTTATTACTTCCACAACAAGTTCATACAAAGCTTATTTCTCTGCACTAATAAGTCATGCATATTTAGAGAGCAATTTTTGTTGCTTGCACCTATGATGACTTACTTGAAGGATCTTACTCAATCCATAGGTAGATATGATGGTCTCTCATGGCTAAACTGGTTTAAAGGTATTTGGAAGCACAAGTAGTATCTCTACTTGGTGCTGAGAATTTGGCTAGCATGAGGGAGAAAGGCAAGCTCAACATGTTAGGAGATCCACGACAATATACTTTGTCACAGATATAAGAAAACATAACTCATTATGTTGTCTTCCTTGTCCAACATCAACTCTTTAGCATGTCATATTTCAATGAGTGTTCCCAATCATAAAAGATGTCAATGATAATATATCTATATGTGAAACCTCTCTCTCCTTATTACTTCCTATTAATTGCAACGATGACCAAAACTATATTTGCTAACTCCCAACAACTTTTAATCATCATACTCTTTCTATGTGAAGTCATTACTTTCAATAAGACCAATATGAACTCTTTGTTTCTTTTTATTCTTTTCTTTTATTCACTCAAGATCATGGCAAAGTAATCAAGCCCTTGACTCTAATCTTTACTATATATAGCTCATGGACTCGATTGCATAGAGGGATCATAAAGCAAAACTTCAAAACTAGATCATGCCATGACTTTATTCTACTATATCAAGATACTACTAATAGGATCGAACTAAGAAAAAAGGTAAAGATAGGAGTTGTGATGGTGATACGATACCGGGGCACCTCCCCCAAGCTTGGCAGTTGCCAAGGGGAGTGCACATACCCATGTGATTATGTCTCCATCTTTGTTGTTGGCGGTGGAGGTGTTGTTGATGATGCAAGCTTGTCGTCCACCTTCCATGGCACAGGCTCACCCTCATAGAAGGATGATCGAGTCTCCGGAATCCTCAAATCTGCAACGGAAACATCTCGAAATGAAAACAGAGGATATTTGCGTGATACGGTCGTCAAAACCTTCTGGAGAATATATAATGAATTTTTACCGACCAAAATACGTATCGTGCAAGAAAGCGGAGTCCGGAGGGCACACGAGGTGCTCACGAGGTAGGGGGGCGCGCCCAGGGGGTAGGGCGCGCCCTCCACCCTCGTGGAGGCCTCGTGTCCTCCCCGGACTGCTACTTATTTTTCTATTTTTCTAAATATTCCAAAACGGAGAAATATTGCCTTAGAATTTGTTTTGGAGTCGGTTTACTTACCGTAACACATACCTATTCCTCTTGGTCGAGAACGTTCGGAAAGTGTCCTTATGTATTCCTCCGGGTTACGGTTTCAATAATATTAGTTTCAACATTTATAGGATTACCTGAGATATAGTGTTTGATCCTTTGACCGTTTACCACCTTCGGATTTGTGCCCGCGAAGTTGTTGATTTTTATGGCACCGGAATGATAGGCCTCCTCGATAACGTAGGGACCTTCCCATTTAGAGAGAATTTTTCCTGCAAAAAATCTTGAACGAGAGTTTTATAGCAATACATAATCACCTACATTAAACTCACACTTTTGTATCCTTTTGTCATGCCATCTTTTAACTTTTTCTTTAAACAACTTGGCATTTTCATAAGCCTGGGTTCTCCATTCATCAAGTGAGCTAATATCAAATAACCTCTTCTCACCGGCAAGTTTGAAATCAAAGTTGAGCTCTTTAATAGCCCAATATGCCTTATGTTCTAGTTCGAGAGGTAAGTGACATGCTTTTCCAGAAACCATTTTATACGGAGACATACCCATAGGATTCTTATATGCAGTTCTATAGGCCCATGATGCATCATCAAGTTTCTTGGACCAATTCTTTCTAGACCTATTAACAGTCTTTTGCAAAATTAATTTGAGCTCTCTATTACTCAATTCTACTTGACCACTAGACTGCGGGTGATAAGGATATGCAATTCTATGATTAACGTCATATTTAGCAAGCATTTTACGGAAAGCACCATGAATAAAATGTGAACCGCCATCAGTCATTAAATATCTACGGACTCCAAACCTCGGAAAAATAACTTCCTTAAGCATTTTAATAGAAGTGTTATGATCAACACTACTAGTTGGAATAGCTTCTACCCACTTAGTAACGTAATCAACAGCAACTAAAATATGAGAGTATCCATTAGAGGCAGGAAAAGATCCCATATAATCAAAGCCCCAAACATCAAATGGTTCAATAACAAGTGAATAATTCATAGGCATTTCTTGACGTCTACTAATATTACCAATTCTTTGACATTCATCAGAAGACAAAACAAACTTACGGGCATCTTTGAAGAGAGTAGGCCAAAAAAAACCAGATTGCAATACCTTATGTGCAGTTCTATCTCCAGCGTGGTGTCCTCCATAAGCTTCGGAGTGACACTTGCGTAGGATCTGTTCCTGTTCATGCTCAGGTACACAACGTCTAATAACACCATCTACTCCTTCTTTATAAAGATGTGGATCATCCCAAAAGTAATGTCTCAAATCATAAAAGAACTTTTTCTTTTGTTGGTATGTGAAGCTAGGTGATATAAATTTAGCAATAATATAATTAGCATAATCAGCATACCATGGAGTGCTACAAGAAGTGCTTATGATATTTAATTGTTCATCAGGAAAGCTATCATCAATAGGTAGTGGGTCATCAAGAACATTCTCTAACCTAGATAAGTTGTCTGCAACGGGGTTCTTAGCTCCTTTTCTATCAACAATATGCAAATCAAATTCTTGCAGCAAGAGAACCCATCTGATAAGTCTAGGTTTAGCATCTTTCGTTTCCATAAGATATTTAATAGCAGCATGATCGGTGTGAATAGTTACTTTAGATTCATCAATGTAGGGTCTGAATTTATCACAAGCAAATACAACTGCTAAGAGTTCCTTTTCGGTAGTAGCATAATTTCTTTGAGCATTGTCTAGAGTCTTACTAGCATAATGGATAACATTCAATTTCTTATCAACTCTTTGCCCTAGAACAGCACCTACAACATAATCACTAGCTTCACACATAATTTCAAAGGGTAAATTCCAATCAGGTGGCTGAACAACAGGTGCAGAGACTAATGCTTTCTTAAGTATTTCAAATGCTTCTACACAACCATCATCAAAGACAAATGGTACATCTTTTTGTAATAAATTAGTCAGAGGCTGAGAGGTTATTGAGAAGTCCTTAATGAACCTCCTATAAAATCCGGCGTGACCAAGGAAACTTCTTATACCTTTGATGTCCTTGGGACATGGCATCTTTTCAATAGCATCAACCTTGGCTTTATCAACTTCAATACCTCTTTCAAAAACTTTGTGCCCCAAGACAATACCTTCATTAACCATGAAGTGGCACTTTTCCCAATTCAAGACAAGATTAGTTTCTTCACATCTCTGCAAAACTCGATCAAGATTGCTCAAGCAATCGTCAAAAGAGGAACCATAGACGGAAAAGTCGTCCATGAAAACCTCACAAATCTTTTCACAAAAATCAGAGAATATAGCCATCATGCATCTTTGAAAGGTAGCAGGTGCATTACATAAACCAAAAGGCATACGTCTATAAGAAAAAGTACCAAAAGGGCATGTAAAAGTAGTCTTTGATTGATCTTTAGCAAACACAGGTATTTGAGAGAAACCAGAATAACCATCTAGAAAGCAATAATGTGTATGTTTGCATAATCTTTCTAGCATTTGATCAATAAAAGGTAAGGGGTAATGATCTTTCTTAGTATCTTTATTTAATTTGCGGAAATCAATTACCATCCTATAACCTGTAATAATTCTTTGCGGAATCAATTCATCTTTATCATTAGGGACAACAGTAATACCTCCTTTCTTAGGGACACAATGGACAGGACTTACCCACTGACTATCAGCAACGGGATAAATTATACCTGCCTCCAGAAGCTCGAGTATTTCCTTTCTTACCACTTCTTTCATTTTAGAATTCAAACGTCGTTGAGGATCACAAACTGGTTTGGCATCAGCTTCCAAATTTATTTTATGTTGACATAGAGTGGGACTGATGCCCTTAAGATCATTTAGAGTATATCCAATAGCGGCACGGTGCTTCTTCAGAGTTTTCAATAATCATTCTTCTTCATGCTCTGAAAGGTTAGCGCTAATAATGACATGATATATTTTATTTTCATCAAGATAAGCATATTTAAGATTATCAGGCAACGGTTTAAGCTCAAACACGGGATCACCCTTGGGTGGAGGAGGATCCCCTAGGATTTCAACAGGCAAATTGTGTTGCAGAATAGGTTCCTGTTTAAAGAATACTTCATCTATTTCCCTTCTTTCATTCATGAACATCTCATTTTCATGGTCTAGCAAATAGTGTTCTAAAGGATCACTAGGAGGTACGGCAATAGAAGCAAGACCAATAATTTCATCCTTACTAGGCAATTCTTCCTCACGATGTTGTTTACTAAATTTAGAGAAATTAAACTCATGAACCATATCATCCAAGCCAACAGTAACAACATTCTTTTTGCAGTCTATCGTAGCATTAACAGTATTCAAGAAGGGTCTACCAAAAATAATGGGACATAAGCTATCTTGTGGAGAACCAAGAACAGGGAAATCAGCGGGATATTTGGTTTTTCCACACAAGACTTCAACATCTCTAACAATTCCCATTGCAGATATAGTATCTCTATTGGCAAGTTTAATTGTAACATCAATATCTTCTAACTCAGCAGGTGTGATATCATGTATAATTTCTTTATATAAGTCAATGGGTATAACACTAGCACTATCACGCATATCACATAAGCCATGATAACAATGATCTCCTATTTTAACAGAAATAACAGGCACGCCTACCACAGGTCTATGTTTATCTCTATCACAGGGTTTAGCAATTCTAGCAGTTTCACCAGAGAATTGAATGACATGCCCATCAATATTATCAGACAAGAGATCCTTAAAAATAGCAATATTAGGTTCTACTTTGACTTGCTCAGGAGGTGTATAAGTTCTAATATTGCTTTTACGAACAACAGTTGAAGCTTTAACATGATCCTTCATTCTAACAGGGAAAGGTGGTTTCTCAACATAAGAGGTGGGAACAAGAGGATCATTATAAGTGATAGTCTTTTCTACAACTTTAATAGGTGCAACTATTTTTACTGCTATGGGAGGATGATATTTAAACCACCTATCCTTAGGGAGATCAATATAAGTACCAAAAGATTCACAGAAAGAAGCTACTATCTCAGAGTCAAGTCCATATTTAGTGCTAAACTTACGGAAAATATCGGTATCCATAAAAGATTTAACACAATCAAACTTAGGTGTCATACCTGACTCCTTACCTTCGTCGAGGTACCAATCTTTAGAGTTGCGTTTAATTCTATCCAATAAGTTCCATCTAAATTCAATAGTCTTCATCACAAAAGAGCCACCACAAGAAGTATCGAGCATGGTGCGATTGTTATCAGAAAGCCGAGCATAAAAACTTTGCATAATCACTTCTTTTGTGAGCTCTTGATTGGGGCATGAATATAACATTGATTTAAGCCTCCCCCAAGCTTGAGCGATGCTTTCTCCTTCGCGAGGCCAAAAAATTATATATATAATTGCGATCACGATGAACAAGATGCATAGGGTAATATTTTTGATGAAATTCCAATTTCAATATTTTATAGTTCCATGATCTCATATCATCACATAGACTATACCATGTCAATGCGTCTCCTCCAAAGATAAAGGGAAAGCCTTCTTCTTAATAACATCATCGGGTATACCTGCAATCTTAAATAGTCCACAAATATCATCCACATAGCGTATATGCTCGTCAGGATGCTTTGTTCCATCTCCTGCAAAAGTGTTAGCTAGCAGTTTTTCCATCATACCCAAAGGAAATTCAAAAGGAGTTTCATTTTCAATAGATTCATAAGGTTGAGGAGCAACTCTTTGCTCTACTGGACAGGGTGAAGATACCCCGAACAAGCCCCTCAGAGAATTACTTTCCACAGTAACAAGTGACAGGAAATTTCAGCACACTATATAAATTTTTCCTTACCAAATTCCACTTACCGAAGGTGCTACACTCCCCGGCAACGGCGCCAGAAAAGAGTCTTGATGACCCACAAGTATAGGGGATCTATCATAGTCCTTTCGATAAGTAAGAGTGTCGAACACAACGAGGAGCAGAAGGAAATGATAAGCGGTTTTCAACAAGGTACTCTCTGCAAGTACTGAAATAAGTAATAATAGATAGTTTTGTGATAAGGTGAATTGTAGCGAGCAACAAGTAACAAAAGTCAATAAGGTGCAGCAAGGTGTCCTAATCCTTTTTGTAGCAAAGGACAAGCCGGAACAAATTCTTATAATAGGAAAAGCGCTCCCGAGGACACATGGGAATATCATCAAGCTAGTTTTCATCACGTTCATATGATTCGCGTTCGGTACTTTGATAATTTGATATGTGGGTGGACCGGTGCTTGGGTGCTGTTCTTACTTGAACAAACATCCCACTTATGATTAACCTCTATTGCAAGCATCAACAACTATAACAAAAGTATTAAGGTAAACCTAACCATAGCATGAAACATATGGATCCAAATCAGCCCCTTACGAAGCAACGCATAAACTAGGGTTTAAGCTTCTGTCACTCTAGCAACCCATCATCTACATATTACTTCCCAATGCCTTCCTCTAGGCCCAAATAATGGTGAAGCGTTATGTAGTCGACGTTCACATAACACCACTAGAGATTAGACAACATACATCTCATCAAAATATCGAACGAATACCAAATTCACATGACTACTAATAGCAAGAATTCTCCCGTGTCCTCAGGAACAAACGTAACTACTCACAAAGCATATTCATGTTCATAATCAGAGGGGTAATAATATACATAAAGGATCTGAACATATGATCTTCCACCAAGTAAACCAAATAGCATCAACTACAAGGAGTAATCAACACTACTAGCAACCTACTAGCACCAATCCCGGAATTGGAGACAAGAATTGGATACAAGAGATGAACTAGGGTTTGGAGATGAGATGGTGCTGGTGAAGATGTTGATGTAGATTGTCCTCTCCTAATGAGAGGAGCGTTGGTGATGATAATGGCGATGATTTCCCCCACCCGGAGGGAAGTGTCCCCGGCAGAACAGCTCTGCCGGAGCCCTAGATTGGTTCCGCCAAGGTTCCGCCTCGTGGCGGCGGAGTCTCGTCCCGAAAGGTTGCTTATGACTTTTTTCTCATCGAAAGACTTCATATAGGAGAAGATGGACGTCGGAGAGCCACCAGGGGGCCCACGAGGTAGGGGGGCGCGCCTAGGGGGGGCGCGCCCCCCACCCTCGTGAGCAGGGTGTGGGCCCCCTGGCCTTCATCTTTGGCGATGATTTTTCTTTATTTATTTTAAGGTATTCCGTGGAGTTTCAGGACTTTTGGAGTTGCGCAGAATAGGCCTTCAATATTTACTCCTTTTCCAGCCCAGAATTCCAGCTGCCGGCATTCTCCCTCTTCATGTAAACCTTGTAAAATAGGAGAGAATAGCCATAAGTATTGTGACATAACGTGAAATAACAGCCCATAATGCGATAAATATCGATATAAAAGCATGATGCAAAATGGACGTATCAGGGGCTACTACCTATCGGGTGGTAATTTTATATATGTTTTACTTCCCTCAAAGCCCGTCAGGAGGCTTGTGCAGGCTTCGGTCTGTCCGCTTCTGGCGGACAGAACCTTCTGAATCACCGCACTCATAAGAGTACGGTGCTCTTCTTCCATGGAGGCGCCTCGGAGTGCTTCCACCAGGCTATCCTGCGCCGTTGATGCGCCGGAAGTCCTCGGCACGAGCGGCTCGAACTCCCTAACGGGGGCTGCCCGCCCAAGTCCGGAACCGTTGGGGGTTCCGGAGTAGTGTTCGGTCGAGAATTCGCCCTGTTGCGGCTGCGATCCGCGGGGATCTTGAACCCTGCATGCTCGACATCTGGAATACCCGTGGGGCATCTCCAGAGTCACCTCCCCCTGCTCTGAGAGTCTTCAGGACAACACCTCTGTGTCATCCGCGTGTGGAGGGGTAGTGGCCGTCGGGAGCGAATTTATCGCCGAATCGCTCAGGGGCCCGGAGGAGGATTCCTGGGGTGAGCCCTGGCCGGACTGCATATATGTTCTGCATTATAAGTATAAAAACTATGAAGTGAAACCATGATAGGACACTTACGATCGCACCGGGGGCTTCACCCGGGGTAGCCACCCCTCCTTGTTGTAAGCGGCTGTGGCGGAATAGTCCGGAAGGGTTACCTTCCCCTTCTTGGACGCCCCAACCTCCCCCTCCGGGCGGCTTTTCTCTTCTTCTCCCCCCTAGTGCGGGGAGGTTGAATTTCTTCTTGATTCCCCCCACCTCTGTAGGAGGAATGTGCCTCGTCGTCATCGGACAACAGAGGAATAACGGCCTTGCGCCGAGGGCCTTTTCCGGCCCCCTGGATTGCTTCGCCGCCCCCCCCCCCATCCTTCCCGGATGGGGCGTCTTCTTCTTCTTCCTCCTCCCCTTCGTGGGAGGAGTCCACCTCGTCGTCTTCGGACGAGGCTTCGGACGCAACCTTACACCGGGGACCCTTCCTTGTCCCCGGGGCCTTCTTTTCGTCCTTCTTCTCCGGCACCTTGTACGGTGCCGGGACTAGCATCTCCGTCAGGAGAGCATCCGCTGGATCTTCCAGCAACGGAGCCGGACAGTCAATCTGCTCCGCTATCTTCACATAATCCTGAGGCAAATATATATAAATACTTAAAACTACCCCCATCAATATATTGGGAAAAAGCTAAACCCGGTGGTGGTCCCAAAACTCACCGGATTCGGGGGCCGCGCTGCATGAAGTCCGCGGTCCTCGGATGTGGGAGGAGGTACTTCGGAGGCCTTGAACAACACTTTCCATGCGCCTTTGTGCGTCATGCCGTAGAGCTTCCGGAGCGTCTGGTGTTCGGCCGGGACGAACTCCCACAGATTTACCGCCCGCCTTTGGCAGGGCAAGATCCGGCGAACGAGCATGACCTGGATCACATTGACAAGCTTGATGTTCTTGTCCTTCATGCTTTTGATGCATGTCTGGAGTCCGTCCAGCTCTGTGGAATCGCCCCAGGATAGGCCCTTCTTTTCCCAGGAGGTGAGCCGCATAGGGATTCCAGATCAGAACTCGGGGGCCGCCGCCCAGTTGGCGCCGCGCTACTCCGTGATGTAGAACCACCCCGATTGCCATCCTTTTACGGTCTCCGTGAAGGAGCCGTCCAGCCAGGTGACGTTAGGAATCTTGCCCACCATGGCCCCTCCGCACTCCGCTTGTTGGCCGCGTACAATCTTTGGCTTCACGCAGAAGATTTGCAGCCACAGGCCAAAGTGAGACTGGATGTGGAGGAAAGCTTCACAAACGACGATGAATGCCGAGATGTTGAGGATGAAATTCGGGGCTAGATCATGGAAATCTAGCCCATAGTAGAACATGACCCCGCGGACGAAGGGATGGAGTGGAAATCCCAGTCCACGGACGAGGTGGGCGACGAACACGACTCTCTCGTGGGGTCCTGGGGTAGGAATGACCTGCCCAGCGTCCGGTAGCCGGTGCGCTATGTTTGCGGCCAAGTATCCGGCCGCCCGAAGATCTGTGGTGTGCTTCTCCTCGATGGTGGAAGCCACCCACTTGCCTCCTGCTCCGGACATGTCTAGCTATGCGGGGGAGACTTGGGCTTGGGCGCTGGAGCTCGAGGGGGCAAGAGTGGGCAGAGAAGGAAGAAGGCATGGGTAAAAATGAGGAAATATTGTCCCTTTATAAAGGCGACGAAAGCGGTGTGCCTCCCCACTTTCCCGTTGAGAATCGCTTGCTTCCCAAGCGCCACGATTAATGATGTCGTGGGACTACACGTACCCGTATTGATGAGAATCCCGTGATAAGGGGGCACAATCTCTACTTTGACAAGACGTGTCAAGGAAACCGCCTCGCAATATGCACTGTGGCTGGTTATGGAAAGACGGTTCGAATAATGACGTGGCCGTAGTAACACGTCGTGTTGCCTGAAAAATTGTCAGCAGATTGCATTTGTGAAGCATCATTCTCTCTACGGTGGCATGCGAAGATCATCTTGTGGATCCGGACACGGTTCAAGTGTTCAATAATTACTTTGGAGTATTCGGAGGAGGGACCCGCCCTGCAATGCCGAAGACAATACTGAGCGTCGGACTCATCATCATTGAAGCCTGGTTCAGGGGCTACTGAGGGAGTCCAGGATTAGGGGGTATCCGAACAGCCGGACTGTATACGACGTCCGGACTATTGAAGCATGAAGTTACAAGACTCAAGACTTCGGCCCGTGTCCGGATGGGACTTTCCTTGGCGTGGAAGGCAAGCTTGCCGATCCGGATATTATATTTCCTTCCTTGTAACCGACTCCATTTAAACCCTAGCCCTCTCTGGTGCCTATATAAACCGAAGAGGTTGGTCCTTAGTAGGCCGATCACAATTACAATCATACCATCATAGGCTAGCTCTTAGGGTTTAGCCTCTACGATCTCGTGGTAGATCTACTCTTGTACTACCCATATCATCAATATTAATCAAGCAGGAAGTAGGGTTTTACCTCCATCGAGAGGGCCCGAACCTGGGTAAACATCTGTGTCGATTGCTTCCTGTTACCATCAGCCTTGACGCACAGATCGGGACCCCCTACCCGAGATCCGCCGGTTTTGACACCGACACACGTGTCGTAGTAGAGGCACACACGTAGCATGTACATGTACGTACAGCGGCGAGGGTGCAAGAAAGAAAGTACAGCCACGTACGTACATACGGGCAGGGTCTCGAACGCCTACTCGGGCATATGTACATGGCTGGGTCAGAACGGAGAAACATCGTCGTCGTCGTGTTCATGGGGAGCCAACAGGCTGGGTCGGAACGGAATGTGTGGTCGTGTTCATCGGGAGGGCTTGGGCGAACAGGCGATGGAAGCGAGGCTGGCGTACCGCTGGCGGAGAAAGCGGCCTTGTGTTCGATCGGCCACATTCAAACGGGATCCTGTTGATCGGGAGGGGCTGGCGTCGCACGCTGAGGAAGCGGACCTCCTACGGTCGAAATGGGGTCATGTTGATCGGGAGGGGTGTGGCGTACCGTAAAACGGACGAAATGGACTTGTGTTGGAGCTCTACGGTCGAAACGGGGGTCCTGTTGATCGGGAGGGTGTGTCGCATCGCAAAACAGACCAAACAGACTTGTGTTGGGCGCTTCGGTGAAAATGGGGTCCTGTTCATCGGGAGGGTGTAGCGTACCGCAAAACGGGGCTCCACGGGATACTGTTCATCTCCACCGTCGACCTCCTCCAGCCTCCACGGGCTACCGTCAACCTCCTCCAGCCTCCACCGGTTCCTGTTCATCCAGCCTCCGCCACAAGCTACTCCACCGGCTACTGTTCAACCACCCCTCCACGGGCACCCCTCCACCGTCTACTGTTCATCTAGCCCTCCACACCACGGGTCCTGTTCAACCACCCTCCATGGCCACCCTCCACCGCTCATGTTCATCCAGCCCTCCACACCACGGGTCCTGTTCATCCGAGGCAACACCACCACTCACTGCTCATCCAACCCCCTCCCCATAACACTCACTGTTCATCCAATCGATCGGCTTGATTAGCAGCAGAGCGAAGAATCCCTCCATCGGGTTCGATTAACAACCATCGATTGATCGCTCAGTTCGATGAACGCGTAGCTCGCAATGGCAATCGCTCGGGTTCGATTAGAGCCCAACGCCTCGCTTCGGGTTCGATTAGAGCCAACGCGCCCTCGCACACAGCGTCGTCGAGAGAAAGCGCATCGCTCGGCCCCCGACCTCCCACCGTAACCGGCAACTCCCTGAAATTTTCCTCCCCCTCGCTTCTACCACGGTTTTTTCCGTCATGGACGGCCCAAAGAATGTCATGCAGTTGCGTCTCCGGCCTGCCCAGGACGAAAAGCCCATTTTCTGTCATCATTTTTTGTCATAGAAGTAGGAGCCCACCATATCTATGATGATACCGGGTTTTGTCACAATTATCGTCATAGAAGAGTCATATGTATGACAGGAAAAAAATTCGTTCGGCCCAAATTGTCACGGATGTGTTTTTTTTGTAGTGTAAGGTACTGTAATGAACACATTATTTATTTATATTGGTGTTAAACCTACTGTATTCCAACTTCTCTATGGTTCATACCCCTCGATACTAGCCATAGATTCATCAAAATAAGCAAACAACACACAAAAAACAGAACCTGTCAAAAACAGAACAGTATGTAGTAATTTGTATCAAACGTATACTTCTTGAACTCCAAAAATTCGGAAATAAGTTGGTGGACGTGAGTAATTTATCTATTGATCATCTGCAAGAAGAATCAACCTAAAAGCATCTCCAGTAAAAAAATGGCAGCTAATCTCGTGAGCGCTAAAGTTTCTGTTTTTTTACAGCAAGATCACAAAGACTTCACCCAAGTCTTCCCAAAGGTTCTACTTGGCACAAACACTAATTAAAACATAAAACCACATATAAACAGAGGCTAGATGAATTATTTATTACTAAACAGGAACAAAAAGCAAGGAACACAAATAAAATTGGGTTGCCTCCCAACAAGCGCTATCGTTTAACGCCCTTAGCTAGGCATTGATAATTTTAATGATGCTCACATCAAAGACAAGAATTAAAGCACAAAGAGAGCATTATATAACACATGATAAACACATTTAAGTCTAACATAATTCCTATGCATAGGCATTTTATAAGAAAACAAATTATCATAGCAAGCAAAAATTAGCATATGCAAGGAAGAAGAAAGAGACGATAGCAATCTTAACATGACGAGAGGTAATTTAGTAAGATAAAAAATTTCTAGAACCATATTTTCCTCTCTCATAATAACTACATGTAGGATTATAGGAAAATTCAAAAAAATAGCTATCACATAACATATTCTCAACACGATCCACATGCATGCGAAGTTGACACTCTTCCAAAATAGTGGGATTATCATTAACTAAAGTCATGACCTCTCCAAACCCACTTTTATCAAAAATTTCATAAGATTGAAAATCCTCCAAATACGTGGGATCTAAAGTTGACACTCTTCCAAACCCACATTCAGTATTATTAAAAACACTATAATCAATCTCAAATTCATCATGGGGCTTAAATAAATTTTCAAGATCATAAGAAGAATCACCCCAATCATGATCATTGCAACAAGTAGTAGACATAGCAAAACTAGCATCCCCAAGCTTAGGGTTTTTCATATTATTAGACAATTGATATCAAGAGAATTTATAGTAAAATCATTGCAATCATGCTTTTGATTCAAGGAACTATCAAGTATGGGTGCAATAGCAATAATCTCATGTTTAACATAAGGAACTATAGCAAATTCATCTCCATAAATATTGGCATCATGGCCATAAGAATAGCAAGCATAATGTTCATCAAGGGATATTTCAATCAAATCCTCGGAATTATAATTATCTATAGATTCGTGTATATCATTATTTTCTTCCAAAGCAACGATCATTGTCTCTAGAAATTCCATAACATAGGCATTATGAGCATAGTTTTCATAGCAATATTTAAGTATGTCGGAATTTTCAGATTTGTAGAGAGTAATATCATACTTTTCAATCAAAGAAGCAACTTCATGAGCGCCCTTAAAAACGACAAATTCTTCAATTTGTTCGATATCATAGTAACTATAAACACCTTTCCATAAGAAGATAAGATTTCATTATCATTAAACTCACGTAGGTAGGGAAGGTGTTTTTTACGGTTCTTAGAGCAACAAGTAAAATCATAAATTTCACGAAGATTCCAAGCATAGCATAGCAAACTATTTATTTGATACCATAAGAGCTTCCCCTTTTCAGACAAACGATGACGCACAAAATGACCATGCTCATCTAAAGATTTCCCCTCAACTAAACTATTTGGGGTTTCAGCACGAGCACATATAGACCGAAGATGGTCCAAGTAGAACACTTTAAGTGGATACATATGAATAGATATTTAGCAAGCAAAGATGCAAGCAAATAGAAGGCACATGGAAACACAAATAAAAAGACATACGGGAAGAAGGCGAAGAAAAGGCAAAAGTTTTCGAAAATCGTTTTAGAAGTGGGGGAGAGGAAAATGAGAGGCGAATGGCAGATAATGTAATGCGAGGGAGAAGAGATTGTGATGGGTACTTGGTATGTCTTGACTTGAGCGTAGATCTTCCCGGCAACGGCGCCAGAAATGGCTAGTTGACGGAAGATCAAATCTTGACTTGACTTGGCGCAAATCTCCCCGGCAACGGCGCCAGAAATGGCTAGTTGACGGGAAATCAAATCTTGACTTGACTTGGCGCAAATCTCCCCGGCAACGGCACCAGAAATCCTTCTTGCTACCTCTTGTGCATGTGTTGGTTTTCCCTTGAAGAGGAAAGGGTGATGCAGCAAAGTAGTGTAAATATTTCCCTCAGTTTTTGAGAACCAAGGTATCAATCCAGTAGGAGACAATATGCAAATCGCCTAGTACCTGCACAAACAATCAAGAACCTTGCAACCAACGCGATAAAGGAGTTGTCAATCCCTTCACGACCACTTGCAAAAGTGAGATCTGATAAAGATAATAAGATAAATATTTTTGGTATTTTTGTTGTATAGATTGAAAGTAAAGATTGCAAAATAAATAGTAAACTAGAAATATGGATCGGAAACTTATATGATGTAAAGTAGACCTGGGGTCCATAGGTTTCACTAGTGGCTTCTCTCAAGATAGCATATATTATGGTGGGTGAAGAAATTACTGGCGAGCAATTGATAGAAAAGCACATAGTTATGAGAATATCTAGGCAGGATAATGAACATAGGCATCACGTCCGTGTCAAGTACACCTAAATGATTCTGCATCTACTACTATTACTCCACACATCGACCGCTATCCAGCATGCATCTAGAGTATTAAGTTCATAAGAACAGAATAACGCATTAGGCAAGATGACATGATGTAGAGGGATAAACTCAAGCAATATGATATAAACCCCATATTTTTATCCTCGATGGCAACAATAGAATACGTGTCGGTTCCCTTTCTGTCACTGGGATCGAGGACCGTAAGATTGAACCCAAGCTAAGCACTTCTCCCATTGCAAGAAAGAACAATCTAGTAGGCCAAACTAAACCTATAATTCAAAGAGACTTGCAAAGATATCAAATCATGCATATAAGAATTCAGAGAAGAATCAAATATTGTTCATAGATAATCTTGATCATAAACTCACAATTCATCGGATCTTGGCAAACACACCGCAAAAAGTATTACATCGAATAGATCTCCAAGAACATCGAGGAGAACTTTGTATTGAGAACCAAAGAGAGAGAAGAAGCCATCTAGCTAATAACTATGGAACCGAAGGTCTGTGGTAAACTACTCACACATCATCGGAGAGGCTATGGTGTTGATGTAGAAGCCCTCCATGATCGAATCCCCCTCCGGCAGATCACCGTAAAAGGCCCCAAGATGGGATCTCATGGGTACAGAAGGTTGCGGCGGTGGAAAAGTGGTTTCGTGGCTCCCCTGGATGATCTCAGGGTATAAGAGTATATATAGGCGAAAGTAGTAGGTCGGTGGAGCTACGAGGGGCCCACGAGGGTGGGGGGCGCGCCTACCCCCTGGGTGCGCCCTCCTACCTCGTGGCCGCCTCGTTGCTTCCTTGACTTCCACTCCAAGTCTCCTGGATTGCATTTGTTCCAAAAAAGATCGCCGCGAAGGTTTCGTTCTGTTTCAATTCCGTTTGATATTCCTTTTCTGTGAAACACGGAAATAGGCAAAAAAAACAACAATTTGCACTAGGCCTTCGGTTAATTGGTTAGTCCCAAAAATAATATAAAAGAGCATATTAAAGTCCATTAAACATCCAAAACATATAGTATAATAGAATGGAACAATAAAAAATTATAGATACGTTGGAGACGTATCACCAGGCAACCCAAGTTTTCTATCTACCGTGGGCCTGTCAAAGTGATCCAAATCTCAGTGGTTGGGATGTTGTTTATGAAGTGTCGCGACGTGTTAGACCACCTCCCCCAATGAACGTGTTAGACCACCTCCCCCCAATGAAGAGGATTATGAACCTCACATTAACCAAGACACATATGATGAAGGAGAATTCTTAAAAGAAACACGTCTTTCCAAAATATGTCTCAAGAACCGCTCTACTCCATCCCAGAACATTGAAGTAGACAACGATAGTGAATCCGACTTCACCCTTGAGCCAGAAAAAGAAGAGCCGGAACACGAAGAAGTTACTACTGCAGATGACCTGTCAATGCTTGAATGATTACATAAAGGAGGACTTCCACATGTTGATGCATTTATTGATGATGATGATGAGCACATCACTGATAGTGATGATGATGATGATGCATTTAATGATCCCATAGCATATATAGACGATTCAGAGTAATATTAGTAATGTGAGGTATTCAATTTTTTATTATGTTCATGATGATGATACACTTAAATTATATACATATTATTCATTTCAGGTATTCAAATTTTTTATGTTGTACTAATTTCGTTTACTTTTTGTCATTGCAGGTGTTGACAGGATGGTGGGAAAGGGTCCAGAGCGCCCCGAGCCTCCTGCGAGCGCTACTCGGAGGGGTGGTTCCAATATTCCACCCCAGCCCCTCCGAAGAGCGCTGCTAGACAGTATGCAGACAGCAGCGGCGGGTGCTTCTTCTTCGGCTGGGAGAGGTCAGGGGAGGACGGAGAAGGCTACTAGAGGTGGACGTGGCAGCAGGAGAGGTAGGAAGGCTGCTACGCCTTCCTCGCTGCCACCCCTAGCTGATTCACCTGACCATAGCACCGCTCTGTCTGACATGGACCCGTCTCGGACTTCGGTCCATGAGCCTCCGGTCGCCGATCCTTCGCCACACCACACTCGGGTCGCCGATCCTTCGTTCCACCAGACTCGTGTTGCTGATCCTTCGCCCCACGTGAGTCCGGTCCCAGAGTGTTCGTCCCAGAAGACTCCGGTCCCGGAGTCTTCTTCCGACGAGACTCCGGAGGCTAGTGGCCCTACTGATGGTAGCGAGGACACCTTGTATGATGATAGCTACAGCGATGACGAGCTGGTTGAGAAGGGCAGGAAGGTCTAAAAGCGTGGTAGTACAAAGCTCTCGCCCGTATCGACGACTCCCGACCAGAGGTGGTTGATTGTGCCTAATTGGTTGAAGTAAGTGCATTTACTCTTTTTTAACCTTTTGCCTTCACGTTTATTCAAATTAATATCTAATGCATTGGCCTTGTCATACTGCAGGGGCTGGGTACACCCCCGTAGTGTCCGCAATCCCAACCAGGTCCTTGGTGTGCTTTGCCAGTAGCACTTCCCTGGGTGGGTCACGTTGCCCGGTGAGGGTCAGTTTCCACAGCTAGCACTGAGCTAGGAGCTGTACTCGGTTGCCCCGGCCCCACGAGAGGAGATGGTCGCCGGTGTCTTGTGCGAGAGGGTGGCCGACATTGTGTTCCATTGGTTTTGGGTAATTTCTCCTTTACAGAATTAAAAATCAACACTACCTAGTGATTGTACTAATCAGTGTTGTCTTGTTTGATTGCAGACCTTCCACATGGTTTCAGAGGGAGAGCAGGAGGCCACGTCTATGGTTGTCGAAGTCGAGTGCAAGCGCCTACTTTAGAACTTACATCAAGAGGCTCAGGTGCACCTCGTTCGAGACTACTACGCCTCGAAGGGTATTAGGAGGGCCAAGCAGAAGTGTCACGGCAAGTTTCTGAGTAAGGAGAAGTACATGCAGGTAATTACCTATTCTTAAGGCCTTGAACTTAGTTTTCTTGATTTGATTCGTAGGCGTAGCGCTGAAGTTTCTCTTGACTAACTTAGGTGCCCCCAAGATGGTGTGCGGATAAGATGGACTGTTGGGAGGCGTTCGTGGATGCGTGGTGCTCTCCCCAATGGCTAGTCGAACACCATAGGGCCAAGGATAAGCGTGAACAAATGGAAGTTGTGCCACACCATCAAGGGAGCTCCAACCTGATTGAGTACGGGGATCACTGGGTATGTGGTTTGCTACATGATTCATGCAATTTCATTATTCATGCTAGCATTTTTCCCTTCCAAAATGACTAAATATGCTTAGTTAGTTAAAAATGGCATAACTACCTTGGATAGTTCATTTATGACATAATTAGCTCTAAAATGACATAATAACCTTAGATAGCTCTATATAATAACTAAATATGCTTTTGTTAGTTAAAAATGGCATAATTACCTAGGATAGCTAAATAATGAGCTAAACTAATCTTAGCTAGTTCATTTATGACATATTTAGCTCTGAAATGACATAATAACCTTAGATAGCTCTATAAAATGACTAAATATGCTTTAATTAGTTAAAAAAGGCATAACTACCTTGGATAGCTCAATAATGACATAATTAGCATACTTTGGTCAAAATGGCATAATAATCTTGGTTACCTCCAACATGACCTAAACTTAGCTTATTTTCCTCGAAAATGACATAATAACCTTACTTAGCTCCAAAATGACCTATTTACATAGCAATATCATTCTTTATGCTACCTTGAGCCCTTAACTAATATTTTGTTCCTCTCTCTCAGGCACACCACAACAAGAAGCCTGTGCCAAATCTGTTCGACCTCTTTGGCATGGCCCATACTGCCCCGTACAAGAAGGCCAAGCCATTCTCATAGTCTAACCTAGATCTTCCAGAGAGCTTCACCAACATCTCCTCCCACCACAAGCTCGTGAGGTACAGAGATGAGGGGAAGGCGAGGAAAGGGGAGCACTTTAACCCGAGCCAGGATCCTTTTGATACAGTGCTGGTGATGATATCTGGTGGCGAGAGGTCCCATGGCTCCATAGCCATTGGTGACTGACTGATACGTTGTCCTAGGACTCTCCGCAGATCAAGAAGCGCCAGAGTAGCTCTGTGATACGTCTCCAACGTATCTATAATTTTTTATTGTTCCATGCTATTATATTATCTGTTTTGGATGTTTATGGGCTTTATTAAACACTTTTATATTATTTTTGGGACTAACCTATTAACCCGAGCCAGTGCCGCTTTCTTTTTTTTCCCTTGTTTGATGTTTGCGAAAAGGAATATCAAACAGAGTCCAAACGGAATGAAACCTTTGGGAGAGTTATTTTTGGAACGAAAGAAATCCAGGAGACTTGGAGTGCACGTCAGGGAATCAACGAGGAGAGCACGAGGCAGGGGGCGCGCCCTCCACCCTCGTGGGCCCCTCGTGGTTCCCCTGACCGACTTCTTTCGCCTATATATATCCATATACCCAAAAAACTTTGGGGAACAGAATAGACCGGGAGTTCTGCCGCCGCAAGCCTTTGTAGCCACCAACACCCAATCGGGACCCTGTTCCGGCACCCTGCCGGAGGGGGGAACCCTCACCGGTGGCCATCTTCATCATCCCGGCGCTCTCCATGACGTGGAGGGAGTAGTTCACCCTCGAGGCTGAGGGTATGTACCAGTAGCTATGTGTTTGATCTCTCTCTCTCTCTTGTGTTCTTGAGGTGATAAGATCTGGATGTATCGCGAGCTTTGCTATTATAGTTGGATCTTATGATGTTTCTCCCCCTCTACTCTCTTGTAATGGATTGAGTTTTCCCTTTGAAGTTATCTGATCGGATTGAGTCTTTAAGGATTTGAGAACACCTGATGTTTGTATTGCATGTGCGTATCTGTGGTGACAATGGGATATCACGTGATCCACTTGATGTATGTTTTGGTGATCAACTTGCGGGTTCCGCCCATGAACATATGCATAGGGGTTGGCACATGTTTTCGTCTTGACCCTCCAGTAGAAACTTTGGGGCACTCTTGAAGTACTTTGTGTTGGTTGAATAGATGAATCTGAGATTGTGTGATGCATATCGTATAATCATACCCACGGATGCTCGAGGTGACATTGGAGTATCTAGGTAACATTAGGGTTTTGGTTGATTTGTGTCTTAAGGTGTTATTCTAGTATGAACTCTAGGATAGATTGAACCGAAAGAATAGCTTCGTGTTATTTTACTACAGACTCTTGAATAGATCGATCAAAAAGGATAACTTTGAGGTGGTTTCGTACCCTACCGTAATCTCTTCGTTTGTTCTCCGCTATTAGTGACTTTGGAGTGACTCTTTGTTGCATGTTGAGGGATAGTTATATGATCCAGTTATGTTATTATTGTTGAGAGAATTTGCACTAGTGAAAGTATGAACCCTAGGCCTTGTTTCCTAGCATTGCAATACCGTTTACGCTCACTTTTACCACTTGTTACCTTGCTGTTTTTATATTTTCAGATTACAAATACTCATATCTTCCATCCATATTGCACTTGTATCACCATCTCTTCGCCGAACTAGTGCACCTATACAATTTACCATTGTATTGTGTGTGTTGGGGACACAAGAGACTCTTTGTTATTTGGTTGCAGGGTTGCTTGAGGGAGACCATCTTCATCCTACGCCTCCCACGGATTGATAAACCTTAGGTCATCCACTTGAGGGAAATTTGCTACTGTCCTACAAACCTCTGCACTTGGAGGCCCAACAACGTCTACAAGAAGAAGGTTGCGTAGTAGACATCAAGCTCTTTTCTGGCGCTGTTGCCGGGGAGGTGAGTGCTTGAAGGTATATCTTTAGATCTTGCAATCGAATCTTTTTGTTTCTTGTTTTAGCGCTAGTTTAGTTTATAAAATAAAACTACAAAAAAATAGAATTGAGTTTGTCTCATACGCTTCATCTTTTTAGTATCTTTCATGAGTATGATGGAAAGGAAAATTGTGCCCAAGTGTTAGAAGAAGAATGCATTAAAATGTTTGGCACTAAATTTTTGAATGATGAGCATGATTGCAATGTTGTCAGTATGAACTCCTTGAATATCCATGGTACTAATGATGATTGCACTAGTCATGATGAAAATATTTCTTATAAGCATGTCGATTTTTGTTGAGTGCATAGAGTTTGCAAATACATACCAAAAAGGGAAGATAGAGTTTGTAAGAGGCACAAGTACTTAGAAACTAAATGGTTGCATACTTGTGAACTCTGCAATGAACATGATCATTTAAATATCAAATGCAAATTGTTTCATGATCGAATCGTGTCCAAAAATTGTGATGACTTGATTTCCCTTGCACATCATAATGAACTTAGTTTTCTTATGGGTTATGAAGAAATGAAACGTATAACTAACTATCTTCCAGTATTTTCCCGTGATAAACTTCTTGATTTTGATCTAGAAGAAATTTATATGTATTGTGCGGTGAATTGCATTGAAAATCCTCAAATTGCCAACTACATAAAGAAAAGAAAACAAATAGAAGATGAAGAGAATACTAATGAAGGGGAAGAGACTTCCCAATATTCTCCTATTCTTTCTTATGATGAATCGGGTAACGAGGATGAGCCTTCTATTCAACCAATCTCATTAATAAGGCGCTCCAAAAAGAGGATTTAACCCACACATGATGTGAAGAAGAAAAAGAAAAGACGAAGAAGCAAAGGTAGAAAGGTATCTCTCCCAAATGATGTTGCTCCTATTACTCATTGTGATGATGATAATTGCTATACTATTGGTGCTATCCATACTATTAATGAGAGAGTGATCATGCTTATGATATGAAAAGGCCCAAGCTTGGGGATGCTATGTTTGATGAAGATGATGTTTTTGAGAATATATTTGCTGCAATTAATGTTTGTCCCAAGCTTGGGGATGCTACGTTTAATGAAGATGATATTTTTAGCCTCTCAAGTTTTGATATGCAAAGTTGTTATGATGATAAGATGCCTTCTACCTATGATGATTATATTAGTAATGAAGATGATATTTTTAGCCTCCCGAGCTTGGTGTCAACTTTAGGAAGTAATGATCCCACTATTTTGGAGGATGTTGAATCTTATAATATTTATGAAAGTGGATTTGGAGAGGTCATGACTTTATTTAGTGATGATTCCACTATCTTGGAAGAGGTTTCAATCGATTATGATGAGAACAAAGTTGCTACTTATGATGATTATTGTGATGAAACTTATGCTATAAAAAGTAGTGATGATTATATTTATAAAACTAGTCATTATTATGTTTACCCTTTTTCTGAACATTACTCATTTAATGTGGAAAAAATTTATAGTACTCGACTCTCTTATGATACTCCCACTATTCCAAATGAGAAGAAATTTGCTTATGTGGAGAGTAATAAAAATTCTATGCTTCAAGATCATGAAAATAATGCTTTAGGTGCTGGTTATATTGTTGAATTAATTCATGATTCTAATTAAAATTATTATGAGGGAGGAATATATGCTTGTAGGATTCGCAATAATTTCAAGTTTCCTCTCTATGTACTTAAAGTTTTGAAGTTATGCTTGTTTTGCTTTCCTATGCTAGTTGACTATTGTTCCCATAAGTTGTTTGCTCACAAAATCCCTATGCATAGGAAGTGGGTTAGACTTAAATGTGCTAGTCATATTCTTCATGATGTTCTCTTTATGTTTCAATTCTTATCTTTTATGCGAGCATCATTGAAATCATCATGCCTAGCTAGGGGCGTTAAACGTTAGCGCTTGTTGGGAGGCAACCCAATTTTATTTTAGTTTCTTGCTTTTTGGTTCTGTTTAGTAATAAATAATTCATATAGCTTCTATTTAGATGTGGTTTTATGTTTTAATTAGTGTTTGTGCCAAGTAGAACCTTTGGGAAGACTTGGCTGAAGTCTTTATGATCTTGCTGTAAAAAACAGAAACTTTAGCGCTCACGAGATTAGCTAAAACTTTTTACTGGAGAGTGATATTTAGTTGATTCTTTTTGCAAATGATACTAGACAAATTACTCAGGTCCACCAATTAATTTTAGAATTTTTGGAGTTACAGAAGTTTGCATTAGTTACAGATTACTATAGACTGTTCTATTTTTGACAGATTCTGTTTTTCGTGTGTTGTTTGCTTATTTTAATGAATATATGGCTAAAATAGTTTATAAACCATATATAAGTTGGAATAAAGTATATTTAACACCAATACAAATAAGGAATGAGTTCGTTACAGTACCTTGAAGTGGTGTTTTGTTTTCTTTCGCTAACGGAGCTCACGAGATTTTCTATTAAGTTTTGTGTTGTGAAGTTTTCATGTTTTGGGTAAAGATTCGATGGGCTATGGAATAAGGAGTTTCAAGAGCCTAAGCTTGGGGATTCCCAATGCACCGCAAGGTAATATTCAAGGATAACCAAAAGCCAAATCTTGGGGATGCCCCGGAAGGCATCCCCTCTTTCGTCCTCATCCATCGGTAAATTTACTTGGAGCCATATTTTTATTCACCACATGATATGCGTTTTGCTTGGAGCGTCATTTTATTTTCTTTTGTTTTGCTTGCTTTTTGAATAAAATACAAAGATCTTAAATCCTTAAATGTTAGAGAGTCTTCACATAGTTGCATAATTATTCGACTACTCATTGATCTTCACTTATATCTTTCGGAGTAGTTTGTTGTTTGCTCTAGTGCTTCACTTATATCTTTTAGAGCACGGCGGTGGATTTATTTTGAAGAAATATATGAACTCTCATGCTTCACTTATATTATTTTTAGAGTCTTTAGAACAGCATGGTAATTTTCTTTTGTTATGAAATTAGTCCTAATATGATATGCATCCAAGAGGGATATAATAAAAACTTTCATATAAAGTGCGTTGAATACTATGAGAAGTTTGATTCCTTATGCTTGTTTTGAGATATGAAGATGGTGATATTAGAGTCCTGCTAGCTAGTTGAGTAGTTGTGAATTTGAGAAATACTTGTGTTAAAGTTTGTGATTCCCGTAGCATGCACGTATGGTGAACCGTTATGTGATGAAGTCGGAGCATGATTTATTTATTGATTGTCTTCCTTATGAGTGGCGGTCGGGGACGAGCGATGGTCTTTTCCTACCAATCTATCCCCCTAGGTGTCGGTGTACTAGAGTAGGGGCTACCCTAGTATCCCGAACTCGTGCACGGACAGTTGCAGCGCCCCGCGGTAGGGCTGGCCTGAAGACTGCCAAGCTCCTCAGTGGCTCCTTTGGAGCCATTCAAGAACAAAGTAATCAAGTCCCCGGCAAGAGGAGCTTGCCGGGAAGGCCACTCCGGGCGCGAAGGAAGCAAGGCCCCGGCAAGAGGAGCTTGCCGGGAAGGCTTGGCGGGCACCGAGCCCCCAAGCGCGACAAGGTTCCTGCCCATGCAAGGCGCTTGCAGGCGGGCAACCTCTCTTCATCTCCGCTCCAGCTCACCCGCCAACGTGTCACCACGGGCTCTCCCAGGGCGCGTGTCGAAGGGCTGTGCAGCCAGCGGGAGCAGCGACAAGCGGCGCCGACAAGCTACCATCGTGGCAAGCGGAGGCGCACTTGACGGTCCTGTTACCTTTGTTGGGCGATCGAGACGGGCATTGATGACTCTTGTCCCTTGCCGTCGAGTTAGGTATAGGTTCTTGTACACTTTGTACAAGCGGTGTACCAACCTATGTTTTTACTATCATACCCTTGTCTACTTGCCACATGTGGTGACCCCTTGTGTCTATAAAAGGAGGCCCAGGGGCAACGTAGAAAGGGTTCGGCTGGGTTCGGCTGGGTTCGGTCCAGCTCCGGCTTAGCTCATCACATTCATACGGAACCACACTCAGGCTAGGCCTTGTAGCTCCCATTGCTCCCTGGCAAGAACACAAGATAATCCACAAAGCAGCAGTAGGAGTATTATCTCCCCGGAGAGCTCTGAAGCTGGGTAAATCCGCTCGTGTGCGTCGCCTCGATCCGCTCTTTGTGCAATTTCCGCCCCCCCTCCGAACCACAAGGGGCCCAGGTCCCGTAGGTGCTCGTGGGACACGATCAGCTCTCCCCGGACACTAGGATCATGCGCGTAGTAATTCGTTTCTATAACTAATAGATTTTTGCTACAAGTATATGAGTTCTTTATGACTAATGTTGAGTCCATGGATTATACGCACTCTCACCCTTCCACCATTGCTAGCCTCTCTAATACCGCGCACCTTTCGCCGGTATCATACACCCACCATATACCTTCCTCAAAACATCCACCATACCTACCTACTATGGCATTTCCATAGCCATTCTGATATATATTTCCATGCAACTTTCCACTGTTCTGTTTATTATGACGCGCTCCATCATTGTCATATTGCTTTGCAAGATCATGTAGTTGACATCGTATTTGTGGCGAAGCCACCGTTCATAATTCTTTCATACATGTCACTCATGAGTCATTGCACATCCCAGTGCACCGCCGGAGGCATTCACATAGAGTCATATTTTGTTCTAATTATTGAGTTATAATTGTTGAGTTGTAAGTAAATAAAAGTGTGATGATCATCATTTTTAGAGCATTGTCCCTAGTGAGGAAAGGATGATGGAGACTATGATTCCCCCACAAATCGGGATGAGATTCCGGACTAAATAAAAAAATGGCCATAAAAAAAGGAGAAAAGGCCCAAATAAAGAAAAATGAGAGAAAAAGAGAGAGGGACAATGTTACTATCCTTTTACCACACTTGTGCTTCAAAGTAGCACCATGATCTTCATGATAGAGAGTCTCCTATGATATCACTTTCATATACTAGTGGGAAATTTTTCATTATAGAACTTGGCTTGTATATTCCAATGATGGGCTTCCTCAAAATGCCCTAGGTCTTCGTGAGCAAGCGAGTTGGATGCACACCCACTTAGTTTCTTTTGTTGAGCTTTCATACACTTATAGCTCTAGTGCATCCGTTGCATCGTAATCCCTACTCACTCACAATGATATCTATTGATGGGCATCTCTATAGCCCGTTGATATGCCTAGTTGATGTCAGACTATCTTCTCCTTTTTCTCTTCTCCACAACCACCACTACTGGAATCAGCTACTTTGCCATCTGCCAGATCTTTGTCGTCCGCTAGCGGACGACAAAGAAGCTCTTTGCCATCAGCCACCGAAAAGTCGACGGCAAAGAAATGGTAGACGATAAAGAAGCTCTTTGCCATGCGCCATTTATTTGCCGTCCGCCAGCTGACGGCAAAGAATCTTTGTCGTCCGTCAGCTGACGGCAAAGAGGGAGGTGGCCCCCACCCACCCGCCCGTTTAAAAAAACTTAACGCCCCGCCTCTTTGTCGTCCGCTAGCGGACGGCAAAGAGAGAAAACGGCGGACGGCAAAGAGCGGCGGACGGCAAAGAGCCGAGTAACTAACGGACGAAATCCCCCCCCCCCGCCCGTTATCTCTCTTCTCTTCCTCTCTTCCTCTCTCCTCCCCGACGCCCCACCCTAGCTAGATCCACCGCCGCCCCCCTGCCGCCTGGCCCGCCCAGCCCGCACCCCTTGGCCCGTCGCCCCACTACCCTCCGCCCCACCACACCCGCCGGCCCTGTCGCCCCACAACCCTCCGCCTCCCCGCCTGGCTGCTGTCGCCGCCAGCCCTGCCGCCGGCGCTGCCCCCCGCCCGCACCCTTGGCCCGTCGCCCCACCACCCTCCGCCCCACCCCACCCGCCGACGATCCGTCGCCCGCCACCCGCCCCCGCCGCCTGTGTGCCCCCCCCGACCGTCCCATTGCTCGGTGAGGGACTACTACTTTTTTTCTTCTGTTTTTCATTTTTTGCTGTTTAATTGTTAGTGCTAGATTGTGTTAGTGTTAGTGTTAGAAAAGAATTAGAAGTAGTAGAAGAAGTAGAAGTAGTAGAAAGATGAGAAAATAAGAAGAAGAAGAAAAGAAGTAGAAGAAGTAGAAGAAGAAGAAGAAAAGAAATGAAAAGAAGTAAAAAAGTAGAAAAAAGATGAAAGAAGAAGAAGAAGAAAGGAAAGAAGAAGAAGAAGAGAAAGAAAGAAGAAGAAGGATAGAAGGAAACACCCGACCCCTAACCCCGACACCACACCCGACCCCTGACCCCTGACCCCGACACCTCGACCCCCTGACCCCTGACCCTGACACCCCGACCCGACACCACACCCCGACCCCGACACGACACCCCGACACCCGACCCCCCGAGGCCGACAGGTTCTTATATTTTTGAATTATAAGTTAGGTCATATATTTTTCGATTTTGTTATGAAAAACATCATATATAATTTTGTTGATCGAGTTGATTTAAATGTGCAGTTGTTTCACTGCTGCGAGGTTTGGTGTTCGACGACCTCGCCGTGCGTTTGACGAGCTCTGCCCCTTCGTTCGTGGGTGAGCACAAATGACATGTCCTCTTCCCCCATTAATTATTTGCTCTGTTCCGGTGTTCGTGCCGATGAAATTTGACAGCTAGCTATATATGTGTCTTGAATCATCAGTATGCGTAACCAATATGTGTCTCCTGTTCGAAAGCGTCATAGTTATAAATATGCATGCATTTTCATATTTATAACCTTGATTCTTCCGAATTGTCCAACGCTATCCATGGACAACCCGAGTATGTGTAGATTGGGTTCATATTCCCATATGCTTTGCTTCGGATCCGATGCATAAATTTCGTCAGTACCTCCCTTGTTGTTCTCCGGGTACACATCCTCTCTGTTTGTTGCAGAGACGTGTATCAGGAGAACAGCGGGGAGGTGCTGCCGAAATTTTGCGTCGGATCCGGAGCATAGCATGGGAAAATGAACCCAATCTACACATACTCGGATGGGATTAGGACCTATCATTACCTATTAGAGTGTAGGTTGCATGGACGTAATAAAATTGACAAAGTAGATCAACTGATGAATATATACATGGTGAATTATATATATAATTGTTGTGTGTCCAGTAGCTCTGAAAGTCAAGATGAGTGATCATGTGTGGATGTATACCGGTCACACTGGTCAGAACAAATGGAGCGCTGAATGGTTCACAAAAACCAAGGGGTTTGTGCAAGCCGCATTTGCAAATGGCCAGAGGAAAACTTGGTGCCCCTGTTTCCGATGCGGCAATTGGGAAAAGAGGACAGAGGCTGAAATGGGTAAACACCTGCAGAAGAATGGTTTTACGCCCGATTATACGGTGTGGACATTTCATGGTGAGTCTGCCGAACGTGACCGAGCTGAGGTGGATCGTCGTCGCACCGACGAGCATGGTACCGGGATGGAAAACATGGTGCAAGACTATGATGATGCTCGGGATTCGGACGAGGAGATGGAGGAATCTGCAAAGGCCTTCAATGAAATGTTGGAGTTTTCAAAACCTCCGCTCCACGAGCACATTGAGCTTTGTCAGTTGGATGCCATCTCACAAGTAATGGCTCTAAAGGCTCAGTTCAACTTGGGCAGAGAATGCTACGACGCAATTATGACAGTATTTGGACGCTTTCTACCCAAAGGCCATGTAATGCCTGCAAACATGTACCAGTCGGACAAAATCCTTCGTGCACTGAAGATGCCCTATGAGAAGATACATGCCTGTGAGAAAGGATGTGCCTTATTTAGGCTTGACTATGTGGACTTGAAATATTGTCCCATTTGCAAGTCTTCCAGGTATATTGTGGTAGACAACGGTATGGGTGAGAAGACACAGACCAAAATCCCCGTTAGTGTTCTTCGGTATATGCCAATCGTACCAAGACTTCAACGTATTTTCATGGTCGAAGAGACGGCGGACAGATGACATGGCACAAAACAGGCAAAGAACCGAACTAGATGCGATGGGAATCGATGATGGTACACACATCGGATGGTGTTGCGTGGAAAAAGTTTGATGAATTACATGCGACAAAGCGGCAGATCCAAGGCATCCTCGAGTCGGCATTAGCACCGATGGGTTCATGTGTTTGGTATGACGGCAGCCCAATACAGTTGTTGGCCCGTATTTGTCTTTCCACTCAATCTCCCCGGACAGATTATGCAAAGAAAGAACATTTTCCTGACGTTGATAATTCCAGGGCCCAACTATCCGGGGAAAAATATGAATGTGTACATGCAGCCGCTTAAGGATGAATTGCAAGAAGCCTGGGATAATGGGTTTAAGACATACGACGCATATAGCAAACGAAACTTCATAATGCGTGTCTGGTACATGTAATCGACACATGACTTGCCGGCGTATGCGCTATTCATTGGCTGGTGTGTGGATGGAAGGTTCCCGTGCCCCACATGCAAGGGAGCTCTTGAGTTTCGTTGGCTTCAGGCCGGTCGCAAGTTTTCTTGCTTCGACATGCATAGACAGTTCTGGATCCTCGCCATAAGTTCAGGAAAGACAAGAAGAACTTCATCGAGGTAGAGTTGTAAAGACTCGCACTACCTGCGTTGACAGAATAATGACCACTGGATCAGTTAAACACTCTCGAGCTAGATCCAGGCGTCCGTGGTACTTCAAGGGTATAATTACGAGCACGCTGGACTCACAAAACATGCTTATGGGATCTGCCTCACTTCAAAGACCTCCTTTGCCCACACAACATCGACGTGATGCACATGAGAAGAATATTGCGAGGCACTTTTTGGTACATTGTTCGGCATAGATGGGAAGTCAAAGGATAATACTAAGGCTAGAGTCGATCTGGGCGCTATGTGATAGGCCATTACAAAACATGAAAGAACCGAAGGAAAGCAGAATCGGGCGAAGCCAAAGGCATGGTTCAATCTTGGAAGGCCAGCTATGAGGGAAATTATCTTGTGGGTGAAAATGCAGTTGTTGTTCCCCGATGGGTATACAGCGAATCTAAAGAGGGGAGAGAGTCTTGATAAATTGAAGATATTTGGTCTCAAGAGTCATGATTTGCACATATGGATTGAGCGGGTAATGCCGGTGATGTTGCGTGGCTTCATCCACGAGGATGAATGGCTAATCTTGGTAGAACTCAGCTATTTCTTCCGTGTTCTTTGTGTGAAAGAACTATCGCCTGGCGTGCTAGAAGAAATGGAAGAGTTGGCGCGGAGTTGATCTACAAGTTAGAAAGATCTTTCCATCGGGCTTCTTTAATCCAATGCAGCATTTGATTTTGCATCTCCGACCGAGGCAAGATTGGGGGCCGTGCAAAATCGTTGGTGCTACCTAACCGAGAGGATGCGAAAGACGCTTGAGAAAATGTAAAATAAACGTAGAATTGAAGCGTCGATGGCTGAGGCATTCATCACTGAGGAGGCGGCAAACTTCGTGACAGCACACTATGAAACCAAAAATCGTCATTTGCATAATCCGAAGCCTCGGTACAATGCTGACGAGCCTAAAAAGGGTGGATCCAACCTCAGCCTATTCAAAGGGAATCTCGCACCAGCCAGTGTTTCAAATCCAGTATCTTTGGATAACGAAGAATGGTGGACCATTTCGTTGTATATCTTCAACAACCTGATAGAAGTGCGGCCGTACATCGAGTAAGTTCTCGGTACATTATTTCGCAACTTATATTTCCTTTGAACTGCTCTTATTCATGGATATTTCATACAATCGATACGTCGCCCTATTCTCGTATGGAGCGGTGATCCAAAAGGATTCCGTCGAAGAGTATGAGCTTCTCACAAAGCAAGGAGGCGGCTATCCCAGTTTCGTCTCTTGGCTCAAACAAACGGTAAATTCTATTAGACAATTTCATTTCATTCGCTAATTTGTGCGTAATGAAACAATCCTTTCATATTAAACTTGTAGGCTAATTCAGAGTTTATGGATGCCGAATTGAGACAAGTCGCTAATGGTTTTGACTATAAGGTCCGTTCATTTGACAAATACGACATCAACGGGTATCGCTTTCGTACCTATGGCAAAGAGCTATCTACGACCGACCGAAAGTCTACAAATTGTTGTGTATCTGCTATCGGCAAAGGAGGTACCGAGTATTATGGGAGAGTTGAAGCAATTTATGAACTTCTATTCTACGGTGAAAACCCACCGAATGTCGTAGTCTTCAAATGTTATTGGTTTCAGCCGAAGGAGACTAGAAGGACTCATGAACATATAGGGCTAGTTGAAATTAACCAAAGCACCCATTTAGATGTTCCTGATGTCTATATTACGGCTCAACAGGCGACCCAAGTATTCTATCTATCGTGGGCCTGCCAAACTAATCCAAATCTGAAAGGTTGGGATGTCGTTTATGAAGTGCCGCCACGTGCTAGACTATATCCCCCAAAGGAAGAGGATTATGAACCTCACATTAACCCAGACACATATGAAGGAGAATTCTTCCAAGAGACACGTCTTTGCAAAAAGCGTTTCAAGAACCGGTATACTTCACCCTAACACATTGAAGTAGACAGCGACAGTGAATCCCACATCACCCCAGAGGAGGAACAAGAAGAGCCGGAACAAGAAGAGGTTACTGCTGCGAATGACCTCTCAATGCTTGACCGATTACGTAAAGGTGGCCTTCCACATGTTGATGCCACTGAACCCTATGAGCCCGTCATTGATTATAGTGATGATGATGATTATGCATTTATTGATGATCTTGATCGAGATTATTAGTAGTGTCGGTATTCAAATTTTTTATGTTGTACTTGATGATGATACACTTAAGTGATATACATATTATTATTCATGTCGGTATTTTTTTTATGTTGTACTAATTTCGTTTACTCTTTGTCATGGCAGGTGTTGAAAGATGGAAGGGGAGCTGGCCGAGGCCAAGGACAACGTGCCCAAATTGAAGGTGTGTCACACCATCAAGGTAGCTCCACTTATATCAGTTCAAGTGAATTGGGTATGTGGTTTGCTTCATGATTAATGCAATTCATTCATCATGCTAGCTTGAGCCCTTTAATTACTAATTTACTTTGTTTCTCTCTTTCCGGCATGCTACAATAAGATGAGATAAGGTGCGGAGGGTGCGACCTGTATGCCATGGCCCACACCTCTTACAAGCAAGTCAAGGGAAGGCGAGGAAAGGGGAGGAGTTTAACCCGAGCTAGATTCCCTACAATCCAGAGCAGGTGATGATATCTAGTGGCGGGAGGTCCCGTGGCTCCATAGCCATTGATCCATAGATTGCTCCTGAGACCACGGTGAGTTTTATTTGAATGGACGTTACTTGCTAGTCTTAACATTTGAGTGTCATCATGCTAATGAAACATTGGAAATGATCTTTGGTGCAGCGTAACTCCACACAAGCATCACACGGTCCTTCTCCAGCTACTGGCACGAGCCAGCCCGCTCCCACACCTCCATGATCAAGGTAAGTTTCTCTAGTTTTTTTCTTAACAAATGCATAAAGACCTAGACTTAGCTTTATTTCCTCCAATATGCTTACCTTAATGACCTAGAGTTAGCTTCTTTTCCTCCAAAATGACTTAATAAGCTTACTGACCTCCAAAACCAGCCATTTTACCTAAGTTAGCTATAAAACGATCTATACTTAGCTTTGTTTCCTCCAAAATGACCTAAGCTAGTTATAATATGCTTAGTTAACTAGGTTTGCTCAATAATGACATGTACTTAGCTTACTTATGTAAAAATGGCATAATTAGCTTAGTTAGCTCATAAACGATCCATTTTACCTATGTTAGCTCTAAAATGATGCATTTTACATCAGTTAGCTCATAAACGATCCATTTCACCTAAGTGACCTCAGAAACGATGGCGTGCTTCTTCTTCTAGTCTTCTTCTTCTAGTCACCTTTTCCTAACTTTCTTATTTGCCATTTTGCAGATTTCATTCACTTCTCGGAAGCTAGCTTTTTCATTCTCTTCTAGTATTCTTCTAGCTTGCTACGATGGAACTTGCTATCTTGATGAAACTTTGCATTGTAATATGTATGTGCAACTTCCTAATGTTTGCAACTTATGTGTATGTGCAACTTGCTATGTTTGAATGGATGGAACTATATATGTATGTACGATGAAACTTATGTGTCTGTTAAATAGCCCTGAAATATATCTTTATATGTCATATATATTTCTTGTGAAAATTGCTGGATTTAAAAAACAGAAAAAAGAGCCAATATGCAGGGCTCTTTGCCGTCTGCCACCGACAAAGAAAGGGCTCTTTGCCATCAGCAGCAGCGACAAAGAATCCACGTGGCGAGCAATCGTAAGCTTCACGGAGGCTGACCAATTTGGTCAGTTTGCCTACAGCGGCTGACGGCAAAGAGAAAAAAAACTTTGCCTACAGCGGCGGACGGCAAAGGCCTGCCGTGTAGTGACGTCGGCTGACATCATTCGACGGACGGCAAAGGCCTGCCGTTAACAACCTAACGGAGTAACAGCGCATTTATTGACGTCTGCATTCTTTGCCGTCCGCTGCTGATGGCAAAGAGCCCTTTGCCGTCAGCCGCCCGAAGCAGACGGAAACGTAGCTCTTAGCCGTCCCGTACTTTGCCATCCCCTTTTGCCGTCCGCCATCCATGCCTTTGCTGTCCGCCGTGGTAGATGGCAAAGTAGCTGATTCCTGTAGTGCACCATTCTATTCCACCTATAAAGCTATGTCCATGGCTCACGCTCATGTATTGCGTGAAAGTTGAAAAATTTTGAGAACATCAAAAGTATGAAACAATTGCTTGGCTTGTCATCGGGGTTGTGCATGATTTACATATTTTGTGTGATGAAGATAGAGCATAGCCAGACTATATGATTCTGTAGGGATATCTTTCTTTAGCCATGTTATTTTAAGAAGACATGGTTTCTTTGTTAGTATGCTTGAAGTGTTATTGTTTTCATGTCAATATTAAACTTTTGTCTTGAATCTTATGGATCTCAATATTCTTGCCACAATAAAGAAAATTACATTGATAATTATGTTAGGTAGCATTCCACATCAAAAATTCTATTTTTATCATTTACCTACTCGAGGACGAGCAGGAATTAAGGTTGGGGATGCTGATACGTCTCCAACGTATCTATAATTTTTTATTGTTCCAAGCTATTATATTATCTGTTTTGGATGTTTATGGGCTTTAGTAAACACTTCTATATTATTTTTGGGACTAACCTATTAACCCAGAGCCCAGAGCCAGTTTCTGTTTTTCCCTTGTTTCGGTGTTTCGTTGAAAAGGAATATCAAACGGATTGAAACCTTCGGGAGAGTTATTTTTTGAACGGAAGCAATCCAGGAGACTTGGAGTGTACATCAGGGAATCAAAGAGGAGAGCACGAGGCAGGGGGCGCTCCCACCCCCCTGTGCGCACCCTCCACCCCCGTGGGCCCCTCGTGGCTCCCCTGACCGACTTCTTTCGCCTATATATATCCATATACCCTAAAAACTTCGGGGAACAGAATAGATCGGGAGTTCCGCCGCCGCAAGCCTCTGTAGCCACCAAAAACTAATCGCGTCATCATCCCGGCGCTCTCCATGATGAGGAGGGAGTAGTTCACCCTCGGGGCTGAGGGTATGTACCAGTAGCTATGTGTTTGATCTCTCTCTCTCTCTCTCTCTCTCTCTCTCTCTCTCGTGTTCTTGAGGTGATACGATCTTGATGTAGCGCGAGCTTTGCTATTATAGTTGGATCTTATGATATTTCTCCCCCTCTACTCTCTTGTAATGGATGGAGTTTTCCCTTTGAAGTTATCTTATCGGATTGAGTCTTTAAGGATTTGAGAACACTTGATGTATGTCTTGCATGTGCGTATCTGTGGTGACAATGGGATATCACGTGATCCACTTGATGTATGTTTTGGTGACCAACTTGCGGGTTCCGCCCATGAACCTATGCATAGGGGTTGGCACATGTTTAAGTCCTCACTCTCCGGTAGAAACTTTCGGGCACTCTTCAAGTACTTTGTGTTGGTTGAATAGATGAATCTGAGATTGTGTGATGCATATCGTATAATCATACCCACGGATACTCGAGGTGACAATGGAGTATCTAGGTGACATTAGGGTTTTGGTTGATTTGTGTCTTAATGTGTTATTCTAGTATGAACTCTAGGATAGATTGAACGGAAAGAATAGCTTCGTGTTATTTTACTACGAACTCTTGAATAGATCGATCAGAAAGGATAACTTTGAGGTGGTTTCATACCCTACCATAATCTCTTCGTTTTTTCTCCTCTATTAGTGACTTTGGAGTGACTCTTTGTTGCATGTTGAGGGATAGTTATATGATCCACCTATGTTATTATTGTTGAGAGAACTTTCACTAGTGAAAGTATGAACCCTAGGCCTTGTTTCCTAGCACTGCAATACCATTTACGCTCACTTTTACCACTTGTTACCTTGTGTTTTTATATTTTCAGATTATAAATACTCATATCTACCATCCATATTGCACTTGTATCACCATCTCTTCGCCGAACTAGTGCACCTATACAATTTACCATTGTATTGGGTGTGTTGGGGACACAAGAGACTCTTTGTTATTTGGTTGTAGGGTTGCTTGAGGGAGACCATCTTCATCCTACGCCTCCCACGGATTAATGTACCTTAGGTCATCCACTTGAGGGAAATTGGCTACTGTCCTACAAACCTCTGCACTTGGAGGCCCAACAACGTCTACAAAAGAAGGTTGTGTAGTAGACATCACTCTGAGGAGGCAAAAAGGGAAGCGGCGGAGAGGGAGAGGGAGATGGAGGAGAGGACGGCTAAGCTGTGGAGGAGGAGAGGAACCGGAACGAGGCGTCTCACCGGGCCCTATATGAGCTCCTCGTGGTACATTTCTCGTGCATATTTGCCAAATCATGCACGTAATGTTTGCATTACTAACTAATATGACTGACTCGTGAGAACGAAATGTACAGACCATGTGCGACAAAAACGGTCAGACCCCTCCGCCGATGCCACAGATTGCTCCGGCAACCGCGCACTACTAGGGAAAACCTTATACACAGCATCTTAGCAGTAGCGGTGGACATAACCGGGCGCTACTGCTACTTAGTAGTAGCGTTTTTAAATAGACCGTGCTACTGCTACGACTTTAGTAGTAGCGCGTTCTGCGAAACCATGCTGCTTCTATATTTGTACTGGGCGCATATGGCTAGCCCCACTTAGATGTAGCGCGTACCACTGACAAGCGCTAATGCTACGAACCGTAGCAGTAGCGCGTTTCTCTGAAACACGCTACTACTTCCTTACCTTATCCTGGAGCGGTTCACCCTCACACTCACTCCCTCTCACTCGCTCTCACCCGTGCCGAACCCGTACATCGTCCGCCGCCGCCGCGCTGCTCCTCGCCGAGGTACTCCCTCCTCCCTCCTCCCCTTGAGGGAGTCCTGGACTAAGGGGTCCTCGGGCGTCCGGCCTGTTATCCATGGGCCATACTGATGGGCTGTGAAGACATGAAGGCCGAAGACTACACCCGTGTACGGATTGGACTCTACATGGCGTGGAAGGCAAGCTTGACGACCGACTATGAAGATTCCTTCTTATGTAACCGACTCTATGTAACCCTAGATCCCTCCGTTGTCTATATAAACCGGAGGGCGTAGTCCGGATAAGATATACTCATTACCATAGTCATACAGGATAGACTTCTAGGGTTTAGCCATTATGATCTCGTGGTAGATCAACTCTTGTAATACTCATATTCATCAAGATCAATCGAGAAGGAAGTAGGGTATTACCTCCATAGAGAGGGCCCGAACCTGGGTAAACATCGTGTCCCATGTCTCCTGTTACCATCGATCCTAGATGCACAGTTCAGGACCCCCTACCCGAGATCCGCCAGTTTTGACACCGACATTGGTGCTTTCATTGAGACTTCCACTGTGACATCAACGAAAGGTTCGATGACTCGCCTTTTCCTTAAAGACAACATCACCTCCGAGGGAGTTCTGGCCCCAGGCCAAACCCTCCGGCTGGGCGGCTTTACAATGATCGCACGTTCGGCTGTTGAGCCGATGATGACCTCTCGGGCCATCGAAACCCCCCTTCGCGTCAACTCCGAGCACTCCAAGCAGATGGATCTGGCAGAGTTTTCGTCCTTGAACGAACTCCTAGATCGCGTCGCTACTTTGGGAATCGCGACAGACTACGATCGGATCGGGCCTAAAACCGATCAAGGAGAAATCAAGGCACCACCGGTCACCCACCAGATTGCGGTAGTCGTGGAGCAGGATGGTGAGTCTTCTTCTATATCAAAGACGGACTATGTTCGGATCGCCGTTTAGGAAGAGCCGGATACTCACCCGCGAAAGGACATGACCAGCCCTCCGAACATAGCATCAGACAGTGGTCCTAAACAATCAGAAGATATTTCGGAACCCGGACTGTTAAGCCCGGAAGGTCCTCAGACTACGGATAATCAGTTAGTTCGGGGTTCGGATTTAATTCCACCCACCCAGCAGGACATAGACGCTCTCATGAGCATAAAACAGCAGTCTCAGGAAACAGTCCACCACTTCTGGGCCAGATTCCTCCTTGTCAAGGACAAGGTATAAGATTGTCGTGACGAGGACACAATATCAGCGTTCTGCAACAATTGCGCAGATGAAGGAATCCTCAACGCCATGAATCACCGCCGCAAACTGAAATTCGATGACTTAGCAATCATCGTACAAAAGTACAGCACGATGGAGAGCGCCTGGAAAACTCAGGCAGCTCGCTGGGAGCCGTCGGTCCCAATCCAACTCCCCCTACAGGCGAAGAGGGCGCACCCCCGTGGCGCGCCCAGTCCAACAGTCAAGAAACATAAAAACACTATGCGGCACGGCACTGTTATGGAGGGGTGTCTCGATGGCCCATGCAAAATACATACAACACCAGATACCGCGGCAACCCACAGCCTTAGAGCATGTTGGATACTACGGCAGGTAGCCAAGAGCGGCGAGGACATCCTTATCAAGGACGACCCAGAACAGCACCCCCCAGAAGATGACGACGCGAGAGTATTGACGGTCTTCGAGACATTCACGTCAAACAACAAGCGCAAAAGGGCACTTCGCGACCTCGCGGAAGTCTGCCAAATCACTGCAATAAACCCTTGGAATGACACGGCTATAACATTTAATGCCAGGGACGAACCGAGGTACGGGACAGTCCGAGTACCAGCCGCATTAGTCCTCAGTCCCATCGTGGACGGGTTTCGACTTACCAAGGTCCTCATGGACGGCGGCAGCGGAATAAACCTCATTTACGAGGACACACTCCACAAAATGGAAATAGACAGGAGCTGTATCAAGCAAAGTAGCACAATCTTCCGAGGAATCATTCCTAGTCGGGAGGCGCGATGCACGGGAAAAATCACACTTGACGTGGTATTCAGCACGCCCGAGAATTATCGGTCCGAAGAAATCACTTTTCAAGTGGCCCCTTTCAGCAGCGGATACCACACCCTGTTGGGGCGGGACGCTTTTACACACTTCCAAGCCATACCTCATTACGGGTATATGAAGCTCAAGATGCCAGGACCAAACGGTATTATCACCCTCGTCAGTGATCCGGACATAGCACTCCGCGCTGAAAACAAAACAGCATCCCTCGCCCTTGAGGCGCTATCCGAAGCCCTTGCGGCTGAATAACTAACTGCAATATGCTCTACGGTGGACAGGAACGATGTGATCCTCGACAAACGCCTCAAATCCACCTCCTTCAAACCAGCAGAAGAAATAGTCAAATTCCAGGTCCACCCAACGGACACCAAGAAGACAGTATCCATCGGAGCGCAACTGAACCCAACAGTCGACGCCACATTACAAGAGTTCATGCGTGAAAACAGGGACATATTTGCCTGGCACCCTTCAGATATGCCAGGGATCCCACGCAAGCTGGCCGAACATATATAGCCTCAATATATTAAAGGGATTCAAACCGGTGAAGCAAACAATGCGACGCTTTTCCGAACCCAAGCGACAAGCCATGGGGGAGGAGCTGGCCAAGCTTATCGACGCCAGATTCATTAGAGAAATCAAACATCTGGACTAGCTGGCAAACCTGGTGATGGTACCAAAGAAGGACAAATATTGGCGCCTGTGTGTCGATTTCAAGGACCTCAACAAGGCTTGTCCTAAGGATCCCTTCCCCCTCCCCCGCATTGATCAAATCATCGATGCCACCGCAAGACACGAATCACTGTGTTTCCTCGACGCATATTCCGGATACCATCAAGTCAAAATGAAGGAGTCCGATCAAGCTGCAACGGCATTTATTACCCCATAAGGCCCATTCTGCTTCAACCCAATGCCCTCCGGGCTCAAGAACGCTGGTGCGACATACCAACGCATGATTCAAACATGCGTGGAGAAGCAGATCGGCAAGACAGTAGAGGCCTACGTCGATGACGTCGTCATCAAAACTAGGCACGTCGAAACATTAATAGATGATTTATGTCTCACATTCGACAACCTCCACGCGTATGACATTAAACTCAACCCGGAAAAGTGTGTCTTCGGCGTCCCTGCTGGAAAGCTGCTAGGCATGATCGTTTCCAACAGATGAATAGGAGCAAACCCAGCTAAAATCCGAGCTCTGTCACAGTTGGCTACACCAACAGACCTCAAACAAGTCCAGAAACTAGCTGGCTGCGTGGCAGCATTAAGTCACTTTATCTCCAGATTAGGAGAAAAGGCACTACCACTCTATCGCCTCTTACGGCGCACAGATAACTTTGAATGGACAGATGCGGCGACCGCCGGACTGGCGGAAATAAAGACCCTCCTAGCAAGAAATCCAATCCTGGCCGGACCAAACGCGGGCGAACCCATGTTGCTATACATATCGACAACACATTGTAACATCCCAAATTTTCAATTTGAAATGTTATACATAGGTCATTCATGCATATCATACTTTATTGCATTTTCATTGACGATCCTCGAAATTCCAAGCAACTCAAGGACCAGCGGAGTGACTTGGGGATTTCACGATTTTCATATTTGAAATTTTATCAAATATTGAAACAAGGATCATTTTGGTTTTAATGATTTTTCTCTCCGAAAATATTTCAAATTTAAAATATATGAGAGGAGATAATGTGACTTCTCCAAAATAGATGAAATATTGGAGGAAAATATTAAAATCAAATAAAGAATTTTATTTAGAATTTATTGCTATTTTATTCGAATTAGGAAAATACGGGTTTTTTCAAAATTGCATTATAGGCCCAAATAAATGTTCACCTTGTCCAACATATTTTTAGAGGACGGGAAAATTTTATGTCAGGATTTTTGGAGTCCATTTAGTATTTCTTTTCTTCCTTTTTCTGCGTGTTAGAATTTTTTTTTAAAGGTTTGAACCGACTCCGGGCCATGCCCGACCCGGAGTCCTCTGCCCGGGCCTTTATAAGCCGTGCCCCCCTTGCAGCCACCTGCTTGACCATCGCCGCCACAGCCCACCGCCGCCAAACCCTAAGCGCCGCCGCCATACCATCGCCACCTCCCCGCCGCCGCCGCCACGAGTTAGCCGCCGCCGCCATTTTTCTTTCTTCGTCAGTTTTATTGCAGTAAACCCTAGATCTAGATCCGGTTTTTTTAGTTTTTTGTTTATTTTTTAGATTGGTTTTCTGTCGGTTTATTTATTTAGCGGACGTTCTTCCGTACGTTCGTTTTAACGAACGTCATTCACTCGTTAGCCGCAGACAGCGAACTTTCGTTCCTTAGCCTGTTCGTCAGTTTTTCTTTTTCCAGGGTTTTTCTGCGATTATTTTCGATCGCGATTTCTGCCCTGATTTTCGTTTTAGTTTATCTTTTCGCTCTTTCATTGGAATCAGGCAATTCAAGCGCACAGATCTTTCTCTCAAAGCCCTCTTTCTGTTTAACCAACTTAAACAAGATTTTGGTACCGTAAAATTTGACTTTAGTCCAGATTAGTAATCGGATCTTGTTTCTTTTGCAGTTTGAGTTTCGTTGCTCTGTTTGATTTGATTCTTTTTGCATACCGGAGTTCTTCAGTTGAACTTTCTGGTTAGATCTTCTTATTTGAGTTTTACCCGTGCATCTTTTCTTGATTGCTTATGTATGCTATTTTTTGTTTGCGATAGAATTCCCCGAGTGCAAAGTGTGCTACTACGAGTCCCTAGGTTTTGCGGATTGTCAACAAGGCAAGTAACACATTGATCATACTCTTTTCATACCTAGTTTTTCTACATTAGTTACAATCCTCAAACACTGCATGATTAGGATGTGATTAACTTGTGGGTATTGGGAAGTAGTTGATAAGGTAGAACCTATTGCCCTATTTATTATCAAACCCTGGGAGTTACTTCTACGTTAAGCTTATATTGACATGCTATGCTCGTAGACGTGGATTATGTTTGAGTGTATCCATGACAGATGTGATATTGTTAATTACTAGTTCAACTTAAGGTGGCAACTTTAATACACATCTGGGTGGATTGTTTGTTTTGGGAACTTGGGGAATCCAGTGTTGTCCTAGGATATCCCGGGGTTATACCGTGTGATCATCCTACGGTCCGCCACCCAGGCTCAAAGGGATCATAAGATTATTCATGCTAGAAACTTCCGTGTGCAGCCACAAGCCATTATGGGCTCTGGCATAGTTGAGTATGTTGTGTGACCTCTTTCAGTGGTGGGCTAGCAGATGTAGAGGGAAAGTAGGTGTAACTGTCCACCCATAGTAAATATTTATTGCTTCTGAAAAACTGTGTCTCGGTCATCTGTTTCTCAAACACCATGTAGTGTGAGAAATCCAATGGAGGAGATCGAGTCTTGTGGGGAAAAGTGCGCAAACCTCTGCAGAATGTATAAACTAATCATGGTTAGCCGTGTCCCCTGTTATGGACATCTTGAGTATCTGGTACTTGAATTATTGATTTGGTCGGATCCCTCTAAATAAATTTGTTGGGTTATTAATGATTACCTTAATTGGAATTTAGATGGGGCTACCATTCTCAATGTTTCAACCACCATGATAGTTAAATAAAATGTGTTCCTTTGTTGTAGGGAAAAATTGGCTTTTCGCAAAAATCATATAACCATAGAGCTTCCACCAGCCATATATGCATGTTGTGATAGCATTTATCTATTCATTGCTCTACTATGTTATATTGCCAGCATATTCCATGTGCTGACCCGTTCTCGGGCTGCTACGTATTATGTTGCAGACTTTTCAGACGAGGAGTAAGGTTCGCTAGGCCATTATCGTGCACTCAGCTATGCCGTTGGAGTTGATGGACTTAAGCCATATTTATTGTAATAAGTTCTCTTTGGAGACATTCGATGTAATAAGTGTGTGATTGCTACTCTATTATAAATCCTTCAAGTACTGTGTGTGTCAGCATTACCAATCCAGGGATGACACTGAAACATAGAGACCTGACCGCCTGAGGTCGGGTCGCTACAAGATGGTATCAGAGCACACGCTGAATCTAGGACACGACCACTAAGAAAATCCATATGAGGGAGTCCTGGATTAGGGGGTGTCCGGATAGCCGGACTATAGCCTTTGGCCGAACTCCTGGACTTTGAAGATACAAGATTGAAGACTTCGTCCTGTGTCCGGATGGGACTTTCCTTGGCGTGGAAGGCAAGCTTGGCGATACGGATATGTAGATCTCCTACCATTGTAACCGACTTTGTGTAATCCTAACCCTATTCGGTGTCTATATAATCCGGAGGGTTTTAGTCCGTAGGACGAACAACAATCATACCATCGGCTAGCTTCTAGGGTTTAGCCTCTCTGATCTCGTGGTAGATCTACTCTTGTACTACCCATATCATCAATATTAATCAAGCAGGAGTAGGGTTTTACCTCCATCGAGAGGGCCCAACCTGGTAAAAACATCGTGTCCCTTGTCTCCTATTACCATACGCCTAGGCGCACGTTCGGGACCCCTACCCGAGATCCGCCAGGTTTGACACCGACATTGGTGCTTTCAATGAGAGTTCCTCGTGTCGTCATCTTTAGGCCCGATGGCTCCTCCGATCATCAACAACGATGCGCTCCTGGGTGAGACTTTTCTCCCGGACAGATCTTCGTGATTCGCGGCTTTGCATGCGGGCAATTAAGCAGGCCATCTGGAGCAGATCGAAGCTTCGCCCCTGCCATTAGGTCAGATTTGGAAGTTTGAACTACACGGCCGACATCGCGGAGACTTGATCTTGACGGGTTCGAGCCACAGCCAAGCGCCGCCTTGTCACGAGGGGCATGATCTAGCTCTGCTGTCGAACAGTGTCCTGGAGGCTGCACGAGTCCGCTCCGACCTTTAGCTCGAGCCGATCCGCGCCGATCGAGGACGGGTGGCTGGACACCGCCTCGGGGCTGCGATCTCTCGGCGATTGAGCCGTACACCTACCGATCCTTTGCGGCTTGTAACTCCAAGGTGCGGACTCCTCTCCGGACTCCGAGCCTTCATACCCCCTAATCGAATCCGATTGGGCGCCGATCTTGGAATTCATCCAGCGGACATCTTTCAAAGACTCGCCCTTTGGCGACATTCTGAATTCACTAAAGTCTCTCTCTTTATCAGGAGAGCCCTGGCCGGATTATGGTCAGGAAGGATGGGATGCGGACGACGAAGAAAATCAAAGCCCACCCACCACCCACTTCGTAGCCACTATCGATGATTTAACCGACATGCTCGACTTCGACTCCGAAGACATCGACGGTATGGACGACGATGCAGGAGACGACCAAGAACCAGCGCCCACAGGGCACTGGAAGGCCACCTCGTCATAGGACATATACATGGTGGACATCCCAAAAGATGGGAATGGCGATGGAACAGCGGAGGATGACCCCTCCAAGAAACAGCCTAAGCGGCGGCGTCAGCGGCGCCGCTCTAAATCCCGCCACAGCAAAAACGGTGATTCCGGCACGGGAGACAATAACACCCCGGACACAACCCCCTCCAGCAAGATTCAGCGCAGGAGGATGGAGAAGCCAGCCCTCATGAGAGAGCGGCAGACAAAGAGGTAGAGGACGATAATTATATGCCTCCCTCCGAAGATGAGGCAAGCCTCGACGACGACGAATTCGTTGTGCCCGAGGATCCCGTCGAACAAGAGCGTTTCAAACGCAGGCTCATGGCCACAGCAAGCAGCCTCAAGAAAAAGCATCAACAGCTTAGAGCTGACCAAGACTTGCTAGCTGACAGATGGACTGAAGTCCTTGCGGCCGAAGAGTATGAACTCGAGCGTCCCTCCAAGAGCTACCCAAGACGCAGGCTGCTACCCCGATTAAAGGAGGAAGCACCCAAACCTACATCACCAGTGCATGATATGGCTGACCGGCCACCTGTGTGGCGCTGACGAGAGGCCTCTCGCCCTCAACTCAAGCCGCACCCCATCGCTGCTCAAAAAATACAAAGGCGCGGGGAAATGCGCCAGACCTGCGAGATATATTGGAGTACAAGGCAAGGCAAACAAGATCGATCTACGGATCGCGAGGGCGCCCCACGACACGTGACGATAACCGTCACGCCGGATATGGCAACTCCGGCCGGGCCGAACACAGTAGACAAAGCTCATTTGAGCTGCGTCGTGATATAGCCCAATAAAGAGGCACCGCACACCCACTATGCTTCACAGATGAAGTGATGGATCATCAAATCCCTGAGGGTTTCTAACCCGTAAACATTGAATCATACGATGGCACAACAGATCCTGCGGTTTGGATCGAGGACTATCTCCTTCACATCCACATGGCCCGCGGTGATGATCTACACGCCATCAAATACCTCCCGCTCAAGCTTAAAGTACCAGCCCGGCATTGGCTTAACAGCTTGCCAGCAGAGTCAATTGGTTGTTGGGAAGACCTGGAAGCCGCATTCCTCGACAATTTCCAGGGCACATATGTGCGACCACCAGATGCCGATGACCTAAGCCACATAGTTCAACAGCCAGAGGAATCGGCCAGACAATTCTGGACACGAATCCTAACCAAGAAAAATCAAATCGTCAATTGTCCGGATGCCGAGGCCCTTGCAGCCTTCAAACACAACATCCGCAACAAGTGGCTTGCCCGACACCTAGGACAGGAAAAGCAGAAATCCATGGCAGCCCTCACAACACTCATGACCCGCTTTTGCGCGGGAGAGGACAGCTGGCTAGCTCGTAGTAACAACATGGCCAAGAGCCCTGGTAATTCGGATACCAAGGACAGCAGTGGAAGGTCGCGTCGCAACAAGCACAAGCGCCACATTAACGGCGATAATGCTGAGGATACGGCAATCAATGCCGGATTCAGAGGCTCTAAACCCGGTCAGCGGAAAAAGCCATTTAAAAGAAATACTCCGGACCCGTCCAATTTGGACCGAATACTCGATCGCTCGTGCTAGATACATGGCAACCCCGAAAAGCCAGCCAATCACACCAACAGGGATTGTTGGGTGTTCAAGCAGGCAGGCAAGTTAAATGCCGAAAACAATGACAAGGGGATGCATAGCGATGACGAGGAGGAGCCCCGCCACCCGAACAATAGAGGACGAAGGGCTTCCCCGCAAGTGCGGACGGTGAACATGATATCGCAACCCACATACCCAAAAGGGAGCAGAAGCGTGCACTAAGGGACGTATATGCGATGGAGCCAGTCGCCCCAAAGTTCAACCCGTGGTCTTCCTGCCCGATCACTTTTGATCGAAGGGACCACCCCACTAGCATCCGCCATGGCGGATTCACCGCAATGGTTCTAGACCCAATCATTGATGGATTTCACCTCACTAGAGTCCTAATGGACGGCGGCAGCAGCCTGAATCCGCTTTATCAGGATACAGTGTGCAAAATGGGCATAGACCCATCAAGGATTAAACCCACGAAGCGACCTTCAAAGGCGTCATACCAGGTGTAGAGGCCAAGCTATGCAGGCTCGCCACACTTGAAGTGGTCTTGGATCCCGGATAACTTCCGAGCGAGAGTTAATCTTCGACATAGTCCCGTTCTGCAGCGGCTATCATGCACTGCTTGGACGAACCGCATTTGAAAAGTTCAATGCGGTGCCGCACTACGCATATCTCTAGCTCAAGATGCCAGGTCCTCGAGGAGTCATTACGGTCAATGGAAACACCGAACGCTCTCTCCGGACGGAGGAGCATACAGCGGCCCTCGCGGTGGAAGTACAAAGCAGCCTCTTAAGGCAATTCTCGAGTCCGGCTGTTAAACGCCCGGACAACGTCGAGCACGCCCGGAGTAACCTACAACAAGACCGCCTGGCACGTTCCGAGCATGCACAGCAATGCGGCCTAAGCCCCAGCCCTCGCGAAATTGCGAAACCAGTACTACGCATACATAATTACGCTCTGGAAATACCATGGGCATAGGGGAAGGGGCACGACCATGGCATGCCCAGAATGCGGCTCAACCGCACCAGGGGCTCCCGATTGTGTCATTCTTTTCTTCTTTCTTTTTACTTTCAGGACTCCGTTCTCATGAAGCCCTGTCCAGCATTAGAATCGCCGAACACACGATGCAACAGCCAGGGAAGCAGAAAGCTACGTCGAGTGTCCAGGTGGTCTCTATTATGAGCAATATATCTGTTTTACACACCATCCCGCGGCTTACCCCTGGGGGAGAGACCTATTTTTCCTCCTCCTCATCTTCGCGGGGGGAGTCTACCTCGGAGTCATCGGACGATGAGTCCGATAGCACCTGGCGCCGGGAACTCCTTGAGTTCTCGTCGCCTTCTTCTTCCTTCTTCTCGGCACCACGTGAGGTGCGGAACCAGCAGCCCGTCAATCGAGCGCGTCCGCTGGAGTCTTCGGCAAGGGAGCCGGACGGTCAATCTGTCCGGGGCGTCTTCAGCCAGTCCTGTCAAAGGTGAGGGAGTTTTAGATCCCGCAAAGAGTCAAACTATGAAACAAGAGTCTCGTAAAGGGTAAAATAACTTACCTCGCTGGCTTGATGCTGCGAGCTGAATCCACGATCTTTGGTAGCGGATGCGGGAGCTTTGGCACCCTTGAACAGCACCTTCCAGGCATCTTCGTACGTAGTGTCGAAGAGCCGGCCCAAGGTTCGGTGATGTGCCGGATCAAACTCCCACAAGTTGAAGGCCCGTTGCTGGCATGGGAGAATCCGACGGATGAGCATCACCAGGTTTACGTTGACAAGCTTGAGATTCTTGTCCACCAGGTTTCGGACGCAGGTTTGGAGTCCGGTGAGCTCTTCCGAATTACCCCACTTCAGGCCCGTCTCTTTCCATGAGGTGAGCCGTGTAGGGAAGCCAGATCGGAATTCGGGGGCCGCCGCCCATTGAGAGTCGCGCGGCTCGGTGATGTAGAACCACCCCGATTGCCACCCCTTTATGGTCTCCACAAAGGAGCCCTCGAGCCATAGGACGTTGGCCATCTTGCCCACCATGGCACCTCCGCACTTCGCTTGGCGGCCGCCCACTACCTTTGGCTTGATATTAAAGGTCTTCAGCCATAAGCCGAAGTGGTGCTGGATGCAGAGGAAGGCCTCGCACACGACGATAAACGCCAAGATGTTTAGGATGAAATTCGGGGCCGGATCATGGAAATCTAGGCCGTAGTAGAACATGAGCCCCTGGACGAATGGGTGAAGTGGAAACCCTAGTCCGTGGAGGAAGTGGGGGAGGAACACCACCCTCTCATGGGGCCTGGGGGTGGGGATGAGCTGCCCCTTGTTGGGGAGCCTATGCGCGATGTCGCCGGACAAGTATCCGGCCTTCCGCAGCTTTTTGATGTGCCCCTCCGTGACGGAGGAGGCCATCCACTTGCCTCCCGCTCCGGACATAGTTCGAGAAGGTTGAGGTGCGATGTGCGGACTTGGGCGCTGGAGCTCGAGTGCGCGGAAATGGATAGGCAAAGGAGGAAGAAGGCGTGTGTGAAAAAGTGGACCATTATCCCCTTATATGGACGGACAAAGCTATGCGCCCCCACCGGCCTGATAAAACTCGCTTATCTCCCAAGCGTCGTAATCAATGGCGCGGTTGGGTTACCCAAGCCCGTATTGATGAGAATCCCAGAATAAGGGGACACGATCTCTGCTTTGACAAGACGTGCCAAGGAAACTGCTTCGCTAAACGCGCTGAGGTGGGACAGTGAAAATGATTCGAATAAAGGCTTAGTCGTGGTGTGATGTCACGCCACGGAATACGTCAGCAGACTGAACTTGTGTAAATGTTATTCTCTCTACGGTGGTATGTGGAACTTATTTTGCAGAGCCGGACACTATCCTTGTGTTCAAAATCTTCTATGAAGTATTCATAGGAGGAACCCGCCTTGCAATGTCGAAGACAATATGCGCGCCGGACTCATCGTCATTGAAGCCTGGTTCAGGGGCTATTGAGAGAGTCCTGGATTAGGGGGTGTCCGGATAGCCGGAATATAGCCTTTGGCCAGACTCCTGGACTTTGAAGATACAAGATTGAACACTTCGTCCTGTGTCCGGATCGGACTTTCCTTGGCGTGGATGGCAAGCTTGGTGATACAGACATGTAGATCTCCTACCATTGTAACCGACTCTGTGTAACCCTAACCCTATTCGGTGTCTATATAAACCGGAGGGTTTTAGTCCGTAGGACGAACAACAATCATACCATAGGCTAGCTTCTAGGGTTTAGCCTCTCTGATCTCGTGGTAGATCTACTCTTGTACTATCCATATCATCAATATTAATCAAGCAGGAGTAGGGTTTTACCTCCATCGAGAGGGCCCGAACCTGGGTAAAAACATCATGTCCCTTGTCTCCTGTTACCATCCGCCTAGACGCACAGTTCGGGACCCCCTACCCGAGATCCGCCGGTTTTGACACCGACACCATAGGTCACTCTTCTCTACTCATTTCTGACACCTCTCCATTTTCTACTCTTTAGGATGGCGGACTCAAGGAACAAGTTTGCACAACCATATGAAGACACCCCCTTTGGACGACACCTGAAGGAATTTACTAGATACCTGAACATTGGAATACCAAGCTTCATCGGGACCTACAATGCCACTTTACCAGAATAGGAGCGCTGGATGATTCGAGTTCAAGTTCTAGGAAGTACATTCATGCGAGTCACTGAACCAATAGAGTTTTCTTTTGATGCCCCAACCTGGAGGCTAGGAAGGAGCATGGCAGCCCACATCGCCATGGGACGCATTGGTGATGTTTACCACAAGGATCTCAAGGATACTATCTACCAGATATGTGGGCGCCGAGATGAGCAATGGGAGATAGTCAGCACCAGGAGGGACATGTCCATTGCAGCATTCATCCAGGAGCTAAATCAACACATTCGACATCGGGATAACCAGATGCGCGCAAGCATGATAGATTTGAAGACGGCGCTGACAAGGATCACTGAGCTTGAAGAGGAACTCTAGTCTACACGCGATGGATATGAGGAGGAAATGACGATACTCGTGGAGAAGAATGATGACCTTACAAGGAAGCTAGGAGTTTTCATGGGAGACCCCGCGCCAGGAGGAGAGGACGACGATTCCACTTGCCCGGAGAACTACATCATCATCGACGACACCGACTCCGACCCCGATGATAGTGATGATGATTATGAAGACGAAGCTGGAGCGGACATCATGGAGTCTTTCACTGATCAAAATTTTTAGATGACCACCATATGACTAGTAGTATTTCCCCATGTATATAGTAGAAGTCTGAGCACTTTTAACGATAGTTCTAGACCAATTGTATGCCCTTGCTTGATTGATTGAGTGATATGATTGTGTTTGTCTCATGTGCATATGGGTAGTGCTTTCTCACTAGACCTTTTTCTATTCTAATCTCTCCCCTCTAAACCCATCAGATGCCTCCGAGACGTGACACTAGATTTGTCTTCCCACCGGAGATCACCCAGTTGATCCAGCAGCAGAATGCCTTGATGCAGATATTAGTCCAGAACCAAGGCAACAACAACAACAGCCCTCCACCAGTTGACAACTTAGCCCATTTTCTGAGGTTACAGCCGCCGGTGTTTTCCAGTAGCACCGAGCCCATAGTTGCAGATGACTGGTTACGCAAGATTGGAAGGGAGTTGACCACCGTATGTTGCACAGATGCTGAGAAGGTGCGTTTTGCCGCACACCAATTGGATGGACCAGCAACGTCATGGTGGGAGAATTACACCGCCACTTTCCCAATAGCCAATATCACTTGGGATCAGTTTCAACAAGCTTTCCGCACAGCCCATGTCTCAACTGGAGCAATGAGCATGAAGAAGCGTGAGTTTTGCAACTTACGCCAGGGAAATGGTACCGTGGCTCAGTATGTAGATGAGTTTAGTAAGTTGTCTCGCTATGCCCCTGATGATGTGGCCACAGATGCCGCAAAGCAGGAGAAGTTTATGGAAGGACTGAATGATGAGATGAGCATGCAGTTGATGGTGGCAACATTTAATAACTACCAGGAGTTGGTACACAAGGCTCTTATGATGGAGGGAAAGCAACAACGGATTGAGAGCCGCAAGAGGAAGTATGGATAGGGGAAGTACAACTCAGGATCTCAGCCGAAGCCTCGTTTCACCCCGAACTCGGGAGGACTTATCCATAACCATGGAGGCCACAGCCACAATGGAGGGAGTTCTCACAACCACAATGGCTCCAAGAATGGAAACAGGAATGGAGCAGGCAGCAATCAGAACCGCTCTAACTCAGCCACACCCGGAAAGAAGGATCAAAGTCACATTACCTGTTTCAAGTGCGGGAAGACTGGGCACTACGCCAACGATTGTCCAGAATTGAAGAACGGTAATGGCAATGGAAGCGTTGGGAAAAAGCCCAACCGTTCAATAGGGGACAAGTGAACCACGTGAACGTGGAGGAAGTTGAGGAGCAGCCAGATGCAGTTATCGGTAAGTTTTTGGTTAAGTATTTTATAGCAATCGTTCTTTTTTATACTGGTGCATCGCATTCATACATATCAAGGGGATTCTTGTATAAGTATAAGTTGCCCACTAAGGTATTTAGGACACCTATGTTAGTAAGTTCGCCAGGAGCGGAATATATGGCAACACAAGGATGTTTTCAGATGCCATTGACCATTGGAAGCCATGTTTTCCCCTCAGACCTGATAATTTTGGAGTCACAAGGATTGGATATGATACTAGGAATGGATTGGCTATCGATGTATGGGGGAAACATCGATTGCGCCAGTAAGTCGATTCTGCTCACCACCCCGTAGGGAAAAAGGATCAAGTATGTATCCAGGCATGCGCCGAGGAGGACTCAAGTAAATTCTCTCACGGAAGTTGTTCAGGAGGAAGTGCCTGTAGTAAAGGATTACCCAGATGTATTTCCAGAGGAGTTACCAAGCATGTCGCCAGATCGAGACATCAAGTTTTTGATAGAACTATTTCTAGGCACCGGACCAATATCTAAGAGACCATACCAGATGCCCGCAAATGATCTGGAGGAGATTAAGAAGCAGATTAAGGAGTTGTTGGAAAAAGGTTACATTCGACAAAGTTCATCACCATGGGGAGCCCAGTGCTGTTGGTCGAGAAGAAGGATGGATCGTTAAGGATGGTGGTTGATTATCGTGCGTTGAATGAAGTAATAATCAAGAATAAGTACCCACTGCCGATGATCAATGATTTGTTTGACCAGTTGCAAGGAGCTAAGGTGTTTTCGAAGATCGATCTGCGATCAGGATATCACCAGCTGAAGATTAGGGAAAAAGATATACCTAAAACAGCTTTCACCACAAGGTACGGGTTATACGAGTATACGGTTATGTCATTTGGACTAACTAACGCCCCTGCCTATTTCATGAGTATGATGAAAAAGGTGTTCATGGAGTTCTTGAATAAGTTTGTCCTGGTGTTCATTGATGATATCTTGGTATACTCGAAGAATGAAGAGGAACACAAGGAGCATTTGTGTTTAGTCCTCGAGAAGCTCAGGGAACATCAGTTATATGCCAAGTCCAGCAAGTGTGAGTTTTGGTTGAAGGAAGTTGGATTTCTTGGCCATGTTATATCAGGAGAAGGTATAGCAGTGGATCCTACCAAGGTTCAGTCAGTCACTGAGTGGTTGGCACCCACCTCAGTTGGAGAGATCCGCAGTTTTCTTGGACTCGCGGGATATTATCGGAGATTTATTGAGAATTTCTCTAAAATTGCAAAACCCATGATGGAGTTGCTGAAGAAGGACACTAAGTTCAAATGGACAGAAGAATGTGAAGCAAGTTTCCAGGAGTTAAAGAAACGTTTGACTATAGCCCCAGTGTTGATTCTGCCGGATATACGCAAGGATTTCCAAGTGTACTGCAACGCCTCTCGCTTAGGAATTGGAGGAGTACTTATGCAAGATGGCAGAGTTGTTTAGTATGCCTCACGACAACTTCGACCACATAAGTTGAACTATGCCACACACGACTTGGAGTTAGCAGCTGTGGTACATGCGCTCAAAACCTGGAGACATTTTCTCATTGGAAACCGTTGCAATGTGTACACGGATCACAAGAGTTTGAAGTATATTTTTACTCAGAAGGAGCTGAACCACAGGCAGAGGAGATGGTTGGAGCTCATAAAAGATTATGATATGAAGTTGCATTATCATCCGGGCAAGGCCAATGTCGTAGCAGACGCTTTGAGCCAGAAGAGTTACGTCAATACCCTCGTAAGCGGATGAATGCCAAGGGAGTTGGTAGAAGATCTCACGGAGCTCCGTTCGGAGATAGTCCCTAGAGGTTTTGTTGCAGCATTGGAGGTTCAGTCAACATTATTGGGAAAGATTCGAGAAGCTCAAAAAGATGACAATGAAATTGCCGAAATAAAGGAGAAGATGAGTGAAGTGAAAGCCAAAGGTTTTCGTGAGGATGAGCACGACACCTTGTGGTTTGAGGACCATGTATATGTGCCCAATAATGCAGAGATCAAGAAGTTGATACTACAGCAAGCTCATGACTCCCCATACTCGATACACCCCGGAAACACTAAGATGTATTTGGACTTGAAGGAGCGTTTCTGGTGGACTGGTATGAAGAAGGATATTGCCGAGTATGTAGCCATATGTGATGTATGTCAGAGAGTGAAGGCAGAACATCAGAAGCCAGCAGGATTACTGCAGCCTATGCCGATACCCGAATGGAAGTGGGACAAGCTTGGCATGGATTTTATCACCGTATTACCCAGGACCAGATCGGGATATGATTCTATCTGGGTAGTAGTGGATCTCTTGACCAAAGTAGTCCACTTTATCCAAGTGAAAACAACTTATACAAGTGCGAAGATGGCTAAGATATATATGACCAGGATCGTATGTCTGCACGGAGTTCCGAGGACCATCGTATAAGATAGAGGAACGCAGTTTACTTCAAAGTTTTGGCACCAGCTGCACCAGACTTTGGGAACCAGGCTAGAGTTCAGTATAGCTTTTCACCCATGAGATGGATGGATGCACCGAGAGAGTCAATCAGATTCTGGAGGACATGTTGAGAGCTTGTGCGCTAGATTATGGATCTAGTTGGGAGGACAACTTGCCCTACGTGGAGTTCTCGTACAACAACAGCTAACAGGCTAGTTTAAAGATGGCACCGTTCGAGGCCCTGTATGGAAGAAGGTGCGGAACACCGTTGATGTGGGATGAAGTTGGAGACCGTCAGTTGTTTGGACCAGATTTGATTAAGGAGTCCGAAGAGAAGGTTAAGCTTATTCGAGATAGACTGAAGGTAGCTCAGTCCCGACAGAAGAGTTATGCAGATTCAAAATGCAAGGAGGTAGTCTATGAAATTGGAGACAGAGCGTATCTGTGAGTGTCACCTCTTCGAGGAGTTAAATGTTTTGGAGTTAAGGGAAAGTTAGCCCCGAGATTTGTGGGACCGTACCGTGTTTTGGAATGCATGGGAGAGGTTGCCTGCAAGTTGGAGTTACCCGAAGGACTGTCGGGAGTACATGATGTGTTTCACGTTTCCCAGTTGAACAATAGCCATGCAGAGATGGATGATATTCCTTTGAGAGATACAGTGCCCTTGGAAGCGATTCAGCTGGACAGTGATTTGACATATGAGGAGAAACCTGTCAAGATTCTTGAGTTTGCCAGCCGAGTTACTCGCAGCAAGGTTACCAAGTTTTTCAAAGTTCATTGGTTCCACCAGACCGAGGATGAAGCCACCTGGGAACGAGAAGACGATCTACGCAAAGACCACCCGCACCTATTTTCTAGCCAACCCGAATCTCGAGGGCGAGATTCATCTTAAGGGGGGTAGGTTTGTAACATCCCAAATTTTCAATTTGGAATGTTATACATAGGTCATTCATGCATATCACATTTTATTGCATTTTCGTTTGCGATCCTCGAAATTCCAAGCAACTCAAGGAACCACAGAGAGAGATGGGGATTTCACGATTTTCATACTTGAAATTTTATCAAATATTGAAACAAGGATCATTTTGGTTTTAATGATTTTTCTCTCCGAAAATATTTCGAATTTAAAATATATGAGAGGAGATAATATGACTTCTCCAAAATAGATGAAATATTGGAGATAAATATTAAAATCAAATAGAGAATTTTATTTGGATTTTATTGCTATTTTATTCGAATTAGGAAAATACGCGTTTTTCTAAATTGCATTATGGGCCCAAATAAATGTTCACCTTGTCCGGCATATTCTTAGAGGACGGGGAAAATTTATTTCAGGATTTTTGGAGGCCGTTTAGTATTTCTTTATTTCAATTTTTTGTGCGTCAGAATATTAAAAAAAAGGTTCGAACCGACTCCGGGTCGTGCCCGAGCCGGAGTCCTCTGCCCGGGCCTTTATAAGCCGCACCTGTCCCCAGCCCACCTCGCCACCCGTCATTGCCAGCAGCCCACCCGCCGCCAAACCCTAGCGCCCCCGCCGCCGCCCGCCGCCCGCCTCGCCGCCACCTCGCCAAGCCGCCCGTGGAGTTAGCCGCCGCCGCCGTCGTTTTTCTTTCTTTGTTGGTTTATTGCGGTAAACCCTAGATCTAGATCCGGTTTTTTTAGTTTCCGGTTTATTTTTTTATATCGGTTTTCTGTCGGTTTATTTATTTAGCGGACGTTCGTCCGTACGTTCATTTTATCGAACCCTGTTCACCCGTTAGCCGCAGATAGCGAGCGTTCGTTCGTTAGCCTGTTCGTCAGTTTTTCTTTTTCCAGGGTTTTTCCGTGATTATTTTCGATCGTGATTTGTGCCCTGATTTTCGTTTTAGTTTATCTTTTCGTTCGTTTATCGGAATCAGGCGATTCAAGCGCCTAGATGTTCGTCTCGAAGCCCTCTTTCTGTTTAACCAACTTGAATAAGATTTTGGTACTGTAAAATTTGACTTTATTCTAGATTAGTAATCGGATCTTGTTTCTTTTGCGGTTTGAGTTTCGTTGCTCCGTTTGATTTGATTCTTTTTGCAAACCGGAGTTCTTCAGTTGAACTTTCTGGTTAGATCTTCTTATTTGAGTTCTACCCGTGCTTCTTTGCTTGATTGCTTATGTATGCTATTGTTTTTTTGCGATAGAATTCCCGGAGTGTGAAGCGTGCTACTACGAGTCCCTAGGTTTTGCGGATCGTCAGCAAGGCAAGTAACACATTGATCATACTCTTTTCATACCCAGTTTTTATGCATTAGTTACAATCCTCAAACACTACATGATTAGGATGTGATTAACTTGTGGGTATTGGGAAGTAGTTGATAAGGTAGAACCTATTGCCATGTTTATTATCAAACCCTAGGAGTTACTTCTACGTTAAGCTTATATTGCCATGCTATGCTCATAGACGTGGATTGGGTCTGAGTGTATCCATGACAGATGTGAGATTGTTAATTACTAGTTCAACTTAAGGTGGCAACTTTAACTCACATCTGGGTGGATTGCTTGTTTTGGGCACCTGGGGAATCCAGTGTTGTCCTAGGATATCCCGGGGTTATACCGTGTGATCATCCTACGGTCCGCCACCCAATTTCAAAGGGATCATAAGTCTATTCATGCTAGAAACTTTTGTGTGCAGCCACAAGCCATTATGGGCTCTGGCATAGTTGAGTATGTTGTGTGACCTCTTTCAGTGGTGGGCTAGCAGATGTAGAGGGAAACTAGGTGTAACTGTCCACCCAGAGTAAAGAGTTAATGCTTCTGAAAGACTGTGTCTCGGTCATCCGTTTCTCAAACACCATGTAGTACGAGAAATCCAACGGAGGAGATCGAGTCTTGTGGGGAAAAGTGCGCGAACCTCTGCAGAGTGTATAAACTAATCATGGTTAGTCGTATCCCCGGTTATGGACATCTTGAGTATCTGGTACTTGAATTATTGATTTGATCTCATCACCCTAAATAAATTTGTTGGGTTATTAATGATTACCTTAATTGGGATTGAGATGGGGGTACCATTCTCAATGTTTCAACCACCATGATAGTTAAATAAAATTTATTCCTTTGTTGTAGGGAAAATTGGCTTTTTGCAAAAATCTTATAACCATAGAGCTTCCACCAGCCATATATGCATGTAGTGATAGCATTTATCTGTTCATTACTCTACTGTGTTATATTACCAGCATATTCCATGTGCTGGCCCGTTCCCGGGCTGCAACGTATTATGTTGCAGACTTTTTAGACGAGGAGTAAGGTTCGCTAGGCCGTTGTCATTCACTCAGCTATGCCGTTGGAGTTGATGGACTCACTTTATCTTCCAAGTCTTCCGCTGTTATCTTATTTAGATGGCCTTAAGCCATATTTATTGTAATAAGTTCTCTTTGGAGACATTCGATGTAACAAGTGTGTGATTGCTACACAGTTATAAATCCTTCGAGTACTATGTGTGTCAGCATTACCGATCCCGGGATGACACTGAAGCACAGAGACTTGACCGCCTGAGGTCGGGTCGCTACACACATCAGGTGGTGAGCGTCGTGCTCGTCGTTGAATGAGAACAGGCGGACACAAATACCCACTTCAAAAACCAGTATACTACGTATCCACCGTCCTCACACCGTGCAAATCCCGGTACCCCCACTACCAAAAGAGAGCATACGCGGTCTTCATGGCATCCCACAAGCTACGACACTACTTCCAGGAGTGTTCAATCATGGTAGCTTCTGAGGTCCACTCAATGACATAATAAACAATCGCGACGCCACGGGACGGATCGCCAAATGGGCGATAGAGCTACTTCCATTCAAAATAACATACAAGCCACAACGAGCCATCAAATCCCAAGTACTAGCCGACTTCGTCGCCGAATGGACAGAGGCCGAACTCCCTAAAGAGTACGGCACATATTCCAATTGGGTTATGTATTTTGACGGCTCCAAAATGTTGGCAGGGCTGGGAGCGGCCGTCGTAGTAACATCCCCCACTGGAGATGTCGTCCAGTATGTACTCCGAATATTATATACAGACTCCAACAATGCAGCCGAATACGGGGACTTATTGCATGGTCTTTGGATGGCCGTGTCCATGGGCATACAACGCCTGGAGGTGCACGGGGACTCATACCTTGCAATATCTCAAATAAACGGAGACTTTGATGACAAAGATCCAAAGATGGCAGCTTATCACAATGTCGTCTTACAAATATCAGCTCGGTTCGAGGGGCTTGAATTTCATCATGTCGCCGGAGAAAGTAACCAGGCGGCGGATGTACTTGCTCGCATTGGCGCTAAGCGCGACCCCGTCCCACCTAACATCTTCCGAGAAAGGCTTTTTAAGCCATCCGTGGTGTGGCAAGGGGAGGGTGGCAACAACAGTCCCGATCCGAACGCAACCCCAGATTCCGAACGCACCGATATCATCGGGGGCTCAGACACCGAAATTACACCATCGGCCCATCTCATTATGGTAGTCATTGCCCCATGGACCGAACCCTTCTTGGCCTACATTGATAGGAAGGAGCTTCCCGAAGACCAGAACGAGGCCCGCCGTATTGTCCGGCGCTCGAAGGCTTACAAGGTTCACGATGGAGAGCTCTACAAGAAAAGCACTACCGGAGTACTTCAGAGATGTATCTCTGAGGAGGAGGGGCGGCAGCTTTTGGCAGAAATACACGCTGGTCTAGGCGGACACCATGCCGCAACCCGGGCCCTTGTTAGCAAGGCCTTCTGTAAAGGGTTTTATTGGCCGACGGCTCGAGTAGATGCACATGACCTCGTCCAATGCTGCGTCGGATGCCAACTCTTCGCCAACCAAAGCCACATGCCCCCAACTAACTTACAAACTATCCCCATCACTTGGCCTTTCGCGGTCTGGAAACTGCATATGGTCGGACCCCTTAAAGGGGGAAGCCATAAGAAAAAATATCTGTTGGTTATGGTGAACAAATTCACTCAGTGGATAGAGGCTAAACCGGTCAAAATGGCTGAGTCCGGCCCGGTGATAGACTTCATATGCGGTGTCGTGCACCGTTATGGTGTTCCACACAGCATCATCACTAACAACGGCTCTAATTTCACAGCCGACGAGGTAAAAACCTGGTGTACTAATCTGGGTATTAAACTCGATTATGCCTCTGTCTACCACCCACAAACCAACGGTCAAGTCGAACGATCCAATGGTCTTATTATGAGCGGCATCAAGCCCAGACTAGTGCGGTCTTTGAAAGAATCAGACAATCACTGGGTTGAGGAGCTCAACTCCGTACTCTGGGGGCTGCGGACCACGCCCAACCGTACTACCAGATACACACCTTTCTTCATGGTGCATGGCGCAGAGGCCGTATTGCCCTGCGATATTTTTCACGACTCACCTCGAGTGCGTATGTACAAACAGAGAGAAGTCGAGCTTGATCGGCAGGACAGCCTAGATGCCCTGGAGGAGGAACGCGATGTCGCAGAAGCCCGTTTAGCATTTTACCAACAGCAGGCTCGAAGATATCAAAGCAGAGAAGTACGGGCCAAGACTTACAACGTTGGCGAACTCGTTGTATGCCTGCTGGAGAAGAAAAAGGACAAACTCAAGCCCAAATTGGAGGGTCCCTTCATAATTGACGAAGTTCTCACCGGAGGAGCGTACCGTCTTCGCGATGCATCAAACAATCACCTCGAGCCGAACCCCTGGAACGCGGCCAGACTCCGAAGATTCTATGCCCAGCACCAAAACCCCTTTACCTCCATAGAGAGGGCCCGAACCTAGGTAAACATCGTGTCCCCTGTCTCCTGTTAACATCGATCCTAGACGCACAGTTCGGGACACCCTACCCGAGATCCGCCGGTTTTGACACCGACACCCCCCTCCTCCTCCGGCTGCCCTCCTCCCACCGCCCCTCTCCCTCCTCCTCCTCCGACCGCCCCCTCCCTCCTCCTCCTCCGGCCGCCCCCTCCTCCTCCACCCCGCCCCCTCCCTCCTCCTCCTTCAGCCTCCCCCTCCCTCCTCCTCCTCCTCCGGCCGACCCCCTCCACCACCCGCCCCTCCCTCCTCCTCCGGCCTCCCCCTCCCTCTTTTTTTTCTGTTTTTCACTGAAGTTTTTACTATTGTATAATCTAGTTCTTTTTACTATTTTTAGTAAGTGTTTAAAATAATTAGTAACTAAATTAATAAACTATTTGAACTAGTTTTGTTTTAGTAAGAACTAGTTGAATTAATAGAACTAATGTATTTTTAGTAAGAAAACTAATATAACTAGTTGAACTAGTTTATTTTTAGAAAGAAATAGATTATTTCTATTTATAGTAAGTTTATATTTAGTAAGAACTAGTTGAATTAATAGAACTAGTTGAACATGTCACATTTGTTGTTATTTTTTTAGTTTAAGCAATTATTCCCGCATCAACGTCGACGATGCCTATCCCGCATCCTCATCGTCGATACCCGTCGTTCGCTAGGGTTTTAGTTGTATTAGTGATGTTATATGTATGATACTATTCGGGATGTATTAGTGATAACTTATAGGGTTTTGGTTTTTGCAGAAATCAAGTAGCCCCTCCATCATCCCTGCCGTCGTCCCCGTCACCGACCCCCTCTGACCTCGAGGTGAGACCAGCCAAATCTCCATGTCAATATGAGTCCTATAAGATATGATGTAGATAAAAACATGTATATCTTGTGTTGCTCAAATAGGATATGTGGTTGCCCAAGTGGCCGGTCATGCTCAGGTTACACCTCTGAGTGGACTATGTTTTGTCGGAGTGTTGATTAATTTCCGTTCCAGCAAATTTCAGGCGCTCGATATGTCCTGTTTTAGCAAAGGTCATGCCAGAATTTTCCGTGAATTTTGGCATGACTTGTGCTAGAATATGTAGGAAATATCGAGTGGCCTGGATTTTCTAGAAAGATAATTAAAAATATTTCGGGTTGACTTTAAGTCTGTCGAGGCCGAAGAATCCCGACTATTGTCATGGGGGTCGTTTCTCCTTCTTCTCCGGGTGCTAGACCTTTCTTATGCAGTAGGGGAAGGAGAAGTAACGACCATCACCGACGGTCGCAAATGTCAGAGAGGAATCAGTGAGGGAGAGTCTCCACCATATATGAGAGGATGAAGAATCCCGACTGTTGTCGTGGGGGTAGCTTCTCCTTTTCCTTCAAGAAAATACTCGACGGACCGATAGTCAACCCATGATGAATAATGAACAAGCTGAGAGTTTTAATTGTACAAGTTTAATCTTTGAATTATGAACATAGGAAATGTCATCGAACGAAGAAGGTCCAGGGGAGTGCTCCTAGTGTGGCGACAACCGGGGTTTCTGCGACATGCCTCACCTAGACGAAGGTAAGCTACGACGCAAAGTGTTAATTAAGCTCGACTTCTACTACTTCAACGTGTAATTTTCGTCATTTACAATTCGACTAGCTTATCCCATGCCATGCAAGACGCTATGCCTTGGAGAGGATGGGTTTTGAAGATCATGAGAGGAATGAAACAAAGAAAATTAACCTAAGGGCCCATCATGGTATGGATTTTGAGGTAAATCTATACAATTCTGAGAGCGTATCCCATTTTAGTTGCCCGGGTTGGGAAGCACTTTGCAAGATGTATGATTTCAAGAGGGTATGTTTGTCACCATGGATCTTGGTGATCCTGACATCGACCAAGACAATTTGGACATTTTGGTCATTGTTGATACGCTTCCAATTCTACCGCTATGTGAGTTCCTCAAACATAATTATTAAGTAATTTATATTGTTTATTTCAAAATAGTTGAAAGCTTATTTCCATTGATAGCTTACTTTCATTCTTCAAAGAATGTGCGGAACATGGTAGACAGAACCAACTAAACCGATGGCTCTGAATTAACTTACCAAGAGAAAAGTCATCTTGTCACATATTGTACTGATCTTGAGAATTATAATGCCTTTTATCGAACTCCTCCAAATTATGGTCAATACGTGCCACTAGTGCACGTGTTGAACCACGATAACTTCCATGCAGATATCCTGGTAAGATTGTTTACTCGACATCCGTGCATCTTTTGCATACTTCTAAAACTAGTACATCATTGATAACTATGAAGTTATTACTATGTTTTTCAACAGAGAATCCTGATGGATTGTGTGCCTCATTTGATGTATCAAAATGGTCGCCTTGATGTTTTGAACATACAGCCAGGTCATCCTACGAATCTCACCTGTCCATACCGGATTTCTAAAACCGGTGAACACATGCTAATCTTAGAATGGAAAAAATGTATGGACAGTCGTAAGGAGGTTCTTGGAAGCAACATTGTGCCAAAGGCAAGAATTGGAGACAGATAATCTCCATTCTCCATAATGGAGAGTCAGGGGCTATCTTGTTTTATGCTATTTTACCTCAGATAATATAGTAGGTCCTAAGAGAATGTAGTAGGTCCTATGAGGTACAATATGTTTATGAGAGTTGATGATGACACTACTAGGAAAAGGCTAATTAGTGGCGCACCTGTTTTGGCCATTAATGGCGCACTACAGGTGCACCACTATTACCACGCCACTAGTAGTTGCGATTATGTCTAGTGACCAACTTGTATGTGATGTCTCATTGATGAAAACGATGATCATGAGGAGGTGTTATATGACAATGATGTATTATGATGATAAGTTGTAAATGATATGATGATGATGATGATGATATATTATATCATTGGGTGAAAGAACCGTGGATTAGTTTCAAGTGGATGTCCATCCACTTGAAACTAGTCCACGGTTCTTTCTCCCAGTGATGTAATAACTCATTATGATGTAAAATCATTCGCTAAATTGATGCGGTATGAAAACTTGTATAAAGGTGTATGAATACAACAAAAAATAAAAAATAAATACGGAATAATAGTAGTAGCGCGTGTTAGGAGAAGCACTACTACTATTTACTAGTAGCGCTTATAGTACAAAGCGCTGCTACTAAGTCGATATAGCAGTAGCGTGGTCCAACCCACGCTAGTGCTAACCTTTAGTTGTAGCGCCTTACTAGTAGCGCCGCACCCCGCGCTACTGATAGGCTTTAAACACGCGCTACTGCTAGGGTTTTCCCTAGTAGTGACGGTGAGTTTGATTTGAATGGTCGTTAGTGATAACCCACAAGTATAGGGGATTGCAACAGTTTTCGAGGGTAGAGTATTCAACCCAAATTTATTGATTCGACACAAGGGGAGCCAAATAATATTCTCAAGTATTAGCAGTTGAGTTGTCAATTCAACCACACCTAGATAACTTAGTATCTGCAGCAAAGTATTTAGTAGCAAAATAATATGAAAGTAACGGTAACGGTAGTAAAAGTAATATTTTTGGGTTTTGTAGTGATTGTAACAGTAGCAACGGAAAAGTAAATAAGAAAAGAACAATATGTGAAAAGCTCGTAGGCATTGGATCGGTGATGGAGAATTATGCCGGATGCGGTTCATCATGTAACAGTCATAACATAGGGTGACATAGAACTAGCTCCAACTCATCAATGTAATGTAGGCATGTATTCCGAATATAGTCACACGTGCTTATGGAAAAGAACTTGCATGACATCTTTTCTCCTACCCTCCCGTGGCAGCGGGGTCCTAACGGAAACTAAGGGATATTAAGGCCTCCTTTTAATAGAGTACCAGACCAAAGCATTAACACATCGTGAATACATGAATTCCTCAAACTATGGTCATCACCGAGAGTGGTCTCGATTATTGTCACTTAGGGGTTGCCGGATCATAAAACATAGTAGGTGACTATAGACTTGCAAGATAGGATCAAGAACTCACATATATTCATGAAAACATAATAGGTTCAGATCTGAAATCATGGCACTCGGGCCCTAGTGACAAGCATTAATCATAGCAAAGTCATAGCAACATCAATCTCAGAACATAGTGGATACTAGGGATCAAACCCTAACAAAACTAACTCGATTACATGATAGATCTCATCCAACCCATCACCGTCCAGCAAGACTACGATGGAATTACTCACGCACGGTGGTGAGCATCATGAAATTGGTGATGGAGGAAGGTTGATAATGACGACGGCGACGAATTCCCCTCTCCGGAGCCCCGAACGGACTCTAGATCAGCCCTCCCGAGAGGTTTTAGGGCTTGGCGGCAGCTCCGTATCATAAAACGCGATGAATCCTTCTCTCTGGTTTTTTTCTCCCCGAAAGTGAATATATGGAGTTGGAGTTGAGGTCGGTGGAGCGTCGGGGCCCACGAGGTGAGGCGCGCCCGAGGCAGGCGCCCCCCACCCTCGTGGACAGGTTAATGGGCCCCGGCGTGGATTTTCTTCCAGTATTTTGAATATTTTCCAAAAAGATGTTCCGTGGAGTTTCAGGTCATTACGAGAACTTTTGTTTCTGCACATAAATAACACCATGGAAAGTCTGCTGAAAACAGCGTCAGTCCGGGTTAGTTCCATTCAAATCATGCAAGTTAGAGTTAAAAACAAGGGCAAAAGTGTTTGGAAAACTAGATACGACGGAGACATATCAACTCCCCCAAGCTTAAACCTTTGCTTGTCCTCAAGCAATTCAGTTGATAAACTGAAAGTGATAAAGGAAAACTTTTACAAACTCTGTTTTCTCTTGTTGTTGTAAATATGTAAAGCCAACATTCAAGTTTTCAGCAAAGATTATGACTAACCACATTCACAATAACTCTTAGGTCTCATGTTTACTCATATCAATGGCATAATCAACTAGCGAGCAATAATAATAAATCTCGGATGACAACACTTTCGCAAAACAACCATGATATGATATAATAAGATGGTATCTTGCTAGCCCTTTCTGAGACCGCAAAACATAAATGCAAACCACCTTTAAAGATCAAGGACTGACTAGACATTGTAATTCATGGTAAAAGAGATCCAGTCATAGTCATACCCCATATAAATTAATAGTAATGGATGAAATTACAGCAGTGCTCTCCAGCTAGTGTTTTTAATAAGAGGGTGATGACTCAACATAAAAGTAAATAGATAAGCCCTTCGCAGAGGGAAGCAGGGATTTGTAGAGGTGCCAGAGCTCGGTTTTGAAATAGAGATAAACAATATTCTGAGCGGCATACTTTCATTGTCAACATAACAACCAAGAGATGGTGATATCTTCCATGCTACACACATTATAGGCGGTTCCCAAATAGAATGGTAAAGTTTATACTCCCCATCCACCAACAAGCATCAATCCATGGCTTTCTCGAAACAACGAGTGCCTCCAACTAGCAACAGTCCCAGGGGGAGTTTTGTTTGCAATTATTTTGATTTAGTTTTGCATAAAGCATGGGACTGGGCATCCCGGTGACCAGCCATTTTCTCGTGAGTGAGGAGCCGAGTCCACTCCTCTTGAGAATAACCCGCCTATCATGGAAGATACGGACAGCCCTAGTTGATACATGAGCTATTCGAGCATACAAAACAGAATTTCATTTAAAGGTTTAGAGTTTGGCACATACAAATTTACTTGGAACGGCAGGTAGATACCGCATATAGGAAGGTATGGTGGACTCATATGGAATAACTTTGGGGTTTAAAGAATTGGATGCACAAGTGATACGTCTCCAACGTATCTATAATTTTTGATTGCTCCATGCAACTTTATCTACTGTTTTGGACTATATTGGGCTTTATTTTCCACTTTTATATTATTTTTGGGACTAACCTATTAACCGGAGGCCCAGCCCAGAATTGCTGTTTTTTTGCCTATTTCAGTGTTTCGAAGAAACGGAATATCAAACGGAGTCCAAGCGGAATGCAACCTTGAAGCGTGATTTTCTCACGAGCGTGATCCGAGGGACTTGGACCCTACTCCAAGGAACGAAAGAGGCGGTCACAAGGTGGGCCCCCCTAGGGCGCCCCTGCCTCGTGGGCCCCTGTTGCTCCACCAACGTACTCCTTCCTCCTATATATACCTCACGCACCCCAAGCGATCATAACAGGGCCAAAACCTAATTCCACCGCCGCAACTTCCTGTATCCACGAGATCCCATCTTGGGGCCTGTTCGGAGCTCCACCGGAGGGGGCATCCACCACGGAGGGCTTCTACATCAACACCATAGCCCCTCTGATGAAGTGTGAGTAGTTTACTTCAGACCTTCGGGTCCATAGCTAGTAGCTAGATGGATTCTTCTCTCTTTTTGGATCTCAATACAATGTTCTCCCCCTCTCTCGTGGAGATCTATTTGATGTAATCTTCTTTTTGCGGTGTGTTTGTTGAGACCGATGAATTGTGGGTTTATGATCCAGCTTATCTATGAATAATATTTGAATCTTCTCTGAATTCTTTTATGAATAATTGGTTATCTTTGCAAGTCTCTTCGAATTATCCATTTGGTTTGGCCAACTAGATTGGTAGTTCTTGCAATGGGAGAAGTGCTTAGCTTTGGGTTCAATCTTGCGGTGTCCTTACCCAGTGACAGAAGGGGCAGCAAGGTACGTATTGTATTGTTGCCATTCAGGATAACAAGATGGGGTTTTTATCATATTGCATGAATTTATCCCTCTACATCATGTCATCTTGCTTAAGGCGATACTCTGTTTTTAACTTAATACTCTAGATGCATCCTGGATAGCGGTCGATGAGTGGAGTAATTGTAGTAGATGCAGAATCGTTTCGGTCTACTTGTCTTGGACGTGATGCCTATATACATGATCATACCTAGATATACTCATAACTATGCTCAATTTTGTCAATTGCTCAACAGTAATTTGTTCACCCACCGTAGAATACTTATGCTCTTGAGAGAAGCCACTAGTAAAACCTATGGCCCCCGGGTCTATTCTCATCATATCAATCTCCATCACTTTAATACTTGCTTTGTTTTACTTTGCCTTTTACTTTTTACTTTGCATCTCTATACCAAAAATACCAAAATATTATCTAACATCTCTATCAGATCTCACTCTCGTATGTGACCGTGAAGGGATTGACAACCCCTAATCGCGTTGGTTGCGAGGAGCTATCGTTTTGTGCAGGTACGAGGGACTTGTGCGTGGCCTCCTACTGGATTGATACCTTGGTTCTCAAAAACTGAGGGAAATACTTACGCTACTTTGCTGCATCATCCTCTCCTCTTTGGGGAAATCCAACGCAGTGCTCAAGAGTAATAGTAGTAGTAGATGCAGAATTGTTTCGGTCTACTTGTCTTGGACGTGATGCCTATATACATGATCATACCTAGATATACTCATAACTATGCTCAATTTTGTCAATTGCTCAATAGTAATTTGTTCACCCACCGTAGAATACTTATGCTCTTGAGAGAAGCCACTAGTGAAACCTATGGCCCCCGGGTCTATTCTCATCATATCAATCTCCATCACTTTAATACTTGCTTTGTTTTACTTTGCCTTTTACTTTTTACTTTGCATCTCTATACCAAAAATACCAAAAATATTATCTATCATATCTATCAGATCTCACTCTAAGTAAGTGACCACGAAGGATTGACAACCCCTAATCGCGTTGGTTGCGAGGAGCTATCGTTTTGTGCAGTGCACGAGGGACTTGTCGTGGCCTCCTCTTGGATTGATACCTTGCTTCTCAAAAACTGAGGGAAATACTTACGCTACTTTGCTGCATCATCCTCTCCTCTTCGGGGAAATCCAACGCAGTGCTCAAGAGGCAGCAACAAGCGGTATTCCATCTTAGTACAAGTGAACGCTAGCAAAAGACTGGGAAACGACCAACCAGAGAGCGACAACAGTCATGAACATGCATTAAAATTAATAAACATTAAGTGCAAGCATGAGTAGGATATAATCCACCATGAACATAAATATCGTGAAGGCTATGTTGATTTGTTTCAACTACATGTGTGAACATGTGCCAAGTTGAGTCACTTAAATCATTCAAAGGAGGATACCACCCCACTATACCACATCACAACCATTTTAATAGCATGTTGGCACGCAAGGTAAACCATTATAACTCATAGCTAATCAAGCATGGCATAAGCAACTATGAGCTCTAATTGTCATTGCAAACATGTTTATTCATAATAGGCTGAATCAGGAACGATGAACTAATCGTATTTACAAAAACAAGAGAGGTCGAGTTCATACCAGCTTTTCTCATCTCAGTCGGTCCATCATATATCGTCATTATTGCCTTTCACTTGCACGACCGAACGATGTGAAAATAATAAGAGTGCACGTGCATTGGACTAAGCTGAAATCTGCGAGCATTCAATAAACAGGAGAAGACAAGGCAATATGGGCTCTTGGTTAAATTAACAATAATGCATATAAGATCCACTTCAACAATTTAATCATGGTCTTCTCCTATCGACCCCCAAAGAAAAAAAAGAAAAAAAACTATTTACACGGGAAAGCTCCCAACAAGCAAAAGAAGAATGGGAAATATTTTTGGGTTTTCTTTTTAATTATTACTACTACAGCAAGAAAGTAAACTAGCTAAAAGCTACAACTAATTTTTTTTGTTTTTCTTAAGGTTTATTAAACACACAAGAAGAAAGCAAGAAAAAGAAAATAACCTAGCATGGATATTGCAGTGAAAGAGTATAAGCACCGACATCTAGCAATGAGTATGTAAACGTAAATGTAATGTCGGTGGGAAATACGTACTCCCCCAAGCTTAGGCTTTTGGCCTAAGTTGGTCTATTGCCACGGCTGGCCTAGCGGATATCCGTAGTTGTAGTTGGGATCATACTGAGATGAAGAAGACTCTGATTACCACTGGTTGGCAATCATCTCCAGATCCCACAGGTAATTAGATTGTCGTGGAGGCTCAAATTGTGGTTCCGGTTCCGGCTCTGTAGCTGAAGTAGGGTTCCGGTAGGCGTGAATGGCCGCCAGCGGAACGAGATACAGACCTGTAGATAAATCAAACAAGGAAGGAGCAGGCAAGGTAATAGTCTCAGGGTGATGTTTATCAAAGAACAATTTGTATTTAGGCGTCCCTTCCCTATTCTTAACAATAAAGTCATGCGCTACCATACTCTTATAACCTAAATAAGCAGTGGGCAGCAATTTTTCTTCTTTTTCATATTGCCTAATAGGTATGTTATAATGTGCAGCAAGGCGTGAAGCATAAATACCTCCAAAGATGGGACCCTTTGTACGGTTCAAACTTAACTGTTTAGCAATAATACCGCCCATACTAACAGTGTTATCGCAGAATAAACCATGGAACGAAATAATAATATCAGGAACACTAAGGTTTCCACAGTTTCCGCGACCAATTAAGCAACGACTAGCAAATAAGGCAAAGTAGCGTAAAAGAGGAAAATGTATGCTAGTGATTCTTCCATCGGAAACCTTCCTAGAGTCCCCTACAGTAATAGTGTCAATAAACCCATCCACATCTTCACGATGTGGTTCATCTAAACTACCCTCAAAAGGTATTTTGCAAACCTTGAAAAATTAATCTAGTGGCATCTTCTTAACAACATCATATAAATGAAACTCTACTGAAGGAGGTGTTTCTTTAGGATAATAGTAGAAGTTTTGCACAAAAGTATTGGTGAGTAAGAGATATTGATTGCGTTGGTCGCGGAGGAACTCGGTGAGGCATGCATTCTCAGCCAATTCATAAAAATCATCATAAATCACGGCTGCTCTCAAGAAATCATTGGAAGGCCATTCACACGGCCGAACCTCCGCTGTGCGAGGCAATTTATATTTGGGCCTCTGTGCTTCTTCACCTTGCTTTTCCTTCGAGCTTCGGCTCGATGAGCCCCTCAAAAATCTCTTCATTACTTTCTGAAAAATTCTGAAATTTTTAGTAACTTCAAATAAAAGTGAACCAAGCTCAACAAAATTGATAGCAACTACTCCTACAAGTGCCTAGAGCATATATCAAGCATTAGGACTACTTAGAACCATATAAATTTGACATGCAAGCTCAAGAACATGGTCACCTAGGCAGCACAAATTTGCAATGAATAAAGCACTAGAAAAAAAACTAATTGGAGCAATGGAGGAGTCACATACCAAGGAACAATCCCCCCAAGCAGTTTTGTGAGAGGTGCTTTGAGCAAGGATATCGAAAATCGCAGCAAAATGAGCTAGAACTCGTGCTTGAGCTGGATAGTGATTTTTTTGGGAGGAAGAAGAAGTGTGTGGGTGCAGGAATAAGTGGAGGGGAGCCACAATGGGCCAACGAGGCAGGGGGCGCGCCCTGTAGGGGTGGGCGCGCCCTGGACCATCGTGGCCAGGTGTTTGCTCCCCCTGCTGTGTTCTCAGTTCCAGATATTCTCAAATATTCCAGAAAAAATCATATTCCACTTTCAGGGCATTTGGAGAACTTCTATTTTTGGGGTATTTTTATATTGCACGGTTAAATCAGAAAACAGACAGAAAAATGCTATTTTTATTTTATTTCAACTAAATAGCAGAAAGTAGGGAGAGGGTACAGAAGGTTGTGCCTTCTAGTTTCATCCATCTCATGCTCATCAAAAGGAATCCACTAACAAGGTTGATCAAGTCATGTTAACAAACTCATTCCGAATAACATGGAACCAGAGAAATTTCGAATAACACTATGTTACATCAACGGGGATATGCACATCCCCAATAATTAGAATATCATATTTCTTCTTGACAGTAGGAAGAGGAAATTCAAAACCTCCAAAAATAATCGATGGAATTTTTCCAATAGAGTTGATACTATGAACTTGAGGTTGTTTCCTCGGGAAGTGTACCGTATGCTCATTACCATGAACATGAAAAGTGACATTGCCTTTGTTGCAATCAATAACAGCCCCTACAGTATTCAAAAAGGGTCTTCCAAGAATAATAGACATACTATCGTCCTCGGGTATATCAAGAATAACAAAGTCCGTTAAAATAGTAACGTTTGCAACCACAACAGGCACATCCTCACAAATACCGACAGGTATAGCAGTTAATTTATCAGCCATTTGCAAAGATATTTCAGTAGGTGTCAACTTATTCAACTCAAGTATACGATATAAAGAGAGAGGCATAACACTAACACCGGCTCCAAGATCACATAAAGCAGTTTTAACATAGTTTCTTTTAATGGAGCATGGTATAGTGGGTACTCCTGGATCTCCAAGTTTCTTTGGTATTCCACCCTTAAAATTATAATTAGCGAGCATGGTGGAAATTTCAGCTTCCGGTATCTTTCTTTTATTAGTGACAATTTCTTTCATATATTTAGCATAAGGATTCATTTTGAGCATATCAGTTAATCGCATACGCAAAAAGATAGGTCTAATCATTTCAACAAAGCTCTCAAAATCCTCATCATCCTTTTTCTTTGATGATTTGGGAGGGAAAGGCATGGGTTTCTGAACCCATGGCTCTCTTTCTTTACCGTGCTTCCTAGCAACAAAGTCTCTTATCATAACGTTGATTCTTTGATTGTGGGTTATCAAGATCAACGACAGGTTCAATTTCTACATCATTATCATTACTAGGTTGAGCATCATCATGAACATCATCATTAATATTTTCATCAGGTTCATGTTCATTACCAGATTGTGTTTCAGCATCAGAAATAGAGATATCATTTGGATTCTCAGGTGGTTCAACAATAGGTTCACTAGAAGCACGCAAAGTCCTATCTTTCTTTTTCTTCTTTTTAGAAGGACTAGGTGCATCAATATTATTTCTCTGAGAATCTTGTTCAATTATCTTAGGGTGGCCTTCAGGATACAATGGATCCTGAGTCATTTTACCAGTTCTAGTAGCCACTCTAATAGCATAGTCATTTTTCTTACAATTCAATTCATTGAGCAAATTATTTTGAGCTTTAAGTACTTGTTCTACTTGAGTGGTAACCATAGAAGCATGTTAACTCAAGTGTTCAAGCGTATCGGAATTGTATTTCAATTGTCTACCAAAATAAGCATTGAAGTTTTCTTGTTTGACAATAAAATTATCAAACTCTTCTAAGCATTGTCTAGCAGACTTATAGTGAGGAATATCACCTTCATCAAATCTATAGAGAGAATTTACCTTTACTACCTGTGTCAGGTTATCAAGACCATGAGTTTCTTCAATAGGTGATGGATTGAGATCATATGTTTCTTCAACAGGCGGTAAATTAAGACCGTGTATTTCTTTAATAGGAGGTAAATTCTTAACATCTTCAGCTTTAATACCTTTTTCTTTCATATATTTCTTTGCCTCTTGCATATCTCAGGACTGAGAAATAGAAAACCTCTCTTCTTCGGAGTTGGTTTATGAATAGGCTCAGGAAATGGATCAGGAGCTAGCTCAGGAAGTGTCCAATTATTTTCATTTGTCAGCATATTATTCAATAGAATTTCAGCTTCATCCGGTGTTCTTTTCCTGAAAACAGAACCAGCACAACTATCCAGGTAATCTCTGGAAGCATCGGTTAGTCCATTATAAAAGATATCAAGTATTTCATTTTTCTTAAGAGGATGATCAGGCAAAGCATTAAGTAATCGGAGAAGCCTCCCCCAAGCTTGTGGGAGACTCTCTTCTTCAATTTGCACAAAATTATAAATATCCCTCAAAGCAGCTTGTTTCTTATGAGCAGGGAAATATTTAGCAGAGAAGTAATAAATCATATCGTGGGGACTACGCACACATCCAGGATCAAGAGAATTAAACCATATCTTAGCATCACCCTTTAATGAGAACGGAAATATTTTAAGGATACAAAGATAGCGAGATTTCTCATCATTAGTGAACAGGGTGGCTATATCATTTAATTTAGTAAGATGTGCCACAACAGTTTCAGATTCATAGTCACGAAAAGGATCAGATTCAACCAAAGTAATTATATCAGGATTAACAGAGAATTCATAATCCTTATCAGTAACATAGATAGGTGAAGTAGCAAAAGCAGGGTCAGGTTTCATTCTAGCATTAAGAGGTTACTGCTTCCATTTAGCTAATAACCTCTTGAGCTCATATCTATCTTTGCAAGCTAAAATAGCTAGAGCAGCTTCTTTTTCAAAAACATAACCCTCAGGAACAACAGGAGAGTCTTCATCATCACTTTCATTAATGTTATCAGTTTCAATAATTTCTTTCTCTCTAACCCTAGCAAGTTGTTCATCAAGAAATTCACCAAGTGGCACAGTAGTATCAAGCATAAAAGTAGTTTCATCATAAGTATCATGCATAGTAGAAGTGGCATCATCAATAACATGCGATATATCAGAATGAATAGCAGAAGCAAGTTTAGGTGTCGCAAGCTTACTCAAAACAGAAGGTGAATCAAGTGCAGAGCTAGATGGTAGTTCCTTACCTCCCCTCGTAGTTGAGGGATAGAATTTTGTTTTCTCGTCTTTCAAGTTCTTCATAGTGAACAGCAGATATAAATCCCAAGTGACTCAAAGAATAGAGCTATGTTCCCTCGCAACAACGCCATAAAATAGTCTTGATAACCCACAAGTATAGGGGATCGCAACAGTTTTCGAGGGTAGAGTATTCAACCCAAATTTATTGATTCGACACAAGGGGAGCCAAAGAATATTCTCAAGTATTAGCAGTTGAGTTGTCAATTCAACCACACCTGGATAACTTAGTATCTGCAGCAAAGTATTTAGTAGCAAAGTAATATGAAAGTAACGGTAACGGTAGTAGAAGTAATATTTTTGGGTTTTGTAATGATTGTAACAGTAGCAACGGAAAAATAAATAAGCGAAGAACAATATGTGAAAAGCTCATAGGCATTGGATCGGTGATGGAGAATTATGCCGGATGCGGTTCATCATGTAACAGTCATAACATAGGGTGACACAGAACTAGCTCCAATTCATCAATGTAATGTAGGCATGTATTTCGAATATAGTCATACGTGCTTATGGAAAAGAACTTGCGTAACATATTGTGTCCTACCCTCCCATGGCAGCGGGGTCCTAACGGAAACTAAGGGATATAAAGGCCTCCTTTTAATAGAGTACCGGACCAAAGCATTAACACATAGTGAATACATGAACTCCTCAAACTATGGTCATCACCGGGAGTGGTCCCAATTATTGTCACTTCGGGGTTGCCGGATCATAACACATAGTAGGTGACTATAGACTTGCAAGATAGGATCAAGAACTCACATATATTCATGAAAACATAATAGGTTCAGATCTGAAATCATGGCACTCGGGCCCTAGTGACAAGCATTAAGCATAGCAAAGTCATAGCAACATCAATCTCAGAACATAGTGGATACTAGGGATCAAACCCTAACAAAACTAACTCGATTACATGATAGATCTCATCCAACCCATCACCGTCCAGCAAGCCTACGATGGAATTACTCACGAACGGCGGTGAGCATCATGAAATTGTTGATGGAGGAATGTTGATAATGACGACGGCGACGAATTCCCCTCTCCGGAGCCCCAAACGGACACCAGATCAGCCCTCCCGAGAGGTTTTAGGGCTTGGCGGCGGCTCCGTATCGTAAAACACGATGAATCCTTCTCCCTGGTTTTTTCTCCCCAAAAGTGAATATATGGAGTTGGAGTTGAGGTCGATGGAGCGTCAGGGGGCCCACGAGGTAGGGGGCGCGCCTAGGGGGGGCAGGCGCGCCGCCACCCTCGTGGACAGGGTGTGGGCCCCCTGACGTGGATTTTTCTTCCAGTATTTTGAATATTTTCCAAAAAGATGTTCCATGGAGTTTCAGGTCATTCCGAGAACTTTTGTTTCTGCACATAAATAACACCATGGAAAGTCTGCTGAAAACAGCGTCAGTCCGGGTTAGTTCCATTCAAATCATGCAAGATAGAGTCCAAAACAAGGGCAAAAGTGTTTGGAAAAGTAGATACGACGGAGACGTATCAGTTAGTTACTAGTATTCACATTTCAGTTGCATCATGCTAATGAGACATCATTGTAAATGATCTTGGTGCAGCATGCCTCCCGACAAGCATCGACCAATCCTTCTGCGTCTGTCAATGGCAGAACCCCTACCGGTCGTTCACCTCAGTCTGCCACTGGCGCAGCCCCGAACGTTCCTTCACCTCTGTGATAACGGTATTTTTCTTCTTATTTAGCCTATTTAGTACATTAAGAACTCGGCAAAAATGAGTTCTTTTGCGATCTGAATATGTTCATAAATCCACAATTCATCAGATCTCGGCAAACACACCGCAAAAGAGTATTACATCAAATAGATCTCCAAGAACATTGAGAAGAACTTTGTATTGAGAATCAAAGAGAGAGAAGAATCCATCTAGCTAATAACTATGGACCCGAAGGTCTGTGGTAAACTACTCACGCTTCATCGGAGAGGCAATGGTGTTGACGTAGATGCCCTCCGCGATCGATTCCCCCTCTGGCAGATCGCCAGAAAAGGCCCCAAGATGGGATCTCACGGGTATAGAAGGTTGCAGCGGTGGAAAAGTGGTGTCATGGCTCTCTCTGATCGATCTAGGGTATAAGAGTATATATAAGTGAAAGAAGTACGCCGGTGGAGCTACGAGTGGCCCATGAGGGTGGGATCGCGCCTACCCCCCTAGGGCGTGCCCTCTGCCTCGTGGCCGCCTTGTGGCGTTCCAGACTTCAACTCCAAGTCTTCTGGATTGCTTTCGGTCCAAGAAAGATCATCACGAAGGTTTCATTCCGTTTTGACTCCGTTTGGTATTCCTTTTCTGCGAAACTCTAAAATAGGCAAAAAAAAACAGAAACTGGCACTGGGCCTCTGGTTAATAGGTTAGTCCCAAAAATAATATAGAAGAGCATATTAAAGCCCATTAAACATCCAAAATAGATAATATAATAGCATGGAACAATCAAAAATTATAGATACGTTGGAGACGTATCACACATCTCCGAGTGAAGTAAAATATCTTCGCTTTCACATAGTCACAACGAATTGTATGCCACTCCGCCCGTATGCCTCGTTCGTGTCCACCTGTAGCAGTTCCACGCCCATTTGCAGAGGCCATGAGAAACCACATAAAAATTCATGCCAAGTAATGAGCCACCCATGGCGATGACAACACACCACTAATTCAGACGGTGGGCTACTGAGAGGAACTATGCAATGGTGAAATCATAGAACAACACCCGAACTTCACAGTTATAGTTCCGACTTCACCACGGCAACCAACCCGAGCCAAACTCGCAAACATCCAAAGAGTTGACAACTGCAACCTTTGTTGCAAGCCCAACATTGCCCACCACTGCCATCTTTGCCATAGAAGCGCCAACACCATCAACGATGTCTTCCGTAGGCCCCTCTTGTCGATGTCCGACTCGAAAATGATGCCCCCAAGGAGGAAGACGACGCAAAAGCGCCGCAACCGTCTATTAGCATGGATCTATTGTTTCCTCTAAAGTTGCACAAAGGTGGCAGGCTGAGAGCCTCACCCCAACGATGCCATGAAGGGGGGAATACCGCTCGAAAGTGATGTCATCGTTGGCTTCGCCATGACCGGAGACAGGTCTTTCATGTGGATCACCTCACGCATCAGCCAAGCCACTAGCAACCCCTCACGGGTAAGATCCAGCCGGATCCAACCCGCCCACACTACTGCCACGCTAAATATGGGCTAAGCTCCGGCTGGCCGCCAAAGCAAGTGTGAGGCTGCATCATCTGGATCTACTGCCCGCACCGTCTTGATGTGGCTGCATCATCTGGATCTACTGCCCGCACCGTCTTAATGGTCAAAATAGTACAATGTGTGGGTCTTTGGTCAAAAGCATCCGTGAGGAACGAAAAATATTCAGGTTTGATATTGGGTAGTATTTTTTCTTTCAACACAATTGTGCAGCGAACACAGTTTTTTTTCTCTCAATAAAATATCGATGACAGTATTTTTTTTAGACTAGTATAGGGATATTATGTTTTTATATCGAAAACTGAATATATTTCAAAAACTGTTTTTATATAGTTTGGACAAGCGAGAAGTTGAATAGTCATGCCACATACCGCCATGCTCCTTGAGATCAGGGTGAGGTCAGAGATTATGTTTTGGATTACAATGCGAGCTTCTCGCATAAAAAAAAGATTACAATGCGAGTAGCAGGACAAATTAAGGTACTCATTTCTTTTTCTGAAAAAAAACAAATTTCTCTATCACATGGCAAAGGTACACGTTCGTGCTAAGAAAAGGCTGCACGGCAGTCCTATTGGGGGTCAGAAGATCTGCACGCCGACAACAGTGTCCGTATACTTGTTCGTTTTTCACCCTCTCAAAAAGAGCACGTTCTCTTTTCCCTTTTGCCGGGACTCGTAAACGTGTTCACTTTTGCATGGCTAGAGATTCATCGACCGCCGGTAGTGGTGTACTACAGCTCAATTTGTTTTGACTTTGTGACAAGCAATTAGCGTGTAAATCGTGTCGACCGGCTGGTAGTTTTGCCGTCACATGCTAGCTAAGCTAGCTACAGAGAAATTACACGGGAGGGACGGAGATAAGGCAAAAATGCCACACCTATGTAAGTTTGAACTGCGCCAGGTCATCCTATGCGTAAGATACGTAACAACCAATCCATGCTGTGTTTTCGCTAGGAACACGGTATAAACATGCTGGTAGTTTTGCCGTCACATTGCTTCTTTTTTTTTTTGAAGGAAGATGTAGCATTGCTTGAGACAAATGCATGCTGTGTTTTCGCTAGGAACACGGTATAAACACATATATGCATAATATATACGCGCATTCTGATACTCAAAAACACAAAAAAAGGAAAAAAAATAACGTTGAGACCGTTTCCCTATTACTACCACACCACAGGAACCGCTCAAAACAAAAAAAGAAAAAAAAAAGACATCCGGCCGAACAGACTACAAAAGCCCACTACACAAATCGATGGAGAAAGAAAAAACGGCCCACACAAAGCAGCCCTGGAGGCTTGCTCCGTGGTAACAACGAACAAGAAACACGACAACTAGGTATGTGAAGGTTCTGATGCGTCGCTGCACAAGACAACACGAGCATCTTCCCTCTCGTTAGGGTTTTTGTGCTCTCGGCGGGGACTATGTCGCTCCCCTTGAGATCCAACTTATTCCCTCTCGTCGACCGATCATCGAGACGCGGCTGGGGCTCTGATCCCTGCCACCCCTCTCTTGGACGGTGGCTCGGTGTAGGGCGGCAAAGTTTTCGAGAAGCCCGACGTTCTACAGCAACGGGCTAGGGTTTGGATTATGGCGGAGAAGATGGGGTCTGGACCGGCGGCGACCGATGCCTCATCATCTGCGTCGGAGGTTGAGAGGATGATGGCGGAACTGGGCCTGTGTGAGGACGACATGGATGATGTGGTGGTCGATGAGGGATCTATTCCCCAAGACGCAGCCAGATGGATGGCGGTAGCTAGGGTTCATATCGATAAACCCTATAGCCAAGGATGGTTTTTCAGAAACATGCGAGCGGCCTAGGATCTGGCTCGGGTGGTGAATTTCAAGCCTTTGGAGGTGAATCTCTACACGTTGCAATTATGATGCCTCAGCGATTGGGAAAGAGTCATGCAGGAGGGCCCGTGGAACTTTCGAGGACATGTTGTGATCATTACTCCGTATGATGGGGTGACTCAACCAACTCAAGTTAAGTTGGACTCGTTGGACATATGGATCCAGATACATGATGTTCCTAGTCTATATGCACATCTGGTTCCGACGCTGGCGTCAAAGGTTGGAGAAGTTATGTTCGCTGAGCCTTCCTCGCATGATTTTACCGGCAACTTTTATCGTGTTTGGGTGAAGATCAACGTCTACAAGCCCCTGAAGAATGCGGTGTCACTTGTGAGGGATTCCAAGCGGCAGATATACAGGGTCAAGTATGGGCGGCTGCCAGATTGGTTTGCGGTATGTGGTCATCTGGGCCATACGTTTAAGGAACAGGGTGACGGGATTCACCCCAAATCTGCACTGGTTTTCATGGATCTTCGTGCCTCTTGGTCTATGAGGCGGAGCGGTGGCCTAGGAGGGGAAAGGGGACGCCGTAGAGGTCGCCGAGGCGGCCGAGGTAGAGGAAACAGAGGGCCACCAAGAGACGAAGAGGAAGAATACTGGAGAGATGATGATCATGAGGGAGGGCTGCAACCAAGTATGGATAATATGTCCGTCGATGACCCAAGCAGAAAGGGAGGAATCAGGAAAAAGCGTCATGGTGAAGGAAAAACAGAATGGAGATCCAAGTGCGTCGGCACTCGCCATTGTCCCGATGGGTGCTGGCATGGTCAGCCCCCCTTTAATCAGAGAGCCAAAACGCTCGAGGACGGAACAGGAGGAAAGGGAAAGCTCAAGCATCCAAGTGGAGAATTTGGCGGGCTCCTTCGAGGAGCGCCGCCGAGCCCAATGAGTGCTTTCTGTTGGAACTGTCGCGGTGCGGGCAACGCCGCGACAGTCCAAGAACTTCGCGATTTTACGAGGAAGCTTGCCCCTACCCTTTATGTATTGTTGAAACTCAGATAGAAGGATCTAGGATAGAGAATTTAGCTGGCACATTGGGATATGACAATGCGTATGCGGTTGATAGTGAAGGTAGAAGTGGTGGAATTGGCCTTTTTTGGAATAATGAAATAAAGATTGATATTTTAGGTTACTCCCATTATCATCTGGACATGTCTGTAGAGGAAGAAGGTCATGAGGCTTGGATAATGTCGTGTGTTTATGGCAAGGCTCAAACACACCTGAGATATCGGATGTGGGATGTTTAAAAAAATATAAGCACCTCTAGCTCCCTACCACGGTTGTGTATAGGGGATTTCAATGAGGTTTTGCATTCAAGCGAACATGCTGGGATTGGGATGAGGAGTAATACCCAAATACAAGCTTTCAGAGACACGGTGGATATCTGCATGCTTCTAGACATTGGATACAAAGGCAGGCCGTGGACGTTTGAAAAGAGGGTGGTTGGAGGAACATACACCAGATGCAGACAAGACCGCGTGTTGGCAAATGCAGCATGGATGGCTCGTTTTGCTACTGCTAGTCTTGAGCACCTAACGGCGGCAACATCAGATCACAGTCCGCTCCTTCTGGACCTTCGACGAGGACAGAGACATCTACAAGAACGCACTTTCCGGTACGAAGCAATGTGGGAAAAACACGAAGAGCTGAAAGGTTTTGTTCAGGCAGAGTGGGCTGCGCATGGCACATGCAATAACGTTCAGGACCTGCATGAGAAACTACAGTGGGTTTCGGCGGGCCTAACAAAGTGGAGTAAGCAGTCATTCGGGAGCATACGGAAGGAGATCAAAGATCTGAAAATAGGCTGGATGAACTCCGGGGTGATCCGCTTAGAGTTGCGCCCACACATGTTGAACTAAAGACTAATGAAATACTTGTTGAACTGTATCATCGCGAAGAGATCATGTGGAGACAGAGAGCACGAATTGAATGGCTGGCCTCGGGCGACAAAAATACCAAGTCTTTTCATATGAGAGTGAGCTTAAGGAGAAAGAAGAATATGATCAAAGCTTTGAAAAATTCATTGGGGGTTTTGGTGGATGACCCGGCTGAGTTGAGGGCAACGGCGCAAGCTTTTTACCAGAGTCTGTATACATCAGAAGGAGTGCAAGGAATACAGTAGGTCATTGATCATGTGCCTAGAAAGGTGACGGATGCCATGAATGCAGACCTTTGTGCACCTTACACTAAGGAAGAGGTAAAGACAACGCTTTTCCAAATGTTTCCCACTAAAGCACCAGGACCAGATGGTTTCCCGGCATTGTTTTATCAGAAGCATTGGGATGTATGTGGTGAGGATGTGACTAATATAGTTCTCGGAATAGTTAAAGAAGAGGAAAGTCCGGAGGCTACCAATGATACAGTGTTAGTACTGATCCCCAAGGTGACTAATCCCAACCTCCTCTCACAGTTCAGACCGATCAGTTTATGCAATGTGCTATATAAGATTGCTTCGAAGGTAGTTGCAAATAGACTGAAGCTTGTTTTACCAGATATTATTTCAGAGGAGCAATCTGCGTTTGTACCAGGTAGAATGATCACAGACAACATAATATGTGCTTATGAATGCTTACATTTTATGAAAAAAAGCAGGTCCAGAAATAATAGCTATTGTGCTTTGAAGCTAGATATGATGAAAGCCTATGATAGGCTGGAGTGGCCTTATTTGAGGGCCATGATGGAGAAGTTGGGGTTTGCAGCAAGTTGGATTGACGCAGTTATGGCTATGGTTTCTTCGGTCTCTTTTTCAGTTTTGTTCAATGGAGAAAGACTCGAGCGTTTTTACCCATCAAGAGGAATTCGGCAGGGAGATCCTATCTCATCTTACCTATTTTTTATTGCAGCAGAGGGCCTTTCGTGCCTCCTGAAATCCAGTTCATAGTCATCTTCACTCACAGGTATTAGAGTGGCACCAACGGCCCCAGCCGTGAACCGCCTTCTATTTGCAGATGACAGCTTCTTCTTCTTCTTCTTCTTCTTCTTCTTCTTCTTCTTCTTCTTCTTCTTCTTCTTCTTCTTCTTCTAACTTTCATCTTTCCCAATTTGCAGATTTGCTTTAGATGAGGAAGCTTGCATTGATGGAGTGTACTATTCTTCTAGTGCTTCCTTGTTGTTTATGAAAACTTGTTTGGATATGTATGTCTATATGGATATGTTGTTGGAAACTTGTTTCTGGATATGTATGTATATATGGATATGTTGGATAGGATGGACTTTGTTGAACTATGTTGTTGGATATGTTGGATTTGATGAAATATGTTATTGGACACGCTGTTATATGTTGTTGGATATGTTGGATATGTATGTATGTATATCTGTGTGTGAAAACCTGTCAAATTAAATGGATTCAAATAAAAACAGGGGATATATAGCCTTTTTGCCGTCTGCTAGCGGACGGCAAAGAGCTTTGCCGACTGCTAGCAGACGGCAAAGAGGCCTCGTGGCAGCTAACTGGGAACACTGGGCTGCCTATTTGGGCACTTTGCCGTCTGCCAGCAGACGGCAGAGACCTTTGAATCTTTGCCGCCCGCTGGCAGACGGCAAACTTCCCAAATAGGACTGGCAAACAGGGCCAGCTATGTCGTCCGCCAGCAGACGACAAAGATTCAAACCTCTTTGTCGTCCGCTGGCAGACGGCATAGCTGGCCACGTGGTAGCTTTACAGTGCTGGCCGAGCTGAGCTCTTTGCCGTCTGTCAGCAGACGACAAAGAGCTTTGCCTCTTTGCCGTCCGCTGGCAGACGGCAAAGCACGCTGTTAACCTCTAACGACTCTCACCCCACCCCACTGCCGTCCATTATCTTTGCCATCTGCTGTCCTCCGACGGCGGACGGCACAACCCTTTGCCGACACTCGTTCAGACGGACAGTTTGCCGTCCGCTGGCTGACGGCAAAGGACTTTGTCGTCCGGCATGCATGCCTTTGCCGTCCGTCATGGCAGATGGCAAAGAAGCTGATTCCAGTAATGTTGCTTAATACGTTACTCTGTTCTTATGAACTTAATACTCTAGATGCATGCTGGATAGCGGTTGATGTGTGGAGTAATAGTAGTAGATGCAGAATCGTTTCGGTCTATTTGACACGGACGCGATGCCTATATTCATGATCATTGTCTTAGATATTCTCATAACTATGCGCTTTTCTATCAATTGCTCGGCAGTAATTTGTTCACCCACCGTAACACATGGTATCTTGAAAGAAGCCACTAGTGAAACCTATGGCCCCCGGGTCTTTTTCTGATTATATTGCATCTCTTTTATTTACATCGCATCTCGTTTACTATTTTGCAATCTTTACTTTCCAATCTATACAGCAAAAATACCAAAAATATTTACTTTACTATATTTATTAGATCTCACTTTTGCGAGTGACCGTGAAGGGATTGACAACCCCTTTATCGCGTTGGTTGCAAGGTTCTTGATTGTTTGTGCAGGTACTAGGTGACTTGTGCGTTGTCTTCTACTGGATTGATACCTTGTTTCTCAAAACTGAGGGAAATACTTACGCTACTTTGCTGCATCACCCTTTCCTCTTCAAGGGAAAACCAACGCATGCTCAAAAGGTAGCAATGTGGTAGTATAAAAATACATTGTATCAGGGTTTTTTTTCAAAATCGTCTCAACATAAAACACCCCAAGTGTTCTGAGGGAGGAAAAGTATTGAGTTTTGATTGAGGGGGAACTACATTTTTTTCCTGATTTTGGAGTTGAGGGAGTTGAAGGGCCATTTGTAAACCACTGGTGCAGTTAAGTGACGAAAAGGTATACTTGTTTATTTTCTCTCTATGAGTGGGTCATAAGTATAAGTTCATCTTATCGATTATTCCAGCAACATATTTGCATGCCACTTTGGTCATTTCACCGACACGTAGGTACATAGAGGTTCCTCCTTGGGAGGAGGTTACCTCGGTGACTCTCTCTAGCATTTGTGATCCATCTAGATGAGTGGATCCACGTTGGACTACTGCAAGACCGCAAAGAGTTTCAGTTGCAGCCTGCTTTGACGCTATCTCCAGCGGACACAAAGTTGGTTCTGTGTGGAGTATTGAATTTCGCATATCTTGGAAGATCTTCATCAAGATGGTGATTGGAACATTGTTTCATGTCGCAGGTTGAAATCTGCAAAATTATCTTCACTGGTTGGACCCAAAGGCAACAAACTTTCATTCTTATCTTGTTGAAGAGGTAATCTCCGTGCCATTGTTCTGGTATAAATTAGTTGGACTCTCGTCCAAGACTAGATAACCATGTCTATATATGGCCTTTCTTTCTTTGTTTTTTTTAATAACCCCACTTATTTTAATTAATTAGCAACTTATTACAATCATTTCTTACAACATATGTGCCAACACTAAAATCCCATTGAAAGATGATGACATCACTAGAAGGATTCCCGGCAACTACCCCCACACTCGCGGAACAATATAGGTTGTATAATACTCATAATTCATAGGAATCGACAGTGGGTTTTCTGCAACCTCATGTCTATAGAGCGTGCAACCTATATCGCATAAGACACTTCTAAGATCTTGAAAAACAAGAAAATATGACCATCGGTTATGGTATGTTAGTTCCATCTATAATATTTCATAAAAATTTATTAGTATCATTTAAGTGATGTACAAAGTAAACAGAAGACGAGTGAATAGTACTCCACGATAGATACTTCTATCTTACAGAGCATTTTTTTTTCAATCGGGTACAAACAGTGACAACTCTAAATTGAAAATGGTACGTACACCCCGAGACACCGTTGTCACGGCCCCCACGAAGCAAACACGAAAACGATCCATCGATTGATACCTCAGCATCGGAAGAACAAAACGACCAGTGACTGCTAGGTTCACTGATCGTTCCTCCTCCCTTGTGGAACGACTGTGCAGCAAACTCGACCCTTCGCCGGCTAGCCGGCCGGGGCCGGCCGCTGTCCGCGGAAGCGACGCGCGCGGGAGACGCGCTGTCGGTTTGAGTGATTAGTTTGCACCGCACGACCGAGCAGAGCTCATGTCTGCATTTACACGCACCCTGATTGAACGTCCAGGTCGGCAGGGCCGCTAATTCACCCGCGCGACGTGATTTGTGACTTGACTTGATCAATTAGTGAGCTGAGCCACCGATGATTAAGCTAAAAAATAATCACTAAATCACGCGACACCGTGATCTGGTGCCATGACGCGATTTTTGATTGCTCCGTACGAGCTGGGATCCGCAGGTCCCCGGCGGCATTGATGGCTTACGGTTGCGGTTTAATTAGCAGTGCCGTGTTAAGTTGCTCTTGATTCTTCTTTTCTCGTGCGGGGAAGCTCGTGTCGCCAACCAACACCGTCTCAGCACAGTATCGGTCTAGTCTTGTACTCCTGGTGTGGTGAGGCGAGAGCGCGCGCACGGCACACTATTTTATCCCACGGTGCGCCACAAACCGCAGGTGTCGTAAGCTCCAATCCACTGCATTCCTTTGCCGCTGCGCTCATTGCTTCGAACCTAATTGATCGCTGCCTCACCTTACCTCACTGTCTCACCAAGCTCCCCTCTCTCTCCCTCCCCCAGTGAGCTTTCGGTTCTTACCACGCACGCCTCCCCCCATATATACCCACCAGGCAGCCATCGATCAGAAGGGAGCAACCGATCGCCGTTACATCCGTCCAAGCTCGTCGGGGTAGCTAGCTACGACGCCAACAGCTGCCAGGAAGATCAGGGGCACGCTCGACCGGCGTCAATGGGACGTCCGACGTCTGGGGGCGTGGGGCAGCCCAAGCTCCGCAAGGGGCTGTGGTCGCCCGAGGAAGACGAGAAGCTCTACAACCACATCATCCGCTACGGCGTCGGCTGCTGGAGCTCCGTCCCCAGGCTCGCCGGGCTGCACCGCTGCGGCAAGAGCTGCCGCCTCCGCTGGCTCAACTACCTCCGCCCCGACCTCAAGCGCGGCACCTTCTCGCAGGAGGAGGAGGACCACATCGTCGCGCTCCACCAGATCCTCGGCAACAGGTCAGTCCGGCCGCTCAATGCATTCGGTTCGTGTTCTTTTCGCACTGCGGAGAACGGGAGAACGATCGAGCTAGCCGAAAGATTTGGGACAACATGTTGATTCGTGTCATGTGTGCGTGCAGGTGGTCTCAGATCGCGTCGCACCTGCCGGGCCGGACGGACAACGAGATCAAGAACTTCTGGAACAGCTGCATCAAGAAGAAGCTCCGGCAGCAGGGCATCGACCCAGCCACGCACAAGCCCATGGCCTCCTGTGCAGCCACGGCGGCATTGCCGGACGCGGAAGTGGAAGACCGTAAGCCCGTTGCCGCGGCGGCCGACGGCAGCCTCGCTCTGAAGCAGTCGTCGGAGTTCGACCCGTTCCCGGTTTGCGCCGACTACGGCGGCGGGTTCTCCGGCGAACTTGGCGCCGCTAACGCGGCTGCACTGTACGTCCAGTTCGGCGACTGCAAGGTCGGCGTGGACGAGGATGCCGGATTCGGGGCCGCCGACTACAGCTGCGTGCTAGACGTGTCGGAGAACCTGGGCTACGGGGAGAGCTCGAGCAACAGCAGCAACTGGAACTACGGCGGCGAGGTGGGCAGTGTGCTCGACGGCGAGGTGCTGCACTGGGCCAAGGCGGAGATGGAGCAGCAGCACGACGAGCCGTTGGAGCACAAGTTCTCGTTACCCTGCCAAGAACAGAGCCTCGCAAATTTCGAGTTCAATTTGGAACAATATTTTTGATCTTCTATTTCTTTCTTTTTTATTTAAATACATTTCCCTACTTTCTCCTTCTTTTTTAAGAGAAACGTTAGTGCCACTTTCAGGCACCAATTCCAGGTTTATTATATTACAAGCAAAAGAGGCCCTGCGTTGCAATGGGAGAGAAAACATAACACACGCTCTTAACCCAACAACCATCACTCAAGACCACAATAGGTTCATCTTCTTTATTTTTGCGAGGCATCATATTTGTGTTGCCGTTTATCCTCCTTCTCACCCTCGTCGGCGATGGTTTCGGTGTTCACACAAAACAAAACAAAAACATGCTTGAATATGGTTAATCCTAAGGCGTCTCTCTCTCCCTCTCTCTCTATCTCTCACTCCCGCGATGAGAAATCTATTGTTTTCCCCTGTGACATTTTTCAAAGGCATGCATGTGTAGTTAGCGATATTTTATTTTCCCTATATGGTTATAGTGGGGTGTTTATTTGCAATCCGGATCGCCGCCGATATGAAAAAAATGGATCTTGCGCTATAAATTATAAGTTTGCTTCCATAACAATATTTTTAAAATATTTGAAGGTAAAATTAATAACATATTTAGATTCCACACATTTTTCTAATAAAATAACATATATAATATGTTAAAATCAAAGTTACGGTTTAAAAGATACGGATAATTTAGAAAATCATTTGTTTGACTTAAATATATTCCAAAATAATATTTAAAGTACATAACAGGTAAAACTAATCTCATATTCATATTCTACATATTTTTCTAATTAAATTTCATATATAACATGTTTAAATTGGAGTTACGGTTTAAAAGATATGGATGATTTAAAAAAGCATTTGTTTGACTTAGATATGATATGCGGATGAATTACCTAAAACATTAGGGGGTTTCCGAAAAATGTAAAATAACGGTTCGGGTGTGACTTAAATCCGAACCGCGGGTTGATTTCATCAAAACACAGGGACTTTTCTGAAAAATGCCATGACGGACGACCGAAACCCAATTTGCTTTATTATTAGGTAAAGATAGGTGATACAGAACAAGGATGGGCCCTTAGAGGTAATTTCTAGGCTGTCGGTGTCAAAACCGGCGGATCTCGTGTAGGGGGTCCCGAACTGTGCGTCTAGGCGGATGGTAACAGGAGACAAGGGACACGATGTTTTTACCCAGGTTCGGGCCCTCTCGATGGAGGTAAAACCCTACTCCTGCTTGATTAATATTGATGATATGGGGAGCACAAGAGTGGATCTACCACGAGATCAGAGAGGCTAAACCCTAGAAGCTAGCCTATGGTATGATTGTTGTTCGTCCTACAGACTAAAAACCCTCCGGTTTATATAGACAACGGATACACTACAAAAAATATGTCAACTTGTGACCTTGACTATTGGTCACTGAAAGGTCATTGTTTTTCATTTCCGACCTTTTTTTGACCAAAAACAGAAGGTCAAAAGCTGAGGGTCGTTAACTGACTATAGCGACCTTCTCTATGAGAAGGTCGTAGACGTTTACGACCAAAACAGAAGGTCGTTGAACCCATGACCTTTTGTTTTGGTCACTAGCTGTCTGCCCAGGCCACGTCGGATCCGACGTGGCAATCTGACGTGGCAAAATTGCGACCAATTTAAAAGGTCACTGACAAGATTCAGCCCTGTCCGATTCGGTGTTTTACATGGACCGAGCCCATTAATTTAGCCTATTTGTGTTTTTTTCCATCAAATTTTGGTTGGGTTCATGGGCCAAGCCCAATATTGTAGCCTTTTTTATTGTTGGGCCGTGGCCTTCTTACCATCAATTGATTTTCTATGTTTCAATCATTTATTTTAGAGCTGGTCCCACTAGTCAGATGGTGGTCCCACATGTCAAAAATTTCAGAATTTCTTAGATTATATTCATAAGTGGGACATAAATTGGTCCCGCTGGTCATGTTTCCATTTCACATATTTTTTACATACACAATCACTATTTCAAATAGGACAGGACAAATATAATTCATCAAATAACGCTACATTAGTCTTTTCCAATCTGTTACAATATTACAATTTACAGTCAGACAGATCAAAAACTCTTTGCTAAATAGGGCTTCACTGCTTGCTTGGCTTCACGGCTTCACACTCCAGAAAGAATAGGCAGGGAGCTCCTGTAAGAGAGTGAACATAAAGCAGCATTAGATTGTACTGCTGGTGAGACCAGAACCAAACAACTTGAATGGCAACACTAATGTAAGCAGTAGAGAAGATCTAAGATGTGATAAATGTTTAGCAAAATTGTTCATGGGAGTAACCTTAGTCGTTCAAAATCAGAGTTGAAAATGCAAGGAAATTAAGTTACATAAGACAATTAGGTATTCTATGTACGCAGCATTGTCAACAACAAATACAATTCTCTATGAGCGACAAAATTCGTTTTCTTTACATCCTTAATCCAACCAAACCATAAGCTTTCTGGTTATTAAATACTTCGAGTTTCCTTGATGGTAATAGCTAGTAACTGGCATGGTGAGGTAACAACCATGATCATGATCAAAAGAAGTGATCATTGGTAGTTAAGACAACACATTCGGAAATGATCATGGTAGAAGTCAGAGAAGACAAGTGAAACAAGATTGCAAAACAGAAGGCAAAGGAAAATTTTGGATAGAGAAATCAAACAGAAAACTAGTACAAAACATGGTCCTGTCATATTGCTGAAATTTATTCAAGAACACCAGACTTAGAAATTGCATCAAGCAATTCATAAGAAAACAAGAACGTGAACAGAATTGCATTTCACAAGACAACAGTTATTTGAAGATAAGAAATCATCAGACTTTAAACTACGAATCACAGGAAGGTAACTCCTGTCATGTTGTTGCAGTTTCTCATCATCACTTGAACCACAAATGAAATCAGGCAACACTTTAGATTGGAACTACAAATGGTAAGTATCTTTGTTGTGGAGATAGTTCAATTTATAAACTCGCTCAAGAAAAATTATATTTGTTGTGAAGATAGTAGGACTTCCTTTAGTATGTGGACATCATAAAATGCCACAAACATATCAGGGTGTTGAGGTATCATCAGAGACTTAAGTACTAAGAATCAGAGCAGCATAGCTCCATCATATTGTTGATGGTTTATTCCTCATCACTTGACCCTCAAACATATAAGCATGCATGGACAGCAAGAAAAAAGGCTATAACAATTTATAGTTTGGCAACTATCGGTATGAAATGCAAACATTATTGCTCAGAATATGAAATATCTTCTCATCAATGCTAAATGGCATCTCTGAAGTCAGACATATGTTGTAGATTTCATGATTCATCACAGCATTTTGCAAACCAAGCAAGTAGGCATATAGCAGGAACAGAGGGAATATCTGCTACTATCCCAACATGTACGTATATGCATGTGTGCTTGCTTGACCGACGCATGCATCACTGTAGCAGCCAAGCAAGTAGGCATCATTGACGTCTACTCACAGCTTTCCTCGCACCAGAGAAAGAGTCAAAACAAAGAATATTAGACCATAATATGACACCAGACCACAGATTAGTAACTTTAAATCAGAAAGTATATCCACATCACCATAAAATAGTCCCAGAACATCACAAAGAAGCCAAATGCTATTAACTGATGATCAGTAGACACAGACATGATTCAGCCACATAATGGCTACCACAAGCAAACGTGACAACTATGTAAGCAAGCTGCTAGTGTACACAAGGTGATTGAAATCCTGCTGTTTAGTACATATACATGGTAGGCTACTGCTGCTAGTGTTCTAAACCAACAGAGCATAATAATATAGGAGCAGAAAATAGGGTGCTAGGGCTAGAAGATGGAGCCGACTCACCGGAGAGCTTGTGGTCACCGCTGTACATAGCCGGCGTCACGCCGGTCGCCTCCGGCTCTTGCCCCCCGCTGTCGTTCTTCTTCAGATTCTTGTACACGTCCTCTGCACATGGGTTAAGCAGAAACCAATCAGTGGCAGACACGAGTGAAGCTACCAAGACAATATAAATTTTATATAATCAGTACCACTGCTCGATTTTTGCAATAGTTTAGAAAAGAATAATGAGTTTTCAGTAAAGAGGAATATATTTAAACTTAGGGGCACTTCTATTTTTCTTGTCATAAGAAATGGCTAGAACCTTTTCTTTTTGGTGAAGGCCGATGGTATGCACACTTGTATTTACAAGAACAACAGTTGGGCGTTTTGTATGAGCAAGGAAAGCATAGGTGATTTTTTTAAGATCCACAAACCCAGGAACAACAAGTTTGTTTTTATGTGCTGTAAAAATAAGGAAAAGGAGCTAATATAGAAACTGAAAGTGCCCACAATTTATCTTTTTTTGTATAGCCACACAATCAAACATGCTATTTCGCAGAACATTACAAGTGCACCTATTAATCCACAATCAACATCTGATTTCACAAGAGATCTACAAGTACATCTGAGACAAAGGTATTTTCTGGTCAGGAACTCAATTCTGGAAGTTTTGGAATAAGTAGTCGATAATAATTTCATTCGGCAGGCACCAAACAATGAATCAACACTTAGACAGACTACTTTCAAAATGGAATAATGCCCAACTGTTCCAGCAATGAATCAACACTTCAGACTACTTTCAAAATGGACCAATGCCCAACTGTTCCAGCAATAAATCATCAGCACGCAAGGCCTTGACTGCTAATAGCTAACATGACTGATAATACTAATTCAGCTATCCTAAACACATCAATTCCCTTACCAGATCGGTCCGTTTAAAAACCGCAATATCGCTTCCGTATACAGCAAATGTGTATTCCTTGAAGGACGCGAGAGCGCGGATCTTCTTGGGCAGTTGAGGTCCTTAAATCGCAAAGAAAATTCACGCACCATGAGCGGGAGAGCTAAAAAAACACTGAACATAAGAAACAGAGTTATTGAATAGCAGGCTCACCGGCAAGGACCAAACTAAGCTTGGCACACTGCACAACAAGAACAGAAAACAGCGTGATTAGTTATATTGCAAAATGGAAGTCGGCTGCATCAGAGTTATATGTAAAGCCCTGATCCGAAGTAGGTACTGCTTCCATGCCCTGCGGGAGGGAGAGAGGAAGATAATAAGTTACCTGATCCGAAGCTCCTGGTGCTCCTCGGTGCCATCGTTGTCGAGGACGAGCGGATCCGGAGGCGTTGCTGTCGGAGAGGAGGGGATCCGGTGGCGGCCTTGTCGGAGAGGCGAGGATCCACCGACGAAGAGGAGCTGATCCGCCGGCGGCCTTGTAGGAGGATCTCACGCGCACCGCCACCACCGCCGAGGAAGTTCATCTCAGCCGTGCGCAACGAAGAGGTCCACCCCACCACCGAAACCCTAGAGGGAGGAAGTGATGCGGGCGACCACATGAGGCGGGGTAAAGCAAATCGACGCGGCGGTGAAGAGAGAGTGCAGCGAGAGGAAGCTGTGGGTAGGCTTGGCGACGCCGGAGGATGCCGGAATCAAGCGGGATCCGTAGGTGGTTGTGGCAGATAGGAGTGGTGCATGGGAGAGGGAGAGACGAGCGAAAGAGGGGTTTCCTGAGGTGGGAGGAGAGAGATATGGATGGGTGGTGTCTCTGCCTAAGGTGGGAGGAGAGGGAGAGGCCACCGACCGGCGACGTTTGGATCGGTGGCGGCGATGATGTGGGAGATGAGGGGAGGGATGGGATCATGGAGAGGAGGGGGATGAGGCGGAGGACTGGATCGGGAGGGGGCGACGGCGGCGAGGAGATGGGGGATCTGAGCTAGGGTTTGGGCTGCGGTTGGGGTATCTCCTTTTTAGTTTTTTTCTTTTTTTCTGTAGATAGATGGATGGATGGATGGATGGATGGATGTGGGATGGAGAGATGGATGGATGGATGGATGGGCGCCATGTCATCGATCCGTGGGAGGAGTTTTGATTGGTTTGGAAAAACCAGTGATTTAAGTAGTTTCCAAGTACTAAAAATTCATTGATTTTGTGAAGTAGCTATCAAAAATATATTGCAAAAGGGCATCACACAAATTTTCATTAGAGTTAGACCACATTTCATGGATAAGGACCAATTTGTATGCATTTCTGATCTTTGTAGCTATTTTTAATCATTTTTCGAGTGCCCAAAAGGAGGTTTTTTGTGAAGGAACTACCAAATAATTGTTGCAAAAATGGACCTAATAAATTTTCTAAAATACTAGGACATATTTAATGCACAATTGACAAAATGGTTGAGTGCAAAAACTTTTGATCCACCTCTCGTGAAAAAGACAAATTTCTGCCGATTCAGCTGGAAGCGGGTCAAATTTGAACTGCAGCTGCCTCATAGTTTGGTATTTATTTTTTCCAAAAATCATTTCTAGTTACATAAGTACCTATTTAATCAGAGAAACACCAAAAAAATTCCAAGATTCAACCACTAGCTAGGAACGGTCATTCCCGCCGTTTTGACCGCAGTTTGAAACGGGCATAAAACATTAAAAAAAATCAAAAAATTGGAAAACCTTCACATTGTGTCATTATATGTGGCCAAGTTTCCAGGAAAAATAATAAACTTGTAATACGGTAATTATTTTAAAAAAGTGTTCTCATAAACGAGTTATCATGCGTGAAGATTCATGGCTTTCAAGCCAAATGATCAATCTCATGGCCACATTCATGGCATAGTTTGTTCAAATGATCTCATATTGTGCACAATGGTACATCTTGGAATTCCAAACAATGTTGCCTAAGGAAGTTTTCATTTTCTTTGCACGGAAAATTCATTTTTCATTTTCCTAGTGCCCAAAAGGAGGTTTTTTTGTGAAGGAACTACCAAATAATTGTTGCAAAATTGGACCTAATAAATTTTATAAAATACTAGTACATGTTTAATGCACAATTGACAAAATGGTTGGGTGCAAAAAGTTTTGACCCACCTCTCGTGAAAAAGACAAATTTCCGCCAATTCAGGTGGAAGCGGGTCAAATTTGAACTGCAGCTGCCTCATAGTTTACTATTTATTTTTTCCAAAAATCATTTATAGTTACATAAGTACTTATTTAATCAGAGAAACACCAAAAAAATTCCAAGATTCAACCACTAGCTAGGAACGGTCATTCCCGCCGTTTTGACCGCATTTTGAAACGGGCATAAAAAATTCAAAAAAATCAAAAAATTGGGAAACCTTTGCATTGTGTCATTATATGTGGCCAAGTTCCCAGGAAAAATAACAAACTTTTAATACGGCAATTATTTTAAAAAAGTGTTCTCAGAAATGAGCTATCATCTTTGAAGATTCATGCCTTTCAAGCCAAATGATCAATCTTATGGCCACATTCGTGGCATAGTTTGTTCAAATGATCTCATATTGTGCACAAGGGTGCGTATTGGAATGGCAAACAATGTTGCCTAAGGAAGTTTTCATTTTCTTTGGACGAAAAAACCATTTTTCATTTTCCGAGTGCCCAAAAGGAGGTTTTTTTGTGAAGGAACTACCAAATAATTGTTGCAAAATTGGACCTAATAAATTTTATAAAATACTAGGACATATTTAATGCACAATTGACAAAATGGTTGGGTGCAAAAAGTTTTGATCCACCTCTCGTGAAAAAGACAAATTTCCGCCGATTCAGATGGAAGCGGGTCAAATTTGAACTGCAGCTGCCTCATAGTTTGCTACTTATTTTTTCCATTTTTAGTTACATAAGTACCTATTTAATCAGAGAAACACCAAAAAAATTCCAAGATTCAACCACTAGCTAGGAACGGTCATTCCCGCCGTTTTGACCGCATTTTGAAACGGGCATAAAAAATTAAAAAAAACCAAAAAATTGGGAAACCTTCGCATTGTGTCATTATATGTGGCCAAGTTCCCAGAAAAAATAACAAAATTGTAATACAACAATTATTTTAAAAAAGTGTTCTCAGAAATGAGCTATCATCTCTGAAGATTCATGGCTTTCAAGCCAAATGATCAATTTTATGGCCACATTCGTGGCATAGTTTGTTCAAATGATGTCATATTGTGCACAAGGGTGCATATTGGAATGGCAAACAATGTTGCCTAAGGAAGTTTTCATTATCTTTAGACGGAAAAACCATTTTTCATTTTCCGAGTGCCCAAAAGGAGGTTTTTTTGTGAAGGAACTACCAAATAATTGTTGCAAAATTGGACCAAATCAATTTTATAAAATACTAGGACATATTTAATGCACAATTGACAAAATGGTTGGGTGCAAAAAGTTTTGATCCACCTCTCATGAAAAAGACAAATTTCCGCCGATTCAGTTGGAAGCGGGTCAAATTTGAACTGCAGCTGCCTCATAGTTTGCTATTTATTTTTTTTCCAAAAATCATTTCTAGTTACATAAGTACCTATTTAATCATAAATACATGGTTTGGTGGCGATACGTCGAGGGTTAGGCGGTGGCCGAGGGCCCCAACTCTAGAGCGCGTAAACTCGCATGCCCGCCGCGTGGTCACCGCGTCACCGTGGCGTTGCCATGTGTTCTGGGCAGCCTAGGTATGTCTAGTGGGTTGGACACTCTCCAGGTAGGTGCTAGGAAGAAAATCACAACATAAGATTCTCACGAGGAGACCGATCGATGCTCAAACATGAATAAGTAGCCAAGTGTTTGATTTGCGGTACGGGAAATGCACTTGGCTAATATGCGTGAGTTTTGGCTGAGGATGATCAGTTACTACGAAGACCGTCTTCACAAATTTTCACCTCAAAAGGAGGAGCCTATGTGGTACTTGCTTTGCAAACTACCACACTGGACATAAATACGAATGTTGAAGCTCGGCTCAAAATAATGAATGGATTGAGCTGGCATTTGGTGGAGGATGGTTATTTGGGCATAGAAAAGCACTGTAGAAAATGGATACTATTTAGACATGCCAAAGTGGTACTTCCTTCACAAACTGTTGTTCTGAACAGAATAGGAAAATGAATATTTTTGAACTATTTTTGAACTAGGCAAGGAAGGTTTTTACATATTTGACGAAGATATGACCCAAAGAATTTATGGGATTTTTTTGGGAATTTTGGGAATGACAGAAATATAGGTTGCTTCACAACCTAGGGCAAAAACCGCCACATGGACATGACACATAGGCAAAAACTGATGAGGTGGCGCCTAGTCATAGCAAGCCACCACAATTTACAAGGCTATGACCATCTATATTGGTCGTTAACAACCAGAAATAAGGCAGCGGACTAGCGCTGTTTGCTTTACGACCTTTTCGTGTAAGGAAATTACGACCTTTCTGACCAAAATGGTCGCAATGGTTTAGGGTTTGGAGCCCCTCGAACAGCTTTTGACCAATTGGTCTGAAATGGTCATAGATCTATGACCAATTCTTCCAGGGTCACTGACAGAAGGTCACTAGTCGACATATTTCTTGTAATGATAGGGTTAGGGTTACACAGAGTCGGTTACAATGGTAGGAGATCTGAAGGAAATATGCCCTAGAGGCAATAATAAAGTTATTATTTATTTCCTTATATCATGATAAATGTTTATTATTCATGCTAGAATTGTATTAACCGGAAACATAATACATGTGTGAATACATAGACAAACAGAGTGTCACTAGTATGCCTCTACTTGACTAGCTTGTTAATCAAAGATGGTTATGTTTCCTAACCATGAACAAGGAGTTGTTATTTGATTAACAAGGTCACATCATTAGTTGAATGATCTGATTGACATGACCCATTCCGTTAGCTTAACACTTGATCGCTTAGTATGTTAATGCTTTCTTCATGACCCATACATGTTCCTATAACTATGAGATTATGCAACTCCGCTTACGGAGGAACACTTTGGTACTACCAAACGTCACAACGAATCGGGTGATTATAAAGGAGTACTACAGGTGTCTCCAAAGGTACTTGTTGGGTTGGCGATTTGAGATTAGGTTTTGTCACTCCGATTGTCGGAGAGGTATCTCTAGGCCTTCTCGGTAATACACATCACTTAAGCCTTGCAAGCATTACAACTAATGAGTTAGTTGTGAGATGATGTATTACGGACGAGTAAAGAGACTTACGTAACGAGATTGAACTAGGTATTGGATACCGACGATCGAATCTCGGGTAAGTAACATACCGATGACAAAGGGAACAACGATGTCGTTATGCGGTTTGACCGATAAAGATCTTCGTAGAATATGTAGGAACCAATATGGGCATCCAGGTTCCGCTATTGGTTATTGACCGAGAATGGTTCTAGGTCATGTCTACATAGTTCTCGAACCCGTAGGGTCCGCACGCTAACGCTTCGATGACAGCTTCATTATGAGTTTATAAGTATTGATGCACGAAGGTTGTTCGAGTCCCGGATGTGATCACGGACATGACGAGGAGTCTCGAAATGGTCGAGACATAAAGATTGATATATTGGAAGCCTGCGTTTGGACATCGGAAGTGTTCGGGTGAAATCGAAATTTACGGAGTACCGGAGGTTACGGAACCCCGGAGGACTATGGGCCTTAATGGGCCATAAGAGAGAAGAGGAAGGGCGGCCAGGTGGGCTGCGCCCCCTCCCCTCTGGTCCGAATAGGACAAGGAGAGGGGCGCCCTTCCCTCTTCCCCCTCCTCCAATCCTAATCCAACTAGGAGAGGGAGTCCTACTCCGTGGGAGTAGGACTCCTCCAGCGCCTCCTCCCAAGGCTGGCCGCACCCCCCTTGGCTCCTTTATATACGGGGCAAGGGCACCCCATGACACACAAGTTGATCTACGGATCTTTCCTTAGCTGTGTGCGGTGCCCCTTCCACCATATTCCACTTCGGTCATATCGTCATGAGCTTAGGCGAAGCCCTGCACCGGAGAAGTCATATCGTCATGGAGCTTAGGCGAAGCCCTGCGTCGGTGGAGCATCAACATCGTCACCACGCCGTCGTCTTGACGAAACTCATCCCCGACACTTTGCTGGATCGGTCCGGGATCGCCATCGAGCTGAACGTGTGCGAACTCGGAGGTGCCGTCGCTCGGTGCTTGGATCGGTCGGATCGTGAAGACGTCGACTACATCAACCGCGTTGTTATAACGCTTCGCTTTCGGTCTCACGAGGGTACGTGGACGGACACTCTCCCTCTCGTTGCTATGCCATCACCATGGTCTTGCGTGATCGTAGGAAAATTTTTGAAATTACTACGCTCCCCAACAAAGGCATCCGAGCCTGGTTTTATGCGTTGATGTCATATGCACGAGTAGAACACAAGTGAGTTGTGGGCGATACAAGTCATACTACCTACCAGCATGTCATACTTTGGTTCAGCGGTATTGTGAGATGAAGCGGCCCGGACCGACATTACGCGACGCTTACGCGAGACTGGTTTCACCGCCCGAGCACTCGTTGCTTAAAGGTGACCGGCGGTGTCTGTCTCTCTCACTTTAGTTGAATCGAGTGTGGCTACGCCCGTCCTTGAGAAGGTTAAACGGAGTCTATTTGACGAAGTATCGCTGTGGTTTTGATGCGTAGGTAAGAACGGTTCTTGCTCAGCCCGTAGCAGCCACGTAAAACTTGCAACAACAAAGTAGAGGACGTCTAACTTGTTTTTGCAGGGCATGATGTGATGTGATGTGGTCAAGACGTGATGCTATATTTTATTGTATGAGATGATCATGTTTTGTAACCGAAGTTATCGGCAATCGGCAGAGAGCCATATGGTTGTCGCTTATTGTATGAAATGCAACGCCATGTAATTGCTTTACTTTATCACTAAGCAGTAGCGATAGTCGTAGAAGCAATAGTTGGCGAGACGACAACGATGCTACGATGGAGATCAAGGTGTCGCGCGGTGACGATGGTGATCATGACGGTGCTTCGATGGAGATCACAAGCACAAGATGATGATGACCATATCATATCACTTATATTGATTGCATGTGATGTTTATCCTTTATGCATCTTATCTTGCTTTGATTGACGGTAGCATTATAAGATGATCTCTCACTAAAATTATCAAGAAGTGTTCTCCTCGAGTATGCACCGCTGCCAAAGTTCGTAGTACCCGCACACCACGTGATGATCGGGTGTGATAAGTTCTACGTCCATCTACAACGGTGCAAAACAGTTGCACGCCCGAATACTCAGGTTAAACTTGACGAGCCTAGCATATAACAGATATGGCCTCGAACACGGAGACCGAAAGGTCGAACGTGAATCATATAGTAGATATGATCAACATAGTGATGTTCACCATTGAAACTACTCCGCCTCACGTGATGATCGGACATGGTTTAGTTGATTTGGATCACGTGATCACTTAGATGACTAGAGAGATGTCTGCCTAAGTGGGAGTTTTTAATATGATTAATTGAACTTAAATTTATCATGAACTTAGTACCGATAGTATTTTGCTTGTCTATGTTTATCGTAGATAGATGGCTCGTGCTATTGTTCCGTTGAATTTTAATGCGTTCCTTGAGAAAGCAAAGTTGAAAGATGATGGTAGCAATTACACGGACTGGGTCCGTAACGAGGATTATCCTCATTGCTGCACGTAAAAATTACGCCCCGAAGCACCGCTGGGTGACGAGCTCTGCTGCGAGATCTTGAGCCGAAGTTGTGAACGTCTGCAAAGCAAAGCGATGACTACTCAATAGTTCAGTGTGCCATGCTTTACGGCTTAGAACCGGGTCTTCAACGACGTTTTGAACGTCATGGAGCATATGAGATGTTCCAGAGTTGAAGTTAATATTTCAAGCAAATGCCCGGATTGAGAGATATGAAGTCTCCAATAAGTTCTATAGCTGCAAGATGGAGGAGAATAGTTCATCGGTGAGCACATACTCAAAATGTCCGGGTATAACAATCACTTAATTCAGCTGGGAGTTAATCTTCCGGATGATAGTGTCATTGATGAAATTCTCCAATCACGCCACCAAGCTACAAGAGCTTCGTGATGAACTATAATATGCAAGGGATGACTAAGACAATTCCTCGAGCTCTTCGCGATGCTAAAAGCATGGAGGTAGAAATCAAGAAAGAGCATCAAGTGTTGATGGTCAGCAAGACCACTAGTTTCAAGAAAAGGGCAAAGGGAAGAAGAAGGAAACTTCAAAAGAACAGCAAGAAAGTTGCTGATCAAGAGAAGAAACCCAAGTCTGGACCTAAGCCTGAAATCGAGTGTTTTACCGCAAGCGATCGACATCGAAGCGGAACTGCCCCAAGTATTTGGCGGATAAAAAGGATGGCAAGGTGAACAAAGGTATATGTGATATACATGTTATTGATGTGTACCTTACTAGAGCTCGTAGTAGCACTGGTATTTGATACTGGTTCTTGCTAATATTTGCAACTCAAAGCAGGACTACGGAATAGACGAGCACCGCAAAGGACGAGGTGACGATCTTGCGTGGGAAATGGTTCCAAAGTCAATGTGATCGCGGTCGGCACGCTACCTCTACATCTACCTTCGGGATTAGTTTTAGACCTAAATAATTGTTATTTGGTGCCAGCGTTGAGCATGAACATTATATCTGGATCTTGTTTAATGCGAGACGGTTATTCATTTAAATCAGAGAATAATGGTTGTTCTATTTATATGAGTAATATCTTTTATGGTCATGCACCCTTGAAGAATGGTCTATTCTTGTTGAATCTCGACGGAGTGATACACATATTCATAATGTTGAAGCCAAAAGATGCAGAGTTGATAATGATAGTGCAACTTATTTGTGGCACTCGCCGTTTAGGTCATATCGGTGTAAAACGCATGAAGAAACTCCATACTTGATGGGCTTCGAATCACTTGATTATGAATCACTTGGTAATTGCGAACCGTGCCTCATGGGCAAGATGACCAAAACGCCGTTCTCCGGAACTATGGAGCGAGCAACTGATTTGTTGGAAATCATACATACCGATGTTTGTGGTCCAATGAATGTTGAGGCACGCGGGCGGTATCGTTATTTTCTCACCTTCACAGATGATTTGAGCAGATATGGGTATATCTACTTAATGAAACACAAATCTGAAACATTTGAAAAGTTCAAGGAATTTCAGAGTGAAGTGGAAAATCATCGTAACAAGAAAATAAAGTTTCTACGATCTGATCGTGGAGGAGAATATTTGAGTTACGAGTTTGGTTTACATTTGAAACAATGTGGAATAGTTTCAAGAACTCACGCCACCCGAACACCACGGAGAAATGGTGTGTCCTAACGTCATAATCGTACTTTACTAGATATGGTGCGATCTATGATGTCTATTTCCGATTTACCGCTATCGTTTTGGGGTTATGCTTTAGAGACGGCCGCATTCACGTTAAATAGGACACCGTCAAAGTCCGTTGAGACGACGCCTTATGAACTGTGGTTTTGCAAGAAACCAAAGTTGTCGTTTCTTAAAGTTTGGGGCTGCGATGCTTATGTAAAGAAACTTCAACCAGATAAGCTCGAACCCAAATCGGAAAAATGTGTCTTCATAGGATACCCAAAGGAGACTGTTGGGTACACCTTCTATCACAGATCTGAAGGCAAGATTTTCGTTGCTAAATTCGGATCCTTTCTAGAGAAGGAGTTTCTCTCGAAAGAAGTGAGTGGGAGGAAAGTAGAACTTGATGAGATAATCAGATCTGCTCCCTTATTGAAAGTAGTTCATCACAAGAAATGGTTCTGTGACAACTACTCCAATTAGTGAGGAAACTAATGATGATGATCATGAAGCTTCAGATCAAGTTACTACTGAACTCGAGGTCAACCAGAGTAAAATACGCACCAGAGTGGTACGGTAATCTTATTCGGAAGTCATGTTACTTGACCATGGCGAACCTACAAACTATGAAGAAGCGATGGTGAGCCCAGATTCGCAAAATGGCTGGAAGCCATGAAATCTGAGATGGGATCCATGTATGAGAACAAAGTATGGACTTTGGTTGACTTGCCCGATGATCGGCAAGCCATTGAAAATAAATGGATCTTTAAGAAGAAGACCGACGCTGATGGTAATGTAATCGTTTACAAAGCTCGACTTGTTGCGAAAGGTTTTCGACAAGTTCAAGGGGTTGACTACGATGAGACTTTCTCACCCGTGGCGATGCTTAAGTCTGTCCGAATCATGTTAGCAATTGCCGCATTTTATGATTATGAAATTTGGCAAATGGATGTAAAACTGCATTCTTGAATGGATTTCTAGAAGAAGAGTTGTATATGATGCAATCAGAAGGTTTTGTCGATCCAAAGGGTACTAACAAAGTGTGCAAGCTCCAGCGATCAATTTATGGTCCGGTGCAAGCCTCTCGGAGTTGGAATAAACGCTTTGATAGTGTGATCAAAGCATATGGGTTTATACTGAGACTTTTGGAGAAGCTTGTATTTACAAGAAAGTGAGTGGGAGCTCAGTAGCATTTCTAATATTATATGTGGACGATATATTATTGATTGGAAATGATATAGAATTTCTGGATAGCATAAAAGGATACTTGAATAAAAGTTTTTCAATGAAAGACCTCGTGAAGCTGCTTACATATTGGGCATCAAGATCTATAGAGATAGATCAAGACGCTTGATTGGACTTTCACAAAGCACATACCTTGATAAAGTTTTGAAAAAGTTCAAAATGGATCGAGCAAAGAAAGGTTTTTACCTGTATTACAAGGTGTAAGATTGAGTCGACTCAATGCCCGACCACAGCAGAAGATAGAGAGAAAATGAAAGATGTTCCTATGCCTCAGCCATAGGCTCTATCATGTATGCAATGCTGTGTACCAGACCGACGATGCTTAGCTGTAAGCTTGGCAGGAAGGTACCAAAGTAATCCAGAATGGATCATCGGACAGCGGTCAAGAACATCCCGAAATACCTAAAAGGACTAAGGATATGTTTCTCGATATGGAGGTGACAAAGAGCTAGTCGTAAATGGTTACGCCGATGTAAGCTTTGACACTGATCCGGACGATTCTAAATCGCAAACCGGATACGTGTTTTTATTAAACGGTGGAGCTGTCGGTTGGTGCAGCTCTAAACAAAGCGTCGTGGCGGGATCTACATGTGAAGCGGAGTACATAGCTGCTTGAAGCAGCAAATGAAGGAGTCTGGATGAAAGAGTTCATTTCCGATCTAGGTGTCATACCTAGTGCATCGGGACCGATGAAGATCTTCGTGACAATATTGGTGCAATTGCCTTGGCAAAGGAATCCAGATTTCACAAGAGGACCAAGCATATCAAGAGACGCTTCAATTCCATTCGGGACCAAGTCCAAGTGGGAGACATAGAGATTTGCAAAATACATATGGATCTGAATGTTGCGACCGCTTGACTAAGCCTCTTCCACGAGCAAAACATGATCAGCACCAAGACTCCATGGGTGTTAGGATCATTACTTTGTAATCTAGATTATTGACTCTAGTGCAAGTGGGAGACTGAAGGAAATATGCCCTAGAGGCAATAATAAAGTTATTATTTATTTCCTTATATCATGATAAATGTTTATTATTCATGCTAGAATTGTATTAACCGGAAACATAATACATGTGTGAATACATAGACAAACAGAGTGTCACTAGTATGCCTCTACTTGACTAGCTTGTTAATCAAAGATGGTTATGTTTCCTAACCATGAACAAGGAGTTGTTATTTGATTAACAAGGTCACATCATTAGTTGAATGATCTGATTGACATGACCCATTCCGTTAGCTTAACACTTGATCGCTTAGTATGTTAATGCTTTCTTCATGACCCATACATGTTCCTATAACTATGAGATTATGCAACTCCGTTTACGGAGGAACACTTTGGTACTACCAAACGTCACAACGAATCGGGTGATTATAAAGGAGTACTACAGGTGTCTCCAAAGGTACTTGTTGGGTTGGCGATTTGAGATTAGGTTTTGTCACTCCGATTGTCGGAGAGGTATCTCTAGGCCTTCTCGGTAATACACATCACTTAAGCCTTGCAAGCATTACAACTAATGAGTTAGTTGTGAGATGATGTATTACGGAACGAGTAAAGAGACTTACCGTAACGAGATTGAACTAGGTATTGATACCGACGATCGAATCTCGGGTAAGTAACATACCGATGACAAAGGGAACAACGATGTCGTTATGCGGTTTGGCCGATAAAGATCTTCGAGAATATGTAGGAACCAATATGGGCATCCAGGTTCCGCTATTGGTTATTGACCGAGAATGGTTCTAGGTCATGTCTACATAGTTCTCGAACCCGTAGGGTCCGCACGCTTAACGCTTCGATGACAGTTCATTATGAGTTTATAAGTATTGATGCACCAAGGTTGTTCGAGTCCCGGATGTGATCACGGACATGACGAGGAGTCTCAAATGGTCGAGACATAAAGATTGATATATTGGAAGCCTGCGTTTGGACATCGGAAGTGTTCCGGTGAAATCGAATTTACGGAGTACCGGAGGTTACCGAACCCCGGGAGGACTATGGGCCTTAATGGGCCATAAGAGAGAAGAGGAAGGGCCGGCCAGGTGGGCTGCGCCCCCTCCCCCTCTGGTCCGAATAGGACAGGAGAGGGGCGCGCCTTCCTCTTCCCCTCCTCCAATCCTAATCCAACTAGGAGGGGGAGTCCTACTCCGGTGGGAGTAGGACTCCTCCAGCGCGCCCCCAAGGCTGGCCGCACCCCCTTGGCTCCTTTATATACGGGGCAAGGGCACCCATGACACACAAGTTGATCTACGGATCTTTCCTTAGCCGTGTGCGGTGCCCCTTCCACCATATTCCACTTCGGTCATATCGTCGCGAGCTTAGGCGAAGCCCTGCACCGGAGAAGTCATATCGTCGCGGAGCTTAGGCGAAGCCCTGCGCCGGTGGAGCATCAACATCGCCACCACGCCGTCGTCTTGACGGAACTCATCCCGACACTTTGCTGGATCGAGTCCGGGATCGCCATCGAGCTGAACGTGTGCGTAACTCGGAGGTGCCGTCGCTCGGTGCTTGGATCGGTCGGATCGTGAAGACGTCGACTACATCAACCGCGTTGTTATAACGCTTCGCTTTCGGTCTCACGAGGGTGGGACGGACACTCTCCCTCTCGCTGCTATGCCATCACCATGGTCTTGCGTGATCGTAGGAAATTTTTGAAATTACTACGTTCCCCAACAAGATCTACATATCCGTATCGCGAAGCTTGCCTTGCACGCCACGGAAAGTCCCATCCGGACACGGGACGAAGTCTTCAATCTTGTATCTTCATAGTCTAGGAGTCCGGCCAACGGTGATAGTTCAGCTATCCGGACACCCCCTAATCCAGGACTGCCTCAGTAGCCCCTGAACTAGGCTTCAATGACGACGAATCTGGCGCGCCTATTATCTTCGGCATCGTAAGGCGGGTTCCTCCTCCGAATACTTCATAGAAGATTTTGAACACAAGGATAGTGTCTGGCTTTGCAAAACAAGTTCCACATACCACCGTAGAGAGAATAACCTTTGCACAGATCTGCTGACGTATTCCGCGGCATGACATCACACCACGGCCAGGCCTTTATACGAATCGTTTTTACCGTTCCACCTCAGCGCGTTTAGCGAGGCGGTTTCCTTGGCACGTCTTATCAAAGCGGAGATCGTGCCCCCTTATTCCGGGATTCCCATCAATACGGACGTGGGTAACCCAACCGCGCCATTGATTACGACGCTTGGGAGATAAGCGAGTTTTACCAGGATGGCGGGGGACGCATAGCTTCGTCCACCCATATAAGGGGATAAGGATCCACCTTTTAACCTACGCCTTCTTCCTCCTTTGCTCATCCATTTCCGCGCACTCGAGCTCCAGCACCCAAGTCCGCACATCCCTCCTCAACCTTCTCCAGCCATGTCCGGAGCGGGAGGCAAGTGGATGGTCTCCTCCGTCACGGAGGGACAAGTCAAAAAGCTGCGGAAGGGCGGATACTTGTCCAGCGACATCGCGGACCGGCTCCCCGACGAGGGGCAGCTCATTCCCACCCCCAGGCCTCATGAGAGGGTGGTGTTCCTCACCCACTTCCTCCGTGGACTAGGTTTTCCACTTCACCCATTTGTCCGGGGGCTCATGTTCTACTACGGCCTGGATTTCCACGATCTGGCCCCGAACTTCATCCTCAACATCTCGGCGTTTATCATCGTGTGCGAGGCATTTCTATGCATCCAGCCCCACTTCGGCTTATGGCTGAAGACCTTCAATGTCAAGCCGAAGGTAGTGGGCGGCCGCCAAGCAGAGTGCGGAGGTGCCATGGTTGGCAAGATGGCCAAAGTCCTATGGCTCGAGGGCTCCTTTGTGGAGACCGTGAAGGGGTGGCAATCGGGGTGGTTCTACATCACCGAGCCGCGCGACTCTCAATGGGCGGCGGCCCCCGGATTCCGACCTAGCTTCCCCACACGGCTCACATCATGGAAAGAGACGGGCCTGACGTGGGGTTATTCAGAAGAGCTGTCCGGACTCCAAACCTGCGTCCGAAACCTGGTGGACAAGTATCTCAAACTTGTCAACGTAATCCAGGTGATGCTCATCCGCCGGATTCTCCCATGCCAGCAACGGGCCTTCAATTTGTGGGAGTTTGATCCGGCACAGCACCGAACCTTGAGCCGGCTCTTCGACACTACGTATGAAGATGCCTGGAAGGTGCTGTTCAAGGGCGCCGAAGCTCCCGCATCCGCTACCGAAGATCGCGGATTCAGCTCACAGCGTCAAGCCAGCGAGGTAAGTTATTTTACCCTTTATGGGACTCTTTTTTCATAGTTTGACTCCATGCGGGATCTAAAGCTCCCCAACCTTTGATAGGACTGGCTGAAGACCTCCGGACAGATTGACTATCCGGTCCCCTTGCCAGAAGGCCCAGCGGACGCCCGATTGACGGGGCTGCTGGCTCCGACACCTCACGTGGTGCCAGAGAAGAAGGCCAAGAAGAAGGCCACGGGAACTCGAAGGAGCTCCCGGCGCCAGGCGCTGTCGGACTCATCGTCCGACGACTCTGAGGCGGAATCCTCCCCTGAGGACGAGGAGGTGGAAAAAGCCTCTCCCAGTGAAGGAGATAAGAAAAGGAAGGTCGCCCCGACTGGGGAGGCCGGAGGGTCCAAGAAAGGAAGGACCCTTCCTCCGGACTTCTCCACCAACGCCGACAACGACGAGGAGGAGTGGCCACCAAGGGCCAAGCCGCTGGCGAGATCATAAGTGTGCGGACTCCGGAATAGCCCATGACTTTTTATTTGTCGCATAGTGTCTTCTAACGCCGAATATAACCATGTAGCCTGCCCAAGGACGAGCTCGCCGCTTCGTCGAGCGGCTCCCTGGATTCGTCGGATGTGAATAGCACTTCACTTCCGACCGCCTCCTCTCCTCGTGACGCAAACGACACCATGGTGGAGTCCCAAAAGGGGCCCTACCAGGAGGAGGTGGTCCTGGAGGCGCCGCAAGGCGACCTCCCGGACTCCGGGCGCAAAGGGGGCGAAACCCCAGAGGGCTCTAAGTCCGGCCCTGTGCCGGACTCCGTACCGGAACCTTCAGTGGTTCCGAAGTCCGGCAAGCAGCCCCTTTGTAAGAAGGGCAAGACTGCGACGTCGGTGACCTCCGTCCATCCGGAGGCATCGGATAGCTTGCTGGAGGCGCTTAACGGCGCCTCGATCGACAAGGAGCACCGCACTGTTATGAATGTGGTGATCCAGAAAGTTCAGTCCGCCAAGAGCGGGCTGACTGAAGCCTGTACCAGCCTTCTAACAGGCTTTGAGGTAAGTTTAGAATATGTAAAAATATTTCCGCATAGACAGTAGCCCCTGATGCTTAGTTCGGTGTTCGGAAAGAAAAGCCGGACTGAGGATCTAAAAGATATACGCAGGAGTCTAACATAAGTATGCCAATATGGGAATTCAGGCTGCGCTAACCTCTGCCGACCGATCATGGAGGTCAATGCATTGAAGCAGAGCCTCGAGCGGTCCGAGAACGAGCTCGGCCTTGCCAAGAAGCAGCTCAAGGACAAGGAAGGTAAGTAATACCTTATAAAAAGGATTTGGTTGCAAAATGACAGGACTAACGTGGGTATTGTAGGGGCCACGAACGAGGTGGCGGCCCTGAAGGAAGCGGTGTCCACGGCCGAAAGCAAAGCGGCCGCGGAGCGCACCGAGCGAGAGAAGCAGGAGGCGCGGGTGGCGGAGGTGCCGCAAGAGCTCCAGGCTCTCGTGAAAAAACACGAGAGTTTGAAGCGTGACTCGAAGACTTGAGAGTCCGAGCTCGCCTCGGCTCTTGAGAGTGTCAAAGCCGCTAAGGCCGAAGCCCAAAAAGCCCTCCAGGAAATTGAATCGTTAAAGAAGATAGCGGCGGGTAAGGCATTCTTTATGCAAAGCAAGCATGTGAAAGTGAATTATCTATTACTTACCCGAATCCGGAGCTCTCCAGGAGCATTCGCAGATCTGCCCCGTAGTGTGTCTGATGCTGCCGCGTTCTACCGCGCCGAGGAGGGGAGCTCGACGGAAAAGGTGTTCTGGTCTCAGTATGCTGAGGCCGGACATCCGGTGCCCCTGAGCGACCAGCTGAAGCAGCTGGTCGAGCTCCACAAGGTCGCCGAACAGGCCATGAAGGGCCTCATAATTCGGCTGTGGCCTAAGGAAGCCATGCCTGGGAGCTACTTCGGGCTAGTGCGGCGGCTGGTGGACGCCTGTCCATGGATTGAAGTCATCAAGCGCTCCGTCTGCATCGAAGGTGCCCGTAGGGCCCTTGCCCTTGCTAAGGTGCACTGGGGCAAGATGGACGCTGAGAAGCTTGTGACGGACGGACCACCACCGAAGAAGGAGCATCGCAAGCCTGAAATGTATTATGAGGGCGTCCTGAAGGGTGCCTGCCTTATAGCGGATGAATGCTCCAAAGATATAATTTTTTAGTAGACTCGCATTTGTTATCCTGTACGCTGAAAACTTGTTCATATGCGCTAAGCAACACTTTTGAATTTAAAATATTACCTTCATGCGGCCGTGTATTAAATCGAGAGATGGCGAGTCGTCGGCTTTAGCCCCATGCCACAGTGCCGGGGGTGTTCGGGATAAACTTGAGCGCTCTTGTTCCCATCCTTGGGTCCTTCGAGGGAGGCGCTCAACGCAACGAACAAGGCAACTGGACTATAGTGCTTGAACACTCTCACTTAGCCATAGATTCCTATAATTTTAAATTTCGGCGAAGCCCCTAGTATTCGGAAGACCGAGTTCGGGGCTCTATCCACGCCTTGGCCGGACAATGCCGACTCCTCGCTCTAAGCGGCATAAGTCTTTAGGGACCCGAAAAAACCTCTCGAACAGCGACCGGCTCTCGCCCTATCATGACGGTCAGTTTTAGCTTTCTCCACTGAGGTGCTCAACCCAGGTCAACCGTGGCACAATCGCAGTGGTTCTCCCAGCGCTACCTTAGCCGATAAAACGGAACGTAAGGTACCAAAACATGGGAGCCGGGCAAACCCAACTATTGACCCAAGACATGATTCGGAGCCGATGCATATAATGCTATAAGTTCGGGGTGCCGCACTTGTGAAAGTGTTCGGACTTATCACACCATAATTTTGGGGTACTTAAGCCCCTGGTGTATTGGCCGTACCAAAGTGTACGGGTGCAACATGTCATGAATGAACATATATATAGATAAAGAAAGGAGTGCAATAATAGGCAAAAGCTATGTATTGTTTATTCAAAAGGTACTGCAATGAAAGTAGAACGATACAAATAGTGTGATAAGCAAGGGATGGGACTATTTAACATGTCCCCCTCCAGGTGTAAGCTGCGGGATGGTATGTAAAACAGGTATAATGCTCGTAGTAGAGACCACCGGACACTCGACGAAGCTACGCTTCCTGGCTGTTGCATCGTGAGTTCGGCAATTCTAGTGCGGACAGGGCTTCTGGAAAATGGAGTCCTGAAAGTAAGAGAAAAGAAGAAAGAAAAAGAATGACACAATCGGGAGCCCCTGGTGCGGTTGAGCCGCATTCTGGGCATGCCGTGGTCGTGCCCCTCCCCTTATGCCCATGGTATCTCCAGAGCGTAGTTATGTACGCGTAGTACTGGCTTCGCAATTTTGCGAGAGCTGGGGTTGGGGCCGGATTGCTACGCGTGCTCGGATCGTGCCAGGCGGTCTTGTTGTAGGTTACTCCGGGCGCGCTTGACGGTGTCCGGATGTTTAATAGCCGGACTCGAGAATTGCTGTGAGAGGCTACTTTGCACCTCCGCAGCGAGGGCCGCCGTGTGCTCCTCCGTTCGGAGAGAGTGTTCGGTGTTTCCATTGACCGTGATTACTCCTCGAGGGCCTGGCATCTTGAGCTTGAGGTACGCGTAGTGCGGCACCGCATTGAACTTTGCAAATGCGGTTCGTCCAAGCAGTGCGTGATAGCCGCTGCGGAACGGGACTATGTCGAAGATTAACTCTTCGCTTCGGAAGTTATCCGGGGATCCGAAGACCACTTCGAGTGTAACTGAGCCTGTACAATTGGCCTCTACACCTGGTATGACGCCTTTAAAGGTCGTCTTTGTGGGTTTAATCCTTGAGGGGTCTATGCGCACTGTATCCTGATAGAGCAGGTTCAGGCTGCGACCGCCGTCCATCAGGACTCTAGTGAGGTGGAATCCGTCGATGATTGGGTGAAGAACCAATGTGGCGAGTCCGCCGTGGCGGATGCTAGTGGGGTGGTCCCTTCGATCAAAGGTGATCGGGCAGGAGGACCATGGGTTGAACTTTGGGGCGACTGGCTCCATCGCATATACGTCCCTTAGTGCACGCTTCCGCTCCCTTTTGGGTATGTGGGTTGCGTATATCATGATCACCGTCCACACTTGTGGGGGGAAGCCCTTCTGTCCTCTATTGTTCGGCGGCCGGGGCTCCTCCTCGTCATCGCTATGCAGCCCCTTGTCATTGAGTTCGGCATTTAACTTGCCTGCCTATTTGAAGACCCAACAATCCCTGTTGGTGTGGTTGGCTAGTTTTTCGGGGGTGCCATGTATTTGGCACGAGCGATCGAGTATTCGGTCCAGATTGAACGGGCCCTGAGTATTTCTTTTGAACGACTTTTTCCGCTGACCGGGTTTAGAGCCTCTGAATCCGCATTGACCGTCGATCTTCAGCATTATAGCCGCAATCGCGGCGCTTTGTGCTTGTTGCGATGCGACCTGCCATTACTGTCCTTGGTATCCGAACTACCAGGGTTTTTGGTCAAGTTGTTGCTACGAGCTAGCCAGCTGTCCTCTCCCGCGCAAAAGCGGGTCATGAGTGTTGTGAGGGCTGCCATGGATTTCGGCTTTTCCTGTCCTAGGTGTCGGGCAAGCCACTCGTCGCGGATGTTATGTTTGAAGGCTGCAAGGGCCTCTGCATCCGGACAGTCAACGATTTAATTTTTCTTGGTTAGGAACCGTGTCCAGAATTGGCTGGCCGATTCTTCTGGCCGCTGAATTATGTGGCTCAGGTCATCGACGTCTGGTGGTCGCACATATGTGCCCTGGAAGTTATCAAGGAATGCGGCTTCCAGGTCCTCCCAACAACCAATTGATTCTGTTGGCAGGCTGTTAAGCCAATGTCGAGCTGGTCCTTTAAGCTTGAGTAGGAGGTATTTGATGGCGTGTAGATCATCACCGCGGGCCATGTGGATATGGAGGAGGTAGTCCTCGATCCAAACCACATGATCTGTTGTTCCATTGTATGATTCGATGTTTACGGGTTTGAAACCCTCGGGAACTTGATGATCCATCACTTCGTCTGTGAAGCATAGTGGGTGTGCGGCGCCTCTGTATTGAGCTATATCACGACGCAGCTCAAATGAGCTTTGTCTACTGTGTTCGGCCCGGCCGGAATTGCTGTATCCGGCATGACGGTTATCGTCGCGTGTCATGGGGCACCCACGCGATCCGTAGATCGATCTTGTTTGCCTTGCCTTGTCCTCCAATATATCTCGCAGGTCTGGCGCGTTTCCCCGTGCATTGGTACTTTTCGAGCGACGCCGGGGTGCAGCTTGAATGGAGGGTCTAGAGGAATCTCTGTCGCGACCACGGGGTGGCCGGTCGGCCGCATCATGCACTGGTGATGTAGGTTTGGGTGCTGCTTCCTCTAATTGGGGTAGCAGCCTGCGTTTTGGGTATCTCTTGGAGGGGCGTTCGAGTTCGTACTCTTGGCTGCAAGGACTTCACCATCCGCCGCCTAGCAAGTCTTGGTCAGCTCTAAGCTGCTGCTGCTTTTCTTGAGGCTGCTTGCCGTGGCCATAAGCCTGCGTTTGATACGCTCCTGTTCAAGGGATCCTCGAGCACGACAAATTAAATGCGTCAGAGAGGCTTTCCTCATCTTCGGAGGGAGGCATATAATTATCGCCCTCCACCTCCCTGCCTTGCCGCCTATCATGAGGGCTGGCTTCTCCCTCCTCCTATGCTGAATCCTGCTGGAGGGGGTTGTCTTCGGCACTGTCCAGGGTGTTATTATCTCCCGTGCCGGAATCACCATTTTTGCTGTGGCGGGATTTAGAGTAGCGCCGTTGACGCCGGCGCTTGGGCTGTTTCTTGGAGGGGTCATCCTCCGCTGTTCCTTCACCGTTCCCATCTTTTGGGATGTCCACCATGTATATGTCGTATGACGAGGTGGCCTTCCAGTGCCCTGTAGGCGCTGGTTCTTGGTCGTCTCCAGCACCGTCGTCCATACCGTCGATGTCTTCGGAGTCGAAGTCGAGCATGTCGGTTAAATCATCGACAGTGGCTACAAAGTGGGTGGTGGGTGGGCGTTGAATTTCTTCGTCGTCCGCATCCCAACCTTCCTGACTGTAGTCCGGCTAGGGCTCTCATGATAAAGAGAGAGACTTTAGTGAATTCAGGATGTCGTCAAAGGGTGAGTGCTGAAAGATGTCCGCGGCAGTGAACTCCATGACCGGCGCCCAATCGGATTCGATTGGCCGGGGCGCGGGAGGTTCGGAGTCCGGAGAGGAGACCAGCACCTTGGAGTCACGGGATTCGCAAAGGACAGGATGGTGTTCGGCTCAATCGCTGTAGAGATCGTAGCCCCCGAGGCGGTGTCCAGCCACTCGTCCTCGATCGGCGGAGTTGGCTCCGAGCTAAGGGTCGGAGCGGACGCCGTGCGCCCTCGTGGCAATTTGCTCGGCGGTAGAGCTAGATCGTGCCCATCGAGACAGTGCGGCACGCTTGGCTGTGACTCGAATCCGTCGAAGATCAAGTCTCCGCGGATGTCGGCCGTGTAGTTCAAGCTCCCAAACCTGACCTGATGGCCAGGGGCGTAGCTTTCGATCTGCTCCAGATGGCCAAGTGAATTGGCCCGTAGTGCAAAGCCACCGAATACGAAGATCTGTCCGGGGAGAAAAGTCTCACCCTGGACCACGTCGTTGTTGATGATCGAAGGAGCCATCAGGCCTAAAGATGACGACACAGAGGAACTCTCAATGAAAGCACAAATGTCGGTGTCAAAACCGGCGGATCTCGGTAGGGGTCCCGAATCAAGCGTCTCACGCGGATGGTAACAGGAGACAAGGGACACGGTGTTTTTACCCAGGTTCGGGCCCTCTCGATGGAGGTAAAACCCTACTCCTGCTTGATTAATATTGATGATATGAGTAGTAAAAGAGTGGATGTACCACGAGATCAGAGAGGCTAAACCCTAGAAGCTAGCCTATGGTATGATTGTTGTTCGTCCTACGGACTAAAAACCCTCCGGTTTATATAGACACCGGATAGGGTTAGGGTTACACAGAGTCGGTTACAATGATAGGAGATCTACATATCCGGATCGCCAAGCTTGCCTTCCACGCCACGGAAAGTCCCATCCGGACTCGGGACGAAGTCTTCAATCTTGTATCTTCATAGTCCAGGAGTCCAGCCAACGGTGATAGTTCGGCTATCCGGACACCCCCTAATCCAGGACTCCCTCATAGGCCCTTCGAGATACAGAACAAGGATGGTGCGCGTTGCGGCAACATTCATTTCTCCGACTGAACTATACAAATTTGTACAAATATATGAAGTTCAAATTGCAAGACTAACTAATATACTCACTCCGTAACTTAATATAAGACGTTTTTTGAGAATTATGACAGTGTCAGAACATCTCTTATATTAAGTCATGGAGGGAGTATTTGGAAATAATTGAAAATATAAAGGACAGTGATATATTCCAAACATTTGTGCCTATTGGATAGGTTCGAACGATCCCTGTATTACCGGACGGGCGACATGCAGATGTGCATGCAGTCCATGAATTTTTCAAGCGCCCCCGACTCCTCTGTACTAATTGTGTTTAATTGAATTACTTAAATGTGCGAGCATGCATATGAGAAAAAAAATGAGGATATTAGCAGAGATTCCTACAAAAATTCAAAATTCAAAATGTTTTGTAGCTCAACCGTCGTTACGATTGAAAAAATGTTTTTTACATAAAAGATTCTTTGCGACGAGACCTTGAAAACTAGATCCCATGTTGATATGTTCTGACGATTTTTTTTCGGGTAAAAAGTTACCACGCCTAGCGTACGTAAGTTATCACATCTATGATACAAAGTTACGACGATGATTAAATAGGCGAATTCCGAACATAAAAATGATTTTCTCCAACTTTCTCCCTACCTGCAAATGCATAAAAGGGTAGCAAAACTAATGTCATCATAGATTCCTCTATTTAGAAACTTTAAAATGTTTGTAACTGAAACCATCTGCCCAATTCAAAATCCGTTTTTATAAAAAAAATAAAGGCGAGACCTTCAAAATTAGATCCCATGTTGATATGTTTCGATAGCACTTTTTTTGCGCTAAGTAAGTTATCTGCCCTGCTATACTTATACTACCATCTTAGTTAGACAGCTATTACCTGGGATATGTGTTTTCAACCACTTTTTTCCTAGGTCAAAGTTATCACGATGTTGCGTACTTATGTTACCAGGTATGCGATGCGTATATTACCATGTTATTTGCACAGAAGTTGTCGTATGTGTGATTTGAACAATCCCCGAGGGGGTCAAAGTTATCATGGTATTTGTACGTAAGTTATCAGGTCCGGATGTGTGTGTTACCATGCTATTGCCACAAAAGTTATCGATTGTATGTTTTCAACAAAAATCACGGGTCAAAGTTATCATGGTGTTTGCACCTAAGTTATACGGTTAAAAATTATCATGGTGTATGTACCTAAGTTATCAGGTCTGGGTGCGTATATTACTATGATATTACCACATAAGTTATTGATGATATGCTTTCAACAACTTTTTTCACGGGTCAAAGTTATTTGGTGTTTGTACCTAAGTTATCAGGTCCCAAAGACTATACTACCATACTATTTACACAAAAGTTATCAGTCATATGCTTTTACCATATTTTTTCTGGAGTGAAAATTATCATGGTGTTTGTACCTAAGTTATCAGGTCCGGAAGTGTATGTTATCATTTTATTTACATAAATAACCACACTACTTACCCAGAACTTATATATCAAAGGTATAATTCAACAAGTTTTTACACTAGGTCGAAAGTTACCATGGTGTTCGTACATAACTTATCATGTCTGCACTGCGTATATTACCATGTAGTTTGCATAGAACTTATCGAGAGTATGTTTTCAAAAACTTTTTTCTCGAGTCAAAAGTTATCATGGTGTTCATGTGTGAGTTATCAATTTTGCGGTGCCTAAGTTACCATGATGTTAGTATGTAAGTTATCAAGTGCGTGGGTGTGTATATTATCTTCATATTTACACAAAAGTTGTCGAGGTTATGTTTTCAACAAAGGAAAATTTGGGTCAAAAAAATTACCACGGAGTTTGTAAGTATGTTATCAAGTTTGTGGTATGTAAATTATCATGTTTTTCTACATAGAAAACTACCGGAATATGTCTCAAAATAAACTTTTTTTCTCAGGTGACACACGAGACAACGACTGGAGGTTAAATTCAAAAGGAAGCGAAACATATATTTCTCGAAAAAATGGTCATCAAATACAGTGCATCGTTCCTTAAAAAAACTTGCTCCACATGGTTCTTCCCATCGTCAAAAGCATTTGTTGTTTTTCCCACTTTCATACAAAGTATATATAATGTCTAAGTTGTATCCAAAACACGGGAACAGGCTTAGCCTGATAGGTTGCATCCGCGTACATCAAGCAACAGGTCGTGGGTTTGACGCCTCTTGGTCGTGCCATTTTTCTCCGCGACAAGTTTTTGCGCCTGTGAAACGGATCGAGCAGTTGGACCAGGGCGAGAAAGTGGATCGGATGGCGAGCTAGTCGTTCGGATCTATTGTTAAATCCAGAACGATTGGAAAATACAAATCTCGAAATATAAATTGGCAACGAATAAAATAGGACGTCAACAGCTCGAGATCGGCAACTCTAGGGAGGAAAACCCAAGCAAACGATTGGTTCGTCCCGGCATGAGCGAACAATTTTTGCTCTTTGCAACGGTTCCAACTCCAACCATTGAACCAAAAAACGTGCAACGCAAAAACTGGTCTATAAAAATAGGAACCGCATGGGGAAACGTGCAAGGCTCAATTAGCAAAAACAAATTGAGAAAAAAACTAATTGCTATCAACAAAAAAATTCTAAAAATCAACTTTTGATGGTTAAGAAAATAAAATTGCCAGGGTCTGAAAATAAATTTGCCAAGGAAAATCATTTCTGTACAGCATGGAAAATTTTGAAAATATTTGTAATCATAACTTAGTACATTTACCAACACAATGTTTTCATAAAAAAGGCAAAAAATCAAATAAAAACTTTGAAAATATTCACATGAAAGATAAATTTGCCATAATAAACCTCAAACAAACAACAAGAAAATGCCATGATAAACTACAAAACAAAAACACCAACAACAAATTGCAACACTCAAGCACAAAAAATATGGCATAGTAAAATCTTAAAAAAAACCAACAAAACCATTGCCAGAGTCACCTACAAACAAAAACAAAGAAAATTGAAATATTTCTAGAAAAAGCTTGTGAAATAGAAAAACATGAAATTTCCATGGTACACTTAAAACATATAGAAAAAGCATTATGTTTTTAAGTTGCCATTATTTTACAAATTTAAGTTGTCATGGCACGAAAAATTAGGTTTGACATGTCAACAAGTTATTAGTTTTCTCCCAAAAAAAAGTTATTAGTTTGGATGATAATGATGCAAAAAATAAAATTTGAACAAAACAAAGAAAAATGCCATGGTCGAATAATAAAATTGTGATGCAAGTAAAAATAAAATTGCCATGCTATTATTGACAATATGACCATTTATATAATTTCTTTTGTCATAACAAAAACAAAAATACAGTTAATTGGCGCAATCGAAGTGATATAATTGCTATTGCAATGAAATAAATTGTCATGATAGTAAAAAATGGTCATGTTCTTTACAATGAAATTTCCATGCGAAGACAAATGGATTGACCATGATATAATATATTTATTTTCATTGTGATTATAATGAAATTTCCATGGTAATTTTATTAAGAATTTCCACGCTGACTTTAATTTTTTTGCCATGCACCACTACATACTAAAAAGAAAATTGAAATACAAAAAAATGTACTCCCTCCATAGGCCACTATGAAAAATACATTTTGCATCTATACAAGGCCACTTACAGTAATCGAGGCAAAATTTAATGTTGTTTTCTCGTAGTAGCAACTTGTTTAATACTTGCATGCACGTAGTCATAATGACATTATGCTACTTCCTTCTTTTTCTTCCTTGCATGCATGCGGGCGTATTAATAATCCCGGTTAACAAGAAGAAAAATTGACTTGTAAAGCAGCCATTAACTTTTACCTTGGTACCTGTAATTTGAATTGGTGGCCTTGTATAAAGGAATGGAGGGAGTACGTGAAATTAAAAAGCACAGGAATTTTCCATTGTACACTAAAAACAGACAGAATAATATAAAATGTACTTTTGCCGTAATTTTATGAACTTAAGTTGCCACGACTGAAAAGAAGTTTCTATGCAGTTTTCATGATAATGATGCAAAATTGAAATGCGAACAAACAAACAAAATGTCATGCTCAAGAAAATAAAAGGCGATGCAAGTAAAAATAAAATGGATGAGCCCTTATTAACATAATGGAAAATGCTCTATATTTTAATTTATCATAACAAAAAAAATATACAGAGAAATTGCCATGACAGTAAAAAGTGTCATGGTGATTACAATGAATTTTCCATTCCAAGACAAATGGATTGGCCATGACATAATGTACTTATTTGGCACTGTGATTATAATCAAGTTCCACGGAAATTATTAGAGAAACATGTGATGTTGGTTTTAATAAATTTGCCATGCTAAGACTAGTAAATTTACCACGATCTAGTGTTAATATTTGCCCTTGTCTATTGTCATGTGAATGGCAAACATTACCAAAATTTTCCATCAATTACAAAAATGTCTTTTCTAAAATAGTCACATAACCAATACAATTCTCTCTAAAATATGACATATTTGAGAAAAACAAAAGTTTCTTAATTTTGCCATGTCAACTTTACAAAATTGCCATGTCAATATATAAAACAATGCCAAGTATTTTTAGAACATTTTATATTAAATTTGACATGGACCAATACTAACATATACATAAAAATGTCATGTCTATATATAACATGGCAGAACTTTTATGAAATTGAGGGATACAGATGGAAAAACTTTTAACAAAATATGAATGAAAAAATATGGCAAGTTATAAATAAACAGTTGAAACCTAGGAAAATGCATGATATTTTATAAAAAAGTTTGTAGGATCGGATGCCGGGAGTTAGAAGGGGGGTTGAATGACGACCTCGAAAAATTTAACCTCCTAAATATTCTGCACCATAGTTATGGAAAAACTAAGATGCTCGGAATAGCGGAATACGCAGCGGAAACAAAATCTGCCTGTCAAAACAGACTGAAGCTAGTCCAACAAATTCTCAAGGCTTGGCTTGAGATCCCATAAAATAAGAAACACTGGAAAAATGTACTGGAAATAAATACTAGTGCTTGATTAGACAAGGAGATTACACGACAATTAGTAACACGTACTGGCAGAAAACACTAGTACTTAACTTGCACGTACTAGCAGAATATTGTTTCAATGGAGAAGAACTACACTGCCTGGAGCTGATATTACTTGTTAGAAACTCTAGTCACCTATAGCGCATACATCAGCAAGACTAGCAACAAACTGAAATCCATGATTTTAGTTCTACCGATTTGGGCTGGCCAACTCTGTTGTCCTGAAGACGAACGATAGATAGCTGAAGATGAACTGAAACCCGAGACAATTACACCAAGCAGAAATATAGAAGGGAGCGAGCCAGTAGCATCAGCGGATGCTCTTCCGTTCAACAGAAAACACCAAGAAATTTGCTAGAAATACAGCGACCCCAGATCGAAACCAGAATAGAGGAAGAACTCAGTATGAACTCGCACAAAATAAATCACCAAAGATAAAATCTTGCGCCATCCTCAGGAACCCATGAATAAATTGAACAACAACCGGATTTAAGGCTAGGGATGGATGCATATGAATTTAGACATGATTTTCCATCATGGAAACCCCATTATAGCCAAGGAATCGCAGGGACAAAATTAGTACAACAGAAAAACGAGATTTGCAACGACAAACAGCAGACCTCAACAATAGCAAGGTTGGGAATAATTTGAGGTTTTATTTCTCAGATTTCTGGAGTTACAAGTCTCTCTCACACAAGCCAAATCCCATACGGGAATCTCTCTCTCAAATGTGCGGCGGCTGCTCTGTGTCTCTGCTCGTCAGCGGCTGCCGCAAGGGAAAACCTAGCAGCTCACATATATGCCTCGAGCAGCCTTCCACCGCCATCGAATGGGCCATGGCACCCACCGAATGGGCCATGCCCAAAACACTAAACAAACATCCATTTTTACTTGTCTACTTGTAAATAACATTTTCCACTCTTAAGCAACACCACAATCACTCTTTTGGTTTGCTTCTTAGTGGATTTTGGTCTTCTCGTTTGCCACCATATGGTCCTTGTCCAAAGTTTGTGCGTTGCTTTGAGCCGCACGATCCCGCACAACGTCCATGGTCACATCTGAGCTCTTCAAGCCTTATGCCAACCATCCTCGTTGTCGACTACCGCCTCACTCACTGGAACTTGCACACAATGGAAACAAGCAACTATTGCGAGCACAAACTTCCTAAGCTTGACCCAAGTCAATCCAAATTAACAGTTTAATACAATCAACGCCATCTAGATAAGTGACATAAAATAGATCAGGTCCTTGATCTAACAAACTGGGATTTGCAACCCCACTAAAATAACTCTCGACGAGAGTAAAAGCATTGGCAATATAATCATCACAAAAATAAGGATATCACCACATTAACTCACTCACAATCTCCCCCTTCATGTTTATATTGCCAACCCTGCTCTCAGCAAGAAAATTTAGAGTTTCAGATGTAACAGAGAAGGAAAGTTGCTAAATGACACTTGGTCCCAAAGGAGAAAGAATGTAGACATGACCAAGTGGACAAGGTGAAAAGAGAAGTGAAAAGAGTGAAGCTAACTCCTAGATCCAAATTAAGCTTCACTTCCAACAGAAACTCATGAGAGGCAAATCAACCTTGTTTTCACAAGTTCACAAGAGAAGGAACCAAAGCAAAATAATAAATAATATGGATGACCCCCTGACTCCCCCTCAACTTGCAACAAAATTACTTGGTGCAATATTCACTGTTCTATTTCTCCCCCTTTTGGCACTATAAGCATCAAGGGACACGCCCGCCTCCCCCTCAACTTATGCATATGAGAAAACATCAACATCGAGCATGTATGCATGAAGTGGAATTTATGCAATGGTACGAGCATTGAAGATTGTTCAGTTGAAGCGCATGAGATAGAAATGCTACTAGGCCATGATAAGTAAGAGCTCATCCAGTCATACTAAGACATATAGAGAATATACTTGAGCTAGATGCAGCAAAGCATTCAAGTTCTTAGTAACTTCAGTTTTCACACATGATGAGTTCTTATGTAGGCAAACACATGGAAACGAGACTAAACATTGCGGGGCATTGCAACCTAGCGCTAAGCAATGACTAGGAGGCACACCCGATCAAAAATGGAACCTTCTCGCTGTGCTGACGATCTCACAAGCAAAGTGACACCTCCTGCACGAGCAGGCACCTTGAGTCATTAAGTCAACACAAAATGATGCACTTAGAAATATTATGAAAAGGCACAAGCAAATTACCACCTCCTGCACGAGCAGGTACCTTGAGTGATTTTATTTTGATTTTATGAAAAGGCACAAGCAAAGTACCACCTCCTGCACAAGCAGGTACCTTGAGTGATTTGATTTTGATTTTATGTTAAGTCACAAGCAAAGTACCACCTCCTGCAGGAGAAAGTACCTTGAGTGGTTTGATTAAGAAATTATGGAATAGGCACAAGCAAAATACCACCTCCTTCACGAGCAGGTATCTTGAGTGATTCTTCACAAAAAAATGCAGATAAAAAGTAACTCATGAAAGCAAGACTAGGGAATTGACAAGACAATAAACCATATCCAACCTGAGCCACATAGGTCTAAGCAAAACAAGTCTCTAGTGGTTCTAGGTGTGATATCAAATGGAGTCCAAACTAGCTAGCCACAACATAGATCAGAGTTGCAATACAAAGAACAAGTAGATTCTCAAGTCAAGGTGATCAACTAACATAGAACTCATCATATGGTCAACATGTTTATTTAGTTAAACTTCATTTCCAATTAAAACTAGCATGCAAAGGGTTATCCATATATGGCAAACCATGACACGATGAGCTAGACAATAAGCATAACATGGCCAAGAGCAACTTCATTATGAACATTTCTTCAACAAAAGAATCATCAAAGCTCAAAGGTATCTTACATATGATGCAAGGTGCAATATGAAACATATGAACAAAGAAAAACACAACCTCCCCCTTCACAAGATCCCATAGGGGCCGACGACCCCCAAATCTCCCCGCAAAGAAGCAAAATGACTAACATCCAAAGGTTTGGTAAAAGTATCAGCAAGCTGATGCTCGGTATCAACATACAGGAGCTCTATATCACCTTTCTCCACATGGTCTCTTATGAAGTGGTAGTGCAGTTCAATGTGTTTAGTAGTGTTGGACTGGATTCTTAGCAATACTTATCGCACTAGTGTTATCGCAGAAAAGTGGAACAGAAGAAATGAAAATCCCAAAGTCCTGTAAAGAAGATGAGATCCAAATAATCTGACTACAACTGCTCGCAGCTGCTACATACTTTGCCTCGGCTGTGCTCTGTGCTACACTAGATTGCTTAGTAGAATACCAAGAAATAAGGGAAGTACCTAGAAAGTGACAAGTGCCAGAAGTGCTCTTGCGGTCTATTCTACACCCACCAAAGTCTGAATCTGCAAGTACCCCCTAACTCCTAAACCAGAAGAACTAGAAAACCATAGGACAAAATCAGGTGTTCCTTGGAGGTACCTTAAAATGCGTTTGACGGCTTGCTTGTGGGAGTCTCTTGGGGAAGCCTGAAAACGAGCACACAGGCACACCGCAAATTGTATGTCTGGCCTCGTTGCGGTCAAGTACAGTAGTGAGCCAATCATGCTTCTATATATATTCTTGCTGGTCCACCACCTCACCATTTTCATCTACATCAAGTATTGTGGCAGTGGACATTGGGGTATGAAGTGGCTTGGAATCGCTCATCCCAAACTTCTTTAGCATGTCCAAGAAAGAAGGAAAGCTCACCCATCATGGACATCTCAAATTCATCACTCATGTCTTTGGAAATTTTAGCACAAAGAGCATTAGACGAGCCACCAAAGATGATATCATCTACGTAAATTTGCACTAAGAGTAGTTCATTATGATGCCTAAGAGTGAACAAGGTCCTATCAGCTTCACCCATTTTAAAACCTTTCTTGATTAAAAACCCTTTGAGTCTATCATACCAAGCTCTAGGGGCTTGCTTAAGACCATAAAGAGCTTTCTGCAATTTATAGACATGGTTAGGGAGCTTGTCATTTTCAAAACCAGGGGGGCTATTTTACATAAACTTCTTCGTCGATGAAACCATTTAGAAATGCACTTTTGACATCCATTTGAAATAACTTAAAACCCTTGGAAGCAGAGTAAGGAAGTAAAATATGTATCGCCTCCAACCGTGCAACAGGTGCAAAGGTATCGTCAAAATCAAAACCATTAATTTGAGAATAACCTTGAGCAACTAGGTGAGCGTTGTTGCGAACAACTTGGCCGTCCTCTCCCTATTTATTTTTGAAAACCCACTTGTTTCCAATGACATTTATACTCTGGTCAAACGGGGGTTTTACAAGTTGCCGAACCTTGTTCCTCTCAAAGTTTTCTAACTCCTCATGCATTGCCCTAATCCAGTTTTCATCTTCTAACGCATGGCTAATATCTCAGGGCTCAAAAGATGCAACAAATGCAGTAGGTGCAAAGTCAGAGAAAAGAGTGGACCTGGAGCAGAAAGTACGCTCAGAGATGTTGCCGATGATCAGTTCTGGTGGGTGAGCACATAGAGATCCCTGAAGGACGTCAGAAGCAAGTGAGGAAGTAGTCATGGTAGCCTTTGCCTTAGCTGAAGTGGAGGTACGATCAGGAGCCATCAATTTCGAGGGTATGGACGTTGTAGACGAAGTACTAGGTACTGGACCATCTCCCACTGGAACAGAAGTGGCAGCAGGTTCTGTGGCTGGTGCAAGAGATATGGGGGCTTGTCCCACACCATCCTCATTATATTCTTCCACGAATAAGGTTTCTGAAACTGGTGGTGTACCTGAAAACCGAGGTCTAGCTGGGCTAGCCTCATCAAAAGTTACATCGCAAGTCTCTACCACAAGGTTAGATTCTAAATTTAAAACGCGATAGCCCTTCATGTGAGCAGGGTAACCAAGAAAGATACCATCAGAAGTACGTGACTCAAACTTGTCAAGAAGGACCTTCTTTAGGATAAAGCACTTGCAACGAAACACCCTTAAATGAGAAATATTAGGCTTTCTACCAAATTTCAATTCATAAGAGGTCACTGATGAAGTCATGTACCTAGGGTAGGGTCATGGACCTATCCAAGGTGCCCTCCCCAAGGACATCTCCTTAGGAAAACACCTTTGAATCGACCTGGAAGGATTCCACTCGACGGACCTGAAGACACTCGACCGTCAGCTAACCACTCGACCGCCAGAAGATCTACAGTCAGTCTGCACGCAAACGGTCGGTCATTAAGTGGCTTTATGTCCATCATAGCACTTTATGTGGGACGTTACCAGTAACTCCCTATCTTAATGTACCTTAATCCCTGCATAACTGAGGGCGGGAGGGGTCTGGTGAACTCTATATAAGCCACCCCCCTCCTCAGTGTAAAGGGTTCGCACCCCTGTAACTCATACGCACATAATACAGTCGACCGCCTCAGGGCTCCGAGACGTAGGGCTGTTACTTCCTCTGAGAAGGGCATGAACTCGTAAACATCTTGTGTATACAACTACTCCATAGCTAGGACCTTGCCTCTCCATACCTACCCCTCATTCTCTTGCCGACTTAGAACCACGACGGTTGGCGCCACCGTGGGCGTGTGTCTTAGCGACTTGTTGGAGAAGTTGCAGTTTTTCCGATCCCATTCATCATGGTTTCAGGTGGAGTTTTGCTGAGGGTCATGAGATCCATCTCGGCGCGCTCACGTTCATTGCCGACGACTCCGCTTGGTTGCAGGAGGCTCCACTCGACGTTGACGCACTCCCCGTCCGCGGGGCAACGCACTTCCGCGCGTGGGTCCGCGGCGTCCTCCTGCGGCAGCCGTCGACCCAGTATCGATCGGCTCATGTGCCGTCCTCCCTCCCAGTCTCGCGCCGGCGCAAGCGCTCCGGTCGGTCGAGGCTTCAGCGGTGGGTGAGGCACGCAGTGGCCCGCCAGTCGGCCACTCCCTAAGTCGCGGCAATTGAGCCCGACGAATCTCTCTATGACCTGTTCGACCTGTCGACTGGCTCCGCAGAGACTGCATCCGAGTGCGATAGCAGCGATCCAGCGGCGGAGGTTCTGATGGTCGACGGACCACGTAGTCCTCCTGGTTTCCCCCGCACCGACAGAGGCGTTGGCGGAGGCGAGCCGGTGCAGGATCACAAAGAGTACCAGCCCGAGCCCCTCACTTCGCTGCAGAGGGAGGAGCTTCGCCGCCGGAACATGGATGCGCTTCACACTCCTATCGTTGGAGAAACCCCCGAGGATCGTGCCTTAGAAGATGCGCATTTGGCCAACTTGGCTGAGCGCACTCGACTGGAAAATCTCCAGCGAGTGCTCGACGAACGAGCGCAACAACGGGTCCCATCGTCCAGTCGACGCCAACTCTTTCCACAACCGACTCAGGTATACCGAACTCCCATTCAGAATCTAGCAGCTGCAGCCCGTATAGCGAGTCCATTCAGCCTTAACAATGAGGCTGGCAGAGGCTTACTCGGATCGTAGATTTGCTCCGGGCAGCAGGAGATCAAAATTCAGTCAGATCACGATCATGAACAGGATTCACAGAGATTAAATCGCTGCGAATATAGTCCAGTCGGCACATAGCCCAAGATCGCCCCCGAGGCGTGAGGGACATGGAGGCCGGCGTGATCAGTATGAGGACCGATTTGATCGTGATGATCGACGTCGAGTGCCCACTCCTCCCCTTAGGGGTGGGTCGTATGCGCCTCGACAGCAAGATGACAGACGCCAGCACAGTGTTGGGCGAAGGATTCCAGTCGACCCCAGGGAACCAGGCTTTGATGCGAGATCCGTCATCGTTCAAGGTCTGGTCAACAGGAGCAGAGCTAACCGAGAAGGCCATGACAGAAATGCGCCCATCAGCGGCAGAGTCCACGTCTCAGGACCAGAGTGTTTTAGCAGAGCCATCAGAGCCGCGGTGATTCCTCCCAACTTCAGGTTGGCGACTGGAGTTAGTAAGTTCACTGGAGAGTCCAAGCCGAATACTTGGCTTGAAGACTATTGAGTGGCTGTTCAGATCGGCGGTGGCAACAATGAAGTGGCCATGAAACACCTGCCTCTTATGTTGGAGGGCTCAGCCAGAGCATGGTCGAATCAGTTAGCACCCAGCAGCATTTACACTTGGGAAGATCTCGCCCGAGTGTTTGTCAGGAATTTGAAGGAACTTGCAAGCGGCCAGCAGGATTGACAGAGTTCCAGTCGTGTGTGCAGAAGTCGAATGAAACTCTAAGGGATTACATCCAGAGATGGATCACTTTGCACCACACAGTAGAGAATGTATCTAATCATCAGGCAGTCTGTGCCTTCAAGGACGGCGTTAAGAACAGAGAGTTGAGTTTGAAATTCGGTCGGACCGGAGATATGACCCTGAGTCGAATGATGGAGATTGCCACCAAGTACGCCAATGGTGAAGAAGAGGATCGGCTCCGGAGTGGCAACTACAAGTCAGCTTCTAATGAAACCGGGGGAGGGAACTCCATCCGAAATGTAAGCGGAAAGTCGAATAGCTGCTCTGGAGAAGCCTTGGCCGTGACTCCGTGAAAGTTCAAGGGGAAACCCAAGGGGCCTTGTAACCCCAATAAAGTGAAAACCAAGATGGAAATGATGTGTTGGACTTGCCATGTCACATTCACACAAAGAAAGATGAAAAGGGTAAACTCATTTACCCAAAGCATACCACTCGATAGTGTCGGCTCTTGATTCAGCAGTTCCAGGGGAAGCAGGCCAAGGACAAGTAGAAGGAGTCGGACAAAGTTGAGGACAAGGAAGATAGTGATGGTGGATACCCCCAGGTCAATTCCACTCTGATGATTTTTGCTGATGTTGAAAGAAAAAGTCGATTGAAAGTTATCAACCGAGAAGTGAATATGGTCGCTCCGACGACACCCAGTTATCTAAAATGGTCGCAGATCGCCATCACGCTCGACTACCGATCACCCGACACACATAGCCACCCCGGGTGGCAAGCGTTGATGGTCGACCCGGTCGTCAAGGCACTCGACTAACTAAGGTTTTGATGGATGGTGGCGTGGCTTCAACATATTGTATGCAGAGACGTTGAAAGGGATGGGCATTCGATGTCCGGACTCAAGACACCAGAACATGAGCTTCCATGGAGTTATTCCTGGAAAGAAAGCTGAGTCACTCAGCCAAATTGCTCTCGATGTGGTTTTTGGTGACCACAAGAATTTTCGTAAGGAAAAGTTGACCTTTGAGGTCGTGGACTTCCAGAGTGCTTATCACGCTATTCTGGGGAGACTGGCGTATGCACGTTTCATGGCTCGACCATGTTATGTATATCTCAAACTGAAGATGCCAAGCCCCAAAGGTGTGATCACTGTCACTGGTAATCGGAAGAAAGCAGAGGAGTGTTTTCAGAAAGGCTCTAAAATCGCTGATGCTCGGATGGCGATGGTAGAGCTGCAAGAGTACCGAAAACTGCAGACCGAGTGATTTGTCATGAGCCAAGAAGCCCGCCACGAGTCAAGATTTCAGCCGTTCTGGCGAGACGAAACCGATTCATATTCACCGACCGATCCCAATGCTGCTCCGACTCACATCTCAACAACACTCGACTCCAAACAGGAAGAAGCGCCATCCGGTTCCTCCGTGAGAACTGGGACATCTTCGGATGGAAGCCTCACGACATGCCGGTGTTCCTGTGGGACTAGCTGAGCATCGCCTCACGAGTCGACTCGAAAGTTAAACCTGTCAAAGAACATCTTCGACGGTCCGCCGTCCGTAAGAGAAAGGCCATTGGCGAGGAGGTGGCTCGGCTCTTAGCAGCAGAGTTTATCCGAGAGATATACCACTCGAGTGGCTCGCCAATGTTGTCATGGTCCCTAAGAAGGACAATTCACTTCGCATGTGCATCGACTTCAAACATATCAATCGGGCCTGCCCGAAGATCATTTTCCTCTCCCCGCATCGACCAAATAGTCAACTCGATCATGGATGTGGCGGTTGTCTTTCTTAGACGCCTATTCGGGTACCATCAGATCCGCTCAGATGGACCCGACGAGATCAAAACAGCTCTCATCACTCCATTCGGGTGCTTCTGTTATGTCACCATGCCATTCGGCCTCAAGAATGCCGGAGCCACGTTCATGAGGATAATTCAGAAGTGTTTGCTGACGATTTGGCGAAAATAGGGTCCAAGAGGGAAGCCATTCCCAGTGATGTGTTTTTGGAGCACATCCACACACCGCCGATTCAAGAGGATCCTTTCACGTAAGAAGCTCCGCAGCCAAAAGTGCCACCGATCCGATCAAGTTGAGGTCCCAGGCGTGGTCGACCTGGTCATGGAAGTCGTGGTCATCACTCCCGATCGACGGTGCCGACATCGCGATATCCTAAGGAAAGAGCTCTCGGAGAACGAAGAAGAGGCTCGACAGATCGTCTGCCAATCCAAGGCCTTTACTGTGATCAAGGGACAGTTATACAGAGAAAGCGTGACTGGAGTCGGCCAGAAATGCATAACGCCAGAAGAAGGTCAGATAATTCTTGATGATATCCACTCGGGGACCTGTGGTCACCATGCGTCCTCTCGGACCATTGTGGCTAAAGCATATCGAGCGGGATTTTACTGGCCAAAAGCAAATGAAATGGCAAAGGAAATAGTCGACAAGTGTGAAGGATGTCAGTTCTACTCCAATATGTCACACAAACCCGCCTCAGCCTTGAAGACCATTCCACTCGTGTGGCCTTTCGCTGTTTGGGGGTTAGATATGATTGGACCACTAAGAACTGGCAGAAGCGGTTTCACTCATTTGCTAGTGGCAGTCGACAAGTTCACGAAGTGGATCGAAGCTAAACCTATCAAGAACCTCGATGCGTGCACTGCTATCAGTTTCATCAGAGAGTTGATATTCAGATATGGAGTTCCGCATAGCATCATCACTGACAATGGGTCAAACTTCAATTCCGACAAGTTCAAAGCCTTTTGCGTCTCTCAGGGCACGCGAGTCGACTATGCTTCAGTTACTCACCCCCAGTCGAATGGACAAGCAGAACGAGCAAATGGTCTAATTCTCAAAGGACTAAAACCTCGGCTGATGCGTGATCTCAAGCATGTAGCAGGAGCGTGGGTCGATGAACTTCTGTTGGTTTTTTGGGGATTGAGGACCACTCCTAATCGGTCGACCGAGAGAACTCCATTCTTTCTGGTCTATGGAGCTGAAGCAGTTCTACCGAGTGATCTGCTTCACAATGCACCCCGAGTCGAACTCTACTCTGAAGATGAAGCGGAGCAAGCCCGGCAAGATGCAGTCGACCTCCTTGCAGAGGAGAGAGAGATGGCCCTGATCCGCTCGACCACCTATCAGCAGGACTTCCGTCGATTCCATGCTAGAAATGTGAAGAGCCGAACCTTTCAAGAAGGAGACTTGGTCCTCCGAGTGGATCAACATAAACCACACAAGCTCGCTCCCACTTGGGAAGGTCCCTTCATCGTCACCAGAGTTCTCCACAATGGAGCATACCATATTTACAACGTCGATCGCCAGATTGATGAGCCTAGAGCTTGGAATGCGGAGGTGCTCCGCCCCTTTTACACTTAAGTACTCACTCGGGTGAGATGTAATAAAAGTACATCTGTAGTTTGTTTATCAAAGACAAGAATGTTATAATTTTCCCAGTGATTGTTATTACTTTTCATTTACATAAGAAATTTCCCCCAGTGGGTGGCTTAGCCGCGAACCCGTTTCGCCTAAGTTTGTAAAAAAAAAATCCCTGTCGAGTGGAGAGCCAGCCTCCCACTCGGGGGCTTAGCTGCGAATCCGTTTCGCCTAAGTATCTGAAAATCCTACCGAGTGGTGAGCCAGCCTCCCACTCGGAGGCTTAGCTACAGTCCAAGTACTCGCCTAAGTGTCTAAAATCCTACCGAGTGGTGAGACAGCCTTCCACTCGGAGGCTTAGCTGCAGTCCAAATACTCGCCTAAGTGTCTAAAATCCTACCGAGTGGTGAGCCAGCCTCCCACTCGGGGGCTTAGCTGCAGTCCAAGTACTCGCCTAAGTTTGAAAATCCTACCGAGTGAGGAGCCAGCCTCCCACTCGGGGGCTTAGCTGCAGTCCAAGTACTCGCCTAAGTATTTAATACAATGTGTGCTTTGCAAGGACGATGAGGTACAGGTCGACTGTTTCCTTCCCCTTCAAGAGCTACGACACAAAAATCTTCCTCGGAGGCTTAGCTGCAGTCCAGTACTTGCCTAAGTTTGAAAAATCCTACCGAGTGGAGAGCAAACCTCCCATTCGGGGCTTAGCAGCAGTCCAAGACTACCTAAGTTTGAAAAATCCCACCGAGTGGAGAGCAAACCTCCCACTGGGGCTTAGCAGCAGTCCAAGATCTAGCCTAAGTTTGAAAAATCCTACCGAGTGGAGAGCAAACCTCCCGCTCGGGGCTTAGCAGCAGTCCAAGACTACCTAAGTTTGAAAAATCCTACCGAGTGGAGAGCAAACCTCCCACTGGGGCTTAGCAACAGTCCAAGACTCGCCTAAGTTTGAAAAATCCTCTTGAGTGGAGAGCAAACCTCCCACTCGGGGCTTAGCAGCAGTCCAAGATTACGCCTAAGTAACCGAAAATCCTACCGAGTGGAGAGCAACCCTCTCACTCGGAGACTTAGCTGCAGTCCAGTACTCGCCTAAGTACAAAATCCATTGCAATCCGCAAGGACGACGAGGTGCAGATCGATTGTTACCTTCTCCTTCGGAGCTGCGCCACAAGTACAACGTGCGCTCCATCCCGATCCGCAAGGACGACGAGGTGCAGGTCGACTGCTATCTTCTCCTTCGGAGCTGCGCCACAAGTACAACATGCGCTCCCTCCCGATCCGCAAGGACGACAAGGTGCAGGTCGACTATTACCTTCTCCTGCGGAGCTGCGCCATAAGTACAATCCGAACTCCATCCCTGCCTGCAAGAACAACGAAGTGTAGGTCGACTGGATTTTCCACCTCAGAGCTGCATCTCAAACACTGAAGCATAATCCGAGTGAAGAACAAAGTTCACTCGAAGGCAAAAAAAAGCATATTTCGACGATAATTAAAGTTTGGATAACATCCTATGGATGCGTAAGTACCCAGGCCTCAAGCCCGTTAAAGTTTATCGCCATAAGATCACTTTCGGCATTCCGAGGCAAATTTAAGACTAATCATAGAAGTTTTTATTCCTCGGTGGAGGACCGGAAGCGCGATTTAACTGGTCTAGGTCGATCCCGTCAGCGATCCGGGTGGCAGCGCCAATGAAAGTCTCCATGAAAGATCGGAAGTCTTACTTCTTGATATTGGCAACTCTGATGGACGCCAGCCTTTCCTCTCGCGCCTCCTTGCAATGAATGCAGACCAGAGACAGAGCAACATCGGCACCGCATCTGGCAGAAGACTTTTTCCATTCCTGCACTCGACTTGGAACGTCATTCAGTCGAGTCATTAAAGACTCGAGGTCATTTTGAAGTGTTTCGCCTGGCCAGAGTGTCGAGTCAATCTGTGACACCGCTACCTTCAGTCGAGCGAGGTTGTCCACCATAGCAGCGACACGAGACTTCAGTCAGAGCACATTCATGGCGGCTTCATCCTTCACGGGGGAGTTAACGGGATCTAGGCTGGTCTCCACTCAACTAGTCTCTTCCTCAAGTTCGGCTGCACTCGCAAACACAACTCGAGTTCAAGCTAATGGTTCTATGATGAGTCAGTGATAACAAATCAGTCGGATAAGAGGAATTACCTTCAAGCATGAGGAATAACTTCTTGGCGAGCCCTCCCAGATAAGCATCTAGATCATTCCTCTTCCCCGCCAGTTCGCCTGCCTTATCGCTCAGAGCTATCTTGTCATTCTTCAGTCGGCTAACCTCCTTGTTGGCCGCGTCGAGAGCAGCTTTCAGATTGGCGTTCTCTTCTTCAAGTTTTCCGACTGAAGACAACTTTTCTTCCGCAAGCTTGGTTTTGTTCAAAGCCGTTTTCTACGCCTCGGCAAGGTCATGATCCTTCTTCTTCAGAGCCTCCTCCATTTTGTCTGCAAAATGACAGTGAGGTCAGAATTAGGAAGGGACAGAAAGACAAAGAAAGTCGTCAAGTTCTCACCAGCCATACCTTTTGCTTCGTCTCTCGCCTTCTGCAAGTTTTCCTGAGCAAGCTTCAAGTCAAGGTTGAGCTGGATCTGTTTGTTTTCCAATTCAGTATATCGAGCCACAAGCTCGCAAGATTTCTGCAAAAGAATCAGTCGACAGACATCAAAGATAGGTTACTTCCGAGTGACTAAGAAAATCTTTGCGTTTCTAAGACTACAGCCGAATCAAAATATTCGGCAGTAGTCTCGGGGACTACACCCAGTGGGTGCACTTAGCATGCCCCCACTGGTCCTACTGACTCGGTTCGATCAGTCGACCGAAAGAGACAAAAAAAAAGAGTTCTTCAGACTACGATCGACTGCCAACAGTCCACCCTAGTCTCGGGGACAACACCCAGTGGGTGCACTCAGCGTGCCCCCACCGGTTTCAAGATTCCATTCGACATGATCCGACCAGACCAAGTGAAGAAGTTACCAAAGAAATACAAAGTATAAAGACTACGGTCGACTTCCAGCAGTCCACCATAGTCTCGGAGACTACACCCAGTGGGTGCACTCAGCGTGCCCCCACCCGTCCAAAAATTCAGTCGACACACCCAGTGGGTGTACAGATACGAAGATCTTCAGAAAGAAGAGTTTTTAGGTAGCATATCCTAATAGAACAAGCGGTGATCAACTAACCTGGACGTTGCTCTGAAGAGCTAAGCTGGCATCGTAGGCCGCCTGTCTGGCCTCCCGGACCACCTTCACTTGCTCCATCATGATCCCCGCCTGGCGTATAGCTTCCTTAGCAGCACCCACTTGGTCCTCTGGGACGTGGTGTGTTGCAAAAAGGGAGGGCGGATCAGCAGTCGACGATGAAGGCCGGACACTCGTCAGCGGCACAGAGAAAGACACGGAAGTCCGAGTGGTGTTGCCACCCTCATGAACCAGCACCTCAGGCACTGATGCAACCTGAGCAGTCTTGCCGGCAAGCGCCTTCTTAGTCCTCCTCCGCCTCAACGGTGCCTCATCATCATCATCAGGGAGATCAATAACATGAGGAGGGACTACAAGAAAGATTCAAAGTTAAAAACAGAAATCCAATCGACCAAAAGCAAAACTACAGCGATCATACCAAGGTTGGAGGTAACAGCATCCTCCATCTCCTGGTCTTCGTTCCCGGCCGAGGTCTCGGAGGTGGCAGCGCTGCAGATTTCAGAAATCAATTGATCGGTCAACAAGTCGACCAAAAGTATATACGTGCTGAACAAGAAAACACAAGTTCTGCTGTACCCGGAAATAGTGGGGATGGCCATCTTCATCTTGGGCAAAACCTTCGTCGACTTTGATGGCGTCGCTCGGGGTTGCTTCGGCGCTTTTTCAGTCGGCGCCGGAGAAGTCGTCCGAGGACGTTTTGTCGATCGCCTGACAAAAGGAGATAGCCTTGCCAGCTTCGACCGCGGGGTCATGGGTGAGCTTGGACCGCCTTTCCATGCGAGGAGGGTCGACTTCTTCCTCCTCTTCCTCCTCCTCCTCTTCGTCAGAAATGTCGTCATCTTCGTCCTCCACACCGTCAGATTGCCATTCCTCCTGGCTTTCACCTCCGCTCCCTTCCTCCTCCTCAACTGGTTCTTGCGCCCCATTGGGCATCGAGTACATTTCAGTGGTGACCTGGAAGACGACAAACAAGACAAAAGTCAATCGAACGATTTAAAGCAAACAAGATGGAGAAAGCAGGATAACAATCAAAGATGCAGGAATCGACCTTGTCTACTTCGTAGGACTGGTCGAGTGGCGGGATCCTCCTGGCCCCTCGAGGGTTGTCCTTGTTTCCTGTGATGCCCCCAAGACATCTTTCCAGCATGGCATCCTCGATCTCCTCCGGGTGGATCCGAGTGGTGTCCTTAGTGCCGGAATAAAACCACATTAGATGGTCTCGGGCTTGAAGCGGCTAGATGCGTCGTCGAAGGAAGACCTCCAAGAGATCCATGCCTGTTACTCTGTCTCGAATGAGCTGGACAACTCGTTCGACCAACACCTTCACCTGCGCCTTCTCTTCCGGGATCACTTTCAAAGAAGATGGTTTGCTCATTCGGTCCATGGAAAACGAGGGAGTCCAATGATTGCCACGGCGCTGGCTGGTCCTTGCAGAGAACCAAGTCGATTGCCATCCACGGACCGACTCGGGTAAGATCATGGCGGAAAAGAGCTTTTTCCTCTCATTTGGACCCCAAGACCCCACACATCTGAATCACTTGAGTTCTCTCGTCACTCGGATTGGCCTTTTTCACCGTTTGGGAGCGACAAGTGAAAATGTGCTTGAAAAGGCCCCAATGAGGCCGGCAACCCAAGAAATTCTCACACAGCGACACAAAAGCAACAAGATACACGATGGAGTTGGGAGTGAAGTGGTAAAGTTGTGCCCCAAAGAAGTTCAGAAATCCCCAAAAGAAAGGGTGAGGCGGCAGAGAAAACCCGCGGTTGACATGGGTGGCCAAGAGAATGCACTCACCCTCCAGAGGTTGTGGCATCCACTCCTTCCCCGGGAGCCGCGCCGTTCCATGGAGGATCCGTCCTTCATTGGCCATGTCGTCGAGGTCCTTCTGGCTGATCGTTGAGCGGATCCAGTAGCCCTGGATCCAGCCCTGCGGCAAGCCGGCCCTCGACGAGGATCCGCCCCGACTGGTCGCTCTTCCCTTCGCCTTCGCCGACACCATCTTTGCCCGCTCCAAAGCCGCCGTCTTGTCCTTCACCATTGTCGCCAACGAGACGTGCACGGAGCAGCAACGCGGAGGAGGAATCGCACGTGGCGGATGAATCTGGAGAAGGGAGGAGGAAAGGGGAACGCACTGTTGAAAAACCCCCGTCCGAGGCCTTATATGAGGTTGCTTCCAAGTGACTGACTGGTAGGCCCGGACGATCCTATCAAATCCCGCAATAGTCGCCCGCGTGATACATGGCGAGAAAGGTGGCGCGGAGATCAAGGTGTCCCTGCCTTATCCCGTCCAATTACTGCGGCTTCCTCCGCCCCGCTCGTTTCCCGAAAATTTGAATCCCGCTAAATCCGCGCGCCGCAGAGCAAATCGTCAGACAGAAGATTTCCTCCGTCCTGCCACTCGGAGTTCACCAAGTACAAAAAACACACTCGACAGATACAAAGAATGGATCAAGGCGACTGAAAAAGAAGTTGAAGCCGTCACCTAAGTTTATTGATCCAGGACAAGACGTGCTCATCGCACGAAAAGTGGGTCGGAAGAATTCTCAACTCCTTCCCCACTCATACCTCGATCCATTCGGGGGCTACTGATGAAGTCATGTACCTAGGGTAGGGTCATGGACCTGTCCAAGGTACCCTTCCCAAGGACATCTCCTTAGGAAAACGCCTTTCAGTCGACCTAGAAGGATTCCACTCGACGGACCTGAAGACACTCGACCGTAAGCTAACCACTCGACCGCCAGAAGATCTACAGTCAGTCTGCACGCAAACGGTCGGTCATTAAGTGGCTTTATGGCCATCATAGCACTTTATGTGGGACGTTACCAGTAACTCCCTATCTTAATGTACCTTAATCCCTGCATAACTGAGGGCGGGAGGGGTCTGGCGAACTCTCTATAAGCCACCCCCCTCCTCAGTGTAAAGGGTTCGCACCCCTGTAACTCATACGCACATAATACAGTCAACCGCCTGAGCGCTCCGAGACGTAGGGCTGTTACTTCCTCCGAGAAGGGCCTGAACTCGTAAACATCTTGCGTATACAACTACTCCATATCTAGGACCTTGCCTCTCCATACCTACCCCCCATTCTACTGTCAGACTTAGAACCACGACAGTCACTTTCAAAGAACTCCGAAGAAAAACACGATTTGACACATAGCAAGCTGTACTAATGGCTTCAGCCCAATAATGTCGTGGTGTGCCAAATTCATCGTGCATGGTCCTTGCCATCTTCACAAGAGTTCTATTTTCCTTTCCACAAGACTATTTTGTTAAGGCGTGCGAGGAGACGAAAATTGGTGCTCAATTCCTCTCTCAGCAAGGAAATCAGCAAAGGAAGAATTTTTGGACTCCAAACCATTATCACTACGAATAGTTTTCATGTCACCAGGAAATACATTGAATAGCCTTAAAGCCAAATCATGAAAATGATCAAATGCTTCAGATTTATGCTCCATAAACCCAAGAGTATCGAGAACAATCATCTACGATGACAAGCACGTACCACTTGCCACCAGCTGACCGGACCCGAGCTGGACCAACTGTGTCCATATGTAACAATTGAGCGGGTGTGGTTGTGTTCACCAGATTGATTGGAGGGTGAGAAGCAGAGACTTGATTTCCATGCCGGCATGGGGCACACACAATGTCCTTTGTGGCTTTAAGCTTAGGAAAACCTCGCAAAAGATCAAGGCCGCCAATTCGAATCAGGTGGTCAAAACCAACATGCCCCAAGCGACGATGCCACAACTGAAACTCACTCATCTTAGAAGAGGACACAAAACACCGTGGACCAGAGGACAAAAGCACTCCAAAATCAGCACCAAAGATTTTACCAACACGAGAAATAGCAAAACAAGATCACCAGTAGAGTCAAGAACACGAGACGCAGATTTCTTGAAACGAACCTCAAAACCCTCATCAAGAAGCTGTGAAACTGAAATCAAATTATAACTCAACTTACTTGCAAGGGCTACATCCTTCAAAAGACAGTTCTCGTTGACTCGCACTATTCCTTTGGCCACAATACAACCGTGTGCATCATTCCCAAAAGTGATCTTTTCATCACCAGGAACTTTGCAGAGGGAGGCGAACCATTTGGTATCACCATTCATGTGGCGTGAACACCCAAAGTCAATAAGCCACTTGTTTACCAAACCCTCACTACCAACCTAGAGCGACAACGAAGCAACTCAGTACTGGGATTAGTAAGTAAACATTTTTTAATCCAGTACTGGGTCATCCAGGAGCAGAAACACATGTGTTATTAGCATGCAATGCAAGGCCATCTTGATACCTACAATTTTGCTGACATCTACCCCTAGTAAATCAGGCTCTGGAAGCAGTCTCGTTGGATTTAAAATAGTCTCTCCTACCCGAGCCATGCAAGTACTCACTCCGACCATGTCTGTTAGAAACATGCAGCGCACGAGCCTGTCGTTGCATGCCCCTAAGAGCACGAACACGAGCAGTAGCATCCTTCAGTGTAGTAATTTCTAGTGTGAGAGAATCAATTTGAGCAAGATTATCATTTATGGTGCGCGTGCATTTTTTAAGGACTTCTTCTTGCGTTAAAAACATATTTTCAACTTAGACATACTCAGCATATAATTCATCATAAGACATTTGTACCTCATCCGTGTTGTCGTCCTCCTCATCAGCCTCATGAGCCATAATACACATGTTGGTGAGTCGATCATGTTGGGGAACGTAGTAATTTCAAAAAAATTCCTACGCACACGCAAGATCATGGTGATGCATAGCAACGTGAGAGGAGAGTGTTGTCCATGTACCCTCGTAGACCGAAAGCGGAAGCGTTATAACAATGCGGTTGATGTAGTCGTACGTCTTCACGGCCCGACCGATCAAGCACCGAAACTACGGCACCTCCGAGTTCTAGCACACGTTCAGCTCGATGACGTTCCCCGGACTCAGATCCAGCAAAATGTCGGGGAAGAGTTCCGTCAGCATGACGGCGTGGTGACGATCTTGATGTTCAACCATCGCAGGGCTTCGCCTAAGCACCGCTACAATAATATCGAGGACTATGGTGGAGGGGGGCACCGCACACGGCTAAGAGATCTCAAGGATCAATTGTTGTCTCTAGGGTGCCCCCCTACCCTCGTATATAAAGGAGCAAGAGGGGAGGCCGGCCGGCCCTTGCTAGGTGCGCCAGGAGGAGGAGTCCTCCTCCTAGTAGGAGTAGCACTCCCTTCATTCCTACTCCTACTAGGAGGGGAAAGGAAGGGGAGAGGGAGAAGGAAAGGGAGGCGTCGACCCCCCTCTCCAAGTCCAATTTGGACCAGAGGGGGAGGGTGCGCGCGGTCCACCCAGGCTGCCCCTCTCTCTCTCTCTCCACTAAGGCCCATAAGGCCCGTTACTTCTCCCGGGGGGGGGGGGTTCCGGTAACCCTCCGGCACTCCGGTTTTCTCCGAAATCACTTGGAACACTTCCGGTGTCCGAATATAGTCGTCCAATATATCAATCTTTATGTCTCGACCATTTCGAGACTCCTCGTCATGTCCGTGATCATATCCGGGACTCCGAACAAACTTCGGTACATCAAAACTCATAAACTCATAATATAACTGTCATCGAAACCTTAAGCGTGGGGACCCTACGGGTTCAAGAACTATGCAGACATGACCTAGAACTGTTTCCGGTCAATAACCATTAGCGGAACCTGGATGTTCATATTGGCTCGTACATATTCTATGAAGATCTTTATCAGTCAAACCGCATAACAACATATGTTGTTCCCTTTGTCATTGGTATGTTACTTGCCCGAGATTTGATCGTCGGATCTCAATACCTAGTTCAATCTCATTACCGGCAAGTCTCCTTACTCGTTATGTAATACATCATTCGTAACTAACTCATTAGTTACATTGCTTGCAAGGCTTATAATGATGTGCATTACCGAGAGGGCCCAGAGATACCTCTCCGACAATCGGAGTGACAAAACCTAATCTCGAAATATGCCAACTCAACGTGTACCTTTGGAGACACCTGTAGAGCTCCTCTATAATCACCCAGTTACGTTGTGACGTTTGGTAGCACACAAAGTGTTCCTTCGGTAAACAGGAGTTGCATAACCTCATAGTTATAGGAACTTGTATAAGTCATGAAGAAAGCAATAGCAATATACTAAACGATCAAGTGCTAAGCTAACGGAATGGGTCAAGTCAATCACATCATTCTCCTAATGATGTGATCCCGTTAATCAAATGACAACACATGTCTATGGTTAGGAAACATAACCATCTTTGATCAATGAGCTAGTCAAGTAGAGGCATACTAGTGACATTTAAGTTTGTCTATGTATTCACACATGTATCATGTTTCCGGTTAATACAATTCTAGCATGAATAATAAACATTTATCATGATATGAGGAAATAAACAATAACTTTATTATTGCCTCTAGGGCATATTTCCTTCAGTCTCCCACTTGCACTAGAGTCAATAATCTAGATTACATAGTAATGATTCTAACACCCATGGAGTCTTGGGGCTGATCATGTTTTGCTCATGGAGGAGGCTTAGTCAACAGTTCTGCAACATTCAGATCCGTATGTATCTTGCAAATCTCTATGTCTCCCACCTGGACTTGATCCCGGATGGAACTGAAGCGTCTCTTGATGTGCTTGGTCCTCTTGAGAAATTTGGATTCCTTTGCCAAGGCAATTGCACCATTATTGTCACAGAAGATCTTCATTGGTCCCGATGCACTAGGTATGACACCTAGATCGGAAATGAACTCTTTCATCCAGACTCCTTCATTTGCTGCTTCCGAAGCAGCTATGTATTCCGCTTCCCATGTAGATCCCGCCACGACGCTTTGTTTAGAACTGCACCAACTTAAAGCTCCACCGTTTAATAAAAACACGTATCCAGTTTGTGATTCAGAATCATCCGGATCAGTGTCAAAGCTTGCATCGACGGAACCATTTACGACTAGCTCTTTGTCACCTCCATAAACGAGAAACATATCCTTAGTCCTTTTCTGGTATTTCAGGATATTCTTGACCGTTGTCCAGTGATCCACTCCTGGATTACTTTGGTACCTACCTGCCAAGCTTATTTCTAAGCACACGTCAGGTCTGGTACACAGCATTGCATACATGATAGAGCCTATGGCTGAAGCATAGGGAACATCTTTCATTTTCTCTCTATCTTCTGCTGTGGTCGGGCATTGAGTCTGACTCAACTTCACACCTTGTAAGACGGGCAAGAACCCTTTCTTTTCCTGATCCATTTTGAACTTTTTCAAAACTTTATCAAGGTATGTGCTTTGTGAAGGTCCAATTAAGCGTATTGATCTATACCTATAGATCTTGATGCCCAATATGTAAGCAGCTTCACCGAGGTCTTTCATTGAAAAACTTTTGTTCAACTATCCCTTTATGCCATCCAGAAATTCTGTATCATTTCCAATTAACAATATGTCATCTACATATAATATCAGAAATGCTACAGAGCTCCCACTCACTTTCTTGTAAATACAGGCTTCTCCAAAAGTCTGTATAAAACCATATGCTTTGATCACACTATCAAAGCGTTTATTCCAACTCCGAGATGCTTGCACCAGTCCATAAATGGATCGCTCGAGCTTGCATACTTTGTCAGCACTTTTAGGATTGACAAAACCTTCCGGTTGCATCATATACAACTCTTCTTCCAGAAATCCATTCAGGAATGCAGTTTTGACATCCATTTGCCAAATTTCATAATCATAAAACGCGGCAATTGCTAACATGATTCGGACAGACTTAAGCATCGCTACGGGTGAGACAGTCTCATTGTAGTCAACTCCTTGAACTTGTCGAAAACCTTTCACAACAAGTCGAGCTTTGTAGACATTTACATTACCATCAGCGTCAATCTTCTTCTTGAAGATCCATTTATTTTCTATGGCTTGCCGATCATCGGGCAAGTCAACCAAAGTCCATACTTTGTTCTCATACATGGATCCCATCTCAGATTTCATGGCCTCAAGCCATTTTCCGGAATCTGGGCTCATCATCACGTCCTCATAGTTCGGAGGTTCGCGATGGTCGAGTAACATGACTTCCAGAACAGGATTACCGTACCACTCTGGTGCGGATCTTACTCTGGTAGACCTACGAGGTTCAGTAGTAACTTGATCTGAAGTTTCATGATCAATATCATTAGCTTCCTCACTGATTGGTGTAGTTGTCATAGGAACCGGTTGTTGCGATGAACTACTTTCCAATAAGGGAGGAGGTACAGTTACCTCATCAATTTCTACTTTCCTCCCACTCACTTCTTTCGAGAGAAACTCCTTCTCTAGAAAGGATCCGAATTTAGCAACAAAAATCTTGCCCTCAGATTTGTGATAGAAGTTGTACCCAATAGTCTCTTTTGGGTATCCTATGAAGATACATTTCTCCGATTTGGGTTCGAGCTTATCTGGTTGAAGTTTCTTCACATAAGCATCGCAGCCCCAAACTTTAAGAAACGACAACTTTGGTTTCTTGCCAAACCACAATTCATAAGGCGTCGTCTCAAGAGATTTTGATGGTGCCCTATTTAACGTGAATGCGGCTGTCTCTAAAGCATAACCCCAAAATGATAGCGGTAAATCAGTAAGAGACATCATAGATCGCACCATATCTAGTAAAGTATGATTACGATGTTCGGACACACCATTTCGTTGTGGTGTTCCGGGTGGCGTGTGTTGCGAAACTATTCCGCATTGCTTCAAATGTAAACCAAACTCGTAACTCAAATATTCTCCTCCACGATCAGATCGTAGAAATTTTATTTTCTTGTTACGATGATTTTCCACTTCACTCTGAAATTCTTTAAACTTTTCAAATGTTTCAGACTTATGTTTCATCAAGTAGATATACCCATATCTGCTCAAATCATCTGTGAAGGTCAGAAAATAATGATACCCGCCGCGATCCTCAACACTCATTGGATCGCATACATCAGATGTATTATTTCCAATAAGTCAGTTGCTCGCTCCATTGTTCCGGAGAACGGAGTTTTAGTCATCTTGCCCATGAGGCACGGTTCGCAAGTACCAAGTGATTCATAATCAAGTGGTTCTAAAAGTCCATCAGTATGGAGATTCTTCATGCGTTTTACACCAATATGACCCAAACGGCAGTGCCACAAATAAGTTGCACTATCATTATCAACTCTGCATCTTTTGGCTTCAACATTATGAATATGTGTATCACTACTATCGAGATTGAATAAAAATTGACCACTCTTCAAGGGTGCATGACCATAAAAGATATTACTCATATAAATAGAACAACCATTATTCTCTGATTTAAATGAATAACCGTCTCGCATCAAACAAGATCCAGATATAATGTTCATGCTTAACGCTGGCACCAAATAACAATTATTTAGGTCTAAAACTAATCCCGATGGTAGATGTAGAGGTAGCGTGCCGACCGCGATCACATCGACTTTGGAACCATTTCCCACGCACATCGTCACCTCGTCCTTAGCCAATCTTCGCTTAATCCATAGTCCCTGTTTCGAGTTGCAAATATTAGCAACAGAACCAGTATCAAATACCCAGGTGCTACTTCGAGCATTATTAAGGTACACATCAATAACATGCATATCACATATACCTTTGTTCACCTTGCTATCCTTCTTATCCGCCAAATACTTGGGGCAGTTACGCTTCCAGTGTCGAGTCTGCTTGCAGTAGAAAGACATTGCCGAGCTTCGGGCGGCCGGGTATTTGGCGAAGGAAATCGCCTAGCGTCTTCCAGCCTAGGGGCAAGTCGTCCCCACGCCGAAGCCCAACGAGAGGGTGGCATTCATCCCTCATTTCCTCCGCGGGCTTGGGTTTCCACTCCACCCTTTCATCCGCGGGCTGATGTATTTTTACGGGATAGACTTCCATGATCTATCCCCAAACTCTTTCCTCAACATCTCGGTGTTCATCGTCGTGTGTGAGGCCTTCCACTGCATCCAACCCCACTTCGGCAGTGGCTCAATGTCTTCAACATGAAGCCGAAGGTAGTGGACGGCCAGCACGCGGAGTGCGGAGGAGCCATGGTGAGTAAGCTGGCCAATGTCTCCTGGCCAAAAGGCACTTTCGTGGAGACTTTCGAGGAATGGCAAAAACAATGGTTCTACATCACAGAACCCCGCGGCACAAACTGGGCCACGGCTGCCGAATTTAACTCCGATGCTCCCATGCGACTCACCTCCAGGGTCGAGAAGAGCCTGAACTGGTGTTCGCCAGACGAGCTGATATCGCTGCAGACGCGCGTTCAAAGCATGGTGGACAAGAATGTCAAACTTGTCGATGTAATCCAAGTGATGCTGGTTCACCGGATCCTCCCTTGCCAAAGCCGAAATCGCCCCCTTTGGGAGTTTAATTCGAGGAGGCACCAAACCCCAGAGAGGCTCTTCAGAACGACTCACAAGGATGCCTGGAAGTTGCTCTTCAAGGGCGACGAGATACCGCCAGCCACGGATTCAGATCGTAGGCACAGCATTAACCATCCTGCCAACGAGGTAAGTTTCTATCGTATCCTCTACTTATTTGCTTCAAGGAGGATATCTGAACTTTTACTATCATTGCCTCTTCAGGAATGGATGGAGAGGGCGAAGCGGATCCAGTGTCCAGCTCTGCTACGTGAAGAACCAGTCATTCCGCGTTTAGCGAAGATGCTGGTGTCGGCGCCCTATACAACGCCGGTGAAGAAGGCCAAGGGGGTCCGGAGTGGCCCCCGTCGCAACAGTGCTTCGGACGCGACGTCCGAAGACAAGACCCGCTCCTCCACCGCCGAAGATGACAATGATGATGAGGAGGAGGAGGAGGAGAAAAACCCTCCCCCTGATGGGGGAAGGAAGAAGAGGGTGGCCTCCGCGAGCCTGGAGGCGGGGACGTCCAAGAAGGGGAAGGGCTCCTTCGCGGACAAATCCGCATGGGACGTCAACAGTAGTCCGGAGCGACACCCCCGCACCAAGCCTCAAGCTGCTTCGTAAGTGCTATGACTCCCGCATACCCATATGTCCAGCCTCTCCATTTCAATGTATTGACATGGCTACTTATGTTGTTGCAGTCCGGCACACGACAGTTCCCAGCGATCCTCATCAAGAGGTTCATTGGACCCACAGGAGATGGCCAGCGAGACACCGCCAGCCGCTTACTGTCCCAAGGATAAAGGGGACGATGAGGTACTCTCCCAACGGGCCTTCCCAGGGCGGGGAGAGGCTCAAGAAGCGCCTGAAGGCGAAGCCCCCATCGACGAACACCAGGGGAAACCAATCCCCCGGGAGACTGGGAAGGAGGGTCGTACTCAGTTCGGCCCTCTACCGGACTTGATTCCGGAGACCGATACGGCTCCAGAATCCGGCACGCAACCTCCTTCAAAAGAAGGGGGTATGCCTATTCCACCGGTGCCCCTGTCCAACCAGGGGCACCAGATGATTTGCTGGAAGCGTCGCGAGGCGCTTCCATTGTGGATGAGCATCGTGTTCTTATGGGCATGGTGATTGAAAGGTTCGATCTGCCAAGAGCGGTCGACCGAATCTATGACAACTGGCGGCAGGTTTTGAGGTGTTTACGCAAAAGAAAATCCCCATACACAAGAGCCCACGAGACATTGTCCGGTGTTCGGAAAGAAAAGCCGGACAGAGGATCATTCCTTTATTGCAGGGAACTACCTAAATTTTTCTGGAATGAATATGCAGGCGTCACTGCTGGCCGCGGCCTCATGTGCTGCCGAAGTCTCTGAACTTAAGCGAAGGCTGGAGCAGGAGGAGCTCGGTCGGGTGAAGAGGCAGCTCCAGGAGAATCAAGGTATGTAATAACCCATGAAGTATTCGGAAAGAGTAGGATGTTATATATTGACCGAAGTGTCTTGATATAAATAGGAGCAACGACCGAGGTCGAGACCCTGAAAAAGGCCCTGGGCGAAGCCGAGGGGAAGGTTGTCAAGGAGCAGGCTGCCCGTAAGAAGCTCAAGGCAAGGGTCAACGAGGTCCAACAAGAGCTCCACGACGCAGTGAAGAAGTGTGAGACCTTGGAGCATGACGTGTCGGCTAAAGAAGCCAAACTCTCCAAGCCTCAGCAGAGCGCGGAGATGGCCCGGAACAAGGCCCAGGGCGCCCTCCAAGAGGTCCCGGAGGCGAGGAAGATTGATGTGGGTAAGGCATTCAGTATGCAAAGCAAATATGCAAAAAGGAAGTAACTTTTACAAACCCAGATTCGGAGTTCTCCAGGGGCTTTTGCTGATTTGCCGCGAAGTGTGTCCGACGCCACGGAGGTCTTCTGAGCCGAAGAAGGGAGCTCCACGGAGAAGCTATTCTGGTCGCAATATCTTGCGCCAAAGCATCCCGTGCCCTTCACCGATGAGCTGAAACAGCTGGTGGAGCTGCATAGGGTGGCCGAACTAGCCATGAAGGATTTGATAATCCGGCTATGGCCAGCCGAAGCTATGCCCGGCAGCTACTTCGGACTCGTGAGGTGGATGGTGGACACCTGTCCTCGGCTAGATATCGTCAAGCGATCGGCCTGGATTGAGGGTGCTCGTATGGCCTTTTCCTGTTGTAAGATGTGGTAGATGTAGTGGGCGAAGATGAACGCCGTCGAGCTGGCCCGGGGGCCGCCCGAGGGCAAGGAGCTCCGCACACCCGAGTGCTATTTCACGGATGTCCTAGAGGGGTCTCGCATTGTAGCAGCGCAGTGTGGGCAGGACATTATTTTTGAATGAATACATTCATGTTGTCTTTGCCTTGTATGGTGAAACAAAGTGGGTTTGTAATATAGTGATTGTTATGTTTTTTATTTTACGTCCTGTGCGGCTGTGTTTATATGAAATCTGAGGGTTGGCCAATCGTCGGCTTCTGCCCCCATGTAGGTAGTATGGAGGTGTTCGGGATGGAATCTAAACAATCTTGATCCAATTATATGGTCCTTGAAGGAGTTGTTTAGCGCAACGAACTAGGCAACCAGACTATTCGGCTTTAACTCCCTCACTTAGCCATAGGAGATCGATAATAAAAACATTAATGCAGCCCCTAGTTTCCGAACTAGAGTGCTATAAGCGTCTGATCGGGAAGTGCCAATCCTTCGCGCAACGCGGAAGAAATCTCCAACGATTTGTAACCTCCGAACAGCTGACCGGCTCTCGCCGCATCATGACAGTCAGTTTTCAGCTTTCTCTACTAAGGTGCTCCTTTGGATAAACCAGGGCACAATCCCAGTAGTTCTCCCTTTACTACCTTAGCCGATATAGCGGAACGTAAGGTAGCAAGCACAGGAGCCGGGCAACCCAACTATTGACCAAAGACACGATTCAGAGCCAATGCATATATGTTGGGGAACGTAGTAATTTCAAAAATTTCCTACGCACACGCAAGATCATGGTGATGTATAGCAACGGGAGGGGGAGTGTATCTTCATACCCTTGAAGATCGCTACGCGGAAGCGTTTATCAACGCGGTTGATGTAGTCATATGTCTTCACGATCCGACCGATCCAAGTACCGAACGCACGGCACCTCCGATTTCTGCACACGTTCAGCTCGATGACATCCTCGCCTTCTCGATCCAGCAAGACGGGCAAAGTAGTAGATGAGTTTCGGCAGCACGACGGCGTGGTGACGGTGTTGGTGAAGAACAATCTCCGCAGGGCTTCGCCTAAGCACTACGGAAACTATGACGGAGGATAAACTAGAGGGGACGGGGTTGCCGGCACATGGCTTGGTGTTTCTTCATGTGTCTCTGGTGCTAGCCCTGCCCCTCTATTTATATGTTGAGCCTTGGGGTCGAAACATGGAGTAAAAGCCTCCGCAAAGTCGATTTCACCCGAAAGGAAAGAGTCCTTCTCGGACTCCAGGGGCGACGCCGGGGGTTCTGGCGTCTGACCCGCACAGCGAGACCTGGCGTCGGCCTCGAACTCCATAAAACTTCCTTTGCGCTTTCCAAAACCTTGTGGGCTTTCCCTTTGGCCCAAATAACGTGTTCTCGTACCCAAACATTTGAAACATCCGGAACCCCTTCCGTGAATTCCGGAACCCTTCCGGAGATCAAACACTATTATCTCATATATCAAACTTTATCTCCGCAGCATTCCGGAGTTCCTCGTCATGTCCATGATCTCATTCGGGACTCCGAACAACATTCGTTACCAACATACATAACTCATATAATACTATATAAATCAGCGAAGCGTTAAGCGTGCGGACCCTACGGGTTCGACAACTATGTAGACATGACCGAGACACGTTTCCGGTCAATAACCAATAGCGGGACCTGGATGCCCATATTGGCTCCCACATATTCTACGAAGATCTTTATCGGCCAAACCGCATAACAACATACGTTGTTCCCTTTGTCATCGGTATGTTACTTGCCCGAGATTCGATCGTCGGTATCTCAATACCTAGTTCAATCTCGTTACCGGCAAGTCTCTTTACTCGTTCCATAATACATCATCTCGCAACTAACTCATTGGTTGCAATGCTTACAAGGCTTTAAGTGATGTGCATTACCGAGAGGGCCCAGAGATACCTCTCCGACAATCGGAGTGACAAAACCTAATTTCGAAATACGCCAACCCAACATGTACCTTCGGAGACACATGTAGAGCTCCTTTATAATCACCCAGTTACGTTGTGACGTTTGGTAGCACACAAAGTGTTCCTCCGGTAAACGGAGTTGCATAATCTCATAGTTACGTGAACATGTATAAGTCATGAAGAAAGCAATAGCAATATACTAAACGATCAAGTGCTAGGCTAACAGAATGGGTCATGTCAATCACATCGTTCTCCTAATGATGTGATCCCTTTAATCAAATGACAACTCTTTGTCTATGTGTCGGTGCACTAAGGTAGGGGTACCTTAGTACCCCGAACCTGGGCACGGGCAGTCGCAGCGTCCCCGCGGCAAGCCTTGCCGGGCGTCCGCCAAGACCCTCTGCGGCCCTTCGGAAAACAAGACTCCGGCAAGAGGAGCTTGCCGGTGAGCCATTCAAGAACAAAGTAATCAAGTCCCCGGCAAGAGGAGCTTGCCGGGAAGGCCACTCAGGGCGCGAAGGAAGCAAGGCCCCGGCAAGAGGAGCTTGCCGGGAAGGCTTGGCGGGCGCCGAGCCCCCAAGCGCGACAAGGTTCCTGCCGCGGCAAGGCGCTTGCCGGGGCGGGCAACCTCTCTTCATCTCCGCTCCAGATCACCCGCCAACGTGTCACCACGGGGCTCTCCCAAGGACGCGTGTCGAAGGGCTGTGCAGCCAGCGGGGAGCAGCGACAAGCGGCGCTGACAAGCTACCATCGTGGCAAACGGAGGCGCACTTGACGGTCCCTGTTACATTGTTCGGGCGACTGAGACGGGCATTGATGACTCTTGTCCCTTGCCGTCAGAGTTAGGTATAGGTTACTGTACCTTTGTACAAGCGTGTACCAACCTATGTTTTTACCATTATACCCTTGTCTACTTGCCACATGTGGTAACCCCTTGTGCCTATAAAAGGAGGCCCAAGTGCTACGTAGAAGGGGTTCGGCTGGGTTCGGTCCGGCTTCGGCTTAGTTCATCACATTCATACGAAAGCACACTCAGGCTAGGTCTTGTAGCTCCCATTGCTCCCTAGCAAGAACACAAGATAATCCACAAAGCAGCAGTAGGAGTATTATCTCCCCGGAGAGCTCCGAAGCTGGCTAAACCCGCTCGTGTGCGTCGCCTCGATCCGCTCTTTGTGCAATCTCCGCCCCCCTCCGAACCACAAGGGGCCCTGGTCCCGTAGGTTCTCGGCAAGAGCTCTGTTGCCCACTCCGGCAAGCGCACCTCTTCGGAGTGCTGCGCTACCGTCGAGGACGCACCATCGAGCTCCACCGGCAAGTGCAACAAGACGATGGCAGCTCCGCCAAAGACCAAGAAGGTACCCGCTAAGGAGGACGGCACTGGTGGTACCTTCACCATCAGTGCCACGCTTGATCCTAAATAGGAAGGCGAGCTCGTTGCTTTCTGCGGCGAATGCCGATGTGTTTGCATGGCAACCATCCGACATCCCGGTGTTCCTGTGAAAGTAATTGAGCACCACCTAGCGGTCTGTCCTCATCGCGCGCCCGTCAAGCAAAGAGTTAGGAAACAGGCAGTGGAGCGCCAAGAGTTCATAGCAGAAGAAATCAAGAAATTGGAAGCAGCAGGGCTTGTCAGAGGAGTCCTCCACCCCACGTGGTTGGCCAATCCGGTAGTCGTACGCAAGGCTAATGGGAAATGGAGACTTTGTATTGACTTCACTGATGTTAATAAAGCTTGTCCCAAGGACCCGTTTTCCTTGCCGCGTATCGACCAGATTGTTGACTCCACGGCTGGATGCGATCTGCTCTCGTTTCTTGATGCATATTCAGGATATCATCAGATCTTCATGGCAGAAGAGGATGAAGAGAAAACCGCATTCATTACACCATGTGGCACGATCGCTTTATACGGATGCCTTCGGTTTGAAGAATGCTGGTTCAACCTTTGCAAGGGTAGTCCATGATGCTTTTGGACCACGAGATACGTAAATGTAGAAGCTTACATGGGTGACATAGTGGTCAAGAGCAAAGACAGAGCGACTCTGGATCAGGATTTGGATGAGACGTTTGCAAACCTGCGCAAGATCAACCTCAAGCTCAACCCCGAGAAGTGCGTGTTTGGAGTCCCTTCCAGCAAGCTTCTCGGGTTCTTTGTATCTCAGCGGGGAATTGAAGCCAATCCCGAGAAGATCAAGGCCATTGAGCAGATCGAAGCACCAAAGCGCGTCAAGGATGTCAGGAGGCTTGCCGGTTGCATGGCTGCTCTCAGCAGGTTCATCTCTAAGTCTGCTGAACGCGCCCTGCCGTTTTTCAAGATTTTGAAAAAGGCAGGTCCAATGAAATGGACTCCTGAAGCGGAGGCTGCGCTGCAGGACTTGAAGAGATACCTGTCCTCCGCTCCAATACTTGTCGCACCTAGGCCACAAGAGAAGTTGCTGCTGTATATAGCGGCAACCAATCAAGTGGTTAGTGCTGCGTTAGTAGCGGAGAGGGAGGAAGATGATGAGCCGGCAACCGAGGCAAGCGCATCCAGCGACAAGCAAGGGGCTTCGCCGTCAAGCTCTGGTCCCGACAAGGACGGATCAGCGCAGGGTTGCGACAAGATCTGAAAAAGATGGTGCAGCGCCCGGTCTACTTTGTCAGTTCCCTTCTGCAGGGGGCTAGATCAAGGTACTCTGGTGTGCGAAGCTGCTTCGGCCTTCTCATGGCCTCGAGAAAGCTGCGCCATTACTTCAAGCACATGAGATAACAGTTATCACTCGCTTTCGGCTGAAGAGGATTTTGCAAAATCCGAAGCAACAGTCGATTGTTGAGTGGGCGCTGGAACTGTCAAGCTTTGGTCTCAAGTTCGAAAGCACTTCAACTATCGAGCAGGGCATTGGCAGAATTCATAGCAGAGTGGGCGCCAGCGCAAGATGAGGAAATTCGAGACAAGCATCCCGTCAAGGAGGCAAATAAAGAGTGGCTGATGTACTTGATGGAGCTTTCTCGCTGCAAAGGCGCCCGTGCCGGGCGTGTTGTTTATCGCACCCACCGGAGAGCACCTCAAGTACATAGTCCAGATGCACTTTCCCAAGGAACAAGCAATAAACAATACTGCAGAGTATGAAGGTTTGCTTGCCGGTCTCAGGATTGCTGTGGACCTTGGGATCAAGAAGCTCATTGTCAGGGGGGACTCGCAACTTGTCGTCCGCCAAGTAAATAAAGATTATCAGAGTCCGTTGATGGAAGTGTACGTCGATGAAGTGAGGAAGCTGGAAGAGCGCTTTGAAGGCCTGCAAATGGAACACGTTCCAAGAGCTCAGAATGATATAGCTGATGGCCTCTCCAAATGTGCCGCACTTAAGTTACCTGTGGAACCAGGGATTTTTGTGCTCAAGCTAACTCAGCCAACCGTAACACCATCAACAGGACAGAGCAAGAAGAGAAAATTGGTTTCCGGCGACTACTTTCCGGCAGAGCTCTCTGAAGCCGCCGCCAAGAAGATCCCTAAAACCAACGCGAGTATCACTGAGGAGCAGTCTGCTCCGACAAACCATGCAGTTTGTATCGTTGAAGCAAACGCTCCCGACAAGTTTAGCTCCGACAAGCTTGCCGGGGATCATCGAGCTCCGGCGGACCCACAGGTCCTTGCCGTAGAAGCTGATGTTCCCGCAGTGATAGATGAGCCTTTAGTCCTTGTTGTCGAGCCACAGGCTCCAACATGGGCACAACAAATCGTCCATTTCCTTCAGACAGGAGAACTTCCCGAAGAGCAAGAAGAAGCAGAAAAAGTAGCCCGGCAGTCAAGTATGTACCAGTTTGTTGACAACATCACATGCATGTAAGAAGACTCAAAGGAGTGAAATTGAAGTGTATTTGCGGGAAGATGGACGAAGCTGTTGGCGGAGATACACGGAGGCATATGTGGTCACCACATTGGCGCAAGAGCACTTGCCGGCAAAACTTTCCGGCAAGGTTTCTTCTGGCCAGAAGCCCTCCAGGATGTAACTGCACAAGTAACCAAGTGTGAAGCGTGCCAGTTCCATTCAAAACAGATACACCAACCAGCTCAAGCTCTCCAGGCGATCCCTTTATCCTGGCCCTTTTCGGTCTGGGGCTCGACATCCTCGGCCCCTTCCCCGAGCTATCGGGGCTTTGAGTACTTATGCGTCGCAATCGACAAGTTCACAAAATGGCGGAAGTGGAACCAAGGAGGAAGGTGACAGCACGATCAGCCGTCAAGTTCTTGAGTCAATTGTTTGCGTTTTGGGATTCCTAACAGAATCATCACCGACAACGGCACACAGTTCATGAGCCGCACCTTCATGCAGTACGCCCAAGATCTTGGCGCCAAGATCTGCTTTGCTTCCGTTGCTCATCCGAGAAGCAACGGTCAAGCAGAGAGAGCAAACGCTGAAGTGCTGCGAGGACTCAAGACCAGAACTTTCGACAAGCTGCGCAAGTGCGGAAGGAACTGGATCGAGGAGCTGCCGGTGGTTCTTTGGTCGATCAAGACGACGCCAAATCGAGCCACTGGCCAGACACCCTTTGCTCTAGTCTACGGAGCAGAGGCAGTTCTCCCCACGGAACTCGTATACGGGTCACCTCGAGTGCTCGCTTATGATGAGCTTGAGCAAGAGCAGCTGCGACAAGATGACGCGCTGCTCCTCGAGGAAGATCGTCTTCGAGCTGCTGTCACGAGCTACCGTTACCAGCAAGCTTTGCGTCGATACCATAGCCGCAGTTAATGCCGAAGCTTCGAGGAAGGCGACCTTGTTCTTGGCGCGTTCAATCCGCCAAGAATTCCAACAAGTTGACGCCAAAGTGGGAAGGCCCTTATCGGGTGAAACGAGTCACTAGGCCCGGCGCTGTCCGCCTTGAGACCGAAGATGGCCTTCCGGTGAGCAATTCCTGGAAAATAGAGCATCTTCGCAAGTTTTACCCATGAGGCGCGGTTGCCGGAACCCGTTCCGGCAACCACCCTTTTGTACAAGTCTTGCCGCTGTTGCATGTAATCCTTTGTATAAAGCCGGGCGCAGACCCCATGCATTAGTAAAGCCTATGGTTGCGCACATTTTGTCAATACATGCTTTCATAATCATATATGCATGTGTTTACTAACATCTTGTGCAGCACCCGCACCCGGTAAGCGATAATGAGCCATTAGGCTCCATAACTTTATTTTCTCTTCTTTCTTCTCAAACAAGAAGGAGGTTCATCCACCCACAAGTTAACCGGGGAGGAGGAGATAATGGTGTGAGCCGCCAAGCGTCGCTCGAGGAACTGTCGCCTTGCCGGAAAATGGACAACAGAAAAGCTAAGTTGCTAAGTTTAAGCGACCAGCTTTAAGTTTTTAAGTTATCTTCCTCGAAGGATACTACTTTTATGGAAAACCTGTGCGCGGAGGAACCGAGTCGCGACTAGCTTGCGCCCTTACTTTGTTTCGAGTCCGCTCAACAACTTAAGTGAGCTGCAGCTAGTCCGCGACAAGGTTTCTTGTCGGTAGCGACCCTTGCCACAGAAGTGCTGAAGTTCCGACTTCGGCGCTCATGGGCAAGGGTGCCTGCACCGGCAAGTTTCCCTGAAAGCGTAGGGCAGTAACATACAAGGGAAGAAATCGAGTAAAGGAAATAACATTGCATTCGATTGCCTAAGATAGTGTATATTACAAAAATAACTTATCGCGGCACTAGCTAAATTGTTCTCAGAACTGAAATAACAGCAAAGAGAAGAAAGGTGCGCCGGCATCCAAGCCCCGGCAAGCCAGAGTCGCCGGGGGCAGCGGCAAGCCAGAGTTGCCGGGGGTTGCGGTATCAGATAAGCCTTTCGTCCTTTCTCAAACAACCCCTTTTTCATTAAAAACATTCTACTCGGATACAGTCCGTGGAGAATGAAAAACATGATAGAGAGGATTACAATTTTTTAAGTGCGGATAAGGCCCGAAGGCTTACAAATTAAAAAGATAAGATGCCCGTAATCCTTTTTCTGTCCCTCTCTTCAGGAGGTAGGTTAAGGAGGCGGGAAGGGCAAAAGGAGCGCCTATGCGAGCTACAGGTGCCAGAAGGCACCAAGGGAACATGCCGGGGGCTCTCCGAGGGCTTGACGGGGACGGCGGCGCAGGAAGCGGGGCTCGAAGACGAGGCGGCAGGACGTCAGCACGCTGTCGAGGGCACAACGCCCTCGTACTCTGACTTGGCGGCCTTGTCGCCATCCCTCTTCCCCTTCCGCAGCCTCCCTACGCCAGTCGCCCAAGGAGACGACCCCGGGGAGTTCAAGGAGCCGGCGACACGGATGATGGGGTCGCCGGTGACGCGCGAAGCGGCGCCCGACAACTAGTTGGGCCCGCTACCCTCGTCGTCGATGTCGCTCTCCTCCTCGCCACTCTCGCTCGAGGAGGAATCTTCGCTGTCGGAGGAGCTATCCACGCAGCACTTCGCCCGAGTGTCGAGATCCCCGAAGACCTTGACGGAGAGGAGATCACCCTCCATTAACTTAAAATGGAGGGTAAACCCCGCCAGGAGGTTGTGGATGCGGGCGAACGTCTTCCACCCACGATCAAGATACATCACATTAGGGGCTGGGAATAGAACGCGGACTCGCGTGCCGCTGATCCCACAGCCCCTCATGTGCAGTCTCAATGTCTCGGGCGGATCCAACTCCATCGCGCTCGCGAACGGAGCTGGAAGCCGGAGGCGACGACGAGGCGCCCGGCGCAGCTTGACGAAGAACTCGCAAGGGTCGTCCCTTGTATGGACCGCCGCGGGGAGGGGAACCGCCAGCGGGGGCGGAGACGGCGCGCTGCCCCGCCCGCCTCTTCCCCGAGCGCCTCGACCTCGTCCACGACCTCGCCCCCGGAGGGGAACCGCCGGCGGAGGCGGAGACGGCGCGCCGCCTCGTCCGCCTCTTCCCCGAGCTCCTCGACCTCGTCCACGACCTCGCCCCCTCCCTCTTCCCCTTGTGGCTGGCTCTGCCACCCCGGGCGTGGGATTGGGAGGGGTGCGCTGTCTAGCTGCGACCCTCGCCGCCACCGATGAAGAACCAAGGTTCCCTTTCTCCATGACGAATGGGAGAAAGGGGAGCAGAAGCTGAGGAAAGGAAGAGATGGGAGGGTGCGGGCTTCTGCGCTCCCCTTCCGCCCTTCTTAAAAGAAGCAAGGTGGGGACTCGGCCGCCCTGCTCAGCAAATCAAGGCATAGGAAGAGCAGGGAATCAGGGCAGACCTGCTGCCCCTGCTCGCAACGGCCCAGTTTCCCACTCCCACCGTCCGTGACCCCAAGAGCATGGGAACCACGTGGTGGAGATGCAGAACTGAGGCGACAGATGAGGCGACCTCGCACGCCGCCCACTTCCCCCACGACACCGCAATTGACGCGTGCCGTTACAGGGGAACGCGGCGGATACGGAGTGGGTTTGGTTTGGACCCAGGCCGCGCGTGCCCGTGTCCTGTTTTGGGCCTGGCCCAACAGCGCTCGGCACCGTGTATGGCCCAGGCCCGGGGGCTCCTGTCGGTGCACTAAGGTAGGGGTACCTTAGTACCCGAACACAGGCACGGCGATCGCGGCGTCCCGCAAGCCTTGCCAGGCGTCCGCCAAGACCCTCTGCGGCCCTTCGAAAACAAGACTCCGGCAAGAGGAGCTTGCGGTGAGCCATTCAAGAACAAAGTAATCAATTCCCGGCAAGAGGAGCTTGCGGGAAGGCCACTCGTAGCGAAGGAAGCAAGGCCCCGGCAAGAGGAGCTTGCCGGAAGGCTTGGCGGGCGCCGAGCCCCAAAGCGACAAGGTTCCTGCCGCGGCAAGGCGCTTGCCGGGGCGGGCAACCTCTCTTCATCTCCGCTCCAGCTCACCCGCCAACGTGTCACCACGGGGCTCTCCCAAGGACGCGTGTCGAAGGGCTGTGCAGCCAGCGGGGAGCAGCGACAAGCGGCACTGACAAGCTACCATCGTGGCAAACGGAGGCGCACTTGACGGTCCTTGTTACACTGTTCGGGTGACTGAGACGGGCATTGATGACTCTTGTCCCTTGCCGTCAGAGTTAGGTATAGGTTACTGTGCACTGTACAAAGCGGTGTACCAACCTATGTTTTTACCATTATACCCTTGTCTACTTGCCACATGTGGTAACCCCTTGTGCCTATAAAAGGAGGCCCAAGTGCTACGTAGAAGGGGTTCGGCTGGGTTCGGTCCGGCTCCAGCTTAGTTCATCACATTCATACGAAACCACACTCAGGCTAGGTCTTGTAGCTCCCATTGCTCCCTAGCAAGAACACAAGATAATCCACAAAGCAGCAGTAGGAGTATTATCTCCTCGGAGAGCTCCGAAGCTGGGTAAACCCGCTCGTGTGCGTCGCCTCAATCCGCTCTTTGTGCAATCTCCGCCCCCCTCCGAACCACAAGGGACCCAGGTCCCGTAGGTGCTCGTGGGGCACGATCAGTTCTCCCCCGACACTATGGCTAGGAAACACAACCATCTTTGATTAATGAGCTAGTCAAGTAGAGGCATACTAGTGACGTTATGTTTGTCTATGTATTCACACACGTATCATGTTTCCGGTTAATACAATTCTAGCATGAATAATAAACATTTATCATGAAATAAGGAAATATATAATAACTTTATTATTTCCTCTAGGGCATATTTCCTTCAGTCTCCCACTTGCACTAGAGTCAATAATCTAGTTCACATCGCCATGTGATTTAACACCAATATTCATATCTGTATATGATTAACACCCATACTTCACATCGTCATGTGACCAACACCCAAAGGGTTTACTAGAGTCAATAATCTAGTTCACATCGCTATGTGATTAACACCCAAAGAGTACTAAGGTGTGATCATGTTTTGCTCGTGAGAGAAGCTTAGTCAACGGGTCTGTCATATTCAGAGCCGTATGTATTTTGCAAATATTCTATGTCTTCAATGCTCTGCACGGAGATACTCTAGCTAATTGCTCCCACTTTCAACATGTATCTAGATTGAGACTTAGAGTCATTTGGATGAGTGTAAAAGTTTGCATCGATGTAACTTTTACGACGAACTCTTTTATCACCTCCATAATCGAGAAACATCTCCTTAGTCCTCACTAAGGATATTCTTGACCGCTGTCCAGTGATCTACTATTAGATCAAAATTGTATTCCTTTGCCAAACTCAGAGAAAGGTATACAATAGGTCTGGTATACAACATAGCATACTTTATAGAACCTATGACTGAGGCATAGGGAAAGACTTTCATTCTTCTTTTCTATTTTCTGCCGTGGTCGGGAGTTGAGTCTTACTCAATTTCACACTTTTGCAACACAGGCAAGAACTCTTTCTTTGACTGTTCCATTTTGAACTATTTCAAAATCTTGACAAGGTATGTACTTATTAAAAAAATTATCAAGCGTCTTGATCTATCTCAATAGATCTTGATGCTCAATATGTAAGTAGCTTTACTGAGGTCTTTCTTTTAAAAGAACTCCTTTCAAATACTCCTTTATGCTTTCCAGAAAAATTCTACATCATTTCTGATCAACAATATGTTACTCACATATATTTATCAGAAAGGCCGTAGTGCTCCCACTCACTTTATTGTAAATACAGGCTTCACCGCAAGTCTGTATAAAACTATATGCTTTGATCAACTTATCAAAGCGTATATTCCAACTCTAAGATGCTTGCACCAGTCCATAGATCGATCGCTGGAGCTTGCACATTTTGTTAGCATCTTTAGGATTGACAAAACCTTCTGGTTGCATCATATGCAACTCTTCTTTAATGAATCCATTAAGGAATGCAGTTTTGATATCCATTTGCCAGACTTCATAAAAAGTGGCAATTGCTAACATGATTCGGACAGACTTAAGCATCGTTACGAGTGAGAAAATCTCATCATATTCAACACCTTGAACTTTGTCAAAACCTTTTTCGACAAGTCTAGCTATGTAGATAGTAACACTATTATCATCGTCCGTCTTCCTCTTGAAGATCCATTTATTTAACTTGACTTGCTGATCATCGAGCAAGTCAACCAAAGTCCACACTTTGTTCTCATATATGGATCCTATCTCAGATTTTATGGCCTCAAGCCATTTCGCGGAATCTGGGCTCATCATCGCTTCCTCATAGTTCGGAGGTTCATCATGGTCTAGTAACATGACTTTTAGAACAGGATTACCGTACCACCTTGGTGCGGATCTTATTCTGGAAGACCTACGAGGTTCGGTAGTAACTTGATCTGAAGCTTCATGATCATCATCATTAGCTTCCTCACTAATTGGTGTAGGCATCACTGGAACTGATTTCAGTGATGAACTAGTTTCCAATTCGGGAGAAGGTACAAATTACCTTATCAAGCTCTACTTTCCTCCCACTCAGTTCTTTCGAGAGAAACTCCTTCTCTGGAAAGGATCCATTTTAGCAACGAATATTTTGCCTTCGGATCTGTGATAGAAGGTGTACCTAATAGTTTCCTTTGGGCATTCTATGAAGACGCACTTCTCCGATTTGGGTTCGACCTTATCAGGTTGAAGCTTTTTCACATAAGCATCACAGCCCCAAACTTTAAGAAACGACAGCTTAGGTTTACTGCTAAACCATAGTTCATACGGTGTCGTATCAACGGATTTAGATGGTGCCCTATTTAAAGTGAATGCAGCTATCTCTAATGCATAACCCCAAAACGATAGTGGTAAATCGGTAAGAGACATCATTGATCGCACCATATCAAATAAAGTGCGGTTATGACGTTCGGACACACCATAACGTTGTGGTGTTCCAGGTGGCGTGAGCTGTGAAACCATTCCACATTGTTTTAATTGAAGACCAAACTCGTAACTCAAATATTCATCTCCACGATCAGATCGCAGAAACTTTATTTTCTTGTTACGATGATTTTCAACTTTACTCTGAAATTCCTTGAACCTTTCAACTATTTCAGACTTATGTTTCATCAAGTAGATATACCCATATCTGCTCAAATCATCTGTGAAGGTCAGAAAATAACGATACCCGCCACGAGCCTTAATACTTATTGGTCTGCATACATCAGTATGTATTATTTCCAACAAGTTTGTTGCTCGTTCCATTGTTCCGAAGAATGGAGTATTTAGTCATCTTGCCCAAAAGGCACGGTTCGCAAGCATCAAATGATTCATAACCAAGTGATTCCAAAAATCCATCTTTATGGAGTTTCTTCATGCGCTTTACACCGATATGACCCAAACGGCAGTGCCACAAATAAGTTGCACTATCATTATTAACTTTGCATCTTTTGGCATCAATATTATGAATATGTGTATCACTACGATCGAGATCCAATAAACTATTTTCATTGGGTGTATGACCATTGAAGGTTTTATTCATGTAAACAGAACAACAATTATTCTCTGACTTTAAATCAATAATCGTATTGCAATAAATATGATCAAATCATATTCATGCTCAACATAAAAGCTAAATAACATTTATTTAGGTTTAACACTAATCCCGAAAGTATAGGGAGTGTGTGATGATGATCATATCAATCTTGGAACTACTTCCAACACTCATCGTCACTTCCCCTTCAACTAGTTTCTGTTTATTCTGTAACTCCTGTTTCGAGTTACTAATCTTAGCAACCGAACAAGTATCAAATACTCAGGGGCTACTATAAACACTAGTAAGGCACACATCAATAACCTGTATATCAAATATACCCTTGTTCACTTTGCCATCCTTTTTATCCACCAAATATTCAGGGTATTTCTGCTTCCAGTGACCATTTCCTTTGCAGTGTAAGCACTCAATTTCAGGCTTTGGTCCAGCTTAGGAAACACAACCATCTTTGATTAATGAGCTAGTCAAGTAGAGGCATACTAGTGATGTTATGTTTGTCTATGTATTCACACATGTATCATGTTTTTGGTTAATACAATTCTAGCATGAATAATAAACATTTATCATGAAATAAGGAAATATATAATAACATTATTATTGCCTCTAGGGCATATTTCCTTCAATATAATGCTAAATTCGGGGTGCCGAACTATACTATAAAAAGTGTTCGGACTTTGTTGCCGTATTGTAGGGCACCTGGGAGCCCCTGGCAAATATGAAACGTACCAAAGTGTACGGGTGCTAGAAGATAAGTTATTAAAGGAAAACAGAAAGAAAGCCGAGGTGATATCTTGGGCCCTTAAACTTGAGCCATGAACTGCTTCCATTATAATTGGGTTAATGCGTCAATGAGCATTAATACAAATTGTGCGATAGGCAATCCGGCTATTTAACATGCCATGACCAAGGGCGAGCTGCGTGTGGGTCCTGGCAACAGGTAGAGTGGTCGTTCAATTGACCTCTAGAGCTTCCCCTATATGTCTGTGCTTCTTGTCATCCTGGTGTTTTTATCCTTTGACAGGATCGGTGGTCGGGCCGTCGAAGAAGGCCTATGTAAAATAAACCTGGAAAGGGAAAAATGAAATATTGACAGTATATGTGTGTCCGGGATCGGTCGAGCTGAACTGTGGACCACAAGCTAGTTGTGCCTCCGTCGATGCCCATGGGATTTCTAGTGCGTAATTATGTACACGTGGTACAAATGCCACTACCTGATCGGGGCTGGGACGGAAGCCAAATTGCTAATCAAGCTCTTGATGAGCCGAGCTGTCCTATTGCAGCGTAGTCCGGACCTTCTTAACGGTGTCCAGGGGCTCGGCCGCCGGATTACGGTTCTGGTTGAGAAGGCCATTCTGTACTTCTACTGCTAGGGTGGCGGTGTGCTCCTCTGTATGGAGGGAGCGTTCCGTATTTCCGTTGACCGTGATGACGCCGCGTGTACCGGGCATCTTGAGCATAAGATAGGCATAGTGTGGCACTGCATTGAATCAAGCGAACGCAGTTCGTCTGAGCAGTGCGTGATAGCTGCTGCGAAAGGGGACGATGTCCAAGATTAATTCCTCGCTTCGGAAATTGTCCGGAGACCTGAAGGCAACTTCTAGCGTGATTGCGCCCATGCAACGGGCCTCGTCACCTGATATGACTCCTTTGAAGGTAGTCTTTGTGGGCTTGTTCCGTGATGGATTGATGCCCATTTTTCGCACTGTGTCCTGATAAAGCAGGTTGAGGCTGCTACCTCCGTCCATAAGGACGCGTGTCAAGCGAGATCCATCGATGATTGGGTCGAGGACTAGTGTGGCTGAACCGCCATGACGGATGCTGGTCGGGTGGTCCCGACGATCAAAGGTGATCGGGAATGACTACCATGGTTTGAATTTTGGGGCGACTGGCTCTATCGCATAGACGTCCCTTAGTGCGCATTTCCGCTCCCTTTTGGGGATGTGTGTAACATATATCATGTTTACTATTTTCACTTGAGGGGGAAACTTCTTCTGTCCCCCTGTGTTCGGTTGCCGGGGCTCCTCGTCGTCGTCCTCACTTTGTGATCCCTTTTCCCTGTTCTCGGCGTTTAATTTGCCGACCTGTTTAGAAACCCAACAGTCTCTGTTAGTATGATTGGCTGGTTTTTCCGGGGTGCCATGTATCTGGCACGGGCGATCGAGTATGCGATCCAGGCTGGATGGTCCCTGATTGTTTCTCTTGTATGGTTTCTTCCGCTAGTTGGACATGGAGCCACTAAATCCGGCATTGACTGTAGTGTCGTCGGTATTATCACCATTGCTTCGGCGTTCGTGTCTGTTACGCCAGAGCTTGCCGTTGTTGTTCTTAACCTCGGAGGGGCCTGCCTCACTAGCTGTGTTTTTGCTGCGAGCCAACCAACTATCCTCACCCGCGCAAAAGCGGGTCATGAGTGCCGCGAGGGCTGCCATAGATTTTGGATTTTCTTGGCCGAGGTGGCGGGCGAGCCATTCATCGCGGATGCTATGTTTAAAGGCCGCTAAGGCTTCGGCATCCGGACAGTCGACAATCTGGTTCTTTTTAGTTAGGAACCTAGTCCAGAACTTCCTGGCTGACTCCCCAGGCTGTTGAACTATGTGACTTAAGTCATCGGTGTATGGCGGCCGAACATATGTACCTTGGAAGTTGTCGAGAAAAGCTTCTTCTAGGTCCCCCCAGCTGCTGCTACGTCTTGAGCTTGCGTTGGTTTTCCCCGAAGAGGAGAGGATGATGCAGCAGAGTAGCATAAGTATTTCCCTCAGTTTTTGAGAACCAAGGTATCAATCCAGTAGGAGGCCACGCGCAAGTCCCTCGTACCTACACGAAGCAAATAACTCCTTGCAACCAACGCGAATAGGGGTTGTCAATCCCTTCACGGTCACTTACGAGAGTGAGATCTAATAGATATGATAGATAATATTTTTGGTATTTTTGGTATAAAGATGCAAAGTAAAATAAAAGGCAAAGTAAAAAAGCAAAGCAATAATAAAAGCGTAGGAAGATTAATATGATGAGAATAGACCCGGGGGCCATAGATTTCACTAGTGGCTTCTCTCAAGAGCATAAGTATTCTACGGTGGGTGAACGAATTACTGTTGAGCAATTGACAGAATTGAGCATAGTTATGAGAGTATCTAGGTATGATCATGTATATAGGCATCACGTCCGAGACAAGTAGACCGACTCTGCCGCATCTACTACTATTACTCCACTCGTCGATCGCTATCCAGATGCATCTAGAGTATTAAGTTAATGAAAACAGAGTAACGCCTTAAGCAAGATGACATGATGTAGAGGAATAAATTCATGCAATATGATAAATAACCCATCTTGTTATCCTCGATGGCAACAATACAATACGTGCCTTGCTGCCCCTACTGTCACTGGGAAAGGACACCACAAGATTGAACCCAAAGCTAAGCACTTCTCACATTGCAAGAACTACCAATCTAGTTGGCCAAACCAAACGGATAATTCGAAGAGACTTGCAAAGATAACCAATCATACATAAAATAATTCATAGAAGATTCAAATATTGCTCATAAATAATCTTGATCATAAACCCACAATTCATCGGTCTCAACAAACACACCGCAAAAAGAAGATTACATTGAATAGATCTCCACGAGAGAGGGGGAGAACATTGTATTGAGATCCAAAAAGAGAGAAGAAGCCATCTAGCTATTAACTATGGACCCGAAGGTCTGAAGTAAACTACTCACACTTCATCGGAGAGGCTATGATGATGATGTAGAAGCCCTCCGTGGTGGATTCTCCTTCTGGCGGAGCTCCGGAACAGGCCCGAAGATGGGATCTCGTGGATACAGGAAGTTGCGGCAGTGGAATTAGGTTTTTGGCTCCGTAGCTGGTCTGTTGGTGGTACGTAGGTATATATAGGAGGAAGGAGTACGTCGGTGGAGCTTCGGGGGCCTATGAGGCAGGGGGCACGCCCTAGGGGGGCGCTGATACGTCTCCAACGTATCTATAATTTATGAAGCATTCATGCTATTTTATTTTCTGTTTTGAATGATTATGGGCTTTATTATACACTTATATATTACTTTTGGGACTAACCTATTAACCGGAGGCCCAGCCCATATTGTTGTTTTATTGCCTGTTTCAGTATTTCGAAGAAAAGGAATATCAAATGGAGTCCAAACGGAATGAAACCTTCGGCAGCGTTATTTTTTGGAAGAATATGATCCTCGAGACTTGGAGTTCATGTCAGAAGATCCCCGAGGACTCCACGAGATAGGAGGGCGCCCCCTGTAGGGCGCGGCCCCCTATCTCATGGGCCCCTCGAGCACCTCTCGACCGACTTCTTTCGCCTATATATGCCTACATACCCTAAAACCATCGAATATCAAGATAGATCGGGAGTTCCGCTGCCGCAAGCCTCTATAGCCACCAAAAAACCCTCGGGAGCCCATTTCGGCACCCTGCCGGAGGGGGGAATCCATCAGCAGTGGCCATCTTCATCATCCCGGCACTCTCCATGACGAGGAGGGAGTAGTTCACCATCGGGGCTGAGGGTATGTACCAGTAGCTATGTGTTTGATCTCTCTCTCTCTCTCTCTCTCTCTCTCTCTCTCTCTCTCTCTCGTGTTCCCTCTATGGCACGATCTTGATGTATCGCGAGCTTTGCTATTATAGTTGGATCTTATGACGTTTCTCCCCCTCTACTCTCTTGTGATGAATTGAGTTTCCCCTTTGAAGTTATCTTATCAGATTGAGTCTTTGATTTGAGAACACTTGATGTATGTCTTACCGTGTTTATCTGTGGTGACAATGGGATATCACGTGCCACTTGATGTATGTTTTGGTGACCAACTTGCGGGTTCCTCCCATGAACCTATGCATAGGGGTTGGGACACGTTTTCTTGACTCTCCGGTAGAAACTTTGGGGCACTCTTTGAAGTACTTTTATGTTGGTTGCATGAATCTGAGATTGTGTGATGCATATCGTATAATCATGCCCACGGATACTTGAGGTGACGATGGAGTATCTAGGTGACATTAGGGTTTTGTTTGATTTGTGTCTTAAGGTGTTATTCAAGTATGAACTCTTTAATAGATCGATCCGAAAGAATAACTTTGAGGTGGTTTCGTACCCTACCATAATCTCTACATTTGTTCTCCGCTATTAGTGGATTTGGAGTGACTCTTTGTTGCATGTTGAGGGATTGTTATATGATCTATCTATGTTATTATTGTTGAGAGAACTTGCACTAGTGAAAGTATGAACCCTAGGCCTTGTTTCCTATCATTGCAATACCGTTTACGCTCACTTTTATCCTTAGTTACCTTGCTGTTTTTGATATTTTCAGATTACAAAAACCTATATCTACCATCCATATTGCACTTGTATCACCATCTCTTCGCCGAACTAGTGCACCTATACAATTTACCATTGTATTGGGTGTGTTTGGGACACAAGAGACTCTTTGTTATTTGGTTGCAGGGTTGCTTGAGAGAGACCATCTTCATCCTACGCCTCCTACATATTGATAAACCTTCGGTCATCCACTTGATGGAAATTTGCTACTGTCCTACAAACCTGTGCACTTGCAGGCCCAACAACGTCTACAAGAAGAAGGTTGTGTAGTAGACATCAAGCTCTTTTTTGGCGCCGTTGCCGGCGAGCTGAGTGCTTGAAGGTATATCTTTAGATCTTGCAATCGAATCTTTTTGTTTCTTGTTTTATCACTAGTTTAGTTTATAAAAGAAAACTAAAAAATGGAGTTAAGTTTTTAATATCTTTCGTGAGTTTGATGGAAAGGAAAATTGTGCTCAAGTGCTAGAAGAAGAATGCATTAAAATGCTCGATACTAAATCTTTGAATGATGAGCATGGTTGCAATGTTGTTAGTATAAACTCCTTGAATATCCATAGTACTAATGATGATTGCTCTAGTCATGATGAAAATATATCTTATGAGCATGTCAACTTTTGTGGAGTGCATGTTTGCATGAACACACCAAATAGAGAAGATATATATTGCAAGAGGCATAAGTATTTAGAAACTAAGAAATTGCAAGAAAGGCTAGATAAGAGTGCGGAGAATTTAAGATATCTTTCCTGTTGTGAATTTTGCAATAAACAAGATCATTTACATCTCCAATGCAAATTGTTTCATGATCGGATCGTGTCCAAAAATTGTGATGATTTGACCTCCCTTTCTCATTACAATGAACTTAGATTGCTTTTGGGTTGTGAAGAGTTGAAATGTTTAACTAAGCCTATTCCAGAATTTAATCTTAAGCATTTTCTTGATATTGATCTAGAAAAGATTTATTGCATTGAAAATCCTTATATTGCCAATTACCTAAAGAAAAGAAATCAAATGGAAGATGATGAGAATACTAATGAAAGGGAAGAGACTTCCCAATCTCCTCCTATTATTTCTTATGATGAATCAGGTAACGAGGAGGAGCTTTCTATTCAACCAATCTTATCAATAAGGAGCTCAAAGAGGAAGGTTGAACCTACACATAATGTGAATAAGAAAAAGAAAAGAAAGAGCAACAAAGGTAGAAAGGTATCCCTCCCAAAAGATGTTGCCCCTACTACTCATTGTGATGATGATAATTGCTTTACTATTGGTGCTATCCATATTTTTAATGACGAGAGTGATTATGCTTATGATATGAAAGAGCCCGAGCTTGGGGAAGCTATGTTTAATGAGGATGAAATATTTGAGAATATATTTGCTGAAATTAATGTTTGTCTCAAGCTTGGGGATGCTATGTTTAATGAAGATGATATTTTTAGCACCCTAAGTTTTGATATGCAAAGTTGTTATGATGATAGCATGCCTCCTACCTATGATGATTATTGTAACATCCCAAAATTCTAAATTTTGGAATGTTATATTAGATAAATAACTATGCTTGTTGTCTGATTGTTTGTTTGAGTGATTGAGTGAAATTGAGTGGAATTGAGTGGAATTTGAAATTTTTGAACTTTGGATGAGAGAGAATAAAATGACTTTCCCAAAACTATCTCCTTTGCCCTTTTTGGATCTCAATGAATTCAATTCCATTCCAACACCAAACCCTAGAGTGAAGATGAAATGACTTCTTCCATTTGAAATGAAAAGGGTTTTGAAAAGATTTGAATTTCATTTGAGAATATTTCAAATTCAAAGCTTTATGCAACTCAATGATTTTCATGAGGGAAGATAAAATGACTTCTTCAATTATATGAAATATGAGTTGGAAGTTAAAAAAAATATCAAATTGAAAGTCATTTGAAAGTGCCTTGAAACCCCCTTTGGAATTTGAGTGCCATTTGGAGTTTCAGAAGATTTTGAGTTTTGGAGTTTGAATTTAAATTTTGGTAATGGGAATCATTTCAAAAACTATACCTGATAAATACTTGAGAAAAGGTATGAGAGGAGTAAACATGACACTCCAAAAATATCAGAGAAAAAAACATTGCCAAAAGTTTGAAATTCAAATTTGAGTTTTATTTGAATTTTGGAAAAATGATTTTTATAAACTTTGGATTTTGCCCTCGAAAATGTTCAAATGATAGGAATATTCCCCGATCATTTTGATATATATATGTCCTATATAAAATATTTATATTTTAAATTATATCTCTATTTTTATTTTTTTCAAAAGAATAAATTAGAAAAAAAAAAAAAAATACCCAGGCGCCACCAGCTAACTGCCCAGCCAAGACTGGCGACCACCCGGCGGCCCCGAACTGGCCCGAATTAACGGCCGAGCCCAGCCAATGAGCCGGCCAGTAGCGAGCCGACCGCACCCAGGCCGATCGCCTCCGCGTCGGTCGACCGACCAGCGCCGCCTCCCCTCTCCCTCACTGCCAAAGGGCCCCACTGTCTCCTTCCTCGATCACGCGCCCCTCGCCCGCCACCTCGCCGGATCGAAGGATCCGGATTCGATCCTCCCGATTTACCCCATCGCCCCACCCTATATATACCCCTCCCTTTTATTCCCCCCCTCGCCCCTCGCCGGACCCTCTCTCCCTTCTCACGCACTCGCCGGAACCCGAGCCCACCACCGCCGCCATTTCCCTCGCCGCCGACGCCCTAGCCCACCCCGATCTCGCCGGACTCCACCAGACGGACCCCCGAGCCCGTCTGCACCCGCCGAAGCCCTCCGCCGACGCCCCCGACCACCAGAGACGCCGACGCACTCGCCACCCGAGCCGCCGCCGCCGTCGAACTCCGGTGAGCCACCGGACCTCTCCCCCGCCGTCCGATCTCGTTTGTGCGGCGTAGATTAGAACCCCCGAAGGGGTATGTTTCTTTTAAAATAAACCCGGTTCGCTCCGGTTCGTTCCGGTTTAGTTTAAGTTAGGGTTTTTATTTTAGATCGGTCCGATTCGTTTAACCGTAGGGCCCGTTTAGTTATATTACGCTCAGTGCGTAGGTTAGGCCCATTAGGCCATTTTTTCTTTATTTTCGTTTTTCTGTTTTAACAGAATAGTTTCCGATTTGAAAAATTCAATTCTTTTATTCTACTTAATATTTTTTTGTGATTCTTTTTTTGTTGGTTTGCAAATTTATTATAGTTTCTGTAGAATATATAATTAGCTATGTTAAAATTATTTATAATTGCTTTATTTTAAATTTAGTCAGAATAGTAAATCTGCTATAAAATGAGTTAGGAAAATTATTTTTGGGTGATTCTTTTTGTCCCAACTTAGTTTTGTCATTGCCAAACCGTAGGAATTAATTTGGGCATTTTAGGATTAATAAAAAAATTAGTTTCTAGCAGATTCATGTTATTCTTAATTAATTAACTAGCTACTGTTTTCCTATTATTTTAATTAGCAAATAACTTTATTTTTCACATGTGATTGATTATTCTAGGATAGATTCTGTCACTTTAGAGCATGAACTTTTATTTATAATAAATAAAACTTTTATTTTGTTTTTCTTAATAGAACTTGAATTAGGCCTAATAGGAGTTTTATAATAGCTTTTAAATTGATTCTTTTTGCTCCTAGTTGCATGATGCATTCTTTTCTGTTAAGTTAACAAAGACCCATGTTTAGGTTATGTTAAGAAATTTTTTGTTATGTAAAACTATTTTTAGTTGTTGTTTGAAGTAGGAAAACTTTGAGTTGGATTTCTTCGAGTTTTCCTTTGGGTTTTGATTCGTTTGTTTTGGTGTGTTATGTTACTATGCTATTGTGTTAAGTGATCATGTGCTATGTGCTTATTATGGTTATTGTTTGCCTCGGTAGAATTTCCGGAGTGCGAAGCTTGCTACCACGAGTCCCTAGTTTTCGAAGATCGTCAGCAAGGCAAGTTCACTTTGACCATGCTTTCATACCTATGTTTTATTGCATTTAGTGGCTTCTTTGCAACCACCCCTCAGTAGTGTTATTGAATCCTTGCAGTTGAGTAGTATGCATGAGGTAGGAACCCATCACCCTGTTACCAAGCCCGGGACGTTATTTATTTTAATGCTACGCTATAGTAGACGGGGTTTGGTATGAGTGCTCAGGAGTGGTGTGAGAATGGAGGATCTACGTCAATGACGACAACACCATGATGAAATCATGCAAGGACTGCATCTTCAAGGCCTCAAGACTTCAAGACTCGAGACAAGAATTCAATACACACTCTTTGGGTGAAGGATTGGTTGACGGGCACCTGGAGGAACCAGTGGTTGGCGGGATGCATGGAGAAGCGCCATGACATCTTGCGGAAAGCTTCACCCAGACCCAAAGAGACGGAAGAATACTTCATGCCCGGAAGCTTACCCGCAACCGCAAGTCAATATGGGCTCTGGCTTGGTTGACCTTAGTTGTGACTCTGGCTGGGACGGTGCTAGCAGATGTAGAACTACGGTAGGATTGGATGGGCACCGGACAGTGGTCAGAGGAACTCTTCGGAAGACCATGTTTCGGTCATCTTGTTCCCAAACATCCTGAAGTGCGAGAACGTAAAGAGAGGGATCGAATCTTGCGGGTAAAGTGTACAAACCTCTGCAGAGGGTTATAAACCTAATCGATTAGCCGTGTCCCCGGTTACGGACAATTTGAGCATCTGGACTTGGATCTATCTCGGAACTCTCAACACCGGATTGATAACTTAATTGTGGGCAACTTATGATGATTTTTGGCTATGAGACATCGGTTGGCGGAACCATGTCATGATAGAAAACTCCATAGTACAGACTTCATTTATTCCTTTGAGGTAGGGAAAATAAAACTAGCTTTTACGCAAACAAAACTCAGATACAGAGCCATAAAGCCATATTGCATATAGTATAGTTTTATCATCTGTTTTCTCATATTGTGATCTTGTCGGTACATTCAATGTACTGACCTACACGGCTGCAACGTATCATGTTGCAGATACTTTCTTCCGACGAGTAAGAGTACGGTACAGGGTTACGGTCTACACTCAAACTGCCGATGGCATTGATGGGACTCCACACCCGTTTGTTTGTTTCCGCTGAGTATTATGAGGTATATATCAGTTTTACGTTAATTATACATGTGATTGCACTTTGATATATACATTGATGTCTTGTGTGTGCCAAAGATACTGATCCGTGGATGGCACAATTACACGAGGCTTGACCGTCGAGGTCGGGTCGCTCTGAAATGGTATCGAGCACATGTTGGCTGTAGAACGTGACCCTAGAAAATGACTTAGTAATATGAAGACCCCAATAGGAATGACCTTTGTTTTGTACTACTCTCGTAACACCTGATCTCTTTTATGAACCTTCCTTATTTCAAACTATAGATGGAGAGCTACATTCGAACAAAAGAGAACACTACGAGAAGGTTCTTGGAGGCCCCTTCCTTGTGGAGCTAGTCAGCTGCTGAAGTTACCGATACCGAGATCAAGGCAACTAAGAGGACGTCTAGATCGTGGGGAGTCAAGACCCAAGTTTTGGTCGTAAAGAAGACCCCAAGACTGCGACATCAGCTTCGAACTATAAATGGTGATCGTGATATGGGCATCAACACTGCCGTCCCCGATGCTATTGCACGCTTATGCTATCGTCATCGTGCTGCACTAAACCCACACTTCTTTGGAAAGATTGGATGGCAGAAGTTTGATGGAGCAACTATTGCCTTGACGGAAGCGCAAAAGATGAAGTTCTCCCGCTTTTAGTGTACAATCAGGATCTGGAACAATACGTCAAGAATCTTCGATGGACCTCCGGAAGCCCTGTTTGACAATGAAGCACTACGAGAAGAGGTCAAGACTCAGAGACTGAAGGTAAACAAGCTGGAGGAGGAGAACCTCGAGATCTCGAGAATGCGTCAGGAACTGAAAAGCAGCAGGACCATGTCTCATGCCAAGGACGTTGAAATCCAGAAGCTCAAGGAACAACTTCAGGACATACAGGGTCGTCACAAGAAACTCCGCGTCGACAGGGAAAATCTAGCAGAAGAACTGGAGGAGATCAAGTCCACACAGAAGAAACCCCAGTGGGGACAATGACCAAGTTCCTAATAAATTAGCTTAGTAGTATCGCACCATGAGAGAAATAAAGATGAACGCTTTCTCGATTTAAGTATCTGACCATACCAATTTATGTGGGTGGCGATACTGTAGAATAAATGAATGCTTGGTTGCTATTATTTTTGTGTGTTTATTGAATGGTTGGATAGATGCGATATTCGTAGGCTTGTACTTATTTCAACCATGAGAGACGTAAGTTACGGAAGAATGGTAGAAGGCCTTCATATGGGAAAAGCATCAGGAATTGGAAACTCCCGAGCATTGAAGACCTGAAGAAATGAGGACTTAGAAACGAAAACATAGTAGAACGGCCCATTACAAACGGTACTTTTGAGCTAGGATTCTTTTGTTGATGGGTGGGTATTTGCTTTCTCTTTCTATCTCAACCAGACCCCGAAATCTTGAACCCATGGACAACTGAACACCAAACTTTTCTGGAGACAATTGCAATTTCCCCATGGAGATACATTCCTTGTTCTGAGCACCCCTCTTATCCTACACATGCAGATGACAACCCTTTATGAGTCTTTCCTTAAGGGCCCTGAAACGATCATGACCCTGACAAGTGATCATGATTACCCGAAGATCCTGAAGGACATGATGAAGCATATTCACCTTGAAGGAGATGCAGTCTACAAAGGCTACCCCTTCATGCAAAAGGGAGTGGAACTTTGGTATGTGGAGGTACACCTCCACCGTTCGAAAGGAGTTTGCCCAAAGATGATGGGGCAGTACTTTTTCATTTCACGGGTGCCACAAGCAATTTTCTTCGATGCTGTTCGTGAAGCAGCCATGGAAGCCATACGCCAGATCGGAGAAATACTTGAAGCAAGACTCCGTTATACTCAGGAATACCTAAGCGAAGTGCATGCAGAGATGATGGAGATGAAGCTCAAGGCCACCACGATGAAACAGAAGATTGAAGATTTCAAGGCGAATGACGCACAATTCCAGTGGGACTGAAGAATCCTCAAGGAGGAAAAATGAATAAAGTTGGAAGTAATGTCTGACCATACCGAACCATGTGGGTGGCAGCATTTGTAACAGAGTACCTTTTGGAAGTTGGATTTACGAAAAAATGATTAAGGATGTAATGAAAGATTGATATGAAAATAATGAGATTTTATGGATAAACTTGTGCATTTCTTTTTGTCATAGTACTCTGTAAAGCCACAGGATCAATGAAGAAAGAAATGTGTTATTCATGACGGCCCATAGCAGGAAGCTGGACAAATAAGTTGGAGTTTTGTATGATCGTCACCACAAGGGTATGAAGGAAGAAGTACTATTGGATTTACAGGAGATGTAATGTTGGAATATGGAATGATAATCCTAGGAAGGATGAATTAAACTTGTACTAGTGTTGAAGTGGGCCATAACCCACAGGCCCAGGATTTTGAAAAGGAACGGATGTAACCCTGATAAAGGAATAAATTTGGAAGAATCAGTGATCCAATCAGCATACATTTCGTAGGAGGTTACGCAAAAACCTGAGAGTGGTGAAGTAACGATAGATGTTTTGTTTGGCTTGCTGAACCAAAGGATTTACTCGAGCCCAGTTCGAGAACAAGAGAAATTCTGCAATGCTTGTGAGTATGCCCAAGTGTTAGAATACGTGATTCACTGTTTACGTATGTGGTAATGATTCAAGTACGGGATGGATTGGCCCCCATACCGGAGACTTCTATCATGAACTATCATATGTTGATGGAAAATCAGAGAGCCTCGAAAACTCTAGAAGTGTGTCGACGCGATAAGCCATAAAACCATACAATGGTAGTACGATGGAACCCTTTACAGGCAACCGTTGCCAATCGTAGGTTATACGGTGAAGTTCAACCCAGACCCGTTTTCTGCAGGAGAAACCATTAATGGTAGACCACCATGAGTGTTTCGATAGTTGCCTAGAATGGACACAGACCTATCAGCTAAGAAGATCCAGTCCCGGACGAACTTCAACTTTGACGAACCGACCCAAGATGCTTCTGACAGAAGAGCGTTACTGAAGGAGCTATTGTAAGATATATGAAAAGACAGATATTGTCAGCACTCCTGAGGAAGTATCTGAGTTTATTGGAACCGTAATCATGCTTTTAAGTGTGGTAGCACCCCTGACCCTTCCGACCAAACGTTTGCAAGCAGACCCCAACCCCTAACCTTTTCTTGCTAGCCTCTTCGAATCTCGAGGGCGAGATTCATTTTAAGTGTCGTAGGTTTGTAACATCCCAAAATTCTAAATTTTGGAATGTTATATTAGATAAATAACTATGCTTGTTGTCTGATTGTTTGTTTGAGTGATTGAGTGAAATTGAGTGGAATTTGAAATTTTTGAACTTTGGATGAGAGAGAATAAAATGACTTTCCCAAAACTATCTCCTTTGCCCTTTTTGGATCTCAATGAATTCAATTCCATTCCAACACCAAACCCTAGAGTGAAGATGAAATGACTTCTTCCATTTGAAATGAAAAGGGTTTTGAAAAGATTTGAATTTCATTTGAGAATATTTCAAATTCAAAGCTTTATGCAACTCAATGATTTTCATGAGGGAAGATAAAATGACTTCTTCAATTATATGAAATATGAGTTGGAAGTTAAAAAAAATATCAAATTGAAAGTCATTTGAAAGTGCCTTGAAACCCCCTTTGGAATTTGAGTGCCATTTGGAGTTTCAGAAGATTTTGAGTTTTGGAGTTTGAATTCAAATTTTGGTAATGGGAATCATTTCAAAAACTATACCTGATAAATACTTGAGAAAAGGTATGAGAGGAGTAAACATGACACTCCAAAAATATCAGAGAAAAAAAAAACATTGCCAAAAGTTTGAAATTCAAATTTGAGTTTTATTTAATTTTGGGAAAAATGATTTTTTATAAACTTTGGATTTTGCCCCTGGAAAAATGCTCAAATGATAGGGAATATTCCCCTGATCATTTTGATATATATATATATATGTCCTATATAAAATATTTATATTTTAAATTATATCTCTGTTTTATTTTTTCAAAAATAAATTAGAAAAAAAAAAAAAATACCCAGCGCCAGCCAGCTAATCGCCCAGCCAAGACTGGCGACCCACCCGGCGGCCCACGAACCAGCCCAATAACGGCCGAGCCAGCCAATGAGCTGGCCAGTGAGCCGACCGCACCCACACCGAATCGCCTCCGCGTCGGTCGACCGACCGCGCCGCCTCCCTCTCCCTCACTGCCAAAGGGCCCCACTGTCTCCTTCCTCGCCTGCCCTTCTCGCCAGCCGCTGCCGCCGGATCCCAAGGATCCGGATTCGATCCTCCCGATTTACCCCTCGCCCGCCCTATATACCCCTCCCCGCACCCCATCCCCCCCTCGCCCCTCGCGGACCCTCTCTCCTTCTCACGCACTCGCGAACCCGAGCCCACCACCGCCATTTCCCTCGCTGACGCCCTAGCCCACCCGATCTCGCGGACTCCACCAGACGGACCCCGAGCCTGTCTGCACCCTGAGCCCTCCCGACGCCCCGACCACCGGAGACGCTGACGCACTCGCCACCCAAGCCGCCGCCGCCGTCGAACTCCGGTGAGCCACCGGACCTCTCCCCCGCCGTCCGATCTCGTTTGTGCGGCGTAGATTAGAACCCCCGAAGGGGTATGTTTCTTTTAAAATAAACCCGGTTCGCTCCGGTTCGTTCCGGTTTAGTTTAAGTTAGGGTTTTTATTTTAGATCGGTCCGAGTCGTTTAACCGTAGGGCCCGTTTAGTTATATTACGCTCAGTGCGTAGGTTAGGCCCATTAGGCCATTTTTTCTTTATTTCGTTTTTCTGTTTTTACAGAATAGTTTCCGATTTGAAAAATTCATATCTTTTATTCTACTTAATATTATTTTGTGATTCTTTTTTGTTGGTTTGCAAATTTCTTATAGTTTCTGTAGAATATATAATTAGCTATGTTAAAATTATTTATAATTGCTTTATTTTAAATTTAGTCAGAATAGTAAATCTGCTATAAAATGAGTTAGGAAAATTATTTTTGGGTGATTCTTTTTGTCCCAACTTAGTTTTGTCATTGCCAAACCGTGGGAATTAATTTGGGCATTTTAGGATTAACAAAAAATTTAGTTTCTAGCAGATTCATGTTATTCTTAATTAATTAACTAGCTATTGTTTTCCTATTATTTTAATTAGCAAATAACTTTATTTTTCACATGTGATTGATTATTCTAGGATAGTTTCTGTCACTTTAGAGCATGAACTTTTATTTATAATAAATAAAACTTTTATTTTATTTTTCTTAATAGAACTTGAATTAGGCCTAATAGGAGTTTTATAATAGCTTTTAAATTGATTCTTTTTGCTCCTAGTTGCATGATGTATTCTTTTCTGTTAAGTTAACAAAGACCCATGTTTAGGTTATGTTAAGAAAATTTTTGTTATGTAAAACTATTTTTAGTTGTTGTTTGAAGTAGGAAAACTTTGAGTCGGATTTCTTCGAGTTTTCCTTTGGGTTTTGATTCGTTTGTTTTGGTGTGTTATGTTACTATGCTATTGTGTTAAGTGATCATGTGATATGTGCTTATTATGGTTATTGTTTGCCTCGGTAGAATTTCCGGAGTGCGAAGCTTGCTACCACGAGTCCCTAGTTTTCGAAGATCGTCAGCAAGGCAAGTTCACTTTGACCATGCTTTCATACCTATGTTTTATTGCATTTAGTGGCATCTTTGCAACCACCCCTCAGTAGTGTTATTGAATCCTTGAAGTTGAGTACTCCCTCCGTCCGGAAATACTTGTCGGAGAAATGGATGAATCTAGACGTATTTTAGTTATAGATACATCCATTTTTATCCATTTCTCCGACAAGTATTTCGGGACGGAGGGAGTAGTATGCATGAGGTAGGAACCCATCACCCTGTTACCAAGCCCGGGACGTTATTTATTTTAATGCTACGCTATAGTAGACTGGGTTTGGTATGAGTGCTCAGGAGTGGTGTGAGAATGGAGGATCTACGTCAATGACGACAACACCGTGATGAAATCATGCAAGGACTGCATCTTCAAGACTCGAGACAAGAATTCAATACACACTACTGGGTGAAGGATGGTTGACGGGCACCCTGGAGGAACCAGTGGTTGGCCGGGATGCATGGAGAAGCGCCATGACATCTTGCGGAAAGCTTCACCCAGACCCAAAGAGACGGAAGAATACTTCATGCCCGGAAGCTTACCTGTGCAACCGCAAGTCAATATGGGCTCTGGCTTGGTTGACCTTAGTTGTGACTCTCGCTGGGACGGTGCTAGCAGATGTAGAACTACGGTAGGATTGGATGGGCACCGGATAGTGGTCAGAGGAACTCTTCGGAAGACCATGTTTCGGTCATCTTGTTCCCAAACACCCTGAAGTGCGAGAACGTAAAGAGAGGGATCAAATCTTGCGGGTAAAGTGTACAAACCTCTGCAGAGGATTATAAACCTAATCGATTAGCCGTGTCCCCGGTTACGGACAATTTGAGCATCTGGACTTGGATCTATCTCGGAACTCTCAACACCGGATTGATAACTTAATTGTGGGCAACTTATGATGATTTTTGGCTATGAGACATCGGTTGGCGGAACCATGTCATGATAGAAAACTCCATAGTACAAACTTCATTTATTCCTTTGAGGTAGGGAAAATAAAACCAGCTTTTACGCAAACAAAACTCAGATACAGAGCCATAAAGCCGTATTGCATATAGTATAGTTTTATCATCTGTTTTCTCATATTGTGATCTTGCCGGTACATTCAATGTACTGACCTACACGGCTGCAACGTATCATGTTGCAGATACTTTCTTCCGACGAGTAAGAGTACGGTACAGGGTTACGGTCTACACTCAACCTGCCGATGGCGTTGATGGGACTCCACACCCGTTTGTTTGTTTCCGCTGAGTATTATGAGGTATATATCAGTTTTACGTTAATTATACATGTGATTGCACTTTGATATATACATTGATGTACTGTGTGTGCCAGCATACTGATCCAGGGATGGCACAGTACACAGAGGCTTGACCGTCTGAGGTCGGGTCGCTACAATTATATTGATGAAAGTGGGTTCGGAAGAGTGTCAACTTTAGGAAGTAGTGATCCCACTATTTTGGAGGATGTTGAATTTTATTGCGATGAATATGAAAGTGGATTTGGAAGAGTGTCAACTTTATTTAGTGATTCCACTATCTTGGGAGAAGTTTCAATCGATTATGATGAGAACGAAGTTGCTACTTATGATGATTATTGTGATGAAACTTATGCTACAAAAAGTAGTGATGATTATATTTACAAATCTTGTCATGATTACGATTACCCTTTTTCTGAACATTACTCTTTTAATGTGGAAACAATTTTTAGTGTTCAAGTCTCTTATGATACTCCCAATATTCCGAATGAGAAGAATTTTGCTTATGTGGAGAGTAGTAAATTTTCTATGCTAGTAGATCATGAAAAGAATGATTTAAGTGCTGGTTATATTGTTGAATTCATTCATGATGCTACTGAAAATTATTATGAGGTAGGAACATATGCTTGTAGGAGTTGCAATAATGTCAAGTTTCCTCTCTATGTGCTTCAATTTTTGAAGTTGTGCTTGTTTTGCCTTCCTATGCTAGTTGATTATTGTTCCCATAAGTTGTTTGCTCACAAAATCCCTATGCATAGGAAGTGGGTAAGACTTAAATGTGCTAGTCATATTCTTCATGATGCTCTCTTTATGTTTCAATGCTTATGTCTTATGTGAGCATCATTGAAATCATCATGCCTAGCTAGGGGCGTTGAACGATAGCGCTTGTTGGGAGGCAACCCAATTTTATTTTAGTTTCTTGCTTTTTAGTTCTGTTTAGTAATAAATAATCCATCTATATTCTTGTTATATGTGTTTTCATGTTTTAATTAGTGTTTGTGCCAAGTAGAACCTTTGGGAAGACTTGGGTGAAGTCTTTATGATCATGCTGTAAAAAACAGAAACTTTAGCGCTCACGAGATTAGCTTCAACTTTTTAGTGGAGAGTGATATTTGTTTGATTCTTTTTTCAAATGATTACTAGACAAATTCCTCAGGTCCACCAATTTATTTTAGAATTTTTGGAGTTCCATAATTTTGCGTTAGTTACAGATTACTACAGACTGATCTGTTTTTGATAGATTCTGTTTTCATTGTGTTGTTTGCTTATTTTGATGACTCTATGGCTAGTAAAATAGTTTATAAACCATAGATAAGTTGAAATACAGTAGGTTTAACACCAATATAAATAAAGAATTAGTTCACTACAGTACCTTGAAGTGGTGTTTTGTTTTCTTTCGCTAACGGAGCTCACGAGTTTTATGTTAAGTTTTGTGTTGTGAAGTTTTCAAGTTTTGGGTAAAGATTCGATGGACTATGGAATAAGGAGTGGCAAGAGCCTAAGCTTGGGGATGCCCAAGGCACCCCAACGTAATATTCAAGGAAAACCAAGAGCCTAAGCTTGGGGATGCCCCGGATGGCATCCCCTCTTTCGTCTTCGTTCATCGGTAACTTTACTTGGAGCTATATTTTTATTCACCACATGATATGTGTTTTGCTTGGAGCGTCATTTTATATTGTTAGTATTTTCTTGCTGTTATTTAGAATAATGTTTTGCATCTTTAGTTTCAATAAAAAAGTCAAGGATAGCCTTTGCCATGCTTATTTTGCTAGTATACATGTTGCTGTTTGAAAACAGAAAGTTTACTGCAGTTGCAAAAATTCCCTAGAAAAGTCAGAGCATGATATAATGTTGAAACTTTTTGCATAATGAGATCTGACAAATTTAATTCAGTGATAATTTTATTTCATAATTTTTGGAGTTAGGGAAGTATTGATACTCTTGCATTCTTTACAGACTGTACTGTTTTGGCAGATTGCTGTTATGTTTGCACTGTTTGCATATGTTTGCTTGTTTAATGGTTCTATTTGAGGATAGGAGTATTAAATATGCAGAGGAATTTAGTATGAAATGTTGAATAATAATCTTAGTGATTTGTTACAGTAGAAAATGATAAGGTTTTGCATTGGTTTATACTAACCTATCTCACGAGTTCTTGTTGAGTTTGGTGTGGATGAAGCTTTTGAGAAATAGAGAAACCATGATATGAGAGGAATTAAGGAGACACAAAAGTTCAAGCTTGGGGATGCCCAAGGCACCCCAAGATAATATTTCAAGAAGTCTCAAGCATCTAAGCTTGGGGATGCCCCGATAGGCATCCCACCTTTCTTCTTCAACAATTATCGGTTAGTATCGGTTGAACCTAAGTTTTCGCTTCTTCACATGAGTTGTGCTATCCTTGCAATGTCATTTTATTTTGTTTTGATTGCTGTTTGAATACAATACCAAGATCTGAAATTCTTAAATGAGAGAGAGTCTTCGCATAGTTACATAATTATTTAGCTACTCATTGATCTTCACTTATATCTTTTTGGAGTAGTTTGTCATTTACTCGTGCGCTTCACTTATATCCTGTGAGTAAATGGTTGAATGAGTTGATTGTCATAAATCTGAAATTATATATGCCTCATTTTCTTATCCCATGGGGAGTAATGACTTCACGTCTAAGAAGTATAGGTTGTAAATTTATTGAAGGTTAGCAAGCGTTGTATTGGTCATTTGAACAATTCATGAAAGAATACTGAAGGAAGAGAGATTTCACATATAAATATACTATCCTAGACATCTTTTATAGTTGGGAGCACTCATTAAGTATGACATGCTAAAGAGTTGATGTTGGACAAGGAAGACAACGTAATGGTTTGTGTTTTCCGACATCTCAGTTAAAGTATATTGTCATGGATCATTCAAACATGTTGAGCTTGCCTTTTCCCCCTCATGCTAGCCAAAATTCCTTGCACCAAGTAGAGATACTACTTGTGCATCCAAATATCCTTAAACCCAGTTTTGCCATGAGTGTCCACCATACCTACCTATGGATTGAGTAAGATCCTTCAAGTAAGTTGTCATCGGTGCAAGCAATAAAAATTGCTCTCTAAATATACATGACTTATTAATGCGGATAAAATAAGCTTTGTACGAACTTGTTATGGAAGCAATAAAAGCGACAGGCTGCATAATAAAGGTCCATATACAAGGGGTAATATAAAGTGACGTTCTTTCGCATTAAGATTTTGTGTATCCAACCCTAAAAGTGCATGACAACCTCTGCTTCCCTCTGCAAAAGGCCTATCTTTTACTTTATGTCTTTTACTTTATGCAAGAGTCAAGGTGATCTTCACCTTTCCCTTTTTCATTTTATCCTTTGGCAAGCACTTTGTGTTGGGGTGATCCTGATATATATATCCAATTGGATGTAAGTTAGCATGAACTATTATTGTTGACATCACCCAAAGGTGAATACATGTGGAGGCAACATTATAAGCCCCAATCTTTCTCTGTGTCTGATTAAAACTTCATAACCACAAGTATTGCGTGAGTGTTAGCAATTGTAGAAGACTATATGATGGTTGAGTATGTGAAGTTTGCTAGATCAAAGCTCTGACATAGACCCTTCCTAAAAATAGGATGAATTGCAATTGTTTAATGACTAAGAATGAAGTTTGCTAGTTTTCAAGGAAGTTTGTGGTCTATGCTTTGACATGTGAATTGCTTGTTACTTTATTGTGAGAAGTTTTATGAGGTGAACTACTGTTATGACATATTATCATGCTAGAATAGGTGATTGAAATTATCATTGATCAACCTTGTGCACCTTCTAGCATTCACACTTCATAAATTCTTTCTTTATCATTTACCTACTCGAGGACGAGTAGGAATTAAGCTTGGGGATGCTGATACGTCTCCAACGTATCTATAATTTATGAAGCATTCATGCTATTTTATTATCTGTTTTGAATGATTATGGGCTTTATTATACACTTTTATATTACTTTTGGGACTAACCTATTAACCAGAGGCCCAGCCCATATTGTTGTTTTATTGCGTGTTTCAGTATTTCGAAGAAAAGGAATATCAAACGGAGTCCAAACGGAATGAAACCTTCGGCAGCATTATTTTTGGGAAGAATATGATCCTGGAGACTTGGACTTCACGTCAGAAGATCCCCGAGGACTCCACGAGATAGGAGGGCGCCCCCCTGTAGGGCGCTGCCCCCTATCTCGTGGGCCCCTCGAGCACCTCCTGACCGACTTCTTTTGCCTATATATGCCTACGTACCCTGAAACCATCGAATATCAAGATAGATCGGGAGTTCCGCTGCCGCAAGCCTCTGTAGCCACCAAAAACCCCTCGGGAGCCCGTTCCGGCACCCTGCCGGAGGGGGAATCCATCACCAGTGGCCATCTTCATCATCCCGGCACTCTCCATGACGAGGAGGGAGTAGTTCACCCTCGGGGCTGAGGGTATGTACCAGTAGCTATGTGTTTGATCTCTCTCTCTCTCTCTCTCTCGTGTTCCCTCTATGGCACGATCTTGATGTATCGCGAGCTTTGCTATTATAGTTGGATCTTATCGGATTGAGTTTCCCCTTTGAAGTTATCTTATCGGATTGAGTCTTTGATTTGAGAACACTTGATGTATGTCTTGCCGTGTTTATCTGTGGTAACAATGGGATATCACGTGCCACTTGATGTATGTTTTGGTGACCAACTTGCGGGTTCCGCCCATGAAACTATGCATAGGGGTTGGCACACGTTTTCTTGACTCTCCGGTAGAAACTTTGGGGCACTCTTTGAAGTACTTTTATGTTGGTTGGATGAATCTGAGATTGTGTGATGCATATCGTATAATCATGCCCGCGGATACTTGAGGTGACAATGGAGTATCTAGGTAACATTATGGTTTTGGTTGATTTGTGTCTTAAGGTGTTATTCTAGTACGAACTCTTTAATAGATTGATCCGAAAGAATAACTTTGAGGCGGTTTCGTACCCTACCATAATCTCTACATTTGTTCTCCGCTATTAGTGGCTTTGGAGTGACTCTTTGTTGCATGTTGAGGGATTGTTATATGATCTATCTATGTTATTATTGTTGCGAGAAGTTGCACTAGTGAAAGTATGAACCCTAGGCCTTGTTTCCTATCATTGCAATACCGTTTACGCTCACTTTTATCCTTAGTTACCTTGCTGTTTTTATATTTTCAGATTACAAAAACCTATATCTACCATCCATATTGCACTTGTATCACCATCTCTTCGCCGAACTAGTGCACCTATACAATTTACCATTGTATTGGGTGTGTTGGGGACACAAGAGACTCTTTGTTATTTGGTTGCAGGGTTGCTTGAGAGAGACGATCTTCATCCTACGCCTCCTACGGATTGATAAACCTTAGGTCATCCACTTGAGGGAAATTTGCTACTGTCCTACAAACCTGTGCACTTGCAGGCCCAACAACGTCTAAAAGAAGAAGGTTGTGTAGTAGACATCAGGCGCCCTCCACCCTCGTGGCTGCCTCCCTCCTTTCTTGACCGAGGGTCCAAGTCTCTTGGATCGTATCTGATGAGAAAATCATGTTCCCGAAGGTTTCATTCCGTTTAGACTCCGTTTGATATTCCGTTTCTTTGAAACACTGAAATAGGCAAAAAGCAGCAATTCTGGGCTGGGCCTCCGGTAAATAGGTTAGTCCCAAAAGTAATATAAAAGTGGAAAATAAAGCTGTAACATCCCAAATTTTCAATTTGGAATGTTATACATTAGGTCATCATGCATATCATAATTTCTCGCATTTTTCCGATCCTAGAAATTTCACGCAACTCAAGGACCCTCGGAGAGAGTTGGAAGTTTCATAATTTTCATATTTGGGATCTCTCAAATTTTTGAAAATAGGATCATTGGATTATTTAAATTATCTTCATAAAGTTTTTCCTATAAAAATATCTTGAGAGGGAATAATATGACTTTCCCAAACAATTAGGAAAAATGAAGATATTATAAATGAACCAAATTTGGTTTTGGAGATTTATTTTGTTTAGGCAAAATGAGCTTTTAAAAAATATTTTGCATGTATTTTGTTTTTAAAGTTCATTTTGTTCGATTCATTTTATGAGTCGGAGAAAATTTGTTTTAATTAATTTGGAGTTCATTTGATATTTATTTTATTTGTTTTTGTTTTAAAGTTTATTTAAAAAAAACGCGCTTCTCGACCGAGGCCCACTGCCCAGCCAGCCAGCCTCCGGCCCACCTGCCCTGCCCATCCTCGTCTCCCTCCCGCGCCGAGTCCCGCTCGAGCACGGAGCGCCGCCACGGAGTCCGCCCGCCCGCCTCCCTCGACCCTCCCAAGCAACCCCGCCTCCTCCCCCCCCCTCTTAAATAGCCCCCCGCCCCTCTCTCTCTCCCAAACCCCGCCGCCCGAGCCGACCGCGCCCCTGCCGCCGCCATTGCCCCTGTCGTCAGCCGGACGACGCCGCCGGAGTCCCGCCGCCCCTCGCCGCCCGACCCGCCCGTCACCACCTCGCCGCCGAGAACTGGGGCGATCGCGGAGGTAGCCACCACCCGCCGCCCGATTCGTTATTCCCGTGAACCGTCCGGTTTTTTTTTTAAAAAATATTTGTTCGGTTTTTTAAAAAAAAACCTAGATCGGTTTTGTTTTTTTTGGTTTTCTTATTTAACGGACATTCACCGAACCGCTCGCTTCAAAGAAACGCGTTCGTTAGATTCGCTCGTTAACTAACGCTTGCTTTTTAACTCGCTCGTCGCTTTTTCTTTTAATCGGAATTAATCTGTTATTTTCTCGATTTGATTTCGATCTGATTTTCAAAACTGTTTTATTTCTCGCCGCTTATCGGAATCAGTGATTCAAGCGCTGAGTTTCAGAATGAAACCGCCGTTCGACTACTCTACTTTCACAGAGTTTTGCCACTGTGAAATTTTGACCTAATTTCGATCGCTAACCGAGAGGTTTCTCTCTCGAGTTTCGACTTTCGGAGTTTGTTTTGATTCGATTCTTTTGCAACCAGGGTTCTTAAGTTGAACTTTCTGGTTAGATCTTTTATTCGAGATTTCCTGTGCATTAGATGAGTACTTATTGTATGCTTGGTTGTTTGTCTGCGTTAGATCACCCGGAGTGCGCCGCTTGTTACTTCGAATCTCTAGGACTCGCGGATCATCAGCAAGGCAAGTAACACTTTGATCATGCCCTTCTACTACCCAGTTTTATGCATTAGATCTATTCCTCAAACTCTTGCATGATTAGGATCTAATTAAATTGTGGGATGGGAAGTAGATTGAGGTAGTACCTATCACCTGTTTTACTTATGAAACCTTGGGAGTTACTTCTACGTTTGCTTGTTCATGCTATGCTATGCTAGTAGACGTGGATTGGGTGAGTGAACATCCATGACAGATGTGAGATTGTTAATTAATGGTTTATCTAAGGTGGCAACCTAACACACATCTGGGTGGATTGAGGCACCTGGTTTCTATCAGACTTGCTCAGATTTCTTCGGACCGCCACCTGTGCTCTAAGGGATCATAAGATTATTCAAACTGAAACTTCCGTGCAGCCACAAGCCAATTATGGGCTCTGGCGTAGTTGACTAAGTCGTGCGAACTCTTACGGGTAGTCTAGCTGATGTAGGGGATGTAGGTTGGTACGGTCTACCCACATGTAAGGTGCTAGCGCTTCTGAAAGACTATGTCTCGGTCATCCGTTTCTCAAACACCATGTAGTGCGAGAACCAAGCGGAGGCGATCGAGTCTTGTGGGGAAAAGTGCGCAAACCTCTGCAGAGTGTAATAAACTAATCATGATTAGCCGTGTCCCCGGTTATGGACAATTTGAGTATCCGGTACTTGATTATCATGTGAATCTCAACATGTTACTACTAAATAAAAGCTATTGGGTTTTGATGAGTACTTTTTAATTGGGATTGAGGATGTCACAACCATCTTCAATGTTTAATAACCACCATGATAGTTAAATAAAATTATTCCTTTGATGTAGGGAAAAATCAGCTTTATGCAATGTAACAGAGAGCCTTACCACCAGCCAAATATGCATGTAGTATAGGCTTATTCATTCATTGCTCTTTATGTGTTACATTGCCAAGATATTCCATGTGTCACCCGTTGGCTGCAACTTTTTACGCTTGCACTTTTCGAATTTACGAGTAAGGTGTTAGGTCGTGGTTCTATTCTCATGATGCCGTTGGAGTTGATGGACTCGCTTATCTTCCAAGCCTTCCGCTGTTATCATTAGATGGCCTTAAGCCATATTTTTATTCAGTTCCCTTGTGGACATCGATGTAATAAGTGTGTGATTGCTACTCGCTATAAATCCTTCAAGTACTTTGTGGTGTCAGATTCTCGATCCAGGATGACATCGAGCACGAGCGCTAGATCCATTCGGTCTGGTCGCCACAGAGAATGGTATCGAGCACACGCGACCGTAGAGACACGACCACTAAGTTAAAGCCATAGATCACTCTCTCTTCTCATTTTTTCTAACTCCTCATCTTTTCTACTCTCTTTAGGATGACGGACGCGAAGATCAAGTACACCCAACCGGATGAAGGCACACCTTTTGGATTTCACTTGAAGGAAGTTACTAAGCACCAACATTGATTACCAAGCTTCACCGAACTTTCAACGCCACTCGCTCAAGAGGAGCGCCGAAGATTCATGCTCACGCTCCAGAAGGACATTCGCCCCAATCACCAAGCCAATAGATAGTGTTTTCATTGCACCAACTTGAGTCTGGGAAGGAGCATGGCAGCTCACATCACCATGGGACGATTGGAGAAGTCTATCAAGAAGATCTCAAGGACACCATCTACCAAATTTATGGACGCCGAGATGACAACTGGGACGTCGTCAACACCAAGAAGGATAGGTCCATTGCGCATTCATCCAGAGTTAAATCAACACATTCGACGCCAAGAGAATCAAATGTGCAATGACATGTTGGAGTTGCGTAAGACAAAGGAAAGGATCATCGAAGTGGAAGAAGAACTAAAGACTACACGCAAGGACTACATGGACGAGATCGTAGCTCGCAAGACACAACAACGATCTTAAGTACGAGATCAAGAACTCAAGAAGAAGTTGGCACTCGTGAATGAAGACCAGATGTCGAGCATCAAATCGATTATATCAACATTGACGACTCGGATTCGGATCCAAGTGAACCCGACTTTGAAGACGAAGCTGGAGCAGACATCATGGAATCTTCCACCGGTTCAAATTAGTAGAAGTCCCCCACATATTAATAGTATTCCCTCCATGTAACATTATAGTACACGCACTTTTGCGATAGTTAGATCGTTGTAAGCCCTTGTTTGATTGAATGAAGTGATTTTGTGTGCATTTGCTCATGTGCATTTGGGTAGTGATTCCCCTTAGACCTCATTCTATTCTATTCTCTCTTCTTTTCTAAACCCTTCAGATGCCCCCGAGACGCGACCCCGGATTCGTTTTCCCGCCAGAGATCACCCAATTGATCCAGCAGCAGAATACCCTGATTCAAACATTGGTGCAGAACAACAACAACAACAACAACAACAACAACAACCCACCGCCACCACCACCACCTGCGGATCATCCGACTCGCTTCCTTAGATCGAACCCGCGGTGTATTCCAAGAGCACCGAGCCTATTGTAGCAGATGACCGGCTCCGCAAGATAGGAAGGAGCTGACTATCGCAGGATGCATGATGGTGAAAGAGTGAAGTTTGCAACACATCAACTTGAAGGACCCGCAGCAGCAGATGGTGGGAGAATTTCACAGCCACTTACCCGTGAGACACCGCCACATGGGATCAGTTTCAGAAGCTTTTCGACAGCCCATGTTTCAGCAGGAGCCATGGCTATGAAGAAGCGTGAGTTTCGCAACTTACGCCAAGGAGGAAGGACTGTTGGCAAGATGTGGATGACTTTAGCAAATTAGCACGTTATGCCCTGATGACGCTGCTACGGATGCAGCTAAACAGAGAAGTTTCTAGAAGGACTGAATGATGAGTTCAGATGCCGTTGATGGTAGCAAGTTTCAATAACTACCAGGAGTTAGTAGACCGAGCTCTCATGATTGAAGGAAAGCAGCAGCAAATAGAGAACTGCAAGCGGAAGTATGCACAAGGAAAGTATAACTCGAGCCCAGCAGAAGCCCGTTATACCCCTAAATCAGGAATTCAGTTTCAGATACCCATGGAGGAGGTAATTCAGATAACCATAATGGCACCAAGAATGGGAACGGAATGGAGGAAGCAACGGACAGAACCGCACCAACCCGCTCTACACCATCCAAGGTAGACTGAGTCACATTACTTGCTTTAAGTGCCGCAAGATCGGGCATTATGCAAATGACTGTCTAGAAGGCCGAATGGAAATGGCAATGGAAGCTCGAAAGAAGCCCAACCCTTTCAACAGGGGACAAGTGAACCACATTGATGTGGAGGAGGTTGAAGATCAGCCCGATGCAAGAATCGGTAAGTTTTTGGTTAAGTCTTTATCTGCAGCTTGTTCTTTTTGATACCGGTGCATCGCATTCATACATATCAAGGGATTTGTGGATAAGTACCAGTTACCAACCCAAGCCCTTAGGTCACCCATGCTAGTAACCTCACCCGAGCAGAGTACATGGCTAGTAAATGGTGTGATCGATCGCCACTACGGATTGGACACTATGTTTTCCCTCGCACCTAATAGTTCGGAATCCCAAGGATTGGATGTGATATTAGGAATGGATTGGTTATCAAAGTATGGAGGAAACATAGATTGTACCACACGGTCAATTTTGCTCACCACCCCGTAAGGAAGAAGGATTATATGTATCACGGCACGAGCCGAGGAGAGCACAAGTTAATTGCTTAACAGAGTGGTACAGAAGAAGTACCATGGTGAAGGATTATCCCGATGTATTTCCTAAGAGTTGCGGTGAATGCCGCGGATAGAGACATTGAGTTTTTAATCGAGCTGTTGCCGTGAACAGGCCCGATATCGGGCGACCGTCATGTGATGCCCGCAAAGGATTTGGCAGAAATTAAGAAGCAGATTAAGGAACTATTGGATAAAGGTTTTATTCGCCCAAGTTCTTCACCTTGGGGATCACCCGTTTTGTTAGTAGAGAAGAAGGATGGATCTTTGAGAATGGTTGTTGATTATCGTGGATTGAATGAAGTAACAATCAAGAACAAGTACCCGCTACCTATGATAAATGATCTGTTTGATCGCTTGCAAGGAGCCAAAGTGTTTTCTAAGATCGACTTGCGATCAGGGTACCATCAGTTGAAGATTCGGGAGCAAGACATACCCAAGACAGCGTTTACCACGAGATATGGACTGTATGAGTATACCGTTATGTCATTTGGACTGACTAACGCGCCAGCCTATTTCATGAACCTGATGAACAAAGTGTTTATGGAGTTTTTGGACAAGTTCGTCGTGGTGTTCATTGATGACATTTTGATTTTCTCGAAGAATGAAGAGGAACACAAGGAACATTTGAGATTGGTTTTGGAGAAACTAAGAGAACACCAGTTGTATGCCAAGTTCAGCAAATGTGAGTTTTGGCTAAAGGAAGTTGGATTTCTCGGACATGTTATATCCGGAGAAGGAATAGCAGTTGACCCCACAAAGGTTGAGACCGTAACCAAATGGGAAGCACCAACGACAGTTGAGAGATTCGAGTTTCCTTGGACTCGCAGGATACTACCAAGATTCATTGAGAATTTCTCAAGGATTGCAAAGCCTATGACAGAATTGTTGAAGAAGGAAAACAAATTCATATGGACTGAGGACTGTGAGGCAAGTTTTCAGGAGTTGAAGAAAAGATTGGTTACCTCACCAGTTTTGATATTGCCAGATCAAACTAAGGATTATGAGGTGTTTTATGACGCTCACGCCGAGGACTTGGAGCAGTGCTTATGCAGGAAGGAAGAGTTGTTTCAGATGCTTCACGACAACTTAAGCCCCATGAGTTGAATTATGCCACTCACGATTTGGAGTTAGCAGCCGTTGTGCATGCCTTGAAGACGTGGAGACATTTTCTCATTGGAAATCATTGTGAAGTATATACGGATCACAAGAGTTTGAAGTACATCTTCACACGTATGAATTGAATCTCGACAAAGGAGATGGTTAGAGCTAATCAAGGATTATGATAGGAGATTGCATTATCACCCGGAAAGGCTAATGTCGAGCAGGCGCATTGAGCCGTAAGAGCCACGTCAATACCCTAATGATGGGAGGAATACCCAATAAGTTAGCCGAGGACCTTCGAGAGCTATGTTTGGAAATAGTTCCGAGAGGCTATGTAGCAGCATTGGAAATTCAGTCGACACTGATGGACAAAATCGAGAAGCCCAAAAGGCGAGATAAGGAAGTTGCCTCTATAAAGGAGAAAATGAGCAAAGGAAAAGCTAAAGGATTTCGTGAGGACGAGCACGATACCCTATGGTTTGAAGACCGTGTTTATGTGCCCAATGACCCGTAGATCGAAGTTGATTTTACAAGAAGCCCATGATTCACCCTATTCGATTCACCCAGGAAATACCAAGATGTATTTGGATTTGAAGAATATTTTCGGTGGACCGGAATGAAGAAGGATATTGCGGAGTATGTAGCAGTTTGCACGTATGTCGAAAGTAAAGGCGAACATCGAAGCCAGCAGGATTGTTACAACCATTGCCGATACCGAATGGAAGTGGGATAAACTAGGCATGGATTTCATCACAGGTTTGCCAAAGACCCGCTCAGATATGACTCGATTTGGGTCATAGTCGACCGCTTGACCAAGGTAGCCCATTTCATTCCAATCAAGACTACCTATAGCAGTGCTAAGTTGGCAAAGATATACATGACCAGAATTGTGTGTTTACACGGAATTCCAAGGAGCATTGTATCAGACAGAGGAACCCAGTTTACCTCTAAGTTTTGGAACCAGTTGCACGAGACATTGGGAACCAGATTGAATTCAAGACAGCATTCCACCCACGTACCGATGGATGACCGAGAGAGTCAATCAGATTTTGGAGGACATGTTTGAGAGCTTGTGCACTAGATTATGGATCTAGTTGGGATGATAATTTGCCATATGCAGAATTTTCCTACAATAACAGCTACCAAACCAGCTTAAAAATGGCACCTTCGAGGCCTTGTATGGAAGAAGGTGCAGGACACCGTTGTCATGGGACTAAACCGAGATCGCCGCTTGTTTGGACCAGATTTGATTAAGGAGTCTGAACAGAAAGTTGTTGATTCGGGACAGGCTCAAGGTAGCCCACCTCGCATGTAAGAGCTATGCCGATTCAAAGCGCAGCGATTGAGTACGGTTGGAGACAGAGTATATCTCGAGTATCCCCGCTTCGAGGAGTTTAGCGTTTTGGAGTTAAAGGAAAATTAGCACCCGCTTTGTTGGACCATATAAGATTTTGCAACGCATGGGAGAAGTTATGATAAGTTGGAATTGCGGTAAGGACTGTCAGAGTTCATGATGTATTCCATGTTTCCCGCTTGAAGAAATGTCACCCGAGATAGCAGAGGTACCGTTAAGAGACACAAGTGCCACCGGAGGCAATTCAGTTGAAGGATGACTTGACATATGAGGAAAAGCCGCTTAAGATTCTCGATTATGCCAGTGAGTTACCCGCAGCAAGGTTATCAAGTTTTGCAAAGTTCAAAGGAGCCACCACACCGAGGATGAAGCCACCGGGAAAGAGAGGAAGTTTTGCTTAAGGACCACCTCACCTATTTTCTAGTTAACCCGAATCTCGAGGGCTAGATTCATCTTATAGAGGTAGGTTTGTAACATCCCAAATTTTCAATTTGGAATGTTATACATTAGGTCATCATGCATATCATAATTTCTCGCATTTTTCCGATCCTAGAAATTTCACGCAACTCAAGGACCCTCGAGAGAGTTGGAAGTTTCATAATTTTCATATTTGGGATCTCTCAAATTTTTGAAAATAGGATCATTGGATTATTTAAATTATCTTCATAAAGTTTTTCCTATAAAAATATCTTGAGAGGGAATAATATGACTTTCCCAAACAATTAGGAAAAATGAAGATATTATAAATGAACCAAATTTGGTTTTGGAGATTTATTTTGCTTAGGCAAAATGAGCTTTTAAAAAATATTTTGCATGTATTTTGTTTTTAAAGTTCATTTTGTTCGATTCATTTTATGAGTCGGAGAAAATTTGTTTTAATTAATTTGGAGTTCATTTGATATTTATTTTATTTGTTTTTGTTTTAAAGTTTATTTAAAAAAACGCTACTGGACTCGAGGCCCAGGCCCACTGCCCAGCCAGCCAGCCTCCGGCCCAGCCAGCCTGCCCATCCTCGTCTCCCTCCCCCGAGTCCCGCTCGAGCACGGAGCCCGCCCACGAGTCCGCCCGCCCGCCTCCCTTGACCCCTCCCAAGCAACCCCGCCTCTCCCCCCTCTTAAATAGCCCCCCCCCTCTCTCTCTCCCAAACCCGCCGCCGAGCCGACCCGACCGCCCGCCGCCGCCGCCATTGTCACACGCCGGACGCCGCCACGGAGTCCCGCCGCCCCTCGCCGCCCGACCCGCCGTCACCACCACCTCGCCGCCGAGAACCGCCGGCGATCGCGGAGGTAGCCACCCGCCCGCCGCCCGATTCGGTTATTCCCGTGAACCGTCCGGTTTTTTAAAAAAAATATTTGTTCGTTTTTAAAAAAAACCTAGATCGGTTTTGTTTTTTTGGTTTTCTTATTTAACGGACATTCACCGAACTGCTCGCTTTCAATGAACGCGTTCGTTAGATTCGCTCTGTTAATCTAACGCTTGCTTTTTAACTCGCTCGTCGTTTTTCTTTTTAATCGGAATTAATCTGTTATTTTCTCGATTTGATTTCAGATCTGATTTTCAAAACTGTTTTATTTCTCGCCGCTTATCGGAATCAGTGATTCAAGGGCTGGAGTTTCAGAATATGAAACCGCCGTTCGACTACTCTACTTTCACAGAGTTTTGCCACTGTGAAATTTTGACCTAATTTCGATCGCTAACCGAGAGGTTTCTCTCGAGTTTCGACTTTCGGAGTTTGTTTTGATTCGATTCTTTTGCAACCAGGGTTCTTAAGTTGAACTTTCTGGTTAGATCTTTTATTCGAGATTTCCTGTGCATTAGATGAGTACTTATTGTATGCTTGTTGTTTGTCTGCGTTAGATCACCCGAGTGCGCCGCTTGTTACTTCAATCTCTAGGACTCATGGATCATCGCAAGGCAAGTAACACTTTGATCATACCTTTCTACTACCCAGTTTTATGCATTAGATCTATTCCTCAAACTCTTGCATGATTAGGATCTAATTAAATTGTGGGATGGGAAGTAGATTGAGGTAGTACCTATCACCTGTTTTACTTATGAAACCTTGGGAGTTACTTCTACGTTTGCTTGTTCATGCTATGCTATGCTAGTAGACGTGGATTGGGTGAGTGAACATCCATGACAGATGTGAGATTGTTAATTAATGGTTTATCTAAGGTGGCAACCTAACACACATCTGGGTGGATTGAGGCACCTGGTTTCTATCAGACTTGCTCAGATTTCTTCTGGACCGCCACCCGTGCTCTAAGGGATCATAAGATTATTCAAACTGGAAACTTCCGTGTGCAGCCACAAGCCAATTATGGGCTCTGGCGTAGTTGACTAAGTCGTGCGAACTCTTACGGGTAGTCTAGCTGATGTAGGGGATGTAGGTTGGTACGGTCTACCCACATGTAAGGTGCTAGCGCTTCTGAAAGACTATGTCTCGGTCATCCGTTTCTCAAACACCATGTAGTGCGAGAACCAAGCGGAGGCGATCGAGTCTTGTGGGGAAAAGTGCGCAAACCTCTGCAGAGTGTAATAAACTAATCATGATTAGCCGTGTCCCCGGTTATGGACAATTTGAGTATCCGGTACTTGATTATCATGTGAATCTCAACATGTTACTACTAAATAAAAGCTATTGGGTTTTGATGAGTACTTTTTTTAATTGGGATTGAGGATGCTGTCAACCATCTTCAATGTTTAATAACCACCATGATAGTTAAATAAAATTATTCCTTTGATGTAGGGAAAAATCAGCTTTATGCAAATGTAACCGTAGAGCCTTACCACCAGCCAAATATGCATGTAGTATAGGCTTATTCATTCATTGCTCTTTATGTGTTACATTGCCAGATATTCCATGTGTCAATTGCTGGCTGCAACTTTTACGCTATGCACTTTTCGCATTTACATTTAGTAAGGTGTTAGGTCGTGGTTCTATTCTCGTGATGCCGTTGGAGTTGATGGACTCGCTTATCTTCCAAGCCTTCCGCTGTTATCATTAGATGGCCTTAAGCCATATTTTTATTCAGTTCCTTGTGGACATCGATGTAATAAGTGTGTGATTGCTACTCGCTATAAATCCTTCGAGCATCTTGTGTGGTGTCAGATTCTCGATCCAGGATGACATCGAGCACAGAGCGCTAGATCCATTCGGGTCTGGTCGCTACAAAAGCCCAATATAGTCCAAAACAATAGATAATATAGCATGGAGCAATCAAAAATTATAGATACGTTGGAGACGTATCAGGCATCCCCAAGCTTAATTCCTGCTCGTCCTCGAGTAGGTAAATGATAAAAAGAGAATTTTTGATGCGGAGTGCTACTTGGCATAATTTCAATGTAATTCTTCTTAATTGTGGTATGAATATTCAGATCCGAAAGATTCAAGACAAAAGTTCATATTGACATAAAAATAATAATACTTCAAGCATACTAACAAAGCAATTATGTCTTCTCAAAATAACATGGCAAAATGAAGTTATCCCTACAAAATCATATAGTCTGGCTATGCTCTATCTTCACCACACAAAATATTTAAATCATGCACAACCCCGATGACAAGTCAAGCAATTGTTTCATACTTTTGACATTCTCAAAAAAATTTCAATCTTCACGCAATACATGAGCGTGAGCCATGGATATAGCATTATATGTGGAATAGAATAGTGGTTGTGGACAAGACAAAAAGAGGGAAGATAGTCTCACATCAACTAGGCGTATCAACGGGCTATGGAGATGCCCATCAATAGATATCAATGTGAGTGAGTAGGGATTACCATGCAATAGATGCACTAGAGCTATAAGTATATGAAAGCTCAACAAATGAAACTAAGTGGGTGTGCATCCAACTCGCTTGCTCACGAAGACCTAGGGCAATTTGAGGAAGCCCATCATTGGAATATACAAGCGAAGTTCTATAATGAAAAATTCCCACTAGTATATGAAAGTGAAAAAATGAGAGATTCTCTATCATGAAGATAATGGTGCTACTTTGAAGCACAAGTGCGGTAAAAGGATAGTAACATTGTCCCTTCTCTCTTTTTCTCTCATTTTTTTTATTTGGGCCTTTTCTCATTTTTTTTCATGGCCTCTTTTTTTCGTCCGGAGTCTCATCCCGACTTATGGGGGAATCATAGTCTCCATCATCCTTTCCTCACTTGGGACAATGCTCTAAAAATGATGATCATCACACTTTTATTTTTCTTACAACTCGATACTTAGAACAAAATATGACTCTATGTGAATGCCTCCGGCGGTGTACCGGGATATTCAATGATTCATAAGTGACATGTGTGAAAGAATTATGAATGGTGGCTTTGCCACAAATACGATGTCAACTAAATGATCATGCTAAGCAATATGACAATGATGGAGCGTGTCATAATAAACGGAACGGTGGAAAGTTGCATGGCAATATATCTCGGAATGGCTATGGAAATGCCATGATAGGTAGGTATGGTGGCTGTTTTGAGGAAGGTTTATGGTGGGTGTATGATACCGGTGAAAAGTGTGCGGTATTAGAGAGGCTAGCAATGGTGGAAGGGTGAGAAAAATGCGTATAATCCATGGACTCAACATTAGTCATAAAGAACTCATATACTTATTGAAAAAAATTACAAGTTATCAAAGCAAAGTATTACACGCATGCTCCTAGGGGGATAGATTGGTAGGAAAAGACCATCGCTCGTCCCCGACCGCCACTCATAAGGAAGACAATCAATAAATAAATCATGCTCTGACTTCATCACATAACGCTTCATCATACGTGCATGCTACGGGAATCACAAACTTTAACACAAGTATTTCTCAAATTCACAACTACTCAACTAGCATGACTCTAATATTACCACCTTCATATCTCAAAACAATTATCAATCATCAAACTTTTCTTAGTATTCAACGCACTCAAAAGAAAGTTTTACAAATCTTGAATACCAAGCATATTATTATTAAGCAAATTACCATGCTATTTAAGACTCTCAAAATGATCTAAGTGAAGCATGAGAGATCAATAGTTTCTTTTAAACAAATCCACCACCATGCTCTAAAAGATATAAGTGAAGTACTAGAGCAAAACTATAAAGCTCAAAAGATATAAGTGAAGCACATAGAGTAAAACTATAAAGCCCAAAAGATATAAGTGAAGCACATAGAGTATTCTAACAAATTCCAATTCATGTATGGCTCTCTCAAAAAGTGTGTACAGCAAGGATGATTGTGGTAAACTAACAAGCAAAGACGCAAATAATACAAGACGCTCCAAGCAAAACACATATCATGTAGTGAATAAAAATATAGCTCCAAGTAAAGTTACCGATGGAAGTGGACGAAAGAGGGGATGCCTTCCGGGGCATCCCCAATCTTTGACTTTTTGGTGTCCTTGGATTATCTTGGGGGTGCCATGGGCATCCCCAAGCTTAGGCTCTTTCCACTCCTTGTTCCATAATCCATCAAAAGATTTCACCCAAAACTTGAAAACTTCACAACACAAAACTCAACAGAAATCTCGTAAGCTCCGTTAGCGAAAGAAAACAAAAGATCACTTCAAGGTACTGTAGTAAACGAATTATTTATTTATATTGGTGTTAAACCTACTGTATTCCAACTTCTCTATGGATTATAAACTATTTTACTAGCCATAGATTCATCAAAATAAGCAAACAACTCACGAAAAACAGAATCTGTCAAACACAGAACAGTCTGTTGTAATCTGTAACTAACGGAAACTTCTGGAACTCCAAAACTTCAGCCAAAATAGGTCGACCTAGGAAATTTGTTTATGGATCATAAGATATTGGAATCACTATTTTATCGCGTTCTGGTGATTTTTAACAATTGTTTTCGTGAACCGAAAGTTTCTGGAAATTACAGCAAGATCAAATAACTATCATCCAAGAAGATCCTATAGGTTTAACTTGGCACAAACACTAATTAAAACATAAAACCACATCTAAACAGAAGGTAGATGGATTATTTATTCCTAAATAGAAACAAAAACAAAAAACTAAAAATAAAATTGGGTTGCCTCCCAACAAGCGCTATCATTTAACGCCCCTAGCTGGGCATAAAAGCAAGGATAGATCTAGGTATTGCCATCTTTGGTAGGTGTTGTGGATATGACTATTTGTGTAAGCCGCCTAGGAGGGGCCGGGTTACACAAAGAAGACTCATCAGAGGAAGCCCAAGACCAAGCATGAAGATGGCGATTCAATAAAGGGCTTAAGGCCCACAGGCGACTTAAGGCCCGTTGTACTAAACCGCCATGATGACATGACTTGTACCAAAGGGTAGATTTAACTAGTCACCGAGCCGGACACTGTTTATGAGCCGGACGGGACTCTGTAAGCCACAGGGCGTCAACCTGTGTATATAAGGGGATGACCTGCTGGCGGCTTAGGGCAAGAAACAACCAATCGAGAACCGGGCATAGCGTATCTCGCTCCCTGGTCATCGAAACCTCAAGCAATACCAAACCAACTAGACGTAGGCCTTACCTTCACCGTAAGGGGCCGAACTAGCATAAACCTCTCGTGTCCTTTGTCCCGATTAACCCCTTTAAGCTTCCTAGTTGCGATGGCTCCACGATTAAGTCCTCGCAAGAGGACATCTGCCGTGACAATTCCATGACAGTTGGCGCCCACCGTGGGGCCAGCACACGGTGGATTTGAGTTCTTGAAGGGCAGCTTCGAAGGGCTCAAGGGATACGCAGTGGGCCGGATGACCACGAGTCGTCGCGGCAAGATCTACATCGACAACGAAGGCTGGGCCCCGAGGCCGACTCAATTGAGTACGGGTACCGGGTCCCCTTTGGCGGAATTCACGTCTTCATCGGCCAGATTCGTGAGCCGGGCCCAGAGCCGGACAGCTGTACCGACCTCATTGAGACGGCTCAGCGTGCAAGACCCGCTCAGATTCAACCTGTGATGAAGCGTGCCTTTGTGGGCTGTGTTCATGGAGAGGCACTTTCGGAAGGATCTAAAGATGGCGAAGAGACGACCGTCCCATCAGATGATGATTCGTCCTCCGGCTCAACAGATTCTCTGTATCAGGTCCAAGAAGGCATGCTAGGGGGCTGTTCTGACGACTCTAGTGTTCCAGATTGCTATGAGCCGCCAAGCTGGGCAGGAGTCTTCATGGCTGGTACCCAACCCGGCCAAAACTCGACGGCTGCGACATCAATAACGTCTGGGTTAGGAGCGGCCGGGGCAGGAGGCCCCGCGCGCCCGCCGGCGCAGGTGCTGATAGATCTTATGGACAAGTTGACGGCCTTGTTAACCTCCACGGTTATTCCTGCAAATCCAGATGAGCATAACGCGGAGGTGGCAAAGGTGCGTGAGGAGATAGCCCAGGCCAAGGAGGCCTTGGCGGCTGAGGACACTAGGCTAGCTGCGGAGCGGGCGGCTTTAGATGCACGGGCGCATTGACTCCAGTCAGAGGCTTTCCAGCTTAACATGAGTTTGAACGCGTCCAATGAGGTAATGAGAAGGAGACATCAGAAGACCCAGTCCTGTCTGCCTCCGGTTTACGATCCTCGGAATCTCTTCACGACACCCAGAGCTGGTCCTAGCAATCCGCCCGAAGCCAATCAATTTATGACACCCGGAGCTGGAGGGCCGGGTCAGCCACGGAAGTTGGCACCTCTTCACGGGAGCGTGGCCCCGCCCCGATACATACCAACACCTCCGGGCCACTTTTCCAACCCCATGGAGAACCTGATAGCAGCATCGGCGCGTCTGCGGCTCTTCCAAAGGATGGTGACGACCGACGGCGGTGGAAACCCGGAGGTTAGGGAGCTTCTTGAGACGGCCTCGGCACAGCAAGAGGCCTATTCTTCAAAGAGGGACATGATTCATTCCACTCCTCAGCCTTGGGTAGCACCTCGACCAAACCGAGTCCGAAGTTACAGCAGGACACATGGATTCGGAGGCTTTATCAAGTAATGCCCAGCGTCGCAACCAACCCGGGCGGCTATAACCCGATGCAGGATCGATTCGTCAGAGGATGAACGGGCGGCTCAATTAGCGGCTCAGCAGACGGCGATGATGGTTTCCCGTAGTTTCCAAAGACTTCGTTGGAGCAGGGTGGCCACTAGAACCGGTGGTGTCCCTTGTCCAGTGTCGTCTCGTGAGATGTCGTCTGCCCAAGGATTTCAAGGGTCCTCGAAGGTGCCGAATTACACGGCCGACTTACAGCCGGGGGCATGGATTGAAAGTTACGAGATGTCCATGGAATTATTGGAAGTCAGCGACGCGGCAATGGCTAAGTATTTCACCATGATGTTAGATGGAACGGCCCGAACTTGGTTGAAAAGCTTGCCTCCCAATTCCATCAGTTCATGGGCCGAGTTAAAGGCCCGGTTTATCCAGAACTTTAAGGATACTTGCAAGCAATCTATGTCCATTGTGGACTTGACCAATTGTAAGCAGGAGGAGGGTGAGTCCACAACTCATTGGGTGCGCCGGGTCAAAGAAATAATACATTCATCTGATAAAATGGATGCCGGCTCTGCGGTACTTATGCTCCATCAGAATTGTTGTTTTGTGCCGCTGAAGCAGAAGCTGGGGCGCCTTAAGCGTGATTGCAATGACATGGGTATGCTGATGGTGGCTTTGGTTAAATATGCCGACTCTGATACTACTGATGATCCCGTGTCTGAGGAGGAAAAGACAGGAAAGGGAAAGAAGAACGGCAACGGAAAGGGTCAGCAGCAACAACCGGTAAGTCAAGGTGGTAACAAGCGTAAGCCGGACTAACCCGGCGTTTGTGGCCAATGCTAATGCTCAAGGTAATAACAAGAAGTGTAAGGGGAGAGGACCTCCTCGATCTGGTGGCTCAGGTCCATCTCTTGAGCAGCTTCTGAATGAGCCTTGTCCAAGACATGGCACTCGGGAAAATCCTGCCACCCACTTATGGAAAGACTGCGTGATCATGAAGGCTTTCAAGAATTCAAACATGTTTGATGGCAATCACGGATCAGGCGGCGGTTCAGGAGCAGGTGGTTTCCATGGCCTGGGTGGCGGCTCAAGTTCCGGTTTTCAAGGTGGTCAAGGTGGCTATAATCAGCAGCAGTCCAGTCAAGGAGGAGAGCAGCAATAGCAGTCAGGTTATCAGAGCCATCCAAAAGTTAAATGGTGGGCAATACCATGTGTTTACCACTAACTTCTGTAAACGTGACCAGAAGGTTCATAAAAGGGCTGTGAATTCGGTTGAACCGGCGGTTCCCCGTTATCTGAGGTGGTCAGAACAGCCTATCATTTGGAGTAGAGAAGATCACCCCCGGTTGATAACCCGGGTCAGTTAGCCTTGGTGGTGGCCCCTCAGGTTGGTGGATATAAATTCACTAAGGTGCTCATGGACGGCGGAAGCAGCATCAATATTCTCTATTATGAGACCTTTCGCCGTATGGGTCTGACTGATAAGGACTTGAGGACATCTAACACTGTTTTCCATGGGGTGGTACCCGTTAAGTCGGTGTATCCTGTGGGAAAGGTCGAGCTGGAAGTGGCTTTTGGAGACGAATACGATTCCAGGGCTGAGAAGCTGACGTTTGAGGTAGTCAAAATCAGAAGCCCGTATCATGCTCTGTTTGGACGGCCGGCTTATGCCAAGTTTATGGCATGGCCGTGTTATGTTTATCTGCAGCTCAAGATGCCGGGTTACAAGGGCACCATCACTGTGCATGGGAGTCGCAAGGTGGCCTTGGAATGCGAGGAAGGCGATGCGGCATATGCTGAATCCGTATGTGCTGAAGAGGAGCTGAAGTTTTATCAAACTAATGTTGACCCGACAGATATGACCTCTTTGAAGAAGCCAACCACAGAGCAAGACTCGGCTTTGAAATTTAAGTCGGCCGCCGAGACAAAACTGGTTGACTTCACTCCAGGTGATTCTTCCAAGCAGTTCAGCATCAGTACCAACTTGGATCCCAAATAGGAAAGCGCGCTCATCGAGTTCATCCGTGAGAACAGGGACATCTTTGCATGGAAACCTTCTGACATGTCGGGTGTCCCGAGAGAACTCGCTGAGCACACTCTTAATATTGATCCAAAGTATAAGCCAGTCAGGCAGTTTCTCCGGTGATTCAATGAGGAAAGGCGAAAGGCTATAGGGGAAGAGGTCGCTCGGCTCTTAGCGGCAGGGTTCATCGTGGAAGTTTTTCACCCAGAGTGGTTGGCTAACCCGGTGCTTGTGCTCAAGAAGAACGGCACCTGGCGGATGTGTGTAGATTACACGGACCTAAATAAAGCTTGTCCGGCTGATCCCTTTGCTCTGCCCCGCATTGATCAAATCATCGATGCCACTACGGGTTGCGAGTGGTTGAGTTTTTTGGATGCTTACTCTGGTTATCATCAGATCAAGATGGCAGTTAAGGACCAGGAGAAGACGGCTTTCATTACTCCATTTGGAGCCTTCTGCTATGTGTCTATGCCGTTTGGGCTCAAGAGTGCCCAGCGACTTATCACGGTGTGTGCGTAATTGTCTCCACAATCAGATTAGGCGCAATGTTCATGCTTATGTGGATGACATTGTGGTGAAGTCCAGAGAGAAGGAAACCTTGATCTCCGATTTAAAGGAAACCTTTGATAATCTCCGGGTCTACAAGATGATGCTTAACCCGGACAAGTGCGTATTTGGCGTACCTGCAGGCAAACTTTTGGGATTCCTGGTCTCAAACAGGGGCATTGAAGCTAACCCGGAGAAGATCAAGGCGATTATCTCTCTGGTTAAGCCGGCGTGCATCAATGATGTTCAGCGACTGGCGGGTCGCGTTGCTGCTTTAAGCCGATTCATAAGCCGGCTAGGGGAGAAGGCTTTACTGTTGTATCAGATGATGAAGAAGGCAGACACCTTTGTCTGGAGTAAGGCTGCTGATGCTGCTTTTGAAGATTTAAAGAGACAATTGGCTGAGCCACCGGTTCTCGCAGCTCCGATTGATAAAGAGCCATTGCTATTGTATGTTGCTGCTAACTCACGTGCTGTTAGTGTGGCCGTTGTGGTTGAGCGTAAGGAGACTTGCAAGGAGCATCTGGTTCAGAGGCCGGTTTATTACATCAGTGAGGTGCTCATAGAGTCCAAGCAAAGGTATCCGCATTGGCAGAAACTGGTTTACGGGGTGTTCATGGCGAGCCGGAAGCTAAAACAGTACTTCCTAGGTCATCCTATAACTGTGGTAAGTTCAGCCCTCTTGGGAGACATCATCCAGAGTAGGGAAGCCACAGGACGAGTTGCCAAGTGGGCCATCGAGCTTGGGCCTCACGGTTTGAAGTATATGTCGTGCACAGCTATCAAGTCTCAAGCCCTAGTGGACTTTATCAATGATTGGACGGAGTTGCAGGCACCAGAGGAGAAGCCGGATAACACGTATTGGACTATTCACTTCGATGGGTCCAGGCAGTTGGAGGGCTCGGGGGCTGGGGTTGTTTTAACTTCCCCCCGAGGTGACAAATTTTGTTATGTGCTCCGGCTTATGTTTCCCTGTACTAACAATGCAGCTGAATATGAGGCTTTACTCCATGGCCTCCGGATGGCCAAAGAGATGAATTTGAGCCGAGTAAGATGCTTGGGCGATTCAGACCTCGTCGCTCAACAGGTGTCAGGCACATGGGATTCTAAGGATCCCCTCATGGTGGCTTATCATCGTGAGATTGATGCGGTGGCTGGGCACTTCAAAGGTTATCAAGTGGAGCACATTGACCGGAGGAAGAATGAGGCGGCTGATGCTTTAAGCCGGCTGGGGTCTCAGCGTAAGCCGGTGCCGCCTAATATTTTTCTTGACATTTTGCATAACCCTTCTGTTAGAGTGCCTACAGAGGAAGAACTTGAAGTGCCCAACCCGGAGGCGCAGCTGGTGGCGGCTCTCCATGCCATCCCGGACTGGACGGTCCCATACTTGGCCTATATGACCCGGGGAGAATTGCCTGAGGACGAGACCTTGGCAAGACAAATCGTCAGGCCGTCCAAATCCATGACGATTGTTCATGGCGAGTTGCATCACCGCAGCGTCACTAGGGCGTTTCAGCGTTGTGTGTCACCTACGAAGGGTCAGGAGATACTTCGTGAGATTCATGAAGGTGATTGCGGTCATCATGCCGGGTCAAAATCTCTTGTAGCCAAGGCTTTCCGTCATGGTTTCTATTGGCTGACTGCTCATGCTGATGCGGAGGATCTGGTCAGTAAATGTGATGGTTGTCAAAATTTCTCACGACGAGCTCATGTGGCGGCTCAAGAATTAAGGATGATCCCAATCACTTGGCCGTTTGCGGTCTGGGGCCTTGACATGGTTGGACCTTTCAAAAGGTCTAAAGACAAAAAGACACATCTACTGGTGGCAGTGGACAAGTTTACCAAGTGGGTTGAGGCAGAGCCGGTCAGTAAGTGTGATGCAGCCACGGCGGTTCAGTTCATGAAAAAAATGATCTTTCGTTTTGGTTTTCCACATAGCATCATAACTGATAATGGCACTAATCTCTCTAAGGGTGCCATGGAAGAGTTCTGTCAAAGGGAACATATCCGGCTTGACGTTTCGGCCGTTGCTCATCCTCAATCCAATGGTCAAGCAGAGAGAGCTAATCAAGAGATCTTGAAAGGCATCAAACCCCGGCTCTTAGTCCCCTTACAGCAGACTCCGGGTTGTTGGGTGGAGGAGTTACCCTCCATGTTATGGAGCATCAACACTACGCCTAACAGATCTACGGGGTATACACCTTTCTTCATGGTTTATGGAGCGGAGGCGGTCCTGCCAAGTGACATCCGGCACGACTCACCCCGTGCGGCGGCTTACGTTGAGGCGGATAACGAAAAGGCTCATCAGGATGCACTTGACTTGTTGGACGAGGAGCGAGACTTGGCAATAGCCCGCTCGGCGATTTACCAGCAAGACCTGCACCGCTATCACAGCCGCCGAGTTAGGAGCAGAACCTTTCAGGAAGGTGACTTGGTGCTCCGACTCATCCAGGATCAATCTGATATGCACAGGCTGTCCCCTCCTTGGGAAGGACCCTTTGTGGTCAGCAAGAATCTCAACAACGGGTCCTATTACCTCATTGATGTTCGAGAGCACAAAGACTCGCGTAAATCGGAGGAAGAGACCCGCCGGCCGTGGAACATAGCGCATCTCCGGCCCTACTATACTTAAGCCACCGGCTTTCAGAGTATATTTGTTTTTCCTTTTTTGCAATGTATATATTATATAAAGCAATAAAGCAGGACTTCTTTCCTTTCTACCCTACAAGGTTTATGTATCTTCTTTACCAGGTGGTGGAAACAACCAACAGGGAGCGGATCATATCTGAATCCTGTTTTTCCCTTTGGTCCGGCCTATGATCATATCTGAATCTGGCCATGGTCACTTGGGAGCTTCCTATTCAAACATAGGTCGTATTCGAACCAAAGAGAACATAGCTGTCGATACCCACTTGATCGGCATACTGCCAAACCCACTTGGGGGCTTCTTGATCATATTTGAATCATAGCTTAACCCCTTTGGGTCTGACGTGGATCGTATTCGAATCAGCGTCATTAAACAACTCTTATGTTCACTTGGGGGCTTCCTGTTCAAACGTAGGTCGTATTCGAACCAAAGAGAACATAGTTGTCGATACCTGTCGGGGATATACCCCACGGTGTAAACCGGCCGGAAGTTAACCCGGCCGGACTTGGCGGTTTATTTGAAGTCCCGCTGGCACTTGGCGATATTCATCTGGTGACCCGCCCGGACACTGGCAATTTACCAAAGAACCCGCCAGATGTTGTAACTCACTTGGTGACCCGCGGACGGGACAAAGGAGCGACAAGACCCGGTGGCCCGTCTGGCGGTTCATGAAGGCCGGTTCAACTATTGTGGGCCGGTTTAAGAGGAAAGGCATGAGGAATATTTGCCTTACAAGGAGTTAAGACCAGGACTTGTATCCGGTTTGCATTAGAGATAGACTAGTCCTAATCCTAATAGGACTCCACATGTAACCCGCCCCTTCAACATATATAAGGAGGGGCAGGGCTCCCCAAAGAGGGACAAGTTACAAGCAAGAAGAAACAATGTTAGGGCTAGACACAAAGAGGAGAGCCGGTTTACGGCGACTCCCTCATGATCATAATGAGACCTAGCCTCAAACAGCATGTAGGGTTTTTACCGGATGTTGTTTCCCGGGGCCCGAAGCTGTCTAAACCCTTGTCTTGCGTGTAGATCCGCCATGCGTCTCTCGTCCCACTCAACCCCTCTCAAGCTACCACATATATGCGTTGGCCTCGCGACTAAGTCCTGACACTAAGGACATCTGCCGTGACAATTCCACGACAGTTGGCGCCCACCGTGGGGCCCGCGCACAGGTGGTGATGAGTTCTTGCAGGGATATCTCCAGGGATCGAGGAGTTTGCAATTTTTTATATGAAGATTTTACAATCAGTGAGATTGAAGTCAAAGAAGAAAGATAGGGTTGCGCCTATACGCCGCCGCCGACAACTCTCCGCATTTATTCGAGGAAATCTGATCAGAAAAGTTTTGAGCGTGAACCGCAGCAATCCATCAAGCCGTTAAATCATCAAGTCACCGAGACCGCTCGACCGTTGAAATCTGATTAGGCGAGCTGCTGTTGTTATCTCCTTCGTATACAACGATCTAAACTCAGATCGAGGTTGGAAAGTACTGCCTGAGAGAGGCCGAGATCGACAGAGTTCTAAACGCTGCAAGTCACCAAGTTCTACTGCTCCAAACGACCCATACACTTTTCTCGTTGTCAATACATTGACCAAGTCCAAGTGCTAGTCACGTAAGAAAAAAGTGGAGGAGAAAGATTCCATCGAGGCGCCCACAACGCCTGCTCACATGGGCTGCTAGCCCCATTTTGGCCTTGCCTTCGTTGCAAGTGGCCGCTGGGCTACTCTTGGTCGAGCCGCAACGGCGCTGCGCCCTCGCTCGAGGTGCCTGCTTCCGCCACCGTTCCGACCCCAAGCCGGCGACCATCGAAGCACCGCTCTCCACTTCCATCTGCAGAGAACCAGCCACGACCTCCGCCCCTACACCTGCAGCATCGCCCGCAAGTCAGCCACCGTCGACTCGCTGTCTTCATAGCCCCGCCGCCGGCCGCCATCGGCGCCTCGCAGCCGCTGCCGCTTTGACGCCTCCGCCTCCATGTTACTCGCTGAGAGCCGCCCGCACCTCGCTGGCCCCGCTGCCACCGAGAGCCGCCTGTGAGCCCTCGCCGCCGAAGTCGCCCAAGGCGACTGCTTTGGCCCCGATCCACCCAGCTCGGCATCGTGTGACCCGCCTCGCCCGGCTCGCGAGCCGCCGCCGCCAGCCTCTTCTCTCTCTGCTGAGGTGCCCGCTTTGAGCTGGCCGTGCTGCCCAAGAGTCGGCATAGCGGGCTCAAGGGATCAAGGCCGCCTCAAAGGCGAAGACGGGCTGGTCGAGCAGTAAGTCCAGTGATTCAATACAGCCCGCTGGTTCTCCTCTCGCCACCGGTGTCAACCGCCGTTGGCTACGCTTTTGACCACGAACAGCCCTTGTTGTATCCGTGGGGGCACGTTGAGCCGGCCTACTGATTTTTTCGACGCTACAGCCGCCGACGAGCCTCTACAATTGCTGCAGGTGTTTGAAGCATCAGATGACATGGCTGCGCAAGGCCTTTCAATTTTGCAAGCGATGTAAATCCATCAAGTTACGTGGGTGGTATGATCGTAAAAGGGTGCAGCTTGTGTATGGTCAACCTTCTCAAACTCTCCTTTGACTCCAAGTGTGAGAACAGAGAAGAGGTTTCAAGACTTTCAACTGCACCTTCAGAGACTCAGTTATCAAATTACAATGATCAAAATTCTCAAAGGTTATCTCCTGACACTACTTATGGATCATCGGTCGTGCGGATAGATCAGGTGATATTCATCTAAGTATATTTTATTGACACATTGTTTTTTATCAAAGAACAATTTATCTTTGCCGTGGTCTGCAATGTTTTTATGCAGGATAGTTATTTATGACAAGGGTATTGTTATACCGTGGACATGGAGCGCGTGCCAGCATAATTTTGTAATGGAGTTCCTCTGGGCCATGCTACTCGACGGATACATGTGCAAATTGCCGCCCCCGCTGTTCGGTTTACATCCGTCCACGCATGCAGCCGACTCATCGTCCGCGCCGGCTTACAAATATCATGGCCGATTCACCCATCCGCACCGGCTTACCACACTGCGACCGGTTCACCCGTGATTGATTTTAGCTTCACCGTGGTGACCATCATCTCCACGGAGGATAATTTCCGGGCTAACACATCAGGTGATATCCATCTAAAATATATTTTATTAGTGCATATTATTTTTGTCAAAGAGCAGTTTATCTTTGCCTTGGTCTGCAATATTGTATGCAGGACAATTATTCATTATAAACGTGGTTTATACCATGGGTACGAAGCACGCGCTGGCAACGTCCTGCCCGGTGTTCGTCCGTGCCATATTACACGGTGAATGGACGCATGCAAGACGCCGCCCTTACGGCTCGGTTTACATCAGCTTGCCGGGACCGTGCCTGCGTTTGACTCGCCCATCCGAACCGGTTTACAACACCGTGGCCGGTTCATCTGCCCAAGCCACCTCTAATACTGTGGACGTCTCTACCGTCCATTTATTGTGGCCTGGTCTACATCAACATACCAGGCCGCACATGTCTGCATGAACAAGTCACAGCTTGGGTAGCCCGGTTTTCTTTCAAAATGGAGGCAAATTATCATATACTATCAACCGCCGTCTACACTGGATGGCTCAATGGGCAGGCGCACAAGTCGCCGCCACTACAGTTTGGTTAACTTCAAATTGCCAGTTGGAAGGAACTATTGGCGAAAGGTTTGACACGGCTCATACGAGATCATCTATAATCCGCCGCAGTCACCTCAACCTTCTGTGGATTTACATCGCGTTATTAACACCGATGATATATACCTTTTGCTATGGTAAAGTATGGAGAATCTCAAGACAACTCCTTGAGTCATCTTAAGACTCGGGGGCTACGATGATATGATGCAGCAAGTCTTGCCGCTTTCAGAAATTCAAGTGCCCCGGATGTTGAAGGAAACCCGGTCCCGAGGCTGCTGTTATATTGATGAAAATTTAAAGGCCGCCAGAAATATTCCGGCTCACAATGATGTTTCTGGTTTATAGTCCGGTTTAAGGGAAATATATTCCCCACAAAGCTCTCAAGCGCCAAATCCGGTTTAAAATGTCCGTTCAAAAGGAATTAACTTCGCAAGTTCGAGTTGAAAGGCCATCGAAAATTTCCGGCTGAAAATGAAGACTCCGGTTTACAATCCGGTTCAAGGGAAAGATGTCTCCCACAAAGCTTTGAAGCTCTCAATATCCGGTTCAAAATCCCGGTTCAAGAAGGATTTATCTCTTGCAAAAAGTTAAAGGGTGCCAAAGAGGACCTGCTGCCATGATGCGCGGTCCAAACATGGGTATCATGCCTTATTGGCTTATCATATTATTGGTCACTTGGGGGCTTGGTCGTATCCGAACCATAGCCACGCCTCTTGATCGGCCTAGTGCCACAATATCACTTGGGGGCTTGGTGTCCGAACCAATGCAACACCTTTTGATAGGCGAAAGCCACCAGATCACTTGGGGACATGGTCAAGTCTGAACCAACACGCCTCTTGATCGCCAAAGGCCATAGAGTCACTTGGGGCTTGGTCAAACCCAACCATTGCCACGCCACTTGATCGGCATAATTCCACGGTTTCAGCTTGGGGACTGGCTGACTTGAACCATAGCTACACCTTATTGGGAGCTTGGTCGTGTCCGACCATGGTAACACCATCTGATCGGCTCAGTAAAGCCTCTTTTTGCAAACGGTCTTGTCATTGCCTTTGCTTCCATATTTTTTCATAACTATTATTTGATTTTTGTTGCGTTTTTAAACCGACATTGTTAATCTGTTTCAAACTGTCAATTAAAAATTGGCGGAACACGGTCAAATCCTAATCCGGAGACTATCTGCCCGGTTTGATTTTATGTTACCATCTTATTATGGAGTAAACCGTGTTCATTAACCCGGCTTGACTTTCAATTACAAATTGTCAAGACATGATCAAATCATAATCCGGAGACTATCCGCCCGGTCTGGTTTGACTACGAGTCGCCAAGATATATATGGTTAAACCGTGTTTATCACAACCCGCACGGTTTTATCATAAACCGACACAAGATGAAAGGAGTTATCATTACTCAAGATTGGGGTTATCACCCTTACTACAAAAAGTTGGTAAACCAATGATGTGATTCAATGTCACGTATGATATATTTCATTGATTATTCTTAAGTGCAGCCTTGGTTATAAACCTGGGTTATATGTTGGGCATTATGATTCGTCCGCGTAAACCGCCAGACACTTTAAACTTGTTGTATGCGAGACAAGTTGAATAAAGCATGATGATAAATTATCCGGTGTTTATTAAACCGCCTGGCTTTAAGATGATAAGTCGCCAATATATGATGAGAAATTATCCGTGTTTGTTAACCCGCCCGGCTTTGGACTATAAGTCGCCAAGACATATTTGGATTGCGCCATTGGAATCATGCGCTTATAAATCATTGGGTTATATTATTCAAATAGCCAAACTTGGCTGAATTTTCATTATGATATTGAATGAATAAGGTTTTTCATACCAGATTATGTTATCTTTAATAGCCAACACGGCTGGATTTTTATTATGGTTATCAATAACCAATATTATAATTGAGGTTTTCAAAGTCGCTTTTAGCGCAATGGTTATCATATTATTAATGGATATGATTTATTCTACAATTGAAGGAATAGTCCCAGTCGCTGCAGGCTTACGACCCGCACTTGGGGGCTACATTATTCAAAGTTGAGATTACATCAAATATGCAAGTCCCATGTCACCGCCAAAGCATGCACCGTGGCACTTTGGGGCTAATGCAAAGTCATTTTTACTGGCTTATTGAAGACCCAACTCATCACATTGTAATGAGCCGCCCTTGGGGGCTACCAATTGCTTCATCAACAGTTGAAGATACAAAGCTTTTTATTCATTATATTGAAGGGTCCATTGCTCGCTGGTAAAGCACAAGGCTCTTAACCTTGTGGACGTGGATTCAAGTCCCATGATGGGGTTACATCATATGATATTATTTTCATTGAAGTATATATTAAGTCCCAGCTCAATATTATCTTATCGAGCCGGTCCTTGGGGCTACACATCATTGCATAATGACCCGCCCTTGGGGGCTACACTGGTTGAAGTTTTTATGAGTATAAGATAATTATAAGTCCTGTGTTGTCGCAAGCATGACAACCCGCACTTGGGGGCTACATAGTATGGAGTATTCAGTTTTACTAGTCACCGGGATGAACAACATGGATTTCTTTGAAAGTGGCAGTATTTATATTGAAGCAAAGTCTTAAGCCACCACTTTGTTCTGCTCAAAGACTTGGGGGCTACAGGTATTATATTATTATTGAAGAAATATTTTCAAATTCTTTGATTGAGCAAACTAGGTTGACCCGGCGTCACCAATCATTATGACCCTGTGGTTGCAACCCGGCGTCATTAATAATCATGAACGGCGCTATAAACAATCATGAACCGTGTCTGCAACAATCATGACTCAAATTATCAAGTTTTTATAACCCGACAGTCTTTGGCAATGATAAAACCGGCAAGTTCTGCATCTTCAAACCGGTTGAATATCAGATGAGTATTTCAAGACCAATATTTCTTAAACCGGCGCTTTGGAAGCCGACTCAAGTGGATTATTCTTCACAATATTTTTTCTATAAGAAGCCAACATCAGCAATTTGAGTATGAAGCTGGTTATTGACCCGGATTTTCTAGAAGGAGGAAATTACAAAGGACTTAAGGACGATCAGGTGCCGGTCTACAAGAATTCTTAACCCGGAGCACAACCTGCCAAATTTGTTCTCGTGTTTATTTTGCAGCATAAGTTTACCATGGATAAATCCAAGCTAAACTTGGGGGCTAATGTCGGGGATATACCCCGCGGTGTAAACTGGCCGGAAGTTAACCCGGCCGGACTTGGCGGTTTATTTGAGGTCCCGCTGGCACTTGGCGATATTCATCTGGTGACCCGCCTGCACTGGCAATTTACCAAAGAACCCGCCAGATGTTGTAACTCATCGGTGACCCGCGGACGGGACAAAGGAGCGACAAGACCCAGTGGCCCGTCTGGCGGTTCATGAAGGCCGGTTCAACTATTGTGGACCGGTTTAAGAGGAAAGGCATGAGGAATATTTGCCTTACAAGGAGTTAAGACCAGGACTTGTATCCGGTTTGCATTAGAGATAGACTAGTCCTAATCCTAATAGGACTCCACATGTAACCCGCCCCTTCAACATATATAAGGAGGGGCAGGGCTCCCCAAAGAGGGACAAGTTACAAGCAAGAAGAAACAATGTTAGGGCTAGACACAAAGAGGAGAGCCGGTTTACGGCGACTCCCTCATGATCATAATGAGACCTAGCCTCAAACAGCATGTAGGGTTTTTACCGGATGTTGTTTCCCGGGGCCCGAAGCTGTCTAAACCCTTGTCTTGCGTGTAGATCCGCCATGCGTCTCTCGTCCCACTCAACCCCTCTCAAGCTACCACATAGATGAGTTGGCCTCGCGACTAAGTCCTGACACTAAGGACATCTGCCGTGACAATTCCACGACAATACCCATTTGATCGGCATCGCCAAAGCCACTGGGGGCTATATGATCGTATCCGAATCTTAGCTTAACCCCTTTGGAACGGTTCTCTGATCGTATTCGAATCAGGAGCCTGTGAACATGGCTTACAAGTATGATTATTTTAACTATCATTGAAACCTTCTTGAGGAGATGGTTTTTTGATCCTTCCGGTTTTATATTGATTACCTCAGGCCCTAAAAGTGCCAGGTAAAAACTTATATGAGCCGGAGAGGCTATTAAAAAGGTCACAGGTATGCTGTTATGATTATATCTTAAACTAATCATGAACCGGTTATGCATGCGGTCTTTTGATCAGGTTCCGGGTTATCAATATTTTATAACCCCCTGGTGCAGTAAACCGCCCAGGAAGTTTTTATTTGTTTATGTGCAGGGTAAGGCAAAGCAAGTTAAACCATCAAGGAAACACATGGTTCACATAAGCCGGCAAAATATAGAGATGGCGGCTTACAAAAAACAATAAGCACCATAAACATGCGCAAGGGCATGACAGGCATTAAGGAGTTTTCTCTGTCCTATTACAAGACTCCCCGAGTCTAAAGTAAGTGAAGCATTGTTTTGCAAAAGTCATAACACATCTGGCGGCTCATTCCTCCGGCTGGCTTGATGACTCTGGGTTATCCTTCCCCGCCTCTCCTTCGGTTGTTTTGTCCTGGAAGGTGGACGAGGCCCAGTCAATGCCGCTCAAAGCTTCAAATTCAGCCTCATTATCTATTAAGCTGGCCGGGTCCACTTCAGGGGCAAAGATATGCTTACGAGTTGGAGGGATCAAGCTGACATCATCATAATGCGGAGTTGGAATCCTCCGATTCTCGTTGTCGTAACCCGGCTGGTACTTAGTAAGGTCGATATCATTACCGATGATGGTGGCCACAGGACATACGACTCTCACACAGGTAGAGAAGTCTGATTCATCGAATACAGAGCCGTCCTCCTTCAGGCTGGGGTATCCAAGAGCAACGTCTGCCAGGTCTAGCTCTGGAAGCAACACTTTGGCCCGGCTTAAGGCGGCTATGGCCCCGGCTCTACCAGATGCCCGCCTTAGCTCCTGAATCCATTGGCGTAACACGGCCAACCGTTTTAGCACGTCCTGCAGGAGATAAGGAGCATCATTTGATAAAAGCCACAACGGCTAAAGCACGTTGTGACCCGGTGTATAGTTGTTCCACCAGAGTGTACACCGCCTTAAGCTTGACCAGCATATTCTGCTTGAGGTTCGTGCTCCTGGGGCCTGCGTTTATACATATAAGATGAGCTGGAGTAAACAATTAAAATAGACATCAAAGGAACCATTGTAATATTCAGAGTTATACATAGTAACTTACCGAAGATTGCTGAGACCATTTGAGATATCTGGCGCTTTAAGCGGACAGCTCGGCGGTTGCCTCGCAAGAGATGCCTCTTGTTTCAGCCCGAGTCACCAAGTGAAGCCTTCTCCTCAACCCAAGTTTTCTTCTCCGATTCAAAATTTTCTTCAGCTTCTCTTGTTCGAGACACTGAATTCAAACTTGAGTTGGCTTTCGAGCTTCAAGCTCTTGGGTTTTCAACTGACTCTTCAGATCAGCAATCTCCGCCTCAAATTGACTTATGGTGGCCTGCGACGACATCGAGGTTATGGTAAGAATCACGGTAAGATTGCATTCAAGTCCCAAACACTTTACAAGTAAAGATACTTGGCACTTCGGGGCTAATGTATGCTTAAAGAATTTCTTAACCTATTTTACCGGGTCATGTATATTATGTCTCAAGCACTTTACAAGTAAAGGCACTTGACACTTGGGGGCTAATGTGTAACCCAAATGCAAATTTTCATGCTATCACCAAGTTAAATATATTCAATTTAAGCCGGACAAAACTAACAGTAAGTAGATTTCTAAGTCTACAGCATATTCATTCATAAGCAATAGACTTGGGGGCTGATACAGTAAGTAAGGTTCAGGAAAAAGTTAAATTTATACCTCAGATTTATGTTGTATTTGCTTCACCATGTCAATTTCCAGGTTACAGCTATTGGGCACTTGGTTCAGATAGCCCGAGACTATATCACCAATGCTTAGGTGAGTATAATCAGCGATGTCCTGTTTGGTTTTCCGACGTTGGGCAAACTCCTCCTTGGCAGTGCATCGAGCAAGGACAGTAGGCCGGCCCGGTTCAACATATTGGCTTTTCAGAAATTCAACTTCTGGTTCAGTCGTCTTGACCGGGCTAGGAATTTCCAGCTTATCAGAATCGTGGACAACGTCTTCTGCAGGCGGGTCAAAGGTTGACACCGGAATATCAAAAGCCGGTTCAGGCGGTGGCTGATGAGTGGAGCTATCAGGAACGGATGAGTCAATTGCCGGTTCAGTGACCATCGGGTCTCGGGACAAATTATTCTTTTTGGCCCTCTTGCTAGGCTTCACTTGCAGGCTGTCAGTCAAAGTGGAAGGATGAGTACCAACGAATAAGTATGGAAAAACTTAAAGTAAGAAAGGTGGCATTACCCGGGAGATGTTTTAATAGCCGGCATGTTTGATTGCATCGACTCGCCGGAAGACGGAGAGGTATCCTGATAATTGGAGTCAGATGAATTGAGGGGTCGGCGAATTAGACCCGCCAAAGTAAAAGCAGAATGTAAATTGGAGATAACCTTGGTCCGGCGCTTCCTGGTTATGTCGGGTAAGCCGGAGGAGAGTTCTGCATCTTGAGTGGCCCGAGTTTGCCTCCGGTTCTCAAGTTGTTGTTGCTTCAAAAGAAATTGAGGATCTTGGTAAGCTAGAGGGTGTGAAAACCTTACTTTCCGGGTCACCCTTCGGATTTTTTGTGTTGGCAAAGGCTCTGAGTCGGAGGAAATTATAGTTACCTCTTCGCCAGCTGCTTGACTGTTTCCAGTATCCTCCTGAAAGGATCAAATGTCAGTAAAGTAATGGCAAAGGAGTTAAAGAAAATTGAAAAATATTACCTCTTCCTCATCCGAAGAAGAGTCATCCAATTTAAACATATCAGAGGCGCTGGGTTTCTTCTTCTTAGAGGTGCCTGTCCTGGCGGCTTTTTTTTCAGTCTTCTTGGCCGCCCTGGCCTGTTTAGCAGCCTCATGGTCATACTTGACCTTCCAGAAATCATCACCGGCCTATGGAAACAGATAAAGAATCATAAGTATAAGAAGGTAACATATAAAAGAGTATTTGTGAAGACTAGTAACTTACCGCAGGAGCCGGGTTCTTCTTACAGAAGGGAAGTAAGCCGAAGGCATTACTGGCTACAGTGCCTTCCTTCAACAGAGATTGGACTGTAGCATCTACCGCATCGTCTGATAAATCATCAGAGCTATGACACATCGAGTCATCCTTTTCGCCTGTATAAGTACACATTAAGCTGGAGCGGCAGCTTAATGGTAGTATCCGCCAGTGACCTGCACTCAACCGGATCGATGCCATTTAAACCGTTCCCTAGAAGAGCTTTGATCTTCTTGATGGTGGGGTTGAGAGGCAGGCGTTCAACAGCGGATAACTTATCTGCTAGCGGATGATTGGATTCGAGACGCAGGGCGCGAAAGCCGTGCAAAGGGCTTCTCATCACCGGTGATGTATCTTGGCAAGAGAACCACGCCCGTTCCGCTTTCGGTGACTTGGCAGCTCAAGATAAAGGAAAAGGCAATCTCTTCGCCGCTGGATGGAGATGCCGCCAAGTTCAAGACTAGGCCTGTTGGCACGTTCGTTTTGCCGGTTCAAATAAAAAGTTCTCTGAAAAAAAGCAGATTTGGTTCTTCTCCCAGGTACACTTCGCAGAAAACTTGAAAATTGCAGAGATTTGACACGGAATTGGGCCCGATGTCTTGAGGTCTAAGGTCAAAGAAATTCAGAACTTCTTTGAAAAATTTTGAGCCGGAGGGCAAATCCTCGTTCATGTGATCCGTGAAAACTATCACTTCCCGCCTTTTGGTTGAGGTTTTTCTTCGGATGCGTCAGAACACGATAAGACATGACCTCCTTTTTGGCAGATGGCCGACTTCACAAATTTGGCCAGTTTACTTTAGTGATTGTGGATGGGACCCATTGCAGGTTACAGAGCTTTTGCCGCTTTAGGTGCCATGACAACAGTTGGCCTATTACAAAATAAGAAGTTCCGTTCAAATTTTAACCCGGAGGAAAATATCCAAATTATCGGAGGTAGCGGCTTCTTAAGGGCCTAATGATATAAGGGTGATTGTGCAACAATATTTAAGCCGCTACAAACATCAAGAGCGATTCAAAAAATTTAAAGTCATGAGAAGACGGCAAGGATTACAGCTCAGTATCACTTATTTAAACCGGACACCTGGACAGTTGTGTTTAAGGGCATTTACCAGAAGAAGCTTTCCGGGTGATAGAAACAAGTTTCACAGATGACAGCTATTATTTTGGATCAAATTATTGTTCTGAAAGAAATTTTTTCTAGACCTAAAACAGAGCAGAGAAGTTTACGCACTTGAAGAAAGTTCCCAAACAAGGGAGATGAGATCTGTTTTTATGCAAGATCAACATAAACAACTACCGCAGCAGTTCTGCACAGTTTTTATGATCTAAGCAGGCTATGGAGGTGCAAGCTAGCAAGGGTTTGCGTCGGGCGGTGATGAACGCCGACGAACTCAGGAAAGTTCCGATGCAGATCTAAAGAAAGGAAAGGAGAGGAACTCACGGATGAACTCGAGCTGTGGAGGTTCGCCGTCGATTTTTGGTCCGAGTCAGGCTGATGCAGCGGCCTGAGTCGATGAAGACGAGGGGTTCGACGGCGGCGGCGGCGGAGCTTGAGTGACAGAGAAGAGAGGAAGAAGATGACTGGAAGGAGAAGGATGAAAGACCTGAAGTCGCGCCTATTTATAGGGAGAAGATAACCGAGACGGCGTGGGAAACAAGGAGATAAGAATTACTATACAGCGGCCCCGACGCCTCGATTTTCGGAACAATCAATAAAAGCAGAGATCCGTTGAAGGATACGATGGAATAGAAAATGAATTAAGGAAAGGATGACGTCACGCCGGGTTAAGACGGATCCAGAAGATGACGTCATGGCGGGTTAAAGAAAACCCTTTGGATAGTCAGTAGACTGAAGATTTATTCTCTAAATATATTTTTTAGATTGACATGAACAGGTTCAGATCAATCGGGGGCCTAATGTTGGGGATATGAATATTTCTGTAAGCCGCCCAAGAGGGGCCGGGTTATACAAAGAAGACTCATCAGAGGAAGCCCAAGACCAAGCATGAAGATTGTGATTCAATAAAGGGCTTAAGGCCCACAGGCGATTTAAGGCCCGTTGTACTAAACCGCCATGATGGCATGACTTGTATCAAAGGGTAGATTTAACTAGTCACCGAGCCGGACACTGTTTTTGAGCCGGCCGGGACTCTTTAAGCCACAGGGCGTCAACCCGTGTATATAAGGGGACGACCTGCTGGCGGCTTAGGGCAAGAAACAACCAATCAAGAACTGGGCATAGCGTATCTCGCTCCCTGGTCATCGAAACCTCAAGCAATACCAAACCAACTACATGTAGGCCTTACCTTCACCGTAAGGGGCCGAACTAGTATAAACCTCTCGTGTCCTTTGTCCCGATTAACCCTTTTAAGCTTCCTAGTTGCGATGGCTCCATGATTAAGTCCTCGCAAGAGGACATCTGTCGTGACAATTCCGCGACAGTAGGCAATTCTTCAATGAGGCATCTACCTTCCTTAGAAATTTCTTTCTTTCTAGTAATTATCAAACTTTTAGACAAAAGATCAAAAAATTCATTCGTGGCAAAATGGTTCCTTAATGATAGCAAAAAGATTGGGATGAATACTTATAGATTTAAGATCCGCAGTTTCCTAACTAGAGGATTCACCCTTATTCTTAGGAACATACATGAGCTTAGAAATTTTAGTAGCTGGACTTGGAGTATTTTTTACGGAAGAAAAAGCGGTTCCCAAGTTGGTAATAATACACTCAAGTTTATCAATTCTAGAGGAATCTTGATTTATTTTCTCATTAACTATGGGTTCCTTCTCCTTAATATTTTTCAAATTTATTCCTACCGAGGGAGTCCTGGACTAGGGGGTGTCCGGATAGCCAAACTATCATCTTTGGCCGGACTCCTAGACTATGAAGATACAAGATTGAAGACTTCGTCCCGTGTCCGGATGGGACTTTCCTTGGCGTGGAACGCAAGCTTGGCGATACGGATATGTAGATATCCTACCATTGTAACCGACTCTGTGTAACCCTAACCCTATCTGGTGTCTATATAAACCGGAGGGTTTTAGTCCGTAGGACGAACAACAATCATACCATAGGCTAGCTTCTAGGGTTTAGCCTCTCTGTACTTGTGGTAGATCTACTCTTGTACTACCCATATCATCAATATTAATCAAGAAGGAGTAGGGTATTACCTCCATCGAGAGGGCCCGAACCTGGGTAAAAACATCGTGTCCCTTGTCTCCTGTTACCATCCGCCTAGACGCACAGTTCGGGACCCCCTACCCGAGATCCGCCGGATTTGACACCGACATTGGTGCTTTCATTGAGAGTTCCTCTGTGTCGTCACCGATAGGCCCGATGGCTCCTTCAATCATCAGCAACGACGCAGTCCAGGGTGAGACTTTCCTCCCCGGAAAGATCTTCGTATTCGGCGGCTTTGCACTGCGGGCCAATTCGCTAGGCCATCTGGAGCAGATCGAAAGCTACGCCCTGGCCGTCAGGTCAGGTTTGGAAGCTTAAACTACACGGCCGACATCCGCGGAGACTTGATCTTCGACGGATTCAAGCCGCAGCCAAGCGTGCCGCACTATCTCGATGGGCATGATCTAACTCTACCGCTGAACAGTGTCCTGGAGGCCGCACTAGTGTCCGCTCCGACCATTGATTCGGAGCCGATCTCGCCGGTCGAGGATGGTTGGTTGGACACCACCTCGGGGGCTGAAATCTCTACGGCGATTGAGCCGAACACCATCCCTGTCCTTTGCGAAGACCATGACTCCAAGGTGCCGGACTCCTCTCCGACTCGAACCTCCGCTACCGCCAATCGAATCCGATTGGGTGCCGGTCATGGAGTTCACTGCCGCATGGACATCTTTCAAAGACTCGCCTTTGGCGACATCCTGAATTCACTAAAGTCTCTCTCTATCCGGAGAGCCCTGGCCGACTACGGTCAGAAGGTTGGGATGCGGACGACGAAGAAATTCAACGCCCACCCACCGCCCACTTTGTAGCCACTATCGAAAGCTTAAACGACGTGCTCAATTTCGACCAAGACATCGACAGATGGACGATTTATGTAGGAGACAACCAGAACCAGCACCTATAGGATATCGGACAGCCACCTCATCCCACGATGTATACATGGTGGATACACCTAAAGGAAGTGACGAGAGAACAACGGGACACTACGGCGATAAATCCTCAAAAGCAGTCAAAACGGCAACGTAAACTCCGCACCAAGTCCCGCCGACAAAGACCCAGCCATAGAGCAGGGCGAACCGTGGACGCATTTAACATGCTATCGAAAGCAACGTCCAACAGGACAACTTGATAAACAACCCGTCCCGGCGAAGATAACAGTCCGGACGATCTCACGGACAAATTGTTGGAGCAGAAGAACCTCCACAAAGGCTCGCCGCCACCGCACGTAGCCTGAAAAAGCGAAGCGAAGCTCAAAAAAGCGGAAGATGCACTCAGAACTAGATGGAGCAAAGTACTCAACACCATAGACAAATACGGCGACGATACCGAACAAAGAGCTACGCAAAGAGAAAACTATCGCCCGAATTTGATGAGGAGGCCGAGAGCCCCACAATCAAAAAACAAGAAGGCCACCTGGTCGGATGGACGACCCTCGGCAAACAGAGAGCGCAAATGGCGCCAAGACACAAGCCGCACGCGATCTGCATAAGAATTCAGATCAAAAGGATGGCCCATTAGGTCCATCTATGGGCGGAAAAAGCAAGCTCTTCAAAGCAATGCAACACGCCAAATATCCAACATCATGGCACACCCAAATATAGGGTGCTGCACACCCCGTGTTTCACCGATGAGGTGCTGGATCACGAATTCCCAGCGGATTCAAACCCGTAAACATAGAGGCATACGACGGAACAATGCACTCAGAGTTCGGATTGAGGATTACATCCTCCACATACACATGGCTAGAGGAGACGATCTCCATGCCATAAAATACTTACCCTCAAGCTCAAAGGGCCAGCCCGGCATTGGCTCAAAAGCCTCCCGAAAAACGATTGAAGTTGGGAAGAGCTCAAGGATGCTTTTCGGCAAATTTTCAAGGGACTTATGTCCGCCCTCCGATGCATTTATTTAAGTCATATAACTCAACAACCCGGAGAGTCAGCCCACAAATTCTAGAATAGGTTCCTCACTAAAAATAACCAAATAGTTGACTGTCCGGACGCCGAAGCCTTAGCAGCTTTCAAACACAACGTCCGAGACGAATGGCTCGCCAGACACCTCGGCCAGGAGAAGCCGAGAACCATGGCTGCACTAACAAGCCTCATGACCTGCTTTTGCGCGGGAGAGGATAGCTGGCTAGCAAGATGTAGTACCAGCGACCCAAGTACATCCGAAGTCAGGGATGGAAATGGGAAACCACGACGCAACAAGGACCAGCGCCGGATTAAGGGGAACGGTCCAAAGAGCGCGGCAGTCAACGCCGGATTCAAAAGCTCACGGCAGAACAATAAAAAACTGCCCCTTAAGGACAATTGCGATGAGCTATCCAACTTAAACACAATCTTGGACAAGATATGCCAAATCCACAGTACTCCCGGGAAGCCTGCAAACCACACCCACGGAGATTGTTGGGTCTTCAAGTAGTCCAGCAGACTCAATGCCGAACACAAGGGGCTCGACACACCAAGTGAGGATGATGAAGAACCCCACAAGCAGAGCACCGGAAAACAAAAGAATTTCCCACAAGAGGTCAAGACAGTAAAATTACATCAAGTAACAAAAGGGGGAAACAGAGCGGCACCCATTGAATTACGCGCCGCACAATCTACCCTAGCGGAGTACCAACACTGGTTGTCAAAACCAATCACCTTCGACCATCAGGACTACTTCGAAAGTATCCGGAACGCAGGATGGACTGCCTTGATATTGGATCTTATAATCGACGGATTCCAATTTACACAAGTCCTCAGGGATGACGGCAGTGACATAAACCTGATATATCAGGACACAATCCGCAGGATGGCGATAGACCCAACCAAAATTCGCCATAGCAACACCTCCTTTAAAGGGGTAATGTCAGGCCCATATGCCCATTGTACGGGCTCCCTACTGCTAGAAGTTGTGTTTGGCTCATCCGACAACTTCCGCCGCGAAAAGTTAACCTTCCACATCGCCCCATTCGAAAGTAGCTATCAAGCACCATCGTGAAGCTTTCGCCCGCTTTAACACAATACCGCATTATGCATCTCTTACACTTAAAATGCCCGGTCCACGCGCATCATCTCATTAAAAGGGAGTATTAAGTGTTACTCGAGTCCGAAGAACGTGAGACTGTCTTGACAGCCCCACACCAATCCGCTCCGCTTAATCAAAGCACATGAATAGGTCATTCAAACCCGGACACGGCTAGACGAGTCCGCGCCTACTAGCTGCATACCCCATACAAGGGCTGCACGACGCATAACAAGAGACAATAAAGCTCAATTTTATTCACCTTTCAACCGCACTCGTTTATTTAATATAAAGTACATTTTTTCTCGCACAATATTTTTTCTTTTTCAAACTAAGTTCCTCTCTTTTACAGATGAACGTCGTGCTATACCCGTCCAGGATACGGCACAACGGAGACACAGGTGCAGACGTGCAGTAGGGACCCGTTGCAAGGATTCTTTTCAGATTAAGACCCTGTGTAAACCTTTTTACTGTCTCTTGTTGTTACTCATCCCCCGGTTTCTTATTATAACCAAGGAGGAGGCTGACGTTTTGGCATCGGCCGCGTCAGAATTTTGCACGTACCTGGACACCAGGGGCTTGTTACCAAGGGCATTGTTTGGCCCGCCTTATAAAAGACCGAATACCTTAGGGAGTGTTCGGCGTCTCGAGTTAGGCCTTATATGCATCAGCTCCGAATCATGTCTTTGGTCAAATGTTGGGTTTGCCCGGCTCCTGTGTTTTGTTGCCTTACGTTCCGTTCTATCGGCTAACGCGGCACCTGGAGAACTACTGCGATTGTGCCCCGGTTTGGCCGGCCGAGCACCTCAGTAGAGCAAGCCGAAAACTGACTGTCATGATATAGCGAGAGACTGGTCAACCACTCGATGACTCACCGGAATGTTTAGAATTCCTCCGCATTAACGAAGGACCGTTTTTCGGTCAGGCACATACGCACCCCGAATTCGGGAGAGTGCGGTGCCACCAGCCCCACCCTCGAACCCCTATGGCTAAGTGAAAGTGATAAAGCATTATAGTCCGGTTGCCTAGTTTGCTACGCTATCACCTCCCTCATAGGACCAAGACGTTGGATCAAGTGTGAAAATGCGCCTTTTTTGCAAACAACCCCGCATTATGTGCGTGGGGGCTGAAGCCAAGGACTGCCATCTTTCAGGTTATATACATATATACATCAACGGCCGCACAGGAGGTAGTTTACTACTTGAAGGCACAAGTATAAAAAGCTCTTACATTAAATTGAAACATTGTTTTCACAAATCATACATGCCATTAAAGCATAACATCCTTCGAGAACTGCGTCTCTATTAAACGAGCGCCCTGCAGGACTTCCTCAAAATAGTGCTCGGCAGGTACTCGGCTTCTGTCCGAATCTTGGGATGCAACTTCGGTGGCCTTCATCTCCACCCAGTATGTCTTGACACGGGCAAGATCCATCCACGCACCCTCTATGCATGCCGACCGCTTTATTGCGTCGATACGCGGTACCGCACCAAGGAACTACTGCACTAAGCCAAAATAACTCTTCGGCTGAGGTTTCCCCGGCCACAAATGAGTCACGACATGCTTCATGGCAAGTCCAGACAATCGATTCAGCTCGGCCCATTCGGCCAACCGATCGGTTAACGGAAGAGGACGCTCCGGACTATGGAACTGCGACCAAAACAGCTCTTCCTTTCTGTGCCCCTTCTAGCCTCGGAAGTGCTCAATCGCGTCCGCAGCGCTCGCCGCTAAGTCCATATAAGCATCCTCCGAACTCCACAACTTGTCCAACTGAGCATACTTCGGATCCGTATATTTCCTCCGCAGCAGAAAAGGCTTTCCAGCAGCAACATCCATAGCCTGATGCAGCTCCTCCTTTGCAGCTCTCATCGCGGAGCGGACATCCTTGGCTTCGGCGATGGCCTTTTTCAGGTCCTCTCGCTCCGCTTGACGTTCTTTTTCAAGAACCCCGCAGCGGTCGGTAGCATCCTTCAACTTTATGGCCATATCAGCCATTTCCTCTTTGCTTCGGCAGTGTGCAGCCCGTTCGGCTTTTAGCTCTTCGGCCGCCCTTAAAGCGGCCGCATTACTATTTCTGGCTTGCTCTTTAGCTCGGGCGAGTTCCGCCCGCAGCTCCTCCACAGCAGCGGCACCACCTGCATTAAGCATACAAGTAGTAAGGCACGGGCGTCAAGCTCCCTTACCAGGCGTCCGCAAAGAAGTCGCACACCTTGTGACTCGTCAAACCGCTTATTGACAAGCGCGATGTCCACATCTGCCTCGTCAAGTTGCCGCTTTAGTTCGGCAAATTCATCAGTCCGGCTAGCCACCGGACAACCCGCCACCTATTTAGGAGCAGCGATATGTTATAACTGAGATTATGATCCTCAGCACGCTGTCAATTTTGACAACATACCGAGTCTCACGGGCTACTATCTATACAGGGCGCATTCTATATGCATAACTGTCAGAAGGTACATCATTTTTACGTACCTCGAACCCCGTCAGTAAGCTTCTGACGGCTTCATGAAATCCGCTCTCAGTGGAAGCAATTCTTTCAATCACCGTACCCATTAGCGCATGGTGATCTTCTGAGATAGCCACTCGCCCGAGCAGATCCTTCAGCTCCTCCGACCGCACGCCAGTTGGCGCCGACCTTCCGGCCCCGCCGGACTCGGGGAAACCCTCCGCGACGACACCTCAGGGTCCTCCGCCTCGCATGAAGGTGCGACAGGTTGAGGTGTTTCGCTCTCCATCATCTCCGGAAGAAGATCCCCCGAAGACAAGCTCTACTTAGAAGGGCTGAGATCCGAACTACGAGGTACAATTTCAGTTATCTTCAGAAATAAATACAGGGATGTTCTTTATTCACAGGACCCCTTCTTTTTACTTACAGCTCGCTGGAGGGCTGATCCCCTTGGGGAAATAGTGCGGCTGGGATACTTCCCGGCGCCGGACTCTCTGACGAAGATTTCTTTCCCCTCTTTGAGGCCTTGACCTCCGGATCTTCCGAAACAGTCCTCTTCTCTCCTTGGAGGGTGGGGCTTTTGATCCTTCCTTCCTTGAAAGCCTCCTTCATGGAGGCAGTTGCTTCCCCGCTCCCCCCTGCGCCTTCCTCAAAAGGCGCGGCCTTCAGCATCTTGGTCAGCACGGGATCCGGCGTGGTCTCTGGGAGGGGATCCGGACACCTTATCAACTTTGCCTTTGCTATCCACTCCTGTTCAAGAAACAACTCCTTTAAGGGCAAGTTTATGATAAATGAACGGACAGCCTGTCCGGGTACATGACTACTTACTTGAGTATCTGGGCGATTGCTGCTTAATCCTGCGTCCTCAGTCAGGTCCGGACACTTCTCTTGTGATCCGAAGAATAGTTTATACATCTCCACAGGCGTCGTACCCATAAAATGTTGGAGAGCTCGTGGTCCCTCCGGATTAAATTCCCACAGACGGAGGGGGCGACATTTGCAGGGCAGAAGGCGCCGAATCAACATAACATGCGCCACTGCGACCAGATTGATCTCTCTTTCTTGGAGGTCTCGAATACGGCCCTCCAACAGAGGAACGTCCTTGGACGGCCCCCAGTCGAGCCCCCGGTTGACCCATGATGCCAGCCGTTGTGGTGGACTTGAGCGGAAGGCGGGTAGCGCCACCCATTTGGTGCCCCTGGGTGCGGTGATATAAAACCACTCCTGTTGCCACAAATTAAGCTCCTGTTGAAAAGTGCCCTCGGGCCACGAAGCGTCAGCACACTTGCTTATGACCGCCCCTCCGCACTCTGCTTGTTGCCCCTCGACCATCTTCGGCTCCACCTTGAAGGTATTGAGCCACAATCCAAAGTGAGGGGTAATATGGAGGAAGGCTTCACATACGACAATGAATGACGAGATATGGAGGATGGACTCCGGATTCAAGTCATGGAAATCCAGCCCATAATAAAACATGAGCCCCCGCACAAAGGGATCCGTCGGGAAGCCTAAACCCCGAAGGAAGTGAGACACAAACACCACGCTCTCGCCGGGCTCGGGAGTGGGAATGACCTGCCCTGGAGCAGGCAGCCTATGCGAAATCTCGCCGGTTAGATACCTGGCGTCTCGCAGCTTTAGCACATCTTCTTCTGTGACGGAAGAAGACATCCATCGGCCGAGCTAGTCGGAGCCGGACATCGTCGAAGGTCCTAAGCGCCTAAATCTGAAGCTTTGGGTGTTAGAACTCGAAGCGCAAGGCGAACTTGATGGAGGGTGTAAAAAAGAAGAGGGCCTTGGTCTCATTATAAAGAGGTTGAATACCAAGAGCCCTCCCCGTGGTCGATTAGGACTCGCCTTCGATAGAGGAGGCGTGCCAACAGGCACGGTTGGGTTACCCACGTCCGTATTGATGAGAATCCCGGAATAAGGGGGCACGATCTATACTTTGATAAGACGTGCCAAGGAAACCTCCTCGCTAAACGCGCTGAGGTGGGACAGTAAAAAATGACTCATATAAAGTGATGTCACGCTGCGGAATATGTCAGCAAATCTATGCAAAAATTATTCTCTCTACGGTAGTATGTGGAACTTGTTTTGCAGAGTCGGACACTATCCTGGTGTTCAAAACCTTCTATGAAGTATTCGGAGGAGGAACCCGCCTTGCAATGCCGAAGACAATATGCACGCCGGACTCGTCGTCATTGAAGCCTGGTTCAGGGGCTACTGAGGGAGTCCTGGACTAGGGGGTGTCCGGATAGCCGAACTATCATCTTTGGCCGGACTCCTAGACTATGAAGATACAAGATTGAAGACTTCGTCCCGTGTCCGGATGGGACTTTCCTTGGCGTGGAAGGCAAGCTTGGCGATACGGATATGTAGATATCCTACCATTGTAACCAACTCTGTGTAACCCTAACCCTATCCGGTGTCTATATAAACCGGAGGGTTTTAGTCCGTAGGACGAACAACAACCATACCATAGGCTAGCTTCTAGGGTTTAGCCTCTCTGATCTCGTGGTAGATCTATTCTTGTACTACTCATATCATCAATATTAATCAAGCAGGAGTAGGGTATTACCTCCATCGAGAGGGCCCGAACCTGGGTAAAAACATCGTGTCCCTTGTCTCCTGTTACCATCCGCCTAGACGCACAGTTCGGGACCCCCTACCCAAGATCCGCCGGTTTTGACACCGACACCTACCTTAGATCCATATTGGGTAAGGTGATTGTGGATCTTTTTATCTAGATTTTCAATTAACTCGACAGTAGCAACTTTATTTTCAATAATTTCAAGTCTTTGCATTACATGCTCCAAAGTTAACATAGTCCCATTAACCAAAAGAGGTGGTGAGCCAAATAAATCTATCATAGCATTATAAGAATCAAAAGTATGGCTACCCAAGAAATTCCCTCCGGTAATGGTATCGAGGATATATCTATACCACGGATTAGCACCTACATAAAAATTGCGGAGAAGAACTGAAGTAGATTGCATCTTGGTAGATCTATTTTGAGCATTGCAAATTCTATACCAAGCGTCTTTTAGATTTTCTCCCTCCCTTTGTTTAAAATTTAGAACTTCATTCTCGGGAGACAACGGAGAAGATAAAAGACTAGCCATTACAACAAGCCAGCGAGAAAAAGGCAAATGGAAAAGAGAGGGCGAATAAAACGGCAAGGGTGAAGTGGGGGAGTGGAAAACGAGAGGCAAATGGCAAATAATGTAATGCGAGAGATAAGGGATCGTGATGGGTACTTGGTATGTTGACTTTTGCGTAGACTCCCCGGCAACGGCGCCAGAAATCCTTCTTGCTACGTCTTGAGCTTGCGTTGGTTTTCCCCGAAGAGGAGAGGATGATGCAGCAGAGTAGCGTAAGTATTTCCCTCAGTTTTTGAGAACCAAGGTATCAATCCAGTAGGAGGCCACACGCAAGTCCCTCGTACCTACACAAAGAAAATAACTCCTCGCAACCAACGCGAATAGGGGTTGTCAATCTCTTCACGGTCACTTACGAGAGTGAGGTCTGATAGAGATGATAGATAATATTTTTGGTATTTTTGGTATAACGATGCAAAGTAAAATAAAAGGAAAAGTAAAAAAGCAAAGCAATAATAAAGCATAGGAAGATTAATATGATGAGAATAGACCCGGGGGCCATAGATTTCACTAGTGACTTCTCTCAAGAGCATAAGTATTCTACGGTGGGTGAACGAATTACTGTTGAGCAATTGACAGAATTGAGCATAGTTATGAGAGTATCTATGTATGATCATGTATATAGGCATCATGTCCGAGACAAGTTGACCGACTCCTGCCTGCATCTACTATTATTACTCAACTCATCGACCGCTATCCAGCATGCATCTAGAGTATTAAGTTAATGAAAACAGAGTAACGCCTTAAGCAAGATGACATGATGTAGAGGATAAATTCATGCAATATGATAAATACCCCATCTTGTTATCCTCGAAGGCAACAATACAATACGTGCCTTGCTGCCCCTACTGTCACTGGGAAAGGACAAGCAAGATTGAACCCAAAGCTAAGCACTTCTCCCATTGCAAGAACTACCAATCTAGTTGGCCAAACCAAACGGATAATTCGAAGAGACTTGCAAAGATAACCAATCATACATAAAAGAATTCAGAGTAGATTCAAATATTGCTCATAGATAATCTTGATCATAAACCCACAATTCATCAGTCTCAACAAACACACCACAAAAAGAAGATTACATCGAATAGATCTCCACGAGAGAGGGGGAGAACATTGTATTGAGATCCAAAAAGAGAGAAGAAGCCATCTAGCTACTAACTATGGACCCGAAGGTCTGAAGTAAACTACTCACACTTCATCGGAGAGGCTATGATGATGATGTAGAAGCCCTCCGTGGTGGATTCCCCTTCCGGCGGAGCTCCGGAACAGGCCCCAAGATGGGATCTCGTGGATATAGGAAGTTGCGGAAGTGGAATTAGGTTTTTGGCTCCGTATCTGGTCTGTTGGGGGTACGTAGGTATATATAGGAGGAAGGAGTACGTCGGTGGAGCTTCGGGGGGCCCACGAGGCAGGGGGCGCGCCCTAGGGGGGGGCGCGCCCTCCACCCTCGTGGCCGCCTCCCTCCTTTCTTGACCGAGGGTCCAAGTCTCCTGGATCTTATCTGATGAGAAAATCACGTTCCTGAAGGTTTCTTTCCATTTGGACTCCGTTTGATATTCCGTTTCTTCGAAACACTGAAATAGGCAAAAAACAGCAATTCTAGGTTGGGCCTCCGGTTAATAGGTTAGTCCCAAAAGTAATATAAAAGTGGAAAATAAAGCCCAATATAGTCCAAAACAATAGATAATATAGCATGGAGCAATCAAAAATTATAGATACGTTGGAGACGTATCAGCTGCCAATAGAATTCTCGGGCAGACTGTTTAGCCAGTGTCGGGCTGGCCCTTTAAAGTTTAGTGGGAGGTATTTGATGGTGTGAAGATCATCCCTGCGGGCCATGTGGATGTGGAGAATAAAATCCTCTATCCATATCGCGGGATCGGTTGTTCCATCGTATGATTCGATGTTTACGGGTTTAAACCTTTCTGGGAATTCGCGGTCCATTACTTCGTCAGTGAAGCAAAGAGGGTGTGCGGAGCCTCTATATCGGGCCGCATCGCGACATAGCTCTGATGGACTCCGTCTGCGGTTTTCGGCTCGGGCGTGACTAGGTTTGTCACGCCTGAAGAGATAGCTGTCCCCGCGCGTTAAGGCACGTCCTCGCGATCCGTAGATCGATCTTGTATGTTCCACTCTACTGTCCAGTTCTTGGCGGAGGTCATATGTATGGCCCTGAGCTGTCTTATCCCTGCCTTTACAGTGGAGTGGGACAGTCTGTTTTTCGGGTCGGGTTGCAGTTTTATCCCGACCACGCGGTGGCCGATCAGCCGCGTTGCGTGATGCTGGTGTGGGATCTGGCGCCTCATCATCGAAATGAGGTAGTAATCTGCGCTTCGGGTAATTTTGGTTGGGCTTTAAGGCCTTATTCCCTGGCTGCCAGGACATCGGCGGATCTGTCATTGAGCAGGTCTTTATCAGCTTGAAGCTGCTGCTGCTTCTTTTTCAGGCTCCTCACAGTGGCTATTAGCTGAAGCTTAAAGCGCTCCTGCTCCAGGGGCTCCTCAGGCACGATGAAGTCTTCGTTGCCGAGGCTCACCTCCTCCTCGGAGGGCGGACGGTAACTACCGTCCTTTGAGTCTTCTTCCATGGCCTGTTTGTTAGGGCTGGCATGCCCTGATTCCCGATTGTCTCGTTCGGCAGTTTGTTCATCGGGTTCTTCTATGTCTTTGGCACCATCCGGAGTATTTTCGTCTCCTCTGCCGGTGTTGCTATCTTTGTTGCGGTGGGATTTAGAGCGGCGCCGCTGACGCCGGCGCTTTGGTTATGTTTTAGGAGGGTCCTCCTTTGCTGGGTTTTCCTTGTCATCGCCGCTATTATTTTTCGGCGTATCTACCATGTAGACGTCATATGAGGAATTGGTCGTCCATCGTGTGGTGAACGGCGGGTTTTGGGCCTCCTCATCTCCGTCATCATCGTCCATACCGTCGATGTCTTCGGAGTCATAGTCAAGCGTGTCGGTTATGTCTTGGACAGTGGCTATGAAGTGGGTGGTGGGTGGGAGGCGAAATTCTCCCCCATCATCAGCATCCAGCACGAACCGGACATAATTTGGCTGTGAGTCCCTCCCAAGGACAGATTTCTTAATGAATTTAGCACATCGCCCAAGGGTGAATGCTGGAAGATGTCTGCGGGGCTAAGCTCAAAGATCGATAAGCGATCCAGTTCGGCATCTGCGGGTGCACATGGCTCGGAATTTACGACCAGAGACGAGTCTGGAGTTCTGGTGACAAAGACGTCGTGTGACTTTAGGTCTATGTTCGGCTCCAACGCCGTGGAATCTGTGGCCTCCGCGGTGGGGTTGAGCCTCCCGTCCTTGGACGGCGCGATATGCTCCGGATCTACGGCCAGAGCAGTTACAGGAGCAATCTCCTGGATGTGGCCGCATGACAGATTTAGGTCATGTTCATCAGGGTGGCTAGGAGCGGTCTCCGCGGTCTCGAATCCAGCGAAGATCAAATCTCCACGGATGTCTGCGACATAATTCAAGCTCCCAAATCTGACCTGATGGTCGTGGCGTGGTGTCGATCTGCTCGGTGGCTGCGAGTTGGCCCAGTCTGGCTCGCCGAACACAAAGATCTGTCCGGGGAGGAAGGTTTCCCCTTGGACAGCATTGTTGTTGACGATTGAAGGGGCCATCAAACCTTTTGGGGACAGCACAATGGAGCTATCAATGAAAGCACCAATGTCGGTGTCAAAACCGGCGGATCTCGGCCATGGGTCCCGAACTGTGCGTCTAAGGTCGATGGTAACAGGAGACAGGGGACACGATGTTTACCCAGGTTCAGTCCATCTCTATGGAGGTAATACCCTACTTCTGCTTGATTGATCTTGATGAATATGAGTATTACAAGAGTTGATCTACCACGAGATCGTAATGGCTAAACCCTAGAAGTCTAGCCTGTGTGACTATGGTAATGAGTCTCCCTTCCCGGACTAAGTCCTATGGTTTATATAGGCACCGGGAGGATCTAGGGTTACACATGGTCGGTTACAAAGAAAGGAATCTACATATTCGGTCGCCAAGCTTGCCTTCCACGCCAAGGAGAGTCCCATCCAGACACGGGTGCAGTCTTCGGTCTTCGTGTCTTCACAGCCCATCAGTCCGGCCCATGGCTAACAGGCCAGACGCCCGAGGACCCCTTAGTCCAGGACTCCCTCACCTGCAAACGACACTCAAAATAGATTTTTTTGTGTTTGCCTTTCCTTTCTCTTACGTTTTTATAAGCTCGGGAAAAACGGCGAACAAAAAGAGCAAGATCATCCTCAGGCAAAGATTCAAGTTGTTCATCAGAGACTGAAACCAAACAAGCCAGTGAAAAACCAGAAGAAGGACCACTGCCAGACTCAGAAACACTAGAGGGACCATGTGCAGTTTGGCATTCACTACCAACTAGTGCAAGACTCCTGTTCCTAGGTGGGTTTCTACCTTCACTGGCTATTTGGTGAGTTTTAAGCTTGGAGAACAACATGTCTACAGTGAGCTCATCAGGTTTATGGGACTCTTGAATCGCGATCTTTCTCATCTCATAGATTGGGTCAAGAGAGTTTAGGATGTGTCTAGCTTTCTCAGAATCAGTGTACACAACCCCGACACCCCTCAATTTCCCAACTATGACCTCAGACCTACCGAACATGTCCTCTAGAGACTCACCAGGTAACTGCTCAAACTTGTTGTACTCGGCTTTGTAAATGTCCTGACGAGTTATCTTAATCTCACTAGTGCCCTCGTGGTAAGTGATGAGAGTGGACCAAATTTTGTGGGCTATGTCTAGGTGTGCAACACCCTTGAAAGAACATGCGGTGCCCCCATGTTTGGTTTTGGTAATTGATGAAAATCTCTATGGACTAATGGTTGCCTTGAGTTATATTTGAAGGTTTTGTCCATAGGCTTTTCTTGGAGTACATGTGTTGGTTTCAAGGAGAGTTTGTGTTGACCAAGGTGCTATTAAGGAATTATCCAAAGATTGGTCATGTGAGAGTTGAGCTTATTGCAAGCATGTCTTGAAGAAGAAGATTGTGTGATCATTCATGTTTACCTTCAAGACATCATCCAAATGAAGAGAGTTGGAAAGATTCAAGGTTGATCAAGACTAAGTCAAGAGTGAATCAAGTTGATCAACTCACAAAGCGTAGAAGATGTACCGAGAGGGATCAAGTGATCCCATGGCATGGTAAGCATTGTCCATTGTGCTTTGTGTACTAACCCATGGTCTATGTGAGAGTTCTATGTGGGGTTAGGTACGTGTTCATGGGCTTGCGTCAAGAGGAAGATATCACTCAACCCATTGAGAGGATGACATCAAGTGGTGATCGTCATCAAGATTGTTGTGTGCAAGTTCAAGTGGAGCATCATGAAGAGATCAAGTGCTTGAAGCTTGCCATCCAATTTGGTGTCAATGGACTTGTGAAGATGTGCCGAAGAGTGGCTCACCCATAGTGGAGTATGGGGGAGCAATCATCTAGTCTCCATCGACCCAACGCAATCAAGAAAGGTGGTCCATCTTGAGGAGGACAAGATCGTCATCATCTAGCTCAAGTGGATCATGTGCAAGGCAAATGTTTGCCCTTGATGGGTTTTCTATTGTACCGGTCTCATGGTGGTAGTTGGGAGACCGGGTTATAGGACCGATAGCCGTACTATCAAGGGGGGCTCTCAAGTGAGTAGCTTGATTGTATCGTTCGTCGAGAGCTCAAACCATTGCATCCTTGCATCATGTTTCTTGGTTGTTGTTTGGTTATCTTTGTGAGTCTTAGAGCTTATGGTCATCTAGATGACAAGCTTGAGTTCATCGAAAACGGAGTTTGCATGCGTCTTCTATGATGTTTTCGGTGTTGGAGGTTTTACCGGTCTTATCTAAGGAAGGGTTATCACCATTTTATTTTGGGCCTTTTCTCATTTGCTTCTTATTGATTTTTCTATCAAGATTGTGTTATCCCTTGTTGCTAGCTTTCCAACAAACTTGGTTTCGTCGAATTCGAAGTCCGTTTGCAGAAGTTGTGTCAGTTTTGGTGTTCTGAAAAGGCTGCAGCGGTACTACATGGACAGGAGCGAAGTAATTTTTACTACCGCTCTTGGGAGCGGTACTACCGCTGGAGCAGTACTACATGACTACTTCGTGGCTACTTCCACTCGGGACCAAAAACTCATCACATGTCCAACGGTGGTAGGCACAAATGTAATTTTTTAGTACCGCTCGCAAGCAGTAGTACAGCTACCCTTAGCAGTAGTACTGCTACCCCTAGCGGTAGTACCGTGAGGTCAAGCGGTACTACCGCTCCGACGGTTCTTCTGGCCTTTTTGCCTCCTCGCCGCTATGTTTCAAAGGGCTACTACCGCCCTAGCGGTAGTACCGCTCCTTGGAGCGGTAGTACCGCTCGGTGCGGGCTGTGAGCATAACGGTTGGATTTTTCCCCACCTATAAAAGGGGGTCTTCTTCCCCAATGAACCTTATCCTTTGAGCTCGTGTTCTTCCCCCATTGTTGACCTTCTTTGAGCTTGCTAACTATCAATCCCTCCATGGATTCTTGCTAGTTTTTGAGGGAAAAGAGAGAGGAGATCTAGATCCACATTTCCACCAATCACTTTCTCCTCTATGTGAGGGGAACCCCTTGGATCTTGATCTTGGAGTTCTTGGTGTTCTCCTTCTTGTTCTTCCTCTCATTTTCCTCCCTAGCATTAGTTGCTTCGGTGGGATTTGAGAGAGAAGGACTTGGGCACTCTGTTGCCCTTGCCATTGCATTTGGTGCATCGATTTGAGTTCTCCACGTGATACGTGGAAGTTACAAGTTGAGAATCTTATTACTCTTGGGTGCTTGGTACCCTTGAGCTTGTTCCTCTTGGGTGCTTGGGCGCCCTAGACGGTTGGTGGTGTTCGGAGCTCAATCATTGTGGTGTAAAGCTCCGGGCAAGCGTCAGGGTCTCCAATTACGTTGTGGAGATCGCCCCGAGCAATTTGACGGGTTCCTGTGACCGCCCCCAAGGGTTGCCAAAGTGTACGGGTTCGGCGACTGCCCCCAAGGGTTGCATTTGTACGGGTTCGGTGACCGCCCTCAAGGGTCCCTTAGTGGAATCACGGCATCTTGCATTGTGCGAGGGCGTGAGGAGATTATGGTGGCCCTAGTTGCTTCTTGGGGAGCATTGTGCCTCCACACCGCTCCAAACAGAGATTAGCATCCGCAAGGGTGTGAACTTCGGGATACATCGTCGTCTCTGTGTGCCTCGATTATCTCTTACCCGAGCCCTTTACTGATAGCCATATTGTTTCTTGTCATATATCATGCTATCACCTAGTAGTTTATCTTGTTTAGCATAAGTTGTTGGTGCACATAGGTAAGCCTAGTTGTTTTAGGTTTTGTGCTTGACAAATTAACCGCTAGGTTTATTCCGCATTTGTTCAAGCCTAAACCGTAATTATTTTAAAGCTCCTATTCACCCCCCCCCCCCCTCTAGGAGACATCCATGATCTTTCAATTGGTATCAGAGCCTCGTCTCTCTTTGTCAGGATTGACCGCCTAAAGAGTAAAGATGTCGACTAGAGGATTAGGTTCTCTAACACTCTTATTTTCGATGGCACAAATTTTGATGTTTGGGTAATTCGCATGCTTAATCTCTTTAGGGTCATGGACCCAAATTTAGAGCGAATTGTAGATATGGGTTTTTCTCCTCCAAAGGATCCCCAAAGATTATCTTTAGAGGATGAGAGAAACACTTATCTCAATGCTCAAGCTTCTAATGTGCTTTTCGATGCTTTGAGCAATGTAGTTATATTTCAACTCATGCCGTTCCGGGATGCTCATGAGTTGTGGACAAAGCTTCAAGATAAATATGGCGTGTCCAAGTTTTGTGGGGATGATTGTTCTCCCTCCACATCAGGCTGTATAGTCTTCTCAACTTCTTCTACTTCACCTACATGTGGTTTGCCACAAGGTAATGATATGGTGAGTAGTGTTGGTCATTGCAATGATGATAGTATGCTTATTGTGGATGATCCTTCATCACTATCTTATTGCAATGCTTCTTCTTTGGACTTTAACACTTAGAGCACCATACATGTTTCACATGCTTGTGTTGATACTCCGTGCATATCTTGTAGAAATTGTTTGACTAAATCTCATGATGATATGCTTGCTATATCTTGTTGCCATGATAAAAATGCTTGTATTTCCTCGAGTTGTGGTGCTAACAATGTAGAGGAAACCCAACACTCCATGGAACAAGATGTGGTTTTAAATGGTGCTTCAAGGGATCCTACATCATCATCTATTGCTTTTTTCGTTATGGCTAAGGCTTCAAAGGTATCTCCTACTTTGAAACCCAATATGTCTCTTGATGATGATGTTGATGCTAATGATGATAAGGATAATGATGAAGAGAATGATAATGTTGCCTCCTTGTAACATCCCAAATTTCCTATTTGGAATGTTTTACAATTATAGCTAAGCATCTATGCATTCTGTTTGAATTTGAGTGGCATTTGAAGTTTCAGAAGTTTTTGGATTTGTTGGAATTGAATTCAAATTTTGGCAAGTGGAAATCATTTCAAAATTTATGCCTGATAAATACTTGAGAAAAAGTATGAGAGGAGTAAACATGACACTCCAAAAATATCAGAGGAAAAACATTGCCAAAAGGTTTGAATTCAAATTTGAGTTTTATTTGATTTTTTGAAAAAAAATGAAGTTTTATAAAGTTTGGATTTTGTCCTTGGAAAAATGTTCAAATGATAGGGAATATTCCCCTGATCATTTTGATATATATGTGTCCTATATAAAATATTTATATTTTAAATATTATCTCTGTTTTATTTTTCAAAAAAATAAAAATAGAAAAAGAAAAAGCCCCTCGGCGCGGCCAGCCAACTGCCCAGCCAACACCCAGGCGGTCCAGCCAGGCGGCCCAGCCAGGCGCCCACCCAGCGGCCCAATGAGCCACCGACCGCACCCCTCGCCAAACCCTTGGTTTGGTCGACCGATCAAACCCCGCTCCCTCACTCGCCGACAGGTGGTCCCCACCCGTCACCTACCCTCGCCCACGCCACCACGCGCGCTCGCCGGAGATCCCGAGATCTTGGGATCTCACCCGATCCTCCCGATTCGCCCCTCGCAAGGGAGGCCCCGCCTATAAATACCCACCCCTCTACCCCGTTTCCCCTCTCCCCTCGCCCGACCCTCTCCTCCCTCCATGCCTTTCGCCGGAGTAAGCGAACGCCGCCGCCATTAGCCCGCCCAGCTCGCCCGGTCACCCCGAGCTCCACCAACTCCACCAAACCCACCCCTCGCCCGTCCGCACTTTCCATGGAGCTCCCGCCGTCGCCCCGATGTAGCGACCTGACCCAAAATCGGTCAAATCTACGTATACATACCATCCCAAGATCATCTTGGTACTCACAGTACATCGATGAAGAAATCAAAGTTCAATCACACCTGAATTTTATTACGATTCTCATATAGAGTCTTTATTACAAGGGAATAAATTCGGCTCAAGGCCAACTCATGAGAAATAAACTACTAATGCTGCGGAGCGTCGAAGTAAAGCGAGTCCATCCGACTCTAAAGGGCAATCGCCAAGCGCGGAGCGTAGCCTCCTCGATGAATATACCTACGCAACATAAGGCGTTGCAGCCATGTAGAATCAGCTTTTGAATAAGCTGGCAAGTCATGAAGAATAACAATAATAAACTTACTATCACTATATGCATTTGGCTGTGGAGCTCTAAGTTTCATCATTTTGCGAAAAGCAAATTTTTCCCTACTACAGTGGACTTGCTTGCAAATTACTACAATTGTTGGTAGTTATTGAGATGGTTCCGCCAACCAATATCTCATTCCCAAATTATTAAGTCATAAAACCCCTCAAATTTATTTATTAGTTTTAGTGTCGAGAATTCCGAATACTTCCAAGTTCCAGAGGCTCAAATTGTCCGTAACCGGGGACACGGCTAATCGATTAGATCTTTAACTCTGCAGAGGGTTGCGCACTTTTCCCGCAAGAATCATTCCCTCCTTTAAAATCTTCGCACTTCATGGTGTTTGAAGACGGGACAAATGAAACAGGGTCTTCCAAAGAGTTCTTACAGCTCTGCCGGTACCCATCAATCCTACCGTTCTTCTACATCTCGTAGTACCGTCCAGCCAGCGTCACTACTAGGGTCAACCCAGCCAGAGCCCATAATGGCTTGCGGCTGCAGAGTAAGCTTCCGGTCATGGGGCATCCATCCTTCTCTTCGTGGCTGGGTGAAGCTTTCCACAAGATGTCATGGCACTTCTCCATGCATCCCGGCCAACCACTGGGTTCTCCAGGGTGCCCGTCAACCGTCCTCCACCCAGTAGTGAATTTCGAAGTCCATCTTGATCATTGTAGTTCATGGGGTTGTCATCATCATTGACTCTCACATCTTGCTTATGAATTTCACTCAACCCAAAACCGTCTCTGAGCATAGCAAAGTAACTACTTAGTCCGGGGTCATGGTAACAAGGGATTGGTTCATCCTACCACATGATACTACTCAAGTTTAATGACTTCAAAATTTCAACTACTGCATGCATGGTGGGTGGTGACAATTCTAATGCACAAAAACATAGGTATAGAAATAACATGATCAAAACTTGCCTTGCTTGATGATCCTCGTAAGCTAAAGATTCGTAGTAGCAAGCTTCGCACTCCGGAAACTCTACCGAGACAAACAATAATCACAATAAGCATATAGCATAGGATCACATAACACAATAGCATAACAAAAGTAACACACCAAAACCAACAAAGCAAAACCAAAAGGGAAAACTCAAAGAAAACCAACTCAAAGTTTTCCTACTTCAAACAATAACTAGAATAGTTTTATATAACAAAAAAATTTCTTAACATAACCTAATCATGGTTTTAGGTTAACTTAACAGAAAAGAATTCACTAAGCAACTAGGAGCAAAAAGAATTAATTAAAAGCTATTATAAAACTCCTTTTAGGCCTAATCCAATTTCTATTAAGAAAAATAAAATAAAACTTTTATTAATTATAAATAAAAGTTCATCCTATAAAGTGACAGAAACTACCCTAGAATAATCAATCACATGTTAAAATAAATTTATTTACTAATTAAATTAATAGGAAAACAGTAGCTAGTTAATTAATTAGGATTAATAAGATTCTGCTTAAAACTATTTATTTATTAATCCTAAAATACTCAAATTAATTTCTATGGTTTGGCAATGCCAAAATAAAGTTGGGACAAAAAGAATCATCCAAAAATAATTTTTCTAACTCAAGTTATAGCAGATTTACTATTCTGACTAAAACTAAATTAAAGCAATTTTAATTAATTTTAACATAGCTAAATATATATTCTACAGAAACTTTAGAAAATTTGCAAACCAACAAAAAAAGAATCACCTAAAAATATTAAACAGAATAAAAGATATGAATTTTTCAAAACAGAAACTATTCTGTTAAAATAGAAAACAGAAATAAAAGAAAAAAAAGCCTAATGGGCCTAAACTACGCACTGTGCGTAAAATAACCTAAACGGGCCTAATGGTTTAAACTAAAACGGGCCGGCTCAAAAGAAAAAAACCCTAACTAAATAAACCGGACGAACCGGGCCGGTTCGTTTATAAAAACGAGTACCCCTTCGGGGTCTAATCTGGACCGTTCATCACGCATCGGACGGGGGAGGGAGTCTCCGGCGACGTACCGGAGTTCGGCGGCGGCGGCGGCGGCGGCGACGAGTGCGGCGAGGGCTCCGGGCGTCGGGGAGGTCGGGGGAGTGGCCGGTCGGGTGCGGACGAGGTCGGGGAGGCGACTGGTGGAGTCGGGGGTGACCGGGAGTGGCTAGGGCGGCGACGGCGACGAGAATGGCGGCGGCGAGAGCTTCGGGCTCCGGTGAGCTCGAGCGAGAGGAGGAGGGGTCCGCGAGGCTAGGGGGAATGGGGTGCGGGCGAGGGCTTAAATAGCCAGGGGCCTCGGCCTAGCTTCTGAGGCGATCGGGGATCGGGATCCGGATCCTTGGATCCGCGATCTGCGGCGCGCGGCGTGGCGTGGTCGTGGTGGGGGTTGACGAAGGGGGGGTCCACTGGCGGTGAGAGAGGGAGGGTGGGGAGCGAGCGGCGCGATCGCGGAGGGAGTTCGGGCGCGGGGGTGGTGCGGTCGGTCGCTCGGCTCGGTGGCAGATGGGCTCTTTGGCCTGAGGTTTTCGGCCTGGTGGGCAGGGCCTAGTGGCGCTGGGATGGGTTTTTTCCTTTTTGATTTTTTAATAAAACAAAAACAGAAATAAAACAATAACTATAAATATTTTATATAGGGCATATATATACCAAAATGATCAGGGGAATATTCCCTTTCATTTGAACATTTTTCCAAAGGCAAAATCCAAACTTTATAAAAATCCATTTTTTTCAAATTCAAATAAAATTCAGATTTGAATCCAAATCTTTTGGCAATGTTTTCCTCTGATATTTTTGGAGTGTCATGTTTACTCCTCTCATACTTTTGATCAAGTATTTATCAGGCTTAGTTTTTGAAATGTTTCCCACTTGCCAAAGTGTGAATTCAAATTAAAAACCCAAAATTCTCTGAAATTTCAAATGGCATTCAAATTCAAACAGGATGCATAGGATGCTTAACTATAATTGTAAAACATTCCAAATAGGAAATTTGGGATGTTACACCCGACCACCGGAGACGCCGGAGCACTCGCCGCCCGAGCCGCCGCCGCCGTCGACCTTCGGTGAGTCGCCGGAGTTTCCCCTCGCCGTCCGATCTCGTTTCAACGGATAGGATTAGATCCCCCCCGAAGGGGTATGTTCATTGAAATAAAACCGGTTCAGTCCGGTTAGTCCGGTTTATTTTATTTTAGTTAGGGTTTTTATTTGAGCCGGCCCGATTCGTTTAAACCCTAGGCCCGTTTAGTTAAGTTACGCCTGTATGCTAGTTAGCCCATTAGGCCATTTTCTTTTATTTTCGTTTTCTGTTTTAACAGAATAGTTTCAGATTTGAAAAATTCATAACTTTTAGTCTACTTAATATTTTTAAGTGATTATTTTTTTGTTGGTTTGCAAATTTCTTATAGTTTCTGTAGAAAATATAATTAGGCATGTTAAAATTATTTAGAATTGCTTTATTTTAGATTTAGTCAGAATAGTAAATCTGCCATAAGATGAGTTAGGAATATTATTTTTAATGATTCTTTTGTCACAACTTTGTTTTCACATTGCCAAACCGTAGGAATTTATTTGGGCATTTTAGGATTTAAAAAATAGTTTTAATTAGAATCATGTTATTCTTAATTAATTAGCTAGCTACTGTTTTCCTATTGTTTTAGTTAGCAAATAAATTTATTTTTCATATGTGATAGATTATTCTAGGTTAGTTTCTGTCACTTTAGAGCATGAACTTTTATTTATAATAAATAAAACTTTTATTTTATTTTTCTTAATAGAATTTGAATTAGGCCTAATAGGAGTTTTAAAATAGCTTTTAAGATGATTCTTTTTGCTCTTAGTTGCATAATGCATTCTTTTCTGTTAAGTTATCATAAAACCATGATTAGGTTCTGTTGAGAAATTTTTTGTTATGTAAAACTATTTTTAGTTGTTGCTTGAAGTAGGAAAACTTTGAGTTGAATTTCTTTGAGTTTCCCTTGGGTTTTTGATTCATTTGTTTTGGTGTGTTATGTTACTATGATGTTATGTTAAGTGATCATATGCTATGTGCTTATTATGGTTATTGTTTGCCTCGGTAGAATTTCCAGAGTGCGAAGCTTGCTACCACGAGTCCTTAGCTTACGAAGATCGTCAGCAAGGCAAGTCATTGATCATGTTTTCTTTATAATACCTATGATTTTTGTTGCATTAGAATTATACCTCCCCACCATGCATGCAGTAGTTGAAATTTGAAGTTATGTTCTTGAGTAGTATCATGTGGTAGGATGAACCAATTCCCCTTGTTACCATGACCCGGGACGAAGTAGTTTACTTTTGCTATGCTCGTAGACGGGTTGGTTGAGTGAATTCATAAGAAAGATGTGAGAGTCAAGATGATGACAACCCCATGAACTTCAAGCTCAAGATGGACTTCGAATTCACTCATCGGGTGGAGGACGGTTGACGGGCACCTGGAGAACCCAAAGGTTGGCCGGGATGCATGGAGAAGTGCCATGACATCTTGCGGAAAGCTTCACCCAGCCACGAAGAGACGGATGTATACCCCATTGACCGAAGCTTACTCAGCAGCCGCAAGCCATTATGGGCTCGCTTGGTCAACCCTAGTTGTGACTCGGCTGGGCGGTACTACGAGATGTAGAAGAACGGTAGGATTGGATGGGTACCGGCAGTGGCCGAAGAACTCTTCGAAGACCCTGTTTGCTCGTCCCGCCTTCAAACACCATGAAGTGCTAAGACTTAAAAGGAGGGAACGATTCTTGCGGGTAAAGTGCGCAAACCTCTGCAGAGAAAAGATCTAATCGATTAGCCGTGTCCCTGTTACGGACAATTTGAGCCTCGAACTTGGAAGTATTCGGAAATCTCAACACTAAAACTAATAAATTAACTGAGGGGTTATGACTTAATAATTTGGGAATGAGACATTGGTTGGCGGAACCATCTCAATAACTACCAACAATTTTGTAGTATTTGCAAACAAGTCCATCAGTAGTAGGGAAAATTGGCTTTTCGCAAAATGATGAAACATAGAGCCCCACAGCCAAATTGCATATAGTGTTAGTAATTTTATTATTGTATTCTCTCTTCATGACTTGCCAAGATATTCAAAATGCTGACCTACACGGCTGCAACATCTTATGTTGCGAGGATTATTCCGATCAGATTGAGGCTACGATCCGCGCTTGGCGATTGCCCTTTGGAGTCGGATGGACTCGCTTATTCTTCTACGCTTCGCAGCTTTACTTAGTTTATTTCTCATGAGTTGGCCTTCGGCCAATTTATTCTATTGTAATAAAGACTCGATATGAGAACCGTAATAAATTCAGGTGTGATTGAACTTTGATTATTTCATCAATGTACTGTGAGTGCCAAGATGATCTTGGGATGGTATGCATACGTAGACTTGACCAATTTTGGGTCAGTTGCTACAGAGATGGTATCGAGCACACGCCGACCGTGGGGCGTAACCCCTAGGATCGGAAAGCCATAGGAAGAGACTATTTACTTTATATCCTTATCATTCCGTAATTCTCCCTGCTCATTTCGACTTCTCTCCGATTTTCAACATTCTAGATGGCCGTCGAGTTCACCCCAGTTTTGCTACGGAGTTTTGCCACCAGATGAGACGATGCCCTTGGCAGAAGCTGGTCCAGATGGTGAAGAAGCTGAAGATTGCTTTGCCCTCGATCACCGGAAGCCTACCAATGCACTTCCGCGGATACCCGCTTCTGAGATTGAGGTGCATATTCCAGGGAGAACCTTCGGAGGACATACAGAGCCAATTGACTTTGAGTTTACCGACTTCAACTGGATCCTCGGAAGGGACATGGCGATCTATCGTGCACTTGGACATCTCCGAGAAGAGTACAGGGCCGAGCTCGATCCATCAGACCTCGCCATGGTTTCTCGCAGAGCAAGGAATGGAGATATCATCCGTACCGTAGAGGACGACTCCATTCTCTCTTATGTCCAAGACTTGGAGTGTCTCCTCAGGAAACGGGAGATCCAGACTCGCCGTAACTCGAAGGTACACAGGAGGTTGTTGTTCCATGAACTGGAACTGGAGGAGAAGGCACACGCAGACTTCCTTGACCATGAGGAAGAAATCGCGGACTTCATGGAGAGAGTCGATGACCTGAAGATGAAGGTTGCCGCATTAGAGGAAAAAATGGACTTGGGAGAGGACCTTTTTTCCGAGTGGAGATGACGGACCTCTCGTGAGCAATGACCAGGATTATGAAGGGAGTTCCACTGGAGAAAGCCGCAAGAAGAGGCGCCGCAACAGAGGACGCCACACCGGAGGACATCGCACCAGAGGACGCAAGGATTATTGATGAAGACATTTAGTCGACCACCATGTTATTTTACTTTTTCGTCGATCAGTTAGGTCGTTATTTTCGATTAGTCGTGAGTTATTTTGTAATCGAGATTGAACCATGTTTGAGTGGATTGAATAAATGATTGGTGTGATTATGATTGTGCATTCATATGGGTAGTGTTATTTCTCATTAGACCATTGTTCTATTCTAATTTTCTCATCCACTCCAAAACACCAGATGCCTCCGAGACGTGACACCGGTCTCAACTTTCCGCCGGAGCTCACCCAACTGCTCCAGCAGCAGAATGCCCTCATGCAGATGCTCATCCAGAACCAGAACAACAACAACAACAACAACAATCCACCGCCACCACCCCCTGTTGACAATTTGACTCGGTTCCTAAGGCTGAATCCGCCGGTGTTCTCTAGCAGCACTGAGCCAATTGTGGCCGATGATTGGCTCCGCAAGGTCGGAAGAGAGTTAATCACTGTTGGATGCACTGATGCAGAGAAGGTGCGCTTTGCCGCACATCAACTTGATGGACCTGCAGCTTCTTGGTGGGAGAACTACACCGCCACTTATCCCATCGGCACCATCACGTGGGATCAGTTCCAGCAGGCTTTCCGCACCGCTCATGTTTCAGCTGGAGCCATGAGTCTGAAGAAGTGTGAGTTCCGCAACTTACGCCAGGGGAACCGTACTGTGGTGCAGTACGTGGATGAGTTCAGCAAGTTAGCTCGCTATGCCCCGGATGATGTGGCCACAGATGCCGCAAAGCAGGAGAAGTTTCTCGAGGGACTCAATGACGAGCTGGGTATGCAACTTATGGTGGCTACCTTCACCAACTACTAGGAGCTGGTAGACAAGGCCATCATACTTGAAGGCAAGCAGCAGCAGATTGATAGCCGCAAGCGGAAGTACAGCCAGGGGAAGCACAACTCTGGAGCTCAGCAGAAGCCCCGTTATGCCCCATACTCAGGAGGGCATACCCATCACAACCATGGAGGACATAACCATGGAGGAAATGGGAACAACCGCAACCAGGACAAAAAGTCAGGCAATGGCAATGGCAATGGCAACCAGCATCGTCCTGCCCCGGCTCCGAAGGATCTGAGTCACATCACCTGTTTCAAGTGCCAGAAAACAGGGCACTATGCCACCGACTGCCCGAAGGCCAAGCAGAGGAATGGAAACGGCAATGGAAGCTCAGCGAAGAAGCCCAACCCTTTCCCTCATGCTCCGGTGAACCACATTGACGTGGAGGACGTCTATGATCAGCCAGACACTGTGGTTGGTAAGTTTTTATTGAATTCACGTTCAGTATTGGTACTCTTTGATTCGGTGCAACGATTCATTCATATCAAGGGTAGTTGTGGAAAAGTACGGGTTGCCCACTAAAACCCTTAGAAGCCCCTTCGCGTCGGTTCGCAGGAGGAGAAATGATGGCAGGCTTAGGCTGTCATGCAACCTCAACATCGAAATCATAAATTTCCGCAGACCTCATAGTATTGGAAACCCGGACCTTGGATGTAATCCTAGGCATGGATTGGTTGACGGTTTGAAGGAAACATAGACTGTGCCGCAAGTCGATTCTACTCACCACCCGGAGCGTAAGAGGATCAAGTATGTATCCGGCGTATCCCGATGAAGAATCAGGTGCATTCCCTCACGGGAGTTGTTCAGGAGGAAGTGCCAGTAGTGCAAGATTTTCCCGATGTGTTTCCGGAGGAATTACCAGGAATGCCACCGGACAAAGACATTGAATTTCTGATTGAGTTATTGCCCGGCACAGCCCCTATATCCAAGAGACCCTATCGGATGCCTCCGAACGATTTGAAAGAGATCAAGAACCAAATTAATGAGTTATTGGAGAAAGGATATATTCGGCCAAGCTCATCACCTTGGGGAGCCCCAGTTCTTTTGGTAGAGAAGAAGGATGGAACCTTGAGAATGGTTGTGGATTATCGTTCGTTGAATGACGTGACCATCAAGAACAAGTACCCTCTGCCGATGATTAATGATCTATTTGATCAGCTAGTTGGAGCCAAGGTATTCTCCAAGATTGATCTTCGATCAGGGTATCATCAGTTGAAGATCCGTGAAAAGGATATACCCAAAACAGCATTCACCACCAGGTATGGTTTATATGAGTATACCGTCATGTCATTTGGATTGACTAATGCTCCTGCATACTTCATGAATTTGATGAACAAGGTATTTATGGAATATCTGGACAAGTTTGTCGTGGTGTTCATCGATGATATACTGATTTTCTCCAAGAGCGAGGAAGAGCATAAGGAACATTTCGTCTAGTTCTGGAGAAACTTCGAGAACATCAGTTGTATGCCAAGTTCAGCAAATGTGAATTTTGGCTGAAGGAAGTCGGATTCCTCGGACATGTTATTTCAGGAGAAGGAATAGCAGTTGACCCCGCCAAGGTTGAATCAGTCACCGATTGGCAGTCGCCCACATCAGTCAAGGAGATCCGCAGTTTTCTCGGACTCGCGGGATATTATCGGAGGTTCATTGAGAATTTCTCGAAGATTGCCAAGCCCATGACTGAGCTGTTGAAGAAGGAAGCTAAGTACATTTGGACCGAGGATTGTGAAGCTAGTTTTCAGGAATTGAAGAAACGTTTGGTCACAGCCCCAGCACTGATTTTGCCGGACATACACAAGGATTACCAGGTATATTGTGACGCTTCTCGTCAGGGACTCGGAGGAGTACTCATGCAGGAAGGAAAAGTTGTAGCTTATACCTCCAGACAGCTACGACCTCACGAGATGAATTATGCCACACATGATTTGGAGTTAGCAGCCGTAGTGCATGCACTCAAGACCTGGAGACATTTCCTCATCGGAAACCGTTGTGATGTTTACACAGATCACAAGAGCTTGAAGTATATTTTCACGCAGAAGAGTTGAACCTCGAGCGGAGGAGATGGCTAGAGTTAATCAAGGACTATGACATGAGATTGCATTATCACCTGTAAAGCTAATGTTGTAGCAGATGCTTTGAGCCGTAAGAGTTATGTGAATACTCTTATAGCGGGAGGATTACCCGGAGTTAGTCGATGACCTCGAGATCTCCGGCGGAGATAGTTCTGAGAGGATTTGTTGCAACTCGAAGTTCAGTCCACCTTGGCGAAAGGATTCGTGAAGCCCGAAGTCGGACAAGGAAATTGATGAGATAAAGAAAAATATGGATGAAGGAAAAGCTAAAGGGTTCCGTAAGGATGAATACGGAGCTATATGGTTCGAGGATCGTATTTATTTGCCCAATGATCCCGAACTCAGGAAGCTAATTCTTCAAGAGGCTCATGATTCACCGTACTCGATTCACCCCGGTAACACCAAGATGTACCTGGATTTGAAAGAAAGTTTACGGTGGACGGTATGAAGAAAGATATTGCCGAGTACGTAGCGGTGTCGATGTTTGTCAACAGTAAAGACAGAACATCGAAAGCCAGCAGGGTTACTTCAACCTTTGCCGATTCCCGATTGGAAATGGGAAAAACTTGGAATGGATTTCATCACAGGATTACCCAGGACCCGTTCAGGTTATGATTCTATCTGGTTAGTGGTTGATCGATTGACCAAGGTAGCTCACTTCATTCCCGTGAAGACTACCTATACCAGTGCTAAGTTGGCCAAGATATACATGACCAGGATCGTATGTCTGCATGGAGTTCCAAGGAGTATCGTGTCAGATAGAGGAACACAATTTACCTCAAAGTTTTGGAATCAGTTGCATGAAACTTTGGGTACGAGGCTGGAGTTCAGTACAGCTTTTCATCCGCAGACAGATGGACAGACCGAGAGAGTCAACCAGATTCTGGAGGACATGTTGAGAGCTTGTGTGCTAGACTATGGGTCTAGCTGGGATGATAATTTGCCATACGCAGAGTTCTCATACAACAACAGTTATCAGTCCAGTCTGAAGATGGCCCCTTTCGAAGCTCTATACGGAAGGAGGTGCAGAACACCATTGCTGTGGGATGGTGTTGGAGATCGATCACTTTTCGGTTCCGATCTTATCAGAGATTCCGAAGAGAAAGTCAAGATGATTCGGGACAGACTCAAGATAGCACAGTCGAGACAGAAGAGTTATGCCGACGATGCGCAAGGAAGTAACTTACGAAGTGGGAGACCGAGCATATCTTCGTGTGTCCCCACTTCGTGGAATCAAGAGGTTTGGTGTCAAAGGAAAGTTAGCACCCCGATTCATTGGCCCCTACAAAATCCTCGAACGTCGTGGAGAAGTTGCTTACAAGCTGGAATTGCCGGAAGGATTCTCCGGAGTTCATGATGTCTTCCATGTTTCTCAGCTGAAGAAGTGTCATGCCGACATGGCCGATATTCCGTTGAGAGACACAGTGCCCCTAGAGGCCATACAGCTCGACAGTGATCTAACTTATAAGGAGAAACCCGTCCGAATTCTCGAGACTGCAAACAGAGTCACCCGCAGCAACGTCATCAAGTTTTGCAAGGTGTTGTGGAGTCATCACTCCGAGGAGGAAGCCACCTGGGAGCGAGAAGAAGACCTTCTTCGAGACCACCCGCACCTATTTGCTAGCCAACCCGAATCTCGAGGGCGAGATTCATCTTAAGGTGGGTAGGTTTGTAACATCCCAAATTTCCTATTTGGAGTGTTTTACAATTATAGCTAAGCATCTATGCATTCTGTTTGAATTTGAGTGGCATTTGAAGTTTCAGAAGTTTTTGGATTTGTTGGAATTGAATTCAAATTTTGGCAAGTGGAAATCATTTCAAAATTTATGCCTGATAAATACTTGAGAAAAAGTATGAGAGGAGTAAACATGACACTCCAAAAATATCAGAGGAAAAACATTGCCAAAAGGTTTGAATTCAAATTTGAGTTTTATTTGATTTTTTGAAAAAAAATGAAGTTTTATAAAGTTTGGATTTTGTCCCTGAAAAAATGTTCAAATGATAGGGAATATTCCCTTGATCATTTTGATATATATATGTCCTATATAAAATATTTATATTTTAAATATTATGTCTGTTTTATTTTTCAAAAAATAAAATAGAAAAAAAGAAAAAAACCCAGGCGCCGGCCAGCCAACCCGCCCACCAACACCAGGCGGCCCAGCCAAAGGCCACCAAAGGCCCAATGAGCCACCGACCGCACCCCTCGGCCGAAACCCTTCGGTTGGTCGACCGACCGAACCCGCTCCCTCACTCACTGGCAGGTGGTCCCCACCCCGTCACCTACCCCTCGCCCACGCCACAGCGCCGCCGCTCGCCGGAGATCCCGAGATCTCCGGGATCTCACCTGATCCCCTCCCGATTCGCCCCCTCGCGCAGGCGAGGCCCCGCCTATAAATACCCACCCCTCTACCCGTTTCCCCCGCCCCTCGCCCGACCCTCTCCTCCCTCCGCACGCGCTCACCGGAGTAGCCGAACGCCGCCGCCGCCATTAGCCGCCCCGAGCTCGCCCCGGTCACCCCCGAGTTCCACCAACTCCACCAAACCCACCCCCTCGCCCGTCCTGCACCGGAGCTCCCGCCGTCGCCCCGACCACCGGAGACGCGGAGCACTCGCCGCTTGAGCCGCCGCCGCCGTCGACCTTGGTGAGTCGCGGAGTTTCCCTCGCCGTCCGATCTCGTTTCAGCGGATAGGATTAGATCCCCAAGGGGTATGTTCGTGAAATAAAACTGGTTCAGTCCGGTTAGTCCGGTTTATTTTATTTTAGTTAGGGTTTTTATTTGAGCCGGCCCGATTCGTTTAAACCCTAGGCCCGTTTAGTTAACTTACGCCCAGGGCGTTAGTTAGGCCCATTAGGCCATTTTTCTTTTATTTTAGTTTTCTGTTTTAACAGAATAGTTTCAGATTTGAAAAATTCATAACTTTTAATCTACTTAATATTTTTAAGTGATTATTTTTTTGTTGGTTTGCAAATTTCTTATAGTTTCTGTAGAAAATATAATTAGGCATGTTAAAATTATTTAGAATTGCTTTATTTTAGATTTAGTCAGAATAGTAAATCTGCCATAAGATGAGTTAGGAATATTATTTTTAATGATTCTTTTTGTCACAACTTTGTTTTGACATTGCCAAACCGTAGGAATTTATTTGGGCATTTTAGGATTAAAAAATATTTTTAATCAGAATCATGTTATTCTTAATTAATTAGCTAGCTACTGTTTTCCTATTGTTTTAGTTAGCAAATAAATTTATTTTTCATATGTGATAGATTATTCTAGGTTAGTTTCTGTCACTTTAGAGCATGAACTTTTATTTATAATAAATAAAACTTTTATTTTATTTTTCTTAATAGAATTTGAATTAGGCCTAATAGGAGTTTTAAAATAGCTTTTAAGATGATTCTTTTTGCTCCTAGTTGCATAATGCATTCTTTTCTGTTAAGTTATCATAAAACCATGATTAGGTTCTGTTGAGAAAATTTTTGTTATGTAAAACTATTTTTAGTTGTTGCTTGAAGTAGGAAAACTTTGAGTTGAAATTCTTTGAGTTTCCCTTGGGTTTTTGATTCGTTTGTTTTGGTGTGTTATGTTACTATGATGTTATGTTAAGTGATCATATGATATGTGCTTATTATGGTTATTGTTTTCCTCGGTAGAATTTCCGGAGTGCGAAGCTTGCTACCACGAGTCCTTAGCTTACGAAGATCGTCAGCAAGGCAAGTCATTGATCATGTTTTCTTTATAATACCTATGATTTTTGTTGCATTAGAATTATACCTCCCCACCATGCATGCAGTAGTTGAAATTTGAAGTATGTTCTTGAGTAGTATCATGTGGTAGGATGAACCAATTCCCCTTGTTACCATGACCCGGGAGGAAGTAGTTTACTTTTGCTATGCTCGTAGACGGGGTTGGTTGAGTGAATTCATAAGAAAGATGTGAGAGTCAAGATGATGACAACCCCATGAACTTCAAGCTCAAGATGGACTTTGGAATTCACTACTGGGTGGAGGACGGTTGACGGGCACCCTGGAGAACCCAGTGGTTGGCCGGGATGCATGGAGAAGTGCCATGACATCTTGCGGAAAGCTTCACCCAGCCACGAAGAGACGGATGTATACCCCATTGACGGAAGCTTACTGTGCAGCCGCAAGCCATTATGGGCTCTGGCTTGGTCAACCCTAGTTGTGACTCTGGCTGGACGGTACTACGAGATGTAGAAGAACGGTAGGATTGGATGGGTACCGGCAGTGGCCAGAAGAACTCTTCGGAAGACCCTGTTTCGTTCGTCCCGTCTTCAAACACCATGAAGTGCGAAGACTTAAAAGGAGGGAACGATTCTTGCGGGTAAAGTGCGCAAACCTCTGCAGAGAAAAGATCTAATCGATTAGCCGTGTCCCCGGTTACGGACAGTTTGAGCCTCTGGAACTTGGAAGTATTCGGAAATCTCTACACTAAAACTAATAAATTAACTAAGGGGGTTATGACTTAATAATTTGGGAATGAGACATTGGTTGGCGGAACCATCTCAATAACTACCAACAATTTTGTAGTATTTGCAAACAAGTCCACTGTAGTAGGGAAAAATTGGCTTTTCGCAAAATGATGAAACATAGAGCCCCACAGCCAAATTGCATATAGTGTTAGTAATTTTATTATTGTATTCTCTCTTCATGACTTGCCAGCATATTCAAAATGCTGACCTACACGGCTGCAACGTCTTATGTTGCAGAGGAGTATTCGATCGATTGAGGCTACGATCCGCGCTTGGCGATTGCCCTTTGGAGTCGGATGGACTCGCTATTCTTCTACGCTTCCGCAGCTTTACTTAGTTTATTTCTCATGAGTTGGCCTTCGGCCGAATTTATTCTATTGTAATAAAGACTCGATATGAGAACCGTGTAATAAATTCAGGTGTGATTGAACTTTGATTATTTCATCAATGTACTGTGAGTGCCAGCATGATCTTGGGATGGTACAGACACAGAGACTTGACCAATTTTGGGTCAGGTCGCTACACTCCTTCAAAATTAAGGGGGGAATGGTTTTTAAAGCTCTTAATAAAAATAAAATTGCTCGTTCCAACTTCATGGAAATCATGTCCATTGCCATTGAGGGCAAGAAATATATTGATGAGTTGGAATCTCGTCTTGAGGATCATGAGGTCACCATTGATAAAATGGAAGGTCATGAGCGTGATTACGCTAATGAGATCACGGACCTCTCCCAAGCTCTCGAACTTGAACAAACTACCAAGGAATCTCTTGAGGAGACTTTTGCTCTAGAATTATCTAGAGTGAGGGAATCTCGTGATAGAGCTCTTGAGGTGGCCAATGATTTTGAAATTAAAAATGAGGATCTTGAAGTTGCACATGCTAAACTTCTTGAGGACTTTGAGCACCTCGAAAATGGCTCAAGGGTCATTAAGAGTGAGCTCATCAAACTCACCGAGTCTCATGCTCAACTTAAAGCTTCGTATTCAAAAGAGCTTTCCAAGGTTTCCTATCCTCTTGTTGTTAATGATGATGCTTGTGCTACTAACTCTATCTCTTGTGAAGCATCTGTTTTGAAGGAGAATGTTGAGCTAAGGGCTCAACTTGAGTTGCTATCTAGCAATTATGGGATGTTGGAAGAAAATCATGTAAAGCTCATAAGCTCTCATGATGATCTTCTAGTATCCCATAATGTGCTAAATTTAGCTCATGAGGACATGCTTGCTAAGGTAACATCTAGTGAGCCTCATGTGGATACTAGCACTACTTTTATTCAAAATGCTATACTACCTTGTGCTAGTCCTCGCAATTCATCCATGCATAACATTGGTACATCTTATGACGAATTGCTTTCCTTGCCTTGTTGCTCTAATGATGAAGCTTATACTTCCTCTAGTACTTGTGTTGAGACTAACCATGTAGAGGAAATCAAAGAGCTCAAGGCCCAAGTCACTTCTTTGAAGAAAGACTTGGAAAAGAGTCATGAAGGGAATCCACACTCAACAATATCTTGAGTGTGCAAAAATCCCCCAATGACAAAGGTGGACTTGGATTCAACTCCAATAAGAAGAAGAAGTCCAAGATGATCAAGAAGAAGGGCCAAGAACAAGTCAAGAATTCGGCCAAGATTATTTGCTTCAAGTGCAAAATTGAAGGGCATCATGTTAGATCTTGCCCATTGAAGAAGAAACCCATTAGTGACAAGCAACAAGGGAAGCGGCCACAAGTTCATTCTCATGCTCAACCTCAAGTTGAAGAAAAGCCTCTTCCCAAGAATACTCAAGCTTATGCTTCTCAAGTTGAGAATTCAAGTGAGAAGAAAGTGAAGAGTAGACGTTGCTACCTATGTCGCGAGAAAGGTACCTCGCCTCTTCATGCACTAGTGGTAACTTATCCAACCCAATTATTATTGATGATATTTATTCTCTTGGGAAGGATAATGTTGGCAATGTGTTTGCCAAATTTTTTGGTGCTCAAAGTGGTGTCAAGAAAAGAACCATTTGGGTAGCCAAGCCTATTGTGACTAACCTCTTAGGACCCAACTTGGTTGGGGACCAACAAGCTCAAACTTGATCAATAGGTGATATTGGAGGTCATTGGAGACTTGGCTAGATTATGAAGAATTAAGGGGAATTCATCATTCTTATTGTCTCAAGCCAAGTCATTCGGATTATCAAGTTTCTATCTTATATCCAATGTTCCTCCTTGCGGTAACTCGTGCTTAAAGTGTCTACATTGATAGTTACTTGCCCCTTTGCATGTTTGGTTTCGTTCCTTGCATGTGTTTGTATATGGTGTGCTTCCAACTTGATTATCTTGAGCAATCAAGTATATGTGTGTTGGTTTGCACATCATGTACATGTTTGTCATTCGTTGAGCCTTTGTGCATCTTGGTCATATCTTAGTTGGCTCTTGTGAGAGATTAATGGAATATCCCATTGTGGGGGAGTGATGTGCTTTGTGCATCTCACAATCCTATAAATGTGTGTACATGAGGAATACCATCTAGTATTGATATTACAAGATTATCTAGTCGCTATGTGGTATGTCTTCTCATGTGAAATTCAAATTCTAAATAGTCCATTAATTATCTCTTGTTGGATCCTTTAATTGCCTATTGTCTATCTTTAATTGGTATCACATTATGGGGGAGTTGATATTGTAAATTATCTTGTTCCTAGGTGGCATGTTAGCTCTACAAGTTGCAATTTGCTTTTTGGTTGGTGTGAAGATGATGTCGGATATCCTTGCTATCTACCACCGGGAATTATTTCCATTTACTTCTTGTCTTTTGACAATTGGTACTCACTTTTGTGGTAGAATTTATTGATCATCTTTACATTGGCTTTTGCTTTTTATTTGCCTTTTCTCTTGCCAAGGATTGTATCAACTCCCTTTGTCTTCCATACCACTTGTGGATCTTGTTTATTTCTTGATCTTGTCTAGTGTTTTCTAGATATAGTGAAAGTGGTGATCCCACCTCATGCATTTTGTATTCAAATGCAATTTCTCTATAATGCACTAGTCTTGGGGGAGCTATCCTATTTTCTACAAAACACTCATCTTGTGATCCTTATCAAGTGTGTGTCGGTGGAAGGCAAGTCGTTTCTTTTGGGTACTTTGTGCTATCATGAAACTTTGTAGAGAGCTTGGTTTGTTTGGAACCATCCTCTCTTTTGGGGGTTTGATATCTTTTATTTATTGTGTATCATTGGATATCTCATTCCTCGATGTATCTATTATGGATATCCTCCAAGTGATGAGTTATTCATTTGGTATCTTTTCTTCACTTGTTTTTTCTTTGTCATTTGGTATCGGTTCTTGAAAGTCTTGAGCATGCATATTAACTTCATGTAGTTTCTTTGGCATGCTTTCTTTCTTTGACCCAATATATAGGGAACTCCACTAGGTCTCAAATTGGATGAGATGTGCATGAAGTTCATTTTCATATCTATATGCACATATTTATGTGGAGTTTGTCCTATGTATTGTTGGTTCTCTAACTCTTTGGTCCCAATGAGTTTGGGTACCATTTTGTTTGTGTTGTTGTTCTAGGAACAATTGGAGATGCATTGTATGCTCGGCTCACTCACAAGGAAGGTGGTGGCACCATGTGCTTATTGGACTCAAGCTAGGATGATCAATGAACTATCTACTACCTTCAATTGGTTTCTTCTACATCCTTCCAATGATATCTCAGTAACAAGTATCTATTCATGGATTCCTTTCTTGCATTCAACCTTGTGTAGGTTGCATCTTGGCATGATATTCATTCCATCTTGTGATACCTTGTTTCCTTTCTCAAAGCATCTCAACAATGATCTCATGTTGCTAGTTGTGATGTCTTTGATGGGTGTGTGGTAGGAATTCATTTATATACTATAAGACCATATCTAGCCATGTGCTATGCTTCCAAGCAAATATCTTATTGGTATATGTATGACTTCCTCTTGGATATCTTGTTCCTTCGTGTTGTAACTATTTCGGGTGTACATCCTTCTCTATAGATATATATCATCATGATCTCGTCTACCTAGAACCATATACACTTGAGAGAAATTACATCTCTAGATGATATCCTTTCTTTCACGTCCACCTTGTCTTTCTTATGTTATTTCTTTGGTGGCTCCGTGAAAGCTTTTGCCTTGAGTGTGTATCGTATCTTGTTGCATCTTGATGCACTCTTGTGTGGTGAAGATTATTTTCCTCATGCTTATCTCTACGAGGCTTTTTCCATCTTAATTGGTATCCCTCGTCTTGATGAGGCTTTCATCTTCTATCTTCACCATGGGTTGTCACAAGCATAGGTTCTTTATATGCATATTAGTTAGCTTGTGAACCCATTTGCTAGTTGTATGTGGGAATGATAGGCCTTGCACCGTGTGCCTCATTCTTTCAATACTTTATTGATGCTTAATGCTACATTAGTCTTCTCAAGTGCATTGCCTTGACTCACACACATCATTTTGGTTGAGCCCATTCTTAAGTTGCCTCTTTTACTTGTTGCTCAACCATGTGTTTGTTTCAAGTACTAGGCTTTGTTTCCTATATGCTCACTTGCACTTGTTGTAAGTTCCTATTGATTTTGGGGGAGCTATGATCCTATTTTGTGCACTTTGTATTCAAATACAAAAATTCTTATGTGTGCACAAATCATGGGGAGCTTCTCTAGTTTCTTTAGAACACTCCTTCGCTCATATCATAATTTATTCATTCATGTGGCACGTAGGATCATTGGTCTAGTTGGCTCAATTGATATCCGTTGATTGCTTGCTTCAATTGGTATCTTTTGATTGCTTGATTGCTTGTTTCTCTCTTTCTTATGTCTTTGTGGCATATCTTTCTTTTGTGAACTTTGGGCCTAAATATAGTTTGTTTTCCTCCTAGTATTTACCGTAAAACTTGTGTATTGCATTCCACTGTCTTGTTGAGAAATACACAAATTATGGAGGAACACAATTGATATTGGCCTTCTAAGCTTTTCTCCCATTTTAGCAATCGATGCCAATGGGGGAGAAGTTTCAGAGAGTTTTGTGGAGAAGTTTAGAGAATTCTCTCCTCTTTCTTTGGTTTTGTTCCTAAGCATTTGCATCTCTTACTCATGCATTATTGGTTGTTGCATTGCATGGTGACGCATAATTCCTTATATAAACTCTCTTGAAAGTGATTGTCATCAATTACCAAAATGGGGGAGATTGAAAGAACATGCGATGCCCCCATGTTTGGTTTTGGTAATTGATGACAATCTCTATGGACTAATGGTTGCCTTGAGTTATATTTGAAGGTTTTGTCCATAGGCTTTTCTTAGAGTACATGTGTTGGTTTCAAGGAGAGTTTGTGTTGACCAAGGTGCTATTAAGGAATTATCCAAAGATTGGTCATGTGAGAGTTGAGCTTATTGCAAGCATGTCTTGAAGAAGAAGAAGATTGTGTGATCATTCATGTTTACCTTCAAGACATCATCCAAATGAAGAGAGTTGGAAAGATTCAAGGTTGATCAAGACTAAGTCAAGAGTGAATCAAGTTGATCAACTCACAAAGCGTAGAAGATGTACCGAGAGGGATCAAGTGATCCCATGGCTGGTAAGCATTGTCCATTGTGCTTTGTGTACTAACCCATGGTCTATGTGAGAGTTCTATGTGGGATTAGGTATGTGTTCATGGGCAAGAGGAAGATATCACTCAACCCATGGAGAGGATAACATCAAGTGGTGATCGTCATCAAGATTGCTATGTGCAAGTTCAAGTGGAGCATCACGAAGAGATCAAGTATTTGAAGCTTGCCATCCAATTTGGTGTTAATGGACTTGTGAAGCTGTGCCAAAGAGTGGCTCACCCATAGTAGAGTATGGGGGAGCAATCATCTAGTCTCTATCGACCCAACGCAATCAAGAAAGGTGGTCCATCTTGAGGAGGACAAAATCGTCATCATCTAGCTCAAGTGGATCATGTGCAAGGCAAAGGTTTGCCCTTGATAGGTTTTCTATTTTAACGGTCTCATGGTGGTAGTTGGGAGACCGGGTTATAGGACCGATAGCCGTACTATCAAGGGGGCTCTCAAGTGAGTAGCTTGATTGTATCGTTCGTCGAGAGCTCAAACCATTGCATCCTCGCATCATGTTTCTTGGTTGTTGTTTGGTTATCTTTGTGAGTCTTAGAGCTTATGGTCATCTATATGACAAGCTTGAGTTTATCGAAAACGGAGTTTGCATGCGTCTTCTATGATGTTTTCGGTGTTGGAGGTTTTACCGGTCTTATCTGAGGAAGGGTTCTCACCGTTTTATTTTGGGCATTTTCTCATTTTCTTCTTATTGATTTTTCTATAAAGATTGTGTTAGCCATTGTCGCTAGCTTTCCAACAAACTTGATTTCGTCGAATTCGGAGTCCGTTTGCAGAAGTTGTGTCAGTTTTGGTGTTCTGAAAAGGCTGCAGCGGTACTACCGCGGACAGGAGCGGAAGTAATTTTTTACTACCGCTCTTGGGAGCGGTACTACCGCTTGGAGCAGTACTACCACGGCTACTTCCGCTTGGGACCAAAAACTCGTCACAAGTCCAACAGTGGTAGGCACAGATGTAATTTTTAGTACCGCTCGCAGGCAGTAGTACCGCTACCCTTAGCAGTAGTACCGCTACCCCTAGCGGTAGTACCGTGAGGTCAAGCGCTACTACCTCTCCGACGGTTCTTCTGGCCTTTTTGCCTCCTTGCTGCTGTGTTTCAAAGGGCTACTACCGCCCTAGCGGTAGTACCGCTCGGTGCGGGTTGTGAGCATAACGGTTGGATTTTTTCCCACCTATAAAAGGGGGTCTTCTTCCCCAATGAACCTTATCCTTTGAGCTCGTGTTCTTCCCCATTGTTGACCTTCTTGAGCTTGCTAACTCTCAATCCCTCCATGGATTCTTGCTAGTTTTTGAGGGAAAAGAGAGAGATCTAGATCCACATTTCCACCAATCACTTTCTCCTCTATGTGAGGGAACCCTTGGATCTTGATCTTGGAGTTCTTGGTGTTCTCCTTCTTGTCCTTCCTCTCATTTTCCTCCCTAGCATTAGTTGCTTCGGTGGGATTTGAGAGAGAAGGACTTGGGCACTCTGTGTGCCCTTGCCATTGCCTTTGGTGCATCGGTTTGAGTTCTCCACGTGATACGTGGAAGTTACAAGTTGAGAAGCTTATTACTCTTGGGTGCTTGGTACCCTTGAGCTTGTTCCTCTTGGGTGCTTGGGCGCCCTAGACGGTTGGTGGTGTTCGGAGCTCAATCATTGTGGTGTAAAGCTCCGGGCAAGCGTCGGGGTCTCCAATTAGGTTGTGGAGATCGCCCCGAGCAATTTGGCGGGTTCCGGTGACCGCCCCAAGGGTTGGCAAAGTGTACGGGTTCGATGACCGCCCCCAAGGGTTGCCATTTGTACGGGTTCGGTGACCGCCCTCAAGGGTCCCTTAGTGGAATCACGGCATCTTGCATTGTGCGAGGGCGTGAGGAGATTACGGTGGCCCTAGTGGCTTCTTGGGGAGCATTGTGCCTCCACACCGCTCCAAACGGAAATTAGCATCCGCAAGGGTGTGAACTTCGGGATACATCGTCGTCTCCGCGTGCCTCTGTTATCTCTTACCCAAGCCCTTTACTTATGCACTTTACTCTGTGATAGCCATATTGTTTCTTGTCATATATCATGCTATCACCTAGTAGTTTATCTTGTTTAGCATAAGTTGTTGGTGCACATAGGTAAGCCTAGTTGTTTTAGGTTTTGTGCTTGACAAATTAACCGCTAGGTTTATTCCGCATTTGTTCAAGCCTAAACCGTAATTATTTTAAAGCGCCTATTCACCCCCCTTAGGCGACATCCACGATCTTTCAACCCTCATGCTCTCTCCTATCCAAACCTGACAAGAGAATGTTAATAGCTTTGGAATTATTTTCAACATCAACTATATTCTCAGGACCAACACGAGCAGGTGTTGCAAAATCTCGCACAACAATTTTCCATATTGCATAGCTTTGAGCTTCAAGAAATGTTTTCATCCGAGACTTCCAAAACGGCCAATCACTCCCAGAGAACAGCGGAGAACGCGACGGGTTCGCAAATGACTCCATGGCTCAAAAGCTGGTTAAGGCTACAGATGAGCCAACCGGGCTCTGATACCAATTGTAGGATAGGATGCCGGGAGTCAGAAGGGGGGTTGAATGACGACCTTGAAAAATTTAACCTTCTAAATATTCTGCACCATAGTTATGGAAAAACTAAGATGCTCGGAATAGCGGAGTACGCAGCAGAAACAAAATCTGCCTGTCAAAACAGACTGAAGCTAGTTCAACAAATTCTCAAGGCTTGGCTTGAGATCCCATAGAATAAGAAACACTGGAAAAGTGTACTGGAAATAAATACTAGTGCTTGATTAGACAAGGAGATTACACGGCAAGCTTAGGGTAATTAAATGGGACATACTACTTAACCCAAACTAGTAACACGTACTGGCAGAAAACACTAGTACTTAACTTGCACGTACTAGCAGAATATTGTTTCAATGGAGAAGAACTACACTGCCTGGAGCTGATATTACTTGTTAGGAACTCTAGTCACCTATAGCGCATACAGCAGCAAGACTAGCAACAAACTGAAATCCACGATTTTAGTTCTACCAATTTGGGCTGGCCAACTCTGCTATCCTGAAGATGAACGACTGATAGCTGAAGATGAACTGAAACCCGAGACAATTACACCAATGAGAAATATAAAAGGGAGCGAACCAGTAGCATCAGCGGATGCTCTTCCGTTCGACAGAGAACGCCAAGAAATTTGCTAGAAATACAGCGACCCAAAATCAAAACCAGAACAGAGGAAGAACTCAGTATGAACTCGCACAAAATAAATCACCAAAGATAAAATCTTGCGCCATCCTCAGGAACCCATGAATAAATTGAACAACAACCGGATTTAAAGCTAGGGATGGATGCATATGAATTTAGACATGATTTTCCATCATGGAAACCCCATTATAGCCAAGGAATCGCAGGGACAAAATTAGTACAACAGAAAAACAAGATTTGCAAGGACAAACAGCAGACCTCAACAATAGCAATGTTGGGAATAATTTGAGGTTTTATTTCTTAGATTTCTGGAGTTACAAGCCTCTCTCACACAGGCCAAATCCCATACGGGAAGCTCTCTCTCAAATGTTCGGCGGCTGCTCTGTGTCTCTGCTCGTCGGCGGCTGCCGCAAGGGAAAACCTAGCAGCTCATATATATGCCTGGAGCAGCCTTCCACCGCCATCGAATGGGCCATGGCACCCACCGAATGGGCCAAGCCCAAAACACTAAACAAACAACCATTTTTACTTGGCTACTTGTAAATAACATTTTCCACTCTTAAGCAACACCACAATCACTCTCTTGGTTTGCTTCTTAGTGGATTTTGGTAAACATGCCAAAATAACCTCACTTGACATGGTCTTCTCGTTTGCCTCAATATGGTCCTTGTCCAAAACTCGTGCGTTGCTTTGAGCCGCACGATCCCGCACAACGTCCATGGTCACATCTTAGCTCTTCAAGCCTTATGCCAACAATCCTCGTTGTCGACTACCGCCGCACTCACTGGAACCTACACACAATGGAAACAAACAACTATAGCGAGCACAAACTTCCTGAGCTTGGCCCAAGTCAATCCAAATTAACAGTTTAATACAATCAACGCCATCTAGATAAGTCACATATAATAGATCAGGCCCTTGATCCAACAAACTGGGATTTGCAACCCCACTAAAATAACTCTCGACGAGAGTAAAAGCATTGGAAATATAATCATCACAAAATTAAGGATATCACCACATTAACTCACTCACAATCTCCCCCTTCATGTTTATATTGCCAACCCAGCTCTCAGCAAGAAAATTTAGAGCTTCAGATGTAACAGAGAAGGAAAGTTGCAAAATCACACTTGGTCCCAAAGGAGAAAAAATGTAGACATGACCAAGTGGACAAGGTGAAAAGAGAAGTGTAAAGAGTGAAGCTAACACCAAGATCCAAATTAAGCTTCACTTCCAACAGAAACTCATGAGAGGCAAATCAACCTTGTTTTCACAAGTTCACAAGAGAAGGAACCAAAGCAAAATAACAAATAATATGGATGACCCCCTGACTCCCCTTCAACTTGCAATAAAATTACATGGTGCAATATTCACTATTCTATTCATCCCCCTTTGGCACTATAAGCATCAAGGGACACGCCCGCCTCCCCCTCAACTTATGCATATGAGAAAACATCAACATCGAGCATGTATGCATGAAGTGGAATTTATGCAATGATACGAGCATTGAAGATTGTTTAGTTGAAGCACATGAGATAGAAATGCTAGTAGGCCATGATAAGTAAGAGCTCATTCAGTCATACTAAGACATATAGAGAAAATCCTTGAGCTAGATACAGCAAAGCAAAGAGGGGTGAACAGGTTCTTGGGAAGCATGATTGTCGAATTCTTCTCCAACTTAGCTGCATGATTTGTTCCCTCACGTCGACGACGTCCTTAGCGATATGCCCGCCGACACAAACACATCTTCTTCCACTATATCGTATGTGTTCTTATCCCTTATATTAGGGATTATGTTTGGACTATTGGTATTAACAGTTGATCTGGACATGTTGCTTTTATAATATCTACTTGACTACATGTCTGTCATGCGTAGTACTTTCTTCTTTCTACCATCATGTTTAAGAGCGTTGCTATTGCGCGCGCACTCGTGCGAACGCTCGATTTCCGACAAGCCGCAGTCTCCCGATTTGGAAAGCAGCCAGCGGGTTAACACGAATCAAGGGAGGCTGTCGAAGTGTGCGGGGCTTTCGATCGAATCGATCGCTCCAACGAGCGAACGCGAAGGAGTGCTTCCGCATGTTTAATATGTACATCCCGATTTATCTTCCGCGCTTCTGGATCAAACTTAAAGAAAAATTGCTCATAGCTACTTGGGATAAGCCTAGTAGTGGCGCGGGGTAAAAGGCTAGTAGTGGCGCGGGTGGCCGCGCGACTACTAGCACGCTACAGCTAACTGGCTAGTAGTAGTGTGGGGTGCCTAAAAGGAAGCACAAACTCATTCTATCATAGGACCCTGCCCTCGGGAAAATATCTGGTGCTCCCGTGCAAGCTCGGCCATTGATCTTCGATCCAAGAGCTCGTGTGAGATGATGAACATTTTTTTTGCAAAAAAAGCCCCTATGGAGTCCCAAAAGTGCAAGCAGGTACAACAGCTACATCATATGTCGTTGGATCCGAGATCCGACGGCCTGGGAGCCCGTATCATGGGAGTACCAATACCCCCTATCACATGATACTTCCCCCTGCCCTCTTGCTCCAGACCGAGAAGTCTCGACACTGCCGAACGAGCAAACATGACTGAGTGATTGAAAGACGTAGTCACATACAAATGAAGGAGCAAACTAGACCAATAGCGCCGGACCCTAAGCTCGATCAATGGTGCTCAAAGACAGCCAAAACACGCCGCCGTGACTGGGGTACACTCACCGAGCAAAAGTTGTTTGAGTCTAATTTCACTTTGTGATTGAAATGTTTTTCTGGGCATTTTTTAGCATTTGAGGAGCTAAGAATTTATAGGAAGGACTAGTTACAAAAGGCTTAGAAGTTAAGTTTTTTATGGAAGAAAAGTAAATTTTTGGAGGTTGCTTGAGAAGGTAAAGTTCTAGGGAAGGGTTAAAAGATGCTCTGATGTTTTTCTAACACAGTACAGACGCAAGCGCTCATACATAGACGCAAATACTCATCCCTATAAACGCACACACGCACACCCTACCCCTATGAGCACCTTCGAGAGACTGAGCCGGCATATCATCTTGAGATTTACGAAGTCACCGTAAGCGCCTCATCGTCGACGGGAACGTTTCCTCCCACTGAAAGCGCATTGGCGGAAATCTTGAAATAGATTCAGGAATAATGCGAGCACACGGACTTGAACCCTGATGGGCTGAGAATACCACAATCCCTTTAGGAGCAACTCCAACGGGCTGACCCAAACGGATGGCGATTTCGTCCGCTTTTTGTCCGTTTGGGTCGGCCAGACAGACACGGATGCCCGCTTCCACATTTGGGTCGGCGTGTGCGCCCAACGCTGGCCTGAGACCCATTTTGATGGCGCAAAAAAAAATGAACGCATGCATGTTAAAAAAAGAAAAACAACATTAATTAAACATTAAAGCCGGCCACGAAGGCCGGCGAGAGTGCACACGTCCACATTTGCATTAAAAAAAGCAGCCTAAACTACGAGGCGGCGCGCTGCCCTAGGCATCATCGTCGTAGTCCTCGGGGTCCGTGAGGTCGATGAGCGTCGGCGCCGGCCCGGCCCATGCGAACGCCATGTTCCAGAGCGCCGCCGGGCTGTGCCGGCGCAGGCAGTGCCGGGGCGGGGGGTGTGCGGCCGTCTGTGCAGCCGCGGCCTAGCGCGCCTCCTCCTCGGCCTCGCGCGGCTCCTCCTCGAGGTCGCGCGCGAGCATCTCCTCTTACTCGCTGCGACAGCGCTCCTCTGCCAGCCGGCGCTGGCGCCACATCTCGTGGTACGCCTGCTCCTGCGCCAGCGTCGCCCCAAGCCAAACCGGTGGCGCGGACACCCACTCGCGCACCACTCCCCTCTAGGAGAAGCGCGTGATGGGCTCGGGCTCGGGCTCCGGCTGCAGCTCCGGTTTGATGGGGGACGGCGGGGCCATCCGCGGCACCACGCTGTCGCCCGCCGCGGAGAGGGCAAGGGCCTGCGCCATTGCCGCCTCGTACCGGGCCTCCTCTTCCGCCTTCGCCGCCTCCGCTCTGTGCCGCTCGTCCTCCTCGCTCTCCCGGTAGACGGCCGCAAGGGCCGCCTGGTAGGCGTCCTCCGCCGCCTGGTCCTCCTCGCGGACGACGAGCGGCGTTGGCCTCCGGTCGACCTCGCGCACGCCCCGTCGCCTCGCCTCCTCGTGCTCGAAGGCGGACCACCTCGCCAGATTAGGCGAAGTCGATTCTGTGAGGCCTTGTCGAGCGCTGCTCGGTGTCGGCAGCGCCGCCGGCGCCGCACCTCCTCCGCGTGAGCACGAGCCGTCCGCGGCGCCGCCGGCACTGGGATCCTATCTGGATCCAGATGCCAATCGGGCGGCACCGTCACATCGGATACGACAGAGGCTGGCGGTTCTGCCAGTGCCACTCCGCCTGGTGCACTGGCACGTTCACGCGCTGCCTCTGTCGGCGAGGCGCCGGCGGAGGTGGGAGGAACTCTGAGGGGAAAGGGGTGGCGGGGGACTTGCCTTTGGCCTTGCTGCCGCTGGCGCCGGAGAAGAGGCCCATCTCGCTGTGGTTGTGGTGGCTAGGGTTTGCCGGCGACGAGGGAGCAAAGGTGGGCAGATGTGGACGGTGAGTTTGGATGAGGACGCCCCGCCGCACGGTCGGCTTAAAAAAGGAAGAGCGTCGTCGCTGACACATGAGCCTGTCGTCATAAATTAAGCTGACCGCATGGGCAGCGGGTAGTTGGACGGCCGCCATGTGGGGACGCGGCGGATAGCGAGAAGGCGCGCGAAGCATCCGTTCAGCGTCCGCGCCGACGAATTTGGGGCGCAAATTTGGGCCGCAAATGCGTCGGCGCGGACGCGACGCGAACGTTTATTTGGGTTTGGGTCGGCGCGTTGGGCCACCACTTTCCGCGCCGACCCAAACGAACACAGACGGGCGAAATGGGTTGGCCCTTTAAAGTTGCTCTAACCATCCAACCACAGGTTGGTTCGCAAGGTGCTCTGATGTTAATAGCCTATAGGCCGTTTTAGAAAATAATCATGGTGGCCGTTTTGCCACTTGACTGAGAGCCTGTTTGTTTCATAAGTCTTAGGACTTTTTTAAGTCCCAACTTATAAGTCATAAGTCCTTGTCTGTTTGTTTACATGGACTTATAAGTCCCGAGTCCCTGCCTGTTTGTTTACAGGGACTTATAAGTTGGTAAAACACTAGTCCTTCAGCTTATACACGCCTAATTGTACTACCATCACTAACAACAAATTAGACGGCGCTACTACTGGTCTGATGGAGTACCGGTAGTCCGGTACCACCCTGCAGCTGTAGACCAGCTGGTTCGGTGCTCGGCCCCGTTCAAACTGTGAGGGCGACGCTGGGAATCGTTGCCGAGTCATGTGAGGGTGGAGCCGGCCGGCCGGGTGTGCCGCCGAGCTGTAGATCTCGCCGGAAATGATTGCTGAGCAAGTACTCTAGTGAAGCAAACATCACATAACCATTTTTCATACAAACAAATTATAGAATAGTGACAACCGAAATAACACTTGTTCATAACACTTGTTCATACAAACGATTAACACTTATTGATAAGAACCAAAATAAGAGAGAGTACATAACAACCGAGATAAAAACCGAGATAAAAGAAATTACATAAGCGAATAACACTTGTTCATATCATTGTTGTTTCAAGGACCACAACCCATCAGCGACCCAAGCTCTGAATTGATTCATAGCAGCACTGTCTGTCTCATTTGTTGAATCATTTGTTGTGGTCGTTGGCATAGACAATGGTACATAATTTTCATCTTCATCACACTTGTCGAATTCTATATCGGGCAGTTGACTTTGTCTAATAAAATTGTGCAGTGCAATGCAAGCCACAATGATTTTGCTTTGTTTCGGCTGTGGATAACTAGGCAAGTGAAACAAAATCCTCCACTTGTTCTTCAAGACTCCAAAACACCTCTCGATGACATTTCTAAGTGAAGAATGGGTGAAATTGTAGTGTTCCTTTTTTCCTCTAGGCATTGTGCCATCACGGTACTCCTGGAAATGATAAGTTAAACCCTTGTATGGTGCAAGATAACCCGGTCTATTTGGGTACCCTGAGTCCACAAGATAAAACTTATTAGGTGGAGGTTTTGGAAACTTGTCACCAAATCTGGATCGTGCATCATTGAAGACCCTCATGTCATGCACTGATCCTGGCCAACCAGCTAGGACAAATGTGAATCTCATATCAAAGTCACACACACACATCACATTCTGACTCTTCTCCTTATGTCTATTCCTATGCTGGGTAGCAGTGGCAACTGGTACCACAACTTGTATGTGTGTCCCATCTATTGCACCAATGCAATTATCCATAAATGGTGCATACTTTCTAGATCTTAATTTGGAATGCACAGTTCTGAATTGACGATCTACTGGCCTGATGATGTCTTTTGCAAGCTTGATCAGACATTCCAAAACCTTATCAAACTTCCTTACAATTGTCTCCAATGACCTAACAAATCTGTTTTCTGCTTGTCTTACAGATTGAGGGGAACCTACTATCCAAAGAAACAGGCCTAGAGACTCAACTGATGACATTTTTTTAGTGGACTTCAAACCATAGGAATCAACTAGCACACTATGCAATTTTTCAAACACTGGTCTGTGCATTCTAAACATGTTGTAACAAGCAGTTTCGTTGCCTAGTGTTGTCATAACCCAATCATGCCCAGACTGTATTGGTACTCTTCTAGGTCCTTTGTTACCGTAAGAGTCCAAGTAGTACATACCAATCATGCAGGCCATCTGCATCATTCTTCTCTTCCTTTTTTGGTGCATGAACAACATCAGTGCTTCATCATCACTGCTGCTCCCATCATCACTGCTGTCATCATCCTGAAACATGCAAACATTAGTACAACTTCTTCATTTTGCACCACCTCGTCAACTTGAAAACATTAGTACATGCAAATGAAACACAGTAACACGCATTCATCATTTAACAAGGTCACACAGCACAGGTCCATTACATAGGTATATTATTAAAAGGACAAACAAGATCACTACTACACTAGGACAACTTCTTCATCATGCACCACCTCTTCAACCAAGTCAGTCTAGCCTGATCACTTGAAATGTTCTGAAATATGACTCTGTTTGCCTCATCTGCAAACAGTTGAGTTGCCATGAAGTACTCAACACTTGTTTCTTCTGCACCAATTGAACTGCCAACTGTTGACAATGAGTAATGGATTCCTTAGTGTTGTTTGCTTTCTTCTCTTTTGCCTTGTCCTTTGCTTCCTGCCTTTTGTTTGCATATTCAGTGATCATGTCAGAAGTGTTCTCACTATTCATAGTATTGATGAGCCCTGTCATTAGTTTCACCATTGGGCTCTTGTGTTTCTTGCCTGGGCTTGAAGCTGACTGTTCACCGCCGCTGCTTCCCCTCTTCCTGCTGGTGGTGCTCATTGGACTCTCCTCATTTCCATCATCGGCAACAACATATTCTTCTTCATCTTCATCTATGGGCACATAAGCTGTTGATCCATCAACTGCCACACCTTGAAATAGCTCTATTAGCATATCCAAATACTCGGGATTGCCAGCCTTGAATTTTCGACATCCGGTCTCTCCGCAACATTAGTTAGGTAATTAGGACAAGGCTAAATAATGTAACCAAGTGTGAGCAATTCAGATGTATTTTGCAGAATAATGTATGTACCTTAATTACTTTTTCCACCATTCATTCGATGCGGTTATAGCTCCATCTCCGTTCGGCCACAACCAGTTTGTTGCCCAACCACACCCAAGCAAGATAGTGGCTCTTGAGTCTAGTTATGCAATTTTGAATTGCTTGGTAGTATGGAGGAGGCCAGCACGCTCATAAAATTTTTTCTTCATGTTATTGTAGGCTCTACTTGTCCAAGTACCATTCACACAGTGCCCATCCCTAGCTTCCTCACATGCGATGTTACAAAATACAGTAATATGCTCGTCTGTCCAATCAGCCTTGGCAATGTTTTTCTAAACAAAAATAACAAATAGCTAGCATATAAAGAAGATGAATTTGCATCATGTGACAGAAAGCTAACTATGTATACGAATGAGAATTTTACCTCTCCAAAAGCAAAATCCTCATCTTCATCTTCAAAGCCTTCATTCTCATCGACATCTTCGAAGATGCAGCAGCTTGATTGGCACACGTTGCTTCCCCGCAGCTTTTCCTCTACTGCCGGCCGATGAGGACCCGTGGGCTCCACGTACACCGCGTCCAGTGACCTGCGCCACGGTCCTCCCACGCCCTATCACGCCTCCCTCAACGGCAGATCGCCGGGCGATTTAACGGACGCAGTGAGAGCCGCTCGGCCTCCGAGTTGAGAGACCGTGCTCGGCCTCCTCCGCCTCGAGACACGGGCCTCCCACGACCAGCTCCAGAGGGAGGAAGACCATGGCGGCGGATGGTTGAAGAGGAGTTCTTGATACGAGCCCAACTCCGGAACTCGTTGACGTTGTGGTTGAGATCCAAGAATCCAATTCCCTCCCGAGATTCCCCGGCGGATGAGCCCTGCGATGCCTGATGATTCGCGTGGTACGGAGACAAGAAAGGGATCCCGTCCTCCTCATCGTCGGCCATGGCTACCGGCGGCGGCTCTGGCTACCCGCGGCGGCGGCTCTGGTGATTGGAGCAGAAGGGGAAGGAGCGGGAAGGTGGTCTGGGCGGGAAGGTGCGAAGCGGGAAGGAGATCGATGCGGGCGGGAAGGTCTTGAGGCGGGAAGGAGATCGATCTGGGCGGGAAGAAGAGCGACGCGGGGGGCAGGTGCGGGGCGGGGCAGGTGCGATGCGGGGGAAGCGATCGATAAGTCCCAATAAGCTCCTCAGGGAGAGTCTTTTTCGATAAGTCCCAAATCACCAAAATAAGTCCCCATAAGTCCCTTGTGTTTGGTTTAGGTGGGACTTATAGGGATTTTTTTAAGTCCCTAAACCCATAAGTCCCTGGAAACAAACACCCTCTGACTCCACCTTTCGCTGCGGGTAGGAAATTTCGCGCGTCGACGGTGCATGTAACATCTCGCTATCTCGCTCTCCGGGCGCAAGCTAGCCAGTGGAACGCCTATGCATTGCATGCACGTAGCTTTCATGTCTCTGGTGCCGAGCAGAGCCACGCCATCCGTTCCATCCACGCTTCTCATCTCGCCTCGGTTAGCTGGCGATCCCTCCACACGACAATCATCCATGGATTCATGTGGCCTATGATCGTCCCAATGAGGTGCTTAACTGCGCACATGCACGGCAGCGTCAGCCCCTCCCGCTCTGAGCTGGTACGACGCGCCCTGGAGCAGGCCAGTCCCGAGGAAACACCCCGAAAGCGCCGGGTGGTCCGGGCGCCCCCTACGTCGCCCGCCCGGCCCCCGGACGCGCGCCACCGCGGTGTCGCACACGCACAGCGGCGGCCCCGCGCGCGCCCTGATCGGCTAGCTCGACACCGATGATGCCATCACGCGCGGGCGGGGCCGTCGTGTCGTGTCGTGCCGTGCCATGACCCCTCTGATCCGCTTCCCGTACCACGAGGAATGTGAGAGACCCTCGTCGCCACGCCCCTCGGCCCCGACACACCCGATGTGCTCCAATCATGCCATGTTAGCGCGCGCTAGGCGACGATCCCTTCTCTCCCGCGCAGCAGTTCGCCGCGCTGCTCAACCACAGTGCTGGAGCAGTGGAGTCCTTTGTCCCTGCCCGCTCTCCGGCCCGGCCACTGCCCCCACGACCGATCTGCAGGGCCCTGCGTGGTACTACCACGCCATGGACGTACGTCGTGGCCCGGCCGAAAGAGACCTTGCCGGAGGATCTCCACGTTGAAGTAGCACTGCCTTTTCTCCCCGGTGTTAATTTTCTACTGATTGATTACGGCCAGCATGGACGGATAGCAATGTAGTATGTTAATGTGGCCTCGCTGGAGCACTAATTGTTCGTCAACCGCCGTACGGCTGCTTTCGCGATTTTCCTCCCCCGCTTTCGTGAGGCACAAATCTGGAAAAGGCTAAAGCGTGACAGGGAGACAGCAACCTGCATGTGTAATTCACGCAAGCCTCCATCGGACAATTATTATTGAGGAAAAAAGTACCACACCGGGACACATCACTGAGGCCCGTCAGTGGCATGCAGAGTATAAATGTTTATTTTTTACAAGTGCTTAATTACTTTACACAACAATGTTCTCGTGTACGAGCTCTACGACTCAACTGTGTGTCGTCTCTGAGAAAATCAACATATGTACTATGGTACTACGTACAATCCCTAATTAGCCTTCCAATGGTTCTTTTGCTGTCCTGTACTGACGTGCAAATATAGTATGTGGGTGGGAATCGAGATAATTCAAGAAGGTAAAAAATGGAGACGGAAAGAAAGAAAAAGTTCAGAAGTATGGTTCCAATTCCAAGTTGAAATCGAAACTTGCGAGGAGGCTCTGTTCTTGGCAGGGCAGCGACAACTTGTGCTCTAGCGGTGTGTGCTGCTGCTCCATATCCGCCTTGGCCCAGTGCGGCACCTCGCCGTCGAGCACGCTGCCCACCTCGCCGCCGTAGTTCCAGTTGCTGCTGTTGCTCGAGCTCTCCCCGTAGCCCAGGTTCTCGGAGACGTCCAGTACGCTGCTGTAGTCCGCGGCTCCGAACCCGGCGTCGTCGTCCGCGCCCTCCTTGCAGCCAACGAGCTGACCGTACAATGCGGCCGCGTTCTCCGCGCCGAGGCCGTGGGCGAACCCGCCGCCGTAGTCGGCGCACACGGGGAACGGGTCGAACACCGCCGGCTGCTTCGGAGCGAGGCTGCCGCCGACCGCCGCGGAAAGTGGCTTACGGTCTTCCTCTTCCGGGTCCGGCAATGGCGCCGTGGCCGTGTTGGCGGCGGCCATGGGCTTGTGCGTGGCGGGGTCGAGGCCTTGCTGCCGGAGCTTCTTCTTGATGCAGCTGTTCCAGAAATTCTTGATTTCGTTGTCTGTCCGTCCCGGCAGGTGCGACGCGATCTGTGACCACCTGCACGCACACACGCATCAGTAATTCGGTATGTTGCCCCAAATCTTTCTGCTAGCTCGAACCAGCCTCCGCGATGCAAAATTAATAAGAACTGAATGCATTGCGTGGACGGCGATACCTGTTGCCGAGGATCTGGTGGAGCGCGACGATATGGTCCTCCTCATGCTGCGAGAAGCAGCCGCGCTTGAGGTCGGGACGCAGGTAGTTGATCCACCGGAGGCGGCAGCTCTTGCCGCAGCGGTTCAGCCCGGCGAGCCTGGGGACGGAGCTCCAGCAGCCGACGCCATGCCGGATGATGTGGTTGTAGAGCTTCTCGTCCTCCTCGGGCGACCACAGCCCCTTGCGGAGCTTGGGCTGCCCCACGCCGCCGGAAGACGGACGTCCCATTGCAGGCTGCTCTCGCGCGGCAGCTGCTGGCCTCGTAGCTAAGCTACTCCGACGAGCTAGGCAAAGTCGATGTATGTAATGGCGATCGGTATGATCGGCCGCCGGTTGCTTCCTCCCGATGGATCGTTGCCTGGTGGGTATATATGGTCGGGTATATATGGGGGGAAGCGTGCGTGGCAAGAACCGCAAGCTCACTCGGCGAGAGAGGAGTGAGTGAGTGAGGTGAGGCAGCGATCAAGTAGGTTCGAAGCAAGACGCAGAGGCAATGGATTGGAGTTGAAGACACCTGCGGTTTGTGGCGCGCGGTGGGTTAAAATAGTGCGCCGGCCGTGCGTGCACTCTAGCGGAGGAAGGAGAGAGAGAGAGACGTGCTGTGCGTGTTTTCCTGTTAGAGCATCTCCAACAAGTACCATAGAAAACTCTCCCTCAAAATGTTTTTATGAGGTGTCTATAATTTAGAAGATTTTTGCTGGTGAGGTGCTTTAGCATGTCCCATAAACACCTTCCCATAAAATCAGATTTTTTTTCTCTACTTGTCTTTAAAAATACAAATAGGAGGGTCCGCAACGGCGGGGCAGGGGGGGAGGGGGGGGGGGGTATGGTGGACTCCAAGGACAACGCGTAGACGTAACATTTTTAGGGAAAGATCTACGGGAAGAACCATCTTCCTCCTAGGTGAGGGGGGTTGTACTGATTATACGGGGATCCTTAAAAAATCGCTTTTATGAAAATTGTTGGAGCATTTTTTTGCCCCACCCCCCCAACCCATAACCTTCTATGCGATTTCTTCTATGGGAAATGGGAACCGTGGGAGATGCTCATACGGTGTTTGTTGGGGACATGACTTTCCTCCAGAAGGAGGAAGCCCTTCTTTCCTCTCCGACACTGCTAATTAAGCCCCCAACGGCAGCCCGTCAATGCGCCCGCGGGGACCTGCTTTGCGACCTCAGTGGCCTACAGAGCAATTAATTAAGAATCGCGTCACATTGATAATGCGTTTCGATCATCTTTTCGGGAGAAGAAAAAACAGTGGTGAAAGTTTCAGCTGAGAGTGAGAACTAGATTCAGGTTACTGCTCATCATCGGGCAGGGTCATACTTAGTTAACTTGAGCCAACTGATCATCAGATAATCAGCGGTCGGTGTTAACCTCACGGATCACGTCGCGCGGGGCGCGTCCAGATACAGAGATCGATGCCCCCGGCTGCGTCCAAATCAAATCAAATTGACGCGAAACAAATGTGGTAAGAAATCGGGTCGCTGCTGTCTGTCTGTCTGTCTGTGACTGACTGACAGCGGCTGGCCGGACCCGGCCGGCCGGCGACGGCTGGAGCTGCACTGTCGTTCCAGAGGCAGGGAGGAGAAATCAACACGCGCACGCGGTGTCATCACTTGGCATTCGTGTTTACGCCAACTTCACCATGCAACTCTATCTTGTCCGGCTCCGTCCGTTTGAAGCAATACGGACAAACCAGGCGACCCAGCGCGCAACGGCCCGGACCCATTTGATCCGTTTTGTGTCCGAGCCGATCCATTTCGAGCGCAAACTTGTGCCGGGTTTGGGTTGCGGCGGACAGCGAACGGACGCTTCGAACGTCCGCGGCGGGGTTGCGTGGCAGGCGGCCACCTACCTCCCACCCGCCAACATAAATGCGCACGGGCAGGTGGCCCCACCTGTCATCCACACAGCGAAGGGTCGTCGTCCTTCTTAAATGGGAAGCCGTGGACCGGTCATCGTCCACACTTCCCACTTCGGCCCCTCTCTGCCCCCTCGAAACCCGACACCCTAGAAACCCTAGCCCCTCCCTGTTGTCGACCTCGCCGGCCGGCCGTAGCCATGGGCCTTTGGAACTACGGCCGCAAGGGGAACCACGACCGCGAGGCCGGCTCCTCCTCGGGCCGCCGCCGCGGATCCGTGAAGAAGGAGGAGCCCGCGTCACCGCCGCTGCCTCCTCCGTCGAGCCCCGCGCCGCCCCTTCACCATTGCCCCTAGGCCCGCCGGCGAAGCGCGGCGGCAAGACATCTGCGCGGGCGTGTGCCGGAGGTATCTGAAACGAGGACGCCGGTCCGTGGAGCGACGCCCACCTCCCCAACGGATGGCACCTCTCCGCGGACCGGGTCCCCATCCCGCCAGATGCGCGACCGGCGTGCCGGCGCGATGAGATCGCGCGCGCCGCCGCCTCCTCCCCGACGACCAGACTACGACCACGTATGCCCCGACTCCCGGCCGGGACACATGGCTCCAGGACGAGCACGACGTGCGGCGCACGTCCTACTTCGCCGGCACCGTGTCGGGGCCGCGGAGGCCACGTGCAGAGGCGCGCGGTCTTACGCGGGTGCGCGGCCTGACGCCCACGCCGTCACCTTTCCCGTCTCCGTCGCCACCTCCCCCTCCTCGCATGACAGCGGAGGAGAAGGCCCGTCTCCTGCAGCGTGTAATGGACGACTCCATGAACACGCACGACGAGTGGCAGTGGGATGGCCTGGAGGAGGCCATGGCCCTCTCTGCCGCCGGGGACGTCGCCTTCCCGGAGCTGCAGATGGCGGTCGTCACGGAGGAGGCGATGGAGGAGGACCCGCCGGCCGCGTTCCAACAACCTTGGGCCAAGGTGGGCTGGTCCCGCATCGCCCGGAGATGGCGCCGGCGTGGCGTGAATCGGTGCCCCACTCCGCCGCGGTCACCGGAGCGGGAGGCGTCGCCACGGGAAGAGGTGGTGCAGGCACCTCCGGCCGTCCAGCCCTTCCCCGTCTACCACGCACCGCCGGCCCACCTGTGGACGCCACCGGCCTACGTCGACCTCGTCAGCGACGATGACGACACCGGCGGCCAGTGAAGACGGCCACGGCCACGGCACCGACGGGCGCGGCAGGAGCGCGCGGGAGGCGTTTTTTATTTTGTTTTTATATGTTAATTATAAAACTGGGCCTTTTAAATGGCCGTGGAAACTGGGCCGTTTTGTGGCCGACCCCTATATATGTTTTATATTTTTTTAAATGCGTTTATTTACTTTTTTAGTTATTCATTCTAGTTTTTATATTTTTTTATTCACGTCCACCCCGGACACGATTTGGGGTGCGGCCGCGCGGTGGACGCACGCACGATCCAGCTGACAAAGCCGGACACAGGTGAACCCATCGGCGCCCCAAAGGGACAAAATCCGGCCAATCCAGACGTCCGTTTGGAGTCGTGCGATGGAGTTGGCCTTATTAGTACTAAGCTCGATGGTGCTGGTGCTGGTGCTAGACTGTATATCGATGGATGGATCGTTTTCCTGTTTGCTTCGTGGAGGCAGTGACAATGGCGTCTAAATTGACGGGCGGAATTCATCGCCCATTTGCGAGCGAGGACAAGATCCACTGTATATACGTACGTGTCCGTGAATAGCAATGTTCGTTGCTGTGATGACCGGTTGAGTTGACGCTAACAGCCTAACACCGTAGGAAAAAAGGAAGCAAGAAGATCGATGACAAAGGTAGCGGAGCAATGCTACACTTACGTAAATAATGTTACGTGTTTTACGTAAAATGCAACGTGGCTAATTAGTATTGGAGAGGGGGAGGAAGGGGCCCCATCCACCTCAAAATCAAGGGGGCCAAAGTTAATTAGTTAGGCAGTTTACATTAGTCTTCATAGGCCTTACATAGATGTAGGTTTATTGAAGGTAGCACGCACCGCGCACGTTACCGAGAGGAAGAAGGCTGGTACGGCGGAGTCACCTGGGGGTTCAGAAAGTCTGTTGCGTCCGTGAACGTGTTCATTCAACTCCGGCCTCAGTTTGCAGGCCAGCCGTTCATCCATCGTCGATAGTGGGTACAGCTCAATTCATTTGGACCTTATGATCAACGATTTAGTTCTGAAAGTAAATCGTGTCGATCAGCGGGTAATCACGTCGTCACTTGCTAGTTACTCCCTCCGTCTCATAATATAAAAGCATTTTTAACACTAAAGCTCTTATATTATAAGACAGAAGAAGTGGCTTGCTTGGCTACAGAGAAAGCGATGAGATCAAACTAATTAAACAAAGTAAAGGCCTGAAACTTACTGCTGAAAAGTGCAGATTTCGCTATGCTTATTTTTGGCTCGTGAAAATCAATTATTATGAGATGCAGCGGGACGGCAAAGGTCGCCAGGGAGGGCCCGGGGTATAGCAGCGGTGCTGACCGAATAAAGCACAAGGCACCTGATCCTTGTACTTGGAAGGGAAAAGGAGGTTTCTGTATAGAGAGATGTTGCACGAGAGAGAGCCCTAGACCGATAGATTAAGTTGATAAAAAAAAGGACAGCAAAAGGCATTGCTCCATTTGATGAGTCGCCCGTACGATATACATGCATCATCCGGCTCTCAACTCTCCACGCACAGAGTACAAAAAATCAGTCCAAATTAAGACCGCCCGGCCGGCCACAAACATTTTTTCTTCTGAAGCTATAGCTAGCTCGCACATGTTCTGCATCATTGCCAAGGTGGCCGTACGATGTACATGCATCACAGGGAGGCTCGTTTTGATTAGTTTCAACCGTGCAATGAAATCCCTCACGAAAAACAAGCTTGCATGCATCTTCAGTTGCCTCACGAGTTGCACGCTTGCGTCGAGTTGCTGGCATCGTACGTGTCAGTTAATGTGATGTCCATCGGTTTTCTGTTTTTGCCGGGCCGGTTGGTGCGTCGATAAGGACGCGCGCAAATAAAAAGTTGCACGACGACGTTGATGTACAGTACAGTGAGTCATCGGCTGTATGCAACTACAGTACCGGCCGGACAGTGCAGTGCTAAGTGCCTAAGGCTGGTTGTAATGGGGAGTATCATATACTAGTATCATGCATATGATACTAGTGTATGATACTACCTCCCTAACGACAAGATCATATATTAAGATTACGTCAGATTTTATTTATTTATTGTACGCATTTACACAAAGAAGATAAAGATTTAATACGATACGGTATCGTGATATGATCCTACACCCCCTCTTTCTTCATTTAATGCTATGACACATCATCAAAATTGCCTAGTTGGCATGCATGATACTAACTATGATACTACCATTACGACCAGCCTAAGTGTAAGTAGCTTACGGATTAATGGGCAATGATGGCGCTCTACTCGCAAAGCACGGAGGGAGGTGGCTTGCAAACGCCACAATTAACCACCACAGTCCACGAAGAAGGAAGGAGAACGGCGGAGAGTGGAGCAGGGGAAAGCTTGCGTGCGTTGGAGAAAGCTCGGCGACCACACGGGCGTGTGTACGTCGCTAGCCGGTCGCGATCGCGAGCGTTGCGTTGCATGCGGGCCATGCCATGCCGGTGCCTGGCGGACGGCTGGCCGGAGATCCATCGATCATCGACGCGCGTACCGGCGTACGTACGTAGGCACCGGCCGGTTGACGGTCGCTTCGACCGTGGTGCAAGCAATGCTTTCTAGGCTAGCTCCAACGGATTTGCACGTACGTACGTAGCTGATAACTGTTGCTGCATGGCTGGTGGCCGCGTAGAGATCGGTCACATTTTTTTATCATGCTAGAAAGAATGGAAAGAGAAAGAGTCAATTACACACCGATGATGCTTGAACTTGGCGCAAACGGTTGCTTTGGTGCTAAAACTTGCGGCATACATTAAAATGGTGTAACAACTTGGCTGGGCATTCAAATACGGTGTAAACATCCGCTGCGTACACCCGAGCCGCTGATTAGGCACGCCAACATGGCATGGGTCCCGCCGTCAGTGACCCGAAGGCAGACAATAGGGTGTGTGGCTAGTTTTCTTGGGTAAACCCTCTTGAATTATTATTTTCCCCAAAAAAGGCCCTGTTGACGTTGGAAAATGGCATTTCATTTTTTCGACTCTATGGCCAGTGGGCCTAGTGTGAACATACTGAGAATTAATAAAAAGAAAAAAGAAGGCCTCCACGTCTCGAACGTGCCACCCTTGCCTATGTCATAGTCTGGCTTAGTCTTCACAACTTTAGATAAATTTTTGTATTCATCAATTTGAATATTAAATATAAGTAGGACATGTATAATTTTCTATTAAATAAATATTTTAAATGTCTGTATTTAATGAACAATTTATATAATAGATGTGTGTACATTTAAATGTTTTTATCTACCAATAATTGTTTGTATGTATAATATTTATAAAAAATAAATACTTAAACATTATTTTAATTACTTATGTTTCACAAATTTTTCAAAAATAACTACCGCGTGCAAATGGGCTGCACTATCTGCAGCCAATTTAAGCCCCACATGTATCATCCTTATACTACATTAACGGCTGTTATCCTTGTTAGACATCCGAATGTAATTGGTGCAGTGGCTATGAGGGCGAGCGCCCTAACAGTAGGTTGCGTGTTGAATTCTCAAATAAAAACGGTCACGTTTTAGAGTGTAGGAGTCTAACATTTTCCCTTTTAATTCCCGGCAAAAAAAAATTTCCCTTTTAATTTTCACGTCGGGACTCACCTGGCATACAACAAACAAAAAAAAAATACAATCTACCGCGTGGACAGGGTCTTTTATTGTGAGAAATAAAGTGTGTTGAGGTTTTTTTGCAAAAAAAAAAAAACAGGCCACACACTTCTAGTCTTTGACAAAGGGCCCCACGCCACGCTGGCGGCCAAGTCAGCGTTGATTTCTATCCAAGTACAGTTAGCACTGTATTTGCACACCCAAGCCAAGTTATTGCACCAGTTCAATGTATGACACAAGTTCTAACATCAAAGTGACTGTTTACGCCAAGTTCAAGTACCACCGGTGTAATTGACTCAAAGGGAAAATGTAACTTGTTCTTTAATAAGGAACGAGGAATAACTAAAGTCGCTCATTCCATCAAACAAATGCCCCCCACCGAGTATATTTCATGCGCGAAGTAGCAGGGAATAGACTCGGTGAAAAGATCTGACTTACCATGCGTTAAATTGCCGGTGCACGCCCATCTAGGGTTTCCTTGCCTCTCGCCGGCGCCGCCGGTCCGCCTTATCTTCTATGGTCCTTGGATCATGGAGGCACGGTGGATCCGGCTCTTGCCGCGGAGGGCTCCGTTTTAGATGATTTTCGAGTTTTGTTAGGGTTTGTGCCATGCTCAAGAAGATGAGGCGGTGGCGGCTTCTTGAAAATGGAATAAGGTCCTCCCCGCCTAGCCCCCGTCCCGGTTATGTTTCAACCATCGTCGGAAGGCGTGTGGAGGTTTGTCTCCGGCGGATCTCATGGGATCCGGTCGGCGTTGTCTTCGTGGATCCGACCGATCCGGTCGCCGCTTCACGCCTCGTGTGTGTCTGCAGTTGGATCCTTCCGGTCTATGCTTCTCTTCATCGGCGGCGGTTGTTGTTCGTGCGCTGGTCCTATGGGGCCTTAGCACGACGACTTCCGACTGTCTACTACAACAATGTTTGCCCGGCTCCGACGAGGAGGGCGATGACGGCGGCGCGCTTCGCTCGCTCCGAGATTGTAGTCGTCGCTAGGTGGTCTACAGACCTGGATGTAATTTTTACTTCTAGTGTTCTTTGTACTACCTTGACAGTTGATGAATAGATCGAAAGTTTTCACGCAAAAAAAAAAAAAAACTAAAGTCGCTCATTCCTCTGAGAAAATGCTTGCTTTCAGACCGAGGGATTTGAGTGTTTGACCGTGGAGATGATGAGCAGCATGCGCCCGTTTCGCGGATGTGGAGCGACCCGTTGTTACCCGTCCATGCATGCATCTTCTTTGGCGCGATGCATGCTTGCAGCTGTGGGCTTGTCGACGGTCCTGCTCCTTTTGCCAATGTTGGAAGCTACTTCACCGGAGGTAGGCAGGCTCTCCTTTTCCAATCGAGTCTGCGAGCAAGCGCTGCGATTTTCAAACCAAACCAAAGGGCGAGGGATCATATCATAGTCGATCGTGTGGAGTTTCGTATGGCGAATCATGTCGCCCGGATGTGAAAGCTTGTCCGTTACTGATCCACGAAGCGTACCTGTATACGTACCTCAACGATCGGTAGAGAAATCAATGCATGCTGCATGGCTTCCTGTATCCAGTAGACGGAGTACTTAGTACAGTAGCTAGTGCGTATGTACTCGACCTAATTTGCGATGTAGACTCAACATAAATGTGATTCAGATTTCAGGGCGTGAATAGTTCATCTCAACCAAGTTGAGTTTCATTTCATATGTCCAACATCGATCTCACCAAGACAAGATTTGTCATTATCTAAGTCATATCCCAACTGCAGTACACTACTACTCCTCCACTGTGTTAGTTGTATCATAATGACGTCCTTCATTGCCGACAGGTTGGAGTGCACATATAAATTACTACATGAGGCGGGCTTATTAATTGTTAATGAAGAGTGACTAGCTAGATCGTGGTAGAATAATCAGATTACGTGTAACATGCACGTAGAGCGGCCAGATTACAGATTGATTAGCTTCAAGTGGACGTCCCTGTTGACTGTTGTGCACCAAAAGATCCTGCTAGACACTTTACATGAGCCCTGATCTTGACTTGCCTCCTCCACAAAGGAAAGCGAAAAGGAAAGCAGAAAAATAGAGCACAATATGCATCATGCCGTCTGTCCTGCCTCTGGCTGTGTCTCCTCTTTGAAGTTATTCAAGGGCAAAGCTAAACTAAACGCACACACAAATACACATAAGAATGTAATAATACTCCATAGATCATAGTCTCGATCATGCCATATCAAATTGAAAGTTAATCATATGTGCAACATTAAATGAATAGAGTGGCCACACACTGGTCGTTAATTTGCTAATATCATGGAGATATTTTTAAATAAAATTAGGGAAAAATTATGAAGAGGTTGATGCATGCATGTGAGTGATCTAGGCCGTTGCCGTCGTGACAGATGGCGTGATGTGCACTTGTCTTGCATGAGTAACCGCATGATTAAGTCGTTCGGTACAATGGCCGGAGGAGAGCTATAGCTAGTTGTTCAAGTCATGCATGAAGACTAATTATATCGCCTTTTTCATTGTAGGGCTAGCTAGTACAGATTCTTTAGACTATCTCTTGCTTGTTCACAGAAAATTGATTAGGTGTTTGTACTGATTAATTAAGGTATGTGATTTGATTCCTCATCGATGATGTCACATGGATATTTTACAAAATCTAAACAGCTGTTAGTTGAGTTCATGATGACTTTGAGTAGGTTCGCTAGAGTCTATGAATTGGATTGGTACCAAGTATTGTGACATAAGATTTTGTATGGGTAAGGTAACAACAAAACGAAGGGCATTGTGCAACTGTTAATTTGATTAGCATATTTTGTCATGGAAATAAATTAATGTACACGGTTTTATTCAACAACAACGCTGAATGAAATCTAGAAACGGAATCATCTAGTTGTGAGAGACTGAGAGTGAGCATACCGACTAATATTTCTGTGATTGCAACTCAACAAAAAAAAAAAAAAACAGTGATTGATATCTCAACTGTTCAAGCTCCCATTATCCGAAGCTAACGAATAACCTGGCTTGATTTGATAGAATATTTGCCACACAGTATACCTCATATAAAATGTTATCTTGTCACTAGCAAATTACATCCAGAGTGCAGTTCATATCAAGCGATTACTACTTAATTAATCAATTTGTTGGTGACCCAAATGGCGCCACACCTCAAATCCAAGGTTCCCCATCATGCACGTATATATCACATGGTGCCACCTCAAATCCAAGGTTCCCCGTCATGCACGTATATATCAGTCGGAGCCATTATTACTGCTCCACGACACGACGCACACCTGTCGCAACCAGCCAACCACCTTTAAAATCTAATCAGACGCACAACACGACGACGAAGCAATGGAGCCAATAATATTCCGGCGTTGCAGCAGGGTGTGCGTGCATGGAAATCATGCATGCCGGGCCGGTTGCTTCCCGTGAAATCCTTCCTTCTCGAGCTGACGCCAACTTGAGATTTGCAGTTCCTCCGTTCACCACAACCATGTCAGGCTAATGATGTCGTAGTTTTTCTTACCAAAACTGTTGCCATCCCTGTTTAGTGCCACGACAAGTCGACACGGGCCCGGGTAACAATCGGGGGAGTTGACCGGCGAAGCGTCGGCATGACCGCACGAGCATGCCGGCAGGCATGCAGCTGGCGGGCCGTTGTTGCGGCACAGCTGGGATTGGAAATTTGTGAAATGGGACTGGGAATTTGAAGGGATGATGAGATACGCTTGTCCCCCTTGCGAAAAAGGGATCAGCTTTCCACGAATGAACGAGGAAAGGTGATGCAACAGCAGAAAGGTAGCTATACTTGCATGGGAACTTGTTGTTTTTGCTCGATCCGTCGAGCTGTGACATGGATGAATCGGATAAGTTAGACAAGATCATCATCGTCGCGAACAGTTCCCGATGGAATAATCTAGCTAGCCGTCGTGTTTGTGTGTCCTGCAGGAGGAATCTAGCAACAGCAAACTGATCAAATCATCTGGCTCTCGATCATGCATGCATGGCCATGCATGTACCTGTCCGCTCTTAAATTCGTGGGTGCTCACCTGTTTCAACAGGTTGATTTGTTCATCATTCATTAACTGATAGACGTCGAGGGGAAAGGGCAAGGTTTCTCTCAAGAGTTGACACGTCGGTTTGCAACTCGTGCTCAGGCCCGTGCGTGCGAATCATTGACTTAAGTGCCACGCTAGGTGTGTGTGACTTGATCGCCGTCGTCTAGGATCGATTAGGCGATTCTGCGGGAGCAGGACGGCTACGAATTCACTCTAGCGCGACTGCGTCCCATCGATCGTGGTCTGCACTGCATGAACCAATAGCGGGCATTAAAACTTGAACGTACGCGTGACATATCGGCACTCCCTGTGCATGGGTGGCACACTGCCAATCAATGAGAAACTATGGACAGTACCGAAGTGTACAAAATAAACTGTATGTTTCATTGATCCATCTTGCGCAAGGAAGATGCACGGAGCACAAAAGCAACAAGATCATCCTGTTTGCTGCGTCTCGTCGATTGTGGTCTGCATGAACCAATCAGTGCGATAACCAGTGAGAAACTACCTGAAAGATTATGAAGCGTTCCTACTCCCTCGAGGGGGAGCCGCGTGCGTATATATTGATGGGGCCGAAGGACTTGCCTTGGCGCAGAAGATGAGTACAAGAGTTTGAATACAATAGGAGATAGAGGAGGAGGTTGAGATTACAACGCTACTTATTCTAACACCCTCCCTTAATCTCAACTATCCTAAATTAAGATTGCTCTTGAACTCATCAAATGATCGTGTTGGTAGTGCCTTGGTGAAACCATCCGCCACTTGATCCTTGGAGGGAATAAACCGTATCTCAAGTTTCTTTGCTGCAACCCTCTCTCGCACAAAGTGAAAATCAATTTCTATGTGCTTTGTCCTTGCATGAAACACCGGATTTGCAGACAAATATGTTGCACCCAAATTATCACACCATAAGCATGAGATACGATTATTTTTTACTCCCAACTCTTCAAGAAGTGATTCAACCCAAATCACTTCAGCAGTTGCATTAGCCAAGGATTTATATTCAGCCTCTGTGCTTGAACGTGATACGGTGGCTTGTTTTCTGGCACTCCAAGAAATAAGGTTGGATCCAAAGAATATTGCAAAACCTCCAGTTGATCTTCTGTCATCACTACATCCTGCCCAGTCAGCATCAGAAAAGGCACTCACAAGAGTGGAATTAGAACTTTTGAAGTGAAGTCCTATTCCCATAGTATGCTTTACATATCTTACAATCCTCTTGACAGCTGTCCAATGTGCAGAAGTAGGTGCATGTAGGTATTGACAAACCTTATTGACAGCAAATGAGATATCAGGACGTGTGAGAGTTAAATATTGCAATGCTCCCACGGTACTCCTATACCTTGTACTTTCTTCCTCTTGAAGTGGCTCTCCTTCATATGCTGAAAGTTTTTCTGAAGAAGACAAGGGTGTAGGTACTGGCTTACAATTGTTCATTCCCATGCGAGACAGAAGTTCGGTGATATATTTCTCCTGCTTTAACATAATGCCATCTTGAGATTTCTTGACTTCAATACCTAGGAAGAAGTGCAAATCACCTAGATCCTTTAAGGCAAACTCTGAACTCAAGTCATGCAGAAGGGCATTAGTAGCATTTTGTGAAGAACTTGCAACTATGATATCATCAACATATATAAGCAAGAAAATAACCACTCCTGCCTTGTTATAAATGAACAAGGATGTATCAGCCTTTGAAGCAATGAAGCCAAGAGATTTCAATTGTAGGCTCACCGAATACCATGCTCTAGGTGCTTGTTTCAAGCCATAGAGTGCTTTATCAAGCTTGCAAACAAAGTGTGGAAATTTTTTACTTTCATACCCAGGTGGCTGTCTCATGAACACTTCCTCTTCCAGAACACCATGCAAAAACGCGTTCTGTACATCTAGCTGTCATAGGCTCCATCCTCTTGAAACGGCAATGGCTAGCACAAGTCTGATAGTTGCAGCTTTCACAACAGGACTAAAAGTGTCCTCATAATCAATGCCATAACGTTGCTTGAAGCCTTTTGCAACCAAACGTGCCTTATACCTGTCAATGGAGCCATCTGCTTTCTTTTTGATTCTGTATACCCATTTGCAATCAATTATATTTTTACCTTTCTGGTTTGGTACAAGATGCCAGGTTTTGTTTCTCATCAGTGCAGAATATTCCTCATCCATTGCCTTCTTCCATTTGGGATCATCAAGTGCACTACTCACAGTTGTTGGCTCTCCTGAAATACACAACATGCCATATGGTATAGTTCCATCCGTTCTTATCTTTGGATTTCGTATACCTTTTTGTAGTCTAGTCTTGACTCTTGGAGAAGCCACAGATTGGGTCGCAGGTGGACTTGCCACAACCGATCCGGAAGAATCAGACGCTGATGCAGAAGAATCTGGCGCAGTCTGCACAGAGGATCCTGTGGCCACCGGTGTGGCTGCCGCTCCTGCAGGCGCACGGGAAGTGACCGCGCGGCGCGGCACAGCGGATCCACAGCCGGACCGCGGCTGCATGCGCACGCGGGGCGAAGAGGATGCGGTCCCGCTGCTGTCCCCACCTGTCGTCGATGCAGCGCCACGGGATTGGCTGGACCGAGAGCCGAAGCTGCTGCTGGTGGGGGCGTGATCCAAGGAAGATTCAGCCGCGCGATCCAAGGACTGCATGCATGCAGGCGTACCAGGCGCCGCCGGATCGTCCTCGTTGTCCGTACCCGACTCGTCTCCTTCTTCAGCATGAAATATAAGATCATTTTGAGCTGAATTTTCGAGATTTTGATCATTTTGAGCTCCGTTTTCTCCGAGGGACCTGCACAGCATAAGAGTAGGAGCAGTACCGAGAGAAATATCATCACATTGGTTAGTACAATCATCGCCCCATGATCAAAAGTCCGAAGATGTGTGGGAAGAAGAAGAATTTCTTTGCGAAGGAGGGCACCAAAGATTGGGATGAAGTGATGAAAAAGGGAACACGGACTCATCAAAAACAACATCTCTAGATATGTAGACCCTACCAGTAGGAACATCAAGACATTTAACCCCTTTATGCATAGGGCTATAGCCTAAGAAAACACATCTTTTAGAGCGGAAAGCGAGTTTGCGTGTGTTGTAGGGTCTGAGATTGGGCCAACATGCGCACCCAAAAACACGAAGGGATGTGTAGTTTGGTGTAACACCGAGGAGACGTGTAATAGGTGTGTCAAGTTTGATAACTTTGCTTGGAAGCAAATTGATGAGATATGTGGCAGTTAAAAAGGCTTCATCCCAGAATTTAAGTGGCATGGATGCATTTGCTAGCAGTGCTAGTCCCATATCAACAATGTGACGATGTTTTCTCTCAGCTGAGCCATTCTGTTGGTGAGCATGAGGACAAGAGACATGGTGTGAGATGCCAAGTTTTTGGAAAAAAGAGTTCAACTTCTCATATTCACCACCCCAGTCGGTTTGCATAGCATGATTTTGGAGTTCAGTTTGCGTTCAACAAGGTTTTGAAAATTGATAAAAACTTGGAATACATCGGATCTCTTTTTCAACAAATAAATCCAAGTAAATTTACTATAATCATCAATGAAGCTTACATAGTAGGAGAATCTCCCAACCGAAGTAGGGGCTGGTCCCCATACATCTGAGAAGATGAGTTGTAATGGGGAAGTAGACACACTAATAGAAATAGGGTACGGCAGTTGATGACTTTTAGCTTGTTGACACGGATCACAAACTGACTCAACACTAAGACTAGGCTCATAAGAGAGTTTATTTTTGCTAAGAATATATTTAACTATGACTGAAGATAGATGACCCAAACGACTGTGCCACCTTGATGATGAAGGCTTGGTGACAATATTTGCTTGTTTATCTGACCATGAAGATGATGATGATATGAGTGGGTAGAGACCTCCCACGCACCGTCCTCTAAGAATTATTCTCCTTGTTGCCAAGTCCTTGACCAAGAAAAAATAAGGATAGAATTCTATGAGAACATTGTTATCAAGAGTGAAACGATGGACGGAAACAAGATTTTTTGAAGTTTCTGGAACATGCAAGACATCTTTTAAGTGAAAATTTTTCATGGGGCTTTTAACGATTGAACTACCAATATGCGTAATATTCATACCGTAACCGCTTGCCGTGCGAATTTGATCACCTCCATTGTACTTCTCCGCATCGTCAACTTGTCGAGTTCACCGTGATGTGATTGGTTGCTGCCTTTGTCAGCGTACCAATTTGTGTCCACACCATAGGAGACTGCATGCGCCTCCTTTTCTTCTTGATCATTCTCTTCATAGCGAAACCAGCATACACGTGCACCTCTGGATGATGCTTGAGGCAACTGACATTCGGGAAGTCATGCTGCTCACGCTACCTTTGTTGTTGCTGCTGCCGAGGGCCCTCGAACCGCCGCTGCCATTAGAGGAAAGGGCTGGCGGTCACCGCGATCACCGCGGTCACCATCGCGACGCGCCCTTCCTCCTCGCCGCGATAGGATCTGCCAGGATGAGCCACGACCTCTGTAGATCGCATTGGCGGATGTATGGAACCCGCTTTGAAGAGGAGTCGCCAACATCTCCATCCTTTGATCAAAGGCGAGATCTGGGCAAAGAGATCATCGGCGGTGATGCTGTTTTTGACAATACCGATTGCCGCCACCACGGAGTCGTAGTCGCGGTCCGACACTGCAAGTATGTAGTCCACCATCTCCGGATCGAGACGGGACGACCAGCAGCAGCTAGTTCATCCCGAGACTCTTCATCTTCGCCATGTATCTTTGAACTCGACATGGTGCCTTTCTTGGTGTTGGGATCGCAATCCTCGATTGGTAATCCGAGACTGCGATTGTGAGCGAAGAGATTGTTGATTGTTGTCCGAGCTCGAAGGTGGAGTCCTCCCGACGACACTGCAAGGATCTCGGAGACATGGAGTTGAGTAGATAAGATGAACTGTTGATCTTTGGCGATCCAAGGTCCATACTGGGGTTCGGCTCTTGGGCGTGGTTTTGTCCGCTTTGTGACCTCCACCATCTTGGGCGGAGCGTCGGAGTTGTCGAGCAGCCCGGTGACTCTGCACCTCGCAGGTGGGAGAACTGCGTCTTCCAGAGGATGAAGTTCCTCTCGCAAGTTTTTTCGACGGAGGTGAACTGAGGTTCAGTTGACGCCTACCGAGGAAGCCATGACAGCGATCGCAGATATGATCTAGGGTTTTGTTTTCTGGGTTGTGGCTAGATGTGTGGAAGAGGGGCTCTGATGACCATGAAAGATTATGAAGCGTTCCTACTCCCTCGAGGGGGAGCCGCGTGCGTATATATTGATGGGGCCGAAGGACTTGCCTTGGCGCAGAAGATGAGTACAAGAGTTTGAATACAATAGGAGATAGAGGAGGAGGTTGAGATTACAACGCTACTTATTCTAACACTACCGACAGTCCCAAGTGTGTATGAATGACTCTATCTGTACGAACTTGGCTACTTGTATAAACTGACAAGCGTGTTGGGCTCGTTCTGTCGCCGTGAGGAAGAAAGAACGGACGATGTCTCTGTCATCCTCGGCCTCAGTAGCATGCACCGTGCCGTTCCCGAAAAGGACCGGCCATGTCACACCCTTTTCATCTTCTCTCCACGAGTGAATTGCAGAAAACATCGACATTAAAGACTAAGGTTGCAGAAACCACAATTCTACAGTTTTATGCCAAAAACCACTAATTATGAGTCTAATTTTTTGCAAAAAACACTAGTTGACGGCTTTGGCCCTTTTGATGATGATTATGACATGTGGAGCCCGCTTTTGTTGACGTGGCGTAACGGTTCGGACTAAACGTCGTTAGATGTATTTTTTTTTTCCAAAAACTCCTTCCTTGATAAATAAAGGGAGTACCTAGAACTCATCTAGATGAGATATAATTTGGTCTCATTCACTTTGAAAGCAAGAATAAATACAACCCACATCAGCACACACGGATCTTATAGCATCACATCCAATAACTGTAAAAGGTGAATGAGACCAAATTATATCTCTCTAGATGAGTTCTAGCAAAACTGATAAATAAATAGCCAGCTCCCCCCCGGGTCAAAGAGATAAAAAGGCCGCAGCCGTGGCCTCCACTGCTCCGGGATGTGCCTGCGCCGCCGCCGTGGCCACCATTGCTCCGAGACACGCCCGTCGCCGCTGCCCCTCCCCTCACCGGGCCGCCCCCCCCTACCCTCCCCGGCAGGCCCTGCCGCCGTCGCGCCGGATCCGGCCACATCTGGCCGCCGTCGTGGCCTCCACTGCTGCGGGACGCGCCCGCCTGGGAGGCCCGTAAGGCGCGGCTCCAGCTCCGACCTCCTCTCCATCCCATTGCTCTGGCCGACGCCGCCGCCCGTTGCTCTGGCTGGCCGTCGCCTCGTCCCGCAGCTCGTCCGCGGCGGAAGAAGGCAGGGTGGAGCGACGCCGGCAGAGAAGATGGAGGCTCGGGCTACTTGCCACCTGCGCCGAGGTCCGCCACGGCTATGCCGCTGCTGAGTACTGTCAACGCCGCCGGCCATCATGCTCGTATTGTCTCCGCCACGGCCATGCCGCAAGATGAGTGCTGCGAGATGGGCGAGCTGAGGGCTGATTACATTTCTCTATTATGAACGAAGGGTGTCTGTGCAAAATACAAGGGGCTGTTCTGTAAATTTGGAACTAACCACTGTCTAACGCCATCTGTGCTGAATCGTTACGTCACGTAAGTAAATTTGGGTCCCACCTGTCATAATCATCATCAAATGGATCAAAGCTCCAACTAGTGTTTTTTGTAAAAAGAATTAGGCTCAGAATTAGTGGTTTTTGACACAAAACTATAGAATTGTGGTTTCTGTAATCCTAACCTTTAATGTTGATGTTTTCTGCAATTCACTCTCTCTCCACGGGCGCACACCTTTGTGACTGACATGTTCCATTCCAACTGGTTTTGTAGTTACGGTACTTCACAACTGGGGCGCCACGTCGCCCCCTGCCATAGGCCCCAGTTCGTACGTCTCTGGTGTGGAGGTTCTCGTCGGAGAATTAAAAGAGCGTGCCACTGCCACGTACGTGGACCTGTGAGACGTGCATGTTGCGTGCGCAAAGGACTTCCATGCACTTTTCTTCGCTCTTACAGTACATTAATGTGCTTTTCCGTTGCTCTCTCAGGAAGTTCGATCGTGAAGGAAAGAAGTGTACCCTCGTCCAGGGAAGGAAGGCACAGGTGTCTGGCTGTTGTCTGCATGATGGATCAATGCGACATACGGTTTTAATTTGTACACTTGGTACTGACAGTAGTTTCTCTTTGATTAGCAGTGTGCCACCGACATGCACATGGAGTACCGTTATGTCACATGTACGTTCGAGTTTCAGATTTTTCAATTACGTCTGAGTAAAGCTCATACTTATTGATAGGAACTGGCTTTATCATCATATCAACAGAATTATCATGTGTATTTACCTTGCATACCTTCAAATCAACTTTAGCAATACATCTTGAATAATGTGATATCTGAGTCGATGTACGTTGTTCTCTCATGATACATCAGATATTTTTTCTAAGACATATAGCACTTTGGTTGTCACAAAATATGGTAGGGCAAGGCATATCTTTATATAGCTTAGTGTAAAAATCTCTCAACCAAATAGTTTATTTGCATATCTCAGAAACAACTATATAATTGGCATCACTTGTGGAACAAGCAACAATTGCATGTAAAGTTGCTCTCTAACTCATAGCACAACCACCAATGGTGAAAACAAAACTTGTAACTGATCTTCTCTTGTCCAAATCACCAATAAAATCAGAGTAAATAAAATCAACAAATACATTTCTTGATTTCCCAAATTGTAAACAAACATTAAAGTACCTCACATGTATCTAGAAATCCACTGAAGTGCTTTCCAGTGCTCTTTTCCATGCCTAGCCATGTATCTACTAACAACACTCAATGCATGTGGTTCGCCAGGACGAGAAAAAACCATGGCATACATAAGTGAACCAACTGCATTAGAATAGAGAACTCTTACATGTGCTCAATATCAACATCTTACTCGGGATATAAAGCTAATTGGAAATGTGCAACTAACAGAGTACTCACTGGCTTGGGATCATGTATATTAAAACAACGAAGAACTTTATATCAATATATCCCTTCTGACATAGATATAATTTTCCGAACTATTTATCCCTGGATATATTCATATCAACTATTTTCTTTCCCGCACCCAAATCCTTCATCTCAAATTCATTACTAGTTGTTTCGTTAGTCTATTAATCTTTGATATAGTCTTTGCAGCAAAAAGTATATCATCAAAATAAAGGAGCAAAAAAAAATAGCTCAACTATTCACAAATTTAGTTGTCATAAGCAGACCTCTTAAAACCATGTGCATATAGGTGTCAAATCTCTTATACCACTGTCTAGGGGATCGCTTAAATCCATAGAGAGATTTTTGACTTACGCACAAGATTTTATTTTCCAGGAATAATAAAACCTTCAGGTTGTTCCATATAAATATCGACTTCTAATTCCCCGTGTAAGAATACCGTTTTAACATCTAATTGTTGAAGCTCAAAATCATGCATGCCAACAATACTGAGTAAAGTGTGAATATAGATATGTTTTACAATAGAGGAAAGGACTTCATTAAAACCAATACCTGGAATATGGCTATAACATTTAGCAACTACCCTTGCTTTAGATCTTGCCTAATCATTGGGGGAAACAACTTCTTTTCTTTTGAAAACACACTTGCAACGAATAGTTTTTTTTCTCTCTTTGTAAGTTGTGACGCCCCTGATTTGACCGTACACTAATCATACATGCAAATGTGTACGATCAAGATCAAGGACTCACGGGAAGATATCACAACACAACTCTAGACAAAATAAAAATAATACAAGCTTTATATTACAAGCCTGGGGCCTCGAAGGCTCGAATACATAAGCTCGAATACACAAGAGTCAGCGGAAGCAATAATATCTGAGTACAGACATAAGTTAAACAAGATTGCCTTAAGAAGGCTAGCACAAAAGTAGCAACGACCAAAAAGGCAAGGCCTCCTGCCTGGGACCTCCTAACTACTCCTCGAAGTCGAACTCCACGTAGAATCATCCTCGGGATCCTCTGGCTCCTGGACTCCAGCATCTGGTTGCGACAACCAGGTAAAAAGGAAAGGGGGAAAAGAGGGAGAAAAGCAACCATGAGTACTCATCCAAAGTACTAGCAAGCAAGGATCTACAATACATATGCATGGGTATCTGTGTAAAGGGGCAATATCGGTGGACTGAACTGCAGAATGCCAGAATAAGAGGGGCATAGCTAATCCAGTCGAAGACTACGCTTCTGGCAGCCTCAATCTTGCAGCATGTAGAAGAGAGTAGATGGTAAGTTCACCAAGTAGCATCGCATAGCATAATCCTACCAGGCTATCCTCCCCTCGTCGCCCTGTGTGAGAGTGATCACCGGGTTATATTTGGCACTTCGAAGGGTGTGTTTTATTAAGTATCTGGTTCTAGTTGTCATAAGGTCAAGGTACAACTCCAGGTCGCCTGTTACCGTGGACACGGCTATTCGAATAGATCAACTTCCCTGCAGGGGTGCACCACATTACCCGACACACTCGTTCCCTCTGGCCGGGCACACTTTCCTGGGTCATGTCCGGCCTCGGGAGATCAACAGGTCGCAGCCCTACCTAGCCTCAACAGAGAGGTCAGCACGCCGGTCTAAATCCTATGCGCGCAGGGGTCTGGGCCCATCGCCCATTGCACACCTGCATGTTGCATACATGGCCGGATGCAGACCTAGCCCCCTTAATACAAGCGCGGGCTTACGGTCCAATCCAGTGCGCGCCGCTCAGTCGCTGACGTCAAAAAGAGCTTCGGCTGATACCACGACACTGGTTGCCCATATCTTGTCCCACGTGGCGGTTAGTGCGTATAAGGTCAACGACCCAACTCATATCAAATACCAAGATCTCGTTAAGAATGTTATTATGAAGTAACCGCGGACGCTGACCAGGGCCAGGCCCACCTCTCACCTAGGTGGTCTCAACCTGCCCTGTCGCTCCACCACAAAGTAACAGTAGGGGGCCGTCGGGAACCCAGGCCCACCTCTACCGGGATGGAGCCACCTGTCCTTTCAGCCCCCACATCGGAATCACTTGTGGGTACTCTATGAGCCGACCCGACTTTAGTGACCACATGTATCATATAATATGTATGTAAGTATATACCCGTGATCACCTTCCGAGTGATCACGGCTCGGTAGTATAGCATGGCAGACGGACAAGAATGTAGGGCCACTGATGGAATACTAGCATCCTATACTAAGCATTTAGGATTGCAGGTAAGGGCAACAACTGTAGCAAGAAAGACAGGCTATGCATCAGGATAGGATTAACGGAAAGCAGTAACATGCTATACTACTCTAATCTAAGCAGTAGAGAGAAGAATAGGCGATATCTGGTGATAAAGGGGGAGGCTTGCCTGGTTGCTCTGGCAAGAAGGAGGGGTCGTCAACACCGTAGTCGACCAGGGCAGCAGCGGCGTCGGTCTCGTAGTCTACCGGAGAGAAGAGGGGGAAGAAACAATAAATATAATGCAAACATAAGCATGACGATGCATGACATGACAATGAGCGGTGCTAGGTGTGCCCTAACGCGGTAGGAGGTGATACCGACGAAGGGGGGAAACATCCGGGAAAGTATCCCCGGTGTTTCGCGTTTTTGGACAGATGAACAGGAGGGGGAAAGTTGTGTGTTTGTTATGCTAGGGATGTGTGGCTGATGAACGGGCCACGTATTCAGAATCATCTCGTCGTTCTGAGCAACTTCCATGTATAAAACTTTTTCATCCGAGCTACGGTTTATTTATTATGATTTTTTCAAGTGTTAGCAATAATCTGGAATCATTATTAATTCGAAATTAAATAGTTAAATGCTAGGTGCACCCAGCTCTGCGTACACATAACTGTATCAGAGGCTGACAGGTGGGCCAGGGGTCCCAGTTGACCAGTCAACAGGGTGTGGGGTCCCCCTGTCATTGAGTGTTACATTAACTAACTAGTCAATTTAGTCTAACTAGGTTATTAGGCTAACAAATTTTAATTAGTTTAATTAAACCTATTTAATTAAGTTAATTAATTAATTATGTATTATCATTTATATATATATATATATTAATCTTTTTTTCTTTTCTCTCAACAGGGGGCCGGGCCCCACCTGTCATAGGCCCAAGTGGCCAAGCGGGGAGGGTGGCTTAACAGGCGCGGGCGCCTGTGGAGGCTGAACCCTTTGGCGCGAGCAAGGCCGAAGCCATGGCGAGGCGGGCGGGCGAGGGAGGTGACCGGCGGCCCGGTGCAAGGGTGGCTGGGGCGGACGGCGGAGGGGCGGGGCCGCGAGCTACGACGGCGGGTGTCGAGCAGCGGCAGAAAGAGGAGGCGATGGCATGCGAGGGAGGGGGCGTGCGGGCACGAGCGGACGCGGGGAGGAGCAGCGACGCCGGGGGAGGGGTAGGATGTGGCGGAGGCACAGGCGCAGTGCCTCCGTCCCAGGCGCTGTCATGGTCGGGTGTTGTCGGGGAGGAGCTGCGATGGGGGGCGTGGCAAAGATGGCAACAGTGGTCAAGCACGCGTGTGGACATCTGCGGCGGGCGACGGCACGTCAGCATTAGTGGCTGAATCAGTGGCAGCAAAAGCAGCAGTAACCAGCAGCAGAAGACGAAGCGAGGGCGAGCAAGAAAAACAGCGAAAGCGTGGCGATAGCAGCCAAGATGCTGATCGCGAGGCGAGGCGTCGAGGGGGGAAAACAGAGAGGAATCATGCCGGAGCTCACCTAGGAGCGCACGATGGCTCGATGGAGGTTTAGGAGCAGCAGATGTGTGGATCGGCGCGGTGGAGCTCCGGTGGCCGAAGACGAAGCCGAGGTCGATGACGACGTCGTGGTAGCTCCCGACTCGATCCGTTCGAAACAGAGGCATTCGGCTCGTGTTCTTCAGAGTAGAGGAAGCAGCGGAGCCAGGCAGACCTCTTGGCTCAATCCTAGGCGATGGGGAGGGCAGTAGCCACGGTGGTGACGACGGCGCGGCCATGGGTCTCTCGGTGGAGCTCGAGAAGGAGCGAAAACGGCGCCGAGAAAGGAAGGGAATGGCGCTAGGGTTCACTTGGGGAGGCGAGGGTGGTCTTATCCCATCCTGGGACCGTAGGATCAACGACGCGTGTGCATTGGCGGTGTCGACGTGCGTGCTGCGTCAACGGCGCCTCTGGTGAACAGGGGAAGGAGATGACCACTGTGGCGGGCTGGGCTGGTACTGTAGCTAGTGAGCTCAAGTGCATAGTGCACTTTAGCTCTTTTTCTTTTCTTATAGTTCTCTAACTTTTATTCTTTCATTTTTGACTTTAATTATAATAGTAAACTAGTTTTATAAAAATGTGAAACTTGGTCCAAAAATAGAGTTGCTAATTTAGACTCTGCCACAAAAAGGTTTGAGAGTTACTAAATGTTTTGGAATTTTATAATTTGGAAAAGCATTTTAAATTACTGTTTTGACCTTGTTTTAATTATTTTAGAGCCTTTAATTACTTTATAAAGATGTGGATTATCCACCATAATTACTTATGACTTATTTGGCTCATTTAGAACATTTTAGTTTCAATGTTGGAAAAAATTTATTGTTTGCTTGATTTTGAATTTGAATTTGAATCAGTTTCGAACTAACGCGAGATTAGCGACAGTAATGAAGGTGACGTGGCATCATTAGCTGGGGGTTACTGTAGCTTAATTATCCGGGTGTCACATAAGTTTACTAAATCCCGAGTGTCATTCTTTTTCGAGATTCCATCTCATCATGCATAGCAGTCATCCACCTATTTTTATCACTAGAAACAATAGCCTCGGGATATGAAGAATGGTAAATTTCTTCTGCCACGGATAACACATAAGAAATAACATTGCACTCTTTAATTAACCTTGGGCGTGCATCAATACCAATCCGCCTTACTGTGTCGCCTGCAATATTCCAACTTGGTGGAACAATAGGCTGATTTGGAGTGACATGCTAATTATCAACAACAGATTCATCATGTGCATCAACATTTTTTATGAGATGTATCACCTGAGCTAACAACATTCTCCACCTGAATAATAGGTTGCTGCTCATTTTTAACTGGAATATTACTGGATTGAACCGTTGGGAATCGTAGTAAAAAATAAGAAGAAATTACCTTATGAAATTAAACCAGCACCACTATGTTTGCCATGTTTTATAGACAATTCACCAAAGTTTGTCCATCTTATCTACTAAACATGACATTTTTCTGAAATTGTTAGCACTAGCCCAAGCCAAAATTGAAATAAACTGTTATAAAAACAAGGTAATTTTTTTTCTTTTGCATCATAACACTTTTTTGGGATCATCCTGGAAAATTTATTATATTGACCATGCAAATTCATTGTACTGACCACAGCAAATGTACTGTGTTAACGTTGAAAATTTCAACTTGTGGCTTTCATGGCAAGTTTACATTTTTTTTAATTTCATAATTCATGCCAATTTTATAATTCTGGAACGTTCACATGGCAAACATAAGAACAATTCTTTATGTTCATGTGATAATTTAATGATTTTTTCATATCTACCACTTTTTTGTTAGCATGGCAAGTTTAATATAATCCATTATATGTGTTCACATGGCAAGCTCACAAAAATTGTTACTGAAATCTGTATCTACAGCATGGCAATTTTATTTTGAAGAGCATGTCAGTATAGAAATATGGCATTTTTTAATCAGTGTCATGGTAAGTTTACTTTTAATGGCAGGGCCATTTTTAATATTTTGGACCATTGCAATTCTCTTGTTTCATTTTTTTTATAACAAAGAAAATATAGAGCATGGAAATTTTAATATTAGGATCAAGGCATAGTTATTATTAATGTCTTCGCATATTTATTATCTCAATCATGAAAATTTTCTTGTTTGATTCTTTGTATGAGAAATAAAATGTAGAGCATGACAATTAATATTTGGATCGTGTCATTTTTATTTTAATGTCATGCATTTTTATTGTCCATGGAAATTTACCTTGTTTTTAAATTTTCAATTTTGAATCATTTTCATAGTAAAACTAAAAATGGTTGCCATGGCAACTAATTATTTTCATTGCAACTCAAATTATAGAACCACGACAAGTTAATATACTTTTTTTAGTGTATGCATGCAATTTTATGTACGCCGTTTCTTAGTTAATATGGAAATCTGCCATGAATGACTTTTATAAGTTAGAATACTATTTTTTCACATGGAGGAGTTTTGTTATGCTTATATTTTTCTTTGTGTTTTAGCTATATGTTATAGTATATGAAATCCTAGAGATGTGGTAGGTTATATATTTTCTTCTAAATTTTAGCATGTCAAATTCTTTGTTCATTTTTTTGGATGTACAATACCTTATCAATTTGAACATAAATACTTTTTTAATATGTACATCATGGCATTTTTTCTGTTGTTCAACTATTACAATAAGGCCCAAGTACGAGTATTTGCAATTTGATAGTGCGTCACCGGTGCTTTTTTTGGCCCAACTGTTGGCTCAGAAATGTATTTACTTTTAGCAGTAACTTTTGTCCGGATAACTCCAGAGCTGACGTAAGCCAGCTATTGGCGTTCAAAATAAAACAAGAAATATTTCATGAATAACTAAAGCAAATCATGCTTATCTTCGGAAAGCATGCTTTGAGGAATTGCTAGGGACTTGAGACGGCACAGAAGCACAAAACCATGAAAGACATTTCCAAAAAAAATGAAGCGTCATGAATCTAATATCAATCTTGATAGAATCCATGTTCAAGCCCAAAAGTGATCGTGGGTCAATATATTAAACCAATCCGCGAGGTTTGGTTTGCTGGCTATGATGCGCAACTGCCCTTGAAGTGTGTACATCTGTGTAATTTGCTAAAATAAAATACAATTAACTGAAAGTATCTAATTTGTATGCTAACTCGACCTGAAGTAGCACTAACTTGCGATTTTATGGTGTGATCCCTGTCTCTTAAAAAATGAAGGGAGAAAGAAAGAAAATGAATTTTTTAAATGAAAAAGGGAAGAAAAAAAATCAGAAGTACTGTTCCAAGTTGAACTCGAAATTTGGGAGGAGGCTCTGCTCTAGGCAGGGCAGCGAGAACTCATACTCCAGCAGCACGTCGTCGTGCTGCCGCTCCATCTCCGCGAAGGCCGGCTCCGCCTTGGCCCAGTGTAGCACCTCGCCATCGAGCACGCTTCCCACCTCGCCGTCGAGCACGCTGCCCACCTCACCGCCGTAGTTCCGGTTGCTGCTGTTGCTGGAGCTCTCCCCGTAGCCCAGGTTCTCCGGGACGTCCAGCACGCAGCTGTAGTCCGCGGCGGCGAACCCGGCGTCTTCGTCCGCGCCCTCCTTTCCACCGCAGAACTGGCCATAGAATGCCGCCGCGGTCGCCGCGCCGTAGTCGGCGCACACCGGGAACGGGTCGAACACCGCCGGCTGCTTCGGAGCGAGGCTGCCGTCGGCCGCCGCCGCAAGGGGCTTGCGGTCTTCCACTTCCGCGTCCGGCAATGCCGCTGAGGCCATGTCGGCGGCGGCCATGGGTTTGTGCGTGGCCGGGTCGAGGCCTTGCTGGCGGAGCTTCTTCTTGATGCAGCTGTTCCAGAAGTTCTTGATCTCGTTGTCTGTCCGGCCCGGCAGGTGCGACGCGATCTGTGACCACCTGCACGCGCACACGCATCAGTATACATGTCGTCCCAAATTTTCGAGTTCAATCTACTCTGCTCGAACGATCTTCGCGCATAGCAAAATTGTACTGAAACAATTGTAACTGAACGCATTGCCCCGTAAATTCGCAATTGCACGGACCTGTTGCCGAGGATCTGGTGGAGCGCGACGATGTGGTCCTCCTCCTGCTGCGAGAAGCAGCCGCGCTTGAGGTCGGGGCGCAGGTAGTTGATCCACCGGAGGCGGCAGCTCTTGCCACAGCGGTTCAGCCCGGCCAGCCTCGGGACGGAGCTCCAGCAGCCGACCCCGTGCCGGATGATGTGGTTGTAGAGCTTCTCGTCCTCCTCGGGCGACCACAGCCCCTTGCGGAGCTTGGGCTGCCCCACGCCGCCGGACGACGGACGTCCCATTCTATTGATCCCTCTCCGGCAGCTGAGCTAGGCAGAGTGGATTTACGGAGGGAATGGCGATCGGTATGATGGACCGATGGTTGCTTCCTCCGATCGATGGTTGCCTGGTGGGTATGTATGGTCGGGTATATACGGGGGAGGCGTGCGTGGCAAGAACCGCAAGCTCACTCGGCGAGAGAGAGTGAGGTGAGGCAGCGATCAAGTAGGTTCGAAGCAAGACACCTGCGGGTTGTGGCTCGCGGCGGGATAAAATAGTGCGCGCGCTCTCGCGTAGGGGAGGGAGCAGAGACAGGCCCGGGCATTGTGTCAGAGAGAGAAGCCAGAAGGTTTGTGTGTGTTTCTCTCTTATATCATGGGGTTTGTTGGGGACGTGACTTTCCTTCACAAGAAGGAAGCCCTTTTTTCCTCTACGAGAGCCCAGCTAGCTAGCTCGCCGGACACTAAAAGAAAAGCTCACCGGACACTGCTGATTACTATGTGCGGCACTGCTAATTAAGCCCCCAACGGTAGCCCATCCGGCTCAAAAAAAAAAAAAAAACGGTAGCCCATCAATGCGGCCGGGGACCCTGCGTGCTCTGCAATTAAGAATCGCGTCACGGCAGTGCACTAATAATGCATTTCGATTACGAAACAACTCGCATGATTTTTCAGCTGAGAAGGAGAGATTACTGCTCATCATGTCATGCTCCAGCTAACTGATCATCGTCAAATAATCACCGGCCGATTAACCTCAACGATCGCGTCGCGGGAACCAGCGGCCCGCCTTCCCCTGCCGACCTTCACGTTCCATCTGATGTGCGTGCATGGGGGCCAAAGAACGTCTCATCGGCTCCGTCCAGATACAGAGATCGACCGATGGATGGACTCGGCGCGCCCCAGACATCGCTCGGACAGTCAAATCGAAGGGATGCAAATGTGGTAAAAAATCGGGTCGCTGCTGTCCGTCTGTCTGTCTGCCTGACAGCGGCTGGCCGGCCGGCGACGGGTGGAGCCGCTTGCACTGTCGTTCCAGAAGCAGGGAGGAGAAATTAACGCGGCCTCATCACTTCGCACCAGTGCTTATTACTGATCTAAAAGGCCTTTTACTAAGCTCGATGCTGCTGGTGCTGGACTATGGATCGATCGATGGATCGTTTTCCTGTTTGCTTCGTGGAGGCAGCGACAATGGCGTCTCGGGGGAGTAATTAATCAACGCGCTCCATGATCTCACAATCACCATCGACACTCCATTCGCGAGCCAAGAAGAAACCCACGGTAATATCTACGTACGTACGTGTCGGTGAAACGGCAAAATTAAGGTGATGGCCGGAATTTCGTCGTTGTAATGATGGATTGACTTGACGTTACCAAAGCAGAAGAAAGGAAGGAAGAACATCGATGACACAAAGGTACGGCGCACGTTACTATGAAGAAGAAAGGTCGTACGGCAGAGTCATCCGGCGGTTCAGAAAATCTGCATGCGGCGTCGACAGCAGTGTTCAGAAACGTGTTCAACTCCGGCATAACTTTGCAGGCTAGTCGTCCATCCACCGTCGATGGTGGGCACAGCTCAATTAATCTGGAGTAAATCGTGTCGATCAGCAGGTAATTTGCCGTCACCTGCTAGCTTGCTTAGCCACAGACAAAGCGATGGGATCAAACTAATTAAGCAAAGTGAAGGCTGAAACTTACTGCTGAAAAGTGAAGATTACGTTATGCTTATTTTGGCTCGTGAAAATTAATTAATATGAGCTGCAGCGGGACGGCGAAGGTCGCCCGGGAGGGCCCGGCTGGGTATACCATCAGTGCACGCCGAATAAAGCGCAAAGGACCCGATCCTTGTACTTGAAGGGACAAGGAGGTTTCTGTGTACACAACAGAGATGTTGCACGAGTGGGCTAGACCGACAGATACAGTTGATAAAATAGGACAGCAAAAGCCATGCTCCATTGCTTGAGTCGCCCGTACGGCACCATGTGTGAGGCAACACCGTTTGCATGCGTCAAATGTGGTCGATTCTGCAATCATCCGGCTCTCAGACTCTCCACGCACATGGTACAAAAAACCAGTCCAAATTAAGACCGCCCGACCGGCCACAAACCCCTTTTTTGAAGCCTTCCAGCGGCAGCATTATTGTTACCTAGCACGCATGTGTTGTGCATTTTTGTTAAGGTGGTCGTAGTACGACACATTCATGCATATGCAGAGGAGGGCCTGTGTTGATTAGATTCAACCGTGCAATCAAATCCCTGAGGAAAAACAAAGCATGCATGCATCTTCAGTTGGATCACGAGTTGCATGCTTTCCGTTGCGGTGCTGCCACAGTACGTACGTGTCAGTTAATGCGGGTTCCATCCGTTTTCTGTTTTTGCCCGGCCGGTTGGTGCGTCGAGAAGGACACACGCAAATAAAAGTTGCACGATGTGGATGCATGGGTACTACGTGCTTACTGAGTCATCGATCGGTTGTGTGCAACTATAGTACCGGCCGGATCGATCGATAATAGCGCCATGGGAGGAGTGTGTACGTAGCTTGAGGAGTAATGGCCAATGGTGGCGCTCTACTCACAGAGAGAGAGGTCGAACGCCGGGAGGTGGCTCGCAATCGCCACAATTAACCACCAGAGACCACAAAGAAGGAAGGCACCGGCGGGGAGTGGAGGAGGGAAAGCTTGCGTGCGTTGTGGAAAGCTCGGCGCCCACAACGCGCGTACGCCACCTAGGTACGCCGGAACCGGCCGGTCGACGGTCGCTTTGAGCGTGGTGCAAGCAATGCTAGGCGAGTTACAACGGATTTGCACGTAACTGTCAAGCGTTGCTGCATGGCTGGTGGCCGTCTACGTAGTCATCGATCCTCGTACGCCGTTTACGTACGCATGGGACGTCAACATTTCTGATCATAGATCGAAAGAGGCAAAAACTTGGTCTTTGTAATCTGGAACAAGAAATAATTGAAGTCGCTCATGACTCTGGGAATGCTTGCTTTCGGCCCGAGGGGGTATGATGACCAGCATTGGTTTCGCGGATTTGGAGCGATCCGTTACCCATCCATGCGTGCATGCTCTTTGGCGCGATGCATGCTTGCAGTTGTGGGCTTGTACACTAGTGTACTGTTCCTTTTGGCAAAGCTGGGAGCTACTTCACCGGAGGTAGGCAGCCTCTCCTTTTCCCATCGAGTTTATGACTTATCTAGACCACCACTGCCATTTTCAAACCAACCCAAACGGCGCGGGATCATATCATAGTCAATCGTGCGAAGTTTCGTGTGGCGAATCATGTCGCCCGGATGTGAAAGCCTGTCCGTTACTGATCCACGAAAAGTACCTGCATACGTACCTCAACGATCGGAGAGAAATCAATGCCCCTACCAGCACCTGCGTACATTAGCCATGTCAGCGCCCCTGACAAGGTGGGACCATCCATAACGACTCAAGTGGCCAGCGATGCACGGGCCAAGCGACCACGTGTTGCCAACCCATGAGTCAGCGGGCCGGACTGGGTAACCGCAGCCCAACTCATTCCACCTACTACTTAAGTGGCATCGCCGGGGAGGAAGAACCATCCACACGATCAAGCACCCAGTGGCGCAACTACCTACTACCGTTTCCCACTTCACATGAACCCTATCCACTCTCTTGCAATCTCTAAATTCATATTCCTCTGAGATTGTTGCCAAGTAATTGAGAGTCTAGTTCGTCCCTATCATCTGGTATCAGAGCCACCCACCTCTCTCTTCGCCCGCTCTGGCGAAGCTCGTCGAGACCAGAAGCCTGCGCCAAGCCCGAGTGCAGTTGGAAGCGATGGATCCCGGCGTTTCCGTGTTCCTCACCAAGCTGGAAGCCAACCTCGAGGCCAAGATCGACGCCCAGACCAAGGCCCAGCAGGTCACGTCGACCAAGATCGACGAACTCCTCACGTGGCGCCCCGATCTGGAGCACCGTGTCGCGGATCTCAGTGAGGCGACGACTGCGTTGCAGCTGGCGCAACTGCCGTCGCCCAAGGAAGGTAACGAGGACCTGACTGCTCGCGATCCTCCACAGCCGCCGCCTGTGACACACGCCGTCCACATCGGACCTGTGACTGGCGCGGTGACCCATCATCAAGGGCCTCATGGCCACGGCGTTTTCAACCTATCATGGGGGGCCATCGACGGTGTCGTTCCAGACACCACCGTCGCCCCCGGCCAGCGATCAGTCTGATTCCCTTCTGTCACCTTCAGTTTGGTCCCCTTTTGCTCACGCAAGTCAGATGTTGGCTGGTCTTGGCCAAGCCCACCCTTCTACCGCGTTTCCGCTGTTCACAGGAGAGAATCCGAATTTGTGGAAATCCTTGTGTGAGCAATATTTCTCCATGTTCTGAATCCATGCTACCTTCTGGGTTCCCATGGCCGGTCTCAATTTCACTGGCACCGCTTCCGTTTGGTTACAAACGAACCAGAACCGGTTGGCCGAGTTTGATTGGGGCTCGTTTACCTCTCTGTTATGCACGCGTTTTGGCCGCGATCGGCATCAGATGCTGATTCGACAGTTCTACACTGTCAGGCAAACATCATCTGTTCCATACTACATCGAGAAATTTGAAATAATCATTAATCAGTTGAGTTCGTACTCTGGTTTAATCCATCCTTACTATTTTCTCACTCGATTTGTGGAGGGATTGAGGACGGATATCCAGACGGTGGTACTCCTCCAGCGGCCAGCCGACTTGGATACAGCGTGCGCCCTTGTCTTGCTGCAGGAGGAGGTGGCAGATGGCACGTTCGGGCCTCTTCCCTGACCACCCGACCCGATCCAGCGTACGGCTACTCCACTACCGCTGCCACCGCCTCCGCCCCGGCCAGCGACTTCCGCGGGCGTCACCGATCGTCGCGGCACGGACGCCGCGTGCTCAGACTCAGCAAAACCGAAGATGCTATGAGAGAATATCGCTGCGCTCGCGGTCTCTGCTTCAAGTGTGGCAGCGGTGGGGGCACGACCACGTGTGCCCCACCTTTGTCCAACTCCATGTCATCGAGGAACTCCTCGACCTCTTCGGCATCGACAATACCATCGACATGCAACTGCCTCTACCGGATGACACGGTGATGGCCATCTCCAGGTCCGCCGTCTCAGGCGGGGTCTCCGCCAAGGCGTTTCAACTTCGAGCTCGGATACAAGGCCGGGAGGTGCTCATGCTAGTCGACTCTGGTAGCACGAACTCTTTCGTCGACTCCGCTTTGGCAATTCAATTGACGGGCGCCCAACCGCTTCCGCGTGCTTATCGCGTGCGGGTCGCCAACGGTTGGGAGATGCTCTGCTCAACGGTTGTCCTCAACTCCGTGTGGTGTCCCAAGGACACGAGTTCACCATGGACCTGCAGGTGCTGCACTTGGGCGTGTACGATGCCATACTAGGTATGGACTGGCTCGAAGCCAACAGTTCAATGACAGTGGACTGGCGCGCCAAGCATCTATAAATTCCAGTCGCCGGCCGGAACCATCGGTCTGCAAGGGCATGAAGCTACGTCCTCGACCTGCTTCCTCATTAACAGCGTGCAACTCAAAGGATTGTGTAAGAACAACGCCATTACTCACGTGGTGCATATCTATGTTACCACCAGCGACGAAGCCGAGGCCACACCAACTCCTCCCTGTTTGCAGCAGATTCTGGAGGACTTTGCTGATGTGTTTGGCACACCACAAGGGCTGCCGCCAAAAAGGTCGTGTGATCACCACAATCCCCTGTTGTCCGGCGCGCAACCATTTAGAATCAGGCCCTACAGACATAAACTAGAGCATAAGGATGAAATAGAGCGGCAAGTGGTTGAGCTCCTCAAAGCAGGGCTGATTCAGGTCAGCAAAAGCACTTTCTCGTCCCCGGTCATTCTGGTCAAGAAGAAGGATGGTACATGGCGCCTCTGCATTGACTATCGACACCTCAACGCACTCACGTGCATAACCAAGTTTCCAGTCCCGGTCATAGAGGAATTATTGGATGAGTTACAGGGTGCGCAGTGGTTCTCCAGACTCGACATGCACGCGGGCTACCACCAGATCAGGATTGCAGAGGGTGATGAGTATAAGACGGCTTTCCAAACCCATTTTGGGCAGTTCGAGTACAAGGTAGTATCCTTTGGGCTGGCAGGGGCACTGCGCACTTTCAACGGTGCAGTGCATACCACTCTCAAACCTGTCAACATGAAGTGTGTGATCCTCTTCTTTGATGACATCTTGGTGTTCAGTAAAACCTTGGAGTATCACCGAGAGGATCTCAGGGAGGTGTTGGCCCTGCTATGCAAAGATCAATGGAAAGTCAAGGCGTCTAAATGCGTATTCGGTCAGCAACAACTTTCTTACCTGGGGCATGTCATCAGCCCACAGGGGGTAGCTACAGAGCCCAGTAAGATACGAGCTGTCACTAATTGGCAATCCCCCACAGATGTCAAAGGTGTCCGGAGCTTTCTGGGACTAGCAGGCTACTATCGCCGATTTGTGCGCCACTTTGGCGTGATCGCGCGACCTCTGTTCAATCTGTTGGAAAAAGGGACTTCCTTCGTATGGTCTTTGGTCACCGAAACAACGTTTCAAACACTGAAGCAACACCTGATCACTGCTCTGGTTCTTGCACTACCAGACTTCTCCAAACAGTTTGTGATCGAGACAGACGCCAGCGACAAGGGGGTCGGAGCAGTTCTACAACAGGGGGGTCACCCAATTGCTTTCATGAGCAAGGAAATCTGTCCACGATATCAAGGCTTGTCGACATACGAAAAGGAATAACTGGCTATCATCATTGTTGTTGACCAATGGTGACCGTACTTGCAGCATGCCGAGTTCGTCATCTTCACAGACCAGTGCAGCTTAGTCCACCTGGAGGAACAACGCTTGACAACGCCCTGGTAGCAGAAGGCTTTCACCAAGCTGTTGGGCTTACGCTACTGCATCAATTACAAGAAAGGGGTGGACAATTCGGCATCCGACGCACTTTCATGATGCTTGCTGACGTCACTTCTTGCCAACCAGCGTGGCTAGAAGACATCATCACCAGCTAAAATTCGAATCCTCAAGCACAACGCCTCTTGAAGCAGTTGGCTATCCAGACGATCCCAAGAAGAGATTCTCACTCCAGCAGGGGATTTTGCATTTTCGCGAGCGGATCTGGCTCGGGGGGTCCACAGCACTACAACAGCAAATCATCTCAGCCTTCCACGACAGTGCTTCGGGCGGTCATTCTGGATTCGCCGTGATGTACAAGCGAATTCGTCGCCTATTTGCATGGCCCAAAATGAAAGCACACATCAAACACTATGCCAAACTGCATGGGTTTCTCGGAGCCATCGTCTCGGACAGGGACCCGGTGTTCACCAGCCACTTCTGGCGTGAACTGTTTCGGTACGCGGGCACGGAGCTGAGGATGAGCACTGCTAACCACCCCTAGACGGACAGTCAGACAAAATGGGTAAATCAATGCTTAGAAACCTTCCTCCGCTATTTCACTCAAGCTTTTCCTCGCCGCTAGAGCCTCTGGATTGCCCTGGCACAATTCTGGTACAATGCCTCCCCACACTCGGCGATTGGCATGTCGCCTTTCAAGGCGTTGTATGGCCACGAACCTAATCATTGGGGCATTACCAGACCTCCTAGTACCTCGATGCCTTCTCTACAAGCATGGTTGGAAGAACACCGAGTGGTGTAGGATATGGTACAGCAGCACCTCAACAGGGTGCGGCAATGCATGAAATTCCAAGCAGACAAGAAGAGATCTTTCCGAGAATTCCAAGTGGGCGATCAAGTCTTCCTCAAGCTGCAACCATACATTCGAACATCTGTTGCTCCAAGGGCAAATCACAAGCTCTTGTTCAAGTTCTTCGGGCCTTTTCCTATCATCAAGAAAATCAACGAGGTGGCATATGAGCTCAAGTTACCGCTGCAGCCTCGGTGCACCCGGTGTTTCACGTCTCACAACTCCGGCGAGCCCTCCAGTAAGGTACACAGGTCGAACCTACTCTGCCTCTGAGCACTGATGATCTTGCCATTCTGGTGGACGTGCTTAATCCTGCCGGTGTGCTCATCGGGGCTCCGTCATCGAGCAAGTTCAAGTGCGCTGTCCTGGAACTGAAGCCAGTGGCATAACTTGGGAGGACAAGGAGGCGCTTCGCGCTCGCTTTCCCCACACGGCGGCTTGGGGGCAAGATGCACGTCAAGAAGAGGGGGACGTCAGCGCCCCTGACAAGGCGGGACCATCCACAAGGACTCAAGTGGCCAGCGATGCACGGGCCAAGTGACCACGCGTTCCCAACCCACGAGTTAGTCGGCCGGACTGGGTAGCCGCGGCCCAACTCATTCCACCTACTACTTAAGCGGCATCGCTGGGGAGGAAGAACCATCCAGAGGATCAGTCACCCAGCGGCGCAGCTACCTACTACCGTTCCCCATTTCACATGAACCCTAGCCACTCTCTTGCAATTGAGTTGTAATCGCTACCTAAATTCATATTCCTCTGAGATTGTTGCCAAGTAATTAAGAGTCTGGTTCGTCCCTATCAAGCCTCTGTGTCTACTCGGCCTGATTACTGATGGAGAATAAACTGAACATGCATGCCATCCAGACCTGAATATGTAGTTTATCTTACCTAGTTGAGTTCCATTTTGCATGTCGAAAATACAAAGATTTGTCATTAGTTTATAGCCTCGTTCTATTACAACTCCTGGACACTCATATACTCCACCTCTGCTATGTTAGAGCATCTTCAATCATGGTTGAAGCAGCCCAACCCCCGTTTGTTTGGCAGGGCAACCTCATCGTCCATTTGCAAACACTCAAATCTATACAAAACCATACATGCAAGATTGATTTTATACGTAGTTCATATAAAGGTAGATAAAAACAAGCTTCACCGGAAAAATAGGATTGTAACTTAGATACTAGCCTACTCCTAATCCTCATCGAAGAAGAGCTCAATGACCCCCCTGCTGAAGTCGATGACCTTGTTGTCATTGGCGGTGGGTCAAATCGAGGGTGTCTCCTCGTCGTCAGCGTCGTCTAGGAGGAGCCGCTCCCGCTTGACATCTCGTAGAGGTGGATTTCACGTCGGTTCTCCGCCACCACCCGCTTGGACTCGAGGGAGTCGAGGATGGTGCGGATATCGGCCACGATGATAGGATCGACGGCGATCTTGACGAAGGCGGCATTGCCTGTGTGCTCGGCCTCGAGCTCGAGCTACGCTTCGCCGCGATGCTCCGTCTTCTCAGCTTGGGAAAGGATGAATTGCTCGTCTGCCTCCTCCATGAAGAGGAAAGTGGATGTTGCCGCCCTCACTGGCCGTTGCATCGCCACCTTGAACCTGGCGGCGGGGTCAACTTGCATGCCCATCTCCTCCTACTACTACTCCAAGCACGGCTCCGAGGAGCTCGAAGGTTACCCCGCCACAATGCGGGCTGCGTCATGCCTCAGTGGGGTGCACCTCTGTCGCAAGCTCTGTTCAACGGTCCAATGTGAGCATCTTGTAGTATGTGACCTTCTCATCAATGGACCATGGTTGATGACAAGGTCAGATGGACAGGGGCACGCTGACTATCACTACAAAAAAATACACTTCCGTGATGATACGTGTTTTTCACAGTAGGTCGCGTATTTTGTCATGCATGTACATCCATGAAGATTTTGTGACAGAATCAAGATAGTCATACATGTGCTGTCGTAGAAGTGTTCCATGACATTACCAAAATTATCATCACAGAAGTGTCCACTTCCATGACGATAAATCGCGCGTCACAAAAGTGCTTTCATCAAGGGTGAACAACACGTGGCATCCACCGTAAGGAACACCGTTAAGCTATCGGGTCCGGTTTTGGATCCGATAACCCGTTAACAGCCCCGACCAATGTGGATTTTCCACGTGTAAAATCATCATTGGCTACAGGAAACACGTGTCGGCTCACCGTTGGGACAGATGTCATCCACTCATTGGACCCAAGGCGCCTATGATACGTCGACACGTGGCACGACCCAACAGAGGCCCATTCCTGTGAAAAGAACGACCCATTTGACTTGGTCAAAAGGTGGCAGCCCGACCCATGAAAAGCCTGTTAACAGCATGTTCGCATATAGCCCATTTACAGCCCGCTAACTCACGGCCCGTTACGGCCTACCGGAATTAGGCCTAGTAGCGTCATTTGGGCCGTCCAATATGATTCCATCCCATTGTAACTTCCGGCCCATGTATGGCCCATGATGTATTTTGGCCCATATGAGTCTCTTTGTAACTCTTGGCCCATTAACGGCCCGTGGTGAAACCGGCCCGTACTGAACAGTGTATCGCTTTATACCCATTAGCGGCCCATTATTCCATTGGTCGTTTCTACCCCGTATTACCTTTCGGCCTTCTCAGGGCCCATTTATTCTTGGGCTCATTTCCAGCATTCGGTTACTTACGGCCCGTTATTGCCCTTTTCTGCTTGTGGGCCAAATTTAGCCCGTGGATACAGTAGGCCCGTTTGTGGCCCGTTAATTTGTTGGGCCATTTTCATAGCATCATCAAATACGGCCTATTAACGGCCCGTTATGGTCAGCCCATAAAACGTACGATTTCCACTCTAGCCCGTTTACAGCCCATTATACGGCCCGTACAAGGCCCATAGATGAGACAGCCCGTAGAAGGCCCATGGATCCGAAGTCCCATTGATCCGACGGCCCATAGAAGGCCCATGGATCTGACGGCCGACAGCCCATAAAAGGCCCACGGATCCAACGACCATAGAAGGCCATGGATCGTCCGTTCCGTAGATGGCCCATGGATCTTACGGCCCGTGGAGGGCCATGGTCACTTCAACGTTTGGGCGAGTTGGCCCCCGTTTGAACGATATAGCATATTCAAGGAATTATCCTACTCTATACTATCACCTCTAAAAAACATACACTATACAATAAAGAGACTAAGGCATAGAAACGTAGAATAATCCTACACTATACAATAAAGAAATTACAGCCGATTATACCCACTGGGCATTATGGTTCCGCACCAGTGATAATAAAGCACACACAAACAGCAAATTACATACACTGGGCAAATACAGCTCATACATCACGGACGCGCATCAACATAACTTACTATTTGAACTATAATCTCTTCAAAAAAATAGGATTGGCCGGATTCAGATAGCACAAATTTCAGTCTGCAAAATCTCCAATTCCTTCATAGTTACCTTAGTGTCTTGTTTCATTTTTTGACTCCTGCATCTAATACCTACATGTCTAGTCTCAACTTGTTGATTATACGTTGAGAATCATGTACACGTTGTCTTGCCACCTCTAGTTGATGCTCGAGAACATCAGCATATTCCAATTCCAATCCATAATCATTCAGTAACGGCCAAGCCACACTGCTCGCAGATCTTTGTGTTGATGTCACTTCATCTTGAAATGTTTCTGTAAGTACACATGACTAGGGCAAAAATATAGTTACAACAGTGAAGCAAGCAAGACAGCCTATTTTGTACATGGGAAAACAGGACTAACAATAATGTTAGACATCATGAAGCATAAGAAGGTGATACTTGCTACGTCTTGAGATTGCGTTGGTTTTCCTTGAAGAGGAAAGGGTGATGCAGCAATAGTAGCGTAAGTATTTCCCTCAGTTTTTGAGAACCAAGGTATCAATCCAGTAGGAGGCTCCTCAAAAGTCCCACGCACCTACGCAAACAAACAAAGAACTCGCAACCAATGCAATAAAGGGGTTGTCAATCCCTTCACGGCCACTTGCGAAAGTGAGATCTGATAGAGATAGTATAATAAGATAAATATATTTTTGGTATAATAATATAGATTGGAAAAGTAAAGATGCAAACAAAAGTAGATTGAAAGCTTATATGATAAAAGATAGATCCAGGGGCCATAGGTTTCACTAGTGGCTTCTCTCAAGATAGCATAAGTATTACGGTGGGTGAACAAATTACTGTCGAGCAATTGATAGAAACGCGAATAATTGTGAGATTATCTAGGCACGATCATGTATATAGGCATCACGTCCGCAACAAGTAGACTGACTCCTGCCTGCATCTACTACTATTACTCAACACATCGACCGCTATCCATCATGCATCTAGAGTATTAAGTTCATAAGAACAGAGTAACGCATTAAGAAAGAAGACATGATGCAGAGGGATAAACTCATGCAATATGATATAAACCCCATATTTTTATCCTCGATGGCAACAATACAATCGTGCCTTGCAACCCTAGCATCCTTTGGGTAAGGACACCGCAAGATCGAACCCAAAGCTAAGCACTTCTCCCATGGCAACAAATACGGTGGTGGCATGAGGGCCCACGAGACGGGGGCGCCAGCAGGGGTGGGCGCGCCCCCACTCTAAATGGCCGCCTCGCTTCTTGACTTGCACTCCAAGTCCTCAGGATCACGTTCATTCCAAAAATCACGCTCTCGAAGGTTTCATTCCATTTGGACTTCGTTTGATATTCCTTTTCTTCGAAATACTGAAATAGGCAAAAAAACAGCAATACGGGCTGGGCCTCCGGTTAGTAGGTTAGTCCCAAAATTGATATAAATGTGTAATATAAAGCCCATAAACATCCAAAAGGGGTAATATAATAGCATGGAACAATCAAAAATTATAGATACGTTGGAGACGTATCAATATTTTAAAAATTATAAAAAAGGTCGTATGTGCAGCTTGCATACAGAAATCTCTCTTAGCTCACTAGAGGAGCATGATGTTGGGGCCCAAATCCAAAACACAGACAAGTTACAAATTTAGACAGCACGTTGCGTATAAGTAAGCAAGCAGTTGGCCATTCTGTAGCTCAATTAAAGTCTTAGGGAGCATAATGAACAACAGAGGGTTTCATACAAACATACTACAGCAAGCAAAACTATGCAATCATTAGCCTAGTATAAACTAGATTGTGAGCCTCATGCAATAATAGTTGGTTAATAGACTTCAAAGCTTCAGGCACACTTCGGCAGAGTAATTAAATGGTAAGGCCTTTAATTATGTCAACTAATATTTATACAAGTACCCAACATCAGGCATCATTCTTTGGGCATCTTATTAACTAAGGACAAATAAAGCAATTGAAAATAGCAAATTAACTATGCCTGAAACAAACAAGTAATTGAACTGTTGAGTTGGATACAGTGACTTACCTTAACAGGTTGAAGAGGCTCAGCACAGCTCCTACTAAGGCTCCTTCCTAACATCTTGTACTTGGAAATCCTCGATCTTATCTTCATTGCACCCCCTCTGCAAGGTGACACAAACTAGTTACTCGTCTCCTTGGAAGATAAATATGCATACTTTCTAGTCCATGAACACAAAAGGATGAGATTATAACAAAACAACACCACATAATGAAACATGCAGCATCTCTTGCACTTGCACACAATGAAATGAGAATTTACTATGTCTGCACTACGTAAAAACTAGGCATACCTTCAAACTGGATCTCCAGGTACTCTTGGAGAGCCTACTTTAGTGTACAGCCAAACCTTTATGTCACCTATGAGTTAGAAAAGGCCCCACTACAGCAGCCCTTAGTGTTTAAATTGTTGGCAAGCTCTATTAGAGTGTTAGGTCAAGAACAACAAGTAATCAAAGCAAACAGTCCTTGTATGGCTGGCTGATGTAAACAAGCAATTGAACAGACGTGTGAGCAAATCTTACATATCAAGAAAATAAGCAAAGAAGGAGGCTTAAAGACCATCACTTGACTGACCAGATTTAAGGGGCATTTAGACATCATGTGCAATGTATGAACTAACATAAACATTGCATATTCCAGATTCTACAATGGAATGCACATGTATTAGGTTATGCCATGTATGATGATGCCTAAATGTACACTATAGCAGGCATGAGTGATTCATCATTGCACGCACAATTGAATTGCAGGTTAAGGGCCAGTTCGATTCCGCCTTTTCAGGGCTTATTGTCAAAATAAGCCATAAAAGATGTAAAGAAGTAATTTTTGAGTTATGGGCTTGGGCTTAACTAATTTCGCTTTGGAGGAGGTGTTTCGGGTAGAACCTCACTAAAAATTGAAAGGAAGGGGAATGGTGAAATGACTCTGTTGTCTGCCTATATTACACTCAAAATGCAACTGCTGACGCCCGCGTCACACCTGACCCTCAAGTAAGAACAAACACGCAAGCGTTCATTGCCTTGCCCGCTTGCATCTCCTCTCCCCTTTCCCTCTACCTTGATCCCCTGCCTGCAGCACTAGGGTTCCTCCAGTGAGCCGTCGCCATTGGTCCCATCTGGCCTGGTCCTCGACGATGCTCAGTCCAGATAGGCTACATGGCCGGCGGGTAGGGCCAAATCTCCCTGGTTGATCCTCCCTCTGGTGCCGCCCCTCATTCTCATGGTCTCCAGCAGCTGCTCCACTGTGGTTCGTCCAACGCACTATTTCGGTGGGCGCTGCACAACTACGGCTGATGCTACACTGCGGCAGAAGGCACCTTATTCCCCCTCCCCTCCTCCCAGGCCGTGGCCTTGAGGTGCTGTTGAAGGATGAGCTCATCCAACAAGGTGAGGATCTCCTCTTATTTTTTTTGCCAATTTTTCATTCTGATCCACTATATGATGAATTGCTATGAGTTGCTTCTGCTGCTGCTATATGATGCATTGCTATGAGCTGCTCCTGCTACTGCTATATGATGAATTGCTATGAGTTGTTGCTCCTATATGATGAATTGCTATGAGCTGCTGCTGCTATATGATGAATTGCTATCAGCTGCTCCTGCTACTGTTGTATGATGAATTGCTATGAGTTGCTCCTGCTGATGCCATATGATGAATTGCTATGAGCTACTCCTGCTGCTGCTATATGATGAATTGCTATGAGCTGCTCCTGCTGCTGCTATATGATGAATTGCTATGAGCTGCTCCTACTGCTGCTATATGATGAATTGCTATGAGCTGCTGGTGGTATATGATGAATTGCACAGTGCTGCTGCTGTATGATGAGCTGCTATGAGCTACTGCTGCTGCTATATGATGCTTTCAGGTGGTGCTGCTGTATGATAATAACCAGCCACTTGGACCATCGAATTTCAATAAATAATTGTTCTTCATTTAAATGTGGGTCATGCGTTCTTCGTTTAAATTAGGCAATGGGATCTCTATGGAAAACATTGACCAAAGTAGATTGTGCCAAGTAGATGGTATCTTTGTATTTGCATTTTGAGAAAATAGTGATGGTCTGTTTTCCTATCATATTAATTACTGCACTGGGTTCAATTTGTGATGTTTGCAAGTCAAATTAATTTTCATATGTGCAGCAAAATGAAAAATATATAATGCAATCTAGACTTTTCACTGATCATACCAAAGATAAGCTGAAAACGCAATGAAAAGAACTGGTTGGCTTATTACATGGAGCTTATATTCACAGGTTCTTATTTTCTTAGGATAACTCGTAATAATTGTCCCTAAGAAACTTGGCCAACAAAACTGACATACAAATAACATGTCACGATGATTGCAATGGAGGAGTGACGTGCAATAGCACACTGTATAGGCTCACCACTGCCTCTCCTTTTTTTGCGATGTTCCATGAAATTGCCACATACATCTTGTACTTTTTCATTGTGTAACCCTATCTGCAAGTTGACACGGCTAATTTCAGACATCTCTACATGATAATATATTACATATCCCTTGCGCATATTTAAACCACCAATTAATGATTGTGCGCGTAGCATAAAATAGCCATGACTCTGTGTGCTGGACTAGTAGGCACTCTAAGGGAGCCTAATGTAGTGCACTGGAATTCCTACATGCCACCTACGATTTTGTGTAATGTACTGCCTCTGTTCCTAAATATATGTCTTTGTAGAGATTCCAGTATGGACTACAGATGTATATAGATACATTTTTGAGTGTAGATTCAGTCATTTTGCTCTGTATGTAGCCTATAGTGAAATCTCTAGAAAGACTTATATTTAGGAACGGAGGTACGAGATAGTATCATGTATGACATCTACATATCTAATTTAGCAGCCAGTAGTATAAATAATTGTCTGCACAAAGGGATTACTGGTCGAAAATCATAGCAAAGCACGCTGGCAGGCACAGAACAATACAAGAGAGAGAGAGAGAGAGACGCACTTACAAGATCATAGCAATACCTCAGTCCAGGATCTTGGTTGGCCAAGCTGTTAGATCCATAAGAAACATCGTCCTTGTAGTTTTTGCCAGCTGCATAACAGGTAGCAGTGACATGTTAGTATATTTGAATACATCGGGCAGGTGATGCTGGACGGGTTTAAAGGTGATAAGTACCGAGGCCGTGGTGGGTGCTTGGCATCTTGCCAGACGGTGAGAATCAGGTTAGAAACGTCAAGGGTGATGACGCTGTGCCGGCTGTCGGGGTCCGGTAAGGATATCTAGAACTGTCGAGTAGGGTGTTCGTGGAGCGTCTATGGTAGGGTGCACTATGGTGTGGGCGAAGCGGATCTATGGCCGTGGAAGAGGGCGTAGGTGAAGCTGCTCCGGTGGTTGGGTTAAGGATGGTGTCGACGATGCGGATCTGCGGCCGTGGACGGGGCGTCAGAAGCTGCTTCGGTAGGTTGGATGAGGGTGCGAGGAAGTGGATCTGAGGCCGTGGACTTGTGAGTTGGCAAAGCGGCCCCGGTAGGGTTGAGAATGGTATATGCGAACCTACTCCGGTAGGGTTGACGATGGTGTTGGCGAAGCGGCTCCGGTAGGGTTGAGGAAGGTGTCGGCGAAGAGGATCAGAGGACGTCGACGGGGGAGTCGGTGGGGCGGCTCCGGGGGTGTGTGGACGAAGCGTCTCCGGTGGGGAGTACGAATGAGCCGCTGCAGATGGGCTGTGGTTGACGAGAGTACTTGCGAAGCAGATCCGGCACCATGGACAAGGCTAGCACTGAATGGGTTGTGGTACAGTGGTGGATGAGCAGTCTGCTTGTTTCTAGGGGAGGTGGGAGGGGTAGATGCGGCCGCTGATACGTCTCCAACGTATCTATAATTTTTGATTGTTCCATGCTATTATATTACTCGTTTTGGATGTTTATGGCCTTTTCCTTTACACTTTTATATCATTTTTTGGACTAACCTACTAACCGGAGGCCCAGCCCGAATTGTTGTTTTTTTTGCCTATTTCAGTGTTTCGAAGAAAATGAATATCAAACGGAGTCCAAATGGAATGAAACCTTCGGGAGCGATCTTTTTGGAACAAATGTAAACCTGGAGACTTGGAGTGGAAGTCAAGAAACAAGGGAGGCGTCCACGAGGGTGCCCGGCGCGCCCCCTAGGGCTGGGCGCGCCCCCCACCCTCGTGGGCCCCTCGGACGTCCACCGACCTACTTCTTCCTCCTATATATACTTACGTACCCCGAGAACATAAGAATAGACCACGAAAACCTAATTCCACCGCCGCAACCTTCTGTATCCGTGAGATCTCATCTTGGAGCCTTCACCGGCGCTCTGCCGGAGGGGAAATCTACCATGGAGGGCCTTTACATCATCTCCAAGGCCCTTCCGATGAGTTGTGAGTAGTTTACCATAGACCTTCGGGTCCATAGTTATTAGCTTGATGGCTTCTTCTCTCTCTTTGAATCTCAATACAAAGTCCTCCTCGATCTTCTTGGAGATCTATTCGATGTAACTCTTTTAGCGGTGTGTTTGTCGAGATCCGATGAATTGTGGGTTTATGATCAAGTTTATCTATGAGAAATATAAATTTGAATCTCCTCTGAATTCTTTTATGTGTGATTAAGTTATCTTTGCAAGTCTCTTCGAATTATCAGTTTGGTTTGGCCTACAAGATTGATATTTCTTGCAATGGGAGAAGTGCTTAGCTTTGGGTTCAATCTTGTGGTGTCCTTTCCCAGTGATAGCAGGGGCAGCAAGGCACGCATTGTATTGTTGCCATCGAGGATAAAAAGATGGGGTTTATATCATATTGCATGAGTTTATCCCTCTACATCATGTCATCTTTCTTAATGCGTTACAATGTTCTTTATGAACTTAATACTCTAGATGCATGCTGGATAGCGGTCGATGTGTGGAGTAATAGTAGTAGATGCAGGCAGGAGTCGGTCTACTTGTCACGGACGTGATGCCTATATACATGATCATGCCTAGATAATCTCATAATTATTCGCTTTTCTATCAATTGCTCGACAGTAATTTGTTCACCCACCGTAATACTTATGCTATCTTGAGAGAAGCCACTAGTGAAACCTATGGCCCCCGGGTCTATCTCTTATCATATAAGCTTTCAATATACTTTTATTTGCATCTTTACTTTTCCAATCTATATCATAAAATACCAAAAATATATTTATCTTATCATATTATCTCTATCAGATCTCACTTTCGCAAGTGGCCTTGAAGGGATTGACAACCCCTTTATTGCGTTGGTTGCGAGTTCTTGTTTGTTTGTGTAGGTGCGTGGGACTTTTGAGGAGCCTCCTACTAGATTGATACCTTGGTTCTCAAAAACCGAGGGAAATACTTACGGTACTATTGCTACATCACCCTTTCCTCTTCAAGGAAAACCAACGCAACCTCAAGACGTAGCAGCCACATAAGCAGATCCGACGAGGTGGACGCTGCTGGCAGTGAATGGGCTCTGGTACTCTGGTGGATGAGTAGTCTAGGGCTTCGAGAGGGGATGGGAGAAAGGCCGATGAAGTACGGAGTGCGTGATGTAAGATGCTCTGGTGCTGTGGAGTTAGTCGGTTTTGCGGGACGGGGAGAGGAAATGGGGCTGTCGTGTAGTGGGGGGAACCGGAAGTTACCAAAGCAGCCTCGACCTATTATGTAGATGAGGGCGGTATTGTAACTGTTGGTCTCCATGCACCAAGAACAAAATCGGAATTTCGCATGCTAAAGAGTAAGGTGGCGGAAATTTTAGAAGGAGGCGGGAGATTTTGCCACCCGCGGGATCGTTCGTATCCAGTTTCAACTAATTTTGGACCGTGCTAGCGGGAAGGTCATGCGAGACTGTGTACACGAGGCACGCGTCTGCAGTTAATAACTGTTGTGAAGTCCACCCCAGAAAAAAGATAATAACTCGGGATGATGCGCCGATAACTTGGACGTTCACACGGGCGCGGCCAATCGTACAGGTGTAGTGGCGCGTTCACAAAAAAAGGGATCAAACGCTCAGCCTATGTATTTCTCGTGTAAATAGATAATTTAGTGCCATTGGTTATTTACTTTAAACATAATGCATTGACGTGTTAGTGTAGTAAAAGTGTTACCTCATATGTTTACATAGCCTCCATTTCATAAATTGCGTACCAGTTGAATTCATATATGAATATTACATATATTACCTCATAATAGAACCTTAAATCATCCAAGACTAATGAATTTGAATGCAAGAGTAACAATGGTGCATGTACATGATAGCTAAATTGGTTGTTCGAAGAAACATCACTGTAACTTTGGCATGCACAACTGAAAAGGTTTATTTAAATAGAAAAAATGTGATATGTGAGTGTCCAATCTTTATAGTGTTGAATCGATATTGTACCTTTGGCCACGATACGAAGTAGATATTGATGTTCAAGCGATGCACGTCCACGATCGCTAGATAGTGATACGTGAATGAATTGTACAATATCTCTAACACGCATACATATCTCATTTCCCTGTGGGCATCGGAATCACACACGCACACTTCATGTATTTCTCTCCCTCTGTCAAGGTTAGAATTCGTCTTTCTACCCCGTCCTACAAGTCTCTCAGATAGAAACACACATGCTCTCTCTGTCGAACACGCCCACCCCTTTAATTCCGCCCACCCACAGCCACTAATCTCTCAAAGTATAATAATGTCTCTCACACATATGCCTAAGGTTAACTCGAGTTCCGGAACCATATGGATACATACAATGGGATTCCAGCAGAGCACCTTTTGTTTTGAGATTTTGCTCTCTCTCTCTCTCTCTCCCTCTCACACACACACATGTGCGCACATTGTTTCTCGCTTGATTTCTTCTGGTACTTGCATGCACACCGTTTCTTTATCTTCATGATGCTTTAAGTATGCCTCGCATAAATGCTATCTACCTATCCCTACAAACTCCTTCTCCCTACTAGTAAGATGGCCATGCGTTGGAGGGAAGATCAAGATGCATTTGTATGAGTAGTTTATCTTGTGGGTGAAAAGGATGAACGAGGGAATGCCTTATGCGCAAATGCGGAGAGGGGTGTGGGTATCTTTTTGCAAAATTGCCACAGTTTCCTTCCAATCCATCGGATATAAATCGGATGGCCTATATTGCAGGATGGCATGAACACCATCATCACCAACTCTATTTTTTGTAAGAGTAGAAATATGCAAGTGTCACTGCCCCCCCCCACACCCACACACCCACAGACACACACTTCCCAACACCGAAGGAGTAGGGTGACACCTCGATCTTGATACTAATCTATCGACTAGCTTCTCTCAAACACACACACACACACACACACACACACACACACACACACACACACACACACACACACACACACTACCCGACACCAAAGGAGTAGGGTGGCACCTCGATCTTGATAGTAATCTATCTACTGCTCTCTCAAACACACACACATAAACACACACACACTCACTAGTTGTGCCTCTGTGCCTACCGCGCACACTCTCGATACGTCTTTCTCTCCCTCACCCCCCACCCCAACAATGACAGCAGATGGGTGACAACTCGATCTGATCTTACTCTGTCAATTGGTTTCTCTCTCAAACATTGTGTCTCTGTTCCTCTCTCAGTAGCCCCCTCGATATGTAGACTTCTCGCGCATGCACAGCTGTAGTGACGATGACGCTGAACCCAGTGTGCCTCGTTTTTACCGGCCTCATGTGATAGTTTTCACCCTATTTTCTGTTAATTAACAAGGCAACCTTTTCTTTGTTACTACTAGTGAATCTGAAATCATTCAGGGCAGACATAAAATATATCACTTCAACCCAATTATCGCAGTAACTATTTTAAAAGAAACTAGCTAGAGGCTCGTGCGTTGCACGGAACATCAAGATGCATTTGTATGAGTAGTTTATCTTGTGAGAGAAAAGGATGAACGAGGGAAGGCCTTATTTGCGAACGTGGAGAGGGGTGTGGGTATATTTTTGCAAAATTGTCATAGTTTCCTTCCTATCCGTTAGATATAAATCCGACGGCCTATATTGCAGGATGGCACGCACACCATCATCACCAACTCTATTTTCTACTCCCTCCGTTTCTAAATATTTGTTTTTTTAGAGATTTCAACAATTGACTACATACGGAGAAAAATGAGTGAATCTACACTCTAAAATATGTCTACATACACATCCGTATGTGGTAGTCCATTTGAAATTTGAAAAAGACACATATTTAGGAATGGATGGAGTATAAGAGTAGACATGGAGATATATCTCCAGCATGGTCTACAACAAAAATGTGCTGGACTAGTTAGCGCCGGATGCTCGCAACGCGATGACATGAGTTCGAATTCTGTCTTTAACTTTAGATATTTATATTATATATTACTTATTTAATATATACTTCTTTCGCTACTGTACTGACAGCGGAGCCCACAGAATACTTAGAATACAAGATTAAGGATGGACTTGTTTCTTTTTAACATTCTCATGACGGTTGTAGCCACCTCGCAAGTCACGTATATCTGTACATGCAATTAACTTTTATAGAGGGACAATCATACACGCAATTAACTCAAATGGATTGGATGTCACTCTATTATTTCCAGCATAGGAGCATCCCCAACGGCAGCCGGCAATTTCCTCCGCTTCCTTCCGGGAGGATCGACATCAAGCGCCGGTATCATACATTTTCACAACTCTAACCAACCAGATGAAATTGTGCAAACACGGACTGATTTCATATAAACATGAAGGATTTCGTATAAAAAAGCCGGATCTTCATATAAACATGATGGATTTCATTACATTTACATGAACTAAGCGGTGCCAATCCGGCTCTCTTGGTATAATTAATACTCCCTCCATCCGGAAATACTTGTCCTAGAACTGGATGTATCTAGACTTATTTTAGTTATAGATACATACAATTTATCCATTCTTAGAACAAATATTTCCCACCAGCTGGAGAGGGAGTACATAATCCAAATGGCCGCTCGCGGATCCCTTTGTCTTCCTCATGTCCGGCAGACACTTGCGGGGTCGACGAAGGTCCTCGGAAGAGACGAAGCAGCAAAGAAACCACCTGAATGCGCAGTCATCACCTCGGCGGTGGCCTTCATGGGACCCAAGTGGCGGCGGCCTCCTGTGTTCTACTTCTCCTCGATGATGGTGGTGGACATGGAGAAGCTGGCCACCGACTCGTCACTCTCCATGTACCCGGCTTCTGTCTCTGCCTGCATGGCGCTGCCGCAGGCACGGGAGGCGCGCCCACAAACACGGGAGGTGCGGCCACCGCAGACACTGGTGGTGCGGTACGACGCGGCAGCGACGACGCCCGTACCGGTGTGCTCGCGGCCTTGCCGGCGTGGAGCAACTCGCCACTCCTCATCGAGCTGAATTAGAGCGGCGAGTTACTGAACCACGCGCCTACTTGGGGCGGCAACTGGCTCCGTTGGGCCAAGCGAGGTTGGTGAAGCACCGACCGGGCTCGCCCGTATCTGGAGGGCTCAGTGGGCCACCCAGCCGGGTAATATGCCGGAGAACGGCTCCTCGGAAGCCATCGGAAGAGTGGAGAAAATGGTGAAGGAGGAGATGGGGGTGCGGCGGAGGGGTGCGATTCTTGCCCACTGTCTGTCTGGCCTCGTGCAAATAGAAGGCGGACGGTAGGAGCTTGGCCGGCATCGCTCATGAACGGACGTGTGGCCGGAGTAGGTTTCTCGGTTTTCACCGGGTTTAACGGAGGGGTTTGATGGAGGTGAGGAGGCGTTTTCAGCCGGGCGTGCAGCGGGCAGCACAGTACTATTCGATTTGACAGCGGGCGGCGCAGTTCCCGATACAGCTTTAATGTGGACGAGGGAGGGAGTAGAGGTTCCTGAAATGTTGAACGGCCAATGCATCCTCCTTCAATTAATGCATGAGGGAAGTAATGGGAGGAGGACATGGAAAAGAGGCTGCACGAGGTGAATGCAACGCAATTTGCCCTCATATAAAGGCGCTCCTCCATTCAAATGCATCTACCACATCGTACGCACCTATGCATTTGCCTAAGCACCTACACTAAGCGCAAAAGAGCTCAGTCCAGACCCATGGTGGCGATGCGCGTGAGCGGCCAGCGGCTGTGCCAGATGGTCCACGACACCGGCCTGCGGCATGTCACCGAGGATCGTCTCCAAACGGTGTTGGAGACCGGCTAGTGGATGGCCGCCGTCAATGCCAACTACGACTCTCAATTGGACCAGATGATCGTTGCCACCACCAACAAGTTCAGCGTCCTCAAGAAGCTCGCGGACGACATCGACGTACTCCTCCAGCTCGCGTGCCCAGGCTCCTCATTGCCTGCCACCCTAATCGGCCTCCATGGCCGTAACCTCTTTCAAGCACTGGTGGCCCTGCGACTGCCCACCGACGCCGCAAAGAATGTCCACCTGGAGGTCGCGCTCGCCGTGAGGCGCCTCGCCCTGCAAGTATTCTTCGACCTACACATCCACGTATATGAGCAAATCGTGTAAATAGGTATCTACAAGGTCAGTGAGGACGCTACAACGTTGGCCTTCCTCAACCGGCTGGAAGCCTTGGATGCCTTTGCAAAGAAGCACCTCGACCTCTCCACAAAAGCTGCCGCTCCTTAGCCGCCGGTCGGTGGCCCGGCGCACTAAGTTGAGGAGGAGGAGGTCGTGCATTGATGGATGCATCTTTCTTCTTGCCTTCTGTAACCACCACTGCGATCGCATCATCATGGCCTTAATTCTTATTGTGCTGTTGCATTCTCGTTCTAGTCAATACCACATGTGCGATCCCTTTGCTTAATTATATGCATCACTGTAACTAGTACTCCATCCGTCAATTTATAAGTTGTGCTTACCTTTTCCATCAACTTCGTGCAACGCGCGGGCATCTTCCTAGAAACACCAGAACATGTCGGACCGCGTGTGACCAAACCGACGATGCGCCAACCTAGCTACTATGCACCCTGCTTATCTGGCGGAAATAACGCCGCCCTAGCGTTTCCAATCGTTATTTCTATCTATCGATCATGCCAAGGATCAGAACCAAATGTTACAATTTATACTCCTACTCCTATTCCTATAAAAGACACAGTTGATGATGGTGGTGTGTATGCCATCCGTCATTTCTGACCATTAGATCTGCATCTAACGGTTGTGAGGTAAGTTGGGGGCATTTTTGCAACAATAGCCCACTTCTCTGCTCCAATTTGCAGAAAACCCTTTATTATCTTGAAAGCAACCACATACCTCCCTTGTTGGAAATATGCCCTAGAGGCAATAATAAAATGGTTATTATTGTATTTCCTTGTTCATGATAATTGTCTATCGTTCATGCTATAATTGTATTAACTGGAAACCGTAATACATGTGTGAATACATAGACCACAACATGTCCATAGTAAGCCTCTAGTTGACTAGCTCGTTGATCAATAGATGGTTATGGTTTCCTGACCATGGACATTGGATGCCATTGATGACGGGATCACATCATTAGGAGAATGATGTGATGGACAAAACCCAATCGTAAACATAGCACAAGATCGTGTAGTTCGTTTGCTAGAGCTTTTCTAATGCCAAGTATCATTTCCTTAGACCATGAGATTGTGAAACTCCCGGATACCGTAGGAGTGCTTTGGGTGTATCAAACGTCACAACGAATCGGGTGGCTATAAAGGTGCACTACGGTATCTCCGAAATTGTCATTGGGTTGGCACGAATCGAGATGGATTTGTCACTCCGTATGACGGAGAGGTATCTCTGGGCCCACTCGGTAATGCATCATCATAATGAGCTCAATGTGATTAATGAGTTAGCCACGGGATCATGCGTTACGTAACAAGTAAAGAAACTTGCCGGTAACGAGATTGAACGAGGTATGGGGATACCGATGATCGAATCTCGGGAAAGTAACATAGTGATAGACAAAGGGAATTGAATGCGGGATTGATTGAATCCCCGACATCGTGGTTCATCCGATGAGATCATCATGGAACATGTGGGAGCCAATATGGGTATCCAGATCCCGCTATTGGTTATTAGCCGGAGAGGTGTCTCGGTCATGTCTGCATGGTTCCCAAACCCGTAGGGTCTACACACTTAAGGTTCGGTGACGCTAGAGTTGTTATGGGAAATAGTATGTGGTTACCGAAGGTTGTTCGGAGTCCCGGATTAGATCCCGGACATGACGAGGAACTCTGGAATGGTCCGGAGGTGAAGATCGATATATTGGATGAAGGGTATTGGAGTCCGGAATTGTTCTCGGAGTACCGGGTGACGACCAGCGTGACCGAAAGGTGTTTCGGAGGCCCCGGCAAGCGTTGGGGGGCCTTATGGGCTAAGGGGAGGGGGCACATCAGCCCACTAAGAGGCTGTGCGCCCCTCCCACCCCATATCACGTAACATGGAGAGGTGGGGGTGCCTCCCCTAGGGCAGCCACCCCTCCCGGCTTAGGGGGCAAGTCTCCTAGGGGTGGGGGCGCCCAAACCCATCTAGGGTTTCCCCTGTGGCCGTCGCCCCTCCCCTAGGGAACCCTTGGGCGCCTCCTCCACCCCCCTTCCGCTATATATAGTGAGGGAGATAGAGGGCAGCCACACCCCTTCCCTGGCGTGGCCCCTCCCTCCTCCAACTCTTCCTTCTCCTCCGTAGAGCTTGGCGAAACCCTGCAGGAATACCACAAGCTCCACCACCACGCCGTCGTGCTGCCGGAGCTTTCCCTCAACTTCTCCTCTCCCCTTGCTGGATCAAGAAAGAGGAGACGTCCCCGGGCTGTACGTGTGTTGAACGCGGAGGCGCCGTCCGTTTGGCGCTAGATCGGATCTTCCGCGATTTGAATCGCCGCGAGTACGATTCCATCAACCGCGTTCTTGTAACGCTTCCACTTAGCGCTCTTCAAGGGTATGAAGATGCACTCCCTCTCTCTCTCTCGTTGCTAGTATCTCCTAGATTGATCTTGGTGACACGTAGGAAAATTTTGAATTATTGCTACATTCCCCATCAGTGGCATCATGAGCTAGGTCTATGCGTAGATTCTATGCACGAGTAGAACACAAAGTAGTTGTGGGCGATGATTCGTTCAATTTGCTTGCCGTTACTAGTCTTATCTTGATTCGGCGCCATTGTGGGATGAAGCGTCCCGGACCGACCTTACACGTACACTTACGTGGGACAGGTTCCACCGACTGACATGCACTTGATGCATAAGGTGGCTAGCGGGTGTCTGTCTCTCCCACTTTTGTCGGATCGGATTCGATGAAGAGGGTCCTTGTCGGTGTCAAAACCGGCTGATCTCAGGTAGGGGGTCCCGAACAGTGCGTCTAGGCGGATGGTAACAGGAGACAAGGGACACAATGTTTTTACCCAGGTTCGGGCCCTCTCGATGGAGGTAAAACCCTACTCCTGCTTGATTAATATTGATGATATGGGTAGTACAAGAGTAGATCTACCACGAGATCAGAGAGGCTAAACCCTAGAAGCTAGCCTATGGTATGATTGTTGTTCGTCCTACGGACTAAAACCCTCCGGTTTATATAGAGACCAGAGAGGGCTACGGTCACACAGAGTCGGTTACAATGGGAGGAGATCTACATATCCGTATCGCCAAGCTTTCCTTCCACGCCAAGGAAAGTCCCATCCGGACACGGGACGAAGTCTTCAATCTTGTATCTTCATAGTCCAGGAGTCCGACCAAAGGTCATAGTCCGGCCATCCGGACACCCCCTAATCCATGACTCCCTCAGTAGCCCCTGAACTAGGCTTCAATGACGACGAGTCCGGCGCTCAGATTGTCTTCGACATTGCTAGGCGGTTTCCTCCTCCGAATACTTCATAGAAGATTTTGAACACAAGGATAGTGTCCGGCTCTGAAAAATAATTTCCACATACCACCGTAGAGAGAATAATATTTACACAAATCCAATCTGCTGACGTATTTCGCAGCGTGACACCACGACCAAGCCTTTATTCGAATCGTTTTTACTGTCCCACCTCAGCGCACTTAGCGAGGCGGTTTCCTTGGCACGTCTTGTTGAAGCAGAGATCGTGTCCCCTTATTCCGGGATTCTCATCAATACGGGCGTGGGTAACCCAACCGTGCCATTAATTTACGGTGCTTGGGAGATAAGCGAGTTTTACCAGGCTGGTGGGGGCACATAGTTTCGTCCGCCCATATAAGGGGATAAGGATCCACCTTTTCCATCTACGCCTTCTTCCTCCTTCGCTTATCCATTTTCGCGCACTCGAGCTCCAGCGCCCAAGTCCGCACATCCCACCTCAACCCTTTCCAACAATATCCGGAGCGGGAGGCAAGTGGATGGTCTCCTCCGTCACGGAGGGACACATCAAGAAGCTGAGGGAGGCCGGATACTTGTCTAACGACATCGCGCACCGGCTCCCAGACAAGGGGCAGCTCATCCCCACCCCCAGGCCCCATGAGAGGGTGGTGTTCCTCACCCATTTCCTCTGCGGACTAGGTTTCCCACTTCACCCATTTGTCCGGGGGCTCATGTTCTACTACGGACTGGATTTCCACGATCTGGCCCCGAACTTCGTCCTCAACATCTCGGCGTTTATCGTCTTGTGCGAGGCCTTCCTCCGCATCAAGCCCCACTTCGGCTTATGGCTGAAGACCTTCAATGTCAAGCCGAAGGTAGTGGGCGGCCAGCAAGCGGAGTGCGGACGCGCCATGGTGGGCAAGATGCCCAATGTTACATGGCTCGAGGGCTCCTTCGTGGAGACCATAAAGGTGGCAATCGGGTGGTTCTACATCACCGAGCCATGTGACCCTGAATGGGCAGCGCCCCAAATTCGATCTGGCATCCCTGCACGGCTCACCTCCGGAAAGAGAAGGGCCTGTCGTGGGGTAATTCGAAGAGCGGACCGACTCCAAACCTGCGCCCAAGACCTGTGTGACAAAGAGGTTAAACTCGTCAACGAGTCCAGGTCATGCTCATCCGCCGGATCCTCCGTGTCAATGACGGGCTTTTAACTTGTGGGAGTTCAACCCACCCAGCATCAAACTCGACCAGGCTCTTTGACACCACGCACGAGGATGCCCGAAGGTGCTATTCAAGGGCGCCGAGGTTCCCCTCCCATCACCGAGGATCGCGGATTCCGCGCTGGCGCGTAAGCCAGCGTAGTAAGCTTATTTTACCCTTTATGGGATACTTGTTTCTCATAGTTTAACTCTATGCGGGATCTAAGCTCCCGTTCCTTTGACATGAATGGCAGAAGAAGACCGGACAGATCGACTGCCCGGCTCCTTTGCCCAAAGACCCAGCGGACGCCCGCTTGACGGGGCTGTTGGTTCCGGCACCTTACGTGATGCCGGAGAAAAAGGCCAAGAAGAAGGCCACGGGAACTCGAAAGAGTTCCCGGCGCCTGGGGGTGCCGGACTCATCGTCCGATGACTCTGAGGCGGACTTCTCCCGCGAAAACGAGGAGGAGGAAGAAGAGGCCTCTCCCCCTCCAGCGGGGGGAGGAACGAAAAGGAAGGCCGCCCCAACTGGGGGGTCGGAGGGTCCAAAAAGGGAAGAACCCTTCCTCCGAACTACTCCACCAACGCCGACGACGGCGAAGAGGAGCGGCCATCCAGGGCCAAGCCCCTGGCAAAATCATAAGTATCCGGATACCAGAATAACTCACGGCGTTCCTCTGTTGCACAGTATCTTCTGACGCCGAATATAATCATGCAGTCCGCCCAAGGCCGGGCTCGACGCTTCGTCGAGCGGCTCCCTGGATTCGTTGGATGTGACTAGCACTTCACTTCCGGTCGCCTCCTCCCCTCGCCCAGCGGATGATGCCGAGGGGGAGTCCCAAAAGGGTCCAAGCCAGGAGGAAGTGGTCCTGGAGGCACGGCAAGGCGACCTCCCGGACTCCAGGCGCAAAAGGGATAAGACCCCCAAGGGCTCCAAGTCCGGCCCTGGGCGGGACACCGCACCGGAACCTTCAACGGGTCCGGAATACGGCAGGCGACCCCCTACTAAGAAGGGCAAGCCTACGACGCCAGTGACCTCCATCCAACCGGAGGCACCGGATAATCTACTGGAGGTGCTTAACGGCGCCTCCATCGACGAGGAGCACCACACTATTATGAGTGTGGTGATCCAGAAGATTTAGTCCGCCAAGAGCGGGCTGACTGAAGCCTGTGCCAGCCTTCTAACAGGCTTTGAGGTATGTATTTAAGATATGTAAAAATATTACCGCATAGACAGTAGCCCCTGATGCTCAGTTTGGTGTTGGGAAAGAAAAGCCGAACTGAGGATCAAAAAGATATACGCAGGAGTCTAACGTAAGTATGTAAATATGGGAACGCAGGCTGCGCTGCTGACCTCTGCCGCACTGACTGCGGAGATCGATGCATTGAAGCAGAGCCTCGAGCGATCCGAGAACGAGCTCGACCTTGCCAAGAAGCAGCTCGAAGACAAGGAAGGTAAGTAATACCTTATTTAAGTATATAAACAGATGTGGTTGCAAAAAATGACAGGACCAACTTGAGTATTGCAGGGGCCACAACCGAGGTGACGACCCTGAAGGAAGCGCTGTCCAAGGCCGAAAACAATGCGGCCATGGAGCGCACCGAGCGAGACAAGCAGGAGGCGCGGGTGGCGGAGGTGCAGCAAGAGCTCCAGGCTCTCGTGGAAAAACACGGGAGGTTGGAGCTTGACTCAAAGACTCGAGAGTCCGAGCTCGCCTCGGCCCTTGAGAGCGCCAAATCAGCTAAGGACGAAGCCCAAAAAGCCCTCAAGGAAATTGAGGTGATGAAGAAGATAGCGGCGGGTAAGGAATTCTTTATGCAAAGCAAGCACGTGAAAATGAATTACTTGTTACTTACCCGAGTCCGGAGCTCTCTAGGAGCATTCACAGATCTTCCCCGCAGTGTGTCCGAAGCTGCCGCATTCTACCGAGCCGAGGAGGGAGCTCGACGGAGAAGGTGTTCTCGTCTCAAGATATCGAGGCCGGACACCGGCAGTTTTTGAGCGACCAGTGAAGCAGCTGGTCGAGCTCCATAAAGTGGCCGAACGGGCCATGAAGGGTCTCAGAGTCCGCCGTGGCACGGGAAGCCATGCCTGGAGCTACTTGGGCTGGTGAGGCGGCTGGTGGACGCCTGTCCATGGATTGAAGTCATCAAGCTGCCCAGATGCATCGAAGGTGCCCGTAGGGCCCTTGCCCGTGCTAAAGTGCACTGGGGCAAGATGGACGCTGAGAAGCTTGTGACGGACGGACCACCACCGGGCAAGGAGCATCGCAAGCCCGAGATGTATTACGAGGGCGTCCTGTAGGGTGCCCGCCTTATAGCGGATGAGTGCTCCAAAGATGTAATTTTTTAGTAAACTCGCATTTGTGATCCTGTACGCTGAAAAGTTGTTCATATGCGCTAAGCAACGCTTTTGAATTTAAAATATTACCTCATGTGCGACCGTTTATTAAAATTGAGAGATGGCGAGTCGTCGGCTTCTTCCCCCATGCCGCAAGTGATGGGGTGTTCGGGATAAACTTGAGCGCTCTGTTTCCCATTATTGGGTCCTTCGAGGGAGGCTCTCAACACAACGAACAAGGCAATCAGACTATAATGCTTGAACACTCTCACTTAGCCATAGAATTCTATAATTTTAAATTTTGGCGAAGCCCCTAGTATTCGGAAGACCGAGTTCGGGGCGCTATCCACGCCTAGGCCGGACAAAGCCGACTCCTCTCTCTAAGCGGCATAAGTCTTTAGGGACTCGAAAACCTCTCGAACAGCGACCAGCTCTCGCCCTATCATGACAGCCAGTTTTAGCTTTCTCCACTGAGGTGCTTAGCCCAGCTCAACCGGGGCACAATCGCAGTGGTTCTCCCAGTGCTACCTTAGCCGATATAACGGAACGTAAGGTCCCAAAACATGGGAGACGGGCAAACCCAACTATTGACCCAAGACATGATTCGGAGCCGATGCATATAATCCTATAAGTTCGGGGTGCCGCACTCATGAGAGTGTTCAGACTTCTCACACCATATTCTGGGGTACGTAAGCCCCTGGTGTATTGGCCGTACCAAATTGTACGGTTGCATAATGTCATAACTGAACATATTTTTATAAAAAAGGAATGCAATAATAGACAAGAGCTATGTATTGTTTATTCGAAAAGTCTGTGGTAAAAGCAGAACGATACAAATAGTGCGATAAGCAAGAGATGAGACTATTTGACATGTCCCCCTCCAGGGGCAAGCTGCGGGATGATATGTGAAACAAGTATACTGCTCGTTATAGAGACCACCTGGACACTCGACGTAGCTTTCTGCCTCCCTGGCTATTGCATTGTGTGTTTGGCGATTGTACTGCTGGACCGGCCTTCCGGAAAGTGGAGTCCTAAAAGTAAGCAAAAAAGAATGACAAAATCGGGAGCCCCTGGTGCGGTTGAGCCGCATTTTGGGCATGTACTGGTTTCGCAATTTCGCGAGGGCTGGGGTTGGGGCCGCATTGCTACGTGTGCTCGGAACGTGCCAGGCGGTCTTGTTGTAGGTTACTCCGGGCGCGCTTGATGGTGTCCGGACGTTTAATGGCCGGACTGGAGAATTGCCTTGAGAGGCTGCTTTGTACTTCCGCCGCCAGGCGTGGGCCAGATGCTCCTCCGCTCAAGAGAGCGTTCGTGTTTCCGTTGACCGTAATGACTCCTCGAGGCCTGCCATCTTGAGCTTTAGGTATGCGTAGTGCGGCACCGCATTGAACTTTGCAAATGCGGTTCGTCCGAGCAGTGTGTGATAGCCACTGCGGAACGAGACTATGTCGAAGATTAACTCCTCGCTTCAGAAATTATCCGGGGATCCGAAGACCACCTCAAGTGTAACTGAGCCTGTACAGTTGGCCTATACACCTGGTATGACGCCCTTAAAGGTCGTCTTTGTGGGTTTAATCCTTGAGGGATCTGCCCATTTTTCGCACTGTATCCTGATAAAGCAGGTTCAGGCTGCTGCCACCGTCCATAAGGACTCTAGTGAGGTGAAATCCGTCAATTATTGGGTCTAGAACCAATGCGGCGAATCCGCCATGGTGGATGCTAGTGGGGTGGTCCCTTCGATCAAAAGTGATCGGGCAGGAGGACCATGGGTTGAACTTTGGGGCGACTCGCTCCAACGCATATACGTCCCTCGAGTGCACTTCCGCTCCCTTTTGGGTATGTGGGTTGCGATATCATGTTCACCGTCCGCACTTGTGGGGAAGCCCTTCTGTCCCCTATTGTACGGCGGCCGGGCTCCTCCTCGCCATCGCTATGCAGCCCTTGTCATTGTTTTCGTGTTTAACTTGCTCGCTGCTTGAACACCCAACAATCCCTGTTGGTGTGGTTGGCTGGTTTTTGGGGTGCCGTATCCGCACGAGCGATCGAGTAGTCGGTCCAAATTGGACAGGCCCGGAGTATTTCTTTTGAAGGTCTTTTTCCATCGACCGGTTTAGAGCCTCAAATCCGCATTAATCGCCAGATCCTCAGATTGTCGCAGCTTAATGCGGCGCTTTTGCTTGTTGCGACGCGACCTGCCAATGCTGTCCTTGGTATCCGAATTACTAGGGCTCTTGGTCATGTTATTACTACGAGCTAGCCAGCTGTCTTCTCCCACGCAAAAGCGGGTCATGAGTGTTGTGAGGGCTGCCATGGATTTCGGCTTTTCCTGTCCTAGGTGCCGGGCAAGCCACTCGTCACAGATGTTATGTTTGAAGGCTGCAAGGGCCTCTGCATCCGGACAGTCGACTATTTGATTTTTCTTGGTTAGGAACCGTATCCAGAATTGTCTGGCCGATTCCTCTGGCTGCTGAATTATGTGGCTTAGGTCATCGGCGTCTGGTGGTCGCACATAGGTGCCCTGGAAGTTGTCGAGGAATGCGGCTTCCAGGTCCTCCCAACAACCAATTGATTCTGCTAGCAAGCTGTTAAGCCAATGCCGAGCTGGTCCTTTAAGCTTGAGTGGTAGGTATTTGATGGCGTGTAGATCATCGTCGCGGGCCATGTGGATATGAAGGAGATAATCCTCGATCCATACCACCGGATCTGTTGTGCCATCGTATGATTTGATGTTTACGGGTTTGAAACCCTCGGGGATTTGATGATCCATTACTTCATCTGTGAAGCATAGTGGGTGTCGGCGCTCAGATTGGGCTATATCACGACGTAGCTCAAATGAGCTTTGTTCATCGTGTTCGCCCGCCGGATTTGCCATATCCGGCATGCCGGTTATTGTCACGTGTCGTGGGGCGCCCACGCGATCCGTAGATCGACCTTGTTTGCCTTGCCTTGTCCTCCAATATATCTCGCAGGTCTGGCACGTTTCCCCATGCCTTGGTATTTTTGGAGCGACGCCGGGGTGCGGCTTGATTGGGGGGCCGGGAGGCCTCTCTGTCGTGGCCACGGGGTGGTCGGTCGTCCGCATCATGCGCTGGTGATGTAGGTCTAGGTGCTTCCTCCTCTAATCGGGGTAGCAGCCTGCGCTTTGGGTAGCTCTTGGAGGGGCATTCGAGTTCGTACTCTACGGCTTCAAGGACTTCAGTCCATCTGTCGGCTAGCAAGTCTTGGTCAGCTCTGAGCTGTTGCTGTTTTTTCTTGAGGCTGCTCGCCGTGGCCATAAGCATGCGTTTGAAACGCTCTTGTTCGACGGGATCCTCAGGCACGACAAATTCGTCATCGTCGAGGCTTGCCTCGTCTTCGGAGGGAGGCATGTAATTATCGTCCTCTACCTCTCCGTCTGTCGCTCTCTCATGAGGGCTGGTTTCTCCAACCTCCTGCGCTGAATCCTGCTGGAGGGGATTGTCTTCGGCACTGTCCGGGGTGTTATTATCTCCCGTGCCGGAGTCGCCGTTTTTGCTGTGGCGGGATTTAGAGCGGCGCCGCTGACACCGGCACTTAGGCTATTTCTTGGAGGGGTCATCCTCCGTTGTTCCATCGTTGTTCCCTTCTTTTGGGGTGTCCACCATGTATATGTCATACGACGAGGTGGCCTTCCAGTGCCCTGTAGGCGCTGGTTCTTGGTCGTCTCCTACATCGGCGTCCATACCGTCGATGTCTTCGGAGTCGAATTCGAGCATGTCGGTTAAATCATCGACAGTGGCTACGAAGTGGGTGGTGGGTGGGCTTTGAATTTCTTCGTCGTCCGCATCCCAACCTTGCTGACCATAGTCCGGCCAGGGCTCTCCTGATAAAGAGAGAGACTTTAGTGAATTCAGAATGTCGCCGAAAGGAGAGTGCTGAAAGATGTCCGCGGCGGTGAACTCCATGATCGGCGCCCAATCCGATTTGATTGGCAGGGGCGCGGAAAGTTCGGAGTCCGGAGTGGAGTCCGGCACCTAGGAGTCACGAGCTTCGCAAAGGACAGGTATGATGTTCGGCTCGATCACCGTAGATATTGCAGCCCTCGAGGCGGTGTCCAGCCACCTGTCCTCAATTGGCGCAGTCGGCTCCAAGCTAAGGGTCGGAGCGGACACTGGTGCGGCCTCCAGGGCACTGTTCGGCGGCAGAGCTAGATCATGCCCATCGTGACAGTGCGACGCGCTTGGCTGTGGCTCGAACCCGTCGAAGATCAAGTTTCCGCGGACATCGACCGTGTAGTTCAAACTTCCAAATCTGACATGATGGCCAGGAGCGTAGCTTTCGATCTGCTCCAGATGGCCAAGCGAATTGGCCTACAGTGCAAAGCCGCCGAATACGAAGATCTGTCCGGAGAGAAAAGTCTCGCCCTGGACCGCATCGTTGTTGACGGTCGGAGGAGCCATCGGGCCTAAAGATGACGCACACGAGGAACTCTCAATGAAAGCACCAATGTCGGTGTCAAACCGCGGATCTCGGTAGGGGGTCCCGAATCGCGCCTAGGCGGATGGTAACAGGAGACAAGGGACACGATGTTTTACCCAGGTTCGGGCCCTCTCGATGGAGGTAAAACCCTACTCCGCTTGATTAATATTGATGATATGGGTAGATCTACCACGAGATCGAGAGGCTAAACCCTAGAAGCTAGCCTATGGTATGATTGTTGTTCGTCCCCACGGACTAAAACCCTCCGGTTTATATAGAGACCGGAGAGGGCTAGGGTTACACAGAGTCGGTTACAATGGGAGGAGATCTACATATCCGTATCGCCAAGCTTGCCTTCCACGCCAAGGAAAGTCCCATCCGGACACGGGACGAAGTCTTCAATCTTGTATCTTCATAGTCCAGGAGTCCGGCCAAAGGTCATAGTCCGGCCATCCGGACACCCCCTAATCCATGACTCCCTCAGTCCTTATGAAGGGTAAATAGCAATTGGCATATCACCGTTGTGTCTTTTGCGTAGGTAAGAAACGTTCTTGCTAGAAACCCATAGCAGCCACGTAAAACATGCAACAACAATTTGAGGACGTCTAACTTGTTTTTGCACGGTATGCTATGTAATGTGATATGGCCAAAAGGATGTGACGAATTATATATATGTGATATATGAGATTGATCATTTTCTTGTAATAGGAATCACGACTTGCATGTCGATGAGTATGACAACCGGCAGAAGCCATAGGAGTTGTCTTAATTTATTATATGACCTGCGTGTCAATGAAAAACGCCATGTAATTACTTTACTTTATTGCTAACCGTTAGGCATAGTAGTAGAAGTAATAGTTGGCGAGACAACTTCATGAAGACACGATGATGGAGATCATGATGATGGAGATCATGGTGTCATGCCGGTGACGAAGGTGATCATGCCGCGCCTCAAAGATGGAGATCAAAAGGCGCAAGATGATATTGGCCATATCATGTCACTTTATGATTTGCATGTGATGTTTGTCATGTTTACATCTTATTTTCTTAGAACAACGATAGCATAAATAAGATGATCCCTCGCTAAAATTTCAAGAAAATGTCCCCCCTAACTGTGCATCGTGGCGAAGGTTCGTTGTTTTGAAGCACCACGTGATGATCGGGCGTGATAGATTCTAACATTCTCATACAACGGGTGTAAGCCAGATTTACACATGCGAAACACTTAGGTTGACTTGACGAGCCTAGCATGTACAGACATGGCCTCGGAACACAAGAGACCGAAAAGTCGAACATGAGTCGTATAGTAGATACGATCAACATGAAGATGTTCACCGATGATGACTAGTCCGTCTCACATGATGATCGGACACGGCCTAGTTGACTCGGATCATGTATCACTTAGATGACTAGAGGGATGTCTATCTAAGTGGGAGTTCATTAAATAATCAGATGAACTTAATTATCATGAACATAGTTAAAAGGTCTTTGTAAATCATGTCATAGCTTACGCTTTAGTTCTACTGTTTAAGATATGTTCCTAGAGAAAATTTAGTTGAAAGTTGATAGTAGAAATTATGCGAACTGGGACCGTAAACTAAGGATTATCCTCATTGCTGCGCAGAAGGCTTATGTCCTTAATGCACCGCTCGGTGTGCTGAACCTCGAGCATCGTCTGTAGATGTTGCGAAACATCTGACATACACGTTTTGATGACTACGTGATAGTTCAGTGCGTAATGCTAACGGTTTAGAATTGTGGCACCAAAGACGGTTTTGAAACGTGGCAGAACATATGAGCTGTTCCAAAGATTGAAATTGGGATTTCAGACTAGTACTCACGTCAAGAGGTATGAGACCTCTGACAAGTTTCTTAAGCCTGCAAACTAAGGGAGAAAAGCTCAATCATTGAACATGTGCTCAGATTGTCTGAGTACTACAGTCACTTGAATCGAGTGGGAGTTAATCTTCCAGATGAGATAGTGATGGTTCTCCATAGTCACTGCCACCAAGCTATTAAAGCTTCGTGATGAACTATAACATATCAGGGATTGACATGATGATCCTTGAGCAACTCGTGATGTTTGACACCGCGAAAGTAGAAATCAAGTAGGAGCATCAATTGTTGATGGTTAGTAAAACCACTAGTTTCAAGAAGGGCAAGGGAAAGAAGGGATACTTCATGAAATGACAAATCAGTTGCTGCTCTAGTGAAGAAACCCAAGGTTGAACCCCAAACCCGAGACTAAGTGCTTCTATAATGAGGGGAACGGTCACTGAAGCAGAACTACCCTAGATACTTGGTAGATGAGAAGGCTGGCGAGGTCGACAGAAGTATTTTGAATATACGTTATATTATTGTGTACTTTACTAGTACTCCTAGTAGCACCATGGTAATAAATACCGGTCCAGTTTCAAAGTGTTAGTAACTCGAAATAAAAGGCTGCGGAGACTAGCTAAAGGTGAGATGACGATATGTGTTGGAAGTGTTTCCAAGGTTGATGTGATCAAACATCGCACGCTGCCTCTACCATCGGGATTGGTGTTAAACCTAAATAAATTGTTATTTGGTGTTTGTGTTGAGCATAGACATGATTGGATTATGTTTATCGCAATACGGTTATTCATTTAAGGAGAATAATGGTTACTCTGTTTATTTGAATAATACCTTCAATGGTCTTGCACCTAAAATGAATGGTTTATTGAATCTCGATCGTAGTTATACACATGTTCATGCCAAAAGATATAAGATAGTAGTGATAGTACCACATACTTGTGGCACTGTCATTTGAGTCATATTGGTATAAAATGCATGAAGAAGCTCCATGGTGATGGATCTTTGGACTCACTCGTTTTTGAAAAGATTGAGACATGTGAACCATGTCTATTGGTAGATATGCATGAAGAAACTCCATACAGATGGATCGTTTGGACTCACTTGATTTTGAATCACTTGAGACATGCAAATCGTACCACATGGGCAAGATGACAGAAAGGCCTCGTTTTCAGTAAGATGGAACAAGAAAGAAACTTGTTGGAAGTAATACATTTTGATGTGTGCAGTCCAATGAGTGCTGAGGCATGCAGTGGATATCGTTATGTTCTTACTTCATAGATGATTTGAGTAGATGCTAAGAATATTTACTTGATGAAACACAAGTCTGAATTATTGAAAGGTTTAAGTAATTTCAGAGTGAAGTTGAAGATCGTCGTGACAAGAGGATAAAATGTCTCTGATATGATCATAGAGATGAATATCTGAGTTACGAGTTTGGCACACAATTAAGACATTGTGGAAATTGTTTCACAACTAATACCGCCTGGAACACCATAGTGTGATGGTGTGTCCGAACATCATAACTGCACCCTATTGGATATGGTGCCTACCATGATGTCTCTTATCGAATTACCACTATCGTTTATGGGCTAGGCATTACAGACAACCGCATTCACTTTAAATAGGGCATCATGCAATTCCATTGAGACGGCACCATATGAACTATGGTTTAGAGAAACCTAAGCTGTCGTTTCTTAAAAGTTTGGGGCTGCGACGCTTATGTGAAAAAGTTTCAGGCTGATAAGCTCGAACCCAAAGCGGATAAATGCATCTTCATAGAATACCCAAAACAGTTGGGTATACCTCCTATTTCAGATCTGGAAGCAAAAGTGATTGTTTCTAGAAACGGGTCCTTTCTCGAGGAAAAGTTTCTCTCGAAAGAATTGAGTGGGAGGATGGTGGAGACTTGATGAGGTTATTGAACCGTCACTTCAACTAGTGTGTAGCAGGGCACCGGAAGTTGTTCTTGTGGCACCTACACCAATTGAAGTGGAAGGTTATGATAGTGATCATGAAACCTCGGATCAAGTCACTACCAAACCTCATAGGTTGACAAGGATGCGTACTACTTCAGAGAGGTACGTAATCCTATCTTTGAAGTCTTGTTGCTAGACAACAATGAACCTACGAGCTATGGAGAAATGATGGTGGGCCCGGATTCCGACGAATGGCTCGAGACCATAAAATCCGAGAGAGGATCCATGTATAAAACCAAAGTATATACTTTGGAAGAACTACTTGATGGTCGTAAGGCTATTGGGTGCAGATGGATTTTAAAAGGAAGACGGATAATGATGGTAAGTGTCACCATTAAGAAAGCTTGACTTGTCGTTAATATGTTTTCCGAAAAGTTCAAGGAATTGATTACGATGAGACTTTCTCACTCGTAGCGATGCTAAGAGTCTGTTGGAATTATATTAGCAGTTACTGCATTATTTATGAAATCTTGCAGATAGGATGTCAAAACATTGTTTCCTCGACGATTTTCTTGAGGAAAGGTTTGTATGTGATACAACCAGAAGGTTTTGTCAATCCTGAAAGATGCTAACAAGTATGCAAAGCTCCAGCAATCCTTCTAAGGACTAGAGTAAGCATCTCGGAGTTGGAATGTACGCTTTGATGAGATGATCAAAGATTTTGGGTTTATACAAAATTTATGAGAAACTTGTATTTCCAAAGAAGTGAGTGGGAGCACTATAGAATTTTTGACGAGTATATGTTGTTAACATATTGTTGATCAGAAATGATTTAGAATTTCTGGAAAGCATACAGGGTTATTTGAGAAGTGTTTTTCAATGGAAAACCTGGATTAAGCTACTTGAACATTGAGCATCAAGATCTATAAGGATAGATCAAAAACGCTTAGTAGTACTTTCAAATGAATACATACCATGACAAGATTTTGAAGGAGTTCAAAATAGATCAACAAAGAAGGAGTTCTTGGCTGTGTTACAAGGTGTGAGTGTTGAGTAAGACTCAAGACCTGACCACGGCAGAAGAGAGAGAAATGATGAAGGTCGTCCCCTATGCTTTATACGTAGGCTCTACAGTATGCTATGCTGTGTACCGCACCTGAAGTGTGCCTTGCCATGAGTCAGTCAAGGGGTACAAGAGTGATCCAGGAATGGATCACATGACAATGGTCGAACTTATCCTTAGTAACTAGTGGACTAAGGAATTTTCTCGATTACGGAGGTGGTAAAAGAGTTCATCGTAAAGGGTTACGTCGATGCAAACTTTGACACTAATCCGGATGACTTTGAGTAGTAAACCGGATTCGTATAGTAGAGCCGTTATTTGGAATAGCTCCAAGTAGCGCGTGGTAGCTGCATCTACAAGATGACATAGAGACTTGTAAAGCACACACGGATCTGAAAGGTTCAGACCCGTTGACTAATAACCTCTCTCACAAGCGAGATATGAACAAACCCCATGGGTGTTGGATTCATTACAATCACATAGTGATGTGAACTAGATTATCGACTCTAGTGCAAGTGGGAGACTGTTGGAAATATGCCCTAGAGGCAATAATAAAATGGTTATTATTGTATTTCCTTGTTCATGATAATTGTCTATTGTTCATGCTATAATTGTATTAACTGGAAACCGTAATACATGTGTGAATACATAGACCACAACATGTCCCTAGTAAGCATCTAGTTGACTAGCTCGTTGATCAATAGATGGTTATCGTTTCCTGACCATGGACATTGGATGTCATTGATGACGGGATCACGTCATTAGGAGAATGATGTGATGGACAAGACCCAATCCTAAACAAAGCACAAGATCGTGTAGTTCGTTTGCTAGAGCTTTTCTAATGCCAAGTATCATTTCCTTAGACCATGAGATTGTGCAACTCCCGGATACCGTAGGAGTGATTTGGGTGTATCAAACGTCACAACGTAACTGGGTGGCTATAAAGGTGCACTACAGGTATCTTCGAAAGTGTCTGTTGGGTTGGCACGAATCGAGACTAGGATTTGTCACTCCGTATGACGGAGAGGTATCTCTGGGCCCACGCGGTAATGCATCATCATAATGAGCTCAATGTGACTAATGAGTTAGCCATGAGATCATGCGTTACGGAATGAGTAAAGAGACTTGCCGGTAACGAGATTGAACGAGGTATGGGGATACCGACGATCGAATCTCGGGCAAGTAACATACCGATAGACAAAGGGAATTGAATACGGGATTGATTGAATCCCCGACATCGTGGTTCATCCGATGAGATCATCGTGGAATATGTGGGAGCCAATATGGGTATCCAGATCCCGCTATTGGTTATTGGCCGGAGAGGTGTCTCGGTCATGTCTGCATGGTTCCCGAACCCGTAGGGTCTACACACATAAGGTTCGGTGACGCTAGAGTTGTTATGGGAAATAGTATGTGGTTACCGAAGGTTGTTCGGTGTCTCTGATGAGATCAGGTGTGTCAGAGGCCCCGACAAGCGTTGGGGGCCTTATGGGCCAAGGGGAGGGGGCACATAAGCCCATTAAGGGGCTGTGCGCCCCTCCCACCCCATCTCACGTAACATAGAGAGGTGGGGGCGCCTCCCCTAGGGCAGCCACCCCTCCCGGCTTGGGGGGCAAGTCTCCTAGGGGTGGGGGCGCCCAAACCCATCTAGGGTTTCCCCTTTGGCTGCTGCCCCTCCCCTAGGGAACCCTAGGGCGCCTCCTCCACCCCCTTCCCCTATATATGGTGAGGGAGATAGAGGGCAGCCACACCCCTTCCCTGGCGCAGCCCCTCTCTCCTCCAACTCTTCCTTCTCCTCCGTAGAGCTTGGCGAAGCCCTGGAGGAATACCACAAGCTCCACCACCACGCCGTCGTGCTGCCGGAGCTTTCCCTCAACTTCTCCTCTCCCCTTGCTGGATCAAGAAGGAGGAGACGTCCCCAGGCTGTACGTGTGGTGAACGCGGAGGTGCCGTCCGTTTGGCGCTAGATCGGATCTTCCGCGATTTGAATCGCCGCGAGTATGACTCCATCAACCGCGTTCTTATAACGCTTCCGCTTAGCGATCTTCAAGGATATGAAGATGCACTCCCTCTCTCTCTCGTTGCTAGTATCTCCTAGATTGATCTTGGTGACACGTAGGAAAATTTTGAATTATTGCCACGTTCCCCATCATCCCTCACCTCATCAAAACAGCCTGAGAAATATATTTTGAGTGAAAAGTACTCCCTCCGTTCCTAAATACTTGTCTTTCTAGAGATTTCAATAAGTGACTACATAGGAGCAAAATGAGTGAATCTACACTTCAAAATATGTCTATATAGTCTGTATGTGATAGTCCATTTGAAATCTCTAAAAAGACAAATATTTAGGAATGGAGGGAGTAATATATTAGGAGTATATCAAAACAAGAGTGATTTCTTCCAAGTTTGTGAACAAGTACTACTATTCTACTACTTTAGATCCATCGCAACACACGGGCACATTGCTAGTAAAAGGAAAAGGCCTGCCGCGTTCGCGTCGCACCCCCACACGCCCGGGAATCGGGAGTACTCCACGGCCCGTCCGGCATGACACATAGCTTAGGGAAGGCTTGTTGCCTAGCATTTTCACTTTCATGTGGGACCGCTGTTTAGCAAACTGACTATTGGCAAACCGCACCCCGCGCGCAGCCGGGTTGGAAAACAGAAACAAGGGGAAGATCTAGCTCTAGCACGGAATCCAAGAAATTTGGTGTCAGATGGGGCTCGTTGATAGAGTAGGAGCATTCCGTACTACTCTAATCCTACTAGTACCAAGTTTGTACTATACAACTAGTACTACCACTATACAACTAGTATGTACGTGCACGACACAGCATCATAGGAATAAAAAACAGGAAGATCTTGTTTTCGGTGATTTATCTTTTTTTCAGTCAACATAGTATGAATAATATGATGTGGGGGGCACCCATGAAGCTTATGTGGCTTGGTTGCATGGCTACGAAAGGTTAGCGAAAAATAAATAGATAATGTGTTTAGAGTGCACTCCACTAAATAGATATACTTTGGATCCATTGCAACGGGCTGGCACATCTATATCTATACCCCCTATATAGTGTGTGAATAACTTTGAAATATGGTCGTTGGATGATGCCAATCCAATGGTACAAAGATGGCAAATCTGAGCACTACTGGCCGTTGGGTATCATCTACATTCCACCAGATTCTGCCACATGTAGAATCTAGAAGACTCCATGATTGAACTTAATTCATGACTAACTTGCCACAACCAAGCTTAGGCAAAGTGTGTCTGCCACAAAAAATGTGGCTAACAAAATGGCCACCACAAGTGTGGAGAGATTTGGCAAGAAGTTGAGTCTATGACCTGTGGACCATGTAGCTAGAAAAGTGTGGCAAGCCACAAGTGTAGCAATGAACCAAACACAAGCCTTAGATATTGTGGCACGCCTAAGCCTAGGCGTGGCAACCTTAGGCTGCAAACCAAACATCTATACCCCTATATAGTGTGTGAATAACTTTGAAAGTTGGTCGTTGGATGAAGCCAATCCGACGGTACAAAGATGGCAAATCCGAGCACTACTGGTCGTTGGATATCATCTACATTCCACCAGATTTTGCCACATGTAGAATCTAGAAGACTCCACATGTAGAAGCATAATGCACAAACCACCAGAATCTCATGTGTGCAATGCACGTGTACGTTACTAGTAGTTGGTAGTAGTAAGAAACAAATTCCGGGTTTGGCATGAGCTCGTACTGCGGAGCACCATAAGGCCTGCCGCAGGAGTTACATTTCCCTCTCGAGGCCCACGGGACTGAACTTGAGTGGCTTAGTGCCCGGCCTATGAGTGAATGACATGCGGACCTTAATTGCGGCTGGCCCACATGTCATTCTCATGGTGGTGGCGTGGTTCAGGACTCACTCGTTCGAGATGAACCGGCCGGTGGTGGCGTGGCCGTGGCGAGGGTGCCACAGCTGGGCGTTGGGGCGTTATGAGGCGTAGATGGCCACACCGACGGGTACTACCTGTAGTACAGAAGTACTCCAGCTAAGGATTGATGCCCGGGACGAAATATATCACAGCCGCTGGATGAAAATTCGATGGTGTGGGAGTACGGATCGGAGCACATCAGCGGAGCAGGCAAACCGCGTCCAATCGGGTGTGGCTGTGGTAGAAAGTTGATGGTCGCCGCAGTTCAGCTGGCCCGCATGTCATGTACACAAAGGCAGAGGAGCAGTGGGGCCGAGAGGGATGAGCCGCACGCCGGGGAGATGAGGATCCCCTGACGTGAACAATCCTACCATTCTGTCACTAACATGTGGGACCCCCAAGCATGGGACCCACCTGTCAGCGAAGGAAAGGCAGTGCTAGCCACGTCAGAGGATCCATGTCCACGTCGGGGGACGTCGTGCCGTGGGTTGGAGCGGCGTCGTGGGAATCGCGTGTGGGTGTGGCAGTGGTAGAAACAAGAAACGTGATGGTCGCCGTAGTTCAACTTCCATGGAAAAGTTTTCATGTCTACTGACACATGTATATCAAAACTAGAGCGTTTATATTTCAAGCACATGAACAAGTATTATTCTACTACTTTGGATCCATTGCAAAGCACGGGCCAGCACATTGGTAGTAGTAGTGTCTATCTCTATCTCTAGAGGCCTTCCCTCGTTCGTCCTTTTCTTTCAGAAGAAAAACTACTCATACAAATGCATCTTGATGTTCCGTGGAACGCACGAGGATGTTTCCTTGGGGGTCTCTCCAGTGCGGCGTGGCCGTATTTGCAAGTTCACGCCCCTTGAGATGCCGACGTTGAGGGGCACTCGGATTTCCTTCGATGAGCAGGTAAGATGAGTTTGATCACTGATACGTCTCCAATGTATCTATATTTTTTGATTGTTCCATGCTATTATATTACCCGTTTTGGATGTTTATGGGCTTTACTTTACACATTTATATCATTTTTGGGACTAACCTACTAACCGGAGGCCCAGCCCGTATTGCTGTTTTTTTCCTATTTCAGTGCTTCGAAGAAAAGGAATAGCAAACAGAGTCCAAACTGTCGGGGATATACCCCGCGGTATGACCCGGCTGGATGTATAACCCGGCCGGACTTGGCGATTCACTAATGACCCGCCCTGACTGGATGACTCACTAAGTGACCCGCCCGAGCCTGGCGACTTATGGGTGACCTGGCAAGCGGATCAGAGGAGCGACAAGACCCGGGGGCCCAAGAGGCTCAAGGCCTAGAAGGCCGGCTTACGTTATGGTAGGCCGGCTTAAGAGGAAGAAACCAAGACCCGGACTTGTATTCAACTCGTAAGAAAAGATAGACTAGTCCTAGTCCTACTAGGACTCCACATGTAACCCGCCCCTCTAACTTATATAAGGTGGGGCAGTGCTCTCCAAAGAGAAAAAGGCAACAAGAAACAATATCTAGGGCTAGACACAAAGAGGAGAGCTGGCTTACGGCGACTCCCTCATGAGCATAATGAGACCTAGCCACAAACAACATGTAGGGCTATTACCGGATGATGTTTCCCGGGGCCCGAAGCTGTCTAAACCCTTGTCTTGCGTGTTGATCCGCCCTGCGTCTCTCGTCCCACTCAACCCCTCTCAAGCTACCACATAGATGCGTTGGCCTCGCGACTAAGTCCTGACACTAAGGACATCTGCCGTGACAAATCCACGACAGTTGGCGCCCACCGTGGGGCCTGCGCACAGTGGTGTTGAGCTCTTGGAGGGATCTTTTCCATGGGTCGAGAAGCTTGTGATATGTCAGATGAACAAGAGCCGGCACGGAGCAATCTCGCAGGGTAACCCGGCATGAAGAGCCGGCACAGAGCAATCTCGCAGGGTAACCCGGCATGAAGAGCCGGAAAAATTCATTGCTTTGTGATTAATCCTGGAGCTGGTATATATTCAAAGTTTGAGATGAGAATCAAGGATGCGTGTCGTTCACCGCTGCAAAGTCGCCGTAATTGATTTGACGATTTCGTCGTCCGGATACTAGTTTCTGAGGAAGACTGCCAAAATTACCGAAGCCGTGTCAAAGATGAATATGCTAAAAGGATCTTAACCAAAGGCGTTTCAACGGCAAGTATCCAACCAGCCATTGGTTTTATCTGGCGTGAAGACAAAAGTCAAACGGATCCATTGAGCACTTGAGTAATATCCACGTGAGAGCTCAACTTCTGAGTTGGAAAAAAAATAGAGGGAAAAGGAAGCAGCCCACGATCCGCAAGTGGACGGGGAGAGGAAAGAAGAAACTCGGTCTCCACCTTCGAGCCGGTCTCGCCTGACCGATCCCGTCGGGCCGGCCGTGAGCCACCGCGTCCGCACGGTATCACCTTGCTGCCTCCGCTCTTCTCCGTCCGTGCAGGTGTGCATCTTCGCCTGGCGCGCCCCTGCCTCGCCGTGTTCTGCGCGCCGCAGTGGGTCCTCCGCATCAGCGCTGTCGTGGTCCTCCTCCACCTGCGCCGCCGCGTCTCAAGCCGGCCTCTGTCGAGCTGCCGTGCTCACCTCGGATGAACCCCGTTGAGTCACTACGGCCGCCTCAAGCCGCCGCGACCGCACCCTGCGCTTCAACCGCAGGAGCATCACCACCACGGCCCTCCGCGGCATCAAATCGCCGAACAGCCGTTTCCGTCTCGAGTGCCCGCCGTGGTTTACCTGGGCCGCCCCGCGAGTTGCCGGGCCTCCGCCTTGTCAAGTTTCAGCTGCGCCACGCTGGAGAGCTGTCGTTCGACTCTGATCCATTACTGTGGAATGCCACCACCGGTGAGCCGCCTTGACCGGGTCACCTCCGCCACGCGCTGCAGTAGTAAGCCTTGAAACACCAGCCTCCGATTCCGAGTGGCCTCGACGCCGTGACTCACTCCGCTTCCGGCTCCAATCCATCGACCGTCTCCGCTCCGGGCTGGCCTACCCCCGGCTGAGAATCGCCCGCACCGGTCTCCGTCTCGCTATCGGAGCAGGCGCCGAGTCACTTCCAAGTCAATCCCGTGCAAAATCCGCCTTCGAGCTCTCTCCGTCAAGCCGTTGTGCTGCCGCATTGCCAAACCGGCGGCCGTCGCTGCTTCCCTGAGCCGACACTACCTCATCGCTTCGCCTCCACCGGCCTCGTCCAGGTCGCTGGTGTGGCCTCACTGCCACCAGCCGTCCTGCTGCTCCACAGTTAAAGAGCCGCCCTACTCCCATCAAGCCGCCACAAACGCCGCCTTTGCCATACTGCACCATGCGGATCGCATCACTGCTATCGCGCCTTGCCTCGCTGTATCGTCTCTTTCCTCCTCACCACGAGCCGCCTCTGCCTATGTCTGGAACATATAGTGAATACAGGAGAAGGTCACTTCAGCAATGGTTATGAGAAAAGCTGGATGTTGCTCACAGAGTTTGTACGAATACATACCGGAGAAAACATCAAGTATTCACATGGAAGATCAAGTTGAAAAGTCAACCATATTATCAGGACATGTGCGTTGGTAGTACTTGATGATATGGTCGCGTGTATGGCTATTATCAGGGAAGGGTAGCTGCTGGAGATGTTCAGATGAGCTGCTTTCAAACATCCAAAAAATACCAGGTGATGTTTACCCTATTTATTTTTAAGCACATATTAATTCATCCGAGCAAAACTACTTTGCCCTGTTGTATTTTATATACAGGAGAATTATTCATTACAAAGTGGCATTATACCACGGAGATAGGAGGCTTGCCAACATCATTCGGCACAAGTGGTCGTCCTTACTCAACGGACTCCAGCACCAGCTTATAACGCTGTGGCCGTCTCTCGCGACCACGCCGGCTTACAACAAGGAGGACAACTTGCCCGTCCGCACCGGCTTACAACGCCATGGCCAGTTCATCTGTCTGTGCCGTCTCAGATGTTGCGGTTGTCTTTACCGTCCGTCTCTCGTGGTCTGGTCTACATCAACACATCGGGCCGCACCTATCTGCATGAGCTGTTTATTGAGTATGAGCAAGTCACTGCTTGGGAAGCCCGGTTTTCTTCCAACAAATTGGAGGCAAATTATCATGTGTTATCAGCCGCCGTCTGCACTGGATGGCTCACTGGGCAGGCGCACAAGTCGCCGCCACTGCGGTTTGGTTAACTTCAAACAACCAGTTGGAAGGAACCATTGGCCGAGTTGCTGACACGGTTCATATGAGATCATTTATAACCCGCCGCAGTCACCTCAACCTTCTGTGGACTCACATCGCGTTATCAACGCTAATGATATACACCTTCTGCTATTGTCAAATATGGAGAATCTCAAGCCAACTCTTCGAGTCATCTTGAGACTCGGGGGCTACAATGGTATGGCTCGACAAAATTAGCCGGTTTCAATGAATTCAAGAACTCCAGGTCATTGAAGGGAAGATAACCCAGAGGCTACTGCTTTATTGGCGAATATTTAAAAGCCGTCAGAAAAATTTCTGGTTCAAAATGAAGATTCCGGTTTAAAATACAGCTCAAGAGACATCTCTCTCCCACAAAGCTTTGAAGCTCTCAAAACCGGTTCAACACCCGGATCAAGGTAAATTTGTCCCTTACAAAGTTTTGAGGATCTCAATATCCGGTTTAAACTTCCGGTTCAAAAGAATTAATCTCTCGCAAGTTCGAGTTCTCAGAAAAATTAAAGGTTGCCAAAAAGAACTTGTTGCCATGATGCGCGGTTCAAACTTGGGTATCCTGCCTTACGGCTTATCTTATTATGATCACTTGGGGGCTTCCTTCTCATCGAGCATAGCTATCAGTACCCTCTTGATCGGCGCAATGCCAAAACTTATATGGTCACTTGCAGGCTTCCTGTTCAAACATAGGTCGTATTCGAACCAAAGAGAACATAGCTGCCGATACCCTTTTGATTAGCAAACTGCTGAACCTACTTGGGGGCTTCTTGATCGTATCCGAATCATAGCTCAACCCCTTTGGGAATCGACGTGGATCGTATTTGAATCAGCGTCGCTAAACAACTCTTAAGGTCATTTGGGGGCTTCATGTTCAAACATAGGTCGTATTCAAACCAAAGAGAAAATAGCTGTCGAAACCCAGTTTGATCGGCAACGCCAATGCCATTGGGGGCTATATGATCGTATTCGAATCTTAGCTTAACCCCTTTGGAACGGTTTACTGATCGTATTCGAATTAGAAGCCTCAAAATTTTTTATCTGTTTTTATACAATCACAGGTATTTGAGTTGTCACAAAAATCATATGTGCCAGCTTTTACAGGGTTGAGTTATCAACTTCACCCTCCGGGTCACGTGAACCGGTGGTATCATCCAAAGTATCATAAGTATGATAACATCAATTGTGTCTTAACATCATGATTGATAAACCAGCTTGTCTATTTATGATTCTTTTCTGGTTTTTTATATGACCCGCCCTGCGGCAAACCGCCAAGGGTTCTTGTGATCTACTTGTGTGCAGCGTAAGACTACATTTGGTGGTTACCCGCCCTGGCTCTTGACGTTAAGTCTCCAGGGCATATGTTGTTTAAACTCTATGCAGGATTTGCAGAACTATGACTTATATAAATGCTTCAGTCCAAGCTCATCACTGAAATTGGTGTCTCAAAAGGGTTATCAATTATTGATTTTCTCAAGGGCTATAGGCCACCGGGTTACAAAAATTCCGGCTTACAATGAATGCGCATTAAGTCGTCTTCGGCCAAGAGCCGCCAGGTATTTAAACTCCGGATATACTTGTCAACCGATGAGGTATTCAAATCTTTAATAGCCAAAATTGGCTGGATTTCTATTGTGATTATCAATAACCATTGTTATGATTGAGGTTTTCAAAGTCGCTTTAGCGCAATGTCTATTATTTTTATCAATGGGCATGATTTATTTTACAATGGAGGAAATAGTCCCGAGTCGCTGCAGGCTTATGACCCGGCACTTGGGGGCTACATTGTTCAAATCGAGATTACATTGAATATACAAGTCCCATGTCACTGCCAGCATGCACCATGGCACTTGGGGGCTAATGCAAAGTCATTTTTTGCTCAACTTATTGAAGACCCGACTCATCACATTTTAAATGAGCATGGTACACAAGCATTAATCAATTATATTGAACGGTTCACTATTCAGTTGGTAGAGTACAAAGCTCTTAACCTTGTGGACGTCGGTTCAAGCCCCATGGTGGAGATTATATTATATGATGTTATTATCAATTATATACAAAGTCCCAGCTCTGTATTATCTTACTAAGCCGGCCCTTGGGGGCTACACATTGCTGTTCAAGTTTACATGGTTATATCTACAAAGTCCCTGTTCATTATTGCATAATGACCCGACCCTTGGGGGCTACACTGGTTGAAGTTTTTTATGAGCATAAGGCAATTTCAAGTCCCAGGTTGCTGCAAGCATGACAACCCGGCACTTGGGGGCTACATATATGGAGTACTCAGTTTTTACTAGTGACTGAGATGAACATGGATTTCTTCAAAGTGGCAGTAATTATATGGAAACAAGTCTCAAATCATCACTTTGTTCTGTTCAAGACTTGGGGGCTACAGGTAATATGAATATAAGGGAGAAATATCTTAAAATTTTCAGTTTTGAGTAAACCAGATTGACCCAGCATCACCAATCATTATGATCCGGTGCCTGCAACAATCATAACACGGCGTCATCGATAATCATGAACCGACATTGGCAACAATCATGAACTGGCGTTGGAAACAATCATGTCCAGGAATTATCAGTTTTTATAACCCGGTGATTTTGGAAATCAGTGATCGGCAAGTTCTATATTTTCAAACCGGCTGAATATCATATGAGTATTTCAAGACCAATATTTCTTAAGCCGGCGCTTTGGAAGCCGACTCAAGTGGATTATTCTTCACAATATTTCTCTATGAGACACTAACGTCAGCAATTTGAGTATGAAGATGGTTTATTGACCCGGATTTTTAGGAGGAAATGACAACGACTTAAGGGTAATCAAGTGCCGGCTTACAAGAATATTAACCCGGAGCACAGCCTATCAATTTTGTTCTTGTATTTATTTTGCAGCATAAGTTTACCATGGATAAATCCAAGCTAAACTGGGGGCTAATGTCGGGGATATACCCCGCGGTATGACCAGGCCGGATGTATAACCCGGCCGGACTTGGCGATTCACTAATGACCCGCACTGACTGGATGACTCACTAAGTGACCCGCCCGAGCCTGGCGACTTATGGGTGACCTGACAAGCGGATCAGAGGAGCGACAAGACCCGGGGGCCCAAGAGGCTCAAGGCCCAGAAGGCCGGCTTACGTTATGGTAGGCCGGCTTAAGAGGAAGAAACCAAGACCCGGACTTGTATTCAACTCGTAAGAAAAGATAGACTAGTCCTAGTCCTACTAGGACTCCACATGTAACCCGCTCCTCTAACTTATATAAGGAGGGGCAGGGCTCCCCAAAGATAAAAAGGCAACAAGAAACAATATCTAGGGCTAGACACAAAGAGGAGAGCCGGCTTACGGTGACTCCCTCATGAGCATAATGAGACCTAGCCACAAACAACATGTAGGGCTATTACCGGATGATGTTTCCCGGGGCCCGAAGCTGTCTAAACCCTTGTCTTGCGTGTTGATCCGCCCTGCGTCTCTCGTCCCACTCAACCCCTCTCAAGCTACCACATAGATGCGTTGGCCTCACGACTAAGTCCTGACACTAAGGACATCTGCCGTGACAAATCCACGACACAAACGGAATGAAACCTTCAGGAGCGTGATTTTTGGAACGAACGTGATCCAGAGGACTTGGAGTGCAAGTCAAGAAGCAGCCAAGGCGGCCACGAGGGTGGAGGGCGCGCCCACCCCTACAGGGCGCGCCCCCTATCTCGTGGGCCCCTCGGGCGGCCACCGACATACTTCTTCGTCCTTTATATACCCACGTACCCCGAAAACAGCAGGGGAGCCAACGAAAACCTAATTCCACCGCCGCAACCTTTTGTATCCGCGAGATCCCATCTTGGAGCCTTCGCCGGCGCTCCGCTGGAGGGGGAATCGACCACAGAGGGCTTCTACATCAACACCATAGCCCCTCCGATGAGTTGTGAGTAGTTTACCACAGACCTTCCGGTCCATAGTTATTAGCTATATGGCTTCTTCTCTCTTTTTGGATCTCAATACCATGTTCTCCTCGATCTTCTTGGAGATCTAGTCGATGTAACTGTTTTTGCGGTGTGTTTGTCAAGATCCAATGAATTGTGGGTTTGTGATCAAGTTTATCTATGATAAATATTTGAATCTCCTCTGAATTCTTTTGTGTGTGATTAAGTTATCTTCGCAAGCTTCTTCGAATTATCAGTTTGGTTTGGCCTACTAGATTGATCTTTCTTGCAATAGGAGAAGTGCTTAGCTTAGGGTTCAATCTTGCGGTGTCCTTTCCCAGTGACAGCAGGGGTAGCAAGGCACGCATTGTATTGTTGACATCGAGGATAAAAAGATGGGGTATATATCATATTGCATGAGTTTATCCCTCTACATCATGTCATCTTTCTTAATGCATTACTCTGTTCTTTATGAACCTAATACTCTAGATGCATGCTGGATAGCGGTCGATGTGTGGAGTAATAGTAGTAGATACAAGCAGGAGTCGGTCTACTTATCGCGGACGTGATGCCTATATACATGATCATGCCTAGATAATCCCATAATTATTCATTTTTCTATCAACTGCTCGACAGTAATTTGTGCACCCACCGTAATACTTATGCTATCTTGAGAGAAGCCACTAGTGAAACCTATGGCCCCCGGGTCTATATTTTATCTATAATATTTCAATCTACTTTTATTTGCATCTTTACTTTTCTTATCTATATTATAAAATACCAAAAATATATTTATCATATCATACTATCTCTATCAGATCTCACTTTCGCAAGTGGCCGTGAAGGGATTGACAACCCCTTTATTGCGTTGGTTGCGAGTTCTTTGTTTGTTTGTGTAGGTGTGTGGGCCTTTTGAGGAGCTTCCTACTAGATTGATACCTTGGTTCTCAAAAACCGAGGGAAATACTTACGCTACTATTGCTGCATCACCGTTTCCTCTTCAAGGAAAACCAATGCAAGCTCAAGATGTAGCAAGAAGGATTTCTGGCGCCGTTGCCGGGGAGGTCTTCGCTCAAGTCAAGACATACCTAGTACCCATCACAAACTCATCTCCATCGCATTTACATTATTTGCCATTTGCCTCTTGTTTTCCTCTCCCCCACTTCACCCTTGCCGTTTTATTTGCCCTCTCTTTCCCAATCTTCTCCTCTCTCTTTCGCTTGCCTTTTTGTGTGTTCGTGTGTCAGTTTATCTCCGTTGTTATGGCTAGTCCTCCTATCCTTGTTATTACTCCCGAACATGAAATTCTCAATTTTAAGCAAAGGGAGGGAGAAAATTTAAAAGATGCTTGGCATAGAATTTGCAATGCTCAAACTAAATCCACTAGGAAGCTTTCTACTTCTGTTCTTCTTCGCAATTTTTATGTAGGAGTTACTCCTTGGAATAGATGTATTCTTGATACCATTACCGGAGGGGATTTCTTGAGTATCCATATGTTTGATGCTTATAATGCTATGTTAGATTTGTTTGGCCCACCACCTCTATTGGTTAATGGAACTGCTTTAACTTTGGAACATGTGATGCAAAGGCTTGAAATTATTGAAAATAAAATTGCCACTGTTGAGTTGATTGAAAATTTGGATAAAAAGATTCATAATCAAATTACCCAATATGGATATACGGTTGGAGTTACTTTGAAATTTTTTAAAGAGAAAGAACCCATAGTTAATGAAAGAATAGATCTAGATTCTACGAGAATCGGTAAACTTGAGGATAACATTACCAATTTAGGATCGGCGTTTTCTTCCGTTAAAAACACTCCAAATCCTCCTACCAAAACTTCCAAATTTATCCATGTTCCTAAAAATAAGGGTGAATCTTCTAGTAAAGGAAATGTGGATCTCAAATCAATAAGTGTTCATCCCAATTGTCTCTCGACCATTAAGGAACCTTTTGGTACAAACGAATTTCTTGAATTCTTGCCTAAAGATTTAATCATTGCTAAAAAGGGAGAAACCCCTAAAGATTATAAGTGCTCTATTGAGGAATTGAGTGCCAAAGATGGCACTACTTAGATCTATCCTAGCTTTTATGCCTAGCTAGGGGCGTTAAACGATAGCGCTAGTCGGGAGGCAACCCAATTTTATTTCTGTTTTTTGTTTTTGCTTCTGTTTAGTAATAAATTTTGCATCTACCTTCTGTTTAGATGTGTTTTTATGTTTTAATTAGTGTTTGTGCCAAGTAGAACCTATAGGATAACCTATGGTGATTGTTAATTTGATTCTGATGAAAAACAGAAACTTTGCACGCACGAAATTAGTTTTGTTAAATCACAGAAACGTGCTTTTGCATTGATTATTTTTGCTGTGGATCAATTGACAAATTTGCGAGGACTTCCTATTTTGGTAGGATTTTTAAAGTTCAAGAAGTATTCGGGAGTTACAGATTGCTACAGACTGTTCTGTTTTTGACAGATTCTGTTTTTCGTGTGTTGTTTGCTTATTTTGATGCATCTATGTCTAGTATTAAGTGTTATGAACCATAGAGAACTTGGAATACAGTAGGTTTAACACCAATATAAATAAAGAATGAGTTCATTACAGTACCTTATGTGGTGGTTTTGCTTTCTTTCACTAACGGAGCTTATGAGATTTCCTGTTGATTTTTGTGTTGTGAAGTTTTCAAGTTTTGGGTAAAGATTTGATGGACTATGGAATAAGGAGTGGAAAAAGCCTAAGCTTGGGGATGCCCATGGCACCCCAAGATATTCAAGAATAGCCAAAATCCTAACCCCGGAAGGCATCCCCTCTTTCGTCTTCGTTCATTGGTAACTTTACTTGGAGCTATATTTTTATTCGCCACATGATATGTGTTTTGCTTGGAGCGTCTTGTATGATATTAGTTTTTGCTTTTTAGTTTACCACAATCACCCTTGCTGTACACACCTTTTGGGAGAAGCCCACTTGATTGAAATTTATTAGAATACTCTATGTGCTTCACTTATATCTTTTGAGTTAGATAGTTTTTGCTCTAGTGCTTCACTTATATCTTTCAGAGCATGGCGGCGGCTTAATTTTGAAGAAATTGTTAATCTCTCATGCTTCACTTATATTATTTTGAGAGTATTTTAGATCAGCATGGTATTTGCTATGGTTATAAAATTGGTCCTAGAATGGTAGGCATCCAGGTTGGGTATAATAAAAACTATCATAGAAAGTGAATTGGATAATATGATCAATTTGATACTTGATAATTGTTTTGAGATATGGAGGTAGTGATATTAAAGTCATGCTAGTTGGGTGATTACGAATTTAAATAATGCTTGTGTTGAAGTTTGTGATTCGCGTAGCATGCACGTATGGTGAACCGCTTTGTGATGAAGTTGGAGCAGAATTTTATTTATTGATTGTCTTCCTTATGAGTGGTGGTCGGGGATGAGCGATGCTCTTTTCCTACCAATCTATACCCCTAGGAGCCTGCATGTAATACTTTGTTTTTGATGACTCGTAGATTTTTGCAATAAGTAAATGAGTTCTTTTGACTAATGTTGAGTCCATGGATTATACGCACTCTCACCCTTCCACCATTGCTAGCCTCTCTTGTGCCGCGCAACTTTCGCCAGTACCATACACCCACCATATACCTTCTTCAAAACAGCCACCATACCTACCTATTATGGCATTTCCAAAACCATTCCGAGATATATTTCAATGCAACTTTCCACCGTTCCGTTTATATGACACGCATCATTATTGTCATATTTCTCTTTGCATGATCATGTAGTTGATATCGTATTTGTAGCAAGGCCACCTTCATAATTTTCATACATGTCACTCTTGATTCATTGCATATCCTGGTACACCGCTGGAGGCATTCATATAGAGTCATATCTTGTTCTAGTATTGAGTTGTAAAGTAAATAAAAGTGTGATGATCTTCATTATTAGAGCATTGTCCCAGTGAGGAAAGGATAATGGAGACTATGATTCCCCCACTAGTCGAGATGAGACTTCGGACTTAAAAAATAAAAATAAAAAATAAAGGCCAAAAAGAAAAAAAAAAGGGCCCAAAAAAGAAAAAAAAGAAAAGAAAAAAATGAGAGAAAGGGAGAGAAGGGACAATGCTACTATCCTTTTACCACACTTGTGCTTCAAAGTAGCACCATGATCTTCATGATAGAGAGTCTCCTATGTTGTCACTTTCATATATTAGTGGGAATATTTCATTATAGAACTTGGCTTGTATATTCCAATGATGGGCTTCCTCAAAAGTGCCCTAGGTCTGTGTGAGCAAGCGAGTTGGATGCACAACCACTTAGTTTCTTTTGTTGAGCTTTCATACATTTATAGCTCTAGTGCATCCGTTGCATGGCAATCCCTACTCACTCACATTGATATCTATTAATGGGCATCTCCATAGCCCGTTGATACGCCTAGTTGATGTGAGACTATCTTCTCCTTTTTTTGTCTTCTCCACAACCACCATTTTATTCCACATATAGTGCTATATCCATGGCTCACGCTCATGTATTGCGTGAAAGTTGAAAAAGTTGAGATTACTAAAGTATGAAACAATTGCTTGGCTTGTCATCGGGGTTGTGCATGATTAAATACTTTGTGTGATGAAGATAGAGCAACAGCCAGACTATATGATTTTGTAGGGATAACTTTCTTTAGCCATGTTATTTTGAGAAGACATGATTGCTTTGATTAGTATGCTTGAAGTATTACTATTTCTTATGTCAATATTAACTTTTATTTTGAATCATTTGGATCTGAACATTCATGCCACAATAAAGATAATTACATTCAGAAATATGCTAGGTAGCATTCCACATCAAAAATTCTGTTTTTATCATTTACCTACTCGATGACGAGCAGGAATTAAGCTTGGGGATGCTTGATACGTCTCCAACATATCTATAATTTTTTATTGTTCCATGCTATTATATTACCCATTTTGGATGTTTATGGGCTTTACTTTACACATTTATATCATTTTTGGGACTAACCTACTAACCGGAGGCCCAGCCCGTATTGCTGTTTTTTTGCCTATTTCAGTGTTTCGAAGAAAAGGAATATCAAACGGAGTCCAAACGGAATGAAACCTTCGGGAGCGTGATTTTTTGAACGAACGTGATCCAGAGGACTTGGAGTGCAAGTCAAGAAGCAGCCGAGGCGGCCACGAGGGTGGAGGGCGCGCCTGATACGTCTCCAACGTATCTATAATTTTTTATTGCTCCATGCTATATTATCTACTGTTTTGGGCAATATTGGGCTTTATTTTCCACTTTTATATTACTATTGGGACTAACCTATTTACCGGAGGCCCAGCCCAGATTTGCTGTTTTTTTGCCTATTTCAGTATTTCGAAGAAAAGGAATATCAAACGGAGTCAAAACGGAACGAAATCAACTGGAGAAGTTATTTTTGGAAGGAAAGCTACCGGATGGACTTGGACCCCACGTCAAGGAAGGAACGACGAAGCCACGAGGGTGGGGGGTGCGCCCCCTGCCTCATGGGGCCCTCGTGGCTCCCCTGACGTGCTTCTTTCACCCATATATACCTACGTACCCTAAACTTCCAGAACAGAGAATAGATCGGGAGTTCCGCCACCGCAAGCCTCTGTAGCCACCAAAAACCAATCGGGACCCTGTTCCGGCACCCTGCCGGAGGGGGGAACCTTCACCGGTGGCCATCTTCATCATCCCGGCGCTCTCCATGACGCGGAGGGAGTAGTTCACCCTCGGGGCTGAGGGTATGTACCAGTAGCTATGTGTTTGATCTCTCTCTCTCTCTCTCTCTCTCTCTCTCGTGTTCTTGATTTGGCACGATCTTGATGTATCGCGAGCTTTGCTATTATAGTTGGATCTTATGTTTCTTCTCCCCCTCTACTCTATTGTAATGGATTGAGTTTCCCCTTTGAAGTTATTTTATCGGATTGAGTCTTTAAAGATTTGAGAAAACTTTATGTATGTCTTGTCGTGCGTATCTGTGGTGACAATGGGATATCACGTGATTCACTTGATGTATGTTTTGGTGATCAACTCGCGGGTTCCGCCCATGAACCTATGCATAGGGGTTGGCACACGTTTTCGCCGTGATTCTTCGGTAGAAACTTTGGGGCACTCTTTGAGGTTTTATGTGTTGGTTTGAATAGATGAATTGAGATTGTGTGATGCATATCGTATAATCATGCCCACGGATACTTGAGGTGACATTGGAGTATCTAGGTGACATTAGGGTTTTGGTTGATTTGTATCTTAAGGTGTTATTCTAGTACGAACTCTAGGGCTGTTTGTGACACTTATAGGAATAGCCCAACGGATTGATTGGAAAGAATAACTTTGAGGTGGTTTCGTACCCTACCATAATCTCTTCGTTTGTTCTCCGCTATTAGTGGATTTTGAGTGACTCTTTGTTGCATGTTGAGGGATTGTTATATGATCTATCTATGTTATTATTGTTGAGAGAACTTGCACTAGTGAAAGTATGAACCCTAGGCCTTGTTTCCTAGCATTGCAATACCGTGTACGCTCACTTTTATTACTTCTTACCTTGCTGTTTTTATATTTTCAGATTACAGAAACCTATATCTACCATCCATATTGCACTCATATCACCATCTCTTCGCCGAACTAGTGCACCTATACAATTTACCATTGTATTGGGTGTGTTGGGGACACAAGAGACTTTTTGTTATATGGTTGCAGGGTTGCTTGAGAGAGACCATCTTCATCCTACGCCTCCCACGGATTGATAAACCTTAGGTCATCCACTTGAGGGAAATTTGCTACTGTCCTTCAAACCTGTGCACTTGCAGGCCCAACAACGTCTACAAGAAGAAGGTTGTGTAGTAGACATCAAGCTCTTTTCTGGCGCCGTTGCCGGGGAGGTTAGTGATTTAAGGTATATCTTTAGATCTTGCAATCAAATCTTTTTGTTTCTTGTTTTAGCACCAGTTTAGTTTATAAAAGAAAACTACAAAATATAGAATTGAGTTTGTCTCATATGCTTCATCTTTTTAATATCTTTCGTGAGTATGATGGAAAGGAAAATTGTGCCAAAGTGTTACAAGAAGAATGCATTAAAATGTTTGGCACTAAATATTTGTATGATCAGCATGATTGCAATGTTGTTAGTATGAATTCCTTGAATATCCATGATGCTAATGATCTGCAAAGCCACAAGCTTGGGGAAGCTATGTTTGATGAAGATGATATTTTTTGTCCCCCAAGCTTTGATGAGAAAATTTACTATGATGAAAGCATGCCTCCTACCTATGATGAATATTGTGATGACATGTATGCATTAAAGAATAATGATAACCATGAAACTTGTCATCTTGATCTTAATTTTCAATCACATGATAGTTATTTTGTTGAGTTTGCTCCCACTATTATTCATGAGAAGAAATTTGCTTACGTGGAGAGTAATAAAATTTCTATGCTTGTAGATCATGAAAATAATGCTTTAGGTGCTGGTTATATTGTTGAATTCGTTCATGATGCTACTGAAAATTATTATGAGGGAGGAACATATCCTTGTAGGAATTGCAATAATATCAAGCTTCCTCTCTATGTGCTTCACGTTTTGAAGTTATGCTTGTTTTACCTTCCTATGCAAGTTGATTCTTGTTCCCATAAGTTGTTTGCTCACAAAATCCCTATGCATAGGAAGTGGGTTAGACTTAAATGTGATAGTCATATTCTTCATGATCCTCTCTTTATGTTTCAATTCTTATCTTTTATGTGAGCATCATTGAATTCATCATGCCTAGCTAGGGGCGTTAAACTATAGCGCTTGTTGGGAGGAAACCCAATTTTATTTTAGTTTATTTCTTTTTGGTTATGTTTAGGAATAAATAATCCATCTATCTTCTGTTTAGATGTTGTTTCGTGTTTTAGTTAGTGTTTGTGCCAAGTAGAACCTTTGGGAAGACTTGGGTGAAGTCTTTATGATCATGCTGTAAAAAACAGAAACTTTAGCGCTCACGAGATTAGCTAAAACCTTTTTCTGGAGAGTGATACTTAGTTGATTCTTTTTGAAGATGATTACTAGACAAATTCCTCAGGTCCACCAATTTATTTTAGAATTTTTGGAGTTCCAGAAGTTTACGTTAGTTACAGATTACTACAGACTGTTCTGTTTTTGACAGATTCTGTTTTTCGTGTGTTGTTTGCTTATTTTGATGAATCTATGGCTAGTAAAATAGTTTATAAACCATAGAGAAGTTGGAATACAGTAGGTTTAACACCAATATAAATAAAGAATGAGTTCATTACAGTACCTTGAAGTGGTGTTTTGTTTTCTTTCGCTAACGGAGCTCACGAGTTTTCTGTTAAGTTTTGTGTTGTGAAGTTTTCAAGTTTTGGGTAAAGATTCGATGGACTATGGAATAAGGAGTGGCAAGAGCCTAAGCTTGGGGATGCCCAAGGCACCCCAAGGTAATATTCAAGTATAACCAAGAGTCTAAGCATGGGTGAGGGAGTCCTGGACTAGGGGGTGTCCGGATAGCCGAACTATCATCTTTGGCCGGACTCCTGGTTATGGACAGGATAAAGGACTGCCGAGAGGAGGACGCAATCTCACTTTTCTGCAATAATTGCACGGACAAGGGAATCCTAAACGCCATAAGTCGTCGCGAAATTACACGCTTCGCTGACTTGGTGACCATAGTACAAAAGTACGGTGCGATGGAGAGTGCTTGGAAAACCAAAAGTAAATTTTGGGATAATCCGGCCCCGAATACATCCCTAGTCCGAAATAAATGGGTGCATCATCACCAAGCACTGGGGTTAAACATCAAAAAACAAAAACCCCCTAAAGGGCACGGAACCGTACTAGAGGGTTGGCTAAACAGGCCCTACAAAATTCATAGCACAGAGGGCGCCTGTCGGTGTCAAAACAGGCGGATCTCGGGTAGGGGGTCCCGAACTGTGCGTCTAGGCGGATGGTAACAGGAGACAAGGGACACGATGTTTTTACCCAGGTTCGGGCCCTCTCGATGGAGGTAATACCCTACTCCTACTTGATTAATATTGATGATATGGGTAGTACAAGAGTAGATCTACCACGAGATCAAGGAGGCTAAACCCTAGAAGCTAGCCTATGGTATGATTGTTGTTCGTCCTACGGACTAAAACCCTCCGGTTTATATAGACACCGGATAGGTTAGGGTTACACAGAGTCGGTTACAATGGTAGGAGATCTACATATCCGTATCGCCAAGCTTGCCTTCCACGCCAAGGAAAGTCCCATCCGGACACGTAGTCCAGGAGTCCGGCCAACGGTGATAGTTCGGCTATCCGGACACCCCCTAATCCGGGACTCCCTCAGTAGCCCCCAAACCAGGCTTCAATGACGATGAGTCCGGCGCATTGATTGTCTTCGGCATTTCGAGGCGGGTTATTCTCCAAATTCCATATACTTGTCGGGTAGTGTCCGGCTTCTGATAAATGCTGCGCTCCTTGGCTTCTACGCCCAATAATGGCCATCTTACACATGTTTGAACGAATGCGAAAAGCCAGGGTATTTTTACACTTACCCCCCTAGCTGCGCAAATGAGCTGCCTATAAAAGGGGCAAGGATCTAGATCTCAGTCACACCATCCCCCCTTCGCAAGCTTTCATCGGAGCGCCTCTGACCAAAGCCCATTCCATGATGGACAGTCGACGCGGCTCCTCCTCTCGCGCTCCCAGCCCTCAGCCTGGAAATTGGGAGAGATGCTCAGTCCCGCATAGCGAGCTAGTTATACTCCAAACCAAGGGATTTCTTCCCCCGGCCTTCATGGTTCCGGTTCGAGCCGGACTCGCCACCTACAAGGGCGGAAAGCAAGCGGAGAGTGTCCCCGATCCCTCTAAAGGAGTGCGGGTATGCTTCATCTCTTATCTAGTAAGAGGACTCGGATTTCCAATCCATTCGTTTCTCCGGGGGCTCTTGGAGTTCTACGGCCTCCAGTTGCACCACCTTACGCCTGCCTCCATTTTGCACATCGCGGGCTTCGTGGCCCTTTGCGAGCTGTTCTTGGGCATCAAGGCTCATTTCGCGCTGTGGAAGATATTATTCTGTCTAGTACCCCGTTCTCATGAGGGGTCAATATATCAAGTGGGCGGAGCCGAACTATGGCGCATCGCCGGGACGGATATCTATCCGAACCCCGAAGAAGGCATCCAAGACTGGCCTTGAATGGTTTTACATGGAGGACGCCCGCTGCGGAACCTGTTCGGATCGGCCTTACGAGTTTAGCAATGCTCCTCTGAAGAAGCGCCTAAGCTGGCGCCTCGGAGCTCCCAGAGGGAAAATGGCGGGATGTCCTCTACTTGATGAGCCGAATAAGATTATCGGCCCATGCGGATTGACCATGATTGGAGTTATGGCAATCTGCATTATGAGGAGTGCAGCCGCCCAATATAGGGGCCACCCATGTGGGACTTCAACGGTTAGGACGATGCCACCCGCCATGGCCGCAAAGGGCGGGATCGACCACCGAACTGGTGAAGACCTTGTCTGCGCCATGTATAAAGGGAGGAGGAGGATTTCCTCGCGTCAATCCATCAAGGAGTTTTCTTCAAATAATCCTCGAAGTTGGGTAAGCAAACATCTTTGTGGCCTGTCCGATCCATGTTCCCGTGGTTAAATATCTCATTTCATGGTTTGTGCGCAGGAACTGCACCAGACTGTGGAGAAGATACACAGCCCGCCCCCACAACCCGAGGATCCGGAACGGTACCTCGATCCGGCCTCTGAAGAGGATCCGGATATAAAGGTGGAGTTGATCGACGGGGTATTCCACCAACTTAGCATCGACAATGCTTTGGTTGCCATTACGGCCGATTACCCCCGAATACTTCCAGCCTCGCAGGTAACTGAGACCGAGGTCCCAATATTCTGATAATGACTCATCCGTGCTTATTTCTTGATCACCATATACTAATGGTGTTTCGCATGGGGTACCTTCGAGGCAGGAAGCCGAGCCCGCGGCGGCTAGCCAACAAGGGGCAGTACGGCCCCGCAGGCTGAAAAGAAGTGCGGTTCGGATCGAAACTCCGCCGCAACGGTATGGCGTGTCACCATGTTCCTAGGATTGATTCCTGGAAGGCGTACTAACGCTGATGCTCTTTTCAGGAAAAAGAGCGCTCGCCGGACTGATCCGGAGAGGTTGCCAATCGAACCTCCGCCAGCCAGGCTCCAAAGCCGGGTCAGAAAGCGGAAGCGAGCACGAGGCGTGCGTCGGATGTTCCTCCGACAGAGGATGCCGACAGATTGTCCGCCACCAACTCCGAGGTGGAGAGCACCATGAATCACAGGCGGCGCCGGGCAGTTCTTCGCGACACATGTTTCTCCCAAGAGGCCTTGAATGCCTTCAAATCGGGAGATGTGCACCTCCGTGCTGCTCAAGATGGTCTAGCCAGAGCCACGGAGCAGTATGTAAAGGACATACGGGTGAGAAAATTTGACAGTTATATATGCCAGTAGCCCCCGAGACTTAAAAAGTTAGAATAACTGATTTAAGGATCATTTGTTATGCTGAGTTCTTACAAAAAGAGTACCCGATCGTCCCAGAGCTTGAAGAATGCAAGGCCCAACTTGAGGCCGCACTAGACGCTACAGGGGGAGCCACAGAGACCCCCTCTGGTAATATATGCTTCAAAAGATAAATAGTTTATGAAGTGCGGCGGGTGTGTAAATCTGACAAAAATATTGCAGATGGCGCCGGACTAGATCCGGACAAGCAATAGCTCTTGCGCCAGCTAAAGGCCGGCGAGAGCGTGCTTACAAGGGTGCGGCAGGAGAAAAATAACCTCCAAGATGCCAACACCAAACAGGGTGAGGAACTAAAGGATATTCGTGCCCAGTTGTCTGACACCGTAAAGGAGAATCGGCGGCTTCGTCGCGGCATTTTCAGTAAGTGCTTGAGCGAACTTTGAAAGAGTTCGGCGAGGAAGGCGACTAACATAAACATGTATGTAGGTTTGCTCACAGGTCGTCCTGAGGAGGAGATGCCCAGTTCTTCGGGTGATCTTCTTCCCGAACTGCGTCAGCTGCACGAACGAGTCCGACAGGTGATGAAAGGCGTCGGCCAGGCCTTGTGACCATCTGTCTCCCTGCCCGAAAGCATTGGGGAGCTGGCAGAGCGGCTTCAAGGAGCACGGCGGCGCTTCCGACTATGGAAGATATCGGCCTGCCGTCAAGGCGCCAGGGAGGCCTGGGCCATGGTAAAGACGCGGTACACGAAGGCTGACCCAAACCACATGGCCGAGGTCGGACCTTTAGGGCCTGATGGGAAGGAGATCCCTGTAAGCTTAGTGTACGGCCAAGTAGAATTGGCCGCCAAGTATTCCCAGCAAGATTGTAAATTAGATAGCCTGTTAGATGGCATTGAGGAGGAATACAATGAGTCGAGTTGACTATGTAAAAATATGACATGAAAAAATGTCTTCTAGCGGATTGTAGATCGTTTGTCATAGCGGACCTTTTAAGCCCGACCTCAGGACCCAATAGTCCAGAGTGTGTCCGAATACCTTCGTGGTTATATAAGAACCGGGGTATGCATGGAGACAAGGCGTAGGGGTCATTATTGCTGTATCAGACAAGTGCTCAACTAGTTATGTTATATTACATGGATAGTAAGAAACATCTTCCAGGGAGAATAGTTCCGTTAAGGATTCCTTTCGCTGGGATGCATGCCCTAAAGTGCATGTCAAAACTGCTAGGAAAGCAGAAAATCATCTGGGGGCAGATGGGTAAATAGTTAAAAATCATCTTTCAGTTCACCGACCGAATATTCCCTTAAGAACGCTAGCTTTCAGCTTCACCCAGTCTGAGGTACACATCCGGCTGACCCGGCAGTAACAATCGCAGAGGTGCTCCCTTTACCACCTAGCCGAACAATCGGGAACGTAGGGGTAAGCACAGGAGCCAGGCAACCCAGCTTGGCCAAAACTTAAGTCATATCGATGCATATAATGGTGAATAAAAGGTACATGCGGAAGTTTGACGCATGTGTTGGGCATGAAGCCCGTATAAATAAGCTTATGGTAAAGAAGCCCCCAGGTATAATGAGCGCGTACAGCGCTTCAAATATGTGCGAACAAAGCGCAAACGAGCCTCTAAAGGCTTCAGGAAGAAGGAGGGGGAAGGAGAGAAATAAAAGACAGCAAAAATAGAAAATGTGGACGGAGGAAGGAAACGAACTTGGAGTCCGGCGCTTAGGCGTAGAATCTTCGTAGACGGGCTGCGTTCCATGGGTTCGGCTCGAGTCGGTTATCCGATGCGTTTAGTAGACGGTATGCTCCGCCGTCGGGACCTGGTAGATGATGAAGGACCTTCCCATTTGGGCTTGAGTTTGTCCTTTTTCTTGTCCGGCAGCGAGAACTAGTTTGCCAACGTTATAAGCTTTGGCCCGCATTTCCTGCTTTGGTATCTTGAGCCTGCTGTTGATAGAATGCGGACGAGCTTTTGCCACGCCACGCTCCTCCTCCAATGCGTCCCAACTGTCCTGCCGATCGAGCTCGGCTTCTCTTTCTTCATACATGCGCACGCCGAGGTGAGTCATGAATTATGTCACAGGCAGGACTGCCTCGCACCGTACACCATAACAAATGGTGTGAATCCGTAGTACGATTCGCGTGGTCCGCAGCCCCAGTACGGAGTCGAGCTCCTCAACCCGGTCGTGTTACATTCCTTGAGGGACCGCACTAGTCTGGGTTTAATGCCGCTCATGATTAGACCGTTTGCTCGTTCGACTTGGCCGTTGGTTTGAGGGTGATAGACTGAGGCGTAATCAAGCTTGATGCCCATGTTTTTGCACCATAATTTGACCTCGTCGGCCGTGAAGTTGGTGCCGTTATCAGTGATGATACTGTGGGGGACACCGTAACAGTGAACTACCCCTGATATGAAGTCTACAACCGGTCCGGATTCGGCCGTTTTAACAGGTTTGGCCTCTATCCATTTGGTGAATTTATCCACCGTGACCAATAGGTATTTTTGCTTGTGGGTTCCCCCCTTAAGGGGTCCAACCATGTCAAGCCCCCAGACCGCGAACGGCCAGGTGATGGGTATAGTTTTGAGGGTGGTGGGTGGCATGTGGCTTTGGTTAGCAAAAAGCTGGTAACCGGCGCATCGTTGGACTAAATCCTGTGCATCTGGCCGGGCCATCGGCCAATAAAATCATGTACGGAAGGCCTTGCCTACAAGGGCCCGGGCTGCGGCGTGGTGCCCACCCAGTCCGGCATGAATTTCAGCCACGAGGTTTCGCCCTTCCTCTTCGGAGATACACCTTTGAAGGACTCCTGTTGTGCTTTTCTTATAAAGTTCTCCCTCATGGACTTTATAGGCTTTAGATCGCCGTACTATGCAGCGAGCCTCATTTTGGTCTTCGGGGAGTTCCTGCCTAGTTAGGTAGGCTAGGAATGGCTCCGTCCACGGGGCGATAACCGCCATTATTTCGTGGGCGGAGGGTGTTATCTCGGTGGCAGAGCCGCCGATTCTGTCAGAGTGTTCGGCGTCAGGCAGTGCGGTTGGGTCCGGATTGTTATTTCCGGACTCCCCTTCCCATAGTACGGATGGCTTGAATAGCTGTTCCAGGAAGATGTTGGGCGGGACGGCATCGCGTCTTGCACTGATGTGTGCCAATATGTCCGCCGCCTGGTTGTTATCCGGGGCTATATGATGGAATTCGAGCCCTTTGAACTGTGCTGACATTTTCAGGACGCATTGCGGTACGCTGCCATTTTCGGATCTTTGGCATCAAAGTCTCCGTTTATTTGAGATATCGCGAGGTTTGAATCCCCGCGCACCTCTAGGCGTTTAATACCCATGGAGACCGCCATCCGGAGGCCGTGCAGAAGGGCCTCGTATTCGGCTGTGTTGTTGGAGTCCGTATACATTATCTGAAGAACGTATTGGACTATGTCCCCGGTTGGGGACGTCAGGACGACGCCAGCCCCCAGGCCGGCCAACATTCTGGAGCCGTCAAAGTGCATGATCTAATTGGAGTATGCGTCGTACTCTTTAGGGAGTTCGGCTTCAGTCCATTCGGCCACGAAGTCGGCCAAAACCTGCGACTTAATAGCTCGTCGTGGCTTATAAGTTATGTCGAATGGAAGGAGCTCTATGGCCCATTTAGCAATCCGGCCCGTCGCGTCGCGGTTGTTTATAATGTCGTTAAGAGGTACTTCGGAGGCTACCGTTATCAAACACTCTTGAAAGTAGTGTCGCAGCTTCCGGGATGCCATGAACACGCGTATGCTATCTTTTGATAGTGTGGGTACGGGACTTGCATGGAGTTAGGACGGTGGACACATAGTAAACCGGTTTTGAAGAGGGAACCGTGTCCGCCCATTTCGTTCGATGACGAGCACCGCTGACAACTTGATGTGTTGCGGTGATATATAATAGCATTGGTTCGCCCACGTTGGTATGGCCAGACCGGATTTGTTGCCAATATGGCTTTTATCTCTTCGAGTCCGGCCGTGGCGGCATCCGTCCACTCGAAGTGTTCGGTGCGGCGGAGGAGGCGGTAAAGGGGTAACGCCTTTTCTCCCAAACGGGAAATAAAGCGGCTTAGAGCCGCTACGCATCCTGTCGTGGAATTAACACGTCAGATGTCCTTAGTGTGAGGACTTAGTCGCGAGGCCAACGCATCTATGTGGTAGCTTGAGAGGGGTTGAGCGGAATCGAGAGACGCAACACAAGACAGGGATTTAGACAGCTTCGGGCCCTGGGAAACATCATCCGATAAAAACCATACATGCTGTTTGAGGCTAGGTCTCATTATTATCACGAGGGAGTCGCCGTAAACCGGCTCTCCACTTTGTGTCTAGCCCTAAGATTGTTTCTTCTTGCTTGTAGCTTCCCTCTTTGGGGAACCCTGCCCCTCCTTATATATGTTGAAGGGGCGGGTTACATGTGGAGTCCTATTAGGATTAGTACTAGTCTATCTCTAATACAAACCGGATACAAGTCCTGGTCTTAACTCCTCGTAAGGTAAATATTCCTCATGCCTTTCCTCTTAAACCGGCCCACAATAGTTGAACCGGCCTTCATGAACCGCCAGACGGGCCACCGGTCTTGTCGCTCCTCGACCCGTCCGCCGGTCACCAAGTGAGTTACAACGTCTGGCGGGTTCTTTGGTAAATCGCCAGTGCAGGCGGGTCACCAGATGAATATCGCCAAGTGCCAGCGGGACCTCAAATAAACCGCCAAGTCCGGCCGGGTTAACTTTCGGCCGGTTTACACCGCGGGGTATATCCCCGACACATAGCGTCAATTTTTGTATTTGTTTGAGGTCTTTTGCAATATCCAATTGTGACAGAGCTCGGATCTTGGCTGGGTTTGCTTCAATTCCCCTACCGGACACAATGAAGCCCAGGAGCTTTCCGGCTGGAACGCCGAAGATGCATTTTTCTGGATTGAGCTTGATGTCATATTTTCGAAGATTGTCGAATGTGAGCCTCAAGTCGTCTACTAGAGTTTCGACATGCTTGGTTTTGATGACCACGTCATCTACATATGCTTCCACTGTTTTGCCGATCTGGTTTGCCAGACATGTCTGAATCATGCGCTGATATGTTGCGCCGGCGTTTTTGAGCCCAAAGGGCATTGTGTTGAAGCAAAACGGGCCGTATGGAGTGATGAATGCTGTTGCAGCTTGGTCTGGCTCCGCCATCTTGATTTGGTGGTAGCCGGAGTACGCGTCGAGTAAGCACAATGAGTGGTGTCTCGAACCTCGCGATATCTCAAATAAACGGAGACTTTGATGCCAAAGATCCGAAAATGGCAGCGTACCGCAATGTGGTCCTAAAAATGTCAGCACGGTTTGAAGGGCTCGAATTTCATCATATAGCCTGGGATAACAACCAGGCGGCGGACGATTAGCACGCGCCGGCGCAAAACGCGATGCCGTCCCGCCTAACATCTTCACAGAGCGGATGTTCAAGCCATCCGTACTATGGGAAGGGGAGTCCGGAAATAACAATCCGGACCCAACCGCACTGCCTAACACCGAACACTCTGACACAATCGGAGGCTCTGCCAACGAGAAAACACCCTCTGCCCACGAAATAATGGCGGTTATCGCCCCGTGGACGGAACCATTCCTAGCCTACCTAACTAGGCAGGAACTCCCCGAAGACCAAAATGAGGCTCGCTGCATAGTACGACGATCCAAAGCCTATAAAGTCCATGAGGGAGAGCTCTATAAGAAAAGCACAACAGGAGTCCTTCAAAGGTGTATCTCCGAAGAGGAAGGGCGGAACCTCCTGGCTGAAATTTATGCCGGACTGGGTGGGCACCACGCCGCAGCCCGGGCCCTTGTAGACAAGGCCTTCCGTACAGGATTTTATTGGCCGACGGCCCGGGCAGATGCGCAGGATTTGGTCCAACGATGCGTCGGTTCCCAGCTTTTTGCTAACCAAAGCCACATGCCACCCACCGCCCTCAAAACTATACCCATCACCTGGCTGTTCGCGTTCTGGGGGCTTGACATGGTTGGACCCCTTAAGGGAGGAACCCACAAGCAAAAATACATATTGGTCATGGTGGATAAATTCACCAAATGGATAGAGGCCAAGCCAGTTAAAACAGCCGAATCCGGGCCGGTGATAGACTTCATATCAGGGGTATTGCACCGTTACGGCGTCCCCCACAGTATCATCACTGATAACGGCACCAACTTCACGGCCGATGAGGTCAAATTATGGTGCAAAAGCATGGGCATCAAGCTCGATTACGCCTCAGTCTATCACCCTCAAACCAACGGTCAACTCGAGCGAGCAAACGGTCTAATCATGAGCGGCATTAAACCCAGACTAGTGCGGTCCTCAAGGAATCTAACACGACTTTGGGTTGAGGAGCTCGACTCCGTACTGGGGCTGCGGACCACGCCGAATCGTACTACGGATTCACACCATTTTTTATGGTGTACGGCGCAGAGGTTGTCTTGCCCTGCGACATAATGCATGACTCACCTCGCGTGCGCATGTATGAATAAAGAGAAGCCGAGCTCGATCGGCAGGACAGTTTGGACGCATTGGAGGAGGAGCACGACGTGGCAAAAGCTCGTTCCGCATTTTATCAACAGCGGGCTCGAAGATATCAAAGCAGGGAAGTACGGGCCAAAGCTTACAACATTGGCGAACTAGTTCTACGCCTGCCGGACAAGAAAAAGGACAAACTCAAGCCCAAATGGGAAGGTCCCTTTATCATCGACCAGGTCCTGACCGGCGGAGCATACCGTCTGCGAAACGCATCGGATAACCGACTCGAGCCGAACCCATGGAACGCAGCCCGTCTACGAAGATTCTACGCCTAAGCGCCGGACTCCGAGTTCGTCTCCTTCCTCTGTCCACATTTTCTATTTTTGATGTCTTTTATTTCTCTCCTTCCTCCTCCTTCTTCTTGAAGCCTTTAGAGGCTCGTTTGCGCTTTGTTCGCACATACTTGACGCGCTGTCCACGCTCATTATACATGGGGGCTTCTTTAACAGAATCTTATTTATACGGGCTTCATGCCCAACACATGTGTCAAACTTCCGCATGTACCTTTTACTCACCATCGATATGACTTAAGTTTTGGCCAAGCTGGGTTGCCTGGCTCCTGTGCTTACCCCTACGTTCCCGATTGTTCGTCTAGGTGGTAAAGGAGCACCTCTGCGATTATTACCGCCGGGTCACTGGATGTGTACCTCGGTCGGGCGGCCGAAAGCTAGCGTTCTTAAGGGAATATTCGGTCGGTGAACTGAAAGATGATTTTGAACTATTTATCCATCTGCCCCCAGATGATTTTCTGCTTTCTTAGCAGTTCGGACATGCACTTTAGGGCATGCCTCCCAGGGAAAGGAACCCTTAACGGAACTATTCTCCCTGGAAGATGTTTCTTACTATCCATGTAATATAACATAACTAGTTGGGCACTTGTCTGATACAGCAATAATGACCCCTACGCCTTGTCTCCATGCATGCCCCGGTTCTTACATAACCGCGAGGGTATTCGGACACACTTCGGACTATTGGGTCCCGAGGTCGAAGCGAAAAGGTCCGCTATGACAAACGATCTACAATCCGCTAGAAGACATTTTTCATGTCATATTCAATTACAAAGTCAACTAGACTAATTGTATTCCTCCTCAATGCCATCTAATAGGCTATCTAATTTACAATCTTGCTGGGAATACTTGGCGACCAATTCTACTTGGCCGTACACTAAGCTTACAGGATCTCCTTCCCATCATGCCCCACAGTCCGACCTCGCCATGCGGTTTGGGTCATACTGTGTACCGCGTCTTTACCATGGCCCAGCCTCCTGGCGCCTTGACGGCAGGCCGATATCTTCCATAGTCGGAGCGCCGCCGTGCTCCTTGAAGCCACTCGCCAGCTCCCAGTGCCTTGGGCAGGGAGACAGATGGCCACAAGGCCTGGGCGACGCTTTTCATCACTGTCGGACTCGTTCGTGCAGGTAGCCGACGTTCGGGAAGAAGATCACCCGAAGAACTGGGAATCTCCTCCTCAGGACGACCTGTGAGAAAACCTACATACATGTTTATGTTAGTCGCCTTCCTCGCCGAACTCTTTCAAAGTTCGTTTAAGCACTTACTGGAAATGCCGTGACGAAGCCGTCGATTCTGCTTTACGGAGTCAGACAACTGGGCACGAACATCCTTTAGTTCCTCACCCAGTTGGGTGTTGGCATCTTGGAGGTTATTTTTCTCCTGCCGCACCCTCGTAAGCACGCTCTCGCCGGCCTTTAGCTGGCGCAGGAGCTGTTTCTTGTCCGGATCCATCCCGGCGTTATCTGCAATGTTAATGTCAGATTTATGCACATGCCGCACTTTGCGAAACTACTTCTACTTTGAAGGGCATATATTACCAAAGGGAGTCTTCATGGCTTTCCGATCGCGGCCGATCTTGGCCTCAAGTTGGGCCTTGCACTCTTCAAGCTCCCGGACAAACGGGTATTCTTTTGGTAAGAACTCAGATTCCAAATGATCCTTAAATCAGTTATCCTAACTATTTTAAGTCTCGGGGGCTACTGGCATATATAACTGTCATAATTCCTTACCCGTATGTCTTTCACATACTGCTCCGTGGCTCTGGCTAGGCCATCTTGAGTGGCACGGAGGTGTGCTTCTCCCGAACTAAAGGCGTCCAACGCCTCTTGGGAGAAACATGCGTCACGTAGAATAGTCCGGCGGCGCCTATGATTCATGGCGCTCTCCACCTCCGACTTGGTGGCGGACAATCTGTCGGCATCCTCCGTTGGAGGAGCATCCGACGCACGCCTCATGTTTGTACCCCCTTCCGGACTCGGCTTTTGAGCCTGGTTGGCGGAGGTCCGATTGGCAACTTCTTCGGACTCAGTCCGGCGAGCGCTCTTTTTCCTGAAAAAACCACGAGCGTCAGTTTGCCTCCTAGGAACCTCTCCTTAAAACACGATGGCACATCATACCATTGCGGCGACGTCTCGAGTCGTACCGCACTTCTTTTCCGCCTGCTGGGCCAAGTTGCCCCTTGTTGGACGGCCGCGGCAGGCTCGGCTTCCCGTTCAAGGCACCCCTGCGAAACACCATCAAATACGTGGTGATTAGAAGTAAAGAACGGTGGGTCATGGTATCCGGACTTGGTCACGGTTACAGGGAGGCCGGAAATAATCCGGGTAGTCAGTCGTAATGGCAACCAAAGCACTGTCGATGCTAAGTTGGTGGAACACCCCGTCGATCAGCTCCACCTTTATATCCGGGTCCTCTTCGGAGGCCGGATCGAGGGACAGTTCCGGATCCTCGGGTTGTGGGGGCGGGCTGTGTATCTTCTCCACGGCCCGGCGCAGTTCCTGCGTAGAAACCATGAAATGAGATATTTAGCCACGGGAACATGGATCAGACAGGCCACAAAGATATTTGCTTACCCAACTTCGAGGATTATTTGAAGAAAACCCATTCAGTGGACTGACGCGGAGAAAATCCTCCTCTTCCCCTTTGTACATGGCGGACAAGGTCTTCACCAGTTCGATGACCGATCCCGGCCCTTTGCGGCCATGGCGGGTGGCATCGTCCTCCCCGTTGAAGTTCCACATGGGGTGGCCCCTATATTGGAGCGGCTGCACTCCCCTCATAATGCAGATTGCCATGACTCCAATCATGGTCAATCCGGCATGAGCCAGTAATCTTATTCGGCTCATCAAGTAAAGGACGTCCTGGTCATTTTCCCTCTGGGGGCTCCGCGGGCGCCAGCTTAGGCGCTTCTTCAGAGGAGAGTTGCTAAACTCCGGAAGGTCGATCCGAACAGGATCCGGCAACGGGACGTCCTCCATGTAAAACCATTCCGAGGGCCAGTCCTCGGGCGCCTTCTTTGGGGTTCCGGATAAGTATCCGGTCCTGGCGATGCGCCATAGTTCGGCTCCGCCCACTTGATATATTGACCCTTCGTGAGAACGAGGCACAAGGCAGAACAATCTCTTCCACAGAGCGAAATGGGCCTCAACGCCCAGAATCAGCTCGCAAAGGGCCACAAAGCCCGCTATATGCGAGATGGAGGCAGGCGTGGGTTGTGCAGGTGAGGGCGAGAACTCCGAAGCCCTGGAGAAACGGATGGATTGGAAATCCGAGTCCTCTCATTAGGTAAGAGACGAAGCATACCCGCTCTCTCTTAGAGGGATCGGGGACGCTCTCCGCCTGCTTCCCGCCATTATAAGTGGCGAGTCCGGAAAGCACCGGAACCATGAAGGCCGGGGGAAGGAATCCCTTGGTTTGGAGCACCACCAATTCGCTGTGCGGGACTGAGCATCTCCCTAATCTCCGGGCTGAGGGCTGGGAGCGCGAGAGGAGGAGCCAGCGTCGATCGTCCATGGTGGAGTGGGTTTTTGTCAAAGGCGCTCGATAAAGGCTCGCAAGGGAGGATGGTGTGATCCGTCTGGATCCCGTCTCTTTATAGACGGCTCATTTGCACAGCAAGGGGTAAATGTAAAGATACCCGACTTTTCACATTCGTTCGACACGTGGAAGATGGCCATTATTGGGCGTGGAAGCGAGAAGCGCGATATTCACAAGAAAGCGGACACTATTCAACACAGGATTCGGAGGAACCCGCCTTGCAATGCCAAGACAATCAACACGCCCGACTTATCATCATTGAAGCCTGGTTTGGGGCTCTTGAGGAGTCTGGACTAGGGGTGTCCAGATAGCGAACTATCATCTTTGGCGGACTCTGGACTATGAAGATACAAGATTGAAGACTTCGTCCCCGTGTCCGGATAGGACTTTCCTTGGCGTGGAAGGCAAGCTTGGCGATGCGGATATGTAGATTTCCTACCATTGTAACCGACTGTGTAACCCTAACCCTATTCGGTGTCTATATAAACCGAAGGGTTTTAGTCCGTGGGGACGAACAACAATCATACCATAGGCTAGCTTCTAGGGTTTAGCCTCTCTGATCTCGTGGTAGATCTACTCTTGTACTACCCATATCATCAATATTAATCAAGCAGGAGTAGGGTATTACCTCCATCGAGAGCGCCCGAACCTGGGTAAAAACATCGTGTCCCTTGTCTCCTGTTACCATCCGCCTAGACGCACAGTTCGGGACCCCCTACCCGAGATCCTCCCGTTTGGACACCGACAATGGGGATGCCCCGAGTGGCATCCCCTCTTTCGTCTTCGTTCATCGGTAACTTTACTTGGAGCTATATTTTTATTCACCACATGGTATGTGTTTTTCTTGGAGCGTCATTTTATTTTCTTTAGCCTTGCTTGCTGTTTGAATAAAATACTAAGATCTGAAGTTATTAAATGGGAGAGTCTTCACATAGTTGCATAATTATCCGACTACTCATTGATCTTCACTTATATATTTCGGAGTAGTTTTTGTTATTGCTCTAGTACTTCACTTATATCTTTTAGAGCATGGTGGTAGTTTTATTTTGGAGAAATATATGAACTCTCATGCTTCACTTATATTATTTTGTGAGTCTTAAATAGCATGGTAATTTGCTTAAATAATCCTAATATGCTAAGCATACAAGATTTGTAAGAATTCTTATGAGTGTGTTGAATACTAAAAGAAGTTTGATGCTTGATGATTGTTTTGAGATATGAAGATGGTGATACTAGAGTTATGCTAGTTGAGTAATTGTGAATTTGAGAAATACTTGTGTTAAAGTTTGTGATTCCCGTAGCATGCACGTTTGGTGAACCTTTATGTGATGAAGTCGGAGCATGATTTATTTATTGATTGTCTTCCTTATGAGTGGCGGTCGGGGACGAGCGATGGTCTTTTCCTACCAATCTATCCCCATAGGAGCATGCGCGTAATACTTTGCTTTGATAACTTGTAGATTTTTGCAATAAGTATATGAGTTCTTTATGACTAATGTTGGGTCCATGGATTATACGCACTCTCACCCTTCCATCATTGCTAGCCTCTCTAGTACCGCGCACTTTTCGCCGGTATCATACACCCACCATATACCTTCCTCAAAACAGCCACCATACCTACCTATCATGGCATTTCCATAGCCATTCCGAGATATATTGCTAGGCAACTTTCCACCATTCCGTATATTATGACACACTCCATTATTGTCATATTGCTTTGCGTGATCATGTAGTTGACATCGTATTTGTGGCAAAGCCACCGTTCATAATTCTTTCATACATGTCACTCTTGATTCATTGCATCCCGGTACACCGCCGGAGGCATTCATATAGAGTCATATTTTGTTCTAAGTATCGAGTTGTAAGAAAATAAAAGTGTGATGATCATCATTTTTAGAGCATTGTCCCAAGTGAGGAAAGAATGATGGATACTATGATTCCCCCACAAGTCGGGATGAGACTCCGGACGAAAAAAGAAAAAAAAGAAAAAAAAGAGGCCATAAAAAAAGAGAAAAGGCCCAAATAAAAAATAAAATAATATTAAAAAATGAGAGAAAAAGAGAGAAGGGGCAATGCTACTATCCTTTTACCACACTTGTGCTTCAAAGTAGCACCATGATCTTCATGATAGAGAGTCTCCTATGTTGTCACTTTCATATACTAGTGGGAATTGTTCATTATAAGAACTTGGCTTGTATATTCCAATGATGGGCTTCCTCAAATGCCCTAGGTCTTCATGAGCAAGCGAGTTGGATGCACACCCACTTAGTTTATTTTGTTGAGCTTTGATATACTTATAGCTCTAGTGCATCCGTTGCATGGCAATCCCTACTCACTCACATTGATATCTATTGATGGGCATCTTCATAGCCCGTTGATACGCCTAGTTGATGTGAGACTATCTTCCCCCTTTTTGTCTTCTCCACAACCACCATTCTATTCCACATATAGTGCTATATCCATGCCTCACGCTCATGTATTGCGTGAATATTGAAAAAGTTTGAGAACACCAAAAGTATGAAACAATTGCTTGGCTTGTCATAGGGGTTGTGCATGATTTAAATACTTTGTGTGGTGAAGATAGAGCATAGCCAGACTATATGATTTTGTAGGGATAACTTTCTTTGGCCATGTTATTTTGAGAAGACATAATTGCTTTGTTAGTATGCTTGAAGTATTATCATTTTTATGTCAATATTAAACTTTTGTCTTGAATCTTTCGGATATGAATATTCATACCACAATTAAGAAGAGTTACATTGAAATTATGCCAAGTAGCACTCCGCATCAAAAATTCTTTTTTATCATTTACCTACTCGAGGACGAGCAGGAATTAAGCTTGGGGATGCTTGATATCTCTCCAACGTATCTATAATTTTTGATTGCTCCATGCTATATTATCTACTGTTTTGGGCAATATTGGGCTTTATTTTCCACTTTTATATTACTTTTGGGACTAACCTATTAACCGGAGGCCCAGCCCAGATTTGCTGTTTTTTTGCCTATTTCAGTATTTCGAAGAAAAGGAATATCAAACGGAGTCAAAACGGAACGAAATCAACTGGAGAAGTTATTTTTGGAAGGAAAGCTACCAGATGGACTTGGACCCCACGTCAAGGAAGGAACGACGAAGCCACGACGGTGGGGGCGCGCCCACCCCCCTAGGGCGCGCCCCTGCCTCGTGGGGCCCTCATGGCTCCCCTGACGTGCTTCTTTCACCCATATATACCTACGTACCCTAAAACTTCCAGAACAGAGAATAGATCGGGAGTTCCGCCGCCGCAAGCCTCTGTAGCCACCAAAAACCAATCGGGACCTGTTCCGCACCACCCGGGGGGAACCTTCACCGTGGCCATCTTCATCATCCCGGCGCTCTCCATGACGAGGAGGGAGTAGTTCACCCTCGGGGCTGAGGGTATGTACCAGTAGCTACGTTTTTGATCTCTCTCTCTCGTGTTCTTGATTTGGCACGATCTTGATGTATCGCGAGCTTTGCTATTATAGTTGGATCTTATGTTTCTTCTCCCCCTCTACTCTCTTGTAATGGATTGAGTTTCCCCTTTGAAGTTATTTTATCAGACTGAGTCTTTAAAGATTTGAGAACACTTGATGTATGTCTTGCCTTGTGTATCTGTGGTGACAATGGGATATCACATGATTCACTTGATGTATGTTTTGTTGATCAACTCGCGGGTTCCGCCCATGAACCTATGCATAGGGGTTGGCACACATTTTCGTCGTCATTCTCCGGTAGAAACTTTGGGGCACTCTTTGAGGTTCTATGTGTGATGCATATCGTATAATCATGCCCACGGATACTTGAGGTGACATTAGGGTTTTGGTTGATTTGTATCTTAAGGTGTTATTCTAGTACGAACTCTAGGGCTGTTTGTGACACTTATAGGAAATTCCCAACGGATTGATTGGAAAGAATAACTTGGAGGTTGTTTCGTACCCTCCCATAATCTCTTCGTTTGTTCTCCGCTATTAGTGGCTTTGGAGTGACTCTTTGTTGCATGTTGAGGGATTGTTATATGATCTATCTATGTTATTATTGTTGAGAGAACTTGCACTAGTGAAAGTATGGACCCTAGGCCTTGTTTCCTAGCATTACAATACTGTTTACACTCACTTTTATTACTTGTTACCTTGCTTTTTTTATATTTTCAGATTACAAAAACCTATATCTACCATCCATATTGCACTTGTATGACCATCTTTTCACCGAACTAGTGCACCTATACAATTTACCATTGTATTGGGTGTGTTGGGGACACAAGAGACTCTTTGTTATTTGGTTGCAGGGTTTCTCAAGAGAGACCATCTTCATCCTACGCCTCCCACGGATTGATAAACCTTAGGTCATCCACTTGAGGGAAATTTGCTACTGTCCTACAAACCTGTGCACTTGCAGGCCCAACAACGTCTACAAGAACAAGGTTGTGTAGTAGACATCAGCGCCCACCCCTACAGGGTGCGCCCCTATCTCGTGGGCCCCTCAGGCGGCCACCGACGTACTTCTTCCTCCTATATATACCCACGTACCCCGAAAACATCAGGGGAACCAACGAAAACCTAATTCCACCGCTGCAACCTTCTGTATCCGCGAGATCCCATCTTGGAGCCTTCGCCCGTGCTCCATCGGAGGGGGAATCGACCATGGAGGGCTTCTACATCAACACCATAGCCCCTCCGATGAGTTGTGAGTAGTTTACCACAGACCTTCGGGTCCGTAGTTATTAGCTAGATGGCTTCTTCTCTCTTTTTGGATCTCAATACCATGTTCTCCTCAATCTTCTTGGAGATCTATTCGATGTAACTCTTTTTGTGGTGTGTTTGTCGAGATCCGATGAATCGTGGGTTTATGATCAAGTTTATCTATGAGAAATATTTGAATCTCCTCTGAATTCTTTTATGTGTGATTAAGTTATCTTTTCAAGTCTCTTCGAATTATCAGTTTGGTTTGGCCTACTAGATTGATCTTTCTTGCAATAGGAGAAGTGCTTAGCTTTGGGTTCAATCTTGCGGTCCCTCGGGCGTCCACCGACCTACTTCTTCCTCCTATATATACTTAGGTACCCCGAGAACATCAGAACAGACCACGAAAACCTATTTCCACCGCCGCAACCTTCTGTATCCGCGAGGTCCCATCTTGGTGCCTTCACCGGCGCTCCGCCGGAGGGGGAATCTACCATGGAGGGCCTCTACATCATCTCCAAGGCCCTTCCGATGAGTTGTGAGTAGTTTAGCACAGACCTTCGGGTCCATAGTTATTAGCTAGATGGCTTCTTCTCTCTCTTTGAATCTCAATACAAAGTTCTGCTCGATCTTCTTGGAGATCTATTCGATGTAACTCTTTTTGTGGTGTGTTTGTCGAGATCCGATGAATTGTGGGTTTATGATCAAGTTTATCTATGAGAAATATTAATTTGAATCTCCTCTGAATTCTTTTATGTGTGATTAAGTTATCTTTGCAAGTCTCTTCGAATTATCTGTTTGGTTTGGCCTACTAGATTGATCTTTCTTGCAATGGGAGAAGTGCTTAGCTTTGGGTTCAATCTTGTGGTGTCCTTTCCCAGTGACAGCAGGGGCAGAAAGGCACATATTGTATTGTTTTCATCGAGGATAAAAATATGGGGTTTATATCATATTGCATGATTTTATCCCTCTACATCATGTCATCTTTCTTAATGCGTTACTCTGTTCTTTATGAACTTAATACTCTAGATGCATGCTGGATAGCGGTTGATGTGTGGAGTAATAGTAGTAGATGCAGGCAGGAGTCGGTCTACTTGTTGCGGACGTGATGCCTATATACATGATCATGCCTAGATAAACTCATAATTATTCGCTTTTCTATCAATTGCTCGACAGTAATTTGTTCACCCACCGTAATACTTATGCTATCTTGAGAGAAGCCACTAGTGAAACATATGTCCCCCGGGTCTATCTTTTATCATATAAGCTTTCAATCTACTTTTATTTGCATCTTTACTTTTCTTATCTATATTATAAAATACCAAAAATATATTTATCATATCATACTATCTCTATCAGATCTCACTTTCGCAAGTGGCCGTGAACGGATAGACAACCCCTTTATTGCGTTGGTTGCGAATTCTTTCTTTGTTTGTGTAGATGTGTGGGACTTTTGAGGAGCCTCCTACTGGATTGATACCTTGGTTCTAAAAAACTGAGGGAAATACTTACGCTACTATTGCTGCATCACCCTTTCCTCTTCAAGGAAAACCAACACAAGCTCAAGACGTAGCAATCACGTAGTAAATGCATTCTAAAGACTACTTCCGTGTCCATTTCCTAATTCTTCCCCTGCCCACTGTTTCACAGGTTAGGCTCGGTGCGAGTGGAGATTGGCTTGCATATGTACGGGATGGTACCAACATCAATTTGCACAACATTTACAACGGTGACACCGTTCCCATAGAACCTTTATCCAACATTGGGATCAGCCATGCAACGGGCCACCGCATGAATTGGTACGATGGAACCACGGTGAGATTGAATAAGATAGCACGAACCTTGCACATGGCGGTCAAAGGTGGACCATGCTGTTTGCGGCTGATTTGTTGCCGTACGAGTATGAAGACACGGTGCTCCTTTCTAACCGCATTTTCACGGTGACAAACCAGGGGACTTGTTTTGTATGGGCCACATCCTATGATATACTCCCTCTCTCTCCCAGTTTATTTGTTTTGAATCTTTTTGTTTTATAAGTTTCAAATTCAAATTTAGAGCTCCCCATCACATGTTGAGATTACAATGTCCAATAAATCGTTGCGTGCATGTATAGTAAAGAAACAAATCTCGAGTTTGGCACGAGTTCGTGCAGCGGTAGCACCAGCCTGGCGCAGGAGTTACATTTCCCTCTTAGGGCCCTCGGGACTGAGCTTCAGCACCTTACGACACGTGCCTTTGAGTCAATAACATGTGGAACCGATAGGTGGCTGGTCCACATGTAATGCTCCCGAAGGCAGAAGGGCAGTGGGGCCGAGAGGGGTGAACCGTAGGTCGAGGGACGTGTGGTCTCATTGGTTCGAGCGGTGTCGTGGGAATCGCGTCTGGCTGTGGTAGAAACTTGATGCTCGCCGCATTTAAGGTGGCCCACATGTCATGCACACAAAGGCAGAGGGGCGGTGCGGCCAAGAGGGGTGAGGCGCATGTCGGGGGACATGGTGCCATGGGTTGGAGCGGCGTCATGGGAATCGTGAGTGGCAGTGGATGAAACGTGATGGTCGCCATAGTTGAACTTCCATGGACAAGCTGTCATGTCTACAGACACATGCATTGCATACCGATCACTGAAAGGAGTAGTAGAGAAGCTAGGCGGATAAATAGTTCCTTATAGTCAAGCGGACCCACGCTACTACTTGTTCCAAAGACATGCACACCATCGAAATAGTCCATCTATATCAACATACACCGAGAAAGGATCATTTTTTTTACAAGAGAGGAAATAGTTCATCCATCCATAATGCCCTGCTTCTGGTGCAGCCTTTTATTCTTCTTCTTCTTCTTCTTGCTCTCATTTTCTGTGGGAGACGGCTTCGCAACAAGCTCTTTGGACCTTGTAGCTATCTCAAAACTCACACGGGCATCGAGGGCAACATATTTTATCCGCTCATACGTCAAGGGATAATTCTCCCATCCAGACGACCTTAATGTCACCGTCTTGTCACCCTTCTGAAGATTTGTACCGAGCACAAAATTTGCTACGTCGAATAGGGATGGCGTCTGATTATCACAATCTTCTACAGGAATTTTGATTCTGGTTTGTAGGTCAGTGATGCTTTTCAAATCAAGGTTGTACGGCTCCATCTTCTGTTTGTCCCCTTCGATGGTTGCCCCACAGAAGTATATGTCCTCCCGAGACAAGAAATCGTGAATCTCACCTCATATGGAGGACGCGTGCATGATGTGGTGCACCAAAACATCATCTTTGAGGGACACCTGAAGGACGGCGGCGCGTTGGATCTTCCCAGTGGCACCCTCCATGTACTCTACGTCGAGACCGATGACCACCGTCTCTACCTTTTCGAGGCATTTGGATACATTGTTGATCCACTTCCGAACAATCCTTGGGTGGACGGTGACGGTGGCAACTATGCTCAACGAGCCTTCGACGAGGACATGTTGGACGCTAAAAACCTGCATCTCGATCTCTTTCGCCGTTTGTAACCGCTGGAACGGAGGGCTATGGTTTGGAGAATTAGGATTAGATGGCTAGTCTAACTGAAGTAGTAGATGATTATTTAAAGAGGTTAAAACAATGTGAACACAGTGGGGTTTGGATGCAAATGAAGACGAAGGGGAGGTGAAGAAGCCGAGGGAAATCGGTTCCCGATGGAGAAGTAAATGGGAGAAGTGGCGTGCAGGCAGTTGATTAGACGGTTAGGTAGACTAAACGAAAAGGCTATACGGGTAGACTGAGGAGTCATACCTGTTCGTGTACGTGCCCATCCTTCCTGATAGGTGGGACCTATGCAAATAGATAAAAAAATGTGGCATAGCTGGTTCAGATGAATATTGGCGCGTGCGTGGGAGATGCAACATTCTCTGGTTAAGGAATACATGGTTATCCTCATCAAAAAAGAAAAGGCCCATCTTCGCGCTTCCGCATGCATGAGAATTTGGTTCTGCTTGCAATATGGATGATACCTGGAGGATGAAGTGAACAGGCATGCTAGCACGGGAGACCTATTTCCGCTATACAGTACTGGAGTACTCATGTAGTAGTAGTAGTAGTAGTAGTAGTAGTAGTAGTAGTAGTAGTAGTAGTAGTAGTAGTAGTGGTAGTGGTAATAGTAGTGGTAGTAGTTAGTCGTAGTGGTAGTGGTAGTGGTAGTGGTAGTGGTAGTGGTAGTGGTAGTGGTAGTGGTAGTGGTAGTGGTAGTGGTAGTGGTCGTGGTAGTGGTAGTGGTGGTGGTGGTGGTAGTGGTGGTGGTTGTGGTGGTGGTGGTGGTCGTGGTGGTGGTGGCGTGGCTGCAGCTCATGATCTGGTGGTGGTGGTGGTCTTTGGTAGGAGGAGGCAGGGCAGCAGCAGCGGGAGCGATAGTAGTCGTAGTAGTAGTAGAAGACAGCGGCACAACGGACAATGATGGCGATGGCGATAGTAGTAGTAGTGATGGCGATGACGGCAATGACTGACAACGCGATGTGATGGGAGTAGTACTAGTAGTAGTAGTAGTAGTAGTAGTAGTAGTAGTAGTAGTAGTAGTACTAGTACTAGTACTACTAGTAGTAGTAATAGTAGTAGTAGTAGTAGTAGTAGTAATGTGATAGCGATGTGATAGCATTAGGAGTAGGAGTAGTAGTAGTAGTAGTAGTAGTAGTAGTAGTAGTAGTAGTAGTAGTAGTAGTAGTAGTAGTAGTAGTAGTAGTAGTACAGCAGCAAGGGAGGAGTAGTAGTAGTAGTAGTAGTAGTAGTAGTAGTAGTAGTAGTAGTAGTAGTAGTAGTAGTAGTAGTAGTAATGTGTGGCAACAACAGCAATGATAACAACAGCAATAATGGCAGCAATGACAATGACAATAATGACAATGATAATGGCAATGTAGCAATGATAGCAATGATAACACCAATGATGAACAGCAACAACAGCGATGAAACAGCGATGGTAGGAACAGCGATAGCAACAAGATAGCGACAATGATGAGAGCAATGACGATAGTAGTAGTAGCGATGATAATGTGATGACAGCAGCGATAGTAGTAATGGCAATGACGATGTGATGCAACAGATAGCAGCATGATAGCAACAGCGATGAAGCAGCGATGAACAGCAATGATAGCAGCAATGATAGTAGCAATATAGCAACAACATTAGGAGCGACAACGATGGGAAGCAGATGATAGCAATGAATAGCGAGTAGGAGCAGACAGCGATAGTAGTAGCGAGTAGTAGTAGTAGTAGTAGTAGTAGTAGTAGTAGTAGTAGTAGTAGTAGTAGTAGTAGTAGTAGTAGTAGTAGTAGTACAATTGTGAATACAGTTGATGGTGAAAATACTATTCATCCGGTCCTCACGAAGGAAGTGACAACACCTGCTACCGACACTAGTCTAGGCGGCTTGTTCGGGTTACCAAAGTCAGCCTCACGCTGTGCACTGTGCAGTCTGTCACCGCCGCTGTACAGCACATTTGCATGCCTCACCTCGTCTCCCCCTCTCCCCTCCTGTAGCACCACTCCATCTTCATCTCCATCTCTGTCTCCATCTCACTGTGCCCCCGTGTACCGTCGCCTCGCTTGCCTCCCCCAGTACCACTATTCCCTCGCTAGCTGCTCCAACACCGACAACCTTCTCCCGCGTAAATCAAGCCCCCCAAAACCCCCACCTTCCAAACTCCACCATGGCCGAACGCGAACCGTGCAGCATCCATATGAGCCGCGATTAGAGCAATCTCCCCAGTGACATCCTCGACCTCTATTGTTCGTGTATGGATATGTTGAGCGCCCTGCGGCTGGCTGCATGCTCGAGGGACATGCACACAGCCATCGTTGAAGTGAGGCCTAAGCTTTTCAAGACACCCTGCTTGCTGCTATCTGGACTTGCGAGATTGGCTCACCATGATACGGAGGTGTACATGATGCCCCTCGACTTCAATACGATCTCCATTAGCCGAAGATTCTTTGCAGGTATGTAGTGGGTCGCCGTACATCATTTCTCTCGACTTCGATCCGATCACCATCGCCTGAAACTTCTTGGCAGGTATGTACTGGGTCGACATGAATTCCCACTGGATGGCTACCTTCAGAGAAGACGGTAAAAAGTTGGTGCTCGTGAACTTCCAGACCTCCCATGAGATTATCCTTCCTCCGTTGGATTATATAGAGTTTTACCATCACGGTCCAAGTCATCTAGATTACCACGTCAGTTGGACGGACCTTGTTTTGCAGAAGATTGTAATCTGCCAAGTGCCCACACGACATGCGAATTATGCAGACTTCAAGCTAATTGTCTCGTTCGACTGCGGACTCGCCTATCTTTACGCTGGTGCCTTCTTTAGCTGGAGACAAGTCAGCTCACAATGGATCATCATCAAAGCTGGTACACACTTCTATGATGCTATTGAACACAATGGCATCATCTACGCGATCGACAAAGCAGATGGCACCACGTATTGCTGAGACGATGCGTGTAAGTTGTTTCTGTCTCATGTTAATGATGACGCCATGACACTGTTTGAACTTTTTGTGATGATTGGCATATCCCTATTTGAGCAGAATTTGAGTAGAACTATGGCAATGTATTAGAGACGCCGTAAATCAGCTGTATTTGGAATGAGTTAATTCATGCGATTGTGACCATGTCATTACAGCCAATTTGTACCCCTGAATAATCAAACGGTTAGGAATATATGGGTATTCTCCTTATTTTACAGTAATCTATATACTACTACTAAATATGAGTGTGTATCAATGGCCATGTTAGTTTCCTCATTTTCATGATGTAGAAACATGCACCACACTGTTGGTTTCATCTAACCATACATTAGGGAAGTAAATGTGCATATGGAGAACTCTATATTTGGAAGTAGTGAAATCTGTAATGCTTACCATGTGTACATACCTATATTAAGCCCTTCACAATCAATGGCTAGAATAATATCCTCACAAAAAATTTGCCCACAGAACACGAGTATATAACAATGCATGGTCTATTAGTTACCTTGAAGAATTTGTTTGTGAGGACAGAACATGATTACATAACATGCATGACATGGTAGTTTCATGTGAAGAATCGATTGCGAGATAACATGAGTATAACCATGCATGGCACTTCTATATTTTCGAACCCAGTATACATTTCCCTGTATTTTCCTCCCAGTTCCAACAGGGACATATCAATGTTGTTTCTTGCATTATCCTACTCATACTCTGAACAATGCTGATCTTACATTAACAATGCATGTCCTTTTTTATATGATGAAGTGTCCCTACAGTTACTGCCCTTTGTAATCACACCACCTTTGCCAAAAACAGGGTAGCACAAATGGTTCCTCGCTCGATCAGACGACGGCAAAAGACTGATGATCATTCGGACACATGAGACGGAAAATTTATATTGCAAAAACCCCACTGTATACAAGCACCATGAAATACGTGAGTATCCGGACAGTGGCTGTTACGTCTATGAGAAGGATACCGGCTTGTTGGGGCCTTCAGGACTTTTTAGTTGGAGGCAAGTAAACAGCCTTGGTTCACACTCTCTGTTTCTCAGACTCAATTACCCGATTAACCAGCAAATCACTGTTGGCAAGGACCTTGATGGCAGACAAGCTCTGTTTGCTATGGAAAATTGTGTCTACACGGCAAGCCCTAGGAGTTCGGGAGCAAACTCCCCTGATTGTCAACAATACAGCCTGCAACCAAAAGAAGGTGAGAATGACAAAGGCATCCGAATTAACTTTGATCCTTGGATGTCTCAATTACGACAGGCAATGATGTGGTTCAAGCCTTCAGGTTGATAGGTAATTGGGCTGTTGCGTCGAAAGGGTGGAGTACTGGTGTTTCCGGATCACTGGTCACTGAAGTGGGGCTACAAATTATAATGGTTTTGGATCATCTCTTCGAATGACTTTGTGGTCTTTGCTGCTTGTTCTGGATGGGTAGTTCTTTCTTCTGTTATGCATATTCCTTGTCATTTGGTCATCCTCGGCTATGTCACTCTTACTATGTAATAGTTGCCTCTGTTTAGAATGTCATTCTCGTCTGGATCACGAGAGTCTGAGCGCTGCAGATGGGTGCCTTTTGGTGGTGTAGCAAGACTTCTTATGAACTATCATGTCTTGCTTTTTATGTTAGTAGTAGTCACTAGTCAGTGTTAGAATGTTGTATATATCGTTGTTTTGAACTGTTTATTGTCTCGAACTACTGGTGGGCTAAATGAGGGCATCACCATTCTCCAATGTTAAGAGTATATCTCCTTTTTTCTAGTTTTATAATGTGAGCTCAGTGTCTTTTCGATGATGTACACTTCACCCGGGTCCAAACCTGCTGAGCTAGCTAATTTCTCAAAAAAAAAGGCCGGGCTCTCCAAAAAAGAAAGAATAAGGACTCTTAGGCCGACATGTGGGCGCCACCGATGTTTTCATGCGCTTGCGCGCCGAGAGCATATTGGCGCGTGTTCGAAATTCATGCTACATTTTCATCCCCAATCTACCGCCCCTCCCCCACCTCTGGAATCTCGATTCCTACTCCAGTTCCCCCAAATCCCCCTCCTATACTCCATGTACTCAAGTGCACTATCATGTCGCCGGTCAACACGGATCTCCGAGCTGGAGATCCTGAGGTCCGTCCTGCCTTCGGTCGCTCAACAGTGGCATGGCGGCGCTTGACGACCAGTTTGCTGGCAAAGTGCTGATGGTAACCATCAACGGCGACCGGCCTCCCGTCTCGCCGGACGACCTTGTCAAAGCTCTTGGCATTGCGCACGGCATCCAAATAAGTGACTTGCTCGTCGAAGTCTGTCCGCCACCGGCTGATTTCTTCTTCAGGTTCCGGATAACTTTTGACTGTAGTCGTGTGTTCTAATCTTCCCGGCGTTTGTTCTGTGATGGCACGCTGGTGAGCTTGGATCGGTGGCACCTAGGATGGGGCTCGGTGCCCTCTGAGCTTGAGTTTTTAACAAAGCTTACCTTCCACGGCATGCCTCGGCGTGCTTGGAACAACGAGGCCATGAATGAGCTTATCAACGATGTTGGAGGTGAGCTCATAAGTATGTTTGTTCCTCCAGACAGCTTAGCTCTGACGGTTATGGCATGGATGAAGAAGCCGTCCTCCATACCGAAGGTGATTGGTGTTGAGATACCGGTGCAGGAACCGAGGTTGTACTATTCGTCGCCACCAAGGCTGCCGCGGACCATGTTAGGTATGTACCTATATCGAGTGTTCGTGCATGTCAAAGAAGTGGTCAATCCATCAATCGAAGTCCTGCCGTCGCCGTTGGTGCCAGGGTCCGTCGACGACGTCCATTACAGGAGTCAATGTCAAACTTTCCCAGTGTTGGTCGGAACGATGGATGGCACAGGGCCTACTCCATCGTGCGGCGGAGGCCACAACTTCTTTGGGAGAAGAGGCAGGGCTGGCTACCTGAATGTTCTCTAATTTGAAGTAACAACCGAATCTTGTCAGATACTAGTTAAATCCGAGCTATGGGTGTGAAGCACTGATGTGCCAGTACATTTGATTGTGAACTGTTCTAATTTTGTACCTGAATTTTTTTAGAAAGGGTTGTACTTCAACTTAATGTGCTAGCAGAACTTATTGTGTTGTATGTCTGTTTTCTTTGCATAGCATTTAAGATATTTCCCCGTCATTGATAAAGACGATGTACTGTTATGTACGAGTTCGTTGGTTTGAACATAGCCCTACCCGTAGCGATCCACTGCTTCCATCCTGATTGTGCCGCCTGCGTGAAATTTTGTATGCAAGTTCAGTGTGCTATGATGTTCTATATGATTGTGTCAACTATATAAGTTTTTACTGAGCATCAGCAATGCATATGTCCGAAAGATGTATTTACGAACATCGACCGATGGGTCTCTCTCACTCTCTCTCTCTCTCTCTCACACACACACACACACACGCACGCACACACGTACACACGCACAAGTGGGACCATTAAATTATGTCTTTGCTTGTGACAGCTTTTAATTACGTTTCACTGTAATCTAACTGTTTTCTTAAGTTATTAATTGAGCTCACTGACTTCAAAAAGTTGAACAGAAGCCTTGTTTAGGCCTTTCTGGCGTCGCTGAATGTAGGCTGAGTAGCCATGTTTGGTTGTACTGTACTACACAGGCCTTTTTTCAACATCAGCAATGCAACTGGGCCGACACTTGTACACAATATCAGGGTCAACTTGTTATTCTCTGCCCCGTTGGGCTGCAAACTTTCCTAGGATGTATGCATTAGACTTAACAAGAAAATGGACTTTAAGAAATAATAAATGGGATGTAATTATAATAACTGGGCAGTAACTATAAAAAATGCACCAAACACGTAATTAGTTTAGATAATATATTATTTTTGGAATTTGAAAATTTTAATTTCATTACTTGTTGCGCGCGCAATATTTTGTTGGATTTTAACTTAATACAACTTTATTTTAAAATTGTATTTAATCTGACTAGAATTTTTGGATAAAAATATTTCGGATCCCATCAAAATGTGAGAAATTTTTTTGGAGTTTGTTTTGAGCGGTTGGTTGAAATTATTAATTGTTGTCCTAGCTAGAAAATGGGTTGTACTTTTAACAAACTGTAAATGGGCTGTAGTAAATTCCATCAGAATTAAAAAATGGGATCCATATTCTTACAAATGGGTTATATGTTCTCTGCCACACACTTGTGGGCCTTCTAAGTTGACGCATCCCCTAAAAAAACTAAGTTGACGCGTATGCAAGGCTTTGTCAACAACACACGGTTCTAGCAGCTGTGGCCGTTGGATGTCCATCCAACGGACGTCGTGCTTCTTCTTCAATCTCGTATATTCTTGCTTCAGTCGCCCAAAAAATGATTCCTCCCCCTGACATCTGGAGCGCACCGTTTCGGAGGCTGACCTGTGGGCTTACTAAGTTGATGCGTATCAAGGGCTTTGTCAACTTACTCAATATAAACGATTCTAGCTGCAGTGACCGTACGATGTCCATGCAACGGCTGTAGTACTTCTTCAACCTCTGGTCTTCTTGCTCCAGCCGTCCAAAGCAGCGCCGGTCGTGCCGCGTGCTCCTGCCTCCCATGGCCGGCTGTGATGTCGCGGAGGCCTCACTGCCCCTACTACTCCCACCGCTGGCTAGGCCATCCCTCTACTCACCCATACCCCAAGTTATTCTGCGGCGATGGCAGCCTCACACCGCAGCCGAACCAGTGAACCCTCGTACTCCTCTCCGCGCGGGCTTCCACTGCCGCATCTTCCCCGGCTCCGCGTCGTCCCCTTCCTAGGCCTCGTCGTGGTCCACCGCTGTGGTGCCCTCGGCGCGGCGTGGTCAATGTGGTCAACGACCGACTTCCATCTATAGAGTACTGTACGTGGAGAGGCTGACAGCTGGGTCCACGGCAGCCTCAAGGAAGTGCCTCCTTATTACGCGCAAAATAATTATTCCTCCACCTGACAGCGGGGACCCACCGGACGGGCCACCATATTTCGTGAAAAAAACGTTTCCCCCTGACTGCTGGGACCCACCAGCTACATCTTCGTACGCAAGGAAGTGCGTTCGGGCAAAAAAAGTGATTCTCCCCCCTGACTGCTGGGACCCACCAGCTACATCTTCGCATGCAAGGAAGTGCGTGACAGTCGGGACCCACCTGGTCGAAGCGTACGTAGCGTTGTCATTCTGGTCGCGAACGTGTACATACATACTGGTCGATGTAGAGGCGCAGACGTAGCATGTACACGTACGCACAGCGCCGGGTGCAAAAAAGTAAATACGGCCACGTACGTACATACGTGCGGGGTCTCGAACGCCTACTCGTGCATACGTACAGCCAGGACTCGTGTACATGACTGAGTCGGAACGAAGAAACTGCGTCATCGTCGTGTTCATGGGGAAGCAACGGAATGCATCGTGTTTATCGAGAGGCAACGGAATGCGTGGGAGCCAACCGGCTTGGACGGAACAGCCGATGGAAACGAGGCCTGGCGTACCGCAAAACGGAGGAAACGGCCTTGTGTTCGACCAGCCACGTTCGAAACAGGATCCTGTTCATCGGGAGGGGTCTGGCGTACCGCAAAATGGAGGAAACGGACTTTTGTTGGACCTCCTACGGTCAAAACGGAGTCCTGTTGATCGCGAGGAGTGTGGCGTACCGCAAAACGGCGGAAACGGACTTGTGTTGGAGCGCTATGGTCGAAACGGGGGTCCTGTTCATCGGGATGGGTGTGGTGTACCGCAAAACGGGACTCCACGTGATACTGTTCATCTCCACCGTCGACCTCCTCCAGCCTCCATGGGCTACTGTTCATCCACCGTCGACCTCCTCCAGCCTCCACCTACGCCTGTTCATCCACGGGCTCCTGTTCATCCAGCCTCCACCGCGCGCTAATCCACCAGCTACTGTTCAACCAGCCCTCTCCACGGGCTCCTGTTCAACCACCCCTCCATGGGCTACTGTTCATCTAGCCCTCCACCGGCTATTGTTCAACAAGCCCTCCACGGGGTCGTCCTGTTCATCCAGCCCTCCACGGGGTCCTGTTCATCCAGCCCCAACCGGCTCGATCCATCGGGGTCCTGTTCATCCAGAGGCAACCACGGGGTCATGTTCATCCACCCCCACCGGGAACTGTTCATCCAACCCCCCCCCCCCCACAGCAATGCTCACTGTTCATCCAACCCCCCCCCACCCCCAACAACAATGCTCACTGTTCATCCAACCCCCCCCCCCCCAACAACAACGCTCACTGTTCATCCAGAGGCAACATCGATCGGCTTCAGTTAGCAGCACTATCAAAGGAATAGCTCGATCTGGTTCAGTTAACAGCCATCGATCGATCGCTCGGGTTCAGTAAGGCTTAGCCTGCAGTGCAATCGCTCGGGTTCAGTAGGCGAACGCCTCGCTCAGGTTCAGTTAGAGCCCAACGCCAGAGAGATGAGTTTGTGATGGGTACTTGGTATGTCTTGACTTGAGCGAAGACCTCCCCGGCAACGGCACCAGAAATGCTTCTTGATACGTCTTGAGCTTGCGTTGGTTTTCCTTGAAGAGGAAAGGGTGATGCAGCAATAGTAGCGTAAGTATTTCCCTCAGTTTTTGAGAACCAAGGTATCAATCCAGTAGGAGGCTCCTCAAAAGTCCCATGCACCTACACAAACAAACAAGAACTCGCAACCAACGCAATAGAGGGGTTGTCAATCCCTTCATGGCCACTTGCGAAAGTGAGATCTGATAGAGATAGTATGATAAGATAAATATATTTTGGTATTTTATAATATAGACTGGAAAAGTAAAGATGCAAATAAAAGTAGATTGAAAGCTTATATGATAAAAGATAGACCCGGGGGCCATAGGTTTCACTAGTGGCTTCTCTCAAGATAGCATAAGTATTACGGTGGGTGAACAAATTACTGTCGAGCAATTGATAGAAAAGCGAATAATTATGAGATTATCTAGGCATGATCATGTATATAGGCATCACGTCCGTGACAGGTAGACCGACTCATGCCTGCATCTACTACTATTACTCCACACATCGACCGCTATCCAGCATGCATCTAGAGTATTAAGTTCATAAGAACAGAGTAACGCATTAAGAAAGATGATATGATGTAGAGGGATAAACTCATGCAATGTGATATATACCCCATCTTTTTATCCTTGATGGAAACAATACAATACGTGTCTTGCTGCCCCTGCTGTCACTGGGAAAGGACACCGCAAGATTGAACCCAAAGCTAAGCACTTCTCCCATTGCAAGAAAGATCAATCTAGTAGGCCAAACCAAGCTGATAACTCGAAGAGACTTGCAAAGATAACTTAATCGCACATAAAAGCATTCAGAGGAGATTCAAATATTTCTCATAGATAAACTTGATCATAAACCCACAATTCATCGGATCTCGACAAACACAGCGCAAAAAGAGTTACATCGAATAGATCTCCAAGAAGATCGAGGAGAACATGGTATTGAGATTCAAAGAGAGAGAAGAAGCCATCTAGCTAATAACTATGGACCTGAAGGTCTGTGGTAAACTACTCACAACTCATCGGAGAGGCTATGGTGTTGATGTAGAAGCCCTCCGTGGTTGATTCCCCCTCCGGATCACTGGTAGAAAAAGGGCCTATTGTCCCGGTTGGTAAGGGCCTTTAGTCCTGGTTCCTGAACCGCGACTAAAGGGTCGGTACTAATGCCCTGGCCCTTTAGTCCCGGTTCAGTCCAGAACCGGGACAGATGGGCCTCCACGTGGCCTGTGCGCTGAGCCCAGTCAAGAGGGCCTTTGGTCCCGTTGGTGGCACCAACCGGGACCAATAGGCATCCACGTCACACATTTCGTAGCTTGGGTTTTGTTTTTTTAAGGGGGGTTGGGGGTTTTTGGGGTTAATTTAGGTGTTTCATATATTGTGTTAGCTAGCTAATTAATAGAGAGAAGTTTCCTCTCTTTTGTCCGTGCTTGGTCGACGCTATGTACTATACATACGTATATAGAGGACTAGCTAGACACGCTAGCTAGCTAGTAAGCAAATGAAGGAAACAGAAGATCATCATGAACATATATGCATACAGAGAGAAGTGATATCGACCACCTCTCCTTCTCCGAGAGATTGGTCGAACAACAAGTTCTCGTATATCTATCCGACACTACCGGCTACATATATACAATAATTATCTTTTACAAATATAATCTCCTAACATACGGACGTGTGGTCCACATAGTATTCTCCGTCTTCAGCGATCACGTGGTCAAGAAAGAATGCCACCAATTCCTCTTGAATTGCTCGCATGGCGATCTGGTGCTAGGAGTTCATCCCGCATCCGAAACATCTAATTTTAAGAAGGGGGTCAATACATATATATATATGAATGAATGAAACTCAACACAAATGATGGTAATAAAATAAAATTGTGAATATTGTTATTTACGCACTTCATATTGTTCGTCAGAGTAGCCCCGCTCACAGGTCGTGTGGCGGATGGACTTGCAAACGTAGTATCAACAGAAATCATTCCCTTGTTCCTGCCACAACCACTTTACAAGAAATAGAGGTCAATCAAACTGATAAGCAAGAATGCCAAATGGTATTGATGAAACTAGCGCTTGAATCACTAGGAGATGCGTGGAACATGCTACTATAGTACTTACTTTCGGGTGTCTAAATTCCAGCTTCTTGGCAGTCCGGAGCTTTTTGGTGAATTTTCTCCAAACCCTGCCATACAAAGAAAACAATTACTTGATATCAGAAATGAACAAAGTTGCTGATATGGTGGATAATGATCGATTTAACTTACTTCTCGAGCATTTGAGTCATGTCCGCATACTCCTTGGGATCTTTTCGTCTCGAGTCTAAGATAGTTACTACTCCCTGCTCAAGCTTAATCTCTAGGAGAATATAGTGGAACCTGCACACGCATGCATAACTCATCAATTACATTACTATAACCTGGACTAATAAGGGAAACCGAATATGCCACAAGACAGTAACACTCACTTGAAGTTGTAAGGAAAGAGTATTATATCTTTGTGTTCATTTATTACCAACGATCGTAGCAAGTTGGCCTCGGTATCTTCTGCATGATATTTAACCTTAGTTGCATCTATGAGATATGTGTTAATGAACCCAATATCACCCACTTGTCTTTTCTTCAATTCGGCGATCTTCAATCAGCATAATATAGTGAGGATAATTATAAATACATGCAATGAAAGAGCTGAGCTATATAGAGAGACTTAATGACAAAAGTAGTACTACTTACAGACAGTAGCAGGTGACCGTTGCTTTATCGAGGGCCAATTGATTGAAAAACTAAAAGAACACCTCAAATGGAACAGGCAACAGTTCAATTCCAACGAGGTCATGCTCCTTTTTAACTCTCACATACAAAGTACTCCTTCCCCCAGACTCTCTGCAGGTTTTCATGTACCAATCATGCAATCTTCGCATCATCGTTGATAGAGATCTTTCATCTTTGACGAGAGGCTTCTCGTACTCGTATCTTTGTATCTGCACCTCCAAGAAATCATAATATACATCGTCGGACAGGTAATCTCCAAGATTTCTATAACCGGGCACCATCCTCGGATCGACGATGTCGCTAGCGAGCACCTTGAGCGGGGGCATGATTGCTTGCTTGTTCGCCGAGCTGGGCAATTTGTTTCCCAGCTCGTCGTTCTTCATCCTTTGATCACGATGGTACTTCCCGACCTCTCCGCTTGGCAAATGCCTTTCCAATAATGCGTTCATAGTTGCCTTTCGGCGGAGACTTGGGTGGTTTTGTTAGGGCAGCCAGAGTGCGCTTCGCTTTCATCGGATCTACCTTCTCCTCCGGAGGTGGATGTCTCTGTGCTTTCAACCCTTGAAACCAGTCCTTCACTTCGGTTCGCGCGATCTTCGCGTTCTTCTCCGGGGTCATCTCGTATGGTAACTTCTCTGGAGTCTTCAGAGAAGGACCGAATCTGTATGTCCTCCCTCCTTTGGCTGTACTGCTAGACGCTGGCAGAGCAGACGGAGCGGATGTCTTCTTTCCTTGCTTACGAGGTAGAGGAGAAGGACTACGATGCGCCGAACCAGTCGGAGCGGCGGCGGGTCTCTTCCTCCCTTGCTGACGAGGCGGAGAAGGAGGAGGCTGGCTGCTCGGGCACGCCGGCGCAGGCAGAGAAGGAGGCGGAGTGCCGCCACGCGCCGGAGAAGGAGCCGGCCGAGTGCCCTGATCGTCACTCATCGGAGGAGGAGGCGGAGTGCCCTGACTCGCCGGAGGAGGAGGAGGAGGCGGAGGCGTCTAGTTCGGAAGGTTGATGAGATCCTTCCGCCATAGGAATGGAGTCTTCAGAGCAGAACCCAGCCGAGTCTCCCCTTCACCAGTAGGGTGGTCAAGCCGGAGGTCCTCAAATCCCTCCATTATTTCATCCACCATCACCCTAGCATATCCTTCTAGAATCGGTCGGCAGTGAAAAGTTGCGCCGGATTCAGTAGGATAAACAGAGCCAACAGCCGTCTTGACCTTCAAATTCATCCATTGCGTCATAAGGTGGCAATTTTGAGACTCTGTGATAGCATCCACGGGATAGCTGGCAGGAGCCGTCAAGGCATGCTCCGGCTGAAGCAGCTCGGTGGAAGCCACGCTGCTTTTCCGCTGAGATGGCGGGCTAGCTTTGGGGGAAGCTTCGGCAGGTCGTTTGCTGCGATTTGCTTCTCGTTTCTCTATCGCTTGTACCCTTGCATGCAGCGCCTGCAGTTCGGTCTACTGCACTTTCTTCCTCCTCTCCTAGCATTTGTAACCACATGCGTCCGAAAACCCAGCCTTCCACGAAACGGAGCCTGGCGTGCCTCGTGCCCGTCCAGGGTGCTCAGGATTCCCGAGGGCCATTGTGAGCTCGTCGTTCTCTCTGTCTGGAACGAACGTCCCTTGCTGTGCTGCTTCGATATATTGCTGAAGCCTCTTGACCGGTATGTCCAATTGATCATCCGTCCAAATGCACTTCCCTGTACAGGGTCCAAGGTTCCGCCAGCCCCAAAAGAACCAAGTCCGACAACGGTCTGGCCAGTTCATTGTCTCTGGTTCAATCCCTTTATCAAGCAGATCATTCTCAGCCTTGGCCCACTTAGGCCGGGCTATGAGGTAGCCACCTGACCCCGTGCGATGGTGAAGCTTCTTCTTCGCAACATTTTGCTTGTTTGTCGCTGACATCTTTTTACTCTTTTCCGATGTCTTGTGGGCCACAAATGCGGGCCAGTCATCTCTGATCTTCTCATATTTGCCCTTGAATTCTGGTGTCTCTTTTTTATCGACAAACCTATTCAGGTCTTTCTTCCAATTCCTGAATAGGTATGCCATCTTCTTCAGAGCAAAAGACTTGATTAATTGCTCTTTAACTGGCTTCTCCGGATCATCCTCTGGCGGTAGGGTGAAATTTGACTTCAGCTCAGTCCAAAGATCATTTTTATGCATATCATTGACATAAGACACCTCAGGGTCTTCGTTATTAGGCTTATACCATTGGTGGATGCTGATCGGGATCTTGTCCCTAACCAGAACCCCGCACTGAGCAACAAATGCCTTCTTTGTCCGGATGGGTTCAATCGGTTGGCCGTCGCGCGCGATTGCTATGATCTCAAACCTTTCATCCGAGCTCAACTTTTTCTTCGGGCCTCGTCTCTTTACCGAAGTTGTGCTCGATCCGGAGGGCTAGAAAAAAGTACAAAGACGAGAGTTAATTAATATGTGTACATACCAAAACAATGAATGCATCAATTAGCTAGTCAGCACAGGCTTAACTAATATATATACCTGGCCGGACTCGGTTCGGTCACCGGAGCCGTCCTCACGGTCTACTTCTTGCACCGGCATTGGGTCATGGGAGCCATCATAATCCTAGCCAGCTGCTTCTTCACCCTCTCCTTCCAGACCATCGGTGTTGTTGAGAAACATCAACGAGCAGACGGCATCACTTCCTTCTGCAATTATGTACCTCAACAACGCTATGTACCTCAAGAACGCTTCTTCTGCTTCGTCTCGGGGGTGTCCATAGTTTCTACAAATATTTACAACATGGCAATTATTATTCAAACATGACAGATGGATATATTAGTGGCAAACGTAGAACTAGCTAGCTAATCACAATAAGGAATCATATTAATTAGTGGCCTCGACGCTGCTTCTCTAGGGTTTCGGGTGGCCTCGACAACGCTTCAAGGGTTAGGGTGGCCTCGAGAACGCTTCAAGGAGGGGGTAATATCGACGCCCCCCGCCCCCCCACGTGTTGAAGCTATCGGGAGGGGGTATATCGACAATGATGACATACGTACATGGGAAAATAATATGCTTGTTTTTTCCTTCTTAAAAATACATGAAGTAGTATTGCTTGTTTTTTTTAAATAATGTTCAAATAGAAATTTTAGAAAAAAAGAATGATACGTCGGCGTCGACGTTGAACACTACATCTATGTCCCACAAGTGACGTGGGCATTGACGCCCGCGTCACTTGTGGGACGTGGATGTAGTGTCCGACACCGACGGCCACATGTATCTCACACCAATGATACTTGCTATTTAATTAGGGTTTCCTCTACCGCTCGGCGACCCTCGACGACCCTCTTTCCCGATAAAAAAAAAGAGGGAGAAGAAGAAAAAAAGAGGAGAATAAAGAATAGAGGAGAAGAACTCCTCTATTCTTTCTTCTCCTCTTTTTTTTCTTCTTCCTCTTCTTTTTTTATCCTCTTCTTCCTCTCATGTTCGATGACCCTCGACCCCGATAACATTTTTTTTGCCGATAACATTTTTTTCTCCGAGAGAGTTAGTGTTCCCGAGTGAACCGGAGGGGGACATTGGTCATATCAGATTCGTCATATTTTGTACAAATGTTCTATATACATACATCCATCGATATCATTCCATACATACATAGACATCTACATTATATATGAACAAAAAAATATCAAAATTCATCATACATACATCTAAAGTATATATGAACAAAAATTATAAACTTTCTCCCCAACTCATACATACATACATATATTTTGCAAAGGAGCAGGGTAAGGAAGGAAGGGGGAGGATGGGGCAGTAGCTACCTCTCCCGGCGGGATTGGGGAGGAGACGCGGGCGGCCGGTGTCGGGGGCGATGGCGACAAAGACGGGCTCGGGGTCGGCGAGGGCGAGGGGGACGGCGGGGCGCGCTCGGGGACGGCGGACGGGCTCGGTGGCGCAGGGGTGCTCGGGCGGCGGACGGGCGGCAGCGGCGGCGGCGAGGCAGGGCGCTTCGAAGCGGCGGACGGGCTCGGGGCGCAGGGTGCTCGGGGCGGCGGACGGGCGGCGGCGACGACGGCGAGGCAGGCACGCCGGGCGGCGGACGGGCTCGGGGCGCAGGGTGTCTGGCAGGCACGCTTCAGAAGCGAACGGCGTCAGCGTGGGCTCGGGGCAGGGCAGGGGCAACGGCGGCGACGGCGAGGCGCAGAGAGGGGTAGCCTGGCGGCGTCGTCGGGGCGGGATCGAAGAAACTGAACCAAAATTTTCACAAGTGCTGTATATAGAGATCGAGCATTGGTCCCGGTTAAATGGCACAAACCGGGACCAATGTTTCATTAGTCCCGGTTGGTGCCAACAACCGGACCAAAGGCCTCTTTTCAGCAGCCCAAAGGGCGGAAGCGGCGGCCTTTGGTCGGTTAGTGGCACCAACCGACTAAAGGGGGCATTGGTCCCGTTTGTGCCACGTAACCGACCAATGCCCTTTAGTCCCGTTGGTGCCACCAACCAGGACCAAAGGCCTTGCTCTAGCGCGGTGGTGGGATTTTTAGTCCCACTGTCGGTGTCAAAACTGGCGGATCTCGGGTAGGGGGTCCCGAACTGTGCGTCTAGGCGGATGGTAACAGGAGACAAGGGACACAATGTTTTTACCCAGGTTCGGGCCCTCTCGATGGAGGTAATACCCTACTCCTGCTTGATTAATATTGATGATATGGGTAGTACAAGAGTAGATCTACCACGAGATCAAGGAGGCTAAACCCTAGAAGCTAGCCTATAGTATGATTGTTGTTCGTCCCTGGGACTAAAACCCTCCGGTTTATATAGACACCGGATAGGGTTAGGGTTACACAGAGTCGGTTACAATGGTAGGAGATCTACATATCCGTACGCCAAGCTTGCCTTCCACGCCAAGGAAAGTCCCATCCCGACACGGGGCGAAGTCTTCAATCTTGTATCTTCACAGTCCGAGTCCGGCCAACGGTGATAGTTCGGCTATCCGGACACCCCCTAATCCAGGACTCCCTCAGTAGCCCCCGAACCAAGCTTCAATGGCAATGAGTCTGGCGCGTAGATTGTCTTCGGCATTGCAAGGCGGGTTCTTCTCCAAATTCCATATACTTGTCGAATAGTGTCCAGCTTCTGATAAATGTTGCGCTTCTTGGCTTCAATGCCCAATAATGGCCATCTTCCACGTGTTTGAATGAATGTGAAAAGCCAGGGTATTTTTACACTTATCCCCCTAGCTGCGCAAATGAGCCGCCTATAAAAGGGACGAGGATCTAGATCTGAGTCACACCATCCCCCCTCCGCGAGCTTTCATCGGAGCGCCTTTGACAAAAATCCATTCCATCATGGACAGTCGGCGCGGCTCCTCCTCTCGCGCTCCCAACCCTCAGCCTGGAAATTGGGAGAGATGCTCAGTCCCGCATAGCGAGCTAGTGACACTCCAAACCAAGGGATTTCTTCCCCCGGCCTTCATGGTCCCCGTTCGAGCCGGACTTGCCACCTACAAGGGCGGAAAGCAAGCGGAGAGTGTCCCCGATCCCTCTAAAGGAGAGCGGGTATGCTTTATCTCTTATCTAGTAAGAGGACTCGGATTTCCAGTTCATCCGTTTCTGCGGGGCTCTTGGAGTTCTACGGCCTCGCCAGCACCACCTTCGCCTGCCTCCATTTTGCACATCGCGGGCTTCTTGGCCCTTTGCGAACTGTTCTTGGGTGTCGAGGCTCATTTTGCGCTGTGGAAGAGATTATTCTGCCTTGTACCCCGTTCTCATGAGGGGTCAATATATCAAGTGGGCGGAGCCGAGCTATGGCGTATCGCCAGGACCGGATATCTATCCGAACCCGAAGAAGGCGTTCAAGACTGGCCTTCGAATGGTTTTATATAGAAGACGCCCGTTGCGGATCCTGTTCGATCGGTCTCCCGGAGCTCAGCAATGCTCCTTTGAAGAAACGCCTGAGTTGGCGCCCTCGGAGCTCCCAGAGGGAAGACGACAGGGACGTCCTTTACCTGATGAGCCGAATAAGATTGTTAGCTCATTCTGGACTGACCATGATCGGTGTCATGGCCACATGTATTATGCGGGGGGTGCAGCCACTCTAGTATAGGGGACACCCCATGTGGGATTTGAACAGGGAGGATGATGCCACCCGCCATGGCCGTAAGGGGCCGGGATCGGTCACCGATCTGGTGAAGATTTTGTCCGCGATGTACAAGGGAGAAGAGGAGGATTTTCTCCGCGTCAGTCCATTGAGCGGATTTTCTATGAACAATCCTCGAAGCTAGGTAAGCGGACATTTCTTTTTGTACACCCGATTCATATTCCCATGGTTAGGTATCTAATTTTGTGATTTTGACGCAGGAACTGCGCCAGGCCATGAAAGACATAAACAGCCCGCCTCCACAACCCGAGGATCCGGAACGGCTCCTCGATCCGGCCTCCCAAGAGGATCCGGACATATTGGTGGAGCTGATTGATGGGGTATATCACCAACTGAGCATCGATAATGCCTTGGTTGCCATTACAGCCTATTACCCCAGAATACTTCCAGCCTCACAGGTAACTGAGACCGAGGTCCCAATACTCTGATAATGACCCATCCGTGCTTATTTTTTATCACCGTATACCAATGGTGTTTCGCAGGGGTGCCTTGAGGCAGAGGCCGAGCTCAGGCGGCTAGCCAACAAGGCGCGAACGGCCCGCAGGCTAAAAAGAAGTGTGGTCCGGATCGAAACTCCGCCGCAACGATATGGCGCGTCACCATATTCCCAGGATTGATTCCTGGAAGGCGTACTAACGCTGGTGCTGTTTTCAGGAAAAAGAGCGCTCGCCGGACTAAGTCCGGAGAGGTTGCCAATCGAACCTCCGCCAGCCAGGTTCCAAAGCCGGGTCCAGAAGCGGAGGCGAGCACGAGGCGTGCGTCGGATGCTCCTCCGACAGAGGATGCCGATAGATTGTCCACCACCAACTCCGAGGTGGAGAGCGCCATGAATCATAGGCGCCGCTGGACAGTTCTTCGTGACGCATGTTTCTCCCAAGAGGCCTTGAATGCCTTCAATTCGGGAGATGCGCATCTCCGTGTCGCTCAAGATGGTCTAGCCAGAGCCACGGAGCAGTATGTAAAGGACATACGGGTGAGGAAATTTGTCAGTTATATATGCCAGTAGCCCGTGAGACTTAAAATAGTTAGAATAACTTATTTAAGGATCAATTGTTATGCAGGATCTTACAAAAAAGAATACCCGACTGTCCCAGGAGCTTGAAGAATGCAAGGCCCAACTTGAGGCCAAGACTAGCCGCCATGGGGAGCCACAGAGACCCCCTCTGGTAATATATGCTTCAAAAGATAAATAGTTTGTGAAGTGCGGCATGTGTGTAAATCTGACAATAATATTGCAGATGGCGCCGGACTAGATCCGGACAAGAAACAACTCTTGCGACGGTTGAAGGCCGGCGAGAATGTGCTTACAAGGGTGAGGCAAGAGAAAAATAATCTCCAAGATGCCAACACCCAGCTGGATGAGGAACTAAAGGATGTTCGTGCCCAGCTGTCTGACTCCGTGAAGGAGAATCGGCGACTTCGCCGCGGCATTTATAGTAAGTGCTTGAGCGAACTTTGAAAAAGAGTTCGGCGAGGAAGTCAATTAACAGAGTTATGTCTGTAGGTATGCTCACGGGTCGTCCTGAAGAAGAAATGCCCGGTTCTACGGGTGACCTTCTTCTCGAGCTATTTCAACCGCATTTAACGAGTTCGGCAGGTGATGAAAAGCGTCGCCAGGCCTTGTGGCCATCTATCTCCCTACCCAAGGCCTTGGAGAGCTTGCAGAGAACCTTCAGGAGCACGGCGGCGCTCCGACTATGGAAGATATCGGCTCTGTCGTCAAGGCGCCAGGAGGCTCGGGCCATGGTGAAGACGAGGTACACGGCGGACCCAAACCACATGGCCGAGGTCGGACCTGTGGGGCCCGACGGGAAGGAGATCCATGTGAGCTTAGTGTACGACCAAGTAGAGTTGGCCGCAAAGTATTCCCAGAAGGACTGTAAACTAGACAGCCTATTAGACAGCATTGAAGAGGAATACAATCAGTCAATTTGACTATGTAATATTTTAAAATGACATGTAAAATGCCTTCTATTCGGATTGTAGATCGTTTGTCGTAGCGGACCTTTTCGCTTCAACCTCGGGACCCGATAGTCCGGAGTGTGTCCGAATACCCTCGCGATTATGTAAAAACCGGGGCATGCGTGGAGACCAGGCGTAGGGGTCATGAGTGCTTTATCAGACAAGTGCCCAACTAGTTATGTTATATTACATGGTTATAAGAAACATCTTCCAGGGAGAATAGTTCCGTTAGGGGTTCCTTTCCCTGAGAGGCATGCCCTAAAGTGCAGGTCCGGACTGCGAAAAAAGCAGAAAAGCTTCTGGGGGCAGATAAATGAAAAATAAAAAATCGTCTTTTAGTTCACCGACCGAATATTCCCTTAAGAACGCTAGCTTTCGGCTTCACCCAGTCTAAGGTACGTGTCCGGATGACCCGGCGGTAACAATCGCAGAGGTGCTCCCTTTACCACCTAGTCGAACAATCGGGAACGTAGGGGTAAGCACAGGAGCCAGGCAACCCAGCTTGGCCAAAACATAAGTCATATCGATGCATATAATGGTGAATAAAAGGTACATGCAGAAGTGTGACACATGTGTTGGGCATAAAGCCCGTATAAATAAGCTTATGTTAAAGAAGCCCCCAGGTATAATTAGCGCGGATAGCGCGTCAAGTGTGTGCGAACAATGTGCGAACGAGCCTTTAACGACTTTGGGAAAAAAGGAGAAGGAGAGAAATAAAAGACAGCTTAGAGTATAAAATATAGACGGAGGAAGGAGACGAACTCAGAGTCCGGCGCTAGGCGTAGAATCTTCGGAGACGGGCTGCGTTCCATGGGTTCGGCTCGAGTCGGTTATCCGATGCGTTTCGCAGACGGTACGCTCCGCCGGTCAGGACTTGGTCGATGATGAAGGGAGCCTCCCATTTGGGCTTGAGTTTGTCTTTTTTCTTGTCCGGCAGCCGTAGTACTAGTTCGCCAACGTTGTAAGCTTTGGCCCGTACTTCCCTGCTTTGATATCTTCGATCTTGCTGCTGATAGAATGCGGAACGAGCTTTTGCCACGTCACGTTCCTTCTCCAAGGCGTCCAAGCTGTCCTGCCGATCGAGCTCGGCTTCTCTTTATTCGTACATGCGCACGCGAGGTGAGTCATGAATTATGTCACAGGGCAAAACTGCCTCTGCGCCGTATACCATAAAAAAATGGTGTGAATCCGGCAGTGCGATTCGGCGTGGTCCGCAGCCCCCAGAGTACGGAGTCGAGCTCCTCTACCTAGTGCGTGTTAGATTCCTCGAGGGACCGCACTAGCCTGGGTTTAATGCCGCTCATGATTAGACCGTTTGCTCGCTCGACTTGACCGTTAGTTTGGGGGTGATAGATGGAAGCGTAGTCGAGCTTGATGCCCATGTTTTTGCACCAGAGTTTGACCTCGTTAGCCGTGAAGTTCGTGCCGTTATCAGTGATGATTCTATGGGGGACGCCATAACGTTGTACTACCCTTGATATGAAGTCTATCACCGGTCCGGATTCGGCCGTCTTTACAGGCTTGGCCTCTATCCATTTGGTAAATTTATCCACCATGACCAATAAGTATTTTTGCTTGTGGGTTCCTCCTTTAAGGGGTCCAACAATGTCAAGCCCCCAGACCGCGAAGGGCCAGGTGATGGGTATAGTTTTGACGGCGGTGGGTGCCATGTGGCTTTGATTAGCAAAGAGTTGGCAACCGACGCATCGTTGGACTAATTCCTGAGCATCTTCCCGGGCCGTCGGCCAGTAAAATCATGTACGGAAGGCCTTGCCTACAAGGGCCCGGGCTGCGGCATGGTGCCCACCGAGTCCGGCGTGAATTTCAGCCAGGAGATTCCGCCCTTCCTCTTTGGAGATACACCTTTGAAGGACTCCGGTTGTGCTTTTCTTCTAAAGCTCTCCCTCATGGACCTTATAGGCTTTAGACCGCCGCACTATGCAGCGGGCCTCGTTTTGGTCCTCGGGAATTAGTTCCTGCCTAGTTAGGTAGGCTAGGAATGGTTCTGTCCACGGGGCAATGACTGCCATTATTACGTGGGCTGACGGTGTTATTTCGTTGGCGGGACCACCAACTATGTCGGAATGCTCGGTTTGGGGCAGTGCGGTTGGGTCCGGGTTGTTATTTCCGGACTCTCTTCCCATAGTACGGATGGCTTGAAAAGCCTCTCTACGAAAATGTTGGGGGAGACGGCATCGCGCTTTGCGCCAATGCGTGCCAACACGTCTGCTGCCTGGTTGTTATCCCGGGCTATATGGTGAAATTCGAGCCCCTCAAAGACATTTTTAGGACGGCATTGCGATAAGCTGCCATTTTCGGATCCTTGGCATCAAAGTCCCCATTTATTTGGGATATCGCGAGGTTCGAATCCCCACGCACCTCTAGGTGTTGAATGCCCATGGAGACTGCCATCCGGAGACCATGTAGAAGGGCCTCGTATTCGGCTGCGTAGTTGGAGTCCGTGTACATTATTTGAAGCACGATTGGACTGTATCTCCGGTTGGGGACGTCGAACGACGCCAGCCCCAGGCCGCCAACATTTTGGAGCCGTCAAAGTGCATGATCCGGTTGGAATATGCGCCGTACTTTTAGGGAGTTCGCTTCACCATTCGCGATGAAGTCAGCCAAAACTTGCGACTTAATAGCTCGTCGTGGCTTGTAGGTTACGCCGAATGGGACGAGCTCAATGGCCCATTTAGCAATCCGCCCGCTAAGCGCGGTTGTTTATAATGTCATTAAGAGGTACTTCGAGGCTACAAGTATCGAACACTCTTGGAAGTAGTGTCGCAGCTTCCGGATGCCATGAACACCGCGTATGCTATCTTTTGATAATGCGGTACCGTGACTTGCATGGAGTTAGGACAGTGGACACGTAGTAAACTGGTTTTGGAGAGGGAACTTGTGTCCGTCCGCTTTCGCTCGACAACGAGCAACGACTTACAACTTGATGGGTTGCTGCGATGTATAATAGCATTGGTTCGCCCATGTTGGGCGCGGCCAGGACCGGATTTGTTGCCAATATGGCTTTGATTTCTTCGAGTCCGGTCGTGGCAGCATCCATCCACTCGAAGTGTTCGGTGCACCGGAGGAGGCGATAAAGGGGTAATGCCTTTTCTCCTAAGCGGGAGATAAAGCGGCTTAGAGCCGCCACGCATCCAGTCAGTTTTTGTATTTGTTTGAGGTCTTTGGGGATATCCAATTGTGACAGAGCTCGGATCTTGGCTGGGTTTGCTTCAATTCCTCTACCGGATACAATGAAGCCCAAGAGCTTTCCGGCTGGTACACCGAAAACGCATTTTTCCGGGTTGAGCTTGATGTCATACGTTCGGAGATTACCGAATGTGAGCCTCAAGTCATCGACTAGGGTTTCGACATGCTTGGATTTGACGACCACATCGTCTACGTATGCCTCCACTGTTTTGCCGATCTGGTTTGCCAGACATGTCTGAATCATGCGCTGATATGTTGCGCCAGCGTTTTTGAGCCCAAATGGCATTGTGTTGAAGCAAAATGGGCCGTATGGCGTGATGAATGCCGTTGCGGCTTGGTCTGGCTCTGCCATCTTAATTTGGTGGTAGCCGGAGTATGCGTCGAGGAAACACAATGAATCGTGTCCTGCGGTAGCGTCGATAATTTGATCGATGCCAGGGAGGGGGAAGGGATCCTTTGGGCAAGCCTTGTTAAGGTCCTTAAAATCGACACATAGGCGCCAGGATTTGTCCTTCTTTGGTACCATTACCAAGTTTTCTAGCCAGTCCGGATGTTTAATGTCTCTGATGAATCCGGCCTCCAATAGTTTGGCTAGCTCCTCTCCCATGGCCTGTCTTTTGGGTTCGGAGAAACGCCGAAGAGCTTTTTTGACTAGCTTGAATCCTTTTAGGATATTTAGGCTGTGCTCTGCCAGCCGGCGTGGGATTCCTGGCATGTTTGAAGGGTGCCAGGCAAAAATGTCCCAATTTTCGCGTAGGAATTCTCGTGTGCGCGCCCACATCGGGGTTTAATTGTGCCCGATGGAGGCCGTTTTGTAGGGTCCGTTGGATGGACTTGGAATTTGACTATTTAAATCGCGCGGTTAAAAAGAGGTGGACTTGGATCTCTTATCGAGTATCACATCGTCCCTGTCCACCGTGGAGCGCAGCGCAGTGAGTTCCTCTGCCGCTAGGGCTTCGGATAGTGCCTCAAGGGCAAGTGCGGCTGTTTTATTTTCGGCGCGGAGCGCTATGTCCGGGTCACTAGCGAGAGTGATAATTCCGTTGGGTCTGGTCATTTTGAGCTTCATGTACCCGTGATGGGGTATAGCTTGAAAAATTGTGAATGCTTCTCGCCCTAATAGAGTGTGGTATCCGCTGCTGAACGGGGCCACTTGGAATGTGACCTCCTCGGACCTATAATTGTCCGGCGTGCCGAACACCACATCTAGTGTGATCTTTCCTATACAGCATGCTTCCCGACTGGGGATTATTCCTCTAAATGTTGTGCTGCTTCGCTCAATGCGGCTCCAGTCTATTTCCATTTTTCGAAGGGTTTCCTCGTAGATGAGGTTTAATCCGCTGCCGCCGTCCATGAGTACCTTGGTAAGGCGAAAGCCGTCCACAATTGGACTGAGGACCAATCCGGCTGGTGCTCGGGCTGTTTGGAACTTAGGTTCGTCACTGGTGTTAAAGGTAATAGCCGTGTCCCCATGGATTTATTGTTGCTATCTGTAGACTTCGCAAGGTCATGGAGTGTTTGCTTCCGTGATATTATTTGATGTGAAAGTCTTGAAGACTGTTAATACCGTCTTCGGTATTGCTGGGCTGGTGCTCGAGCTAAGAGCTCTTCGCCACTTTTGGCCACCGCCGTAGTATCCAACATGCTCTAAGGCTATGAATTGGAGTGGCGCCCTCAGTGCTATGAATTTTGCAGGGTCCATTGAGCCATCCCTCCAGTACGGTTCCATGCCCTTTGGGGGGTTTTGCTTTTTGGTATGTAACCCAGGTGCCTGGTGATGATGCACCCTTTTATTTCGGACTAGGGTCGTATTCGGGGCCGGATTATCCCAAAATTTGACTTCGGTTTTCCATGCGCTCTCCATCGCGCAGTACTTTCGTACTATGGATGCCAAGTCAGCAAAGCGTGTAATTTCACGACGAATTATGGCGTTTAGGATTCCCTTGTCCGTGCAATTATTGCAAAAGAATGAGATTGCGTCCTCCTCGCAGCAGTCCTCTATCCTGTCCATAACCAGGAGGAATCAGGCCCAGTAATGATGTACTGTTTCACCGGGCTCTTGCCGGATTTGGGATAGATCGCTTATGTTTGGGTGGGCGGGTGGAGTTAAATTCCGAACCCCGTCCGATCTAAGATTCAGGGGCCAAGAAGTTTCCGAACTTGGAAGCTTGGGTTCTTGGAGGTTGTTCAACGAATCTAGCCCGTTGCCTGACTTTAAGTTCAGTGCTTGAGTGGTGTCCTCCCCCCCGCGGGAATCCGGCATGGAGGGGTCAGGAATCCGGACATAGCTGGTCCGTAAGGTAGGAGAAGAGTCGTCGTATTGTTCCTCTACCACAGCAACGTGGTGGGTAGCCTGGGGAGAGTTGATCTCTCTCAGATCGGTTTTAGGCCCAATCTGATCGTAGTCCGTAGCGACTCCCAGGGCGGCGATGTGATCCAAGAGCTCGTTCAAAGAAGAGAGTTCCATCGGATCTAACTGCTCGGCGAGTTCCGAGTTAATGTGAAGATTGCTTTCGATGACCCGAGAAGTCATTGTCGGCGTGGCGGCCGAACAGGCGGTCATAAGAAAACCGCCTTGCCGGAGGGTTTGGCTGGTGGCCAAAGCTCCTTTAGCAAAAGTGTCGTCTTTAAAGACGGGATGAGGCATCCTTCCTGATAGCGACGGCACAGAGGAACTCTCAATGAAAGCACCAGTGTCGGTGTCAAAACCGGCGGATCTCGGGTAGGGGGTCCCGAACTGTGCATCTAGGCGGATGGTAACAGGTGACAAGGGACATGATGTTTTTACACTGGTTTGGGCCCTCTCGATGGAGGTAAAACCCTACTCCTGCTTGATTAATATTGATGATATGGGTATTACAAGAGTGGATCTACCACGCGATCAGAGAGGCTAAACCCTAGAAGCTAGCCAATGGTATGATTGTTGTTCGTCCTACAGACTAAAACCCTCCGGTTTATATAGACAACGGATAGGGTTAGGGTTACACAGAGTCGGTTACAATGGTAGGAGATCTACATATCCGTATCGCCAAGCTTGCCTTCCACGCCAAGGAAAGTCCCATCCGGACACGGGACGAAGTCTTCAATCTTGTATCTTCACAGTCCAGGAGTCCGGCCAACGGTGATAGTTCGGCTATCCGGACACCCCCCTAATCCAGGACTCCCTCACCCACCTCGCTAGTCAAGAGCTCCCTTTTGTTTATAAGCCCTGCTCTGTGTTCCCTTTCGAACTCCTCTGAACTGCTGGCTTACGGGCCTAATCGGACACTGCAATGCCTGTGGGCCTACTGGGCCTGCTGCGGGCTTGAATCACGTCCCATGGTTGGGTTTCTAGTCGTATTCTGGCCGTGCTGGCCCAGTAGGTGGCATTTTTTTTCTTTTTTGCTATTTATTTTTTCATTTCTACTTAGAACTAAATGCATATAGTTTTTTAGTGATTTCTTTTTTCTTTTAGGTCACAAAAATTATAAACTTTATGTTAGTGCCATTAGTTTTCAAATTTGAAAACACTTTTTTAGTTTTTTTATTTTCTTTGTTGCTTTATTTATTTTATTTTGTTTCTACTTACAACAAAATACTTATTGTTGCTATTTTTTCCATTTTTTGTTTTGTTTTCTGTATTATTTATTTTCTTCTGTTTTTTGCTTTATTTTTTAATTATTTTTGCTTTTAGGTCAAAATTATAAACTTTTAATCGTTTTCTAGTTTTTAATTCTTTTGTTTTGTTTCTACTTACAACAAAATTATAAACTTTCTATTATCTGCCATTAGTTTTCAAAAAATGAACATAGATGCACCTATAGAGAAAATTAGGCCTAAATTCATAGTTTTAAAATGAACTCAAAAAGTTGGCATAGCATGTGCATGTACAAAACGGACATTGGTATCATACTCGTGTGTTACAAAGTAGGCATGGTATCATCATAATAGTTATGGGAGAAAGTCTTCACTTTTTCTTTGCTTGTGTCATTTGCTTATTGCGCCGTAACCATGGATAATCTTCATTGTTTATCAGGATGCTTGGGTCCGCCTTGAACTTTGAAGGAGGAATTTCATGAAACTTTTCATACTCTTCTGACATGTCCTGTCTTGCCCTCCACTCCCGTGATGTCCCTTTTTCCCGAAAGAACTATGTGGCGCTTTGGCTCATCGTATGATGTATTCGCTTCCTTATCTTTTCTTTTCTCGGTCTCAGAGACATGTCCTTCACATAGATAACCTATGCCACATCATTGGCTAGGACGAACGGTTCGTCAGTGTACCCAAGATTTTTCAGATCCACTATTGTCATTCCGCATCGTGGGTCTACCTGCACCCGCCTCCTCGACAGATTGACCCATTTGCACTTAAACAAAGGGACCTTAAAATCATGTCCATAGTCAAGTTCCCATATGTCCACTATGTAACCATAATATGTGTCCTTTCCCCTCTCGATTGCTGCATCAAAGCGGACACTGCTGTTTTGGTTGGTGCTCTTTTGATCTTGGTCAATCGTGTAAAATGTATTCCCATTTATCTCGTATCCTGTATAATTAATACAGTCAAAGATGGTCCCCTAGACAACAAGTACAGCTCATCACAAACAGTCTTGTCAGCTCTGAGACGTGTTTCCAACCAACTGCTGAAAGTCCTGATGTGTTCACATGTAATCCAGTCCTCGCACTGCCCTGGGTGTTTGGAGCGCAGATCGTTCTTGTGTTCATTGACATACGGGATCACCAAGGTAGAGTTCTCAAAACTGTAGTGTGCTTGAGACCAAGAATATCCGTCCCTGCATATTATTGAGTCCCTTCCAAGCGTGCCTTTTCCAGTCAGTCTCCCCTCATACCGTGATTTAGGGAGACCTATCTTCTTAAGGCCAGGAATAAAGTCAACACAAAGCCCGATGACATCCTCTGTTTGATAGCCCATGGAGATGCTTCCTTCTGGCCTAGCATGGTTACAGACATATTTCTTTAGGACTCCCATGAACCTCTCAAAGGGGAACATATTGTGTAGAAATACGGGCCCCGGAATGACAATATCGTCGACTAGATGAACTAGGACGTGCGTCATGATATTGAAGAAGGATGGTGGGAACACCAGCTCGAAACTGACAAGACATTGTGCCACGTCACTCCTTAGCGTTGGTACGATTACTGGATCGATCACCTTCTGAGATATTGCATTGAGGAATGCACATAGCTTTACAATGGCTAATCGACGTTTTACGGTAGAAGCCCCTCAATGCAACCGGAAGCGATTGCGTCATAATCACGTGGCAGTCATGAGACTTTAGGTTCGGAACTTTTCTCCGCATATTTATTATTCCCTTTATATTCGACGAGAAGCTAGTCAGACCTTCATACTTGGGCAGGCATTCAAAGAAGATTTCTTTCTCTTCTTTCGAAGAGCGTAGCAGGCAGGACCTTCATATCGCTTCGGAGGCATGCCCTCTTTTCGTGCAAGCATTGCAGGTCCTCCGTGCCTCGGTGTATCTTTTGTCTTCCCATACACGCCCAAGAAGCCTAGCAGGTTCACGCAAAGGTTCTTCGTCACGTGCATCACGCCGATCAAGAGCGGACCTCTAGGTCTTTCCAAGAGGGTAGGTCCCAAAATATAGATTTCTTCTTCCACATGGGTGCGTGATTCTCGGCGTCATTCGAACAGCTAGTCCGTCAGACCCTTTCCAAAGATTACGTGTAAATCATTGACCATAGCAAGTACGTGATCACCGGTATGCATGGCGGGCTTATTCCGTGATCTGCCTCGCTTTGAAATGCTTGCCTTTCTTTCTACATTGATGGTTGGTCGGAAGAAATCGACGATGGCCCACGTACACATTCTTCCTACAGCTTCCTAGGTATATACTATCGGTGTCAAGTAAACAGTGCGTGCATGCGTGGTATCCCTTGTTTGTCTGTCCTGAAAGGTTACTGAGAGCGGGCCAATCGTTGATGGTCACAAACAGCAACGCCTTTACGTCAAATTCCTCCTTTTTGTGCTCATCCCATGTATGTACACCGTTTCCATTCCAAAGCTGTAAAAGTTCTTCAACTAATGGCCTTAGGTACACATTAATGTTGTTGCCGGGTTGCTTAGGGCCTTGGATGAGAACTGGCATCATAATGAACTTCCGCTTCATGCACATCCAAGGAGGAAGGTTATACATACATAGAGTCACGGGCCAGGTGCTGTGATTGCTGCTCTACTCCCCAAAAGGATTAATGCCATCTACGCTTAAAGCAAACCATACGTTCCTTGGGTCCTTTGCAAAATCATCCCAGTACTTTCTCTCAATTTTTCTCCACTGCGACCCGTCAGCAGGTGCTCTCAACTTCCCGTCTTTCTTACGGTCCTCACTGTGCCATCGCATCAACTTGGCATGCTCTCCGTTTCTGAACAGACGCTTCAACCGTGGTATTATAGGAGCATACCACATCACATTCGCAGAACCCTCTTCCGGGAGGCTCGCCGTCAACATCACCGGGGTCATCTCGTCGATCTTATACCGCAATGCACCACATACCGGGCATGCGTTCAGATCCTTGTATGCACCGCGGTAGAGGATGCAGTCATTAGGGCATGCATGTATCTTCTGCACCTCCAATCCTAGAGGGCATACGGCCTTGTTTGCTGCGTATGTACTGTCGGGCAATTCGTTATCCTTTGGAAGCTTCTTCTTCAATATTTTCAGTAGCTTCTCAAATCCTTTATTATCAGGCACAGCATTCTCTGCCTTCCACTGCAGCAATTCCAGTACGGTACCGAGCTTTGTGTTGCCATCTTCGCAATTGGGGTACAACCCTTTTTTGTGATCCTCTAACATGCGATCGAACTTCAGCTTCTCCTTTTGACTTTCGCATTGCGTCCTTGCATCGACAATGACCTGGCGGAGATCATCATCATCGGGCACATCGTCTGGTTCCTCTTGATCTTCAGCAGCTTCGCCTGTTGCAGCATCATCGTGCACATCGTCTGGTTCCTCTTGATGTTCAGTAGCATCACCGTATTCAGGGGGCACATAGTTGTCATCATACTCTTCTTCTTCGCCGTCTTCCATCATAACCCCTATTTCTCCATGCCTCGTCCAAACATTATAGTGTGGCATGAAACCCTTGTAAAGTAGGTGGGTGTGAAGGATTTTCCGGTCGAGTAAGACTTCAGATTCCCACATATAGGGCATGGACAACAAATAAAACCATTCTGCTTGTTTGCCTCAGCCACTTCGAGAAAATCATGCACGCCTTAATGTACTCGGAGGTGTGTCATCACACCGCATCCATTGCGGTTCATCTGCGTGCATTATATATAATTAAGTGTGTCAAAATCATTACAGAACATCATGAATAGATAATTAAGTGACCAAATTAATAGAAGTTCATCATCACATCAAAACCAAAGTACATACATAGCTCATCTAACAACATAAAGCTCTGCAGAGCATCTAAATTAATTAAACCATACATTGAAACTATGTAAAACATTTCAATGCGAAAACAAATGCGATCATAATCGCAACCAAGGTAACAACTGATCCAACGGCATAATGATACCAATCCTCGGTATAAATGGCATATTTTCTAATCTTTCTAATCTTCAAGCGCATTGCATCCATCTTGATCTTGTGATCATCTACGACATCCGCAACATGCAACTCCAATATCAGCTTCTCCTCCTCAATTTTTTTATTTTTTCCTTCAAGAAATTGTTTTCTTCTTCAACGAAATTTAACCTCTCGACAGTAGGGTCGGTTGGAATTTCCGGTTCAACAACCTCATAGATAAATAAAATCTATGTCACGTTGGTCGGCATAATTTTCATAAACAATAAATGAACCAATAGTTATGAAAAGATAATATATACCACATCCGAATCATAGACAGGATGAGGGCCGACGGGGGTGGATACCAAAACCATCGCACTATATAAGATGCAATAATAAAAGTAAGAAAATAATACAAGTATCTATCTAAACATACAAGTAAGAATATTTTCCTTTCGTAAAGAAGATAAGAACAAGAGGCTCACCACGGTGGTGCCGCGATGAGATCGGCGGGTGATCGACGGTGGTGAAGACGGGACGGGCGTGACGGACCGCTAAACCTAGACAAATATTGAGGAAAATGGAGCTTGGAGGTCGAGCTTGAGAGGAGAAAGCTTAAGTAGTGTGGCTCGGGCATTCCATCGAACACCTTGTGTGCATAGGAGGTGAGCTAGAGCACCACCAAGCCCTCTCCCCTCGGCGGCAGAAAAAAGCAGAGCAAAGTGCTCTGCTCTTACGTGAGGGGGTATATATAGGCACCTCATTGGTCCCGGTTGGTGGCATGAACCAGGACTAAAGGGGAGCCTTTGGTCCCGGTTCAAGCCACCAAGCGGGACCAATGGTGTTGGGCCAGGAGCGAGGCCCATTGGTCCCGGTTCCTCCCACCAACCGGGACCAAAAGGGCCAGACGAACCGGGACCGATGCCCACGAGGCCCCGGCTGGCCCCCTGGGATCACGAACCGGGACAAATACCTCCATTGGTCCCGGTTCGTGGCAGAAGCGGGACTAATGGGCTGACCCGGCCTGGACCATTGCCCCCTTTTCTACTAGTGGCTGAGCGCCGGCGAAGGCTCCAAGATGGGATCCCGCGGATACAGAAGGTTACGATGGTGGAAATAGTTTTTCGTGGTCGCCTCTGATGTTCTCGGGGTACGTGGGTATATATAGGAGAAAGAAGTAGGTCGGTGGATGCCCGAGGGGCCCACGAGATAGGGGGCTCGCCCAGTAGGGGGGGCGCCCTCCACCCTTGTGGCCTCCTCGATTGCTTCTTGACTTGCACTCCAAGTCCTCTGGATCACGTTTGTTCCAAAAAGATCGCTCCCGAAAGTTTCATTCCGTTTGGACTCCGTTTGGTACTCCTTTTCTTCGAAACACTGAAATAGGCAAAAAAAAACAGCAATATGGGTTGGGCCTCCGGTTAGTAGGTTAGTCCCAAAAATGATATAAAAGTGTAAATTAAATCCCATAAACATCCAAAACGGGTAATATAATAGCATGAAACAATCAAAAATTATAGATACGTTGGAGACGTATCACCCACCACATCTATGATGATACCGGATTTTGTCACAATTATCGCCATAGAAGTGTCATAAATATGATAGAAAAAATTTCGTTCGGCCCAAAATGTCACGGATGTGTCTTTTTTTGTAGTGGATGGGGACCAGAGGGGAAGGGGAGGAAATGTAACGCCCTAATCAAATCCACCTGCTCACCCATTGGTCCATCACTGTTGAGCATGTAATCTAGGCTAGCCCCATAGACCAACAGTACTCTTTTTATGCGCATTTTTTCCTCACTCGTGCGCACACATGATTAACTTTTCTCCATCGGTCACCCATCCTCAAATTGCTCCAAGGCAAACACCCTAACTTTGAGGTTTCTTTGGGATGGGCTCTCGAAAAAAAGGTGCACCTTGTTAATATGATTAGTTTATCATTCCTATTAAGCCGGAATGTCACAGGAAATGAGGACGGCTAGGGTTTGTCCCTCACCGTTCGGCTTTAATAGCCAGGTGTATGGCTCCTCTAGCGACACACCGATGTGGCGCCATGAATAAGTGCACCAAACTGGTGAGCTCCAGCCTCCAGGGCAGACGATTGGTTTCCCCAAGGGCCCATAGGCTAGTCTGACGTGGTGGACGCGTCCAAGAGCGTTGGGTTGAAAGTGAGGCGTATTGGATTTCTCAGTCATATGGGGTAGATTAGGGGGTCTGGTTGGATTTTGATTATCTGTCCGGCTTGTCCCATTGGACATATGAAGATGAATTAGGAGGTCCAATTGAAGATGCTCTTAGGTTACTACTATCTAGTAGTGTGTTAAGTATATACCATCGGACCCTGTAAAGAAACAAAAAGAGCGTAGTCACCGTGTTGCCGATAGGCTCGATACATAAATTAGCAACGTGAGGAATCCTCATAAATGTGGATGATGCCGCTTGGCGGCCATCCAACAGGCCACCATGGTAGCTGAGGGAACGGGCTCGTCACAAATGTGGTAGCCGGTTAGCGATCACGTCGCCCCCTCACCGGTGATCTTCTGTGCCGGTGGTGCTGGTCACGGGCATCATCACTGCTTCAAACCTTGTAGTGATGCGACAAGGAAGAAGATGAAGCTTCCTAGCCACGCAAGTGGTTGGGTTTGGAACGTACTTCAAACGGGGCCTCCACAATGTCCATTTTCTTTTGATAAAGATAACGTCCACATTTGAGGACCATGGGTCATTATTTGATTGAGCTTCATAAATATTGACAATCGCAACACATAGATAACTCTACTAGAGTTTCTTTATATGTGTTTATCACCGTACCAACGGTTCTTATGCACAAACGACACGTCTTCTAGAGTTGCTTTTAGCTACCTATACCACCACTGGCATTTTCAAATCATACAAAGGGTGGGGGTCATATATATCATAGTCATGTGGAATTTCATGTGGCGAATCTTGTCGCCTCGATGTGAAAGTTTGTCAGTTACTGATCGAAGAAGCGTACCTGCATAAGTACGTACTCCATCTTAGAGAAACCGATGCATGCACCATTACCAGCATCTACATGCACTAGATAGTGTATGTACTCAACCTAATTTGCAATATAGACTGAACATGCATGTGATTCAGATTTCAGGACCGGAATATGTAGTTCATCTCACCAAGTTGAGTTTCATTTCATATGTCAAAAATACCAAGATTTGTTATTAGTTTATTACAACTGTAGTACACTAATTCACTATGTTGTGGTACATTAAGTATATGCTACTAGTGACACTCTTGCCGACAGTCTTGAGAGCATAAATTAACAACACGAGGCATCATCATAAGCTTATTATTGTTACTGGAGAGTGATACTAGACCGCGCCAGTATATGCATTAAAAGATCGTGGTCACTATGTTATTATGGCCGGAGATCTGTGAACACGTAGAGTGACCAAATTTAATCGATTAGCTTCAAGTGGATTTCCCAGTTGACTGTTGTGCACCAAAAGATCCTGCCAGAGACTTTACATGAGCCCTGATCTTGACTTGCCTCCTTCACAAAGGAAAGGGAAAAGGAAAGAATAATCCCGCAACAACAAAAAAAGGAAAGCAGAAAAATAGAGCAGAATATGAATCATGCCGGCTGCCCTTGACTCCTCTTTGAAGTTATGCAAGCCCAAAGCTAATCTAATCACACACATAAAAATATAACAATACAATATTCCATAGATCATAGTCCCAATCATGCCATATAAAGTTGGCAGTTAATCATATACAACTACATATGAATTAGCGTGGCCACACGTTGATCGTTAATTTCCTACTCTCATGGTCATGGATATTTTTGAAAAATATTAGAGAGAAATTATGGAGAGGTTTGGTGCATGCATGTGTGGTGCTCTAGGCCGTTGCCGTCCCAACAGATGGCGTGATGTGCACTTGTCTTGCATGAGTCACCGATTTAATCTGAGTAACCCGCATGATTAAGTCGTTCAGTACAGTGGCTGTAGGAGAGCTAGTTGTTCGAGCCATGCATGAAAACTAAATAATTAACACTTCTGTTTCTGTACAACCCCTAAACACAAGAAGAGCTGAGATTAATCCGTACCTTTTCATATTAAGGAGCATGATGGTCATATTCAAACAAGTTTCGTGTTTTTTTTTTTTTGAGTAACCGTTGTACGTAGCGTACGAACGCCTAACCGGCCACGGGTGCGCGGCGGCCAGCCCATTTAATCCTTCTTTTACTGGCAACCCAGTAACATTGAAAAAATTATGCACGCAAGGTGATTCAAACTCGGAACTTCCGATTCTAATAAACAACGCGGTCACCAATCGGGACAACTTACATTAGTGTGTAGTTTCCATTTTTCTTCTTCTTGTACACAACGAAGTAGCATGCTTGGCCGGCCCAACAGGCCCGATGGCGTGTCGGACCGTGGCCGCCTCATTTTTTAATCCATTTTTATTTTTTTTCGTCCTTTCATTTTTTTCCCTTTCTTGAGTTTATCTTTTTTCGTGCATAATTTTCAGCAACTGTTGGGAATTTCTTAGCAATTTTCATAAAATTGTTAATGTTTTTAACATTTTCATAAATAATTTGAAATTCCAAAATTATTGATAAATTAAAAATAAATGGTTAGAACATAAAATTTTGTTCAGGTTGGTTCATAATTATGGAAATTTCATATTTGAAATAAAAGAAGCATTGAATTTAAGAAAACTACGTGCTCACAGATGCAATCGTCTGGACTAGTCCTGCAACCTATTCTTAACTGGTGTTTTTTTGCACTATGGATAAATGACCCTAACTTTTTGCGGTAGCCAGGCATGGACATAATAGGCATCCATGCCTGATTCAAATGAGTTGCGACACGTGTGGCCATTATATAGGATGTTATTCACCGAAATAGTTCAAAAATATCAGAAACTTGTCTTATGAAAGTACTCGTTGGCATGGTGGCATGAAATGGTGATACATGGTGATGGGAAAAAATAGTACATTTGACGGATGTCGAAAAATGAGGTGTTCACGAATAGACCTGAACACCCACTGTCTAACATGTTTTGTTTGTACACCCAATGCATGCCCATGGTAGGCATATATGTCTAATTTGAATGAATTCGGGCACCGTTTGCATGTTGCAACATGTCCGGCCATTTATCAGCCCTTTTTCACCGAGAAAACTTCAGAAAATACAAAGCTTGTCGAAAACGGAAACATCCTGGCATGATGGCATGAATTGGTGATACAAGGAAAATTGAGGCTATCTAACGGATGCAAAATATAAGGTGTTCACAAACAGACCCTTCTGGCCACCCGAACACCCTCTGTATAACATGGTTTTTGTTGTACATGTGATGAATGACCCTAGATTTTTCTACCAATGGTGTGTGTGCCCATAATAGGCATCCATGCCTGGTTTGAATGAATTCGGACACCGTTTGCACGTTGCGACACATTTGGCTATTTATCGGCCTTTTCACCGAGAAAACCCCGGTAAATATATAACTTTTCGAAAGCGGAAAAAACTTGACATGGTGGCATGAATTGGTGATACAAGGTGATGGAAAAAATTTCATCGAATTTGAAAAAGCTAATGAATTTTTTAAAAATCATGAGATTTTAAAAAAATTCAGGAAATTTGGAACAAAAATGATCGCAGAGATTTGAAAAGAAAAACAAAAATGAAAAAGGTGTAGGGATTTGTAAATTCACGAATTTGACTAAAAAGGAAAAAAAGAAAAAAGAAACTAAAACCGGAAAAAGGAAAATAAATAAATAAATGACCGGCGAACAAAAAGTAAGAAAAAAAGTACATTGTACAACAATATGTAGGCTTCTCAGTTGGTTGTCGCATGTAGTTGTGAACATTGAGGTTGCGTGTTCGAATCCCATGTGGGCATCCCATTTTTGAACTCTAGGGAAAAAAAGTGTAGCAAAAGGAAAGTGTAAAATGGGCCGGCCCATGATGGAGGAGAGGCGGCCAGGACGTGCAAACGCGTATGTATACGTCCCGAGACCCATACGAAGGTGGGTATACGTTCCTTTCAAAATACCATTATGCCCTTATACGTTTTGTGGAGGGGGTTGTACCGAAGCGGGACTCATTAATTAATTAATCTCACCTAATGAGGCTGCCTTTTTCATGGTAGGGCTAGATAGTACTGATTCTTTAGACCATCTATTGCTTGTTCACAGAATATTGATTAGGTGGTTTGTGCTGGTTAATTAAGGTAGGTAGTTTGATTTGGCTTCGATGATGACATGTGCTAGAGTCTATGAGATTGGACAGGCGCCATGTATTGTAGCATAAGCTTTTGTATGGGTAAGGTGATAACAATAAACTGAAGAACAACGTGCAGCTGTTAATTTGTTTTGTTCTGCCGCTAAGCTCTCTAGCTAGCTAGCCATTGGCATGTTTTGTCATGGTGGAATGAAATTAATGTACATGTTGTTTTCACTAAAGATTGTTAGCTTCTGATCAGGGTTTAATATATTCAACAACCGTGCATGCAATCTAGATTCTAGAAACAGAATCATTGAGTGGAGAGTGAGCTTACCGACTAATAATTCAGTGATTGATTTCTCAACTATTGAAGCTCCTGTTCTCCGAAACTAACGAATAGCCGGTCATGATTTGATGGAATGTTTGCTACTCCCTCCGTTCTAAATATAAGTCTTTTTAGACATTTCAAACGGACTACACATACGGATGTATGTAGATTTATTTTAGAATGTAGATTCACTTATTTTACTCGTATGTAGTCACCTGTTTTGATCTATAAAAAGATTTATATTTAGGAATGGAAGGAGTACACAGTATACTCCATAGAAAATGCTATCGCGTCACTAGCTCATTACAGAGTACAGTTCGTATCAAGCGATTTGTTCAGTAATTAATTAATTAGCTGGTGATCCAAATGATGCCACCTCAAATGGAGTATAGTATATCAGTCGGAGCCATTATTACTGCTCCATTAAAGGACGCGCACCCGTCGCAACCACCTTTAAAAATATAATTAGGCAGAACATGACAATAGAAGCAATAGAACCAATAATATTCTGGCGTTGCAGCAAGGTGCATGGGAATCGTGCATGCCGTGCCGGTTGCTTCCCGTGAAATCCATCTCGAGCTGACGCCGACCCTGAGATATCACTGTAAGCAGGCTAATTATATCACTGTAAGCTGCTGCCCTCCTTGTTTAGTGGCAAGACAACTCGACACGGGCCCAGGTATCATTCGGGGAGGGGGGGCGGCTGACCAGCGAAGTGTCGGCACGGTCGCACCGGCAGGCAGCTAGTTGCGGCACAGCTTGCCTGGGTGGAATTTTGTCAAACGGCATAGAGAAATTTGAGGGGATGATGGCGATACGGCTTGTCCCCCTTGAAAAAGGGATCAAGTTTTCCACGGGTGAATGAACCAAAGGTGATGCCTGCAAAAGGAGCATGGAAACTATTGTCTTCCTAGAGCACAAGGAGAAACCGGATAAGTCAGACAGGATCATCATCATCCTCATCATGGCGAACAGTTTTGGATGGAATGATCTAGCCTAGCCGCCGTGTTCGTGTGTGTCGCGTCCCGGATGAATATGGCCATGGGAACAGCAAGCTGATCAAATCATCTGTACGTCTGGCTCTCGGGTGTGCATGTACCTATGATCTGCCCGGTCTTAATTTTGGTGGTGCTATCCGACCTGTTTCAACACAAGGATCTGCCGATCATGGTCTGCATGAGCCAATCAAGGAATTTATTGGAGGTTGAAAAATCTGAGATCGAACGCGTCGTCCATCCCTCTCACGTACTCTCAGTGCCAAGTGTGTGCTCTACGACGATGTACGAACTTGGCTATTTGTAAAATCTGGCTGGGCTCATTTTGTCGCCGTGAGGAAGAAAGAACGGACGACGTCGGAATCACTTCTTTTCAACTTTTCTCCACGGGCGCAAACCATTGTGAGTCTGTGACTGACATGTATCAGCTGGTTTTGTAGTTACTGTACTTCACAACTGCTGCGCCACATCGACCGGGCCGTCGGCCCCAGTCCGTACGTCGCTGGCGCTGGAGGTTGTCGTCGGAGAATTAAAAGAGAGTGCCACTACCACAGCCACGTCGATCTCAGACGTGCATGTCGCGTGGCCACAAAACTTGCATGCACCTTTCTTCAGTCTTAAATTAATGTGCCTTTTCTCTCACACTCTCCGAAGTTCGATCGGGTAGAAAAAGAAGAGAGCAACTAATCAAGGAGTACTTATTCCAGAGCCCCGCAATGGTTACTTGGGGTTGAGCTGAGAGCGTTCCGGAGCCCCGCAATGGTTACTTGGGGTTGAGCTGAGAGCGTGCCACTTGGCACATTTTCAGCCGCCGCCACGTCTCGAGCTATGGACGCTCCCTCCGTATTTTTTTTTCTCTACACGTTACGGCTTTTAGATGATTTTTTCTGTCTTTTTTCGCCTTTACGGTTTTTCCCTTGTTTTGGAAAAAAAAATCGAAATTTTCTTTTGACGCGAAAGATCATATTTTTTTTTCTTTTTTTCCTTCTGTGAGAGGCATGAATTTGCTTCCGTGAGAGGCATGGTTGTGCCTCTCGGAAAAGAAAAAAACATGTTTTTTTCTTTAACGAGAGGCATGGATTTGCTTCCGTGAGAGGCATGGTTGTGCCTCTCGGAAAAGGAAAAAAAACATGTTTTATCTTTTTTTTCCTTCTGTGGAAGACACGGATTTACTTCTTTGTGGAGGCACGGGTTGGAACAAATAGGTTTCTTCTCTCTTCGTAAGTTTATTAAATCCAAATTGTCATTCTTTTTCTAATGATTCTATCTCACCATGCATAGCTGTCATCCACCTATTATTATCACTAGAAATAATAGCCTTGGGATATGATTACTGTTCAATTTCTTCTACCACGGATAACGTATAAGAAATAACATTGCACTCTTCAATTAACCTTGGGCGTGCATCAGTACCGGTCCGCCTAACTCTGTCACCTGCAACATTCCAACTTGGTGGAACAATAGGCTGATTTGGAGTGACATACTAATTATCAACAACAGATTCATCATGTGCATCAGTGTTTTTCTTATCAGATGTATCACTTGAGTCAACAACATTGTCCACCTGAACCATCAGTTGCTGCTCATTTTTAACAGGAACCTTAGTGGATGGAATTGTTGGGAATTGAAAACAAAAAAATGTCCTATGAAATTAAACCAGGATCACTATGTTTGCCATGTTTTATAGACAATTTGCCAAGGTTTTGCCATCTTACCTACAAAACATAGCATTTTCTGAAATTGTTAGTACTAGCCCAAGCCAAATTGGACATAAACTGTTATAAAAAACTTGACAAATTTTTCCTTTTGCATCATGACATTTTTATTGTAATCATCATGGCAAATTTATTGTATTGACCATGGATATTTTATTGTATTGACCATGGCGAATTTATTGTGTTGACCTTGGAAATTTCAACTTGTGTCTTCCATCGCAACTTTATATTTTCTTTTAATTTCATAATTCATGCCAATTCTATAAATTATGTAACGTTCACATGGCAAAAGCTAGAGTAATTCTTTTCGTTCATATGATAATTTTATGAATTTTTGTTTTCATATCTACCACTTTTTTGTCAGCATGGCAAGTTTCAGAAAAATCCATTATGTTCACATGGCAAGCTCACAAAATTCTTTACTGAAATCTCTATCTATAGCACTGCAATTTTATTTTGAAGAGCACCACAATATAGAAATATGGAATTTTTAAATCTATATCATGGTAAATTTATTTTTAATGGCATGGCACTTTTTAATATTTTGGATCATGGCAATTTTCTTGTTTGATTTTTTGTTATGACAAAGAAAATATAGAGCATGGCAATTTAAATATTAGGATCAAGACACATTTATTATTAATGTCATGGCCCATTTATTATCTCAATCATGACAAATTTATTATTTGATTTTTATAAAAATAAAATATAGAACATGACAATTTTAATATTTAGATAATTGCTTCTTTATTCAATGCCATGCATTTTTTTTGTCCATGGAAATTTCCCTTCTATTTTTATATTTTCAATTTTGAATCATTTCCATTGGATACTAATTTGTGTTGTCATTGCTACTCAAACTAGACAAGCACGGCATGTTAATATACATTTTTTTAGTGTATGCTGGCAATTTTATATACGTCATTTTTTAGTTAATACAGAAATTCGCCATGTATGATTTTATTTGATGGCATTTAAGTGAAAATACTATTTCTTTTCACATGGTAACTAGGAGTTTTGTTGTACTTATATTTTCTTCCGAATTTGAGTTGTGGTAGTTTGTATATTTTCTTCTAAATGTTTAGCATGCCAAATTCTTTATTCATTTTTTTGGAAGTACAATACCTGATCAACATGAACATAAAGACTTTTTTATTATGTACATGATGGCATTTTTGTGTGTTACTGAACTATTTAAAATAACTTCCAAATACGAGTATTTGCAAATTGATGTTGCATCATCCCGCAATTTGATGTTGCATCACCCCAAAAATGGGGGTTTTTTTTGGGGCCCAACTGTTGGCTCAGAGACGTATTTACTTTTGGCGGTAACTTTTGTCGGAATAACTCCAGTGCTGACGTACGCAGCTATTGGCGTTGAATGATCTAAAAAAAGCTACTGTATTGGTGTTCAAAATAAAACAAACAAATATTTCACGGATAACTAGTGACTTGAGAGGGCACGGAAGCACAGAAGCATGAAAGACATTTCCGAAAAATTTAACTGTCATGAATCTAATACTCCCTCCATTCGAAAATACTTGTCGGAGAAATAGGTAAAAAATGATGTATCTAGAACTAAAATGCGTCTAGATACATCCATTTCTCCAACAAGTATTTCCGGACGAAGGGAATATAAATCTTGATAGAATCCATGTGCATGCACAAAAATAATCGAGGGTCAATATATTAAACCAATTCACGCGGTTTGGCTTGTTGGCTATGATGCACAACTGCCCTAGAAGTGTGTACATCTGTGTAATTTGCTCATAAACTACAATTAACTGAAAGTAGCTACCCTTCAAAAAAACTGAAAGTAGGTAATTTGTTCAGCATGCAAGATGAAGTAAGCTAACTCGCCTATACATTTGGAAAATGCTATAGATGACCTGAAGTAGCACTAATTTGCGACCCCTGTCTCCTATAAAATGGAGGGAGAAAGAAAGAAAATGTATTTTTAAAATGAAAGGGGGGATGAACTCTGCTCTTGGCAGGGCAGCGAGAATGTAAGACATATGATTTGGGAACTGCTCGACACCCCTAACCCGGGGTGTGGCTATCTCATTATATAGAGGTACCTAAGGGGTACAATACAATGTTACAATACAGATATACATAGTCTACGTATATACAGTCTAACACCCTCCCTCAATCTTAACTATGTCCTGAAGTACAAAGCAAGTTAAGATTGCGCCTACAGCCTATAAACTGTGGTTGTGGAAGAGGCTTCGTGAAGATGTCAGCAAGTTGATCCTTTGACGAGATGAACTTGATACAGAGTAGCTTCTGTGCAACACGTTCCCGAAAAAAGTGATAATCCACCTCAATGTGTTTTGTCCTAGTATGAAACACCGGGTTAGAAGAAAGATATGTAGCACCAATGTTGTCACACCACAGGACCGGAGGACGAGCTTGAGGAACACGCAACTCTCTCAACAGAGACTGTACCCATATGATCTCAGCAGTTGCATCAGCAACAGCTTTGTACTCAGCCTCAAGATTACTCATGGAGACACAGCTTGCTTGCTTATGAGCATTCCAGCGATCAAGTTAGGACCCGAAATACCGCATAACCCCCCGTGGATCGCCTGTCATCCGGACTACCAGCCCAATCTGCATCAGAGAAAGCCGAGAGCTCATACGACGGTGCAGACTGAAGAAGCAAACCATAGGAAGCAGAAGACTGACATAGCACAAAATACGCTTCACGGTGACCAGTGAGACGTCCCGGTGCATGCAAAACCGATGACACGGTTAACGCATAGGAGATATCAGGCCTGGTAATAGTAAGGTATTGCAGACCACCAACGATCTCATGATACTCGGTAGCATCATCGACGAGAGAGTCACCATCAAGAGCGCATAACCGATCAGTGGCAGACATCAAGTGTTAACATGTTTGCATTTGAGCATTCCAGCACGACGCAACAAGTCCAAGGAGTACTTCTTCTGAGTGAGAGTCAAACCGGCAGAGGGCCGTGAAACCTGAAGACCAAGAAAAAAAATGAAGAGCACCCAAATCCTTGACAACAAAATCATCACGGAGAGCAATCACAAGGCGATCAGCAGCAGCAACAGAGGAACTGATGAGGATGATATCATCAACATAAACCAAGATATACATCGTAACCTCGGGGCGCTGGAGGAGAAACAATGGCGATCAGCGAAGGAGGGAGTAAACCCAAGAGCCCGAAGAACAGATCCAAGGCGAGCATGCCATGCACGAGGAGCCTGTTTGAGTCCATACAATGCCTTAACCGACGACGAGATAATGAGGACGGTCGGATCAACAAAACCAGGTGGCTGACGATATAAACCTCCTCCTCCGTAATGCCATGTAGAAAAGCGCTCTGCACATCAAGCTGACGAAGGAACCATCCGCGAGTAACCGCAAGAGACAGTAGTAATCGAATGGTAGTAGGCTTGATGACTGGACTGAAAGTGTCTTCATAATCAAGACCATACCTCTGTTTGAATCCCTTGGCAACTAACCGTGCCTTGTAGCGTTCAATGGAGCCATCAGCATGTCTCTTGACTTTGAAAACCCACTTGGAATCAATGACGTTGACACCAGACACTGGAGGAACAAGACGCCAAGTATCATTCTGTTGGAGGGCCTGAAACTCTTGTTCCATTGCAGCACGCCAATGAGGAATACTCAGTGCAGCCTGAAAGTGACGAGGCTCTGCAGTGGGATCACCAGCAGTGTGAGCCATGCACGCAGCAAGCCACGCAACCGTGTCATCCGTCCACTCCTTCGGACGAAAGACACCGGACTGGCTCCATGTGCGAGGACGAAGAGTGACAGCAGGTTCAGCTGGCAAAGACGGTGCAGCAGAGGATGTTGACGAGGCCGGCACCGAGTCCGGCGAGTCGGTCTCACCGGTGACCGAAGCAGGGCTGTTCCGCGACCCTGGCGCCAAGGCGGACCGGGCCGGAACAGGTGACGAGGCCTCCGGGCTAGCGGCAGCAACAGCCGGCCCGGGCGAGAGACCCGCCATTGGCCCGAGCGAGCCACGTGAAGCTAGCGCTGGCGAGGCCTGCGAGCCTGGCGAAGCTGGCGCTGGTGAGGCCTGCGAGCGGGGCGAAGCGGGCGCTGGCGAGGCCGCTGGTGCCGACGAGGCCGAGCCAGGCAAGCCCAGCGCCCGTGGGGCCAGCATGCGGCCGGACGGGGCCAGCGTGGAGCCAGGCTGACCCGGCGCCCGTGAGGGAGACTCCATAGGCAAGACAGGGACGGGTTGGCGGGTGCCGCTTGTCATGCATGGCGCATGCACGTCCCGACCAGGAAGCTCATCGGTGACCTGTTCATCAAGTAGCTCGAGCCGGGCACCGCGTCCAATACCTGCAGCATGATTAGGAAGCAACGCAGGGGCATATGCAACATCCACAAATTGATCAGGCGTAGGTGTGGACACAGGCACCGGTGGTGTAGAAGTGGTAAAGTTAGTCGGAAGTGCACGAAAAGGGAAAACATTTTCATCAAACACCACGTCACGAGAGATGTAGACGCGGTTGGTAGGAACATCCAAGCACTTGTACCCTTTGTGAAGAGAACTATACCCGAGAAAAACTCACTTCTTAGACCGAAAGTCTAGCTTGCGTTTGTTGTATGGACGTAAGTGAGGCCAACAAGCACAACCAAACACTTTGAAAAAAGTGTAGTCTGGAATCTCATTATGCAGAAGTTCAAGAGGGGTTTGCATTTTCAGAAGTCTCAAGGGGAGCCTGTTTATGAGAAAACAAGTTGTGGAGAAAGCATCACTCCAGAACCGAAACGGGACGGAGGCATGAGCGAGCAAAGTTAGAAGTGTAGTCTGGAATCTCATTATGCAGAAGTTCAAGAGGGGTTTGCATTTTCAGAAGTCTCAAGGGGAGCCTGTTTATGAGAAAACAAGTTGTGGAGAAAGCATCACTCCAGAACCGAAACGGGACGGAGGCATGAGCGAGCAAAGTTAGACCAGTTTCAACAAGGTGGCGATGCTTACGCTCGGCAGTACCATTCTGCTGATGTGTATGAGGCGAAATCCCAAGTTTGTTAAAAAACGAGTTGATGTTGTGGTATTCACCCCCCAAGTCGGATTGGACATGAATGATTTTCTGCTTAAGAAGACGCTCAACGTGTGCTTGAAACTGAATGAAGACATCAAACACATCAGACTTACGCTTAATAAGATATAACCAAGTAAAACGGCTGTAAGCATCAATGAAACTAACATAATAATTGTGACCGCTAACGGATGTCTGGGCATGACCCCATACATCAGAAAACACAAGCTCAAGAGGATGTTTCACAACACGACTAGACTCTGAAAAAGCAAGTTGATGACTCTTGCCCTGCTGACAGGCATCACAAATAGTTTCAGCAGTTTTATTGGACACAACTGGTAGATCATGACGATGCAAAACATGTCGAACTATGGGAGCCGCCGGGTGACCAAGGCGCGCATGCCAGTGTGTAGGCGACACACGAACACCACTGAACACCTGAGGAGAAGACGGCATGGAAGGTGGGCGCGGCGCATCAAGTGCATACAGGCCATGGCGAAGACGACCACTAAGTAGAACGGCCCTCGTGTCCCGATCCTTGATAAAGAAACGAAAAGGGTGAAACTCAGCAAGGACATTATTATCACGAGTAAGTTGAGGTATGGACAACAAACTACGCGCAGCAGAAGGAACACGAAGGACATTAGAGAGATGCAATGTGAGAAAATTGTGTGCAAGGAGAGAGGCCTGACCAACATGGGAGATGCGCATACCTGCTCCACTGGCGGTGTGCACCGGATCATGACCACGATATGGCTCCTGAGTAGAGAGCTTACCCATCTCACCGGTGAGGTGGTTGGTAACTCTAGTGTCCATGTACCATGCAGGATCAACGGAGTAAGACGGAGTACGGCCATGATCATGACTCGTCACGGCAGCGGCGGCCTGCTTGTCGTTCCCTTTGCCACTGTTGCCGAGGCCCAGAAAATCTTGCTTGTAGCGACGATGGCAGCGAGAGGCAATGTGGCGCTCCAGGCCACACAACTGGCAGGCCTGTTGGGCACCACAAGAAGAACAACACGCCACCGGCCGGTTACCACCTGTGATGGTAGGAGCACTGCCCCTCGAGGCCGGTTGTGAAGGCAGCGCCGGTCTGCATCCTGAAGATGATGACCGCTGGGACTTGCTGCGAGTTGCGGCATTGGCGGAGGCGAAACTGGGGGAGGCTCGGCGCGCCTTAATGCGCTGCTCACGGCCAAGCAGACGTGCATAGAGCTCACGAGGTGGAAGCGGGTCATCGCGGCCATGAACATTCTCGATGAGATTGTCATAATCATCATCAAGCCCATTAAGCATGAAGGTGGTGAACTCCGCATCCTGCAGCGACTGGCCAACTGAGGCCAACGTGTCGGCGAGACCCCGCATCTTGTTGAAGTAGTCGGTGATGCTGAGGTCACCAAGCTTCGTCTCACCCAGCTCGGTGCGTATAGAGTGAGCACGCGCCTGAGACTGAGAAGCTAAACTGGTGTGAAGCGCCGCCCACGCCTCCCGGGACATAGCGGCGAAGATGACCAGTGACGAGACGCTCGGGGTGAGCGAGGACTGGATGGCGGAGAGGATGGCCTGATCCTGAGCCACCCAGGTGTGGTACGCCGGGTGGTGAGGGGGCGGACACGGGATGGATCCGTCAATGTAGCCCTCCAGATAGCGACTCCGCAGAAGAGGGAGCACCTGGGCACGCCAGGACAGGTAGTTGTCCGGCGCGAGCTTCACCGGCAGCAAATGCGAGAAGTAGAACGGTGCAGGCACCGTGGCCGAATCAGCATGGGCATGCGGCGATGCATACAGGCCCATCGACGAGGCCGCCCCAGGATGTACGGGATACATCGAGTAGGGAGGGTAGGAGCCGGGGGAAGCCGCCCCGGGAGCGCCGTAGTGTGTCGCGGGGGCGTCGTAGGGTGCCGCAGGGGCTCTGTGGTAGGGTGCCGCGGGGGCACCATGGTTGGCCACGGCCGAAGCCACGTGCGGCGATGCAGCCGCAGCTCCGTGCGGGTGCGGGGAGGACGCCGGGTAGGGTTGAGGCAGCGCGGGCGCCGATTAGGGTTGGGGCGGCGCGGGCGCCGAGTAGGGTAGCGGCGGCGGCGCGCCATAGTAGTGATGAGGTGGCGGGGCGCCGTAGGGCTGCTGCAGGGGCGGCACGCCATGGGGTTGAGGCGGCGCCGACCAAGACGACGGTGGCGGCGGCCCACCATGGATCGCGGGAAGGCCGCCCGCAGGAGGAGGAGCGCCAGAGGGAGCACCGATCGGGGTGGCGCCGCGGTCTCCCGATCCGATCAGGGAGCGAGGCGACGACGAGACGCCGTAGGCCATCGCGAGAGGCTGCGAGGCAAGGAACGGCAAGGCAGTAGCGAGAGCCGGCAACGCGGCGGCGGCGGGAGGAACCGAGGTCGACGCGACGGCGGCAGTGGTGGCGGCAGCGGAAGACATCGAAACCTAATCGGATACCATGTAAGACATATGATTTGGGAACTGTTCGACACCCCTATCCCGGGGTGTGGCTATCTTATTATGTAGGGGTATCCAAGAGGTACAATACAATGTTACAATACAGATATACAGAGGCTACGTATATACAGTCTAACAGAGAACTCATACTCCAGCAGCACGTCGTGCTGCCGCTCCATCTCCGCGAAGGCCGGCTCCGCCTTGGCCCAGTGCAGCACCTCGCCATCGAGCGCGCTTCCCACCTCGCCGTCGAGCATGCTACCCACCTCACCGTCGTAGTTCCGGTTGATGCTGTTGCTGGAGCTCTCCCCATAGCCGAGGTTCTCCGGGACGTCCAGCACGCAGCTGTAGTCCGCGGCGCCGAACCAGGCGTCTTTGTCCTTTCCACCGCAGAACTGGCCATACAATGCCACCGCGTTCGCCGCGCCGAGGTCGTCGGCGAACCCGGCGCCGTAGTCGGCGCACACCGGGAACGGGTCAAACACCGCCGGCTGTTTCGGAGCGAGGCTGCCGTCGGCCGCCGCAGCAAGGGGCTTACGGTCTTCCTCTTCCGCGTCCGCAATGCCGCTGTGGCCGTGTCAGCGGCGGCCATGGGTTTGTGCGTGGCGGGGTCGAGGCCTTGCTGGCGGAGCTTCTTCTTGATGCAGTTGTTCCAGAAGTTCTTGATTTTGTTGTCCGTCCGGCCCGGCAGGTGCGACGCGATTTGTGACCACCTTTTTTTTAGTCTAAACACACTTTATTTATTACTCAAAGATGTTCATAGGAATACAAGAGATGTTTGGAGGGTTTAACAGCCATACATGGCTTCCAAAATCCAAACCAAAAGCATGCTTAGCGAGACTATGTGCCTCAACATTCGTTGCCCTGCTCTCAAAAATGAAGGTGCAATCATCAAAATTATTCTTTGATTCTACTATCTCTCTAATGGTACTTGCATAGACACCACCAGTGCAGTTTTTAATGTCATTCACAACTTCTTGACAGTCGCTTGCTATTAGGATTCTAGCAAGACCAAGATGCATCACAAGATCAAGCGCTTCGCGACAAGCCAAAGCTTCCAAAGTCGCCGGGTCTGAAATTCCTTCGATCTTGATGGCCGAGGCTCCCAAAAAAGATCCCGGAGAACTTCTTCATACAACACTAAATGAACCAAAGCTACCGTCTCTGAAAACTGCCCCATCGACTCGAAATTTTGCTATCCCTTCCGACGGAGCTACCCATCTTGGCAGAACTGGTTCGACCCCTGCGGCCACCCTTGGATTCTTCTTCGTCTTGCAATCTTCCAGCTCTCGAATATATTTCAGAATGAGATTGTATGTCGAAAGCGGACTCTGAAAAATATGTTCGTGGAGTGCCTGTCGCCTCGCATACCAAATGGCCCACAATGTTGTGGCAACAAGGATGAAATCATGAGAAGATAGCATATCCTGGATCGCAAACAGCCACCGCTTCGCATCTGGTTCTGTAGTACTGTTCAAGGCCTCGACAAGATCCTGATCATGAAGAGCCCAAACGCATCTTGCAACCGTGCAGTGAAGCAAGGAGTGTTGCCACGAATCTTCCGCTCCACATAAACCACAACAAGTGGTCGTTGACATATTTCGATGATGCAAAACATCCATTGTCGGTGTCGATTGCTGGGCTAATCTCCATAGGAAAATTTTAAGTTTCGGGGGAACTTCTACCCTCCACATCGCCTTCCATGATAGCTTCTCTCTGTCAGTGTTAGAGGAATCCGCTCGCCCCTCCAGCCAAGCATCTCTTCTCATCTTTGTTTCCACCAACATGCAATATGAAGATCTGACCGAGAAAACGCCTCGTCTTTCATGTACCCACGACCAGAAATCATCAACCTGCCGCGTACACAGAGGGATAGAGTATATGGCTGCGGCATCCGTTGGCAAAAAAACTTCATTTATCAACACTCGATTCCACTCGGCTCCGGGTAAAATTAAGTCGCTCACCTCTTGAGGAGGATGCGCAACCCTGCTCGTGATCGGCCTCATGTTCGAGGGCCTGGGCAGCCAATTATGTTGCCAGATGTTGGTGGTATGCCCATCTCCAATTCGTCGGATCAAACCCTGAGTAAGGACCTCCCTACCATCGATGATAGCTCGCCAGATTTGTGACGGAGCCGTTCCCAGATCGGCTTGCAGAAAATCCCCTGAAGGGTAATACTTGGCCTTCAAAACGCGAGCACTAAGTGAGTCAGGATCCATCAGGATTCGCCATGCCTGTCTAGCCAAGAAGGTGAGATTAAAAAGCTATATATCTCGAAAACCCAAGCCTCCACAATATTTTGGTTGTGTCATTGTGCTCCACGAGACCCAGCTTTTTCCGTTTTCCCTCCTTACTGCCCCACCAGAACTTCCTGATCAGAGTATTTATGTGTTCACATAGTCCCCGGGGCAGCCTAAAGCATGACATAGAATAAACTGGGATTGACTGAGCAACGGATTTTATAAGAATTTCCTTTCCTCCCACAGACAAGAGCTTTTCCATCCATCCCTTGACCTTGTTCCACACTCTGTCCTTTAAGAATTTAAAGGCTCCATTCTTACAGTTTCCCACATCAGATGGCATACCAAGATACTTATCAGAGAGGGACTCATTTGCAATATTCAAAACATTCTTTACCTCAGCTTTTAGAGTTGCAGGGCACCCCTTGCTAAAAAAGATTGAGGATTTTGCTAGGTTTATCCTTTGTCCAGATGCATTGCAGTAGTCCTCCATCAAGACCGACAGCTCATTTGCTCCAAGAGAAATGGCTTTGACAAACAGCAGGCTATCATCAGCAAATAACAAGTGGCTTACCGGCGGAGACGTCGGTGCAACTCGAATTCCGATAAGGTGCGATGATTCATTTTGGGTTTTAAAGACGCACGAAAGGCCCTCCGCTGCTAGCAAAAACAGGTATGGAGAAATAGGGTCTCCTTGACGGATTCCTCTAGATGGTGAAAATTGCTCAAGCTTACCACCATTAAACATAACAGAGAATTTCACCGATGTGACTATCCTCATGACCGAAGCCACCCACGTAGGCGCAAATCCCATCTTGATCATGATAGCTTCCAAATAATTACATTCAACACGGTCGTATGCCTTCGTCATATCCAACTTAACAGCACAAAATCTGTTTTATTTAGCTTTGTTCCTCTTCATAAAATGTAAACATTCATAAGCAGTAATGATGTTGTCTGTGATTAGCCGCCCGGGGATGAAAGCAGACTGCTCTTCAGAGATGATATCAGGGAGTATCTTTTTCAGTCTGTTGGATAGAACCTTCGAAGCAATTTTATAAAGTACATTGCACAAACTTATCGGTCTGAATTGAGCAAGGTTAGTGGGGTCCTTTACCTTTGGAATCAAAACAAGAAAGGTCTCATTAATCACCTCAGGACTCTCCTCCCGTGAAGGATGCATAGAACAACGTTGGTCACTTCCGTACCACACAGTTCCCAGTGCCTTTGGAAGAAATGCGCTGGATATCCGTCAGGCCCAGGGGCCTTGGTAGGATACATCTGAAAAAGGGCATTTTTCACCTCTTCACCCGTATAAGGAGCCATAAGCCCCGCATTTATCGCATGCGTAACTTTGACCGGGACCGAGTTGATCACTTTATCCATACCACTGGTGCCCCCTGATCTGAACAAGTTTTTATAAAACTCAGTAGTGATTGAAGCCATCTCCGCTTGGTCGGTTGTTACTGATCCGTACGGACGTTCAAGAGACTTTATGGTATTCTTGCGGTGACGCATGCTAGCTCGCCTTTGGAAGAACTTGGTGTTCTTGTCCCCATCCCTAAGCCAATCCACCCGGGAACGCTGCCTCTGTTTGATCTCTTCCATGTGATACAACTCGACGAGACGGTCAGTAATTTTTATCTCTGCATGGGATGGCGCTACTCTTTGGGGGTCACTTTGCAAAACTGCCAACTCTTTTTTCAACTTCTTTATCTCTTTCGCACGCAGCCAATTGTTGCTCCGCTCCACTGCTTCAAAGACGCCGACAGATTGCAAAGTTTGCTACTAATCTGCTCAACAGTCATACCATCGGCTGAACCTTTCCACATTGCCTCGAGAGAAGAGCCAAAATCTTCTTGCTTCTCCCAGAATAACTCATAACGAAACAGTCTTGAGACCATCTGCTGTGGGGTGGGTGGCTCTAGTTGCAGCCTGATCGGACAATGATCCGACGCCGCCCCTGTTTCATGGTTCAACTTTGCAAGTGGAAAGATTGTAGACCACTCCGTATTTGCTAGGGCACGATCCAGACGTACCCTACAGTATCCGCCCCCCGCTGTTTTCTTTTCAAAGGTCCATCTTTTTCCATTATATCCTAGGTCAGTAAGAGCACATATATCAACCGCATCCCGGAAGCCTTGGATTTGTGAACGCCTCCGTTGTCCCGCTCCTATATGCTCATGAGTGTGAAGGACTTCGTTGAAGTCTCCTATACACAGCCATGGTAGAGAACTCGCTGACACGAGCGACTTGAGAAGGTCCCAAGTCTTGTATCTCTCCGCGACTTGTGCTTCACCATACACACAAGTCAGGCGCCATTCCTCCTGATTTGGCACGGAAACAGTTGCATCAATGTGGTACTCAGAATAACCAAAAACATCAAGCTTTATTCCATCATTCCAAAACATACCCATGCCTCCACTACGGCCAACACTACTAACTGCATAAGCATAATTAAAACCTAAAGTACCAGCAAGGTTTTCAACACGTGCTTTTGATATTTGCGTTTCCACTATGCATAGCACCGTCGGGGCAAATTTCTTCGCGATCTCGCGAAGCTCGCGAATTGTCGAGGCTTTGCCCGCACCCCGACAATTCCAACATATGATACTCATTGCTCCCGGCGGTACTCCTCACGGGAGCCCGCCGATACATAATTGTCCGCCACGTTACCTTTCATCCTGTTATCACTTATTGCTTCACCACTGCCTGCTGCAATACTATCCAGGCTCCTGCCTTTGCCATCACCTTTCTTTGGCCTCTTTACTTCTTTCCTCGGAGACACATACACCGGTGGTGGAGGAGGCACACCCTTTGGATTTTCCACCACCACAAGTGCTGTTACCATCCTTCTGCAATTTTCCCTCCTCCTAAAACATCAGCCGGCCCCAAACTAGGAGATATGGTGTTGTCCACCGAGAAACGTTTGAGCGACGTCCCTGCAGTCTCATTATTCACCTCCACCATTGTGCTTTTGGTCACTTTTTCCAGATCAAGACATTCCGGTGTACTCCCCTTCTGCTTCTGAACTTGCACCTGAATTTTCTCACTTTGCTGCGGATTGGGCTCATCATTTTCCCTTTCTTCTTCCTGCGGACTCCCCATCGACCCAGAAGCGGCTACAGGGGTTTGCGGTGGCCGAGCGTTAAAGCGCCAGCTTTGGTTCAGGTTGTACTGATCCCTCCCCCTCCCACGTCCCCCCGTTGCATAGCCTCCTCTACCTCTCTGCGAGGTAGTTCCTCGCCCTGTTGTTCAGCCCCTTACATTTTCTGCCAACACACGCACGCGATCTGTGACCACCGGCACGCACACACGCATCAGTATGCATGTCGTCCCAAAACATTCAGCCCACCCACTGACTGAAAAATTGCAATTGTAACTGAAGACAGTGTTGGAATTTGCTAGTGGGCTTTTGGCCCAAAGCCTAACTAAAATTCTGAAATTCTCTTGGTCCATTCATGCACACATGTGAGTGAAATGGGTGAGGCTAAAGTTTAGTACCACCTCATAAGTTGAGAGAGAGTTGCACCTCTTTATAAGGTGAGCTCTTTTATCACTTGTATGAGCATGAGAAGAGGAGACCTACACGCTCGTCACGACGCGACGTGCCGCGCCACGGGTTGCGGGATTGAGCCGAGCCGAGGACAGAGCTATGCATGTTGTCTATATTTGTTTCTTTTGGATCGTGACGACTCTGGCGTGGGGTTTATTCCCACGACCTACCCTAACGGCCGCCGCTTCATATGGTTTCTCATCACCGTTCCAGATCATTGCGCCGCCAAGCAAGTCTTCTTCATCCCTCCTTTTGGCATGCACCGGGAGAAAGGACAGCAGGCCTCCGGAACCCCGCCTCTCGTGATCCTGTACGGGAGAGGGGCGATCAGGTTTTTGGGGAGCGCACTCGCGCGACTGCTGGCAACGACGACTTTTCCCCGACCTTGGCAACCTCATCTTCGACGACATGGGCCCGAAGAGCCTCGGCACGGAGCTCCAGCAGCCGAAGCTGTACCGGATGATGTGGTTGTAGAGCTTCTCGTCTTCCTCGGGCGACCACAGCCCCTTGCGGAGCTTGGGCTGCCCCACGCTGCCGGACGATGGACGTCCCATTCTATTGATCCCTCTCCAGCAGCTGAGCTAGGCAACGTGAATGGACGGATGGAGGTAATGGCGATCGGTATGATGCACCCACGGTTGCTTCCTCCGGATCGATGGTTGCCTGGTGGGTATATATGGTCGGGTATGTATGGGGGAGGCGTGCGTGTGTGTGAAGAACCGCAAGCTCACTCGGCGAGAGAGGAGTGAGTGAGTGAGGTGAGGCAGCGATCAAGTAGTAGGCTCGAAGCAAGGCGCAGAGGCAAAGGATTGGAGTTCAAGACACCTGCGGTTTCCTCCGGCCGTGCGCGCTCTCTCGCGGATGGGAGGGAGCAGAGACAGGCCCGGCCACCGTGTCAGAGAGACAAGGTATGTGAATGTGGGGTTAGTTGGGGACGTGACTTTCCTCCACAACAAGGAAGCCTTGTTTCCTCTCCAAGAGCTCCACACTGTAGATTAAGTGCGACGCTGCTAGTGTAACTTAAGCCCCCAACGGTAGCCCATCAATGCGGCCGGGGACCTGCGTGCTCTGCAATTAAGAATCGCGTCACGGCAGTGCACTAATAATGCGTTTCGATTACGAAACAACTCGCATGATTTTTGCGCTGAGAAGGAGAAATCACTGCTCATCAGGTCATGCTCCAGCTAACTGAGCGTCAAGTAATCACCGGCGGATTAACCTCAAAGATCACGTCGAGCGAACCAACGGCTCGCCTGCCCGTGCCGACCTTCATGTTCCATCTGATACGCGTGCATGGGGGCCAAACAACGTCCCGTCCACTGTGCCGGTGCGCGTCCCAGACATCGCTCGGACCTAATCAAATCGAAGCGATGCAAATGTGGTAAAAAAATCCGTGTATCTGTCCGTCCGTCTGGCTGACTGACTGATAGCTGCTGGCTGGCGACGAGTGGAGCTGCTTCCAGAAGGTGAAAGCAGGGAGGAGAAATTAACGCGGTGTCATCACTTCGCACCAGTGTTTATTACTGATCTAAAAGGCCTTTTACTAAGCTCGATGCTGCTGGTGCTGGACTATGGATCAATCGATGGATCGTTTTCCTGTTTGCTTCGTGGAGGCCGCGATAATGGTGTATCGGGGATAGTAATTAATCAACGCGCAGCCCGACCGACCCGTAGATGATCTCACGATCACGATTTTTTTTACAGGGAATTATGAGCTTTATTCAAATAAATGCATTTACTGCAGTCAGCCAGGAGGCTGCTGATTAAGAAGTTGGGAGTTTCAGTAAACCAACTTTCAGTCACAGTCACCGTACAAGCGCGTTTTGCACAAAGGTGAGCTGAGACATTGGCTGATCTACTAACATGCTGAAAAACAAAAGAAGTAAAACTAGCAGAAAGCTCATCAATGTCTTGAAGAATTGGAGCCACAACTAAACGACTGTTGCGGCGAGTGTTCCAGAGGTTGACCACCTCGAGACTATCAGTCTCCAGCACCACGTGCGTAAAACCTCTGAGATTTGCGAAGATAACTCCATCTCTTGCAGCTAGGGCTTCAGCGATGAGGGGGTCAGTCACTCCAGGGTGGGGTTTACACCAAACACCTAACAGGGCCGTCGGTGAACGCGCAATACCTTCAGCTCCACTTTTTCCTTCCTCACGCGTAGTCGCCGCATCAATATTTATCTTGATCTGGGGTGACTCCGGGGGGCGCCACCCATATCCTGGCAGCGTGATCACATGCTGTGAAGGAATGTCCAGCAATGCCAGCGCCTCTCGGGTGAGTCGAACTGAGTTTGCCGGGTCGAGTTTATCACCTTCGTGCGTCCATTTGTTCCTTGATGTCCAAATAGACCACATGAGAGAAATGATAGTTGCTCGTTCTTTGGGCGAGAATCTTGTATCACATAAGATATCGGTTGCCCGGGTAGAAGGGTGGAGCCGCGGGAGTTTGATATCCAGGAGCCGGTGTGCTTCCTCCCAAAACCTTTGGGCGTGTGACCAGTGCATGAGTGCATGTTCCAAATCCTCTTCCTTTGCCTTGCAGATTTTACATAGGTTGGTTTCTCGAATATGCCGATACTTGAGCGTGCATTCATCAGGAAGTATACCACGGAGTACCCTCCAACAAAACACTCGCACTTTTGGTACCACTTTGAGAGACCATAATGACTTCCACAGCTGTTGTTTACTTACTGAAGACTCGGTAACCTGCCCTTCTTCTTGAGCTTGATACTCTTTCTGAATCACTAGAGCTCGGTACGCTGATTTTACAGTGTAGATGCCTGATCTCTCATGTGCCCATGCCAATGTATCTTCGCCCCCGCCACGTCGAAGAGGGATATTCAGAATAGCCTCTGCGTCCGGTGCGATAAAAGTGTGACGAACTAAGTCTTGTTTCCAAGTCCAATTCTATGTATCAATAAGCTCGCTAACTTGGTTGATGTTTGTGCCCGGCGGTCTGAGCAAGGGTGCTCTGGTTAGTGTTGCGGGAATCCATTTATCTGTCCACGGATTGATTGAAGTACCATCCCCAACATGTTGAACAATCCCCGCTAACAAAGCTTCCCGTCCAGAGATGATTGCCCGCCAGGTAGCCGAAGCGGGCTTTGGTGCTCTAGCCTGCAGGAAATCAGTGTCTGGAAAGTATCTACCCTTCAAAACTCTGGCACAAAGTGAGGTGGGATTGGTCATGAACCGCCCAACCATGTTTGCCAAGAAGTGTCAGATTGAACATGTGGAGGTCGCGAAAACCCATCCCTCCCTGACATTTTGGTTTTGCCAATTCCTTCCAAGAGATCCAATGAAGAGACCTCTTATTGATCGAACTACTCCACCAATACTTCGCCATACTGGAGGTGAGCTTCTTGCACATTGTTTTTGTCAGGAGAAAATAACTCATGCTGTATGTGAGAATCGCCTGTATAATTATTTTGAGTAGGACCTCTCTCCTTGCACACGCAAAAAGTCTTTCTGACCAGCCTTGCATCTTACTCCTAGACCGCTCGCCGATATGTTTGAATGTGCCGCTCGTGATCCGGCCAACGGCAGTGGAAAGACCAAGATACCTTCACTGAACGCTTCGATCATTATACCCAACGTTCCTTTGATATTCTGTCGGATGGAGCCAGGTGTGTTGGGGCAGAAGAATATTGCACTTTTATCATTGTTAACCCTTTGTCCTGAAGCTGCATCAAACTCCCTTTGTTCCCAAATAATTGTCTTTCTAGCCATCTCAAATGGACTACAACATACGGATGTATGTAGACATGTTTTAGAGTGTAGATTCACTTATTTTGCTCCGTATGTAGTCACTTGTTGAAATCTCTAAAAAGACAATTATTTAGGAACGGAGGGAGTAGATCCTTAAGATGTTGTTTAATCTTTCTGCACATTGATCTCACAATCACGATCCATATGCGAGCCAAGACGAAACCCAAAGTATATCTACATACGTACGTGTCGGTGAAATGGCAAACTTAAGGTGATGGCCGAAATTTCTTCGCTGTAATGATGGATTGACTTGACGTTACCAAAGCAGAAGAAAGGAAGGAAGGAAGAACATCGATCACACAAAGGTACGGCGCACGTTACCATGAAGAAGAAAGGTCGTACGGCAGAGTCATCCGGCGGTTCAGAAAATCTTCATGCGGCGTCGACAGCAGTGTTCACAAACGTGTTCAACTCCGGCATAACTTTGCAGGCCAGTCGTCCATCCACCGTCGATAATGGGTACAGCTCATTGCCGCGTAAATCGTGTCGATCAGTGGGTGATTTGCCGTCACCTGCTAACTTGCTTAGAGCATTTTTAACAGACGCGCTATTTTGTATTTCTCGACAAATATAATTTGTTTGGCTATTCTAAGTGGTTCTTTTTTCTGGGTAAAGAGGAACTTGTCATTTTGAATTCTTGGATTCAGGAATTCTTCTATAATTTAAATATGACTCCGCGCCATAAATTTACCCATTTTAGCGCGCGCGCAATAGCTAGTGTGTCTCTAGCGGACGCGCAATAACTGCGCGCGCAGCATATAGAGTTGGGCGTGCAGTCCGAATCGCTATCGTGTGCTGTGCATTTGGCGTCCGCTTCCGCGCAAGGCACACACAAGCGCTCGCGCCGCACTCTCTCCTTCACGCCACCTTCGCCCCGCAAGCGCCGGTGCCAGCGAGCTGACCCGATGGACCCATGCGCCGGCACTCCCCTCACCCCATCCTATAGACGCGAAGCCTCCGGCGCCGCCGCCGCAAACCCTAGCGCTTGGAGCGTTGGCCACGCCTCCGCCGGAGCTCCTCCGAGCATCGGCCTCGCGCGCACCCTCTTCATGCCGCCGCGGATGACCTCGGCGGTTGGTGGCGTCACGCCGACGTCCGCCTCGATGGCTCCGGCACCTCGAAGCTCCCAAATGCACCGCGGCCGAAGAAGGGCAAGACATCTGCGAAGAAGAAGAAGGCGGCGGACGGCTCCGGCACCTCGAAGGCGCCGAGGAAGAAGCTTGCAGGGCATGTGACGAGCGCGGCGGCTACCGAAGCGCCGGCGAGCTCACTTGTTGAGCCGGTGACCGACGCGCACCATGGTTTGACGATATGCCCCAAAGGTAAAAAAAATCCGATTTTTTTTCCTTCTTTATTGTTTGAATGCATACATATAGATAGCTTATTGCATTGTTCTATATACTTTGTAGTGTGAACGATTATGCTCGCGCGCGCTGCATTTTAGCGCTACTGCTGAAGCAAGCGTTGCGCGACGCGTCAAACCTGGCGTTGTGCGTGCCGCAAACCAGATTTTAGCGCGCCGCGTGTTGGGCGCCTGTTGAAGATGCTCTTAGCTACAGAGAAAGCGGGGAGATGAAATCAAACAAAGTGAAGGCCTGAAACTTCATGCTGAAAAAGTGAAGATTACGCTATGCTTTGTTCTCTCTGGTGATCATGAAAACGAACTGATTAATATGCCCTGCAGCAGGACGGCAAGGTCGCCGGGGAGGGCCCGGCTGGGTATAGCAGCAGTGCACGCGGAATAAAGCACAAGGCACCTGATCCTTGTACTTCAAGGGAAAAGGATGCTCCTGTATACACAACAGAGATGTTTTATAGAGTGGCCTAGACCAACACAGTTGATAAAAAAGGACAGGAAAAGCCATGCTCCATTGCTTGAGTCGCTCGTACGGCACCATGTGTGGTCAAATGTGCTCGATTCTGCAATCATCCGGTTCTAAGATTATCCACGCACATGGTACAAAAAACCGGTCTAAATTAAGACCGCCCGGCCGGCCACAAACACCTTTTTTTGAAGCCTTCCAGCGGCAGCATTATTGTTACCTAGCAAGCACATGTTGTGCATTTCTGTTACGGTGGTCGTACCACATTCATGTATATGCGCAGGCTTGTGTTGATTAATTTCAACCGTGCAATCAAATCTCTGAGGAAAAACTAGCGTGCATGCATCTTTAGTTTCAAACAGATCACGAGTTGCACGCTTGCGTTGCGGTGCTGGCATCGTATGTACGTGTCAGTTCACGTGATGTTCATCCGTTTTCTGTTTTTGCCCGGCCGGTTGGTGCGTCGAGAAGGACACAAGCAAATAAAAATTGCACGACGTCGATGTATGGGTACTATGCCCTTAGCGAGTCATCACTTTTGTGCAACTATAGTACCGGCCGGACCGATCGATGATAGCGCCATGGGAGGGAGTGTGTACGTAGCTTGCGGAGTAAGAGCAACTACAGTCGGCATCCCAAACCCTCCTCAAACGTTTAGGTCATTGACCGGTCACGATTTTTCGACCCAAACGAACGCCTTAAAAGGCCCTCAAACGTCTGGGCGGACCGACACCCCTCATATCCAGCCTAAATATAAAGCGGATATGGGGGCGCCCGCGCGCAGCCTAGCACGCCCGGCACGTCAGACTGACGAAGGGGTCCCAACCGGAAATGTCCTAAAACCCGGCGGACCGAACCTCTTCTCCTCCGTCGGACCGGTGGCTTGCAATCGCCACAATTAACCACCACAACCACAGTCCACAAAGAAGGAAGGGAAGGCAACGGCGGGGAGTGGAGGAGGGAAAGTTTGCGTGCGTTGTGGAAAGCTCGGCGACCACACGGGCGTCTGTACGTCCGCTAGCCGGTCGCGATCGCGAGCGTTGCGTTGCATGCGGGCCATGCCGGAGCTCCATCGATCATCGCCGCGCGTACGTACGTACGGGCCGGACAACGATGCTTCGAGCGTGGTGCAAGCAATGCTAGGCGAGCTCCAGCAACGGATTTGCACGTAACTGACAAGTGGTGCTGCATGGCTGGTGGCCGTGTACGTAGGGATCGATCCCAGTACGCCGTTTACGTACGCAAGGGACGTCCACATTTCTGATCATAGATCGAAAGAACGGATCAAAGGAGGCGAAAACTTGGTCTTCGTAATCTGGAGCAAGAAATAACTAAAGTTGCTCATGACTCTGGGAATGCTTGCTTTCAGACCAAGGGGCCGGTTTGACCGTGGATATGATCATATGATGACCAGCATTCGTTTCGCGGATTTGGAGCGATCCGTTACCCATCCATTCATGCTTGCAGTTGTGGGCTTGTCGACTAGTGTACTGTTCCTTTTGGCAAAGTGGGAGGCTACTTCACCGGAGGTAGGCAGCCTCTCCTTTTCCTATCGAGTTTGAGAGCTATCTATACCACCACTGCAATTTTCAAACCAAACCAAAGGGCGCGGGATCATATCATAGTCAATTGTTCGGAGTTTCGTGTGGCGAATCATGTCGCCCGGGGATGTGAAAGCCTGTCCGTTACTGATCCACGAAGTGTACCTGTATATGTACCTCAACGATCGGTAGAGAAATCAATGGATGCACGCCTACCAGCACCTACGTACACTAGCCAGTGTGCGTACTCCACCTAATTTGCGATGGAGACTGAACTGAACATGCATGTGATTCACATTTCAGGACCTGAATATGTAGTTTATCTTACCTAGTTGAGTTCCATTTTGCATGTCGAAAATACAAAGATTTGTCATTAGTTTATAGCCTTGTTCTATTACAACTCCTGGACACTCGTATACTCCACCTCTGCTATGTTAGAGCATCTTCAATCACGGTTGAAGCAGCCCAACCCCCGTTTGTTTGGCAGGGCAACCTCACCGTCCACTTGCAAACACTTAAATCCATACAAAACCATGCAACGTCGACTTTATACGTAGTTCATATATAGGTAGATAAAAACAAGCTTCATCATAAAAATAAGATTGTAAACTAGACACTAGCCTACACCTAATCCTCGTCAGAAGAGCTCAATGACCCCCTTGTCGAAGCCGATGACCTCGTAGTCACTGGCGGCAGGTCGAATCGAGGGTGTCTTCTCGTCGACAACGTTGTCCGCGAAGAGCTGCTCGCTTGACGTCGCAGAGGTGGATTTCACGTCGGTTCTCCGCCACCACCCGCTTGGACTCGAGGGAGTCGAGGAGGTGCGAATATCGGCCGCGATGGTAGGGTCAGTGGTGAGCTTGGCGAAGGCGGCATTGCATGTGTGCTCGTCCTTGAGCTCGAGTTGCGCCTCCGCCACGAGGTGCTCCGTCTCCTCGGCTTGGGCAACGCGGAATTGCTCGTCTGCCTCCTCCATCGAGAGGAAGCGGATGTTGTCGCCCTCGCTAGCCGTGGCATCGTCCACCTGGAACCTGGCGGCGGGGTCAACCTGCATGCCCGTCTCCTCCTCCTACTACTCTAAGACGGTTTCGAGGAGCTCAAAGTTTACTCGGCCGCAATGCGGGACGCGTCAGGCCTCGGCGACTCACACCTCTTCCGCAAGGTCTGTTAGACGCTCCAACGTGAGCATATTGTAGTACCTGACCTTCTCGTGGACCATGGCTGATGACAAGGTCGGAGTGGACAGGGACACGGTGAAGATGGGGGCAGGAAGGGAAGGGGAGGAAATGTAACGCCCCGACCAAATCCACCGGTTCACACCCACCAGTCCATGGCCGTTTAGCCTGAAATCTAGACTAGCCCCATAGACCAACACTAGTATTTTTATGCACATTTTATCCTCACTCGTGCACATCTGGGATCAACTTCCCGTCACCCATCCTCAAATTGCTCCAAGATAAACACGCTAAATTTTGAGGTTTCTTTCGGATGGACTCCCGAAAAACAAGGTGCCCCTTGTTGATATGATTAGTTTATTGTTCCTATTAAGCCGGAATGTCACGGGAAGTGAGGACGGCTAGGGTGTGTCCCTCGCTGTTCAGCTTTAATAGCCAGGTGTGTGGGTCCTCTAGCGACACGCCGACGTGGCACCATGAATAAGGGCACCAAACTGGTGAGCTCCAGCCTCCAGGGCGGACGATTGGTTTCCCCAAGGGCCCGCAGGCCAGTCTGACGTGGTGGACGTGTCCAAGGGCGTTGGGCCGAAAGTGTGGCGTGGCGGATTGCCTGGTCATATGGGGTACCTTAGGGGGTCCGGTTGGATTTCGATTATCTGTCTGGACTGTCTCATGGGACATATGAAGATGAATTAGGGGATCCATCTACTGGCTAGTAGTGTGTTAAGTATGTACCGGTGAACCCCACAAAGAAACCAAAAAGTGTAGTCACGGTGTTGCTGATAGGATCGAGTGCGTAAATTAGGAACGCGAGGAATCCTCATAAATGGACGATGCCACTTGGCGGCCATCCAATAGGCTGCCACGGTATCTGAGGGAACGGGCTCGTCATAAATGTGGTAGGCGGACGGCGATCACGTCGCCCCCTCACCGGTGATCTTCGGAGTTAGTAGTGTTGGTTACGAGCGGCATCACTGTTTCAAACCTTGTAGTGATGTGAGGAGGAAGAAGATGAAGCTTCCGAGTCGCATGGGTGGTTGGGTTTGGTACGTACTTCTAACAGCCTCCACAACGTTCATATTTTTTTCCCATAAAGACAACATGCATATTTGAAGACCACGAGTCATTTTTTTATTGAGCTCCATAAATTTTGACGATCCCAACACATATGATGACTCTACTAGAGTTTCTTTATATGTGTAGATCACCGTACCAACGGTTCTTATGCACAAACAACACGTCTTCTAGAGTTGCTCTTAGCTAGCTAGACCACCACTGCCATTTTCAAATCAAACCAAAGGGCGGGCGGTCATATATATCATCGTCATATGGAGTTTCGTGTGGTGAATCTTGTCGCCTCGATGTGAAAGTTTGTCAGTTACTGATCAAAGAAGTGTACATGTATAAGTACGTACTCCATCGGTAGAGAAACCAATGCAGACACGACTTCCAGCATCTATCGTACACTAGATAGTGTAAGTACTCGAGCTAATTTGCGATGTAGACAGAACATGCATGTGATTTAGATTTCAGGACCGGAATATGTAGTTCATATGTCAAAAATACCAAGATTTTCATTAGTTTAAACGTTTAATTATTGTCCTATTACAACTGTAGAACACTAATACACCATGTTAGGTTCCGCGTGTAACTATTTATGCAGAGCCCGGGTGTGCCCATTGTATTTGTATCATTTTGATGCTTCATTTTGAGCCAATAAATTTCACCCTTGTCAAAAAAAATGCTTCATTTTGATATGAGCCCTGATCTTGACCTGCCTCCTCCACAAAGGAAAGCGGATAGGAAAGCAAAAAAGTAGAGCAGATCAGCAGAATATGCATCATGCCGGCTGCCTTGCCTCTGGCTGTGGCTCCTCTTTCAAGTTATGCAAGCCCAAAGCTAACCTAATCACACACATAAAATATAACAATATAATACTCCATAGAACATAGTCTCAATCATGCCATATAAAATTGGCAGTTAATCATATACAGCTATATATGAATTAGAGTGTGGCCACATTGATTGTTAATTTGCTAATCTCATGAAGATTTTTGAAAAACAATAGAGAGAAATTATGGAGAGGTTTGGTGCATGCATGTGTAGTGCTCTAGGCCGTTGCCGTTGCAACAGATGACGTGATGTGCACTTGTCTAGCATGAGTAACCCGCATGATTAAGTCGTTCAGTACAATGGCCGCAGGAGAGCTAGTTGTTCAAGCCATACATGAAACTAAATAATTAATTAAGCTCACCTAATTAGGCTGCCTTTTCCATGGTAGGGCTAGATAGTACTAATTCTTTAGACTATCTCTTGCTTGTTCACAGAATATAGATTGGGTGGTTTGTGCTGGTTAATTAAGGTAGGTGGTTTTGTTTGGCTTCGATGATGACATATGCTAGAGTCTATGAGATTGGACAGGCACCATGTATTGTAACATAAGCTTTTGTATTGGTAAGGTGATAACAATAAACTGAAGAACAATGTGCAACTGTTAATTTGTTTTGTTCTGCCGCTAAGCTCTCTAGCTAGCTAGCCATTGGCATGTTTTGTCATGGGAAGAAATTAATGTACATTTTGTTTTCACTCAAGATTGTTAGCTTCTGACCAGGTTGTATATATTCAACAACCGTGCATGCAATCTAGATTCTAGAAACAGAATCATTGAGTGGAGAGTGAACTTACCGACAAATAATACAGTGATTGATTTCTCAACTATTCAAGCTCCTGTTCTCCGAAACTAGCCAATAACCAGTCTTGATTTGATGGAATATTTGCTACACAGTATACCCCATAGAAAATGTTATCGCGTCACTAGCTCATTACAGAGTACAGTTCGTATCAAACGATTTGTTCAGTAATTAAATAATTAGCTGGTGATCCAAACGGTGCCACCTCAATGGAGTATATATCAGTCGGAGCCACTTTTAATGCCCCATGAAAGGACGCGCACCCGTCGCAATCACCTCCAAAAATCTAATCAGGCACAACATGACAACAGAAACAATGGAACCAATAAGGCTGGTCATAGTGGAGAGTAACTTAGACTAGTAACATGCATATGTTACTAGTGTATGGTACTACCTTCATAGTGGGTAGTATCATATATGTGGTAATATAGATGTCATCATTTATTACTTTATAGACTTATTTTGCATTAGGAAGCGCTATGTGATGGTAACATATTATGTTACTCTATTTGCCTCTCTCCTCATTAACTACTTGACTCTTCATCATTTTTGCTTATGTGGCATCTAAGTTACTATTTATATTACTCCCACTATGACTAGCCTAATACTCTGGCGTTGCAGCAAGGTGCATGGGAATCGTGCATGCCGTGCCGGTTGCTTCCCGTGAAATCCTTCTTGAGCTGACGCCGACCCTGAGATTTTCAGTTTTTTCATGGGAAACCCGACCTGTCAGCAGACTAATTATATCACTGTAAGCTGTTGCCCTCCTTGTTTAGTGGCAAGCCAACTTGACACGGGCCAGGTACCATTCGGGGGCTGACCGGCGAAGTGTCGGCACGGCCGCACGAATTTGTCAAACAGCATAGGGAATTTGAGGGGATGATGGAGATACGGCTTGTTCCCCCTGTGAAAAAGGGACCAAGTTTTCCACGGTGATGCTTGCAAAAGGAGCATGGAAAGTGTGGTCTTCCTAGAGGACAAGGAGAAATTGGATAAGTCAGACAGGATCATCATGGCGAACAGTTCGTGTGAGTCGCGTCCCGGAGGAATATGGGAACAGCAAGCTGATCAAATCATCTGTACGTCTGGCTCTCGGTTGTGCATGCATGGACATGCTTGTGCCTATGATCTGCCGGTCTTAATTTCGGTGGTGCTATCCGACCTGTTTCAACACAAGGACGTGCTCATGGTCTGCATGAGCCAATCTAGGAATTTATTGGGGGTTGAAAAATCTGAAATCGTCCCTCTCACGTACTCTCAGTGCCAAGTGTGTGCTCTGTGACTATGTACGAACTTGGCTACTTGTATAAACTGACAGACATGCTGGGCTCATTTTGTCACCGTGAGGAAGAATGAACGGACGACGTCGGCATCACCTTCTTTTTCAACTTTTCTTCACGGGCGCACACCTTTGTGACTGACATGTATTTGCTGGTTTTGTAGTTACGGAACTTCACAACTGCTGCCCCACATCGACCGGGCCGTCGGCCCCAGTCCATACGTCGCTGGCGCTGGAGGTTGTCGTCGGAGAATTAAAAGAGCGTGCCACAACCACAGGCACGTCGATCTCAGGGTTGCATGTCGCGTGGCCACAAAACTTGCAGGCAGTTTTCTTCAGTCTTACATTAACTAGATGACCCGTTGCGCCCATGGCGCAAAGGCCGAGAGCAAGCCAACCATTGAAAGAGTGTGTATCAAAATATGTAGATACAGAAGAAAACATATGAAAATAAGTACAAATTGATGATAGATAGATGGTTGCTGATGATACATGTTTTCTAAGAAGCTTACGAACGATCATTTACAATGTTATGAGTAAGGCATGTAGATAGGCGGAGCTACGCTAGACAGATGTATTGCTGGATGTTTAGAACGATTTCTTTGAGGCAGGTCTTCATAGCTGTTGTTCTTCATTGCCTGCATTGCTTAGAGCAAAAATTCATTCGTTATCATCGTCCAGACTCCAATAATACTTATTTGTTTTCTGTATAACGGCTTCTAATTTTAAACTTATATCATTAAGACGATCAAAAACATATCTTATCTGTGAGAAAATATGTTTCAGATTGTTGGCTTTGGGTGTTGATCTTGTTGTGAAGTTTGTATCTATTATGCGGTAAAGTTCCTTCACTTCACCATCATGTGTCTATGTTGCTTGATTCAAGACTTTTAGAATATCTACTTCCCGTGCTCTCGCCCTTTTCTCCATGACTCTAGATGACCCGTTGCGTCCATGGCGCAAAAAGCTAGAGGTAGCCGAGTATTCAAACACATATGAGATTGATTCAGGACCAACTCCAAGCGAAAGCGACGTGTGTTTGCATGTGCATCAACAGAGCATCCAGAAGCAGCATTGTTAGATTCTAACCCAAGCATCCAACATGATTGAATAGAAGGTCGAGTCAACTAAAACAAATTTTAATAAAAGCTAACATAGCAAAATCAGGAAAGGCTAAAAAATGGCATAAAGCTATTTATAGAACAACACTTTTCACCAAGACCATTTTTTAAAACATGTAACATAACATGAATTGCATGGTTCAACAACTCGATAAATGTCGAGCTGCTTTTTTTGTAACCTTGTTCATCAATCAGATTTATGAATCTTAGTGTAAAGTGAAATTTGGACAATAAGGCACATCCATTTGGACAACAACGTTAAACATAACAGTGTGAAAAGTAACAAAGCAAGGATAAATTCTTCTGATCTTATTAGGATGGAAGAGCTATCATAAATAAGTGCAGTTCATTACATTAGAACCTTTCTCTGGATGTGTACTCATCATAAAAACATGTGAAATAATAAGATCTATGCATACTGCATATATACTGAAATTTCATAGTTGTATTATATAAGTAGATATTCTAAAAATTTAGAGCATGGTAACCCTGAGAAGCTTATGAAGGAGTAAAGGAGGAAGAGATATTCCAGCCAATTTCATTTGTTTTTATTTTCTTCCAGCCCTTTGCCACTTAGCAGTGGGCCTTCCAGGTCAGGACAAAATCGCCTTATCACCATCTCGCAGGGACACGCCACACGCGCCCGTGAACCCATGCTCCTTCACCTTATCTCTTACTCCAGCCCACTGCCCTCACTTCATTTCCTCTTCTCTGGATCCCCTTCCTCGTCTAGCTCACTGGGGGTGCAGGTCGCAGTTGCAACACCAGCCGCAGGAATCGGCGGGATACGCTAGCCCTCAGTCCGGATCGACGTCCATGCCTCCGGCTCCGGCATGCACGCCCGCTGGACACCGCCGTGAACCACCTTGTTTCCCGGTGCGTTCTTGCTTCTAGGTAGTTCCCCTAGCTCCATTGTTACTCCTGCCATTCCTTTAATGGTGATTCAGGGCACCGACATGCAGCAGCCTCTTGGACCGAGGCTGTCTTCGTCGGTTCCGTCGGCCGCCACTGCGGCACCGCGGTCATCCTCCTCACCGAACAGCTCCAGGGACCATGACGGGCTCCGTGTTGTCCGCATCTCCTCTGGACCATGGACTCGAAGCCACGGGTCCCTCCTACTTCCCTGACGTTGACTTCCATTGTCGCTGTCCGGAGCTCGTTGCTCTGCTCCGTCCAACCTTGCCACTTACAGCATGGTGAGAAATCGCCTCTGCATGTTGTTGGCTGCGTGCTGCTGATGTTGTTTGCTGTTTGCTGCCACTGGCTGCTTTGCTCCTGTCCCTTCTTTGCTGTTGGCTGCTTTGCTCCTGTCCCTTGTTTGCTGTTGGCTGCTTTGCTCCGGTCCCTTCTTTGCTGCTGGCTGCTTGTTGCTTGCTGTTGATGCTTGATAGATCATAGAAAGAGAGATTGATTTGCTATGAAAAAACATGGTCATATTCAACATTGTTTAATTTGCTCATCACACTATCAGACAAAGGCTAGACTTGCCTGTGTATAAAAGTTTTCATTTTAACATTTGATTTATCAGGAAAATCACATAAAAAATGCTCAACCCGTTGACTTGCAATATGTATACAGACTCGTAAAGTATTTTCAGCATTGATCATCACCAGTTTAGAAAGACAAAGTAGCAGATAAAACTAACAGTGATTCGAAAAAAATAGATAAAACAAACAGCGAACCTTTGAAGCAGAAAGTATGTAAATAAGTTATAAAGTACGAAAGCAGCAGCTCCACTCCAGCATGATTAGTTAGATAGTACGTAGATAGATATTTCTGTGAGTACCTTGGTGATTGCAGATCTGTCATAGATTATATGCATAGTTAAAAAATCTGATTGCAGCTAATATGAGAGTGCATCATCTGGATACAGGCACGATATCACCAAACTATCCATCACTGAGAGCACACATATACATACATAATATTAGATGAGAATAAATTGGCCTTATTAAAGAAGCCGGAGAATACACCCTGCTTAATTAGTCAAAAATAGAAGAGATGAGAATGAAACTATAAACCAAATAGTATGAAAGAGCTTGATTGTTAATACTCAAAAGAGCATCTATGTTTTTACTTTTTTTCATCTATGAAGAACTAATATAGCATTATCAGTTCAAAAACTTATTAAAAAAACACATTCTAAACAAGGTGTGATGCATGATTTGTCAACTCGTAGTACACAGGGTATCAGTGTAAGATCTCAGAGTTGAACTTGTAAAATCCATAACAAAATCATTCTATTTTGGATTGGAGTAGTACTAAGCTTATATATGTTGGTTGCTCCTGGGTCCCCTTTCTCGTACTACTCCATATCCCCTTTCTAAGGAATAGACATATATATGCTTATTCAGTACTGTTGCTTAGAAATAAAGGAAGATGCACTTTAACAAAATGTCTTTAAATCTTTGAAAATTCATAACTTGCATTCTAGGACTCTAAGAAAATGTTATTCCCAATTTCAGTAACTTCATTTTCAACTTTCTGGATGACATCACATACAATTCATGCACTGTACACATTCTGGAAATTCATGAATATTGATTTTCCTCCGTTTGGTTCTTTTCCAGGGTTTCTTAATCGTTTAAATAGAGTCCGGCAATGAGGGGTATTATGAGTTCGATCCACAGCTTCATCAGGACGCTGACCAGGAAGGCAAGCATCATGAATTCCCTATCTTATGTTTTACTTATGTTGAAGGATTATACTATCTTGTTACCCATGTTGGTTACCATGTCGTACCTTTCTTTGCAATATCCACATTTAGGACATGGGTAGGAGTTGCTTGCTGTTCATGATCAGCGGGTTGTGACATATATTAATTCCGGCAATTTGTAGTCATCTTAAAATAGTACAGTTATGATATCTTCAGACCAGAAAATGCCAAACGGAGACCGAGCTCCATGGAGGCCTTTATTCGATAACTTCAAAATTCAAACTTTTCAGTTTCAAAAAATTCTGAAAATAAACACACATATACCTAGATACATAATGTACATGTGTGCAAATTATCAGGTCAAAACACATTAAAATGTGAGCTACACAAAAAAGAAAATTCTGGTGCTTTTTAGCATGTGTACTGTTCATCTTCAAAGTCTATGATTTTTCTTTGTGCAGCTTGCAATTCAAGCTATTTCATAGTGAAATTTTTCGCACATACACTTAACATCCTTGCGTACATGTGCATGTTTTCAGAATTTTTTTAAACTGAAATTTATGAATTTGGATTTTCCAAAATAAAGGGCTCCATGGAGCTCGGCCTCCAAAATGCCCTACTCCTTCAGACCTTATTAACAAAATTCAAACTAAAAGATAAGCACCTCAACAGCTATGTTTCAGAATAGCAGCTCAAGCACAAGCAACATTGAGAAAGATCTTGAGGGTACTAAACTTGTTAACAACCATTTTGTTCTTCAGATAAATGTAAATAGATTCAGACCTTCAAGAACAAAAGATGTCGATACATCTCTGGATCCAATAATGCAAATCATTGGAGAAGTTAAGACCTTACTGAGTGACTGGTAGTGAAAATACGATGCAACGAAAAATAGATGCACATATATTATTCCTATTCTACAACAGAGAAAAATAAAACAATCAACCGAAGGGACATATAACTCTTTGTGTGTTGGTTGGAGGCTATACTACTAATTTCTGATGAGTGAGAACTCGTGACAAAAGAAATTTAATATTATCATTGCTATAAATGCAGATGAAATAAAGGTCCACATTCAGTATGATTTTCTTAATATCTTTTCCGAAATTTAACAAGGAAAGCCATAGAAATTGGAAAACACGTCAAACCACATTTTTTACCTGTGAGCTTGTCAATTAAGTTCATTTGTGGCACCGTCCTTCCAAATCTCACCTTGGCCACTTGCCTCATAAGTGACCATGGATACTTATTGAACGTAACGAGCAATCCATGTTAACATGTGATATAAATGGGGGGGTGGGGGGGGGCAGGTAGGTTCGTACCAGTGATAATGTGTTTCCCATCGGCTAAAGTGATCCTCTTCCGTGCATATTTAGGTGATGAACAAAGATGGTTTAAAAGGATAAATCAGTAGGAGAAATAAAGTAATAAACAATATTCTTTTTCTTTGTGTAAATTTACCTTCTTTGTTGATTTCCCTACGATATATGGTTAGTGAAATCATTTGTTTCTTTGCGTCCTTACATCGATTAGCACTAACATGGACAATGTCAGATTTCACCTCCTTTTCTTTGATAACAAATAGAGTGTTAGACTGCAAACAGAGCAGAAAATAGAAGACCTACTGGACCTGAGAGCATAAGATTCTTTCTATTGGATGATTAATTAACTTGCATGCATCGACGAGGAACAAGAACAGCCAGTCAATTAACCGCGTGCATTAGTGAGCAACCGAACAAAAAGAATAGTGGTATAAGGAAGAAAAGAAAAGACCTACCAAACAAGAAAACCACATCTTAAATGTATTAGGTAGCTAATTAACTTGCATGCATTAGTGGACAACAAAATAGCTAATGAACCTGAAAAGGAACCTGCCCTACCCGACCCTGAAACCAGAGGTTAATTTTACTGGATAGTTAATTAACTTGCATGCACGAGTGAGCAACAAAACAATTAACTGACCTGACAATGGGCTTTTATGTAGCAATGAGCAATAGTACGACTAAGCAACAAACAGAAGACCTATTGGACCCTGGAACCGAAGGTTAATTTTATTGTGTAGTGAACTAACTTGCATGCATTGCCTAGCAACAAAATAGCCAATTACATTCTGAAGAACACATACTAAACCAACAACAGCAAGTACTGCGTCAAACCTGGAAGTGCACATATTAAAGTAGGAGTTTATCTGTGCATAAGAAAGCACATACATAAAAGCAGCAACTGAGTTGGGCACACACGAACATTGACAAAGCAAATAAGGAGCAGGCACGCAAGACTAAAATGCAACACATTGTCATGTTGCAAGACAATAAAAGAACTGGCTGAAAAGAGTCATATAGATGCATGTGTATTAATTGGCTATAATCTTGATGGCATGCAGCTTTGTAAACTTCTATATCGAAAAAATTTGGTAGCTAAATTAACAACCAAGAGTACAGTGCCGATCCATATTATCCAATATATGCTAGCTAGCTGCACTAACGAACAAGTCCACTCCAAATTGAGACGATGCAAATCATGTTTGGGAGCTATAGCTGCTAGTGGACGCATGGGAGTATACTGTCCCACCACAACCAATTTAATTTGGAAAAGCCAAACAAGTTTATTAGAACCAAGCTTCTACGATTATATAAGTGAACACCTATAAACTGATTTATCTTGAACTGAACAACGAATTTTACCTACAACTAAAGAAAAGAAAACTCAATGCTTCTTTCTTGTCGTTCTTTTTTATATCTATTACTGCCCTCTTCCCTTTATGGGTAAATGAAGATCAGCTAGTCAGGTAGAAGAAAGAGAGAGATCAGCAAGTCCTAAAAGCCATCCAACTGATGGGGGGGGGGATAATAATGCTTTCAGATAAAATAAACAATCCAATCTGTCGCCAACAAGATAAAATAGAAGCAACATGACCAAAATTCAGTATTATTTAAGTAGTAAAAGTAAGCCACTAAGTAGCAGATGTCAAACGAGTTGACAATCAATCTGCGCATCCTGGACAATGCTGGTGAGGATAGTGATCATGAAGAGATACAAAATTTTGCAGCAGAGCATGAGGCGGCCTCAAGCGATAGCTTGACGTATGCCCACACCTAGAGATCTTTTTTCAAATGTTAGAACCAAGGCCTCCTCCAACTCATTAAAAACCATATGATAAGTAATTCAGATGCAAAGAAATCTTAATAACTGAACTGAATCCCTTTGACTGTGGTACATACTCGATATGTGCCTTTGCATCTTGTCAGATTTTGGCCTGCGCCTTTGTGATGCACTCGACGCAATCGGAAGACCACTTGTGATGTAGACGGAGCATGCGAAACCTTAGAAAAGTTCCTACAAGCAAAAACAGAGATCAAATTCTTCCCTTCATTCATTTTCCCCAAAGTGGGTCTAAACTGGTAAGCAAATTCAAACTCCGGTAGACTATCAATTTGAAAATAATTCATCATGGGCAGCTCTCACTTTAACATATATAGATCAAGCTTCAATACAGTTTTGATTTGCAAAACATAGAGAGTATGCTTTACTGTTCTCCTAATTTTACTTTAGAGACCATCCAACGAACAAGCCATGTAATAGATTACTTAAAATGAACTAAAGGTTGCAAAATCATTTAAAGGACAATTAGGCCTGCAATAAATTCCCCATTGCAATATTCTAGTGCAAGAAAATAGATGGTTCAAAGAAGTTGTACAAACATGATAGAATAAACCATAACATCATAACTAAAATGCGGGAACAAAGGCGGCTGTGTGAGAAATAGGATTCACCTTTTTCTTTATCATACTCTTCCACAATATTCTTTCTCTTCTGTTCTGTCTAAAATATGGAAAACCATAAATTGAGAACTTGGAATCCCCATTGGATGATTCTAGTGCAAGAAATAGACTGTTCAAGGAAGTTGAATACAAACATATGGATACAATAAACCATAAGATCAAAACTAAAATGTGGGGACAAACATGGCTGTGTGAGAAAGAGGATTCACCTTGTTCTTCTTTTCTATCTCAAATTTGGAAAATTATAAATTAAGAAACGGAATCAGAATCATCATACAACTAAGGTAAAAACCGGGGGAGGAAGATGGGGAGGCTGCAGATGGGCAACCTAGATTGGTGACGATGTGGGAAGTGATGGCTAGCGTGACGGAAGCACCGCCTAGAGCCCTGGCTGCGCTGCTCCCTCCCCCCATCGTCGTCCTGCTGTGCTCCTCCATGCCCATCATGAACACCATATCCCCCTGCTATCACATTGCGGCGACCTGCGCCGGATCTGGAACAACAACTCCCAGCAGAGAAGAAAGAACGTGGGGGTGTTGTCCTGCGGGAAGAGAGATATGAGAGGTGGCAGCGACCATGCCTTGGGATTTCGAGAGCGGGGGAGGAGAGGGGCGAGGGAGAAGAAGAGGCGCGGTGGTGGTGGAGAGCATTGCAGGAGGGAACGCGGGGCTCGAGAACGGAGGGACTGGTGGCTCGAGGGAGGAGGGGGTGCGGGGCTTGAGAACGGAAAGGATTGGCTAGGTTTTCACCGCACACCTCTCTGGTTGCATATTTCTGGTACGTAGAATCACACGCAAACCCACCTGATTGCCTGGACCCTACATTTAACCAGTCCCACCAGTCATTCTCTCGTGGAGCTGCTGCAAATGTGCAAAACAACCAACGGTTGACCAAATGCCACCAAGTAAAATCGCACTACAGTGAAAAAATCGAAATAAACAATCCAATCTGTCGCCAGCAGGATAAAATAGAAGCAACATGACCAAAATTCAGTATTATTTAAGTAGTAAAAGTAAGCCACTAAGTAGCAGATGTCAAACGAGTTGACAATCAATCTGCGCATCCTGGACAATGCTGGTGAGGATAGTGATCATGAAGAGATACAAAATTTTGTAGCAGAGCATGAGGCGGCCTCAAGCAATAGCTTGATGTATGCCCACACCTAGAGATTTTTTTTCAAATGTGAGAACCAAGGCCTCCTCCAACTCATTAAAAACCATATGATAAGTAATTCAGATGCAAAGAAATCTTAATAACTGAACTGAATCCCTTTGACCGTGGTACATACTCGATATGTGCCTTTGCATCTTGTCAGATTTTGGCCTGCGCCTTTGTGATGCACTCGACGCAATCGGAAGACCACTTGTGATGTAGACAGAGCATGCGAAACCTTAGAAAAGTTCCTACAGGCAAAAACAGAGATCAAATTCTTCCCTTCATTCATTTTCCCCAAAGTGGGTCTAAACTGGTAAGCAAATTCAAACTCCGGTAGACTATCAATTTGAAAATAATGCATCATGGGCAGCTCTCACTTTAACATATATAGATCAAGCTTCAATACAGTTTTGATTTGCAAAACATAGAGAGTATGCTTTACTGTTCTCCTAATTTTACTTTAGAGACCATCCAACGAACAAGCCATGTAATAGATTACTTAAAATGAACTAAAGGTTGCAAAATCTTTTAAAGGACAATTAGGCCTACAATAAATTCCCCATTGCAATATTCTAGTGCAAGAAAATAGATGGTTCAAAGAAGTTGTACAAACATGATAGAATAAACCATAACATCAGAACTAAAATGCGGGAACAAAGGCGGCTGTGTGAGAAATAGGATTCACCTTTTTCTTTATCATACTCTTCCACAATATTCTTTCTCTTCTGTTCTGTCTAAAATATGGAAAACCATAAATTGAGAACTTGGAATCCCCATTGGATGATTCTAGTGCAAGAAATAGACTGTTCAAGGAAGTTGAATACAAACATATGGATACAATAAACCATAAGATCAAAACTAAAATGTGGGGACAAACATGGCTGTGTGAGAAAGAGGATTCACCTTGTTCTTCTTTTCTATCTCAAATCTGGAAAATTATAAATTAAGAAACTGAATCAGAATCATCATACAACTGAGGTAAAAACCGGGGGAGGAAGATGGGGAGGCTGCAGATGGGCAACCTAGATTGGTGACGATGTGGGAAGTGATGGCCAGCGTGACGGAAGCACCGCCTAGAGCCTGGCTGCACTGCTCCCTCCCCCCATCGTCGTCCTGCTGTGCTCCTCCATGCCCATCATGAACACCATATCCCCCTGCTCTCACATTGCGGCGACCTGTGCCGGATCTGGAACAACAACTCCCAGCAGAGAAGAAAGAACGTGGGGGTGTTGTCCTGCGGGAAGAGAGATATGAGAGGTGGCAGCGACCATGCCTTGGGATTTCGAGAGCGGGGGAGGAGATGGCCGAGGGAGAAGAAGAGGCGCGGTGGTGGTGGAGAGCATTGGAGGAGGGAACGCGGGGCTCGAGGACGGAGGGACTGGTGGCTCGAGGGAGGAGGGGGTGCGGGGCTTGAGAACGGAAAGGATTGGCTAGGTTTTCACCGCACACCTCTCTGTTGCATATTTCTGATGCGTAGAATCACACGCAAACCCACCTGATTGCTGGACCCTACATTTAACCAGTCCCACCAGTCATTCTCTCGTGGAGCTGCTGCAAATGTGCAAAACAACCAACGGTTGACCAAATGCCACCAAGTAAAATCGCACTACAGTGAAAAAATCGAAATAAACAATCCAATCTGTCGCCAACAGGATAAAATAGAAGCAACATGACCAAAATTCAGTATTATTTAAGTAGTAAAAGTAAGCCACTAAGTAGCAAATGTCAAACGAGTTGACAATCAATCTGCGCATCCTGGACAATGCTGGTGAGGATAGTGATCATGAAGAGATACAAAATTTTGTAGCAGAGCATGAGGCGGCCTCAAGCAATAGCTTGATGTATGCCCACACCTAGAGATTTTTTTTCAAATGTTAGAACCAAGGCCTCCTCCAACTCATTAAAAACCATATGATAAGTAATTCAGATGCAAAGAAATCTTAATAACTGAACTGAATCCCTTTGACCGTGGTACATACTCGATATGTGCCTTTGCATCTTGTCAGATTTTGGCCTGCGCCTTTGTGATGCACTCGACGCAATCGGAAGACCACTTGTGATGTAGACAGAGCATGCGAAACCTTAGAAAAGTTCCTACAGGCAAAAACAGGGATCAAATTCTTCCCTTCATTCATTTTCCCCAAAGTGGATCTAAACTGGTAAGCAAATTCAAACTCCGATAGACTATCAATTTGAAAATAATTCATCATGGGCAGCTCTCACTTTAACATATATAGATCAAGCTTCAATACAGTTTTGATTTGCAAAACATAGAGAGTATGCTTTACTGTTCTCCTAATTTTACTTTAGAGACCGTCCAACGAACAAGCCATGTAATAGATTACTTAAAATGAACTAAAGGTTGCAAAATCTTTTAAAGGACAATTAGGCCTACAATAAATTCCCCATTGCAATATTCTAGTGCAAGAAAATAGATGGTTCAAAGAAGTTGTACAAACATGATAGAATAAACCATAACATCATAACTAAAATGCGGGAACAAAGGCAGCTGTGTGAGAAATAGGATTCACCTTTTTCTTTATCATACTCTTCCACAATATTATTTCTCTTACATTACATCTAAAATATGGAAAACCATAAATTGAGAACTTGGAATCCCCATTGGATGATTCTAGTGCAAGAAATAGACTGTTTAAGGAAGTTGAATACAAACATATGGATACAATAAACCATAAGATCAAAACTAAAATGTGGGGACAAACATGGCTGTGTGAGAAAGAGGATTCACCTTGTTCTTCTTTTCTATCTCAAATCTGGAAAATTATAAATTAAGAAACTGAATCAGAATCATCATACAACTGAGGTAAAAACCGGGGGAGGAAGATGGGGAGGCTGCAGATGGGCAACCTAGATTGGTGACGATGTGGGAACTGATGGCCAGCGTGACGGAAGCACCGCCTAGAGCCCTGGCTACGCTGCTTCCTCCCCCCATCGTCGTCCTGCTGTGCTCCTCCATGCCCATCATGAACACCATATCCCCCTGCTCTCACATTGCGGCGACCTGTGCCGGATCTGGAACAACAACTCCCAGCAGAGAAAAAGAACGTTAGGGTGTTGTCCTGCGGGAAGAGAGATATGAGAGGTGGCAGCGACCATGCCTTGGGATTTCGAGAGCGGGGGAGGAGATGGGCGAGGGAGAAGAAGAGGCGCGGTGGTGGTGGAGAGCATTGGAGGAGGGAACGCGGGGCTCGAGGACGGAGGGACTGCTGGCTCGAGGGAGGAGGGGGTGCGGGGCTTGAGAACGGAAAGGATTGGCTAGGTTTTCACCGCACACCTCTCTGGTTGCATATTTCTGGTACGTAGAATCACACGCAAACCCACCTGATTGCCTGGACCCTACATTTAACCGGTCCCACCAGTCATTCTCTCGTGGAGCTGCTGCAAATGTGCAAAACAACCAACGGTTGACCAAATGCCACCAAGTAAAATCGCACTACAGTGAAAAAATCGAAATAAACAATCCAATCTGTCGCCAACAGGATAAAATAGAAGCAACATGACCAAAATTCAGTATTATTTAAGTAGTAAAAGTAAGCCACTAAGTAGCAGATGTCAAACGAGTTGACAATCAATCTGCGCATCCTGGACAATGCTGGTGAGGATAGTGATCATGAAGAGATACAAAATTTTGCAGCAGAGCATGAGGCGGCCTCAAGCGATAGCTTGACGTATGCCCACACCTAGAGATTTTTTTTCAAATGTTAGAACCAAGGCCTCCTCCAACTCATTAAAAACCATATGATAAGTAATTAAGTTGCAAAGAAATCTTAATAACTGAACTGAATCCCTTTGACCGTGGTACATACTCGATATGTGCCTTTGCATCTTGTCAGATTTTGGCCTGCGCCTTTGTGATGCACTCGACGCAATCGGAAGACCACTTGTGATGTAGACGGAGCATGCGAAACCTTAGAAAAGTTCCTACAAGCAAAAACAGAGATCAAATTCTTCCCTTCATTCATTTCCCCCAAAGTGGGTCTAAACTGGTAAGCAAATTCAAACTCCGGTAGACTATCAATTTGAAAATAATTCATCATGGGCAGCTCTCACTTTAACATATATAGATCAAGCTTCAGTAAAGTTTTGATTTGCAAAACATAGAGAGTATGCTTTACTGTTCTCCTAATTTTACTTTAGAGACCATCCAACGAACAAGCCATGTAATAGATTACTTAAAATGAACTAAAGGTTGCAAAATCTTTTAAAGGACAATTAGGCCTACAATAAATTCCCCATTGCAATATTCTAGTGCAAGAAAATAGATGGTTCAAAGAAGTTGTACAAACATGATAGAATAAACCATAACATCAGAACTAAAATGCGGGAACAAAGGAGGCTGTGTGAGAAATAGGATTCACCTTTTTCTTTATCATACTCTTCCACAATATTCTTTCTCTTCTGTTCTGTCTAAAATATGGAAAACCATAAATTGAGAACTTGGAATCCCCATTGGATGATTCTAGTGCAAGAAATAGACTGTTCAAGGAAGTTGAATACAAACATATGGATACAATAAACCATAAGATCAAAACTAAAATGTGGGGACAAACATGGCTGTGTGAGAAAGAGGATTCACCTTGTTCTTCTTTTCTATCTCAAATCTGGAAAATTATAAATTAAGAAACTGAATTAGAATCATCATACAACTAAGGTAAAAACCGGGGGAGGAAGATGGGGAGGCTGCAGATGGGCAACCTAGATTGGTGACGATGTGGGAAGTGATGGCCAGCGTGGCGGAAGCACCGCCTAGAGCCCTGGCTGCTGCTGCTCCTCCCCCATCGTCGTCTGCTGTGCTCCTCCATGCCCATCATGAACACCATATCCCCTGCTCTCATATTGCGGCGACCTGTGCCGGATCTGGAACAACAACTCCCAGCAGAGAAGAAAGAATGTGGGGGTGTTGTCCTGCGGGAAGAGAGATATGAGAGGTGGCAGCGACCATGCCTTGGGATTTCGAGAGCGGGGGAGGAGAGGGGCGAGGGAGAAGAAGAGGCGCGGTGGTGGTGGAGAGCATTGGAGGAGGGAACGCGGGGCTCGAGGACGGTGGGACTGGTGGCTCGAGGGAGGAGGGGGTGCGGGGCTTGAGAACGGAAAGGATTGGCTAGGTTTTCACCGCACACCTCTCTGGTTGCATATTTCGCACGTAGAATCACACGCAAACCCACCTGATTGCTGGACCCTACATTTAACCAGTTCCACAGTCATTCTCTCGTGGAGCTGCTGCAAATGTGCAAAACAACCAACAGTTGACCAAATGCCACCAAGTAAAATCGCACTACAGTGAAAAATCAAATAAACAATCCAATCTGTCGCCAACAGGATAAAATAGAAGCAACATGACCAAAATTCAGTATTATTTAAGTAGTAAAAGTAAGCCACTAAGTAGCAGATGTCAAGCGAGTTGACAATCAATCTGCGCATCTGGACAATCTTTGGTGAGGATAGTGATCATGAAGAGATACAAAATTTTGCAGCAGAGCATGAGGCGGCCTCAAGCGATAGCTTGACGTATGCCCACACCTAGAGATTTTTTTCAAATGTTAGAACCAAGGCCTCCTCCAACTCATTAAAAACCATATGATAAGTAATTCAGATGCAAAGAAATCTTAATAACTGAACTGAATCCCTTTGACTATGGTACATACTCGATATGTGCCTTTGCATCTTGTCAGATTTTGGCCTGCGCCTTTGTGATGCACTCGACGCAATTGGAAGACCACTTGTGATTTACACGGAGCATGCGAAACCTTAGAAAAGTTCCTACAGGCAAAAACAGAGATCAAATTCTTCCCTTCATTCATTTTCCCCAAAGTGGGTCTAAACTGGTAAGCAAATTCAAACTCCAGTAGACTATCAATTTGAAAATAATTCATCATGGGCAGCTCTCACTTTAACATATATAGATCAAGCTTCAATACAGTTTTGATTTGCAAAACATAGAGAGTATGCTTTACTGTTCTCCTAATTTTACTTTAGAGACCATCCAACGAACAAGCCATGTAATAGATTACTTAAAATGAACTAAAGGTTGCAAAATCATTTAAAGGACAATTAGGCCTGCAATAAATTCCCCATTGCAATATTCTAGTGCAAGAAAATAGATGGTTCAAAGAAGTTGTACAAACATGATAGAATAAACCATAACATCGAACTAAAATGCGGAACAAAGGCGGCTGTGTGAGAAATAGGATTCACCTTTTCTTTGTCATACTCTTCCACAATATTCTTTCTCTTACATTACATCTAAAATATGGAAAACCATAAATTGAGAACTTGGAATCCCCATTTGATGATTCTAGTGCAAGAAATAGACTGTTCAAGGAAGTTGAATACAAACATATGGATACAATAAACCATAAGATCAAAACTAAAATGTGGGGACAAACATGGCTGTGTGAGAAAGAGGATTCACCTTGTTCTTCTTTTCTATCTCAAATCTGGAAAATTATAAATTAAGAAACTGAATCAGAATCATCATACAACTGAGGTAAAAACCGGGGGAGGAAGATGGGGAGGCTGCAGATGGGCAACCTAGATTGGTGACGATGTGGGAAGTGATGGCCAGCGTGACGGAAGCACCGCCTAGAGCCCTGGCTGTGCTGCTCCCTCCCCCCATCGTCGTCCTGCTGTGCTCCTCCATGCCCATCATGAACACCATATCCCCCTGCTCTCACATTGCGGCGACCTGTGCCGGATCTGGAACAACAACTCCCAGCAGAGAAGAAAGAACGTGGGGGTGTTGTCCTGCGGGAAGAGAGATATGAGAGGTGGCAGCAACCATGCCTTGGGATTTCGAGAGCGGGGGAGGAGATGGGCGAGGGAGAAGAAGAGGCGCGGTGGTGGTGGAGAGCATTTGAGGAGGGAACGCGGGGCTCGAGGACGGAGGGACTGGTGGCTCGAGGGAGGAGGGGGTGCGGGGCTTGAGAACGGAAAGGATTGGCTAGGTTTTCACCGCACACCTCTCTGGTTGCATATTTCTGGTACGTAGAATCACACGCAAACCCACCTGATTGCCTGGACCCTACATTTAACCAGTCCCACCAGTCATTCTCTCGTGGAGCTGCTGCAAATGTGCAAAACAACCAATGGTTGACCAAATGCCACCAAGTAAAATCGCACTACAGTGAAAAAATTGAACGGGCCAGAAGCATTAGCGCTCGCAAGTGCTCTCGCTAGGCGGGTAGCCTAGCGGGGTTTATATGTTCGATGTGCCTTTTCCCTCGCTCTCTCTGAAGTTCGATCGGGTAGAAAAAGAAGAGAGCAACTAATCAAGAATCAAGGAGTACTCATTCCGGAGCCCCGTAAAGGTCATTTGGGGTTGGGCTGAGAGCGTCTTGGCACATTTTTAGCCGCCGCCACGTCTCGAGCTATGGACGCTCCCTCCGGATTATTATTTTTCTGTACATGTTTCGGCTTTTAGATGATTTTTTCTGTCTTTTTTCGGCTTTACGGTTTTTTCCTTGTTTTGGATTTTTTTTTGAAATTTTCTTTTGACGCGAAAGAACATTTTTTTTATTTTTTTCCTTTCGCGAGAGGCATGGATTTGCTTATGCGTGAGGCACGGTTGTGCTTCTCGCAGAAAAGAGAAAACGTATTTTTTTTCCTTTTACGAGAGGCATGGATTTTCTTCCGTGAGAGGCACCATGCCTCTCGGAAAAGGAAAAAGCATGTTTTCATCTTTTTTTTCTTCTACGCGAGACACGGATTTACTTCTTTGTGGAGGCACGGAGTGGAACAAATAAGTTTCTTCTCTCTTGGTATGTTTATTAAATCCCAAATTTCATTATTTTTCAAATGATTCCATCTCATCATGCATAGCCTTGGGATATGATTAATGTTCAATTTCTTCTAGCACGGATAACGCATAAGAAATAACATTGCACTCTTCAATTAACCTTGGGCGTGCATCAGTACCAGTCCGCCTAACTCTGTCACCTGTAGCATTCCAACTTGGTGGATGTTGGAGTAATGGGCCACGGGTAGGCTAACCCGAAGCCCAGATACTTTCAAGACATCGGGGCTGGCTGCGCCCCTCAAGACGCCAAGATGAAGGGCCGTCTTCTGGAAGCCGGCTGGAGGAACTGTAGGCTACCCATAAGCGGCCGAGTCCTAGAGGCGAGGTCAAGACAAGCCGACTCCTACCTGGCGGCTTCTAGAGAAGCCAGCCCCGAGGAGTCGGCCCGCGACAACAACCAAGCCCATGCCCTTATCGGCGGGGACGAGACGGGGAATGGCTACAGTGTAGCCCATCCCCTCCCCTTTCTAGGCGCTGGCGTGGCCACAGTGCGCAGTACCGACAGAGATCTCCGTCCGGTGCAGCACTGTTGCCATGCCATCCCTGACATCATCACGAGCAGGCGGAGTCCTGCTCCCACGACGGCCTGTCTGTACGACCCAAGGACGATGGGCCCCGCCAGTCAGCGAGAGTCCAGAAGACGGCGAGAGCCCTACCAGTCGGACCCGAGGGAGGTTGGCCCCTAGGAGTTGGCCCGCCCCTTCCTCGGGCCCCACGCGCCATTAATCGGACGAGACAGGGAATGGCTACAGTGATCGCCCGCCAGACGGCGGAGCTGTAGCCATGACCCCCTGACCAAGCCTGCATCATCAGAAACACGGCAAGAGTGATCAGCTGCCGACTAGACCCGGGAGCGGCGGGTACGGCCCGTCGGGCCCGTACCCAACCAGTCGCCGGGACCCACCAAGCGGTGGGCCCCAGGAGAAGCCGACGGCCGAAGAGACTGACAGTCGGGCCCTACACCCGGCCGGATTACCAATGTACCCCTGGGGGGTAGGCCTATATAAACCCCCCAGGGCACCCATGCAAAGGGTTCCGAACCAGTTAGAACTAGACGAGATCACAGAGGAAGGAGAGAGTGAGCCTTGCCTTCTCCTACCACTAGCATACAGCTCAAGGAGCACCTGTGTATTCACTTGTGCTTTAGTGATCATGCGGAGACCCCGCAGAGCAGGACTAGGGGTGTTATCTCCTAGGAGAGCCCCGAACCTGGGTAAAGTACGCCGGCGTTCGTGTCTACGCCTCATCCCGCTTTCGGGCACCGGCGACGTTCTACTCGCTCCCACCTTGATAAGCCATCCTTTGGCATATGTCGCACCCAACCCCCGACATTTGGCGCCCACCGTGGGGCATGGTGCACCGTCGTCCGGAGACCTGCTCTGGACGGGAACCCTTTTCCTCCCTAGCGAGCGCAGCTAGCTCGGCACGCCAGACGGAGTCTGCGCCGACGCGCTGCATGGCGCGGAAGTCACCTGCGCGGCAAGTTGCCTCGCTGATCTCATTGGCGAGGTCCACCTCTCCGGCGAGCCCGCGTCCGACGCGGGCACAGACGGCCCTGAGAGCCTCCTCGCGGGCCTCCTCGATCAACTCCATGTCACCAGCGAGCCAGCTGTGGACCTGGAGTCTGTAGGCTCCACCGAACCGATGTTGGTTGACTCCGACACCGTGTCGCTCGACGCGTTCCCCACCAACGTGGTGGTCTACGACGAGCCGCTCCCTCGCGCGGAGAGCGGCGGAAGCACCGTCACGGAGGTGCTAGTCATCGGTCACGGCGAGCACTCCGGCGGAGGTGCTCGCGACCCTCTCGATGCGGCGCTACAAGACTTGACGACACCCATCCCAGAAGACGCCGACGCCGAGACGCTGGAGGCACGCCGCATCCAACTCGTCGAAGGTGCCAAGAAGCTGGCTAGCATGAGACGCCTGTCGGAAGCCTACCAGCGCGAGATGGACCGTGCTGTGGGCAGCACGCCGGCTCCGGCAGGGCCCAGCCGCCTTGGCACGGTCCAGCAGCGCGGCGTGGCCATCGCCAACCTGTTTGGGGCAGATCGCCCCATCTACACCACGCCTGTGGAAAACATCCGAGCTGCCAAGGCAACAACTGAAGAGCTGGACAAGTTCGAGGGCGAAGAACGTCGCCAGATGGCGGAGCGCGTCCAGTGGCTCCTCGACGCGGCTGCCGAGCAGCACTAGGCCGGCTGCCGCACTGAGGCGCCACACCGGCAAAACGACGACTTGCCTCCCCGCTGAGATCAAGGCGCGACCTCCCAGACGCCGACTGGCGGCGTCCGTGGAAGAAGAGACAAGGAGCCGGCTGCCAGCCGCAGTCGGACTCGTGTCACCATAGAGCGCGACCAAGACGGCCGCCCAAGAGCAGTGGAACGGTGGGATGACTATCTGCCTCCTCCCCCTCGCAGGGAAAGGCGCGTTTCCCCGCCGCCTGTTGATCACCCGTCACTCGGCGACCGCCTTGGCCGCCGAGAAGGAATCGGAGAAAACGATGCCCGCCACCGATCGACCGCCTCAACCGATCCCTGGTGCTAGAAGAAGATGATGAATTGGGTCCGCCTTGCTTCGGCCCCCGCATTCGAGACGAGCCCTTCCCCAAAGGGTTCACGCTCCCAGGAGACATGCCCAAATACACCGGCTCCATGAAGTCGGAGGACTGGCTGGTCGACTACTCCACAGCTGTCAGCATAGCAAACGGCAACAAGCGAGTTGCTGTGAAATACATTCCGCTCATGCTCCAGGGCACAACCCGGACATGGCTGAACAGCTTGAAGCCCCGAAGCATCAACAGCTGGGTCGACTTCACTGACGCCTTCGTCCGCAACTTCACCGGCACGTACAAGCGGCCGCCCAAGCCCCGCCAGCTCTCCTTGTGCGTTCAAGGCCCCAACGAGTCGACTCGCGACTACCTCACGCGTTGGGCCGAGCTCCGCAACTCTTGCGAAGGCGTGCACGAAGTGCAGGCCATCGAGTACTTCACCGACGAATGCCGAGAGGGCACTCTCCTCAAGCACAAGCTTCTCTGTGACGAGCCGGAGACCCTCGACGAGCTGCTGATCATAGCAGACAAATACGCCATGACCGACTCCTCCATGAAGGCAGAGATCCAAGTAAATGCGTCTGGCAAAGTGGCCCCTCAAGCACCCCGAACCCCGGCTGGTGACACCAGTCGGCGTCAATAGTAGAACGACCACAAGCGCAAGGCCACGCAGCCGGCTTCCACCAGCCGGCAGGTGGCGACAGTCAAAAACCAGCAGCCGGAAGGGCAGCCTCCGCCCAAACGCCAGAAGGGCGGCAAGCCCAACTGGCTCCCGGCTTTCTCATATGAGCAGACTCTGGATGCACCCTGCAAATTCCATAGCGGTGCGAAGCCGTCCAACCACACCGCTCGGAAGTGCCATTGGCTCACCAGGATCGCCAAGGGAGACGGCCTCTTGCCTCCCCCGCCTGCTGGGCAGCCGCCTCCTCCTCCGCCCCAGCAGCCGGTGGTCAGACCAGTCGGAGCCATACAAGATGAGTATCCAGAAGAGCACGGAGCTTACGTTGTGTTCACAAGCGTGGACAATGATGGACGCAGCAGACGGGTGCAGCAACAAGAAGTGAATGCGGTAGCATCGGAGACCCCAGAGTTCATGCATTGGTCCGAGAAGCCCATCAGCTGGAGCAGAGCCGATCACCCAGAGGTGATGCCCAATCCCGGCTCCTATGCCCTGGTTTTGGATGCCACCTTTGCCACAGATAGGCGAGGCGCTCGCTTCTCCCGAGTTCTGATAGATGGCGGCAGCAGCATCAACATCCTGTACAAGGATACCACGGAGAAGTTAGGAATCAAACAAAGGCAGCTTCAGCCCAGCCGGACTGTTTTCCATGGCATAGTTCCTGGCCTTTCCTGCTCACCAATCGGCAAGATCCAGATAGACGTCCTCTTTGGGGACAAAGATCACTTCCGCGGAGAGCCAGTCTGGTTTGAAGTGGTGGACCTTGAGAGCCCATACCATGCGCTACTTGGCCGGCCTGCTCTGGCCAAGTTCATGGTGGTCCCCCACTATGCGTACCTCAAAATGGAGATGCCGAGTTCCAAGGGGATTCTGACCATAGCCGGCGACTACAAGAAGTCGTCCGCCTACGCAGCCGAGAGCAGTTGGTTGGTCGAGTCCCTCGTGATCGCAGCTGAGAAGCGGCTCCTTGACCGGCTCGTGGCGATGGCAGGCAAGCAGCCGGAGATGTTGCCCGATCCCTAGGAGTCGGAAGCTGAGGGCTCGTTCAAGCCGGCCAAAGAGACGAAGAAGATACCCTTGGACCTGGAGCACCCGGAGAGGTACGCTGTCATAGGTGCAAACCTCGACAGCAAATAGGATGGCGAGCTCGTCAATTTCCTCCGTGAGAATCGGGACATCTTTGCATGGTCCCCCAAAGACATGCCGGGTGTCCCGACGGATTTCGCCGAGCACAAGTTACATGTCCGGCCCGATGCCAAACCAGTCAGGCAGCCCTTGCGCCGCCTGTCAGAAGAGAAGAGAAGAGTCGTTGGAGAAGAGATAGCCTGGCTGTTGGCAGCCGGCTTCATCATGGAAGTGTTCTTTCCAGAGTGGCTGGCCAACCCAGTCCTCGTGCTGAAGAAAAACAAGCAGTAGCGCATGTGTATTGATTATACCAGCCTCAACAAAGCTTGCCCCAAAGACCCCTTTGCGTTACCAAGTATCGACCAAGTGATAGACTCCACAGCCGGATGCGAGCCGTTGAGTTTTTTGGATTCATATTCAGGATATCACCAGATCAAGCTGAACCCGGCCGACAAACTGAAGACCGCCTTCATCACGCCATTTGGAGCCTTCTACTACTTGACCATGACGTTTGGCTTGAGGAATGCCGGCGCCAGTTTAAATGTTGCATGCAGAAGTGCCTCCTCAAGCAACTCGGCAGAAACGCCCATGTTTACGTGGATGATGTGGTGGTGAAGAAGGAGAAGCATGGAATGCTGCTGGAAGACCTCAAGGAGACCTTTGAGAACCTGCGCCGGTTTCAAATCAAGCTCAACCCAGAGAAGTGCGTCTTCGGAGTACCAGCCGGCCAGCTCCTTGGATTCCTGGTCTCAGAACGCGGCATAGAGTGCAACCCTGTGAAGATCAAGGCCATCGAGAGGATGGAGATACCCACCCGACTGTTGGATGTGCAAAAGTTCACTGGCTGCTTGGCATCCATCAGCCGATTCATCAGTCGGCTGGGTGAGAAGGCTCTTCCCTTGTACCAGCTCATGAAGAAAACCACTTTTTTCGGGTGGAACGACAAGGCGGACGAAGCTTTTCTCCAGCTCAAGAAGATGTTGACTACTCCACCTGTCCTGGCGGCTCCAACTCCTAAGGAGCCCATGCTCCTCTACATCTCCGCCACCAGCCGAGTGGTCATCACAGTCATTGTGGTAGAGCGCAAGGAGGAAGGCAAGGCGCTACCGGTCTAGAGACTGGTATATTTTTTGAGTTAAGTACTGTCGACCTCCAAGCAAAACTACCCCCACTACCAGAAGATGTGCTACGGCGTGCACTTTGCCGCCAAGAAATTGAAGCCGTATTTTCAAGAGCACCCAATCACCATGGTCTGCACAGCTCCACTGTCCGAGATCATTGGAAGCTGAGATGCTTCGGGCCGAGTGGCCAAATGGGTCATAGATTTGGCCCCCTACACCATCTACTACCAGCCTCGCACCGCCATCAAGTCACAAGCGCTGGCTGACTTCCTCGTCGATTGGGCCGAGACCCAGTACCTGTCGCCAGCGCCCGACTCCACCCATTGGCGGCTGCATTTTGATGGTTCCAAGATGCGCACCGGCTTGGGAGCCGGCATCGTCCTCACCTCTCCCAAAAGCGACAAGCTCAAATATGTGCTACAAATCCATTTCGCCGCCTCCAACAACGTCACAGAATACGAGGCACTCATTCACGGGCTCCGGCTTGCCAAAGAGCTCGGCATCCGCCGGATCCTTTGTTATGGTGACTCTGACTTGGTGGTCCAGCAGTCGTCAGGCGACTGGGACGCCAAAGATGCAAACATGGCGAGCTACCGCTTCGTCGACAAAGAACTCAAAGGATATTTTGAGGGGTGCGAGTTTCTCCATGTGCCAAGGAACGACAATGAGCAAGCAGACGCCTTGGCAAGAGTCGGCTCCACCCGTCAAGCAATACCGACCGGTGTCGCCCTTCAACGCCTCCTCAAGCCGTCTGTCAGGCCATCGCCAGAATCAGATTCTATCTTCCTCCCGGCTCCTCCTGAAGCAGTCGGATCCGATTGAGAGCTCCAATGGCCGGCACGGGAATTCTGGCAGGCGGCCTGGGGGCCGCGGCAGTCGCACCCGGCCCGGGGACTTCAGAACACGGCCTAGGGACTGCAGCGGCCAGCCCGGCGACTTCAGAGCTCGGCCCGAGGACTGCCCCAATCGGCCCGGGGACTTCATCGACCCAACAAGCGGCTGCCGACTCCAACCTGCCGCCTCCCGGCTCAACCGCCCTCGTCCAAGTTGCGGTCCTGACAGTCGAAGAAGTCGCAGCACCTTCATGGGCCTAGCCCATCCTCAATTTCCTAGTGAACAAAGAGCTGCCGACTGATGAGGTCTCGGCCCGGCAAGTGCAACGCCGGGCAGCAGCCTACACCATAGTCAACAGAGAGCTTGTGAGGCGCAGTGTCACTGGTGTCTACCAGCGCTGCGTGGAGCCGGAGCAAGGCCAAGCGATTCTCAAGGATATCCATCAAGGCGAGTGCGGCCACCATGCGGCTTCAAGAGCACTTGTCGCCAAAGCCTTCCACCATGGTTTTTTTTGGCCGACCGCTCTAGAAGACGCCAAGGGCTTGGTCCAAAAATGCAAAGGGTGCCAGAAGTTCCGTTCCAAGCCACATCAGCCGGCTTCTGCACTCAAGACTATTCCCACTGCCTGGCCCTTTGCCTTCTAGGGCCTGGACATGGTGGGACCATTCAAACAGCGCGAGGCGGCGTGACTCATCTGCTTGTCGCGGTGGACAAGTTCACCAACTGGATAGAAGCCAAACCAATCAAGAAACTGAGCGGTCCAACTGCTGTGACGTTCATCTCCGACATCACCATCCGATATGGCATACCGCACAGCATCAACACTGACAATGGCACAAACTTTGCCAAAGGCACCTTGGCCCGTTTCTGCGCGACGCAGGGCATCCGAATGGACTTAGCGTCCGTTGCCCATCCGCAGTCAAACGGCCAGGTGGAGCAAGCAAACGGCCTCATCTTGTCCGGCATCAAGCCCCGACTGGTCGAGCCTCTGGAGCGTTCGGCCGGCTGCTGGCTCGACGAGCTGCCATCCGTCCTCTGGAGCCTGCGCACAACTCCAAACAAGTCAACCGGCTTCATGCCTTTCTTCCTCGTGTACGATGCCGAAGCCGTCATCCCAAAGGATACAGAATTCGACTCCCCTCGAGTCACCATGTACACCGAAGAGGAGGCGGAAGAAGCACGACAAGACGGCGTCGATCTGCTGGAAGAGGGCCGGCTGTTGGCACTCAGTCGGTCCAGCATCTACCAGCAGAGACTGCGTCGATACTACAATCGGAAGGTCAAGCCGAGATCTTTCCAAGAGGAAGACCTTGTGCTCCGGCTGATCCAGCGAACAGCCGGCCAGCACAAGCTCTCAGCGCCTTGGGAAGGCCCCTTCATCATCAGCAAAGTGTTGGGCAACGACTCCTACTACCTGATCGACGCTCAGAAGCCTCGAGCGCGCAAGAGAGACGACTCCGGCAAGGAGACGGAGCGACCATGGAATGCAAATCTCCTCCGAAGATTTTACAGTTAATGCAGTATGTACCGTGCTACCTTTTGTATTAAAGTACGAAGACTCCGGGTCCCCCGAGAAGAGCTCGGGGACTGCCCTCTTTTATCTATATGATAAGAATTATGCCTATGGGTATGTCATTTTTTGTTACTCCGCCTGGCACCGGGTTCGACTAGTCGGCCCGGGGACTCGCCGCCTTGAACTATGAAATGCTTCCTGCAGCCGGACAAGTAATGTGTGGCACTTAAGCCGTCTCCTGCAAGAAGCCGCAGCTCGCAGAGCGACTGTACGGTGGGCAGGAGTAAGGTAGAAAGGGTGCCCATGTGAAAAATGGCTAAGGACTCAAAGCATGTGCATAGTTTAAGCCGGTTTTGAGACCTTTGCGACCGACTGTTGAGCAGCTGGTCCGCCGTTTTCTACTTAACTTGCTAAAGAACTCTAAGCTGCTAAGTACTTGCCTTCCCAAAGTAGCTAAGTACTTGACCCAGCATCAGTCCGCAGAGCGGCTGTGTGGCTGGCAAGACGGCAACCAAGGGAAGGCGGCAAAGGAAAAAGCCAAAGAGCAGTAAGCAAGAAAAAGATAGAACTCGGAAAAATATTTACATAACAAAGGCCCTTGGCCGATCTTCAACAAAGTTCAAGATACACCCCGCGGGTGGAATTGTGCAAAAATTAACAAGTTCATCGAGACTAATAGACAGGTGAAGTAAAAGATAAAACGGCGGCCTAGGAAGCGCCAGAAGGGTTCGGAAGATCGGAGGAGTCGGCGGTGCCAGTTGCCGGAGCGGCCGGCTGGTCGGTCGTTGCTTGGTCGCCTCCGGCGGCAGCTGGCTCAGTTGGGCGCAGCTCGTTGCTGGAGGCGCGGTCGAGCTGAGGTTGGCCGTCCGCTCGGACCTCTGGCGCCTGCTCTTCGCCTCCCTCCTCCGCCTCGCCTGCTTCCTCGCTGCTGGAGTCGATCACCTCTGCCGAGTCCTCGCCGTCGTCTGGGTTCAGCCCGAACCATTCCGGCGGCGCATCATCGCCGTTTTCAACCCGCTCCGGGACGAAGATGCTGGTGTCGGTGTACTCGGCGATTGACGCAGCGCGCTTGACGAGATCATCTTCCACGACCGCCAACTCCTCCTGAGCCTCCAGCCAGAATGTGGCCAGCTGGGCCAGGCTCAGCCCAGGGTACCACGCCTTGATGAACTCCAAGGCCCGGCACGCTCCAGCCCGGGCCGAAGAGCCCTTCCAGGCCTCAAGACGGTCGGCCACTACCTCCAGCCAGTCGGCAGTCCGACTGGGGGTGCGCGGCGCCGGCATGTTCAGCCACAGGGCGGCGATCGCTGGCGCCGACATCTTTGAAGCGGTGCAGCATCCGGTGAGCCGGCGAAGACGGGCCTCGATGCTCGGGGATCTGTTTGCTAAGGGTTGGGCGTCGGCGGCGATCTTGGCGCCGTCCGCCCTCCGCCTTCAGCGATCAACCGATGGCCCGGTTGGCGGCATCCGAGTGGCCAGGGAAGAAGTCTGCCAGGACAGAAGCGAAGAACAAAATTAAAGACCAGAAGCCGGCTTGACCAGCAGCCGGCAGCGCAAAGAAGAAAAGTGAGGGAGGCTCACCATCGACTATATCCTCGATCTCGTGGAAGCCGGAAGTCAGCATCGCATCCTTGTCAGTCCAGGAGGAGCGTTCGCTCGCGAATTCAGCAAGGAGGCCGGTCTCCTTGTCCTCCGCCTCCTTCTGGGCCTTCTTGAGGAGCTCCTTCTGTTCTGCCAGCTGCGCGGCCAATCGGACGCGCTCTTTAGCCAGCTTGCTGCACTCCTCCTCCTTGGCGCACAACACGGTGTTGGCTTCGCCCAGCTGCTGCTGCAAGGTGGCGTTGGCCTCTGCGGAAGAAAGAAGAAAACAAGGTGTTAGTCACCAACAAAGAAGAACAGTCGCCGGGGAGATCCGGCTTGACTGCTTTGCAGTCGGCCCAAATCTCGGGGACTATAGCCCGCGGGTGCGCCAGCGCGCCCCCGCAGAAAAAGAAGAGGACTTACTCCGGCTTTCCGACAAGTCGGCAGTCCACTGAGCCAGCTCCTGGACGTTGGAGTTGAAGGCGGTCATGCGGAGATTGTGGTAGTCCTGCGAGAAAATTTTCAGACAAGTGTTAGTGCTTGGAACTCGCCGATTAGAGTTCCGAGCCGCCTGCTCAGCAGCCAGCCCGAAACTCGGGGACTACACCCAGTGGATGCGCTGGCGCGCCCCCACCGAGAAGCATAAGAAACAAAAACAAAGAAGAAGGAAACGTACCCGGACGGCCTCTCGCGCTGCCAGATGCGCCTTGTTGCAGTTCCTGATGGCCTCGCCCTCGGCTCGGATCTTGGCCCGGACGTCCAAAAGCGCCCGATTCAGCGGGCCCGTCCCGCCACCTCGCACCCACCCTGTGGGCGCGGCGCTCGTCACCTCGGTGTCCGAGATTGAGGAGCTCGCGGCGCCGGTCTCCAGAGGGCGCGGCACCGAAGCCGCCTTTGCAAGGCGGCGACGCATCGGTATGCCTACCTCGAGAGCCAGGCCCGCCACCACCTCGTCTTCAGTTGGCGGCACCAGCGGGTCCGCCGGCTGCCCGCCTTGCGTGCTCCCGGACGGCGGCGGTGGCGGCACGATCACGTCCGGCATGGCGGTGTCGCCGCCGTCGCTCTCCATGACCGGGTTCTCGCCGCCGGCTTCCCCAGCCTACGCCGTGAACTCCGGAGGCGGCGGCGCGGAGTTCAGAGGGATCACAAAAACCGCCGATTGGCGGTGCGCGGCTTCTTTAGCCTCCTTCTTTGCCGCGTCGGCGGCCTCGGCCTCCGCCAGTTTCTTCATGGCGGCGGCCTCCGCCTTCTCGGCCTCCGCCTTCTCCAGGCGGGTGGCTTCCTGCTCTTCGCGCGCTTCTCACGCGTTCCGCTCCCTCGCCTCCCGGAGGTCGGCGGCCGGGTCAATCCGCCGAGTGGTGGCGGAAGTCTCTGCCGACCCCACAACAGAGGCGGCAGCCACCTTCTCAAGATAGAGGGGAGCCCTGCCCAAGGGAAACGAAGAAAAGGACTCAGACAAGATCAACGAAGAAAAAATGAAGACGCAAAGGAAGGTAGCACTTACGCAGAAACCAGCTGCGGCGTCTTCACCTCCCTGCGGAAGCGGTTGGCCTTCGCGGCCGCTTCGTCCCGCTTGGTCGCCGCGGCCGAGCCCTTGGGCTTCTTCGGCCGGCTGCCGAACATGCTCGGCGCGGCCCTGCGTTTCTTCGCGCCGCCTTGGGCGTCCGGCGCAGCAGAAGAGCTCGCGCCCGGCTGGCCGGCTCCCGGCTGGTGGTGCGGGGCGACTTCCCCCGCGTCGTCGTCAGGCCAGTCCTCGAGGCTGGCTCCGAGCCTCGAGCCGCCTGCCTCGCCGCCTCCTCCCTCGGCGTCGTCCTCCCAGGCCGCTGCCCCCAAGTCGGGGTCGTCGACGTCGCTCTCCGCCCGGTCGGGGAGGAATTTGTGCGGCGGCCCCATGGTGCCGGCTGCTGGCTGGAGAAGGGGGCTCTGTTCAAAAGACGATTGGTCAGACTGGACAAGAAGGACTCGGCGAAAAAGAGTCAGAGGAAAAAGAAAAAGAGACAACTCACCATGGGCGGAGGGTCGGCGCGTGAATACGGCTCCTTGCCGAACCGCCACTCTTCCGAGAGCTCGCAGTTGGCAAGATAGTTCACCATGTAGGCTACCTTGGCGTGAGGCATCTCCTTGGTGCACAGCCGGCTCGGGTCCCGATGTCCGCTCACCTGGCAGATCATGTGAGGGCGGCCCTGGAGCGGGAGCACTCGGCGCGCCACGAAGGCGGCCAGTAAAACAGGACCGTTCAGACCCTCCGACTGCGTCAGCACTCGGAGCCGCGCGATGGCGGCGGCTCTAGCAGGCGTCAGCGTCCTGGCCCATTATGACCTGTTGGGCTGCCTTCTATCTGGCGGGCCGGCTGCGTAAGCCAGCAAGTTTACCCAGTCGCCCTCCGCAAGACGCTCTTCACGTAGAAGTACGACCGCTGCCACATCTTCACCGACTTTATCAGCGTGATGGGGAGAAACGGGTTGTCGTCCCCCGACCTCCGCACCGCGATAAACACACCGCACTGGGCCAGCACGCCTGCGACGTGGGTGCCGAGTTTGGTGTAGAAGAACTCCCCCCAGAGCTTGATGGTGGGGAGGACGCCGAGGAAGCCTTCGCACAAAGTAACGAAGGCGGACAACAGCACCACCGTGTTGGGGGTGAGGTGGTGCGGCTGGAGGCCGTAGAAGTCGAGGAAGGATGGAAGAAGCCGCCGGCGGGCAAGCCAAGGCAGCAGCAGCGGCGAAGGAAGGCGACCGCTTCGCCCTCCTCCGGCACCGGTGGGATTTCCTTCTTCGGCGCAAGGCGAACCCTCACGAAATTCTCGCCGGGCAGCCGACGCGTCTTGCGGAGGAAATCGACAAGGTCGTCGTGAAACTCAGAGCCATCCCATGCGCCGGAGCGCACCGTGGGGGGCGTGACGGTGGAAGAGGAGCTCATCGGGGACAAAGCGCCGCGGTGCTCAGCGTGGCGTGGAAGCGCATCGGCGAGAGGAAGAAGAAAGAAGAAGTAGTAAAGAGGAGGGGCGCGCGTGCTCTGCCGCTCCCCCTCCTCCGCCTACTTATAGGCCTATGGGCTGCGAAGCCGAGGGGGCGGTCGTGGGATTTACTGCGCCCACTACCCCACGCCCCCATGTTTTTCGCGCGAGTTACTGCGCGCAGTAACTCCATGGGATCCTCAACCGCCCACCTAGGCCGCAGCGGATCCGCTCACGTGCCGAGGCGTGGTAGTGGCGGGGCCCGCCTGCAGGCGCGTCCCGTCGCGCACGTGGGAGGGCAGGCTGGCCCGGCCGCCTGCTGCAACGTAACAGGCCCGAAGCGGGCGGTGGCCTGGAAACTTAGCCAGTACGCCACTTGGATCCCGCCGAGGAGTTCAAAATTTTTTGGACAAGTCAGATTGGGCGAGTCCTACTCCCACTAGTCAGCCTGGCGGAAGACGGAAGAAACTCTATCTCAAATACTGGAAGATGGAAACTGCTGACGCTCCTCGACCATCACCCGCGGCGCCTCACCATCTTCGGGGACTACTGTCGGAGTAATAGGCCAAGGGTAGGCTAACCCGAAGCCCAGATCCTTTCAAGACATCGGGGCTGGCTGCGCCCCTCAAGACGCCAAGATGAAGGGCCATCTTCTGGAAGCCGGCTGGAGGAACAGCCGGCTACCCATAAGCGGCCAAGTCCAAGAGGCGAGGTCAAGACAAGCCGACTCCTACCTGGCGGCTTCTAGAGAAGCCGGCCCCGAGGAGTCGGCCCGCGACAACAACCAAGCCGATGCCCTCATCGGTGGGGACGAGACGGGAAATGGCTACAGTGTAGTCCATCCCTCCCTTTTCGAGGGTGGCGTGGCCACAAAGGCAGATGATCGGCGGAGATCTCCGTCCGGGCAACACTGCTGCCATGCCATCCTCGACATCATCACGAAAGCAAAGCGAGTCCTGCTCCCACGACGGCCTGTCTGTACGACCCAAGGACGGTGGGCCCCCCTAGTCAGCGAGAGTCCAGAAGACGGCTGATACGTCCATTTTGCATCATGCTTTTATATCGATATTTATCGCATTATGGGCTGTTATTTCACGTTATGTCACAATACTTATGACTATTCTATCTTATTTTACAAGGTTTACTTGAAGAGGGAGAATGCCGGCAGCTGGAATTCTGGGCTGGAAAAGGAGCAAATATTGGAGACCTATTCTGTGCAACTCCAAAAGTCCTGAAACTCCACGGAATATCTTAAAATAAATAAAGAAAAATCATCGCCAAAGATGAAGGCCAAGGGGCCCACACCCTGCTCACGAGGGTGGGGGGCGCCCCCGGCGCGCCCCCTACCTCGTGGGCCCCCTGGTGGCTCTCCAAGCCCATCTTCTCCTATATGAAGTTTTTCGATGAGAAGAAAACATTAAGCAACCTTTCGGGACGAGACTCCGCCGCCACGAGGCGGAACCTTGGCGGAACCAATCTAGGGCTCCGGCAGAGCTGTTCTGCCGGGGACACTTCCCTCCGGGAGGGGGAAATCATCGTCATCGACATCATCAACACTCCTCTCATCGGGAGAGAGCAATCTCCATCAACACCTTCACCAGCACCATCTCATCTCCAAACCCTAGTTCATCTCTTGTATCCAATTCTTGTCTCCAAGTCCGGGATTGGTGCTAGTAGGTTGCTAGTAGTGTTGATTACTCCTTGTAGTTGATGCTAGTTGGTTTATTTGGTGGAAGATCATATGTTCAGATCCTTTATGCATATTATTACCCCTCTGATTATGAACATGAACCTGCTTTGTGAGTAGTTACGTTCGTTCCTGAGGACAAGGGAGAAGTCTTGCTATTAGTAGTCATGTGAATTTGGTACTCGTTCGATATTTTGATGAGATGTATGTTGTCTAGCCTCTAGTGGTGTTATGTGAACATCGACTACATAACACTTCACCATTATTTGGGCCTAGAGGAAGGCATTGGGAAGTAATAAGTAGATGATGGGTTGCTAGAGTGACAGAAGCTTTAACCCTAGTTTATGTGTTGCTTCGTAAGGGTCTGATTTAGATCCATATGTTTCAGGCTATGGTTAGGTTTACCTTAATACTTTTGTTGTAGTTGCGGATGCTTGCAACAGAGGTTAATCATAAGTGGGATGCTTGTTCAAGTAAGAACAGCACCCAAGCACCGGTCCACCCACATATCAAATTATCAAAGTACCGAACGCGAATCATATGAACGTGATGAAAACTAGCTTGACGTTATTACCATGTGTCCTCGGGAGCGCTTTTACTATTATAAGAGTTTGTCCAGGCTTGTCCTTTGCTACAAGAAGGATTGGGCCACCTTGCTGCACTTTATTTACTCTTGTTACTTGTTTCTCGTTACAATTTATCTTACCACAAAACTATCTGTTACCACTTATTTCAGTACTTGCAGAGAATACCTTGCTGAAAACCGCTTATCATTGCCTTCCTGCTCCTCGTTGGGTTCGACACTCTTACTTATCGAAAGGACTACGATAGATCCCCTATACTTGTGGGTCATCAAGACTCTTTTCTGGCGCCGTTGCCGGAGAGTGTAGCGCCTTTGGTAGGTGGAATTCGGTAAGGAAAATTTTATATAGTGTGCTGAAATTTTCTGTCACTTGTTACTATGGAAAGTAATTCTGTGAGGGGCTTGTTCGGGGTATCTTCACCCCGTCCAGTAGAGCAAAGAGTTGCTCCTCGACCTACTGAACCTATTGAAAATGAAACTCCTTTTGAAATTCCTTCGCGTATGATGGAAAAACTGCTAGCTAACACTTTTATAGGAGATGGAACAGAGCATCCTGATGGACATCTACTCTATGTGGATGAAGTTTGTGGACTATTTAAGCTTGCAGGTATACCCGATGATGTTGTTAAGAAGAAGGTCTTCCCTTTATCTTTGAAGGGAGACGCATTGACATGGTATAGGCTATGTGATGATATGAGATCATGGAACTATAAAAGATTGAAATTGGAATTTCATCAAAAGTATTACCCTATGCATATTGTTCAGCGTGATCACAATTATATATATAATTTTTGGCCTCGCGAAGGAGAAAGCATCGCTCAAGCTTGGGGGAGGCTTAAATCAATGTTATATTCATGCCCCAATCATGAGCTCTCAAGAGTGACAATTCTTCAGAATTTTTATGCTCGGCTTTCTGATAACAATCGCAACATGCTCGATACTTCTTGTGATGGCTCTTTTATGATGAAGACCATTGAATTTAAATGGAATTTATTGGATAGAATTAAACGCAACTCTGAAGATTGGGACCTCGACGAAGGTAAGGAGTCAGGTATGACACCTAAGTTTGATTGTGTTAAATCTTTTATGGATATCGATATTTTCCGTAAGTTTAGCACTAAATATGGACTTGACTCTGAGATAGTAGCTTCGTTCTGTGAATATTTTGCTACTTATGTTGATCTCCCCAAGGAGAAGTGGTTTAAATATCATCCTCCCATAGAAGTAAAAGTAGCTGCACCTATTAAAGTTGAAGAAAAGACTGTCACTTATGATGATCCTATTGTTCCTACCTCTTATGTTGAGAAACCACCTTTCCCTGTTAGTATTAAGGATCATGCTAAAGCTTCAACTATGGTTCGTAAAAGCAATATTAGAACTTATACACCTCCTGAGCAAGTCAAAGTAGAACCTAATATTGCTATTGTTGAAGATCTCTTGTCTGAAAATATTGATGGGCATGTTATTCAATTCTGTGGTGAAACTGCTAGAATTGCTAAACCGTGTGCTAAAGATAAACATAGACCTGTGGTAGGCGTGCCTGTTATTTCTGTTAAAATAGGAGATCATTGTTATCATGGCTTATGTGATATGGGCGCTAGTGCTAGTGTAATACCCATTGACTTATACAAAGAAATTATGCATGATATTGCACCTGCTGAGTTAGAAGATATTGATGTTACAATTAAACTTGCCAATAAAGATACTATATCTGCAATGGGAATTGTTAGAGATGTTGAAGTCTTGTGTGGAAAAACCAAATATCCCGCTGATTTTCTTGTTCTTGGTTCTCCACAAGATAGCTTTTGTCCCATTATGTTTGGTAGACCATTCTTAAACACTGTTAATGCTAGGATAGATTGCGAAAAGAATGTTGTTACTATTGGCTTTGATGATATGATTCATGAGTTTAATTTCTCTAAATTTAGTAAACAACATCGCGAGGAAGAATTGCCTAGTAAGGATGAAATTATTGGTCTTGCTTCTATTGCCGTACCTCCTAGTGATCCTTTGGAACACTATTTGCTAGACCATGAAAATGATATGTTCATGAATGAAAGAAGGGAAATAGATGAAGTATTCTTTAAACAGGAACCTATTCTGCAAAACAATTTGCATGTTGAAATCCTAGGAGATCCTCCTCCATCCAAGGGTGATCCCGTGTTCGAGCTTAAACCGTTGCCTGATAATCTTAAATATGCTTATCTTGATGAAAAGAAAATATATCATGTTATTATTAGTGCTAACCTTTCAGAGCATGAAGAAGAAAGATTATTGAAAACTCTGAAGAAGCACCGTGCCGCTATTGGATATACTCTTGATGATCTTAAGGGCATTAGTCCCACTCTATGTCAACATAAAATAAATTTGGAAGCGGATGCCAAACCAGTTCGTGATCCTCAACGACGCTTGAATCCTAAAATGAAAGAAGTGGTAAGAGAAGAAATACTCAAGCTTCTGGAGGCAGGTATAATTTATCTTGTTGCTGATAGTCAGTGGGTAAGTCCTATCCATTGTGTCCCTGAGAAGGGAGGTATTACTGTTGTCCCTAATGATAAAGATGAATTGATTCCGCAAAGAATTATCAGAGGTTATAGGATGGTAATTGATTTCCGCAAATTAAATAAAGCTACTAATAAAGATCATTACCCCTTACCTTTTATTGATCAAATGCTAGAAAGATTATGCAAACATACACATTACTGCTTTCTAGATGGTTATTCTGGTTTCTCTCAAATACCTGTGTCGGCTAAAGATCAATCAAAGACTACTTTTACATGCCCTTTTGGTACTTTTGCTTATCGACGTATGCCTTTTGGTTTATGTAATGCACCTGCTACCTTTCAAAGATACATGATGGCTATATTCTCTGATTTTTGTGAAAAAATTTGCGAGGTCTTCATGGACGATTTTTCCGTCTATGGTTCCTCTTTTGATGATTGCTTGAGCAATCTTGATCGAGTTTTGCAGAGATGTGAAGAAACTAATCTTGTCTTGAATTGGGAAAAGTGCCACTTTATGGTTAATGAAGGTATTGTCTTGGGGCACAAAGTTTCGGAAAGAGGTATTGAAGTTGATAAAGCCAAGGTTGATGCTATTGAAAAGATGCCATGTCCCAAGGACATCAAAGGTATAAGAAGTTTCCTTGGTCACGCCGGATTTTATAGGAGGTTCATTAAGGACTTCTCAAAAATTTCTCGGCCTCTAACTAATTTATTACAAAAAGATGTGCCATTTGTCTTTGATGATGATTGTGTAGAAGCATTTGAAATACTTAAGAAAGCATTAGTCTCTGACCTGTTGTTCAGCCACCGATTGAATTTACCCTTTGAAATTATGTGTGATGCTAGTGATTATGGTGTAGGTGCTATTCTAGGGCAAAGAGTTGATAAGAAATTAAATGTTATCCATTATGCTAGTAAGACTCTAGACAATGCTCAAAGAAACTATGCTACTACCGAAAAGGAACTTTTAGCAGTTGTATTTTCTTGTGATAAATTCAGACCCTATATTGTTGATTCTAAAGTAACTATTCACACTGATCATGCTGCTATTAAATATCTTATGGAAAATAAAGATGCTAAACCTAGACTTATTAGATGGGTTCTCTTGCTGCAAGAATTTGATTTGCATATTGTTGATAGAAAAGGAGCTGAGAACCTCGTTGCAGACAACTTATCTAGGTTAGAGAATGTTCTTGATGACCCACTACCTATTGATGATAGCTTTCCTGATGAACAATTAAATGTCATAAGCACTTCTCGTAGCACTCCATGGTATGCTGATTATGCTAATTATATTGTCGCTAAATTTATACCACCTAGCTTCACATACCAACACAAGAAAAAGTTCCTCTATGATTTGAGACATTACTTTTGGGATGACCCACATCTTTATAAGGAAGGAGTAGATGGTGTTATTAGACGTTGTGTACCTGAGCATGAACAGGAACAAATCCTACGCAAGTGTCACTCCGAAGCTTATGGAGGGCACCACGCTGGAGATAGAACTGCAAATAAGGTATTGCAATCCGGGTTTTATTGGCTCACTCTCTTCAAAGATGCCCGTAAGTTTGTTTTGTCTTGTGATGAATGTCAAAGAATTGGTAATATTAGTAGACGTCAAGAAATGCCTATGAATTATTCACTTGTTATTGAACCCTTTGATGTTTGGGGCTTTGATTATATGGGACCTTTTCCTGCCTCTAATGGATATACACATATTTTAGTTGTTGTTGATTACGTTACTAAGTGGGTAGAAGCTATTCCAACTAGTAGTGTTGATCACAATACTTCTATTAAAATGCTTAAGGAAGTTATTTTTCCGAGGTTTGGAGTCCCTAGATATTTAATGACTGGTGGTAGTTCACACTTTATTCATGGTGCTTTCCGTAAAATGCTTGCTAAATATGACGTTAATCATAGAATTGCATCACCTTATCACCCACAGTCTAGTGGTCAAGTAGAATTGAGCAATAGAGAGCTCAAATTAATTTTGCAAAAGAATGTTAATAGGTCTAGAAATAATTGGTCCAAGAAACTTGATGATGCATTATGGGCCTATAGAACTGCATATAAGAACCCTATGGGTATGTCTCCGTATAAAATGGTTTATGGAAAAGCATGACACTTACCTCTCGTACTAGAACATAAGGCATATTGGGCTATTAAAGAGCTCAACTATGATTTAAACTTGCCGGTGAGAAGAGGTTATTTGATATTAGCTCACTTGATGAATGGAGAACCCAAGCTTATGAAAATGCCAAGTTGTTTAAAGAAAAAGTTAAAAGATGGCATGACAAAAGGATACAAAAGTGTGTGTTTAATGTAGGTGATTATGTATTGCTATACAACTCTCGTTTAAGATTTTTTGCAGGAAAACTTCTCTCTAAATGGGAAGGTCCCTACGTTATCGAGGAGATCTATCGTTCCGGTGCCATAAAAATCAACAACTTCGAGGGCACAAATCCGAAGGTGGTAAACGGTCAAAGAATCAAACATTATATCTCAGGTAATCCCATAAATGTTGAAACCAATATTATTGAAACCGTAACCCCGGAGGAATACATAAGGACACTTTCCGCACTGTTTGCACTCTCAAAAGGAATAGGTATGTGGTACGGTAAGTAAACCGAGTCCAAAACAATTTTTAAGGCAATATTTCTCCGTTTTGGAATATTTAGAAAAATGGAAAAATAAGTAGCAGTCCGGGAAGGACACGAGGGCCCCACGAGGGTGGTGGGCGCGCCCCCTACCTCGTGAGCACCTCGTGTGCCCTCCGGACTCCGTTTTCTTGCATGATACGTATTTTGGTCGGTAAAAATTCATTATTTATTCTCCCGAAGGTTTTGACTCTCGTATCACGCAAATCTCCTCTGTTCTTGTTTTGAGCTGTTGCTGCTACAGATTAGAGCAAGATGTCTTCTCAAGAGTCAGTCGGGGAGAGCCGGGTATCTAATCCGGCACCGGATCCAAGGGCGAACAGCGACGCTGGCCACTTTGGGCCAGGAACGGAGGAAGAGATGGAGGCCGACTTGATGAGGGTAGATGCCATGGAGGATCAGGAAGTCACCTCTCACCTCCGAGCTGGGTTTACGATGGGGGAACTACAGAGCTCAGCTATTCCAAATTCGGTTATCCCTTCCAATGTTATATTTCTTTCTTATGAAAATATGAGGAGGAGTGTCTCTTGTTCTCCCGCAGCTATGCAACACCCTTGGGTGTAAGGAGCTTTAGCTGTTACAAGAAAGCTTCGCAAGGAAATAATGGACCTCAAGCAGCAAGTCAATAAGCTCGAGGAGGAGAACCGTATCTTGAAGGGAATCATCGCCAAGAATATTACACCAACAACAAAGAAGGAGACATAATCACATGGGTATGGGCACTCCCCTTGGCAACTGCCAAGCTTGGGGGAGGTGCCCCGGTATCGTATCACCATCACAACTCCTATCTTTACCCTTTTTCTTAGTTCAATCCTATTAGTAGTATCTTGATTTAGTATAATAAAGTTATGGCATGATCTAGTTTTGAGTTTTGCTTTATGATCCCTCTTTGTAATCGAGTCCGTGAGCTACATATATAATAAAGTTTAGTGTTGAGTCGAGGGCTTGATTGTTTTGCCATGATCTTGGGTGAATAAAAGAATAGAAAGAAGAAAAAGAATAAAAAGAAACAAAGAGTTCATATTGATCTTATTGAGAGTAATGACTTCACATAGAAAGAGTATGATGATTAAAAGTTGTTGGGAGTTGGCAAATATAGCTTTGGTCATCGTTGCAATTAATAGGAAGTAATAAGGAAAGAGAGGTTTCACATATAGATATATTATCATTGATATCTTTTATGATTGGGAGCACTCATTAAAATATGACATGCTAAAGAGTTGATGTTGGACAAGGAAGACAACATAATGAGTTATGTTTTCTTATATTTGAGATAAAGTATGTTGTCATGGGTCCTCTAACATGTTGAGCTTGCCTTTCCCCCTCATGCTAGCCAAATTCTCAACACCAAGTAGAGATACTACTTGTGCTTCCAAATACCCTTAACCCAGTTTTACCATGAGAGTCCACCATATCTACCTATGGATTGAGTAAGATCCTTCAAGTAAGTTTTCATCGGTGCAAAGCAATAAAAATTGCTCTAAATATGTATGATTGATTGGTGTGGGAGAAATAAGCTTTATACGATCTTGTGATATGGAAGAAATAAAAGCGACGGACTGCATAATAAAGGTTCATATCACATGGGGCAATATAAAGTGACGTTCTTTCGCATTGAGATTTTGTGCATCCAACCATAAAAGCGCATGGCAACCTCTGCTTCCCTCTGCGAAGGGCCTATCTTTTATTATTATCCTCCACCTTATGCAAGAGTCACGGTGATCTTCACCTTTCCTTTTTCATTTTATCCTTTGGCAAGCCCAGCATGTTGGAAAGAACATGATATACATATCTAATTGGATGTAGGGGAGCATGAATTATTATTGTTGACATTACCCTTGAGGTAAAAGGTTGTGGGGCAAAACTATAAGCCCCTATCATTCTCTGTGTCCGATTAAAACTCCGTAACCACAAGTATTGCGTGAGTGCTAGCAATTATGAAGGACTAAATGATAGTTGAGTATGTGGACTTGCTTTTAAGCTCTGATATAGACTCTTTCTGATGTTATGATAAATTGCAATTGCTTCAATGACTGAGGTTATAATTTGATAGTGCTCAATAAGTTTTCTGATTCATACTTTCGCATTTTGAAAAGATCATCACTTGAACATAAGTAATCATATGACAAAATCTATATATGTTGTTGTTATGAGAACAATCATGATGCCTTCATGTCCGTATTTTATTTGTATCGACGCCTCTACCTCTAAACATGAGGACATATTTATTGTTATCGGCTTTTCGCTTGAGGACAAGCGAGGTCTAAGCTTGGGGGAGTTGATACGTCCATTTTACATCATGCTTTTATATCGATATTTATCGCATTATGGGCTGTTATTTCAAGTTATGTCACAATACTTATGGCTATTCTCTCTTATTTTACAAGGTTTACTTGAAGAGGGAGGATGCCGGCAGCTGGAATTTTGGGCTGGAAAAGGAGCAAATATTGGAGACCTATTCTGTGCAACTCCAAAAGTCCTGAAACTCCACGGAATATCTTAAAATAAATAAAGAAAAATCATCGCCAAAGATGAAGGCCAGGGGCCCACACCTGCTCACGAGGTGGGGCGCCCAGGCGCGCCCCTACCTCGTGGGCCCCCGGTGGCTCTCCGACGCCCATCTTCTCCTATATGAAGTCTTTCGATGAGAAAAAACATTAAGCAACCTTTCGGGCGAGACTCACGCCACGAGGCGGAACCTTGGAACCAATCTAGGGCTCCGCAGAGCTGCTTCTGGGGACACTTCCCTCCGGAGGGGAAATCATCGTCATCATCACCACCAACACTCCTCTCATCGGGAGAGAGCAATCTCCATTAACATCTTCACCAGCACCATCTCATCTCCAAACCCTAGTTCATCTCTTGTATCCAATTCTTGTCTCCAAGTTCGGGATTGGTGCTAGTAGGTTGCTAGTAGTGTTGATTACTCCTTGTAGTTGATGCTAGTTGGTTTATTTGGTGGAAGATCATATGTTCAGATCCTTTATGCATATTATTACCCCTCTGATTATGAACATGAACATGCTTTGTGAGTAGTTACGTTTGTTCCTGAGGACAAGGGAGAAGTCTTGCTATTAGTAGTCATGTGAATTTGGTATTCGTTCGATATTTTGATGAGATGTATGTTGTCTAGCCTCTAGTGGTATTATGTGAACGTCGACTACATAACACTTCACCATTATTTGGGCCTAGAGGAAGGCATTGGGAAGTAATAAGTAGATGATGGGTTGCTAGGGTGACAGAAGCTTAAACCCTAGTTTATGCGTTGCTTCGTAAGGGGCTGATTTGGATCCATATGTTTCATGCTATGGTTAGGTTTACCTTAATACTTTTGTTGTAGTCGCGGATGCTTGCAATAGAGGTTAATCATAAGTGGGATGCTTGTTCAAGTAAGAACAGCACCCAAGCACCGGTCGACCCACATATCAAATTATCAAAGTACCGAACGCGAATCATATGAACGTGATGAGAACTAGCTTGACGATATTCCCATGTGTCCTCGGGAGCGCTTTTCCTATTATAAGAGTTTGTCCAGGCTTGTCCTTTGCTACAAAAAGGATTGGGCCACCTTGCTGCACTTTATTTACTCTTGTTATTTGTTGCTCGTTACAATTTATCTTACCACAAAACTATCTGTTACCACTTATTTCAGTACTTGCAGAGAATACCTTGCTGAAAACCGCTTATCATTTCCTTCTGCTCCTCGTTGGGTTCGACACTCTTACTTATCGAAAGGACTACGATAGATACCCTATACTTGTGGGCCATCAACGGCGAGAGCCCTACCAGTCGGACCCGAGGGAGGTCGGCCCCTAGGAGTCGGCCCGCCCCTTCCTCGGGCCCCACGCGCCATTAATCAGACGAGACAGGGAATGGCTACAGTAATCGCCCGCCTGGCGGCGGAGCTGTAGCCATGACCCCCTGACCAAGCATGCGTCATCAGAGACACGACAACAGTGATCAGCTGCCGACAAGACCTGGGAGCGGCGGGTACGGCCCGTCAGGCCCGTACCCAACCAGTCGGCGGGACCACCAGGCGGCGGGCCCCAGCAGTCGGCGGAGAAGCCGGCGGCCGAAAAGACTGACGGTCGGGCCCTACACCCGGCCGGATTACCAATGTACCCCTGGGGGGTAGGCCTATATAAACCCCCCAGGGCACCCATGCAAAGGGTTCCGAACCAGTTAGAACTAGACCAGATCACAGAGGAAGGAGAGAGCTAGCCTTGCCTTCTCCTACCTCTAGCATACATCTCAAGGAGCACCTGTGTATCAGCGTTTTTCTTATCAGATTTATCACCTGAGTCAACAACATTCTCCACCTGAACCATCAGTGGCTGCTCATTTTTAACAGGAACCTTAGTGGATGGAATTGTTGGGAATTAAAAACAAAAAAAGAAGTCCTATGAAATTAAACCAGGATCACGATGTTTGCCATCTTTTATAGACAATTCGCCAAGGTTTTGCCATCTTATCTACAAAACATAGCATTTTCTGAAATTGTTAGTACTAGCCCAAGCCAAATTGGACATAAACTGTTATAATAAACATGACAAATTTTTCGTTTTGCATCATGACATTTTTATAGTAATCGTCATGGCAAATTTAATGTATTGACTATGGATATTTTATTGTATTGGCCACAACAAATTTACTGTGTTGACCTTGGAAATTTCAACTTGTGGCTTCCATCGCAACATTATATTTTTTTAATTCCATAATTCATGCCAATTTTATAAATTATGTAACGTTCACGTGGCAAACGCTAGAGTAATTATTTTTGTTCATATGATAATTTTATGAATGTTTGTTTTCATATCAACCACCTTTTTGTCAGCATGGCAAGTTTCAGAAAAATCCATTATATTCACATGGCAAGCTCGGAAAATTCGTCACTGAAATCTCTATCTACAGCACCGCAATTTTATTTTGAAGAGCACCGCAATACAGAAATATAGAAATTTTTAATCTATATCATGGTAAATTTACTTTTAATGGCATGGCACTTTTTAAAATTTTGGATCATGGCAATTTTCTTGTTTGATTTTTTGGTATGACAAAGAAAATATAGAGCATGGCAATTTAAATATTAGGGTCAAGACATATTTATTATTAATGTCATGGCATATTTATTATCTCAATCATGACAATTTTCTTATTTGATTTTTATAAAAATAAAATATAGAGCATGGCAATTTTAATATTTGGATTATGGCATTTTTTATTTAATGCCATGCATTTTTATTGTCCATGGAAATTTCCCGTCTTTTTTTATATTTTCAATTTCGAATCATTTCCATTGGATACTAATTTGTGTTGTCATTGCAACTCAAACTAGAGAACCACGGCATGTTTATATACATTTTTTAGTGTATGCTGGCAATTTTATATACGTCATTTTTAGTTAATATGGAAATCTGCCATGTATGATTTTATTTGATGGCATTTAAGTTAAAATACTATTTTTTCACATGGTACTGTACTTATATTTTCTTCTGAATTTGAGTTGTGGTAGTTTATATATTTTCTTCTAAATGTTTAGCTTGTCAAATTCTTTATTCCTTTTTTTGGAAGTATAATACTTGATCAATATGAACATAAAGACTTTTTTTCTACATCATGGTATTTTTGTGTGTTATTCAACTATTTAAAATAACATCCAAATACAAGTATTTGCAATTTGATGTTGCATCACCCCGAAAATGGGTTCTTGTTTGGGGCCCAATTGTTGGCTCAGAGACGTATTTACTTTTAGCGGTAACTTTTGTCGCAATAATAACTCCAGAGCTGACGTACGCAGCTATTGGCGTTCAGTGATCTAAAAAAATGCTATTGCCGTTCAAAATAAAACAAACAATATTGTTAAGATGAATTAACATAGCAATTAAGGGATTAATCCCCGCTTGTTACGGCGGTTGTTTTCTACAATCGCATCGGTTCCGTCCGAACCGACACCCCCTGTAAACGCCTGTTCCAGTGCTATATATAGCACTTCATCTAATGCAAATGCAAAGGAGAGAGTTCGATCATTTGTTCTATCGATCTCGAACACGTTATCAGCCCGTTGCTCTTCTTTGAGAGAAATAGGCCATGCCCCAGCCGGCGGTTACGCCCCATAGAGAACCCCCACGGCGGTCTCAGGCGGAGCCGACAGCGACAGGGCACCAAGAGGCCGCGACCGCCTCAAGCAGAGGCGGCAATTCCATCGGACCCGATCTCCTGCGATCTTCAAGTCCATGAATTGGCCTCGAGGAAAAGAGAAATCAGCGTGAGGGAAGATCGAGTAACAAAATCAAGCAACCACGTACATACAAAGGTCTTGATCTAATTGCTACAAGAATAAGGTGCTACTTTCCGATCTAAATCATGTACGCTGCAAGCGCTATCTTCAGAAACTAGTACTTCAGCATACCTGGATGTGCACATCTCCGACGCCTGCCGTCGTCGACGATGCTATGTCGCCGGAATTCCAGCGCCTGCCGTCACCGGGGTTCTAGAAGGGCGACGCCTACGCCTTCGCGTCGCTCGCCGGTGCATCATGACCTCCATCTTCGCGTTGATGTGCAGCCGCGGCCACCGCGCCGGCACATGGAACCCGACAGCGCTCGGGCTCTCCAATGGGCCGTCCACCGGCGTCACGTCCAGGTATCCAGATTCGGCCTCGTCAGAGGAGGAGGACGGGGCGCCTGGGACCTCCATGCATCGCCGATAATGCGGCCGACCGGCCATGACGGTCGCCGCCTTTGGCGGTCGTGGGATTTGGGGATGGATGTGGCTGGGGATCGCTCCCTGGCCACTCTCTCCTTATCCACTAGATCGGGATCGCGCCTTGGCGCGAGGGTACCGGTCTCAACATTTGGTCAGGCAGGTAATGCTAAGTTAATATGAATTTAGATTTACAACATAACAATATAGTGAAGAAGAAACATTCAATTGTGGTAGGAGCGAGACACAATGGTGATCAACATCGGCATGAGACTAAGACAGAATCAATTTCAATGCATTTCTTAATAGAGGGAATTAAAGCGATTGCTCAAAATGAATTAGATCAATACAGTAAATTTACATAAAAACAGGGCATAGCCAAAGGGCAAGACAACATATATACCAAAAGTATGACAAACATGACACATTTTGTCATTACAAAAATATGTCTAAAGTAGTGATCCAATAATCCAGCGCCTGATGTCGTGGTTCTAAGACTGACGGTAGAAAGGGGGTAGGTATGGAGAGGCAAGATCCTAGCTATGGTGAAGTCGTACACACAAGGTTTAGGAGTTCAGGCCCTTCACGGTGAAAATAAAAGCCCTACGTCTCGGTGCCCGGAGGCGGTCGACTGGATTATAACTGTGTGGTATTACAGGGGGTGCGAACCCTTGTGCTAGAGGAGGGAGGTGGCTTATATAGAGTGCGCCAGAACCCCAGCCATCCTCCATTACAAGGGGCTTAATGTACATAAAGTAGGGGCATTACTGATAACGCCAGCCATAAGTGCTATTGATGACCTTAAAGACTACGGAGTGGACTTCTGACCGTTGCAATGTTGGGTGACTCCTGGTCTTCAGTAGGTCGAGCGATTCCTTATATGGTCGAGTGACAACAGGTAAGAGGGGTATCCGAGTGATATGATTGGTCGAGTGGATTGCACTCGACACCTTTGACTGGGGGTTCTTTGTTGCCTCTGGGACTTCTTTGCTTCTAGGGTAATGACCTTGGGTAGGGTGTTAAGTCAGGTCTATGACCCTACCCTGGGTCTGTATCCTCATCAGTAGCCCCCGAATGGATTAAGGTCCGAGTGGAAAGTAGGTTGAAGTTGAACTTGCTCCGAGCTTTACGTTCCGCAAGTGTTTTGCGCAGGACGGAAGGCTCACATTGAAACTTCAGCTTCGATTCAGTCGCCTTGATCGATTCAGAAAGTCGCCGAGTGAACTTGTAACATCATTTGCCGAGTGTTGTTTTAGGGCGCAAAATCTTTGGTGCGATTGATTGCAGAGTGTTCCGGATTTCACGGGATTCGAAATTTCGGGGAAGCACGCGGGACGGAGCGTGCCGAAGGAAGCGGGGTGGATAAACGGAAGTGCCTCGATCTCCGCACCACCTTTTTTTGCCACGTATGTTGCGCGCGACTGTTGCGGGATTTGACGGGATAGCCCGGGCCCACGCGACAGCCACTCGGAAGTGACCCTTTATAAGGCGGCAGAGCCGAGGCGCTTGCACTGTGCGAGTCTGTTTTCTCCCTTCTCCCTCTGCTTCTCCACTTCATCTTGCTCCTCCGCTCTCGACGCCGCCGCTCCGCCACCATGGTGAAGGACAAGAAGGTGGCTCTGAAACGCGCGAAGAAGGCGACGGGGGCTGTCGGGGATATACCCCGCGGCGTAAACCGGCCGCAAGTGAACCCGGCCGGACTTGGCGGTTTATCTGAAGACCCCGCTGACACTTGGCGGGTTACTGGCGACCCGCCCTGACCTGGCGGTTTACAAGAAACCCGCCTGGTCATTATGAATCACTGGTAACCCGGCGGGCGGGTCAGACGGATGACAAGGCCCAAGGCCTAGAAGGCCGGTTCACGTTTAATGGTGGGCCGGTTTATGAGGAAAGCACAAGGAATATTCCCTTACAAAGGAAGCAAGACTAGGACTCCACTTGTAATAGAGTAATCCTAATCCAACTAGGACTAGTCATGTAAACCGCCCCTTCAACATATATAAGGAGGGGCAGGGCTCCCCAAAGAGGGACAAGCTACAAGCAAGAAGAAACAATCTTAGGGCTAGAGACAAAGAGGAGTGCCGGTTTACGGCGACTCCCTCATGATGATAATGAGACCTAGCCTCAAACAACATGTAGGGTTATTACCGGATGATAATGAGGCTGACAGCGCTGTTCAAAAAAAAATTTAAAGGGCTTCTGCAACAGTGGGACAGAGGCAAGTTGGATTGGTATTCCTGCTGCTGCTTACGTCAAGAGCTATATTAGACATTTGCCATGTCTTTGATCATCAACATATGTGTTCGTGCGACGAAAATACCAGGTGCTATTTGCCCTATCTATTTTTCAATACATATTAATTTATTGAAAATAGTCATTCTGCCCTGTAATATCCTTATGCAGGACGGCTATTCAAAGAAAAAGGGGTGGTATTATGCCGCGGAAGCATGTTCGGCTGTGCCGCGCAGCTTCACGGACACGCGTATCGCGGTCCGGTTTACATCAACGCGCCGGCCGACTCGCCTGTCCGCACCACCTTACAACGCCACAGACGACTCGCCCGTCCGCCCTCGCCGCCGGTTCATGAGTCCGCGCCGGTTTACAACGCGGAGGACAACTCGCCCGACCGCACTGGTTTATAGTGCCGCAGCCGATTCATCTGTTGTCCGGGCGAGTCAGGACAAGTTATATCACCGAGACGTTGAATGATTCGTACCGGTTTATGTCACGGTCAAATGTGGAGAATCTCAAGAAAACTCCTCGAGTCGTCTTAAGACTCGGGGGCTACAATGACATGACTTGGGAACTCCGGGTCATTGGAGGGAATGATAACCCGGTTCCGGAGGACACTGCCATATTGGTGAAAATTTAAAGGCCATCAAAAAATTGTCGGCTCAAAATAAAGATTCCGGTTTAAAATCCGGTTCAAGAGACATCTCCCTCCCGCAAAGCTTTGAAGCTCTCAAATACGGTTCAAACATCCGGCTCAAGGTAAATTTGTTTCTTACAAAGCTTTTAAGCTCTCAAATCCGGTTTAAAGTTCTGGTTCAAAAAGAAATTAAACTTCTCGCAAGTTCGAGCTGAAAGGCCGTCAGAAAAATTCCGGCTGAAAATGAAGGTTCCGGTTTAAAATCCGGTTCAAGGGAAAAATGTCTCCCATAAAACATTGAAGCTCTCAATATCCGGTTCAATAGCTCGGTTCAAGAAGAATTTGTCTTTTGCAAAAAGTTAAAGGTAGTCAAAGAGGACTTGTTGCCACCATGCGCAGTTCAAACATGGGTATCCCGCCTTATTGGCCTATCATGTGTGGTTACACGAAGTTTCTGTCTTAAAGCGGCCTCCGATTTACCCCTTGAGTTAGCTTTTCAAAAGCTCTATATGACATCACTTGTGGGCTTTGGTCGAACCCGAACCATCGCTACACCTCTTGATCGGCGTAAAGCCAAAGCATCACTTGGGGACTTGTGGTCACGTCTGAATCATAGTCACGCCTCTTGATCGGCCTTGTGCCACAACATCACTTGGGGGCTTTGGTCGAACCCGAACCATCGCTACACCTCTTGATCGGCGTAAAGCCACAGCATCACTTGGGGACTTGTGGTCACGTCTGAATCATAGTCACGCCTCTTGATCGGCCTTGTGCCACAACATCACTTGGGGGCTTTGGTCGAACCCGAACCATCCATACACCTCTTGATTGGCGTTATGCCAATGCATCATTTGGGGACCTGGCTGACTCGAACCATAGCTACGCTTGTTGGGGGCTTGGTCGTGTCCGACCATGGTAATGCCTCTTGATCGGCTTAAAGCCTCATTTGCAAATGATTTTATCTTTGCCTTTGCTTGAATTCTGTTCTTTTTTGCTAAAGACCTTTTACTTCTGTTGCGTTTTTAAACCGACATTGTTAATCCGGTTCGACTATCAATTACAAATTGGCAGAACACGGTCAAATCTTAATCCGGAGACTATCTGCCCGGTTTGATTTTATGTTACCATCTTATTATGGAGTAAACTGGTGTTCATTAACCCGGCTTGACTTTCAATTACAAGTTGTCGAGACATGATCAAATCATAATCCGGAGACTATCAGCCCGGTCTGGTTTGACTACGATCGCCAATGTTATATATGGTTAAACCGGTGTTTATCACAACCGATGCGGTTTTATCATAAACCGGCACAGTATGAAAGGAGTTATCATTACTCAAGATTGGGGTTATCACCCTTACTACAAAAAGTTGGTAACCTACGATGTGATTCAATGTCACAGGTATGATATATTTCATATTTGATTATTCTTAAGTGCAGCCTTGGTTATAAACCCGGGTTATATGTTGGGCATTATGACCCGTCCGACGGTAAACCGCCAGGACACTTTAAACTTGTTGTATGCAGAAACAGGTTGCATAAAGCATAATTATAAATCACCGGCGTTTATTAACCCGACCTAGCTTTGGACTATAAATTGCCAGTTTATATTTGGATTGCGCCATTGGAATCATGCGCTTATAAATCATTGGGGTTATATTATTCAAATAGCCAAACTTGGCTAAATTTTCATTATGATATTGAATGAATAAGGTTTTCATACCGGTTTATATTATCTTGAATAGCCAACATGGCTGGATTTTATTATGGTTATTAATAACCGGTATTATTGAGGTTTTCAAAGTCGCTTTAGCACAATGGCTATTATTTATCAAATGATATGATTTATTCTACAATGGAAGGAATAGTCCCGAGTCGCTGCAGGCTTACGACCCGGCACTTGAGGGCTACATTATTCAAACTGAGATTACATGCAAGTATCATGTCGCTGCAAGCATGCACCATGACACTTGGGGGCTAATGCAAAGTCATTTTTATTGGCCTTATTGAAGACCCGAATCATCATATCATAATGACCCGGCCCTTGGGGGCTACACATCGCTGCTCAAGTCTACATGATCATATTTATAAAGTCCCCGGTCATTATTGCATAATGACCCGGCCCTTGCGGGCTACATTGGTTGAAGTTTTATAGGCATCAATCAATTACAAGTCCCAGGTTGCTGCAAGCATGACAACCCGGCACTTGGGGGCTACATAATATGGAGTCTTCAGTTTTTACTAGTGACTGAGATGAGCAACATGGATTTCTTCAAAGTGGCAGTAATTATATGGGAGCAAGTCTCAAATCATCACTTTGTTCTGTTCAAGACTTGGGGGGCTACATGTAATATGGATATAAGGGAGAAATATCTTCCAATTTTCAGTTTTGAGCTAACCAGATTGACCTGGTGTCAACAACAATTATGACCCGGTATCGTCTGCTATATAACTCGGCAATTTTGGTAATGATAAACCGGCAAGTTTTACATCTTCAGGCCAGCTGAATATCAGATGAGTATTTGAAGGACAATATTTTTTAAACCGGCGCTTTGAAAGCCGACTCAAGTGGATTATTCTTCACAATATTTCTCAGTGAGAAACCAATATCAGCAAATTGAGTATGAAGTTGGCTTATTGACCTGGATTTTCTAGAAGAAGGAAATGGCAAGGAATTAAGGATGAACAGATGCCGGTTTACAAGAATTCTTAACCCGGAGCATAATCTATCAAATTTGTTCTTGTATTTGTTTTACAGGATCAGTTTAACATGGATAAATCCAAATTAAACTACGGGCTAATGTCGGGGATATAACCCACGGCGTAAACCGGCCGGAAGTTAACCCGGCCGGACTTGGCGGTTTATCCAAGACCCGTGACACTTGGCGAAGTTCTTGGCGACCATACGACTGGCGGTTTACAAGCAACCCGCCTGGTCATTATGACTCACTGGTAACCTGGCGGGCGGGTCAGACGGATGACAAGGCCCAAGGCCTAGAAGGCCGGTTCACGTTTAATGGTGGGCCGGTTTATGAGGAAAGAACAAGGAATATTCCCTTACAAAGGAAGCAAGACTAGGACTCCACTTGTAATAGAGTAATCCTAATCCAACTAGGACTAGTCATGTAAACCGCCCCTTCAACATATATAAGGAGGGGCAGGGCTCCCCAAAGAGGGACAAGCTACAAGCAAGAAGAAACAATCTTAGGGCTAGAGACAAAGAGGAGAGCCGGTTTACGGCGACTCCCTCATGATGATAATGAGACCTAGCCTCAAACAGCATGTAGGGTTATTACCGGATGATGTTTCCCGGGGCCTGAAGCTGTCTAAATCCCTGTCTTGTGTTGCGTCTCTCGATTCCGCTCAACCCCTCTCAAGCTACCGCATAGATGCGTTGGCCTCACGACTAAGTCCTCACACTAGGACATCTGCCGTGACAATTCCACGACAGGGGCGGCGAAGGGCAAGAAGCACAACCGCGGGTCGTCGTCGCGCTCGATGCTGCCGTTAGGCTGGATCCAGGGCGATTGGATCCGGTCTTCACTCCAGCAGGAAGATTTGGACGAGCTGGTGGAGTCTGGGTTGATAGCCAAGGGAGCAGCAAGGCTGCCGGAAGGGGAGACGGAGCCGCAACCACGACCGGGTGAGTGCGTACTACTCACCACCCACGTCGACCGGGGCTTCTCGCTTCCTCCGCACCCCTTCTTTCGGGGCTTCTTGAACTTCTTCGGTGCCCAACTCCATCACTTTTCTGCCAATACCATCACGTACCTTGCTGCATTCGTGTCTATGTGCGAGAATTTACTAAGGTGTCGGCCGCATTGGGGTCTTTTCAAACATCTCTTCACTATCCGTTCTCAGTCGGCGAAGAAGGCAAACGCAAGTGACGAGAAAACACATGTCATTCAGATGTGTGGGGGTTTGGGTATCCAGAAGAGGCAGAGGAGCTCTTTCCCTTCCATGACTCTTCCTAAATCGGTTAGGGGCTGGCAGTCGACCTGGTTCTACTGCCAGGACCTCACAACTCCAAGTCAGTCGACCGGACTCCCCCACTTCACCTTTGACCGTGTTCAGACTCCTTCTTCGCTGAAAGTGACTGCTGCTAAGAGCGTTGAGACGAACATGCTAGTTGAGAGGGTAGTCCAACTGATCAATCAGGGTGTCACTGGCATGGACCTGCTGGAAGTATTCCTCACTCGATGCATCCAGCCTCTCCAGGCCCGTGACCACCCCATGTGGATGTACTCTGGGGCTGATGACACCGCTCGGGTCCATCCAGAAGAAGTACCGGCCAAGACAGTGGCCATGTGGTTGAAGAGCATCACAGGCAATAAGGACAACCCCAGAGGTGCCAGGAGAGACGTCCCCTTTAGTGATGACAATCAGCCTGACAAGGTGCGTCTTCCATTCTGAATGTTTTTTGAATATTCATTCCGATTGCTCTTGTGCCCGACTGACTTTCACTCGACTTCTTGTCTTTGTAGGTTTTTACTAACATGTATTTGATGCCCAATGGTGAACAAGTTCTGGAGCAAGGCCAGGAGGGGGAGGCCAGTGCGGAGGAGAGTGGCGAATGGAAATCTTTGGACGATGATGAGGAGGAGGAGAGCGAGGAGTCAGACAACGAAGAGGCGGTCGACTCGCCGCCCCGCTCAACGCCGATCCAAGCAACAGCATGACCCGGTGGGCGCGCGCGGAAAGAACGTGGCCCCAAGCACCCAAACGCAGAAGCGCACCCGGACGTCGACTCCGGAGCCAACAGAGAAAGTCTCCAAGCAGCCCAAGGTGGCTCCTTCCAAGGCTCGGAAGACTCTGCTGAGGATCAAGATGGACGTCCATGTTGCCTCAGGGTGAGCATCTTTCTTGCGCTTTTCTCTGCCGACTGATTCTTCTGTTCTGACCGAATGGATCATGTACCTTTCCAGCCCAACCTCTGCCGTGACTGACATGGATGTTGACAAGGCTCCAGGAGATGAGGAAACTGATGACGCGGCCACCTCCCGAGCTGGTAAGTCCGCTCGACCAAAATTTATTTTGTCGATTGAGTTGTCGGTCGGTTGAATTTATGTTGTTTTTCTTTCAGCTGCAGCTCCACGAGACATCGTCGTGCTCCCTGATGACGAAGAAGAAGAAGTGCCTCTACAGGAGATGAGGAGGAGAGGCAGGGGCTCAAGCAGGAGAGGGCTTGAAGTTCAAGTCCCTCAGTCGACGCCGGTGCTTGAGGCAGTGGTCGAGCAATCCGGATATCTGGTTCGGACTAACGTCACGTGCGCCGACCCGCTGACGACTGATCCTCCGTCAGGTTCGACTGCTCCGGCTCCTGCTACTCCTGTGCATCTCCACGCATCTGATCCAGTGACTGCTTCGACTGCATTGGAGCCATCACTCTTTGCCGCGTACCAAACTCCAGATGACTCGCCAAGTGCTGCCAGGGAGGATCTTCGCCAGGTGAACCTTGTTATGGAGCAGTTGAAGGTGATGCACGAGGCTAGTTAGGTGGCCTATAACGCCAGCACCGCTCTGCAGACCAGTGTTAAGGTCAGTTATCTCCCGACTGAACTTTTGAATGCTGCCTATATGTGCATATGTTTCATATCGAAGCACCCACTGGGGTGTGTCTACTTTAGAGTTTTAGGAAGTCTTTCACTCCACTCGACTCGTTCTGAGTCTTAATGTTTTGTCCGAACTGGTGGGGGCACGCAGAGTGCACCCACTGGGTGTAGTCCCCGAGACCACGGTCGACTGCTGGTAGTCGACTGAGGTATGAGAAACTACTTTTTTTTACTCACGCTGGGCAAACCATGCTGAGTGTTGATCTAAACCAGTGGGGGCACGCCGAGTGCACCCACTGGGTGTAGTCCCCAAGACTATTGTTGAATGTTTGATTCGGCAGTAGTCTTAGAGTAAATTTCGCTCTCATTGTCTTTTGTTTCTGTCGACTGGCATATCTCTCTTGTTGACTGCAGAGGTCTTGTGATCTTGGAGCTCGACTTTCTGAGTTGAACAAGAAGCACATCAGCCTCGGACTTGATCTTGAGCTAGCGAAGAAGAACCTCAAGACTGCTCAAGAGGAAACAACCATCATGGGAGGTAACCAGTCGACACTTTCCCACCTCGTAGCTCGTGCCTTTCAGTGTTTTTTCTTTCAGTCTCTTTGAACCGAGTGACTTCACATGAGCAGATGTGCATAGTGAAAACCGTCAGTTTCAAGCTCGTCTGAAGAGTGTTGTTTCTTTAGAGAAAATGAAGGAAGCTCTAGAGAAGAAGGATCTGGATCTTGCTACTCCTCTGAAGGAGGCCCGAGAGAAGACAACGCTTGCTGACAAGAAGCTGGTTTCGGTCGGCAAGTTGGAAGAGGAGAACTCGAAGCTAAAGACTGCCATCTCTGAAGCCAATCGGGAAGTTGAGCAACTGAAGAAGGACAAGGAGAACCTGACTGATACGTCTCCATCATATCTATAATTTTTGATTGTTCCATGTCAATATTCTACAACTTCCATATACTTTTTGGCAACTTTTTATACTATTTTTGGGACTAACATATTGATTCAGTGCCCAGTGCGAGTTCCTGTCTGTTGCATGTTTTTGGTTTCACAGAATATCCATATCAAACGGAGTCCAAACGGGATAAAAACGGACGGAGCTTATTTTTCGAATATTTGGAAAATCTGGGAGAAAGATCAACGTGAAACGGTGTCCGAGGTGGCCACAAGGCAGGGGCCCACGCCCGCACCAGGTGGGCGCGCCCCCCACCCTCGTGGGCCACCCGTAAGGCAGTTGATGCCCTTCTTCGGCCGCAAGAAAGCTATTTTTTGGTAAAAAATCACGGCGAAGGTTTCAATCCAATCGGAGTTACGGATCTCCGGATATAGAAGAAACGGTGAAAAGGCAGCAGGACAGAACACAGAAACAGAGAGAGACAGAGAAACAGATCCAATCTCGGAGGGGCTCTCGCCCCTCCCACGCCATGGAGGCCAAGGACCAGAGGGGAAACCCTTCTCCCATCTAGGGACGAGGTCAAGCAAGAAGAAGACGAAGGGGCCCCCTCTCCCCTTCTCTTCCGATGGCGCCAGAACGCCGCCATGGCCATCATCATCACCGCAATCTTCACCAACAACTTCACCGCCATCATCACCAACTCTTCCCCCCTCTATGCAGCGGTTTAACCTCTCTCTTACCCGCTGTAATCTCTACTTAAACATGGTGCTCAGCGCTATATATTATTTCCCAATGATGTATGGCTATCCTATGATGTTTGAGTACATCTGTTTTGTCCTATGGGTTATTTGACGATCAAGATTGGTTTGAGTTGCATGTTTTATTATTGCTATTGTCCTATGGTGCTCTCCGTGTCGCGCAAGCGTGAGGGATTCCGCTGTAGGGTTTGCAATATGTTCATGATTTGCTTATGGTGGGTGGCGTGGTGGCGAAGCCTGAGACCGTGTAAGTAGGTTGTTTGCGTATGGGATAAAGGGGACTTGATACTTTAATGCTATGGTTGGGTTTTACCTTAACGATCTTTAATAGTTGCAGATGCTTGCTAGAGTTCCAATCATAAGTGCATATTATCCAAGTAGAGAAAGTATGTTAGCTTATGCCTCTCCCTCAAATAAAATTGCAATAATGATTACCGATCTAGTTATCGATTGCCTAGGGACAAATAACTTTCTCATGACAACGAGCTCTTTACTAAAACTAATTTCATACTTAGTTTCATACTTCTAGTTTCATACTTGTTTCCGGTAAAGCGAACGTCAAGTGTGCGTAGAGTTGTATCGGTGGTCGATAGAACTTGAGGGAATATTTGTTCTACCTTTATCTCCTCGTTGGGTTCGACACTCTTACTTATCGAAAGAGGATACAATTGATCCCCTATACTTGTGGGTTATAACTGACCAATGAAGTCGGAAGCCTCAAAGCCAAGACGGGCGATCTGGAGTCCTATCTGGGACACCTTGCTGCATAACTAGTCCTGAAGCTTGAAGGTATCATCGTTCTACTGGTTAATTGCTGTCGACTGGAATGTCTTGTTATATCGTCGACTCACTATTTTTCCTGATTGTGCAGAACTTTGTCAGGACTTTGAAGCTGAGACTGGGCGGGTCGAGACGGGTCTCGACCCCATCAATTGTCCTGTGAAAGATGACGTTGCGATGAACTTGCTGCAGTTGGAATCACGCATGGACAGTGTTGTCGCTTATCTAGCTCGACTGAAGGCGGCGATGACTCGGTTGATGCCGAATTCTGCCCCCAGGTGGAACTTTCACAAGACCGTGAGTCATTGATGACTCGACTGAATCAGATCCCTGGCCGAGTGCAAGAATGGAAGAAGTCATCTCCTCACTGCGGCGCTGACATTGCCCTGTCATTGGTCCGAGTGCACTGCAAAGATGCCAGAGAAGACGAGCTGGCGGCTCTCAAGGTGGCGAATACAAGGAAGCACTCCTTCCAATCCTTCATGGACACTTTCCTTGTGGCTGCCACTCGTATTGCAGATAGCATTGACCTCGACAGCTTTTGTGATCCAGCCAGCCCTTCCCCTGACGAGTGAAAAACATTATGCTTCACCTTTATTCGCCTCGGAATGCCGAGTGATTTTGAAATCGCTGAAAACTCCTTCGGGCTTGACGCCCGAGCACTTTAATCCGTGGTTCGAAACCTTTGGATTTATCTGAACTTGGTTTATCTTTGAATATGTTGTGTTTTGTCTCCGAGTGGAACTTGTTCTTCACTCGGATTAGTTCTTGTACTTTTGATGCAGTTCTGAGGAAGAGGTCGCAGTCCACCTGTTCCTCGTCGTCCTTGCGGATCGGGTTGGAGCAGCCGTTGGATGAGCCCTTCGACTGCATTGATTAGTTCATCAACAAGGCACTCAGCAATGGCCTTGACGTTCCTAAAAGTGGTTCGCCGTGGCGTTAGCTATTAGATGAGTCCTTGGCAGCATTGATCAGCTCATCAGCAAGGCACTCAGCAATGGTCTTGACGTTCCTGAAAGTGGCTCATCGTGGCATTTGTTTTTGGACGAGTCCTTGGCAGCATTGATCAGCTCATCAGCAAGGCACTCAGCAATGGTCTTGATGTTCCTGAAATCGGTTCGCCTTGGCAACACGCTCAATCTCGTCCTTCTTCTTGATGGTGCAGCTCTGAGGAGGGGGTCGGGGTCGACCCGCACCTCGCTGTCCTTGTGGATCGGAATGGGGCGTATGCCTAAGTCCCCGAGCGAGAAGATCGGTCACCACTCGGTAGGATTTTTCATACTTAGGCGAGTACTGGACTGCAGCTAAGCCCCCGAGTGATAGGCTTGCTCACCACTCGGTAGGATTTTTCAAACTTAGGAGAGTACTGGACTGTAGCTAAGCCTCCGAGTGTGAGGATTGCTCACCAGTCGGTAGGATTTTTCAAACTTAGGCGAGTACTGGACTGCAGCTAAGCCCCCGAGTGTGAGGATTGCTCACCACTCGGTAGGATTTTTCAAACTTAGGCGAGTACTGGACTGCAGCTAAGTCCCCGAGTGTGAGGATTGCTCACCACTCCGTAGGATTTTTCAAACCTAGGCGAGTACTGGACTGCAGCTAAGCCCTCGGTACTGGACTATCATCATCGACCGGACTCCAAGACTATGAAGATACAAGATTGAAGACTTCGCCCCGTGTCCGGATGGGACTTTCCTTGGCGTGGAAGGCAAGCTTGGCGATACGGATATGTAGATCTCCTACCATTGTAACCGACTCTATGTAACCCTAGCCCTCTCTGGTGTCTATATAAACCGGATGGCTCTAGTCCATAGGACAGAACAACAACCCTTACAATCATACCATAGGCTAGCTTCTAGGGTTTAGCCTCCTTGATCTCGTGGTAGATCTACTCTTGTAAACATCCACAATATCAATATCAATCAAGCGGGGCGTAGGGTTTTACCTCCATCAAGAGGGCCCAACACAGGTAAAACATCGTGTCCCTTGTCTCCTGTTACCATCCGCCTAGACGCATATCGGGACCCCTACCGAGATCCGCGGTTTTGACACCGACATTGGTGCTTTCATTGAGAGTTCCTCGTATGCGTCACCGATAGGCGTGATGGCCTCTTCAATCGACAACGGCGCAGTCTGGGTGAGACTTTTCTCCCGGACAGATCTTCGATTCGGCGGCCGTCATGCGGGCGAACTCACTTGGCCATCTGGAGCAGATCGAAGCTCGCCTGGCCGTCAGTCAGGTTTGGAAGCCTAAACTTCACGGCCGATATCCGCGGGACTTGATCTTGATGGATCTGAGCCACGGCCAAGCGTGCAGCGCTGTCACGTTGGGCTTGACCTAACTATGCCGCCGACAGCACCTTGGAGGCCGCTGCACTAATCCGCTCGACCCATAGTCCGGAGCCGATCGCTCGGATCGAGGACGGATGGAGCCGAACACTTACCTTGTCCCGCATAAAGCCCATGACTCCGGTGCGGACTCTCTGCTGGACTCCGAACCTCCTGCGCCCTGCCCGGCCGAATCCGATTGGCGCCGATCATGGAATTCACCGCTGCGGACATCTTTCACCACTCGCCCTTGGCGATATCGTAATTCATGAAGCATCTCTCGCTATCCGGAGAGCCCTGGCGAACTACGGCCAGATGGTTGGGAGCGGACGAAGAAATTCAGAGCCCACCCACCACCCACTTCGTAGCCACCGTCGGCGATTTAACCGACATACTCGACTCGACTCCGAAGACATTGGCGGTGCGGACGGCGATGTCGGAGACTACCAGAACCGATGCTGCAGGACACCGAAGACCACCTCGTCATCGACATATGCATGGTGGACACCCCAAAGGAAGCAATAACGAGGAACAACGGACGCGGCAGAGGATAATCCCGCCGATAAACAACCAAAAGCGGCGGCGTAGACGCCGCCCTAAGTCCCGCTCGATCAAAGCAGCCTTCCTAGCGACCCAGCGATAGAGCGAGGCAAACCAGCGGACGACGAACAGGGCGAGCGGATAAGCAACCCCTTCACGGAGCAACCAACAGTCCGGACACAACACCGAGCATAAGAACATACACAAAAACTCGCCGCCACTGCAAGAAGTTTTAAGAAGGCGAAACGGAAGCTCAAAACAGCAGAAGACACGCTCAGAATGAAGTGGAGCAAAGTGTTCAAGACTGCAGACAAATATGGCAATGGCCATCAAACAAAGAGCTACCCGAAGTGCAAGTTGCTGCCAGAATTTGATGAGGAAGCCATAGAGCCTTCACGGTCAAAAATAAAGAGGCCACCCGCGGATAGACGCCGATGACGGGCCAGCGACAAGCGGGCCGCACACAAGCAATTATAATCACAGGAAAGCAGACGGCCCAACTAGGTCCATCTACGGGCCAAAAAGAGGGCCCGAGAAGTAACACAACACAACAAGTGTTGAAGACAGCGGCACACCCAAATACTGGGGCGCCAGACACCCGCTTATGTTTTACCGACGAGGTCTTGGACCATGAATTTCCAGCAGGTTCAAACCCATGAACATAGAGGCATCTGACGGCACAACAGACCCAGAGTCTGGATAGAAGATTACATACTACACATACACATGGCTAGAGGAGATGATCTCCACGCCATAAAATACCTACCCTCAAGCTCAAAGGGCCAGCTCGGCCTTGGCTCAAAAGCCTCCCGAAAACACTTGTTGGAAGTTGGGAAGAGCGTGAGGGCGCGTTTAGAAACAAATTTTCAAGGGACTTATGTCCGCCCTCCGGATCTGATTTATCTAAGTCATATAACTCAACAGCCCGGAGAGTCGGTAGCAAATTCTAGAACAGGTTCCTCACCAAAAGAACCAAATAGTCGATTGTCCGGACGCTGAAGCCTTAGCAGCTTTTAAACACAACGTCCAGAGACGAATGGCTCGCCGAGACACCTCGGCCAAGAGAAGCCAAGAACAATGGCCGCTAACAAGCCTCATGGCGCGCTTTGCGCGAGGAGACAGCTGGCTAGCAAGATGCACGGCACCAACGACCCAAGTACATCCGAGATCGAGATGGAAGCGGAAAGTCACGGCGCAGAAAGATCGGCGCGGAATAAAGAAAAAGCCCAAAGACACGGCGGTCAACGCCGGATTCAAAAGCTCATGACCAAACAATAAAACACGGCCTCTTAAGGACAACAGAGACGAGCTATCAAATTTAAACAAAATTTTAGATCGGATATGTCAAATCCACGATACCTCGGAAGGCCTGCAAACCATACCAACGAAATTGTTGGGTTTTAAACAGTCCGGCAGACTCAACGCCGGACACAAGGCTCGATCATGGCGAGGGCGATGACGAACCCCACCAGCAGAGCACGGAAGTCAAAAGATTTTCCCACAAGAAGTCAAAACAGTAAACTAGCTTCACGTGATAGTACAGAAAACAAACACGGCACTCGCTAAGACAAGTGTCGCACGGTCCACCTCAGCTGAACACCGAGATTGGATATCAAAACCAATCACTTTCGACCATCTGGATTAGTCCTGAAGTATCCGGAACGCAGGATAGACTTCCACGATATTGGATCCCATAGCGAATTTAACTGCATTTCACGCAGTTTTCATGGACGGCGGCGGTGACTTAAACCTGCTACATCCGGACACAATCCGCAAGTTGGGATAGACCATACTGCAATTCGGCATAGCCGCACTTCCTTCAAAGGAGTGGCGCCAGCCCTTACGCCAGTGCACAGTTTCATTATTCCTAGAAGTTGTGTTCGGTCACCGACAACTTCCGACGAGAAAAGCTAACCTTTCATGTCGCCCCATTTAAAAGTAGCTATCAAGCATCCTTTGGGACGGGAAGCTTTCGTCCGCTTCAATGCAATACCACATTCGCGTCTCTCACGCTTAAAATGCCGGTCCACGTGGCATCATTTCATTAAAAGGTCGCTTTGAGACCACGGACACGGCTGGGCGAGTCCGGAATAAATAAGCTAGGGGCTACCTAGCCGCACATCCCTTCACAAGGGTTTGCACATATAAGCCATAATGAGCTAGCATAGGCTCAGCTTTCTTAATCTATATTTCAATTTTTATGCACTTTCTCGCACGATTTGTTTTCCAACCAAGTTCCTCTCTTTTCTGGATGAACAACGTGCACACCCGTCCAAGATACGGCTGCGGAGACACATGCGCAGAGCGTGCAGTAGGGACCCGTTGCAAGGACTCTTTTCATACTAAGACCCTACGTAAACCTTTCTTACTGTCTCTTGTTGCTATAATCCCCTGGTTTATCATTATACCCAGAGTGGAGACTGGTGTTTTGGCATCGGCCGCGCCAGAAGAACCTGCCCGTACCTAGACACAAGGGGCTTAGGGCTTTGTTTTGCCCGCTATTATAAAGACCGAACACCTTCGGGAGTGTTCGGCGTCTCGAGTTAGGCCTTATATGCATCAGCTCCGAATCATGCCTTTGTCAAATGTTGGGTTTGCCCGGCTCTTGTGTTTTGCTGCCTTACGTTACGTATCATCGGCTAACGCGCGGCTCCGGAGAACTATGCGATTGTGCCCCGGTTCGGCTGGGCGAGCACCTCGATGAAAGCCAAAACTGACTGTCATGATACAGCGAGAGACTGGTCAACCACTCGATCGACCATGGGAATGTTTAGGATTCGCCGCTTTGACGAAGGGCCGTTTCCGCCGAGCACATCGCGCCCCAAATTCGAGAGCGCGGTGCCCCGAGGGCTATGTCGTAGCCCCACCTCGAACTCCATGGCTAAGTGAAAGTGATAAAGCATTATAGTCCGGTTGCCTCGTTTGCTCGCTACCACCTCCTTTACAGGACCGAGGCGTCGGATTAAGTGTGAAAACGCGCTATTTTTGCGAACACCCCGCACCTTGTGCGTGGGGGCTGAAGCCGACGACGCCATCTTTCAAAGTTATACACACGTATACATGAACGGCCGCATAGGAGATACTCTATTACTTGAACGCACAAGTATAAAAGGCGCTTACATCATAAATATCGTTTTACATCATACAAAACGTGAAGGAAATATGCCCTAGAGGCAATAATAAAGTTATTATTTATTTCCTTATATCATGATAAATGTTTATTATTCATGCTAGAATTGTATTAACCGAAACATAATACATGTGTGAATACATAGATAAGCAGTGTCACTAGTATGCCTCTACTTGACTAGCTCGTTAATCAAAGATGGTTATGTTTCCTAACCATAGACATGAGTTGTCATTTGATTAACGGGATCACATCATTAGGAGAATGATCTGATTGACTTGACCCATTCCGTTAGCCTAGCACTTGATCGTTTAGTATGTTGCTATTGCTTTCTTCATGACTTATACATGTTCACCGTAACTATGAGATTATGCAACTCCGTTTACGGAGGAACACTTTGGTGCTACCAAACGTCTGGCGTAATCTGGGTGATTATAAAGGAGTACTACAGGTGTCTCCAAAGGTACATGTTGGGTTGGCGTATTTCGAGATTAGGTTTTGTCACTCCGATTGTCGGAGAGGTATCTCTGGGCCCTCTCGGTAATGCACATCATTATAAGCCTTGCAAGCAATGTGACCAATGAGTTAGTTACGGGATGATGCATTACTGAGCGAGTAAAGAGACTTGCGGGGCGAGATTGAACTAGGTATTGGATACCGACGATCGAATCTCGGGCAAGTAACATACCGATGACAAAGGGAACAACGTATGTTGTTATGCGGTTTGACCGATAAAGATCTTACGTAGAATATGTAGGAGCCAATATGGGCATCCAGGTTCCGCTATTGGTTATTGACCAAGAATAGTTCTAGGTCATGTCTACATAGTTCTCGAACCCGTAGGGTCCGCACGCTTAAGGTTTCGATGACAGTTATATTATGAGTTTATGAGTTTTGATGTACGAAGGAGTTCAGAGTCCCGGATGAGATCGGGGACATGACGAGGAGTCTCGAAATGGTCGAGGCGTAAAGATCGATATATTGGACGACTATATTCGGAGTTCGAAAGGTTCGAATGATTCGGTATTTTTCGAGTACCGGAGAGTTACGGGAATTCACGGGGAGAAGTATTGGGCCTTATTGGGCCTGGGAAAGAGAGAGGGCTGCCTAGGGCAGGCCGCGCCCCATGGCCTAGTCCGAATGGACTAGGGAGAGGGCCGCACCCTTCCTTCCCTCCTTCTCTCTTTCCTTACTTGTCTCCTACTCCTAATACATGGAAGGACTCCTAGTTGGACTAGGAAAGGGAATCCTACTCCCGTGGGAGTAGGACTCCCCATGGCGCGCCTACTAGGGCGGCCTCCTCCTCCCTCCTCCTTTATATCTCAGGGGCAGGGGCACCCCATAACACACAAGTTGATCTACGGATCGTTCCTTAGCGTGTCGGTGCCCCCTCCACCATATTCCACTTCGGTCATATCGTCGCGAGCTTAAGCGAAGCCCTGCACCGAGAAGTCATATCGTCATGGAGCTTAGGCGAAGCCTGCGTCGGTGGAGCATCATCATCGTCCCACGCCGTCGTCTTGTGGAACTCATCCCCGACACTTTGCTGGATCGGAGTCCGGGGATCGTCATCGAGCTGAACGTGTGCAGAACTCGGAGGTGCCGTACGTTCGGAGGCACCGCCCCAAGAAATTGCTGCAATAAGCCAAAGTAACTCTTCGGCTGGGGCCTATCCGGCCGGATATGGGTCACTATATCCGTCATAGCAAGCCCGGACAACCTATTTAGCTCAGTCCACTCGGCCAAATGGTCGGTCAGCGGAAGTGAATGCTCCGGACTATGGAATTGAGACCAAAACAGCTCTTCCGTCTTGTGATCCTTCTGGCTTCCAAAATGCACAACGGCATCCGCCGCACTCGCTGCTAAGTCCATATAAGGGTCCTCTGAACCCCACAGTTGACCCAGCTGAGCATATTTTGGATCCGTAAACCTTGGCGCAGCGAAAAAGGCTTACCGGCTACAATATCTCCGACTGGCGCAGCTCTTCCTTTATAGCCCGCATTGCAGAGCGGGCATCCTTAACCGGTGGCCTTCCGCAGTCTTCTTGCCCTTAGGCGCTCCTTCCCAAAGCCTCATTGCGGTCGGTAGCATATTTTAACTTCACGGCCATTTCGCCATCTCTTCCCTGCTCGGCGATGTCGCGACCCTTTCGCCGCTAACTCCTCGGCCGCCCTCGAGGCCGCCAGATTACTCCTTCGGCCTGCTCCTTGGCTTGAGCAAGTTCGGCGAAAGGCTCTCCACGGCAGCGCACTATCTTCATTCCACGCACATGTTGTAAGGAGATGGCTTGGCTCCCTTACCAAGTGACCGCCAATAACACTTACCTTGCGACTCATCAAGTCGCGGTTGACCAGCGTGATGTCGCATCCGCAGCATCGAGTTGCCGCTTTAGTTCAGCAACTCCATCGGTCCGGCTGGCCCCGGACGACCCGCCACCTACATCGACACGGCGGAATTTAAACCTGCGATTTTGATCCTCGGCGCGCTGTCGATTTCGACAACCTACCGAGTCTCGGGGCTACTATCTATCTGAGCGCATTCTATATGCAAAACTGTTAAAAGGTGTGACATTTTCGTACCTCAAACCCGCTTGACAAACTCGGCGGCATCGTGCAACCCGCCTTGGCGAACGAAATCCTCTCAATCACCATGCTCATCAATGCGTGCTGATCTTACGAGATAAACGCCTTCTCAAGCAGATCCTTGACCCGTACACGATTGGCGCCGAACTATCGGCTTTGCCAAACCGGGGCTCCCTCGGGGCGACACTTCAGCTCGTCCGCTCTATCCGGCGGCGCCCAGACGGGCGTCTCGCTCTCTATCATCTCCGGACGAAGGTCCCAGAAGACGAGCTCATTTGCGAAGGGCGAAATCCGAACTACAAGGTAAAACTTTAGTTATCCTCGGAAGCACAAATAGGGATGTCCCTTATTATAAAACTCCTTTCTTTCTACTTACGGCTCGTTGGAGGCTGACTCATTAAGGGAGATTGTGCGGCGGGGCCTCCCGGACGCGAGACCTCTCAGCGAAGATTTCTTCCCCGTTTAGGGGCTTTTGCCCCTGGGTCCTCGGGCAGTCCTCTTCTCCCCTTGGAGGAGGATTCTCGATCCCCCTCTTTCAAGAGCCTCCTTAGGCGAGGCAGTAGCTTTCCTGCTTTCCCCTTAGCCTTCCTCTGAAGGCGCAACCTCAACATCCAGACCAGCACGGGATCCGCGCGGTCTCGGGGAGGGCGGACACCATATCAATTTTGCTTCCGCTATCCACTCCTGTAGAAGGAAGTTGGTCATAAGCGAATCATCGAAAGGCAAACAAGCGGTATGTCGGACTCGGAACTACTTACTTGAGTATCCGGCGATTGCAGCTTAGGCCAGCATCCTCGGTCAATTCGGACGCACCTCTTGCGATCCGAAGAATAATTGTACATCTCCGGTGTCATACCCATGAAGTGTTGAAGAATCCGTGGGCCCTCGGTTGAACTCCCATAGCCGGAGAGGGCGGCGTTTGCGAGGCAGAGGCGCCTAATCAGCATAACCTGCATCACCACCACCATATCAATCTCCCTCGTTTGGAGATCCCGAATCCGGCCTGCAGATGGGGCACGTCCTTTGGCGGCCCCCGTTGAGCCTTGGTTGACCCACGACATCAACCGTCGTGGAGGTCCCGGCGGAATAAGGGCGGCGGCTTTTGTCTGCGGCCCCTCGGAGCGGTAATATAGAACCACTCTTGCTGCCACGGGCGAGCTCCTCTTGGAAGGAGCCGGCGAGCCACGGGGCATCGGCCCTCCTACTTATGGCCGCCCCGCCACACTCCGCTTGAGCCCCCGATCATCTTGGTAGCGACTTTGAAGGTCTTGACCATAGGCGAAGTGAGGGGTGACGCGGAGGAAGGCTTCATGACGACAATAAATGCGGAGATATGGTGGATGGACTCCGGAGCCAAATCGTGGAATTCCAACCCATAGTAAAACATGAGCCCTCTCACAAAAGGATCCATCGGGAAGCCTAAACCCCGACGGAGGTGGGATACAAAAACGACATACTCGCCGGGCTCGAGGGTGGGGATGGCCTGCCCTTTGGCAGGCAACCTGTGCGAAATCTCATAAGCCAGGTACTTGGCCTCCCGCAGCTTTAGCACGTCCTCCTCCGTGACGGAGGAGGGCATCCACCGGCCTTGGAGGTCGGAACCGGACATCGTTGAAAGTCCGAAGCGCTCGAATCTGGAGCTCTAGGTGCTGGAACTTGGAGCGGGGAGAGGATTCGATGGAGGATTGAAGAAAAAGAAACAAGCCTTGGTCCCGTTATAAGAGGAGAATACCAAGAGCTGTCTCCGTGACCGTTTGGGACTCGCCTTGATAGAGGCGTGGCGAGCAAGCGCGGTTGGAATTACCCACGTCCGTATTGATGAGAATCCCGGATTAAGGAAACACGATCTCCGCTTCGACAAGGCGTGCCAAGAAACCGCTTCGCTGAAATCGCTGAGGTGGTAAAGTAAAAAACAATTCAAGTAATGGCTTGGTAGTGGTGTGACGTCATGCCACAAAAAGCGTCGTGAGATTGAACTTGTGTATATATTATTCTCTCTACGGTGGAATGTGGAATTTATTTTGCGAGCGGGCACTATCTGGTGTTCACAATCTTCTATCATTTGGAGGAGGAACCCGCCTTGCAATGCCAAGCAATATCTGCGTCGGACTTATCATCATTGAAGCCTGGTTCAGGGAGCTCTTGAGGAGTCTGGATTAGGGGTGTCCGGATAGCGGACTATCATCATCGGCGAACTATCATTGGCTGGACTATCATCATTGACCGGACTCCAAGACTATGAAGATACAAGATTGAAGACTTCGCCCCATGTCTGGATGGGACTTTCCTTGGTGTGGAAGGCAAGCTTGGCGATACGGATATGTAGATCTCCTACCATTGTAACCGACTCTATGTAACCCTAGCCCTCTCCGGTGTCTATATAAACCGGATGGCTCTAGTCCGTAGGACAGAACAACAACCCTTACAATCATACCATAGGCTAGCTTCTAGGGTTTAGCCTCCTTGATCTCGTGGTAGATCTACTCTTGTAAACATCCACAATATCAATATCAATCAAGCGGGGCGTGGGTTTTACCTCCATCAAGAGAGCCGAACACAGGTAAAACATCGTGTCCCTTGTCTCCTGTTACCATCCGCCTAGGCGCACAGTCAGGGACCCCCTACCGAGATCCGCGGTTTGACACGATAGCCTTCCTCTGCATCAGCCCCACTTGACCTATGGTGAAGACCTTTAATGTCGGGCCGAAGGTTGTGGGCGGCCGTCAAGCGGAGTCTTGAGGCGCCATGGTCGACAAGATGGCCAAAGTCCTATCGCTCGAGGCTCCTTTGTGGAGACAATAAAGGGGTGGCAATCGGGGTGGTTCTACATCACCGAGCCACGCAACCCTGAATGGGTGGCGGCCCCAATTCAGATCTGGATTCCCCACGGCCCTCATTATGGAAAGAGACGGGCTGAAGTGGGGGATTCGAGACGAGCTATCCGGACTCATGCATCCGAAACACGGTGGACAAGAATCTCGGGCTTGTCGGCGTAATCGGTGATGCTCATCCGCGGATTCTCCCATGCCAACAACGGGCCTTCAATTTGTGGGAGTTCGATCCGGCACAAGCACCGAACCTTGAGCGGCTCTTGATACTACGTGCGAAGATGCAGGAAGGTGCTGTTCAAGGCGCCAAGCCCCGCATCCGCTAACAAAGATCGCGGATACAGCTCGCGCGTCAAGCGGCGAGTAAGTTATTTACCCTTTACGGGACACTTTTTCATAGATTGACTCTCGTGGGATCTAAAACTCCCTATTCTTTGTGAGGACTGGTTGAAGGCGTCCGGACAGATTAACTGTCCAGCTCCTTTGCGGAAGACCAGCGGACGCCCGATTGTGGGGCTGCTAGCTCCGGCACCCCATGTGGTGCGGAGAAGAAGGCAAGAAGGAGGCCACGGGAACTCGAAGGAGCTCCCGGCGCCAGTGCTTTCAGATTCTGAAGCGAATCTTCTCCTGAAGACGCGAGGAGGAAGAAGAAGCCTCTCCCCGGCGAGAGGAGAGAAAAGGAAGGCCGCCCCAACTAGGGAGGCGGAGGGTCAAGAAGGAAGAACCCTTCCTCCGGACTTCTCCACCAACGTCGGCGACGAGGAGGAGGACTGGCCTACAAGGGCCAAGCCCTGGCGAGATCGTAAGTGTCCGGATACCCATGGCTTTTTATTATTGCAGAGTGTTCTCTAATGTCGAACAATCGTGCAGCCCGCCCAAGGCGAGTTCGCGATTCATCGACCGGGTCCACTGGGCTCGTCGGAAATGGAAGTGCCGCTTCGACCGCCTCCTCGCCTCACGCTGCCACGGCCTTGCGGTGGGGCCCCAAGGGGCTTGGTCAAGAGGAGGTGGCGCAGGAGGTGCCACAAGGCAACCTCCCGGACTCAGGCGTGGGGGGCAAGACCCCGGGGCTCTAAGCCCGACCCTTGTCCGGACTCCATGCGGAACCTTCAGCGGTTCGAGTCCGACAGCGGATCCTTCATAAGAAAAGGTAAGGCGCGGTGTCCTCCATCCAACGGAGGCACGGATAGCTTCTTGGGCGCTCATGGCGCCTCCATCAGGAGGAGCACCGCCTTTATTATGAGTGCGGTGATCCGGACAGTTCGATCCGCCAAGAGCGGGCTGACCGGCTTATACCAGCCTTTTAACAGGCTTTGAGGTAAGTTTAGAATATGTAAAAATATTACCGCATAGACAGTAGCCCTGATGCTTAGTTCGTGTTGGAAAGAAAAGCGGGACTAAGGATCTAAAAGATATCTGCAGGAGTCTAACATAAGTATGTCAATATGGGAATGCAGGTTGCATTGCTGGCGACCTCTGCCGCCTTGTTGCAAAGGTCGATGCGTTAAAGCGAGCCTCGGCGGTCGAGCGAGCTCGGCCAAGCCAAGAAGCAGCTCGAGGACAAGGAAGGTCGTAGTACCTTATTAAAAAATACCATATAGAAAGGTTTGGTTGCAAAGATAACAGGAATAACATGGAGTGCTGCGGGGCCCACGAGCGAGGTGGCGACCACAAGGAAGCGGTGTCCATGGCCGGCTCAGCGGCTGTGGAACGACCAGCGAGAGAAGGGGAGGCGCGCTGGCCAAGGTGCAGCAAGAGCTCCAAGCTCTTGTGGAAAAACACGAGTTTGGGCGTGACTCGAAGACTCGAGTCCCGGCTGCCTTGGCTCTTGAGAGTGCGAGGCTGCTAAGGCCGAGGCCAAAAAGCCCTCAAGAAATTGAGTCGTTAAAGAAGATAGCGGCGGGTAAGGCATTCTTTATGCAAAGCAAGCATGTGAAAGTGAATTACCTATTACTTACCCGGTTCGGAGCTCTCGGGAGCATTCGCAGATTTGCCCGTGTGTGTGCGATCTTGCCGCATTCTACCGCGCCAAGGAGGGCTCGGCGGAAAAGTTGTTCTGGTCTCGGTATCTTTGAGGCCGAACATCCGGTGCCCTGACGACCAGCTGAAGCAGCTGGTCGAGCTCCACAAGGTCGCCGAACAGGCCATGAAGGGCCTTATAAGCGGCTGTGGCCATTGGAGGCCATGCCGGGAGCTACTTGACTTGGTGCAGCGGCTGGTGGATGCTGTCCACGAATTGAAGTCATCAAGCGCTCCGTCTGCATTGAAGGTGTCCGTCGGGCCCTTGCCCGTGCTAAAGTGCTGCTGGGGCAAGCTGGATGCGGAGAAGCTTGTGACAGACGGGCCACCGAAGGGCCATGAGGATCGCACGCCGAAATGTACTATGAGGGCCTCTGAAGGTGCTGCCGAATAGCGGATGAGTGCTCCAAAGATTTAATTTTGAATAGGCTCGCATTTGTTATCCTGTCTGCTGAAAACTTGTTCATATCGCTAAGCAACGCTTGTTAATTTAAAATATTACCTTACATGCGGCCGTTTATCAAATTTGAGAGATGGCAAGTCGTTGGCTTCAGCCCCCATGCCACGAGTCTTTGGGGTGTTGGGATAAACTTGAGCACTCTTGTTCCCATTCTTGGGTCCATCTAGGAGGCGCTCAACACAACGAACAAGGCAACGGACTTATAATGCTTGAACACTCTCACTTAGCCATATAATTCTATAATTTTAAATTTTGGCGAAGCCCCTAGTATTCGGAAGACCAAGTTAGGGCGCTATCACGCCTTGGCGGACAATTCGGTTCCTCGCTCTAAGTGGCATAAGTCTTTAGGGACCCTAAAAACCTCTCGAACAGCGACCGGCTCTCGCGCTATCATGACGGTCAGTTTAGCTTTCTCCTTTGAGGTGCTCGACCCAGCTCAAGCTGAGGCACAATCGCGATGGTTCTTCGATGCTACCTTAGCGATAGAGCGGGCGTAAGGTACCAAAACACGGAGCAGCAAACCCAACTATGGACCCAAGACATGATTGAGCCGATTCATATAATGCTATAAGTTCGGGGTGCCGCACTTGTGAAAGTGTTCGGACTTATCACACCATAATTTTGGGATACTTAAGCCCCTGGTGTATTGGACGTACCAAAGTGTACGGTTGCAACATGTCGTGAAATGAACATATGTATAGATAAATGAAGTAGAGCAATAATAAGCAAAAGCTATGTATTGTTTATTCAAAAGGTATTGCAATGAAAGCAGAACGATACAAATAGTGCGATAAGCAAAGGATGGGACTATCTAACATGTCCCCCTCCAGGGGTAAGCTGCGGGATGGTATGTAAAACAGGTATAATGCTCGTAATAGAGACCACCTGAACACTTCGACGTGGCTTAGTGCTTCCCTGGCTGTTGCATCGTGAGTTCAGCGATTCTAGTGCCGAACAGGACTTACGAAAGGCGGAGTCCTGAAAGTAAGGAAAAGGAAGAAAAGGAAAAAGGAAAAGAATGACACAATCGGGGCCCACAGTGCGGTCGAGCCACATTCTTGGCGTGCCGTGGTCTTGCCCCTCCCCATATCGCATGGTATCTCGGGCGTAATTATGTCTGGCGTAACACTAACCGCGCAATTTCGCGAGGGCTGGGGTTGGGGCGGATTGCTACCGTGCTTGAATCGGGCCAGGCGGTCTTGTTGTAGGTTACTCCGGGCGCGCTTGACAGTGTCCGTACGCTTAATGGCCGGACTCGAGAGTTGTTGTGAGAGGCTGCTTTGTACCTCCGTCGCGAGGGCCGCCGTGTGCTCCTCCGTTCGGAGAGAGCGTTCGGTGTTTCCATTGACCGTGATTACTCCTCGAGGGCCTGGCATCTTGAGCTTGAGGTATGCGTAGTGCGGCACCGCATTGAACTTTGCAAATGCGGTTCGTCCGAGCAGTGCATGATAGCCGCTGCGGAATGGGACGATGTCAAAGATTAACTCTTCGCTTTGGAAGTTATCCGGGGATCCGAAGACCACTCCGAGTGTAACCGAGCCCGTACAACTGGCCTCTACACGCGGTATGACGCCTTTAAAGGTCGTCTTTGTAGGTTTAATCCTTGAGGGGTCTATGCCCATTTTGCACACTGTATCCTGATAAAGCAGGTTCAGGCTGCTGCCCCCGTCCATCAGGACTCGGGTTAGGTGAAATCCGTCGACAATTGGGTCAAGAACCAATGCGGCAAAACCGCTGTGACGGATGCTAGTGGGGTGGTCCCTTCGATCGAAGGTGATCGGGCAGGAAGACCATGGGTTGAACTTCGGGGCGACTGGCTCCATCGCATATACGTCCCTTAGTGCACGCTTCCGCTCCCTTTTGGGTATATGGGTTGCGTATATCATGTTCACCGTCCGCACTTGCGTGGGAAAACCCTTCATCCTCTATTGTTCGGCGGCGGGGCTCTTCCTCGTCATCGCTATGCAGCCCCTTGTCATTGAGTTCGGCACTTAACTTGCTGCTTTGCTTGAACACCCAACAGTCCTGTTGGTATGATTAGCTGGTTTTTCGGGGTGCCATGTATCGCTGCGATCGAGTATTCGGTCCAAGTTGGGCGGGCCTGGGTATTTCTTTTGAATGGCTTCTTCCGTGACGGGTTTAGAGCCTCTGAATCTGGCATTGGCGGTATCTTGATGTTATCGCCGTTAATGCGGCGCTTATTCTTGTTGCGTAGCGACCTGCCATTGCTGTCCTTGGTATCCGAACTATCGGGATGTTTGGCCAAGTTGTTGCTTGAGCTAGCCAGCTGTCCTCTCCCGCACAAAAGCGGGTCATGAGTGTTGTGAGCGCTGCCATGGATTTTGGCTTTTCCTGTCCTAGGTGCCGGGCAAGCCACTCATCACGGATGTTATGTTTGAAGGCTGCAAGGGCCTCTGCATCCGGACAGTCAACGATTTGATTTTTCTTTGTTAGGAGTTGAGTCCAGAATTGTCTGGCCGATTCTTCTGGCTGCTGGATTATGTTGCTAAGGTCATCGGCGTCTGGTGGTCGCACATATGTGCCCTGGAAGTTATCAAGGAATGCGGCTTCCAAGTCCTCCCAACAACCAATTGATTCTGCTGGCAAGCTGTTGAGCCAATGTCGAGCTGGTCCTTTAAGCTTGAGTGGGAAGTATTTGATGGCATGTAGATCATCACCGCGGGCCATGTGGATATGGAGGAGATAGTCCTCGATCCAGACCGCAGGATCTGTGGTACCATCGTATGATTCGATGTTTATGAGTTTGAAGCCCTCGAGTTTGATGATCCATTACTTCATCATGAAGCATAGTGGGTGTCTTGGCGCCTCTGTATTGGGCTATATCACGGCGTAGCTCATATGAGCTTTGTCTCTCGTGTTCGGCCCGGCGGGTTTGCTGCATCCGTGCGACGGTAATCATCCCGCGTTGTTGGGCGCCCATGCGATCCGTGGATCGATCTTGTATGTTTTCCTTATCCTCAATATATCTTGCAAGTCCGTAGCGTTTGCCCATGCCTTGGTACTTTTTGGCGGCGTCGGGTGTGGCTTGGCGGAGGCGAGAGGCTTCTCATCGCTGACCACAGGGTGGCCGATCTGCCATGTCGTGCGCTGGTGACTTGGGTGCTTCCTCCTCGATCGAGGCAGCGGCCTGCGTTTGGGGTAGCTTTTGGAGGCGTTCGAGTTCATACTCTTGGCTGCAAGTACTTGATCCATCATCCAGCTAGCAGGTCTTGGTCAGCTCTAAGCTGTTGCTGCTTTTCTTGAGGCTATTTGCCATGGCCATAAGCCTGCGTTTGAAAGCGCTCTGTTCGGAGGATCCTCGGGCACGACAAATTAAATCGTCGTCGAGGCTTGCCTCATCTTGGAGGGAGGCGTAATTATCGTCCTCGACCTCTCTTTACTGCCGCACTATCGTGCGGACTTGCTTCTCCCTCCTCCTGCGCCGAGTCCTGCTGGAGGGTTGTCTTCGATCTTGTCCGGGTGTTATTATCTCCCGTGCGGAATCACCGTTTTCTTTGTGGCGGGATTTAGAGCGGCGCCACGACACCGGCGCTTGGTTGCTTTTGGAGGGTCATCCTCCGTTGTTCCATCGCCGTTCCCATCTTTTGGGATATCCACTATGTATATGTCGTTATGGCGAGGAGGCCTTCCGATGCCACATAGGCGCTGGGTCTTGGTCGTCTCGGCATCATCGCCCATACCGTCGATGTCTTGGTCGAAGTCTAGCATGTCGGTTAAATCATCGACAGTGGCTACAAAGTGGGTGGTGGGTGGGCGTTGAATTTCTTCGTCGTCCACATCCCAACCTTCACATCCATAGTCCGCCAGGGCTCTCCGAATAAAGAGAGAAATTTAGTGAATTCAGGATGTCGCCAAAGGCGAGTCTTGAAAGATGTCATGATAGTGAACTCCATGATCGGCGCCCAATCGGATTCGATTGGCGGGCGCGGAGGTTGAGTCGGAGAGAGTCCGGCACCCTAGAGTCGAGGTCTTCATAAAGGACAAGGATGCAGTTCGGCTCAATCGCCGTGAGATGGTAGCCCCGAGGCGGTGTCCAACCACTCGTCCTCGATCGGGAATCCGGCTCCGGATTAAGGGTCGGAGCGAGGCGGAGTGCGGCCTCGAGGCCTTTGTTCGGCTGCGAGCTAGATCATGCACATCGAGACAGTCGGCACGCTTGGCTGCGGCTCGAATCCGTCGAAGATCAAGTCTCCGCGGATATCGGCCGTATAGTTCAAACTTCAAATCTGACTGATGGCGGGGCGTAGCTTCGATCTGCTCCGGATGGCCAAGCGAATTGGCCCATGATGCAAAGCCGCCGAATCTGAAGATCTGTCCGGGAGAAAAGTCCCACCTGGACCGCGTCGTTGTTGATGATCGAAGGAGCCATCGGGCCTATCGGTGGCGACAGAGGAACTCTCAATGAAAGCACCAATGTCGATGTCAAAACTGGCGGATCTCGGGTAGGGGTCCCGAACTGTGCGTCTAGGCGGATGGTAGCGGAGACAAGGGACACGATGTTTTACCCAGGTTGGGCCCTCTCGATGGAGGTAATACCCTACTCCTGCTTGATTAATATTGATGATATGGGTAGTACAAGAGTAGATCTACCACGAGATCAATGAGGCTAAACCCTAGAAGCTAGCCTATGGTATGATTGTTGTTCGTCCTATGGACTAAAACCCTCCGGTTTATATAGACATCGGATAGGTTAGGGTTACACAGAGTCGGTTACAATGGTAGGAGATCTACATATCCGTATCGCCAAGCTTGCCTTCCACGCCAAGGAAAGTCCCATCCGGACACGGGACGAAGTCTTCAATCTTGTATCTTCATAGTCTTGGAGTCCGGCCGTGATGATAGTTCGGCTATCCGGACACCCCCTAGTCCAGGACTCCCTCAATTGCCAATTCCAACCACTCGGGTATCGCTTCATGGAGAATCTCATCGAAGTCCATGACGACTATAACCATCGCTTGTCCAGAGAAGGGGTTGCACGGAGCAGACGGATCAAACTTGATAGCAACAAAAGGGAAAGAATCACGGGCGATAAGTTTAGCTTGAGGCACCAACCTTTGGATATTTTCAACCAAGAGCAGTCTCGCACAAAGGTATCTCCTCTGGCGTCACTGTTGAATGCTTGACCCTGGGTGGCCTGAACTGCACTTATCCTGTCCAAAAATTCACTGGGCCTTCTTTGTGTGGCCTGGGTGGCCTAAAATTAATCACCGAATGAATAAACCAATAAAGAATATATGTTTGATCATTCTGTAGCATGGCATGGTATATATTGGAATGACATGGAAGATCTTCGAACAGTATATGCAACACTTACACACATGCATCTTGAATCATGTTCATCCGTAAAGGATACCATGTTGGATCTGTCATCTTCATCGTATTGAAACTGATGAAAGCATGCCACAGGAATTAGGTAGAGAGATTAAGGGAATCACAAAGTAAACTTGGGTCAGTGTCATCTAAACATGGGCATAACGTGATCTCGTTACAGAATATAACAGCACAAATTTACTAATCATGACATTGGCTAATTCAACAATCCATTGGAAGTTGTTTCAGGCAGAATCACTCTAATCCATCAGGAGTACCTATTTTTTAGGTTCCAACAAAGTTTGTACAGTAATACCATACCGAAATCGCTTGAAAATTAAGAGAGGGAGAAGAAGAGGGGAGGCAAGATATCAACAATTACGCCGTTTTCAGAGAGGAAGGGACCCGGTGGATGGGTCCTTGCGGTTGCCGGCCAAGTTCACGTTGTCGTTGCAGTTCACCTCTGGGCCGTCGCCTAAGAGGGGAGGGTGGAGGTGTTGGGGAACGTTGCAGAAAATAAAATTTTCTATGGTTTCACCAAGATCAATCTAAGAGTTCATCTAGCAACGAGAGAGAGGAGTGCATCTACATACCCTTGTAGATCACGAGCGGAAGCGTTCAAGAGAACGGAGCTGAGGGAGTCGTACTCGTCGTGATCCAAATCACCGATGATCCTAGTGTTGAACGGACAGCACCTCCGCGTTCAACACACGTACGGTTGGGAAGACGTCTCCTCCTTCTTGATCCAGCAAGGGGGAAGGAGAGATTGATGAAGATCCAGCACCTGACGGCGTGGTGGTGGATCAGCAGCGATCTCGGCGGGGCTTCGCCAAGCTTGCGAGAGGAGAGGTGTAGCAAGGGAGAGGGGCGCCAAGAGCATGGGTGCGGCTGCCTCCTCCCCCCCTCTTTATATAGGCCCCTAGGGGCGCCCGGCCTGAGATGGGATCTCCAAGGGCGGCGACAGTGGCTTCCCCCAAGCCGGTGGGCGCCCCACCCCTAGGGTTTCCCAACCCTAGGCGCAGGGGGGCCAAGGGGGTGGACCAGCCCACCAGGGGCTGGTTCCCCTCCCACTTCAGCCCATGGGGCCCTCCGGGATAGGTGGCCCCACCCGGTGGTCCCGGTACAATACCGGTGACCCCCGAAACTTTCCCGATGGCCGAAACCTGACTTCCCGTATATAATTCTTTACCTCCGGACCATTCCGGAACTCCTCGTGACGTCCGGGATCTCATCCAGGACTTCGAGCAACTTTCGGGTTACTGCATACTCATATCTCTACAACCCTAGCGTCACCGAACCTTAAGTGTGTAGACCCTACGGGTTCGGAGACATCTGAACATGACCGAGGCGCCTCTCCGGTCAATAACCAACAGCGGGATCTGGATACCCATGTTGGCTCCCACATGCTCCTCGATGATCTCATCGGATGAACCACGATGTCGAGATTCAAGCAACCCGTATACAATTCCCTTTGTCAATCGGTAAGTTACTTGCCCGAGACTTCGATCGTCGGTATCCCAATACCTCGTTTAATCTTATTACGGCAAGTCACTTTACTCGTACCGTAATGCATGATCCCGTGACCAGACACTTGGTCACATTGAGCTCATTATGATGATGCATTACCGAGTGGGCCCAGAGATACCTCTCCGTCATACGGAGTGACAAATCCCAGTCTCGATTCGTTCCAACCCAACAGATACTTTCGGAGATACCCGTAGTGTACCTTTATAGTCACCCAGTTACGTTGTGACATTTGGCACACCCAAAGCACTCCTACGGTATCCGGGAGTTGCACAATCTCATGGTCTAAGGAAATGATACTTGACATTTAGAAAAGCTCTAGCTAAACGAACTACACGATCTTTGAGCTATGCTTAGGATTGGGTCTTGTCCATCACATCATTCTCCCAATGATGTGATCCCGTTATCAATGACATCCAATGTCCATAGTCAGGAAACCATGACTATCTGTTGATCAACGAGCTAGTCAACTAGAGGCTCACTAGGGACACGTTGTGGTCTATGTATTCACACGTGTATTACGATTTTCGTATAACACAATTATAGCATGAATAATAGACTATTATCATGAACAAAGAAATATAATAATAACCATTTTATTATTGCCTCTAGGGCATATTTCCAACAGTCTCCCACTTGCACTAGAGTCAATCATCTAGTTACATTGTGATGAATCGAACACCCATAGAGTTCTGGTGTTGATCATGTTTTGCCCTAGGGAGAGGTTTAGTCAGCGGATCTGCTATATTCAGGTCCGTATGTACTTTACAAATATCTATGTCTCCATCTTGAACATTTTCACGAATGGAGTTGAGTGGCGCTTGATGTGCTGGTCTTCTTGTGAAACCTGGGCTCCTTGGCAAGTGCAATAGCTCCAGTGTTGTCACGGAAAGAGTGCGATCGGCCCCGACGCATTGGGTATGACTCCTAGGTCGGTGATGAACTCCTTCACCCAGATTGCTTCATCGCTGCCTCCGAGGCTGCCATGTATTCCGCTTCACTTGTAGATCCCGCCACGGCGCTTTGCTTGCAACTGCACCAGCTTCTGCCCCACCATTCAAAATATACACGTATCCGGTTTGTGACTTAGAGTCATCGGATCTGTGTCGAAGCTAAGCGTCGGCGTAACCCTTTATGAGAGCTCTTCGTCACCTCCATAGACGAGAAACATATCCTTTGTCCTTTTCGGTGCTTCAGGATATTCTTGACCGCTGTCCGGTGTTCCTTGCGGGATTACTTTGGTACCTTCCTACCAAACTTACGGCAAGGTTTACCTCAGTCTGGTACACAGCATGGCATACATAATAGATCCTATGGCTGAGGCATAGGGATGACACTCATCTCTTCTTTATCTTCTGCCGTGGTGGGGCATTGAGCTGAGCTCAATCTCACACCTTGCAATCTGAGACAAGAACCCTTTCTTGGACTGATCCATATTGAACTTCTTCAATATCTTATCAAGGTATGTGCTTTGTTAAAGACCTATGAGGCGTCTTGATCTATCCTATAGATCTTGATGCCTAATATGTAAGCAGCTTCTCAAGGTCCTTCATTGAAAACACTTATTCAAGTAGGCCTTAATGTTGTCCAAAGTTCTATATCATTTCCCATCAAAAGTATGTCATCTACATATAATATGAGAAATGCTACTGAGATCCCACTCACTTTCTTGTAAACGCAGGCTTCTCCATAAGTCTGCATAAACTAAACGCTTTGATCATCTCATCAAAGCGAATGTTCCAACTCCGAGATGCTTGCACCAGCCCATAAATGGATCGCTGGAGCTTGCATACCTTGTTAGCATTCGCGGGATCGACAAAACCTTCCAGCTGCATCATATACAGTTCTTCCTTAAGATAGCCGTTAAGGAATGTTGTTTTGACGTCCATCTGCCATATCTCATAATCATAGTATGCGGCAATTGCTAACATGATTCGGACGGAGTTCAGCTTCGCTACGGGAGAGAAAGTCTCATCGTAGTCAACCCCTTGAACTTGTCGATAACCCTTAGCGACAAGTCGAGCTTTATAGATGGTAACATTACCATCTGCGTCCGTCTTCTTCTTAAAGATCCATTTGTTTTCTATCGCTCGCCGATCATCGGGCAAGTCTGTCAAAGTCCATACTTTGTTTTCATACATGGATCCTATCTCGGATTGCATGGCTTCAAGCCATTTGTTGGAATCTGGGCCCGCCATCGCTTCTTCATAGTTCAAGGTTCACTGTTGTCTGACAACATGATTTCCAGGACAGGGTTGCCATACCACTCTGGTGTGGAACGTGTCCTCGTGGACCTACGAAGTTCAGTAGTAACTTGATCCAAAGTACCTTGATCATCATCATTAATTTCCTCTTCAGTTGGTGCTGGCACCACAGGAACATCTTCCTGAGCTGCGCTACTCACCGGTTCAAGAGGTAGTACTTCATCAAGTTCCACTTTCCTCCCACTTACTTCTCTCAAGAGAAACTCTTTCTCCAGAAAGGACCCGTTCTTGGCAACAAAGATCTTGCCTTCGGATCTGAGGTAGAAGGTATACCCAATGGTTTCCTTAGGGTATCCTATGAAGACACATTTTTCCGACTTGGGTTCGAGCTTTTCAGGTTGAAGTTTCTTGACATAAGCATCGCATCCCCAAACTTTTAGAAGCGACAGCTTAGGTGTCTTCCCAAACCATAATTCATCTGGTCGTCTCAGCGGTTTAGGCGGTGCCCTATTTAAAGTGAATGTAGCTGTCTCTAGGCGTATCCCCAAAATGATAGCGGTAAATCGGTAAGAGACATCATAGATCGCACCATATCCAATAAAGTGCGATTCGACATTTGGACACACCGTTCTGCTGAGGTGTTCGGTAGCGTGAGTTGTGAAACGATTCCACATTTTCTTAAGTGCGTACCAAATTCGTGACTTAAGTATTCTCCTCCACGATCTGATCGTAAGAACTTTATCTTCGGTCACGTTGATTCTCTACCTCATTCTGAAATTCCTTGAACTTTTCAAAGGTCTCGGACTTGTGTTTCATCAAGTAGACATACCCATATCTACTCAAGTCGTCGGTGAGTGAGAACATAACGATATCCTCCATGAGCCTCAACGCTCATTGGACCGCATACATCGGTATGTATGATTTCCAATAAGTTGGTTGCTCGCTCTATTATTCGGAGAGCGGAGTCTTGGACATTTGCCCATGAGGCATGGTTCGCATGTGTCAAATGATTCATAATCGAGAGACTCTAAAAGTCGATCAGCATGGAGCTTCTTCATGCGCTTGACACCAATGTGACCAAGGCGGCAGTGCCACAAGTATGTGGGACTATCGTTATCAACTTTACATCTTTTGGTATTCACACTATGGATATGTGTAACATCACGTTCGAGATTCATTAAGAATAAACCATTGACCATCAGGGCATTACCATAAAACATATCTCTCATATAAATAGAACAACCATTATTCTCGGATTTAAATGAGTAGCCATCTCGTATTAAACGAGATCCAGATACAATGTTCATGCTCAAAGCTGGCACTAAATAACAATTATTGACGTTTAAAACTAATCCTGTAGGTAAATGTAGAGGTAGCGTGCGGCCGGCGATCACATCGACCTTGGAACCATTCGGCGCGCATCGTTACCTCGTCCTTCGCCGATCTCCGCTTATTCCGCTGCTCCTGCTTTGAGTTACAAATATGAGCAACGGCACGGTATCAAATACCGGGAGCTACTACGAGTCTTGGTAAGGTACACATCAATTACATGTATATCACATATACCTTTAGTGTTGCCGGCCTTCTTGTCCGCTAAGTATTTGGGGAAGTTCCGCTTCGATGTCCGCTTCCTTGCAATAAAAGCACTCGATCTCGGCTTGGGTCCATTCTTTGACTTCTTCCGGCAAGCTGGCTTGCGGGCGCGGCAACTCCTTGCCGTCCTTCTTGAAGTTCTTCTTACCCTTGCCTTTCTTGAACTTAGTGGTTTTATTCACCATCAACACTTGATGTTCCTTCTTGATCTCTACCTCCGCTGATTTCAGCATTGAATATACCTCGGGAATGGTCTTTTCCATCCCCGCATATTGAAGTTCATCACAAAGCTCTTGTAGCTCGGTGGAAGCGGCGAAGGATTACATCAATAACCGCGTCATCCGGAGATTAACTCCCAGCTGAGTTAAGCGGTTGTGCAACCCGACATTTTGAGTATGTGCTCCTTGTGAACTATATTCCTCCATCTTACAGCTAAAGAACTTGTCGGAGACTTCATACTCTCGACCCGGGCATGAGCTTGGAAAACCATTTTCAGCTCTTCGAACATCTCATATGCTCCGTGTTGCTCAAAACGCTTTTGGAGCCCCGGTTCTAAGCTGTAAAGCATGCCGCACTGAACGAGGGAGTAATCATCAGCACGTGACTGCCAAGCGTTCATAACGTCTTGGTTCTCTGGGATGGGTGCTTCACCTAGCGGTCGTTCTAGGACATATGCTTTCTTGGCATCTATGAGGACGATCCTCATGTTCCGGACCCAGTCCGTATAGTTGCTGCCATCATCTTTCAGCTTGGTTTTCTCTAGGAACACGCTGAAGTTGAGGGTAACGTGGGCCATTTGATCTAGAAGACATATTGTAAAGATTTTAGACTAAGTTCAAGATAATTAAGTTCATCCAATCAAATTATTTAATGAACTCCCACTCAGATTAGACATCCCTCTAGTCATCTAAGTGATACAAGATCCGAGTCGACTAGGCCGTGTCCGATCATCACGTGAGACGGACTAGTCATCATAGGTGAACATATCCATGTTGATCGTATCTTCCATCGACTCATGTTCGACCTTCGGTCTCTTGTGTTCGAGGCCATGTCTGTACATGCTAGGCTCGTCAAGTTAACCTAAGTGTTTATGCATGTGTAAATCTGTCTTACACCCGTTGTATGTGAGCGTTAGAATCTATCACACCGATCATCATGTGGTGCTTGAAACAACGAACTTTACATAGCAGCGCATACAGTTAGGGGAACACTTTCTTGAAATTATTATGAGGGATCATCTTATTTACTACCGCCGTTCTAAGTAAACAAGATGCAAAAACATGATAAACATCACATGCAATCAAATAGTAGTGACATGATATGGCCAATATCATATAGCTCCTTTGATCTCCATCTTCGGGGCTCCATGATCATCTTCGTCACCGGCATGATACCATGATCTCCATCATCATGATCTCCATCATCATGATCTCCATCATCGTGTCTCCATGGGGTTGCTCGCCAACTATTACTTCTACTACTATGGCTAACGATTTAGCAATAAAGTAAAGTAATTACATGGCGTTGAATCAATGACACGCAGGTCATACAATAATTAAGACAACTCCTATGGCTCCTGCCGGTTGTCATACTCATTGACATGCAAGTCGTGATTCCTATTACAAGAACATGATCTCATACATCACATATATATCATTCATCATTCATCATAACTTTTGGCCATATCACATCACAATCACATGCTGCAAAAACAAGTTAGACATCCTCTAATTGTTATTGCATGTTTTACGTGGCTGCAATAGGGTTCTAGCAAGAACGTTTTCTTACCTACGTAAAAGCCACAACGTGATTTTCCAACTTCTATTTACCCTTCATAAGGACCCTTTTCATCGAATCCGCTCCAACTAAAGTGGGAGAGACAGACACCCGCTAGCCACCTTATGCAACTAGTGCATGTCAGTCGGTGGAACCTGTCTCATGTAAGCGTACGTGTAAGGTCGGTCCGGGCCGCTTCATCCCACAATACCGCTGAAGCAAAATAAGACTAGTAGTGGCAAGAAAGTTGACAACATCTATGCCCACAACAAGTTTGTGTTCTACTCGTGCAAAGAGAACTACGCATGGACCTAGCTCATGATGCCACTGTTGGGGAACGTTGCAGAAAATAAAATTTTCTACGGTTTCACCATGATCAATCTAAGAGTTCATCTAGCAATGAGAGAGAGTGCATCTACATACCCTTGTAGATCATGGCGGAGCGTTCAAGAGAACGGGGTTGAGGAGTCGTGCTCGTCGTGATCCAAATCACCGATGATCCTAGTGCTGAACGGACAGCACTTCCACGTTCAACACACGTACGATTGGGAAGACGTCTCCTCCTTCTTGATCCAACAAGGGGGAAGGAGAGGTTGATGAAGATCCAGCAGCACGACGGCGTGGTGGTGGATGCAGCAGCGATCTCGGCGGGGCTTCGCCAAGCTTGCGAGAGGAGAGGTGTAGCAAGGGAGAGGAAGGCGCCAAAGCATGGGTGCGGCTGCCTCCTCCCCTCTTTATATAGGCCCCTAGAGGTGCAGCCCTGAGATGGGATCTCCAAGGGGCGGCGGCCAGGGGGTGGCTTCCCCCCCAAGCCAGGTGGAGGCGCCCCCACCCCTAGGGTTTCCAACCCTAGGTGCAGGGGGGCCCAAGGGAGAGGCGCACCAGCCCACCAGGGGCTTGTTCCCCTTCCACTTCAGCCCATGGGGCCGTCCGGGATAGGTGGCTCCACCCGGTGGACCCCCGGGACCCTTCCGGTGGTCCCGGTACAATACCGGTGACCCCCGAAACTTTCCCGATGGCCGAAACCTGACTTCCTATATATAATTATTTACCTCCAGACCATTCCGGAACTCCTCGTGACGTCTGGGATCTCATCCGGGACTCCGAACAACTTTCGGGTTACTGCATACTCATATCTCTACAACCCTAGCGTCACTGAACCTTAAGTGTGTAGACCCTACGGGTTCGGGAGACATGCAGACATGACCGAGACGCCTCTCCGTTCAATAACAAACAGCGGGATCTGGATACCCATGTTGGCTCCCACATGCTCCTCGATGATCTCATCGGATGAACCACGATGTCAAGGATTCAAGCAACCCCGTATACAATTCCCTTTGTCAATCGGTAAGTTACTTGCCTGAGACTCGATCGTCGGTATCCCAATACCTCATTTAATCTCGTTACCGGCAAGTCACTTTACTCGTACCGTAATGCATGATCCCGTGACCAGACATTTGGTCACATTGAGCTCATTATGATGATGCATTACGAGTGGGCCCAGAGATACCTCTCCGTCATACGGAGTGACAAATCGATCTCGATTCGTGTCAACCCAATGATACTTTCGGAGATACCCGTAGTGTACCTTTATAGTCACCCGATTCGTTGTGACGTTTGGCACACCAAAGCACTCCTCGGTATCCGGAGTTGCACAATCTCATGGTCTAAGGAAATGATACTTGACATTTAGAAAAGCTCTAGCTAAGCGAACTACGATCTTTGAGCTATGCTTAGGATTGGGTCTTGTCCATCACATCATTCTCCCAATGATGTGATCCCGTTATCAATGACATCCAATGTCCATAGTCAGGAAACCATGACTATTTGTTGATCAAACGAGCTAGTCAACTAGAGGCTCACTAGGGACACGTTGTGGTCTATGTATTCACACGTGTATTACGATTTCCGGATAACACAATTATAGCATGAATAATAGACTATTATCATGAACAATGAAATATAATAATAACCATTTTATTATTGTCTCTAGGGCATATTTCCAACAGGAGGATGCTTGAGAAGGAAAAGGAGAAGAGGACGATGCAAGGCGTGGGAAGGGGGTTCTCACCTCGCCTCGACGACTTTGCCGGTTGCTGTTGAGGCGTCTTATGGTTCAGCCTAGCGGCTACGGCGACTGTTCGTTCTGCTACGCCGGTGACCGATGGTGGACGGAGTGCGTGTTTCTCACCGTCTCCCGCGGTGACGTGCCCAGGAGTCATCGTAGATCACCCCCCTGCGTGCATCGAGAGGGTGCGCCTGGATCTGTCGGTCAGCAGCGGCGCCGATGAGCGCACCTTGACCCGCCACTCCCCCCTGCGCGTACTCCTCCTGTAGCGACATGAGTGGCGGCAACTGCATCCAACTTATCTATTTTTTAAAATAAGAAAGCAGAAGGTCATCAGTAAGGAGAGAACACCATATCGCCAAAAATCATATGCTTAAGCTTGAAAAGGCATGCTTACATCCACTATTTAGAATTGATCCTACCAAGAAAAAACATTTAAACAAAGTACAACAAGCATTGACAAAAATATAGGAGCAGCTATTTCAAATAAATCCGAGTACTAAAAACTCCATTAAAGAAGTGAAAATGAGAAAATCTGGTTAGATACATTATATCTTAGTACAAGTATAGATAATTTGATATCTGATATAAAAGATGCTTTAGTTAACTAAGCTCGAAGGACTGAGACTCTAGTCAGATGATTCTAAGATAATATTAGAAATAACTCGCATAATATATACCATACAGAAAAAATATACACCTACAACAAAACCTTTTTAATTGGCTAACAGTACAATAAAATAAAGAGGAGTAATCAGTATCTGTCAGAACTATCAATCAACAAAAAGTGTTGCTCTAGATTTTGATGTGTTAGGCAAAAGAGAAAATAAACAACTGCCAGCTTAATATTTGTTGGGAAGTAACATCAATGATGTATTCCTGCTAGACTAAAAGGAAAATGAATAAGCATCTACCATATCCAAATAGGAGCTAGAACCCAAATACTTGAACCTTCATAATATAACACGGCAATAAAAACAGAAGTTTAAGAGTATCTGCTCTATATACAAAATATTCTCATTGCTAAAATAAGGATAAGCTGTGTAAGGTCATCCTTATTTAACTCCTCTTTATGTAGGTAACATATTTTAAACTCTATAGTTGGAAGATTGTTCAAACTTCAGGATCCAAAAAATGCAGTGGTGACGTACAGAATTGGGGGAAGCTTCAGAACAAACTAAAGGAAACAAAAGGAAATGTCCGCTCAATGGCTCGGATTAACCCAGCAACTTAGTCACAGTAGTCGAAAAATTGTTTATGGATACAAAATGGGACATGCTACCTCGGTCACTCTTTACATGAACAATCCAGCATTATCTCAAGAAAAATCTCAAAAAAAGTCTTGTAGCATTATTTTCTGTAGCATGAACAAATAGCTGCAACTGGTAACTTGCAAAAAAATAGAAGTAATAGTATCACAACAAATTAAAACAAGTCATTCAACCGATAACTTGTTGGGAGTGAGTCTTTCTAGTATAACAAAGTGCAACTTACTCTTAACCAGATTAAATCAAAGACCAACAACAAACAATAAAGGATCAAGAACAACTTATATGCAATAAAGATATGAGAGAGAAGAAAACTTTACTTAAAACGGCTATAAACACTGGAGCATAAATAAGCAACACCTTTAAATAAAAATAAAAAGGGTTTAGGGTTCATTGCATAGTGGGCTCAGATTCGCCTTTCCTCGATCATATAACCTACCCCCGTCATCTCTTATCACCAGATCAATCTGTTTATACAATGGAACTGCCCTGGTTATCACTCAACAAGAATGACCATCCAAGGACAGAACCATAAGTATCACAGGATCAAAACTGATTTTAGGGACGAGAGGGAGGATACAACTTGATACCCACAGGTGTTGCTCAAAGGCACACTTATTTCAGCCACGGTTAACCATCATCGCCCTAGCAAGAATAGCCTCCGCCACAAGCATCTGCGGCGGGAGGAGAGGAAACCCAGAGAAAAGGGGGCGAATGGGAGCACGAAGAGGCAAGCCGCTGCCCTTCCCCACCCCATAGCCGCACGGGCCAACCACCGCCCACCATGCACGAGGCCTGGACGCGAAAATACCAAAATACCCTCGGTGGGGGCAAGATATTATGTGCGGTGGCGCGGGATATTTACTCGCCGGTGCGCGCGACGGGACGAACAGGCCACACCCGCAGCCACGGTCGCTGACAAACGCGGATCACCCACGAGGGGCCCCACACGTCAGCTAGTCCCGGTCGAATAGACGGAGTAAGCGGCAGCGCGAGGAGGCAGTAACTATTCATTCCTATAGTGCTACTCCCAGATCCGACGACAGAGTGCGTCCGATGGCTTGATCCGATGACCCAAACTCCATCAAGCGAATGCATCCGACGGTCGAAAGTCGCTGAGCTCTGAGGAGGCTCGGTCAGACCCTCTTCTCTTGTTTCTGGAAGTGAAACTGCCCTGGTTATCACTCATCAGAAATGACCATCCAAGGACAGAGCCACTAAAATAAGCACATGATCAGAAGGTCTCAAAGAAACAAGGAGGGATCCAACTTAATAACCTGCTCCAGTTTCCTAATTAATTAAAACTGAAGCAATAAAGGAGATATCTGGCACTACATCTAGTGGCATTATATGGCTATAATGATCACCCAACACAGAGTAGCAACATGCGATAAAACAGGAAATAATGCCCTATGGAATAATCTGCACTACTTATGCATATAATGAAAGGAAGATAGTTCTCCTAGTCTCTGCATCATGATCATATGGAAAATAATAAATTACCCGAGTGTCCCGAGATCTTCGCCAAGCAAATATCTGTAGCCGTGATTTGATTAGAAGACCACCATAAGTAGTGTATATCAGTTAATCAATATTTAAACTAAGGTACATGTACCACAAAAGAAACCAAGTTACATGAATATCCAGTAGTTCTAAAAGAAAATACACCAACTTAATAGCTTATCATTGCAAAGGCGGAATTAGGTATCCCAGCTAGCCACTACAATTTTGCAACCACCATAGCACAGTTTCCAGGCCAATTAACCAACAGAGACCATGATAAGCCACATGCTAAACCTACAACATCCCCATAACCAACAACAAACCAGTAGCCTGGTGACCACCGCCACAAAAACTATCCACACTTAGTCATCCACAAGATGATCAGCTAGGAATCGAACATGTCATAGCCAGGGCTCGACGGTCACGACTCATAGCAACCAGAGGCATAAACCAGAGGTGAAGAGGAGCTCACCATAGCGGGCTTGTAGTCGATGCCAAACTCAGAAAAGCGTTGGGGTTGTGGCGTATCACCGACCTGCCGGCAAGCTGGGCCACCAGCCTTCGACCGTGCACGCACGGGAGGCCGGTGCAGTTCCCGAGAAGGTGGACGAAGCAGGGGTGAGCACGGTCAATGACCAACTATGGCATGTTGGAAATATGCCCTAGAGGCAATAATAAAAGGATTATTATTATATTTCCTTGTTCATGATAATTGTCTTTCATTCATGCTATAATTGTGTTATCCGGAAATCGTAATACATGTGTGAATACTTAGACCACAATATGTCCCTAGTGAGCCTCTAGTTGACTAGCTCGTTGATCAACAGATAGTCATGGTTTCCTGACTATGGACATTGGATGTCATTGATAACGAGATCACATCATTAGGAGAATGATGTGATGGACAAGACCCAATCCTAAGCATAGCACAAGATCGTATAGTTCGTTTGCTAGAGCTTTTCCAATGTCAAGTATTTTTTTCCTTAGACCATGAGATCGTTTAACTCCCGGAGACCGTAGGAGTGCTTTGGGTGTACCAAACGTCACAATGTAACTGGGTGACTATAAAGGTATACTACGGGTATCTCCGAAAGTATCTGTTGGGTTGACACGGATCGAGACTGGGATTTGTCACTCCGCATGACGGAGAGGTATCTCTGGGCCCACTCGGTAATGCATCATCATAATGAGTTCAAAGTGACCAAGTTTCTGGTCACGGGATCATGCACTACTGATGCAGTAAAGTGACTTGCGATAACGAGATTGAGCGAGGTATTGGGATACCGACGATCGAATCTCGGAAAGTAACATACCGATTGACAAAGGGAATTGTATACGGGGTTGCTTGAATCCTCGACATCGTGGTTCATCCGATGAGGTCATCGAGGAGAATGTAGGAGCCAACATGGGTATCCAGATCCGCTGTTGGTTATTGACCGAGAGTCGTCTCGGTCATGTCTCGTGTCTCCGAACCCGTAGGGTCTACACATAAGGTTCGGTGGCGCTAGGGTTGTAGAGATATTAGTATGCAGCAAACCGAAAATTGTTGAGTCCGGATGAGATCCGGACATCATGAGGAGTTCAGAATGGTCCGGAGGTAAAGAATTATATATGGGAAGTCGAGTTTGACCGTCGGGAAAGTTTGGGGTCACGGTATTGTCTTTGGGACCACGGAAGGGTCCTGAGGTCAACCGGTGGGGCCACCTATCCCGGAGGGCCCCATGGGCTGAAGTGGGAGGAACCAGCCTGGTGGGCTGGTGCGCCCCCCTGGGCCCCTGCGCCTAGGGTTGGGAACCCTAGGGAGGCGCCTCCTGCCTTGGGGGCAAGGCACCCTCTTGGCCGCCGCCCCTAGGAGATCCCATCTCCTAGGGGCGGCACCCCAGGGACCCTATATATAGAGGGGGAGGAGGCAGCCGCACCCCACTGGCGCCTCCCTTCCCCTTGCTACACCTCTCCCTCCCTTGGGCGCTTGGCGAAGCCTGCCGGGATCCTGCTGCATCCACCACCACGCCGTCGTCTTGCTGGATCTTCATCAACCTCTCCTTCCCCTTGCTGGATCAAGAAGGAGGAGACGTCCACGCTGACCGTCGTGTGTTGAATGCGGAGGTGCCGTCCGCTCGGCGCTAGGATCTCCGGTGATTTGGATCACGACAGTCGACTCCTCAACCCGTTCCTTGAATGCTTCATTCGATCTACAAGGGTATGTAGATGCACTCCTCTCTCTCGTTGCTAGATGAACTCATAGATAGATCTTGGTGAAACCGTAGGAAATTTTTTATTTTCTGCAACATTCCCCAACAGTGGCATCATGAGCTAGGTCTATACATAGTTCTCTTTGCACAAGTAGAACACAAATCTGTTGTGGGCGTAGATGTTGTCAACTTTCCTGCCACTACTAGTCTTATTTTGCTTCAGCGGTATTGTGGGATGAAGCGGCCCGGACCGACCTTACACGTACACTTACGTAAGACAGGTTCCACCGACTGACATGCACTAGTTGCATAAGGTGGCTAGCGGGTGTCTGACTCTCCCACTTTAGTTGGAGCGGATTCGATGAAAAGGGTCCTTATGAAGGGTAAATAGAAGTTGACAAATCACGTTGTGGCTTTTTCGTAGGTAAGAAAACATTCTTGCTAGAACCCTATTGCAGCCACGTAAAAGATGCAACAACAATTAGAGGATGTCTAACTTGTTTTTGCAGCAATTGCTTTGTGATGTGATATGGCCAAAAGTTGTGATGAATGATGAATGATATATTGTGATGTATGAGATCATGTTCTTGTAATAGGAATCACGACTTGCATGTCGATGAGTATGACAACGGCAGAAGCCATAGGAGTTGTCTTAATTATTGTATGACCTGCGTGTCAATGATTTAACGCCATGTAATTACTTTACTTTATTGCTAAACCGTTAGCTATAGTAGTAGAAGTAATAGTTGGCGAGCAACTTCATGGAACACGATGATGGAGATCATGATGATGGAGATCATGGTGTCATGCGGTGACGAAGATGATCGTGGAGCCCCGAAGATGGAGATCAAAGGAGCTATATGATATTGGCCATATCATGTCACTACTATTTGATTGCATGTGATGTTTATCATGTTTTTGCATCTTGTTTACTTAGAACGATGGTAGTAAATAAGATGATCCTCATTATAATTTCAAGAAAGTATTCCCCTAATCGTGCGCCGTTGCGACGAGTTCGTTGTTTCAAGCACCACGTGATGATCGGGTGTGATAGATTCTAACGTTCACATACAGCGGGTGTAAGACAGATTTACACATGCAAAACACTTAGGTTAACTTGACGAACCTAGCATGTACGCACATGGCCTCGGAACACGAGAGACCGAAAGGTCGAACATGAGTCGTATGGAAGATCGATCAACATGGAGATGTTCACCGATGATGACTAGTCCGTCTCACGTGATGATCGGACACGGCCTAGTTGACTCGGATTATGTAACACTTAGATGACTAGAGGGAAGTCTAATCTGAGTGGGAGTTCATTAAATAATTTGATTAGATGAACTTAATTATGATGAACTTAGTCTAAAATCTTTGCAAAAATGTCTTGTAGATCAAATGACCAACGCTCATGTCAACATGAACTTCAACGCGTTCCTAGAAAACCAAGCTGAAAGATGATGGCAGCAACTATCGGATCTGGGTCCGAACACGAGATCATCCTCATAGATGCCAAGAAAGCATATGTCCTAGAACGACCGCTAGGTGAAGCACCCATCGAGAGAACCAAGGCGTTATGAGCGCTTGGCGATCACGTCTTGATGATTACTCCCTCGTTCGATGCGGCATGCTTTACAGCTTAGAACCGGGGCTCCAAAAGCGTTTTGAGCAACACGGAGCATATGAGATGTTCGAGGAGCTGAAAATGGTTTTCCAAGCTCACGCCCGGGTCGAGAGATATGAAGTCTCCGACAAGTTCTATAGTTGTAAGATGGAGGAAAATAGTTCTGTCAGTGAGCACATACTCAAAATGTCTGGATTGCACAACCGCCTGTCCCACCTGGATATTAACCTCCCGGACGAGGCGGTCATTGACAGAATCCTTCAGTCGCTCCCACCGAGCTACAAGAGCTTTGTGATGAACTACAATATGCAGGGAATGGTGAAAACTATTCCTAAAGTATTTTCAATGTTGAAGTCAGCAGAGGTAGAAATCAAAAAGGAACATCAAGTGTTGATGGTCAATAAAACCACCAAGTTCAAGAAATGCAAGGGTAAGAAGAACTTCAAGAAGGACGGCAAGGATGTTGCCGCGCCCGGTAAGCCAGTTGCCGGGAAGAAGTCAAAGAATGGACCCAAGCCCGAGACTTGAGTGTTTTTATTGCAAAGGAAGGGTCCTTTGAGCGGAACTGCCCCAAATACTTAGCGGACAAGAAGGCCGGCAACACTAAAGGTATATGTGATATACATGTAATTGATGTGTACCTTACCGTGCTCGTAGTAGCTCACAGGTATTTGATACCGTGTCGTTGCTCATATTTGTAACTCAAAGCAGGAGCTGCGGAATAAGCGGAGATCGAAGGGCGAGGTGACGATCGCGTCGGGAATGGTTCCAAGGTCGATGTGATCGCTTCGCACGCTACCTCTACATTTACCTACGGGATTAGTTTTAAACCTCAATAATTGTTATTTAGTGCCAAGTTTGAGCATGAACATTGTATCTGGATCTCGTTTAATCTGAGATGGCTACTCATTTAAATCCGAGAATAATGGTTGTTCTATTTATATGAGAGAAATGTTTTATGGTCATGCCCCGATGGTCAATGGTTTATTCTTAATGAATCTCGAACGTGATGTTACACATATTCATAGTGTGAATACCAAAAGATGTAAAGTTGATAACGATAGTCCCACATACTTGTGGCACTACCGCCTTGGTCACATTGGTGTCAAGCGCATGAAGAAGCTCCATGTTGATGGACTTTTAGAGTCTCTCGATTATGAATCATTTGACACATGCGAACCATGCCTCATGGGCAAAATGACCAAGACTCCATTCTCGGAACAATGGGCGAGCAACCAACTTATTGGAAATCATACATCTTGATATATGCGGTCCAATGAGCATTGAGGCTCATGAGAGGATATCGTTATGTTCTCACTCACCGATGACTTGAGTAGATATGGGTATGTCTACTTGATGAAACACAAGTCTGAGACCTTTGAAAAGTTCAAGGAATTTCAGAATGAGGTAGAGAATCAACGTGACCGAAAGATAAAGTTCCTACGATCAGATCATGGAGGAGAATATTTAAGTCACGAATTTGGTACGCACTTAAGGAAATGTGGAATCGTTTCACAACTCACGCCGCCTGGAACACCTCAGCGTAACGGTGTGTCTGAACGTCTTAATCGCACTCTATTGGATATGGTGCGATCTATGATGTCTCTTACCGATTTACCGCTATCATTTTGGGGATACGCACTAGAGACAGCTACATTCACTTTAAATAGGACTCCATCTAAATCCGTTGAGACGACACCGTATGAATTATGGTTTGGGAAGAAACCTAAGCTGTCGTTTCTAAAAGTTTGGGGATGCGATGCTTATGTCAAGAAACTTCAACCTGAAAAGCTCGAACCCAAGTCGGAAAAATGTGTCTTCATAGGATAACCTAAGGAAACCATTGGGTATACCTTCTACCTTAGATCCGAAGGCAAGATCTTTGTTGCCAAGAACAGATCCTTTCTGGAAAAAGAGTTTCTCTCGAAAGGAGTAAGTGGGAGGAAAGTACAACTCGATGAAGTACTACCTCTTGAACCAGAAAGTAGTGCAGCTCAGAAAAATGTTCCTGTGGTGCCTACAACGACTGAAGAGGAAATTAATGATGATGATCAAGGTACTTCGGATCAAGTTGCTACTGAACTTCGTAGGTCTACAAGGACATGTTCCACGCCAGAGTGGTATGGCAACCCTGTCCTGGAAATCATGTTGTTAGACAACGGTGAACCTTGGAACTATGAAGAAGCGATGGCGGGCCCAGATTCCAACAAATGGCTTGAAGCCATGCAATCCGAGATAGAATCCATGTATGAAAACAAAGTATGGACTTTGACAGACTTGCCCTATGATCGTGACGATAGAAAACAAATGGATCTTTAAGAAGAAGGCGGGCGGATGGTAATGTTACCATCTATAAAGCTCGACTTGTCACTAAGGGTTATCGGCAAGTTCAAGGGGTTGACTACGATGAGACTTTCTCTCCCGTAGCGAAGCTGAAGTCCGTCTGAATCATGTTAGCAATTGCCGCATACTATGATTATGAGATATGGCAGATGGACGTCAAAACGGCATTCCTTAACGGCTATCTTAAGGAAGAACTGTATATGATGCAGCCGGAAGGTTTTGTCGACCCTAAGAATGCTAACAAGGTATGCAAGCTCCAGCGATCCATTTATGGACTGGTGCAAGCATCTCGGAGTTGGAACATTCGCTTTGATGAGATGATCAAAGCGTTTGGGTTTATGCAGACTTATGGAGAAGCCTGCGTTTACAAGAAAGTGAGTGGGAGCGCTGTAGCATTTCTCATATTATATGTAGATGACATACTCTTGATGGGAAATGATATAGAACTCTTGGACAGCATTAAGGCCTACTTGAATAAGTGTTTTTCAATGAAGGACATAGGAGAAGCTGCTTACATATTAGGCATCAAGATCTATAGGGATAGATCGAGACGCCTCATAGGTCTTTCACAAAGCACATACCTTGATAAGATATTGAAGAAGTTCAATATGGATCAGTCGAAGAAAGGGTTCTTGCCTGTATTGCAAGGTGTGAGATTGAGCTCGGCTCAATGCCCGACCACGGCAGAATATAAAGAAGAGATGAGTGTCATCCCCTATGCCTCAGCCATAGGATCTATTTTGTATGCCATGCTGTGTACCAGACCTAATGTAAACCTTGCCGTAAGTTTGGTAGGAAGGTACCAAAGTAATCCCGGGAAGGAACACTGGACAGCGGTCAAGAATATCCTGAAGTACCTGAAAAGGACAAAGGACATGTTTCTCGTTTATGGAGGTGACGAAGAGCTCGTCGTAAAGGGTTACGTCGATGCTAGCTTCGACACAGATCTGGATGACTCTAAGTCACAAACCGGATACGTGTATATGTTGAATCATAGAGCAGTAAGCTGGCGCAGTTGCAAGCAGAGCTTCGTGGCGGGATCTACATGTGAAGCGGAGTACAGGGCAGCCTCGGAGGCAGCGCATGAAGCAATATAGATGAAGGAGTTCATCACCGACCTAGGAGTCATACCCAATGCGTCGGGGCCGATCACTCTCTTCTGTGACAACACTGGATCTATTGCCCTTGCCAAGGAGCCCAGGTTTCACAAGAAGACCAGGCACATCAAGCGTCGTTTCAACTCCATCCATGAAAATGTTCAAGATGGAGACATAGATATTTGCAAAGTACATACGGATCTGAATGTCGCAGATCCGTTGACTAAACCTCTTCCGCGAGCAAAACATGATCAACACCATAACTCTATGGATGTTCAATTCATCACAATGTAACTAGATTATTGACTCTAGTGCAAGTGGGAGACTGTTGGAAATATGCCCTAGAGGCAATAATAAAAGGATTATTATTATATTTCCTTGTTCATGATAATTGTCTTTTATTCATGCTATAATTGTGTTATCCGGAAATCGTATTACATGTGTGAATACTTAGACCACAATATGTCCATAGTGAGCCTCTAGTTGACTAGCCCGTTGATCAACAGATAGTCATGGTTTCCTGACTATGGACATTGGATGTCATTGATAACGAGATCACATCATTAGGAGAATGATGTGATGGACAAGACCCAATCCTAAGCATAGCACAAGATCGTGTAGTTCGTTTGCTAGAGATTTTCCAATGTCAAGTATTTTTTCCCTTAGACCATGAGATCGTGTAACTCCCGGATACCGTAGGAGTGCTTTGGGTGTACCAAACGTCACAACGTAACTGGGTGACTATAAAGGTATACTACGGGTATCTCCGAAAGTATCTGTTGGGTTGACACGGATCGAGACTGGGATTTGTCACTCCGTATGACAGAGAGGTATCTCTGGGCCCACTCGGTAATGCATCATCATAATGAGCTCAAAGTGACCAAGTGTCTGGTCACGGGATCATGCATTACGGTATGAGTAAAGTGACTTGCCGGTAACGATATTGAACGAGGTATTGGGATACCGACGATCCAATATCGGGCAAGTAACATACCTATTGACAAAGGGAATTGTATACGGGGTTGCTTGAATCCTCGACATCGTGGTTCATCCGATGAGATCATCGAGGAGCATGTGGGAGCCAACATGGATATCCAGATCCCGCTGTTGGTTATTGGACGGAGAGCCGTCTCGGTCATGTCTACGTGTCTCCCGAACCCGTAGGGTCTACACACTTAAGGTTCGGTGACTCTAGGGATGTAGAGATATTAGTATGCAGCAAACCGGAAGTTGTTCGGAGTCCCGGATGAGATCCCGGATGTCACGAGGAGTTCCGGAATGGTCCGGAGTAAATAATTATATATGGGGAGTCGAGTTTCGGCCGTCGGGAAAGTTTCGGGGGTCACCGGTATTGTACCAGGACCACCGGAAGGGTCCCGGGGGTCCACCGGGTGGGGCCACCTATCCCGGAGGGCCCCATGGGCTGAAGTGGGAGGGGAACCAGTCCCTGGTGGGCTGGTGCGCCCCCCCCCCCCCCCTTGGGCCCCCACTGCGCCTAGGGTTGGGAACCCTAGGGGAGGGGGCGCCTCCACTTGCCTTGGGGGGAAGGCACCCCCTTGGCCGCCGCCCCCCCTAGGAGATCCCATCTCCTAGGGCCGGTGCCCCCCCGGGGACCCTATATATAGAGGGGAGAGGGAGGGCAGCCGCACCCTTGCACTTGGCGCCTCCCTTCCCCCTTGCTACACCTCTCCCTCCCGCAGACGCTTGGCGAAGCCCTGCCGGGATCCCTGCTGCATCCACCACCACGCCGTCGTGCTGCTGGATCTTCATCAACCTCTTCTTCCCCCTTGCTGGATCAAGAAGGAGGAGACATCATGCTGACCGTACGTGTGTTGAACACGGAGGTGCCGTCCGTTCGGTGCTAGGATCTCCGGTGATTTGGATCACGACGAGTACGACTCCCTCAACCCCGTTCCCTTGAACGCTTCCGCTCGATCTACAAGGGTATGTAGATGCACTCATCTCTCTCGTTGCTAGATGAACTCATAGATTGATCTTGGTGAAACCGTAGGAAAATTTTTATTTTCTGCAACGTTCCCCAACATGGCCATCGCCCATGACCACATCGAGTCGCACGCATGCCGAGGAAAGAACCGGCAAGCAGCAGTCAAGACACCCTGCCGTCGTATTACTACAGCAACAAGAGCAGATCAACAAAAGGCAGATAACTTAGCAAACATGCACAAGAGTTAAAATCGATATTGACTATAGTGAGTAGCTCAGATTGTTCTATGTCAGACAGGGAAGAATTTCACAATACAAAACATCACTATGTAATTGTTGAATCCCTTTGGTGACCAGAGAACACATGAGTACCTCTCACTATAAATCCAGACCAAATCAATAAGATGCAACTAAAATAAAGAGGCTTAATTGTAAAAAAATAGCAGTTCTATGACCTAGCTCACGACCCGGTAAAACACAAGACAAAAACACAAACAAAAAACTCGTCATCATTTGCATGATGCAACAGGCAAGATTCTGTTAAAGGGGGCAGCAAACTAAATATATAATAGTGAAGCCTCTGCTATCTATCAATGTCAAGAAAAGAAAATACTTTCAGAAACAGAAGAGCATGTATTTATTTTATTTCTAACATAAATATGGATTATGAATGAGAGCTACCTCTTTGTGCAGCTTGCCTGTATCATGTAAAGGAGTTGTAGAAAAGCGGGCTGCAATGCAAAAGAGAGCCAGTCATCATTGTATTGTTGTTGTACGGGCAGTAAGGATTCAGGGAGGGAGGTTACATATATACATACATTATCAAGGGCTCATTTTTGGATAACATTGCAGAGCTCAACTGGCTTGCAGTACAACTTGAAGGTTTCTTCAGCAGCAAGCTGCTCAATTGGTGACAGCTGAACTGTCGACGGTTGACAGCACATGTTGTCTGCCCTGCCCTCCATATTATATTATGTATAAGTAGGAAGTCAAACAAAAAAGGAAGATACATTTATATAGATGGAGACATGGTTGTGTATAACAGACAACAATTTACTCAAAAAAGATTCCAGATGCCGCATAACAAGGATAAGCAAGCAGCGTGAAAAGAGGAAGACATCTTGCTGAATGAATGAATTCCTCAACCATTCAAGTGGGGAAACCAACCATTAATTACTGTTTTATTTTCTTGAAATTATTTATATTTATATTCGTGGTTCCCCTGCCCTGCCCTTGATACACACATATAACTAAATAGCTAAGTAGCTACTGCAGATCTAATCCAATCTAAAACTCGCCCCTGCCCCAATCCCTGGTTGGATCGTATCACTCGCCCGTTCCCCAAACCCTGGTTGGATGAAGAAGCAAGCATAGAGTACATTTAGATGCTCCTGCTTTTTTGCATGACCCCATTATTAACCGCAGTATACAATAATGATAAGAATTAGAATCAGATTACATTGCATATGTAGGTAAATACATCAGACTGATTCAACTATCTCTAAAACTCCATAGGAACTGCTGCATGAGGAGCGAAGATCAACGACTTGATATACATCGTTGATGATGAAGGTATATATTTGTTACTCTGTTTATGATGGCTTCTCATGGGTCATAATGAATTTTTTTATGTAGAATGTATTAGGTTCATACAGAATGTAGATTACCATTGTTTGTTAATGGACATTTCTGTAAGTACCTAAAAGTTATAAAAGTAATCCTTGCATGCTGCTGTTGGAATTAAAATGTTCTTTGGTGAGTCAAAATAACATATTTTTAGTGACTCACTAAAACTGCCATGATCCTAAAAATAAATAATTAGATGCCCTGTTGGGCTAGATGCTTGATGTTTCTCTTTAATTGGAAAATAGCATATAAGAAACATTACTAAGAAATTCTTATCAATGAGAAAGCTAAGGGATATACTGAACCTTGCTACCTTTTCTGGATAGGGGTCGGCGGAAGAACAGAGAGCCGAAGACCGGAGCCCAAAAAATAGCAGGGAGACAGAGTGTTGTTAGAATCACATAAAGAGCTCACCTCAGAGACCATCACTGCCTTACACAAAGTAATGCCACATCCAACACCATCATGTCGTGAAAGGAGAAACCAAGATAATAAGGTCCATTTCGGAAGTTACTCAATCCACCACTCAAGTCCATTATATTTATTCTATGAGTGTTGTACCAAAAGGCTCACAAATATGGTGGCAATCTGTATAAAAATATATAAGCCATCAGTGGAAGTAGTTGGCAGTAAACTCTAAGCGTTATTATCGGCTAGTATGACTGAAAGCGAGATTTATCAATATAAAACAAAAATACATTTGTCGTATATATACAAACAATAATCATGAGGTCGTAGTGATGACTTACTCCAAAAGAGGGGACACATAGAAACCAAATAAAAAGCTCCACATTTATAATTAATCCAAATGAAAATTACAGTACATGCATGATAACAATGGCAGAAGGGAAAAAATCATAAACAAAACCAATTAGTTACTCTGGTAAAATGGAAAAACAACATCGCGTGGAAAGCAAAACTGGTGATAGAACATGTGTTCTATGGTAGGAACCCCCCAACAACTAAAGGATGATTTGCTTGACATCTGTAGATTAAGAAATTGGTAGGATCGTTTGCATGAACTCCCTCCTTGGTTCAGTGCCAGCTGTATCAGGAACGCTGGTAACACAATAATGCACGTGTTTTGTGTCCACAAAAGATCAATTTCGACAGCCCAATCATATACGATTTGGGCATCTCAACTCGTAGCAAACAATTTGCACATAAAAAAGAGGGGATTAATTAACCAAGGGGGAGGGGAGGGGAGGGGAGGAGAGGGAACCTTGATGTGACGCTGGCTGTGGTGCACGAGGATGCATATGAGGCCGATGATCTTGGTGAGTGCCTCGCCGAACTCGTTGAGCTTCTTCTTGAGCCGCATGTTGTCGTCCTCCTGTGACAGCCAACCAAACCACTATCTACGGAAAGGCAAGGCCAAACCACACCAAGATCTGTACCTGGAAAGCAAATTAGGCAGCACACAAACAAAATAGTGACAATCGAGTAAAGAAGAAGGAAGAAAAAACAAAATATGGAATAAGAAAAAGAAAAACGTACTGGAAAGCTAAATCCCCTTCTTAATCAGGTAAACTGATCGGCCACTCTGTTCATGAGCCCACCCTGACAATTTATCAAACACCTACCATGCAATACATTCATGCTGAACAGGTGCCGCATCAGTGGCAAGAACCACGGTCCAGGGCTGCAAGCTATGTGGCGGGCTACCCAGAGATCTCGTCCAGCTCCGCAACGGTAGCCACCTGCAAGGCAAGATAATGAGAGAGAGAGAGGCCATCCCGGTGCGCACGACGAGGCAGACGGCGCTGCCATTGACGACGGTGGTGCCCGCGAACACCATGCACTCCTTAGCCTGGATGTCAGCGTCCTCGGTCGGCACGGCATGCACAGTCTTGTTGACGGAGTTGGTCTCAGCGACCCCTGCTCGACATGAAGCGACCCCTGCTCGACGCGGAGCATGGAGGAGACGAGCATGAGGACGCGCATATCGGCGGGCACCTTGTCCTAGATGCGGAGCAGCACGACGTCCCCGGGGATGAGCTCGCGCACGGGGAGGGCGGGCGCCCACTCGCCGTCGCGCCGCACGACGGCGTGGTCAGACTGGATCTGGCATGGTGCCTCGAGCGCTTTCTCAGTGTTGGTCTCTTGCCAGACGCCAAAGGCGGCGTTGAGGACGAGGATGAGGAAGATGACGAGCGGCTCGACGAAGGCCCAGGGCCGCGGCGATGGAGATGGCGCACTCCGCCTGGATCTCCTCCTCCGTCCCGGCCATGGACGCGCCCTCTGCGGGGTCGGAGCAGGAGGGCTCGGGAGCCGACGACGCGCCTTGAGACGCGAGCGGCAACGATGTCGGCGGCACGATGGCAGGGGGTGTGCGGGCGGCTTGGAGAGGAGATCGAGCGAGGGAGAGAGAGGGGCAGAGGGAAGGGGCGAATGGGAGGACCAAGAGGCCGCTGTTCTCACCTCATCCACCGACGGGCCAACCAGCCACGGCCACGCACGAGGCCTGGACACGAAAAGACCAACGTACCCTCGGCGGGGGCAAGATATTACGTGCGGTGGCGTGGGATATTTACCCGTCGGTGCGTGCGACGGGACGAACATGCCACACCCGCAGCCACGGTCACTGACAAACGCGGCCCACCCGCGAGGGGCCCCACAAGTCAGCGAGAACAAATCGAACAAACAGAGTAAGCAGCAACGTGTGGAGGCAGTAACTATTCATTTCTATAGTGCTACTCCCAGATCCGACGGCAGAGCACGTTCGATGGCTTGATCCGACGACCCAAACTCCATCAAGCGAACGCATCCGACGATTGAAAGTCGCTGAGCTCTGAAGAGGCTTGTAGGATCAGCCTTCTCTTATTTCTATATTCGGCTAGCGAGGCCGGTCCTAGATGGGCTACTCGGTAGCCCATTTGCATGTGTTCTGGTCACCTGCAGCTCTATTATTTGCTTATAATTGCTCCTATATTTCAGTTTTTTAGTAGATTATAGTATTCTAACAGTAATTCTAGCAGTGATTCCATTCATGCCTTAGACCCTGTTAATTACTGTTTTTTTGTTGAATTTTAAAATTCCAGAGATATGTGTATGTTTATACTTGGCATGTCCAATGTGTTTACCACATATCAAATTCTATAGAACATGTTTAACATGTTTTCCGCGATTGAGATTAAGATTTGTCGCACAACAATATTGATTTGCAATCGAGGATTATTATTTTCTCGCAAAACAATCTCATTGCGATTGAGATCAATTTTCTCTCACAAATTATTAATTCACCTCGTTGAATTATCTTGCAACTTGATACAAGATCATCTCATTTTAATTTGAGGTCTATACAATTCAAGTTTTTCACTTGAACGTTAAGTTTGCAACATCATTATTATTCACTACATTAGTAGTATTTTTCTGTTGAGTACCGAGATGTATTCCAGATCTTAGGTTGATGTAATACATTTCCACGTTTATCATGTGTTGAGATTAATTACGTCCTTTATAATAGAGATGTTTAATCTCTTGCAAAGATAAATTCAGTACCGCTCTGTAGTACTGTTTCTCTGTTGAGTGCGAGGTATTCCGGAATATTTCTATGATGTATCTATTTCCATGTTAAACGCATGTCGAGATTAATACGTCTATTTGCAATTGAGATTTTTAATTTCTTGCAAATACAGATGCAAAATTCAAAGTGATTTCTTCAAATTCATGTTTTGGGATCACGAGGTAGTGTGTAGATTTATCTACCACTACTATTTAAGCCTATATTTTGTCATTTTAGACATTATGCTTTACAAAGTGCTCTCCCACACATTTTACTAAGTCATGACATAAGGCATTATGAAGTTCGAATGAGTATCTACTGATTTCATCAGATTATTCTCTCTAGTGTTGTGCGGTCTACTCAATTTTGGAGATTATCTTCAAGGTGTCATATTTAGCAATTTGAGATTCACACTAATGGTTTCAAGATAACTTCTTGAAATACCCATTGATTTTGCTAAGTTCATTACAACATCAACCATGATGGTCTTTAATTTACTGGTTGTAAATTAATTATCTCTAGTTTACCCATAGAGGTAACATATGCCTATAGAGTTTGAGGCATTCGCCCTCAATGGCCACCACTGCCCTATCTGGGCCATGGACATCATAACCGCTCTTGTGTCTCGTGGGATAATGTGTGCAATCCTGGATTCACCTCTGGTCAGGATCACATCGCTAACAGAAAAATGGTGTCTTATATATAACAAGGCATTAGGTTCAGATCTTAGCATCTGGTTATTCTGTATCAGCAATTCCTGGGATACAATGAACCTCAAGGGCAAAGATTTGAATCTTACTTCAACCTTCAATCCGACATCACCAGCTGTGACGGGACCCTATGGGCACGGAGAATGTGATGGTTGAATATGCCTCAACCAACATGTTTGGAGACTATGAATAGTCTTTCAATCTCCTGAGTGGTCAATATAATTAATGTCCATTTATGATGTTGTAACAACAACATAAGTATTATTGTCATCATATATTGTATATCACAATATATTGTATCAGCACTTTGGTACAAATACATTTGTATGTATTCTATATATCTGACAATGATTTTCATATTGAGTATATATATAGATTTCTACGGGAGTCAATCCGATGAAAAATCATATGTGCCTTGTGGACATATGCACCACAAACTCTATACTCGGGGAAGTCCAATTTTTCCACTCTCATTGAGAGAAAGGAGATATTTTAAACCGCTAGATGCGATGAGGTATTTATTGGCTCAACTCGAGTCATATTTACTATCCCTGTGGGTACTCGAGTAACGTCAGGATGCTTTATTGCTTCTGGGTTTAACTCGTACCCTACTAAATTATAGAGGTATCCGTCAAAATAGTTTCCATAGTGAAACTTATAATGACAACAAAGAGAAATAACTTCTCTTTACCATATGCAACGGATATGGCAAGAACATTCTCTGTGTATCATCTGGATTGTACTACACATACGACACAACCCGTAACACATGTTGCGTACGAGATAGTTTTCCAGAGTGTCTTATACATGACAAACTTGGCATACTCGCCTTGGTCATCGAGACATTCGGTTGAAACCGTAACGATCAGCAATTCCAATAGTTTATGATTGTTATGATGCTAAATTCTAACAACATTTGGATTTTATGTGCACTACAAGTGACACATGGAAGCTAATTTTAAGGCTCGTACACCTTAAAGTCTACGCTAAACCACTCAGACTCCTTGAATGCATCAAGTTGAGATAAAGTGGCTCTTCCCATCCATTGCTAGATTATTCAGGTATTCCATGGTTCTAAAAGACATTGTTCTTAAGTGTGTGTTTTATTCACACCAAACCATTTGCTCATTATCCTGACATCGATTTCAAGCAAATCGAATGGATAACATTGCAGAATTCTCCTTGAGTGCCTTCTCTATGGCCCTTGGATTGAAGTTTAGCAATTTGTCCTAATGTCTAGACTCAAAATGGTTTGGTAGAATTCTATCCAAAGAGTTAAGCTCATTGCATTATCTTTACTTTGGAATTGCAACTTACCAACTTTACGTTGGAGTCATGCAGTTCTACATGCTCATGACAAAACTGCAGAATATTATTCTCCTCTATCTTTGATATGTGGATATCTACCAAGTATTTCCCATCTGCGGTAATTCGGTTGCATACCGATTTCACCACCCGACATACATCATTGGCCCCTCAACATATAGTTGGGATCTATGTGAGGAATAATTGTATTTCCGTCAATACCTCAAGCCCCTCGGATGGGGAGTTATTCAAGGCCAGTATGTTGATTCAATGAGGAAAATTTCCAGGCATTAGGGGGAGGATTCAAGTACCATAAAGAATGCCAGGAAATTAGTGGAATGTTCAACACATTTTCCACCTCAATTCCATGTACTCAAATATCTGAACCATGAGTTCGGAAGGTTTGCAACACATTGCAAATAATCTGTCAGATTCATTTACTGACTATAAATGTGTCACAATTCTACAATCCTGCAAAAAATATGCCTGAAAGAGTGAAGGTACCAAGAAAAACCACTCCACTCCCCGTTCGAAGTAACAGGGGGAGATGTATGGCAAAAGTACATCAGGATTCGACTTCTCGCAAGCAAGGATATCAAGGCCTGTGAATCAATAAATGCAAGTCAACTTCATGTTGACACACACCTAATGGTTAGTATACACCCACTGGACGGGAAACCTCCACCAACTCAGGTCATAGTGCACACAATGACCGGGACATCAGAATACCTGACTCAATCGCATTGGGAAATCGCGAGCAGTCACCATGGATAACGATATTTTCCCATCAACTATATATTGATATATAGATTCTGGAGAATCATATAACCGGAAGTCTACAATTGTCGACATACATTTCTCAACTAGATTGTAAAAACCTTTCAAATGATTCAGATCCAAAGACCATGGCCATGGCAAAGTGTGAACAACACTCAGACTGAACTCAAGCAAAGGGTCTAATCTAGGTAGAAATGATTTTGCTCAATAATGGGAAGGTATTCATGCGCAATACCTACACCAGTTTTCTTTTGGAAACAGAATTGAGAACCACGAGGTGGTGAAACAAAGAGCAAGTATTGTAGCATAAGGGTTCACGCAGATACCCAACTATTCTCAAGAGGTGGAATCTCTTTCCGATAAATTATATCATTGGCAGTACAAAATCATCTATCTATGCAGTTGATAGATGTAGTGATTACATATCCATGTAGATCACTAGATTCAGATATAGATGGTTCCTGACGGAACCTCAATTCTGAATTGAAGTACAAAATGCAACATACATCGTGTAAAATCAATAAGTCACCATATGACTTATTATTATCGTCGGTACATTTGGTACAACCGACGTAGTGAGCTCCTTATTCACAAGGATTACTCCTACAATGATGATTATCCATCTTTGTGTGTCTGCAATGACAACACATGTAATCATCTAAATGACGGAGTTTAAAATGAAGGATTCGGGCAAACCAAAATACCGCTCATTACTACAAATTGAGCACCTTCATTCATACATTACGGTATACTATGTTGTCTATATCCATAATATATTAGAGAAATTCATTGTGGACTAATCTTATCCATCCATAACTCTCATGGTAGTTCATTCTCTAGACGTAGAGAAAGATCTATTTAGACCAGGAGATAATGGAAATGAGATATTGGGACTCAACGTTCCATAATGCCATTGGATCCACCAAACACGATTGGTTGGTACTCAAGAATATCTTTCGATATCTCCAAGGCATCAAATATCTTGTCCTGGTTTTTAGTTTCACATAAATGTGAACACCGATATCATTGGATACATCGATCAGATCCCCACTATGTCAGATCGTAGACAAGCTTAGTGTTCCTACTAGGTGTGGTAGCCCTCTCACGAAGAGTCTTCGAAACAGACCTCATGGCTACACCCACTAAACATTATCTCAAACATAATGTTGCTTGTGTTGCCCGGATGCAAATAGGTTACTAATAAGCAATATCTTTATATTGCATATGTTGCAAGTCAAATCATGCAACTGATTTGTTCACCAAGTCTCTACCAACGTTTACATTCCAGAAACATGTTCATGGAATTGGTATGTGACAGCTATGGAATTTGCAAGAATAAGGGGGAGTATCTTCCTAAATTGTTCTTGTTCAATGCATCATATTATACTCTTTTTCCTTCATGAGTTTACTATAGAGGTTCTCATAAAGGTTTTTAATAAGGTAATATCAACATTAGATCATATGTCATACTTTCAGTTTTCCCCACCGGGTTTTTTAAGAAAGTATAACGACATGTTTATTGTTCTCCAAACTCTATGGTTCTTACATACTGAGTTAACGAGATGATAACCATTGTATGTTGCAGCATTTTCTTCTTATTTTTCCCACCGGGTTTGTAGTAGTTTTCGCAACATATCATACACTACTACTCATATTTTTCTCACAGAGTTTTTGGAGGGGACTCTTTCAAGATGATGATGCTATCTGGGCAAGCATGGATTAGGGGGAGTGTTAAGATTAATTAACATAACAATTAAGGGATAAATCTCCGCTTGTCACGGCGGTTGTTTTCTACAATCGCGTCGGTTCCATCCGAACCGACACCCCTTGTAAACGCCTGTTCCAGTGCTATATATAGCACTTCATCTAATGCAAAGGAAAGAATTCGATCATTTGTTCTGTCGATCTCGAACAAATATTTCACGGATAACTAGTGACTTGAGAGGGCACGGAAGCACAGAAGCATGAAAGACATTTCCAAAGAATTTAATTGTCATGAATCTAATATAAATCTTGATAGAATCCATGTGCATGCACAAAAATAACCGAGGGTCAATATATTAAGCCAATTCACGTGGTTTGGCTTGTTGGCTATGATGCGCAACTGCCCTAGAAGTGTGTACATCGGTGTAATTTGCTCATAAAATACAATTAACTGAAAGTAGCTACCCTTCAAAAAAAACTGAAAGTAGCTAATTTGTTCAGCATGCAAGATGAAGTAAGCTAACTCGCCTATAAAATTGGAAATGATGCTATAGATGACCTCAAGCGGCACTAACTTGCGATTTTATGGTGTGACCCCTGTCCCGTAAAAAATGGAGGGAGAAAGAAAGAAAATATATTTTTAAGATGAAAAAGGGGGGAAAAATCAGAAGTAGTGTTCCAAGTTGAACTCGAAATTTGCTAGGAGGCTCTGCTCTTGGCAGGGCAGCGAGAACTCATACTCCAGCAGCACGTCGTCGTGCTGCCGCTCCATCTCCGCGAAGGCCGGCTCCGCCTTGGCCCAGTGCAGCACCTCGCCATCGAGCACGCTTCCCACCTCGCCGTCGAGCATGCTGCCCACCTCACCGCCGTAGCTCCGGTTGCTGCTGTTGCTAGAGCTCTCCCCGTAGCCCAGGTTCTCCGGGACGTCCAGCACGCAGCTGTAGTCCGCGGAGCCGAACCCGGCGTCTTCGTCCCCGCCCTCCTTTCCACCGCAAAACTGGCCATACAATGCCGCCGCGTTCGCCGCGCCGAGGTCGTCGTCGAACCTGGCGCCGTAGTCGGCCCACACCGGGAACGGGTCGAACACCGCTGGCTGCTTCGGAGCGAGGCTGCCGTCGGCCGCCGCGGCAAGGGGCTTGCGGTCTTCCTCTTCCGCGTCCGGCAATGCCGTCGTGGCCGTGTCGGCGGCGGCCATGGGTTTGTGCGTGGCGGGGTCGATGCCTTGCTGCCGGAGCTTCTTCTTGATGCAGCTATTCCAGAAGTTCTTGATCTCGTTGTCCGTCCGGCCCGGCAGGTGCGACGCGATCTGTGACCACCTGCACGCGCGCACGCATCAGTATACATGTCGTCCCAAAAATTCCAGAGTTCAATCACTCTGCTCGAACGATCTTCGCGCATTCCACAGTAAATTCGCAATTGCACGGCCATACCTGTTGCCGAGGATCTGGTGGAGCGCGACGATGTGGTCCTCCTCCTGCTGCGAGAAGCAGCCGCGCTTGAGGTCGGGGCGGAGGTAGTTGATCCACCGGAGGCGGCAGCTCTTGCCGCAGCGGTTCAGCCCGGCGAGCCTGGGGACTGAGCTCCAGCAGCCGACGCCGTGCCGGATGATATGGTTGTAGAGCTTCTCGTCTTCCTCGGGCGACCACAGCCCCTTGCGGAGTTTGGGCTGCCCCACGCCGCCGGACGACGGACGTCCCATTCTATTGATCCCTTTTCGGCAGCTGAGCTAGGCAACGTGGATGGACGGTAATGGCGATCGGTATGATGGACCGACGGTTGCTTCCTCCGGATCGATGGTTGCCTGGTGGGTATGTATGGTCGGGTATATATGGACCGCAAGGTCACTCGGCGAGAGAGAGAGAGAGGGAGTGAGGTGAGGCAGCGATCAAGTAGGCTCGAAGCAACGCAGAAGCAATGGATTGGAGCTCAAGACACCTGAGGGAGCACCGGAGCAGAGACAGGCCTGGGCACTGTGTCAGGGAGAGAAGCCAGAAGGTTTGTTGGGGACGTCACTTTCCTTCACAAGAAGGAAGCCCTTCTTTCCTCTCGGAGAGCTCCACAGTCCACACTGTAGATTAAGTGCGACACTGCTAATTAAGCACCCAACGGTAGCCCTTCAATGCGGCCTGCCTTCAACGGGGACCTGCGTGCTTTGCAAATAAGAATCGCGTCACGGCAGCACACTAATAATGCGTTTCAATTACGAAACAACTCGCATGATTTTTCAGCTGAGAAGAAGAGATAACTGCTCATCAGGTCATGCTCCAGCTAACTGAGCGTCAAGTAATCACCGGCGGATTAACCTCAACGATCGCGTCGGGGGAACCAACGGCCGGCCTGCCCTTACCGACCTTCACGTTCCATCTGATACCGTGATACGCGTGCATGGGGGCCAAAGAACGTCTCGTCCACTGTGCCGGTGCGCGTCCAGATACAGAGATCGATCGGTGGATGGACTCCGTGCGCCCAGACAGCGCTCGCATCTAGTCAAACCGAAACGATGCAAATGTGGTAAAAAAAAATCGGGTCACTGCTGTCCGCCTGTCTGTCTATCTGTCTATCTGTCTGTCTGCCTGACTGACTGACAGCGGCTGGCCGGACCCGGCCGGCCGGCGACGGGTGGAGCTGCACTGTCGTTCCAGAAGGTGAAAGCAGGGAGGAGAAATTAACGCGGTGGCATCACTTCGCACCAGTGCTTATTACTGATCTAAAAGGCCTTTTACTAAGCTCGATGGATCGTTTTCCTGTTTGCTTCATGGAGGCAGCGACAATGGCGTCCCATGGATGATCTCACAATCACGATCCACACTCCATTTGCGAGCCAAGACGAAACCCACGGTAATATCTACGTACGTACGTGTCGGTGAAACGGCAAAATTAAGCCTAGTCGTCCATCCACCGTCGATAGTGGGTACAGCTCAATCCATCTGGACCCGATTGCCACGTAAATCATGTCGATCAGCAGGTAATTTGCCGTCACCTGCTAACTTGCTTAGCTACAGAGAAAGCGGGGAGATGAAATCAAACAAAGTGAAGGCCTGAAACTTCGTGCTGAAAAAGTGAAGATTACGTTCTGCTTTGCTCTTGTTCATGAAAACCAAATAATTAGTAAGACCTGCAGCGGGACGGCAAGGTCGCCGGGGAGGGCCCGGCTGGGTAATAGCAGCAGTGCATGCGGACTAAAGCACAAGGCACCTGATCCTTGTACTTGAAGGGAAAAGGAGGCTTCTGTATCCATAACAGGAGATGTTGCACGAGTGGCCCAGACCGACAGATACAGTTGATAAAAAAGGACAAGAAAAGCCATGCTCCATTGCTTGAGTCGCCCGTACGGCACCATGCCACCATGCGTGAGGCAACACCGTTTGCGTCAGATGTGGTCGATTCTGCAATCATCCGGCTCTCAGACTCTCCGGCCGGCGACAACCCCCTTTTTGAAGCCTTCCAGCGGCAGCATTATTGTTAACTACTCCCTCTGTCCCATAATGTAAGACGTTTTTTGACACTCCGTTCCATAATGTAAGACGTTTTTTAACACTAGTGTACTGTCAAAAAACGTTTTACATTATGGGACGGAGGGAGTAGCACGCACATGTTGTGCATTTTTATTACGGTGGTCGTGCCACATTCATGCATATATATCCAGTGGGAGGCCGCTTACTTATGTGTTGATCAGTTTCAACCGTGCAATCAAATCCCTGACGAAAAACAAGCATGCATACATCTTTAGTTAGTTTCAAACAAACGAATCACGAGTTGCACGCTTGCGTTGCGGTGCTGGCATCGTACGTACACGTCAGTTAATGTTGATGTTCATCGGTTTTCTGTTTCTGCCAGGCCGGTTGGTGCGACGAGAAGGACACACGCAAATAAAAGTTGCACGATGTGGATGCATGGGTACTAGGTGCTTAGTGAGTCATCAATCGGTTGTGTGCAACTATAGTACCGGCCGGATCGATCGATGATAGCGCCATGGGAGGAGTCCGTACGTAGCTTGAGAAGTTATGGCCACTGATTGCGCTCTACAGAAGAGAGAGAGGCCGAACGCCGGGAGGTGGCTTGCAATCGCCACAATTAACCACCACAGTCCACAAAGGAGGAGGGAAAGCTTGCGTGCGTTGAGGAAAGCGCGGCGACCACACGGGCGTGTGTACGTCCGGTCGTCCGCTAGCCGGTCGCTATCGCGAGCGTTGCGTTGCATGCGGGCCATGCCGGTGCCCGGCCGTCCGTCCGTGCCTGGCGGACGGCTGGCCGGAGCTCCATCGATCATCGACGCGCGTAAGTACGTAGGTACGTGACGGCCGGTCGACGGTCGCTTCGAGCGTGGTGCAAGCAATGCTAGGAGAGCTCCAACGGTTTTGCGCGGAGTAGCTGACAACTGTTGCTGCACTCTGCTGCTTGGCTGGTGGCCGTCTACGTAGAGATCGATCCTTGTACCCCGTTTACGTACGCTGGGACGTCCACATTTCTGATCGTCATATATAAGAAAGAACGGATCGAACGATGCAAAAATTTGGTCATTATAATTTGGAATAAAAAATAATTGAAGTCGCTCATGACTCTGAGAATGCTTGCTTTCAGCCCGAGGGGCCGGTTTGACCGTCGATATGATGACCAGCATTGGTTTCGCGGGTTTGGAGCGATCCGTTACCCATCCATGCGTGCATGCTCTTTGGCGCGATGCATGCTTGCAGTTGTGGGCTTGTACACCAGTGTACTGTTCCTTTTGGCAAAGATGGAAGCTACTTCACCAGAGGTAGGCAGCCTCCCCTTTTCCCATCGAGTTTGTGAGTTATCTAGACCACCACTGCAATTTTCAAACCAAACCAAAGGGCGGGGGGTCATATCATAGTCGATCGTGCCGAGTTTCGTGTGGCGAATCATGTCAGCTTGATGTGAAAGTCCGTTTTTAGAAGAAATCAATGCATGCACGACTACCAGCACCTACGTACACTAGCTAGTGTGTGTGCTCGACCTAACTGAACTGAACATGCATGTGATTCAGATTTCAGGACCTGGATATGTAGTTTATCTTACCTAGTTGAGTTCCATTTTGCATGTCGAAAAATACAAAGATTTCTCATTAGTTAATAGCCTCGTCCTATTACAACCCCACGACACTCGTATACTCCTACTCTACTATGTTAAGCATCTTCAATCACGGTTGAAGTAGCCCAACCCCCGTTTGTTTGGCAGGGCAACCTCACCCTCCACTTGCAAACACTCGAATCCATGCAAAACCATGCAACGTCGACTTTATACGTAGTTCATATATAGGTAGATCAAAACAAGCTTCATCGTAAAAATAAGATTGTAAACTAGATACTAGCCTACTCCTAATCCTCTTCGGAGAAGAGCTCAATGACCTCCTTGCCGAAGTCGATGGCGTCGTAGTCACTGGCGGCGGGTCGAATCGAGGGTGTCTCCTCGTCGGCAGGATTGTCCGCGAAGAGCCGCTCCCGCTTGACGTCGCAGAGGTGGATCTTGCGTCGGCTCTCCGCCACCACCCGCTTAGACTCGAGGGAGTCGAGGATGGTGCAAATATCGGCCGTGATGGCAGGGTCAGCGGCGAGCTTGGCGAAGGCGGCATTGCATGTGTGCTTGTCCTTGAGCTCGAGCTGCACCTCCGCCACGAGGTGCTCCGTCTCCTCGGCTTGGGAAACGCGGAATTGCTCGCCTGCCTCCTCCATCGAGAGGAAGCGGATGTTGTCGCCCTCGCCGGCCGTGGCATCGTCCACCTGGAACCTGGCGGCGGGGTCAACCTGCATGCCCGTCTCCTCCTACTACTACTCTAAGACGGTTTCGAGGAGCTCGAAGTTTACTCGGCCACAATGCGGGCCGCATCAGGCCTCGGCGGCGCACACCACTGCCGCAAGCTCCGCTCGACGCTCCAACGTGAGCATATTGTAGTACCTGACCTTTTAGTGGACCATGGCTGATGACAAGGTCGGAGTGGACAGGGATACGGTGACGATGGGGCGGGAAGGGAAGGGGAGGATATGTAACGCCCCGACCAAATCCACCGGTTCACCCACCAGTCCATGGCCGTTGAGCCTGAAATCTAGACTAGCCCCATAGACAAACACTAGTATTTTTATGTGCATTTTGTCCTCACTCGTGCACACTCGGGATCAACTTCCCGGCCAGTCATTCATCCTCAAATTGCTCCAAGATAAACACGCTAAATTTTCAGGTTTCTTTCGGATGGACTCCCGAAAAACAAGGTGCCCCTTGTTGATATGATTAGTTTATCGTTCCTTTTAAGCTGGAATGTCACGGGAAATGAGGACGGATAGGGTGTGACCCTCGCTATTCGGCTTTAATAGCTAGGTGTGTGGCTCCTCTAGCGACACGCCGACGTGGCGCCATGAATAAGGGCACCAAACTGGTGAGCTCCAGCCTCCAGGGTGGACGATTGGTTTCCCAAGGGCCTGCAGGCCAGTCTGACGTGTGGACGTGTCCAAAGGCGTTGGGCCGAAAGTGCGGCGTGGCGGATTGCCCGGTCATACGGGGTGCCTTAGGGGGTCGGTTGGATTTCGATTATCTGTCTGGACTGTCCCATGGGACATATGAAGATGAATTAGGGGATCCAACTACTGGCTAGTAGTGTGTTAAGTATGTATCAGTGAACCCCACAAAGAAACAAAAAAGTGTAGTCACGGTGTTGCTGATAGGATCGAGCGCGTAAATTAGCAACACGAAGAATCCTCATAAATGGATAATGCCACTTGGCGACCATCCAATAGGCTGCCACGGTATCTGAGGGAACGGGCTTGTAATAAATGTGGCAAGCGGATGGCGATCACGCCGCCCCCTCACCGGTGATCTTCGGAGTCAGTGGTGTTGGTTACGGGCGGCATCACTGCTTCAAGCCTTGTAGTGATGCGAGGAGAAGATGAAGCTTCCCAGCCGCGTGGGTGGTTGGGTTTGGAACGTACTTCAAACAGGACCTCCACAATGTCCATATTTATTTTTCCGATAAAGACAACATGCATATTTGAAGACCACGAGTCATTTTTTGATTGAGCTTCATAAATTTTGACAATCCCAACACATATGATGACTCTGCTAGAGTTTCTTAATTTATATGTGTTGATCACCGTGCCAACGGTTCTTATGCACAAACAACACGTCTTCTAGAGTTGCTCTTAGCTAGCTAGACCACCACTGCCATTTTCAAATCAAACCAAAGGGCGGGTGGTCATATATATCATACTCATGTGGAGTTTCGTGTGGCGAATCTTGCCGCCTCGATGTGAAAGTTTGTCGGTCACTGATCGAAGAAGTGTACCTGTATAAGTACGTACTCCATCGGTAGAGAAACCAATGCAGACACGACTACCAGCATCTACGTACACTAGATAGTGTAAGTACTCGGCCTAATTTGCGATGTAGACAGAACATGCATGTGAATCAGATTTCAGGACCGGAATATGTAGTTCATATGTCAAAAATACCAAGATTTGTCATTAGTTTAATTAGTGTCCTATTACAACTGTATAGTACACTAATACACCATGTTAGGTTCCACGTGTAACTATTTATGCAGAGCCCGGGTGTGCTCATTGTGTTTGTATTTGATGCTTCATTTTGAGCTAATAAATTTCACCCTTGTCAAAAAAGAGTACTACAGTTTTGGTACATTAAGTATATACTACTAGTGACATTCTTGCCGACAGTCTTGAGAGCATAAATTAACAACACGAGGCATCATCATAAGCTTATTATTATTACTGGAGAGTGATACTAGACATTGCTAGTATATGCACCAAAAGATCGCAGTCACTATGTTATTATGACTGGAGATTCCCTGAACACGTAGAGCGACCAAATTTAATGGATTAGCTTCTACAAGTGGACGTCCCTTTTGTGCACCAAAAGATCCTGCCAGAGACTTGAGATGAGCCCTGATCTTGACTTGCCTCCTCCACAAAGGAAAGCGAATAGGAAAGAAGAAAAATAGAGCAGAATATGCATCATGCCGGCTGCCTTGCCTCTGGCTGTGGCTCCTCTTTCAAGTTATGCAAGCCCAAAGCTAACCTAATCACACACATAAAATATAGCAATATAATACTCCATAGGTCATAGTCCCGATCATGCCATATAAAGTTCGCAGTTAATCATATACAGCTATATATGAATTAGCGTGTGGCCACGTTGATTGTTAATTTGCTAATCTCATGAAGATTTTTGAAAAACAATAGAGAGAAATTATGGAGAGGTTTGGTGCATGCATGTGTAGTGCTCTAGGCCGTTGCCGTCCCAACAGATGGCGTGATGTGCACTTGTCTTGCATGTGCAACCCACATGATTAAGTCGTTGAGTTGAGTACAATGGCCGTAGGAGAGCTAGTTGTTCAAGCCATGCATGAAAACTAAATAATAAATTTTGCTCACCGAATTAGGCTGCCTTTTTCATGGTAGGGCTAGATAGTACTGATTCTTTAGACTATCTCTTGTTTGTTCACAGAATATTGACTAGGTGGTTTGTGCTGGTTAATTAAGGTAGGTGGCTTGATTTGGATTCGATGATTACATATGCTAGAGTCTATGAGACTGGACAGGCACCATGTATTGTAACATAAGCTTTTGTATGGGTAAGGTGATAACAATAAACTGAAGAACAACGTGCAACTGTTAATTTGTTTTTTCTGCCGCTAAGCTGTCTAGCTAGCAAGCCATTGCCAATATCATATTTTGTCCTTGAAAGAAATTAATGTACATGTTGTTTTCGTTAAAGATTGTTAGCTTCTGATCAGGGTTTTATATATTCAACAACCGTGCATGCAATCTAGATTCTAGAAACAGAATCATTGAGTGGAGAGTGAGCTTACCGACTAATAATTCAGTGATTGATTTCCGAACTAAAGCTCCTGTTCTCCGAAACTAACCAATAGCCAGTCTTGATTTGATGAAATATTTGCTACACAGTATATACACCATAAAAAATGTTATCGCGTCACTAGCTCATTACAGAGTACAGTTCGTATCAAGCGATTTGTTGAGAAATTAATTAATTAGATGGTGATCCAAATGGTGCCACCTCAAATGGAGTCGGAGCCATCGCAATCACCTTTAAAAATCTAATCAGGCACAACATGACAACAGAAGCAATGGAACCAATAGTGTTCTGGGGTTGCAGCAAGGTGCATGGAAATCGTGCATGCCGTGCCGGTTGCTTCCCGTGAAATTCTTGGCGAGCTGACACCGACCCTGACATTTTCAGTTTCTTCGTGGGAGCCCTGAACTGTCAGGCTAATTATATCACTGTAAGCTGCTGCCCTCCTTGTTTAATGGCACGACAACTCGACACGGGCCCAGGTAGCATTCGTGGGGCTGACCGGCGAAGTGTCGGCACGGCCGCACGGGCAGGCAGCTAGCAGGCCGTTGTTGCGGCACAGCTTGCCGCGGTGGAATTTGTCAAACAGCATAGGGAATTCTAGGGGATGATGGAGATACGGTTTGTCCCCACTGTGGAAAAGGAATCAAGCTTTCCACGAGTGAATGAACGAAACTATGGATGATGCTTGCAAAAGGAGCATGGAAACTATGGCCTTCCTAGTGCACAAGGAGAAATTAGATAAGTCAGACAGGATCATCATGGCGAACAGTTTCCGATGGAATAATCTAGCTTGGCCGCCGTGTTCGTGTCGTGCGTGTCGCGTTCCGGAGAAATATGGGAACAGCAAACTGATCAAATCATCTGTACGTCTGGCTCTCGGGTGTGCATGCATGGCCATGCATGTACCTCTGATCTGCCGGTCTTAAATTTGGTAGTGCTATGTCACCTGTTTCAACGGGGATGGACCTGTCGGCCTGCATGAAGCCATGAACCAATCAAAGAATTTATTGAAGGTTGGAAAATCTGAACTGCAACGCGCCGTGCATCCCTCTCACGTACTCTCTGCGACAACAGCAGTGAGAAACTACAGACGGTACCAAGTGTGTATGCTCTGTGAATCTATGTACGAACTTGGCTACATGTATAAACTGACAAGCTTGCTGGTCTCCTTTTGTCACCGCGATGAAGAAATTAAGAACGTTCGATGTTGTCGTCGGCATCCTCCTCTTTTCTTGCCCGTCGGCATCAGCTCCTTTTCAGCTTTTCTCCACGGGCGCACACCCTTGTGACTGACATGCGCCGGCTGGTTCTGTAGTTACAACTGGCGCGCCACATCGCCCCGGCCGTCGCTGGCGTTGGAGGTTGTCGTCGGACAATTAAAAGAGCATGCCACTACCACTGCCACGTCCATCTCAACGTGCATGTCGCGTGGTCATAAGACTTGCATGCACTTTTCTTGAGTATTACACTAACGATAATGCTATACTTACGGGCCGCTGCTACGGACCAAGTGATACGCGCTGATGTGGAAACGTCCACGTCATCCCCACCGCCCACGCGTTTCCCACCCTAACGCGTATCGCTTGGTCCATAGCAGCGGCCCGTTAGTGTAGCACATGGACGTTTCCACATCAGTGCGTATCGCTTGGTCCGTAGCAGCGGCCCGTAAGTGTAGCATTATCGATTACACTAATGTGCTTTCTCTCGTTCGCTCGCTCTCTCTGGAAGTTCGATCGAGTAGGAAAGAAGCATGCCCATGGTCTGGGCCCTCATGTTTACCAGGACCGAAGCAATGTTGAGCTGGGGAAAGAATGCACATCAGGGCTGCTGGGTAGTGAGACTAGTATAGGGGATCTCACATTAGGTGAGATCAAGGAGATCGTTTCTTTTTTGAAAATACAAAAGTCTTCTTCTTTTCACAAAACAGCTTCAAACATTCTCAAAACATTTGTAGACACACATCAATGTTTGATGTACAACCTTAAAAAGTTTCAGCTTCAAATTCGACCTACACTAATAGAAAAAACAAACACAAATTCAGATGTAAATAGCATCAAAACACTATTCACCCAAAGTTACCACTATTCACTTTCGATTTTTTTCTTATGTGAATACTGTCAAAATACATCCCATGGGCGGGGCGGGACACCCTTATTTTTTCATTTCGTTCTTTTTCTTTTTTCCTTTCTATTTTTCCTTTTTTCTTCTATGAAATAGTTCGGAATTTCAACAAATTCCAAATTTCAAACAAATTGTGAATGTTGATTAAAATCATTGAATTCTCATAAATTCAAATTTTCTCATGATTTTAAAAATTGTTTGGAAAAATAATAAAATGTTTGTGATTTTGAAAAATAAAATTTTCCTATTCAAAAAATGTTCACAATTTCATAAAATGTTTTAGCATATGCAAAAATGGTAATGGATTTGGAAAAAAGTTCATCAATTCAAATATTATTGGCCAATTTAAAAAATGTTCACAAATATTTTAAAAATGAACACTAATTTCAAAAATTGTTCCCAAATTTTAACAAAAGTCATCAATTCAATAAATATTCGCTGATTCAAAATTTCTTAGAATACAAAAATGTTTAGGTATTTCATAAAATGTTCAGTAAAAGAAAAATGTAGTGCATTTAAAACTTGATCCCAATTTTTAAATGTTATCAATTAAAAATGTTGCCGATTCAAAATAATGTTCACGAGTTTCCAGAAATAAATCACTATCTCTAAAAATGTTTACGAATTAAAAAGTATTTTATGATTAAAAATCTTCATGATAAAAAATAGAAAATTCTAAAAATGTTCGTGATTTCAATAAATATTCACAAATTCGAAATATGTTCGCAAATGAAAAAACGGAAAATAAAATAATAACTAGAAAATATAATTTTTAAAATAAAAATAATAAATAATCTGGCAAAAAAGAAGAAGGAAGACTTCGAAATGGGCCGGCCCATACAACGGAGAGGTGCTCGAGGGGGCGGGGTACGTGATAGGCCGCTACACAGCGACCTATGCACCGAATAGCGGCCGCGCTATCGACTACACTGGCTCACGAAACCATTACATGTGTTCGTTTGGGTTGCGCTAGTTTCCGCTCCCGTGTAATCGGATATGACGATTCAGACGATCGGAATTGCTTGTCCCCTTCGGTTTGGAATAACAACGCTAGTTCCTTCTCGTATGTTCTCTTTCCGATAATCTGGTCAGCCAATGCTGAGCTGAACCAAACAAATCAGGGAAACACCGAAACCCCTAACAGATACAGTGCATCCTGATTACATGAGTGAATACGTTACCTGTCGTGAACCAAACGCGTCGTAGAATTGTTCTCAACTGCTAGCTACTACCTCCATCCTGGTTTTTTAGTCCCACTTGTATTTAGGGTCATGTTTTGACCTTGATTTTAACTAATAAAATATAAGACGTAGCAAAAATAATAATATTAAAAAGTATGTGTTCAAATAAGAATCCAACAATATAATTTTGGTAACATGCATTAACATTTTGTTAGTTAGATCTGTGATCAAAATTTGGCATAAAATGGGGGCAATATATCAGGACGGAGGTAGTAGCTAGCAAGCTCCGGGTAAAGCAAAACAAAGTGCAGTGAACGCCTGAAAGTCACTGCTGAAAAAGTGAAGATTACATTATGCTTACTTTGGTTGGAGAGAAAATCAATTCAAACTTTTTTTTTGCGAAAGGAAAATCAATTGAACCTACAAGGCAAGGCTACAACTGTACAACATGACAGCATAGGTCGTCGGAGAGTGCCCAGGGTAGGATATAGCAGCCGTGCAAGTGCAGACCGGATAATAAAGCACAAAGCACCACATCCTTGTACTTGAAGGGAAAAGGAGGTTCCTATATGCGGTCGCGGATGTTGCACGTTGTAAAAGAAAACAGGAAAAGGCAATGCTCCATTTTGATGAGTCGCCTGTAGGGCACCATGTAATGTCGTTTGCGTCAAATGTGGTCGATCGATTCTCCAATCATCCGGTTCTCGACTCTCCACGCGCATACTACAGAAAAAATCAGTCCAAAATAAGACCGCCCGGCCGGCAATGAACACTGCTTTGAAGCCTTCCAGCGGCATTACTGTTACCTAGCTCGCACATGTTGTGCATTTTTGTTACGGTGGTCATAGTACGACATATTCATGCATATGCAAAGGGAGGCTTGTGTTGATTAATCTCAACCGTGCAATCAAATCCCTGACGAAAAACAAACATGCATGCACCTTCAGAGACTTCAGATTCATCACGACTTGCACGCTTGCGTTGCGGTGCTCGCCTTACGTACGTGTCAGTCAACGTGATTTCCATCTGTTTTCTGTTTTTCCATCTGTTTTCTGTTTTTGCCAGGCCGGTTGGTGCGTCGGGGAGGACACACGCAAATCAAAATTGCCCGGAGTCATGGGAGGAGACTAGAGTGAAGGGGGACGAAGCATCGAGAGAGGGAGAGGAGGGAAAGCTTGCGTGAGTTGGAGAAAGCTCGACCAGCCACCACACGGGCGTGTGTACTAGCTAGTTTGGTTGGAGTCCACACAAAAAATTGCCTGGCTTGGAGTCTGCCTGAGAGCAGAATGGAAGGTGTTTGATTTGTTTCCTGCATAAAAAAATACTAGCCTGGCCTGGGTCTCCTGACATGCTCATTAGCCTGGCTACAACCCCAGGCATGGTCATTAGCCTGGACCAGGCATGGAGAATAGGACGCCTGTGCTAGCCTGGGAAATAAACAATAGTTTTTTCTGATGGGCCAACAATCATTTATAGCCTTGAAAAAGATTGATTTGTATGTCAGGATGAGGACGTGAAGCAAACACATCATGCCCTGGCTGGCCTGGTCAGGCAACTTTTCTCGACTTCTTCGTGTCCACGCCAGGCAGCCTTTTTTCCCAGGCAATAAGCTGTGGACAACAATCCAAACTAGCCCTACGTCCGCTAGCCGGTCGCGATCGCGAGCGTGGCGGGCCATGCCGGCCGGCCCAGCCCGTGCGCGCGGTGGTCGACTCGCACGGCTAGCCGGAGTTCGATTTACGCGCGCGCGTACGTACGTACGTACCAGCCGGGTCGATCGCTTCGAGCGTGGTGCAAGCAAGCTCCAACCGATTTTCACAGCTACGTACGTAGGAGTAGCCAACAACTGTTGCTGCATGGCTGGTTACTGATCGACGAATCATGTTGCGTGGATGTGAAACTCTGTCGGTTACTGATCGACGAATCGTACATGTATCTATGTACACTAGCTTAGCTAGTAGTACTCGACCTACTCCCTCCGTTTCGACTACTACATATAGATGTATATAAACATATTTTAAAATATAGATTTACTTATTTTGTTTCGTATGTAGTCACTTGTTGAAATCTCTATAAAGACAAATATTTATAAATGAAGAGAGTAATTTGCAAAATATGCATGTCATGCAGATCACAACTGCAGTACACTAATACTCCATCCGTTCCAAAACATAGTGTGTCCTCGGTTCCCGCGCTTCAACTTTAACCATAAATTTAACCAACGAGACCAGTTGCGGCGGGAGCAAAATTTATATCAATGAATTCATATTCAAAATAACTTTTCAATTATATAATTTTTGCTCCCGCCGCAGTTGGTTTTGTTGATTAAATTTATGGTCAAAGTTGAACCCCGAAAAGCGTGGACGCACTATATTTTGGAACGGAGGGAGTACACTCCACAAGTGGACGTCCCTCTTGTGCACCATGAGCCCTGATTTTGACTTGCCTCCTCCACAATTCTTTTCTTCAATGAAATGGAGCCGCGGGGGGAGGGGGTGTGTGGAGCCCCTGATCATCGGGAAAAAAATGTCTTCCGCCTCTTGGCTGTAGCTCCCCTTTGAAGTTATGCAGGCCCCAAGGCCAGAGCTAAACTAATCACACACCACGCACGCACGCACGCACGCACGCACGCACGCACGCACGGAGACCGATAATGCTAGACCTACGAAACCTTTTACTTAATGTTACATTATTTTCGGTACCCTGATTTTCACGGGGTGGGTCCTGGGCATTTTCTTTCTTTCAACCAAAACAGGCCAAGTTACACAGCACACACACACACACACAGATAATGCTAGACCTACGAAACCTTTTACTTAATGTTACGTTATTTTCTTAACCAACCAATCATCGGTCCCCTGATTTTCACGGGGTGGGCCTGGGCCTTTTCTTTCTTCCAACCAAAACAGGCCAAGTCACACACACACACACACACACACACACACACACACACACACACACACACACACACACACACCGATAATGCTAGACCTATGAAACCTTTTACTTAATGTTACGTTATTTTCTTAACCAACCAATCATCGGTCCCCTGATTTTCACGGGGTGAGCCTAGGCCTTTTCTTTCTTTCAACCAAAACAGGCCAAGTCACACAGCACACACACACACACAGAGTGAGATAATGCTAGACCTACGAAACCTTTTACTTAATGTTACGTTATTTTCTTAACCAGCCAATCATCGGTCCCCTGATTTTCATGGGGTGGGCCTGGGCCTTTTCTTTCTTCCAACAAAAACAGGCCATGTCACACACACACACACACATACACACGCGCGCGCGCGCAATCTCATGAAGATTTTCTTATTTTTAGAGAGAAATTATGGGGAGGTTGGTGCATGCATGTGCAGTGCTCTAAGCGGTTGCCGCGTGATATGCACTTGTTTTGCATCCATAACCCTAAACTAATCATGAACACTTAATATACCAAACCAAACCGTGCACTAATTAATTAAGGAGGCACCCAACCTGGCTCACCTAATTTAGGCTGCCTTTTTCTTGGTAGGGCTAGCGATAGCTGGTGCTGATTCTTTATACTATCTTGGTTGTTCACAGAAACCTGATTAGGTGGTTTATACTGGTAGATTAAGGTTGGTGGTTTGATTTGGATTCGATGATGTCATATGGGTGTTTGGGTAAGGTAACAACAAACCGAAGAACACTGTGCAACTGTTATGGGATCACTGTTAATTTCTTTTTGTCTGCCTCCATGCTCTCTAGCTAGCTATCTATTTTGGCATGTTTTTTCCATGGAAAGGAGATAATGTACATATTGTTTTCACTAAAGGCTGTTAGCTTTTGATCATGGTTTTATTCAACAACCGTGATGCAATCTAGAAGGGGAAACATTTAGTGGTGACTGTTGAGAGAGAGAGAGAGTGTGTATGTGTGTGAGAGAGAGAGAGCTTACTAGCATGTTCAAAAGATAAAATCAGTGATTGATTTCTCAACTGTTCAAGCTCCTGTTCTCCCAACTTAACCAATAACATGTCTTGATTTGATGGACTATTCGCCACACAGTACTACATCATATAAAATGTTATCGTTTCACTAGTTCATTACACAGTACAGTTCATATCAAGCGATTACTACTTTATTATTAGTACTTAATTAATTTGCTGGTGGTCGTAATGGTGCCACCTCAAATCCAAGGTTTCCATCGTGCGTCTATCACACACCCATTGCACTCACCTTTAAAAATCTAATCAGACACAACACGATCGACGACATAAACAAACCATGAAACCAATTATATGTTGGTGTCGCAAGGTGCATGGAAATCATGCCTGCCGGTTGCTTCCGGTGAAATCCTTCTCGATCAGCTGACGTGGACCCTTGAGAATTTGAGTTTCTTCATGGGAATTAACCTCCGTGTACCAGAAACATGTCAGGCTTTTTTGTCTGGCTAACCTAACGATATCACCGTTTGTGCCAAAACTATTGCTATCCTTGTTTTAGTGGCAAGGTAACTCGACGTAGACCAGAAGTAGCAGCTAGCATTCGAGGGGTTGACCGGCCGGCGAAGTGTCGGCACGGCCGCACGAGCAGGCAGCCGGTAGGCCGCCGTTGCGGTGTACTAATTATTTGTCAAACGGGATTGGGAATTTGAGGTGATGATGGAGATACGCTTGTCCCCCTTGGAAGATAGGGATCAAACTTTCCACGAGGGAACGAGGAAAGGTGATGGAGCATGGAAACTCGCTCGACCTGTGCCATGGAGGAGGAGACAAGCTAGGGGAAATCGGATAAGTCGGACTCAGACAGGGATCATCATCGCTAACAGTTGTTGATGGAATAATCGCCGTGTTTGTGTGTCCTGGAGGAGGAATCTGGCAACAGTAAACTGATCAAATCATGTGTGTGGCTGGCTGGCTAGCTCTCGGTCGTGCATGCATGGCCATTCATGTACCTGTCCATCCGTTACAGAAAAGAAATGTACCCGTCGGGTGTTAAATGTTGGGTGCTCACCTGTTTCAACAGAACGACTCGTTGATCGTTCATCCACTGCTGCTCGCTGTCTGGCTATAGTGTGGGCCGGTCGATCAATCAGTTCCATCGTGATGTATGGACAGCTAGGGAAAGGGTAATGTTTTTTCTGAAGACTTGAAACGTCGGTTTGCAACTCGTGGTCAGGGGCGCAGACCAACCTGTGGTTGGATGGTTAGAGGGACTCTGGTATCCCCAACCCACCAGGGTTCAATTTCAGGATTTCCGGCGATACGCATTTAGTGGGAGGAGACTTTTTCATCGACGACGAGGTGCCTACAGTGACTTCGTAAATTTCAGATGATATGCTGACTCAGTCTTTTGGATGTGCTCATAGGGATAGAGTGTGCGTGTGTGCGTTCATAGGGGTAAGTGTATGCACGTGTATGTGAGCACTTGCATCTATACTGTGTTTAAAAAAACTCGTGGTAAGGGGCCGTGACTCTTTTCTTTTTACTTAAGTGCACCGCTAAAGTGTAGTACGTACGTGCCATTTGATCCTCGTCATGGCCTGGGATTAATTAGGAGGTCGTAGCGGAACACGACGTACGGCTACTGATTAATTAACTTGCGATGCGTCGGCCATCCCTCTCACGTACTCTCGGTGTGATAATCAGTGATAAACTACCGACACTGCCGAGTAAACCTGTTGGCACCGTGAGAAGAAAGGGGTGCCGCCAACTCGCCGTCGTCCTCCTTGCTTTCCCCGGTCGACGTCAGTAGCATGCACCGCCGTGCCGTTTCCGAAAGGGACCGGACATGTCACCTCGTTTTCAGTTTTTCGCCACCTTTGTGACCGCGGTTGGTTTTGTAGTTATTACGGCACCTCACAACTGGCCAACCACGTCGCCCGTGCCGTTGCGGCGTCAGTCCGTATGTCGCTGGCCGTGATAGGTTTCCGCCGGAGAATTGAAGGCGCGCACCACGTTGATCTGAGACGTGGTTGTCGCGTGAGCAAAAAAAAGATGTGTATGCACTTTTCTTCAGTCTTACTACTACTACATTACATCAAAGGTGTTTTTCTCTCGCTCTTTCTTGAGGGAAGCTCTAGAAGGAAAGAAGCGTGTCATGGGTGTGGTTTGGGCCCTCTTGCTTCCCTTGGTGGAAGCAATGTAGGGCCGGGGAAAGAAGACGATGGGTAGGGCGACACATGCACAGGTGGCTGGCAGCTCCTTTTTTTTCTGAGCAACAGGTGGCTGGCTGTTGTGCTCCATGGATCGGGCCTGCGGCGTTTGGGCCTGCGTTTGAGTTTGGAGGTGTGGAATGATCTTGAGTAGGAATTCGTCCTAAAAAAAGGAGACTCTTGTAATTCTCGGGTCGGGGGCAGCAGGTTCTGATCGTCGGTGTCGCGGCTTGCCAACCGGCCTTAGTCGTGAAACCAACCCGACGGCGTCCGCTCCAAAAATGTCTCACAACAGCAGTAGATTGGTTCGCGTGAATCGTGGCGGACTCCATGGATTGCCGTCAGGACTATGTCTCGCCCGTATTGATTCCTATTAGGAATCGCCTATGAGAGAGAGAATCGCCCGACTCATCATCGGAATCGCTCGTTGCCGCTCATGCTTCGTTGTCGGTTCACTCGCTAGCTCCGGTTTCTTCATTTTTTTTCCTCTTTTCGTTTTGTTTTTTGGTTTTTTTTGTTTTTCTTCCGTTTCCATGGTTATCTTTTTTCCTTGGAACCTTTGTTTTCATTGTTTTTTTACTGGTTTTCTTTGTTATACTTTTGGTTCTCTTTCGTTTCTTTCTTCGTTTTCTTTATCTTTCTTTATCGGTTTTGATCGGGGGTTTTCAATACATGTACACATTTTTAGTACACAATATATATTTTAGCGCATACATGAAATATATTTTAATACACTCTGGATATTTTTAGATACATGTCATAGAATTGTTTTCTAATACATATTTTAAACACTTTTTCGTATACATGGCAAAAAACCAAATACATGATGTACATTTTAAAATGGCAATGAACATTTTCTTAACATCATGAACATTTTGTTTACATCGTATAAACACTTTTTCAAAATTTCAATGATTTTTTGTAAACATGCGAATATTTCATGAAAATGTCATGATACATTTTGATTGGAAAATAAAATTTCTTTGACCTATGTGTACAGTTTTTTCTTTCTTTTTTACAAAATTAGTGAATATATGAAAATTGCTGAAATTTTTTCTCAAATCCATGAACTTTTTTTCAAAATCTGATGACCTTTTCAAATTTCATGGAATTTTTCTCAAATCGACATGCTTTTTTCAAATTTGATGAAGTTTTTTAAAAATCAATGAAAATTTTCCAAATTTGATGAACATTTCAATAATCTTTTGAGTTTTTTCCACTTTTAAACATTTTCAAAATTGATGAACTTTTTCAACCAGTTTTTCCAAAACTGATTTTCTTTTTTCAAATTTGATGGACTTTTCTTCAAAATCATGATTTTTTTCTAAATTCATGAACTTTTTTAAATCTATGAATGTTTCCAAAATTCGCCACCTTTTCTCAGTTCATTCGAACCTTATTCAAATTCATGGGTTTTTCCTTTTTTTTTGAATTATTTGTATAACTTATGTTTTTCTTTTTGAAATAATTTATACTGGTAAAATAACACGTTTTTCCTGTTAGTAAAGTCAGCTTGGTCTAGTGGTTGTCCTACCACGCCGTCAAGATTGGCATTCCTCGTTTGATTCCCAATTCTGCCATCCAACTATCGGAATTGCTTTTTCCATTTGACGGATTTGTGTTACCTGACTGGCCCACTACGCATCGCGTGCGAGCTCCAACAGTGCGCTGGGCGCTTAAAGCGCCCAATGGGATCTCCCATAGCTACACCTATTGATTGCTCGGCCATTGCAACCGGAATTTCCTATTGGACGCTCGTTGCGTCAAACAGTCGACCAAACGCACAGAGCCCAACGATCGAGCGCTACCCTTGGGCCGGCCCATTTAACGTGTTCCAGTGTTTCCGGTTTTGGGAACCTTCTAGAGTTTCCCAGCCGGTTTTCTCTTGTTTTGGGAACCTTCTAGATGGTTCCCTAAACAGGTTTTTTTTCTTTTCTGTTTATTTTTCTAATTTCTTCTTCTTCTTTTTTTCGTTTTAGTTTTCTTGTTATTTTTTCAACGTTATTTTATCTTTTTAAACTAAGTACATATTCAGATTTGTTCTTAATTTTCGAAAAATGTTCTTGCTTTTAAAAAATGTTCATTTTGAATTTTCGAATTTTTGAATGTTTTTTTGAATATTTTCATATTCAGAACATTTTCTTTTCTTTTCTTTTCTTTTTGTTTTCTTTCTTTTTCCTTTTCAAGTTAATTTCTCTTTTCAACACATTTTCTTTCTTTAGTTTTTATTTTCATACGTGTTCTTATCTTCTTTTAAAAAATATGTTCACAAATTCAAAATATGTTCCCATTTTACAAAATTTGTTCACAAATTCAAAAATGTTCCCATTTTACAATTTTTTCACAAATTCAAAAATGTTTCTGCTTTCAAATTTTTATTCCGTATTTTTAGAAAATGTTCCTGTTTTTTCAAAATTTGTTCGAATTATTTTTTTCATTATTTGTGAAATTTGAAAGTAATGGCATGGATTTCAAAAATTCCTATTGTCAAAATTGATCACAAATTTCAAAAATGTTCTTTTTTTTCAAATTTTTGTTCATGTATTAAAAATGTTCACATTTAAAATTTGTTTGGGATTTTCAAAATTGTTCTCCATTTTACAATTTGTTTGTTATTTTACAAATTGTTCTCCGTTTCAAAATTTGTTTGGATTTTTAGAAAAGCACGAATGATTTCTTTGGATTTTTCAAAATAGTTCTCTGTTTAAAATTTTGTTCTCAAGATTCAAAAAATGTTCCTGCTTTTGCAAAACTGTTCTTGCTTCCAAATTTGATCGGGAATTTTGAAAATTGTTCTTCGTTTCAAAATTTGTTCTCAAGATTCAAAAAATGTTCGTTTCAAATTTTTTTCTGTTTGCTTTTTGTTTGTTCTTTTTCCTGTTTTTTTCTTTTTCTTTCTTCGTTTTTCTGTTTCTTTATTTCATTTTTCAATTCCTTTTTCTTCTCTTTTTGTCTTCTTTTTGTTCACATATCAAATTATGTTTGGGAGTTTCAAAAAATCTTCCCATTTCAAATTCGCGCTTCCAAATTTGTTCTCCATTTCAAAATTTGTTTTCAACATTCAAAAATTGTCCGCGCTTAAAAAAATTGTTCTCCATTTCAAAATTTGTTCTCAACATTCAAAAATTGTTCGTGCTTCCAAATTTGTTCTCCATTTCAAAATTTGTTCTCAAGATTCAAAAATTGTTCGTGCTTTCAAAAATTGTTTGAGCTTCCAAATTTGTTCTACATATCAAAATTTGTTCTCAACATTCAAAAATTGTTCGTGCTTTAAAAAATTGTTCGTGCTTCTAAATTTGTTCTCTGTTTAAAAATTTGTTCTTAAGAGTTAGAAAATGTTTGTGGTTTAAAGAAATGTCACAAATTCCAACAATATTTGGGAAACTCAAAAGTTGTTTGTGTTTCCAAATTTTGTTTTGAAATTTGAAAAATTGTTCCTGTTCAGTTTTTTGGGTAGTTTAGAAAATGTTTCGCTCCAAAAGATATGTTCATGGCTCCAAAATTCATTTGTGTGTTGAAAAATGTTTGAGTTTTCTCAAAATGTTCAGAACTTTCAAAATTGTTCGCATTTTAGAAAAAGTTCCAGATTTCAAAATTTGTTCACCGTTTCTTCCTGTTTATGAAATATGTTTGGAATTACGAAATTTTTTCACGTTTTTTAATTTGTTTGTGTTTTCAGAAAGAATGACAATCTCAAAACTGTTCATTATTTCAAAGAAATATAAGAAAATCATAAATGTTTCAAATCTGCCGCTGCTTTCTGTTCATTAGAGTTCGCTATACAAATTTTATAGCATTTCTTTTTCTTGGAATGTTTCTGTTCAAATTTATCAGAACTTTTCAAATAATGACCGCATTTCAAAATGTTCTCGTTTCCAAATTTTTGGTCACCTATTCAAAATTTGTTCATGTTTCAATTTTGTTGGGATTTTTGAATTGTTCTCCATTTCAAAATTTGTTCTAACAATTCCAAATAAATTCGTGATTTAAAAAATTGTTCCTCCTTTAAAATTTCGCTCATAAATTCAAAAAATGTTCATGTTTATGAAAAAGCTCAGAATATTAAAAACTGTCCCTGTTTTCAAATGATGTTCGTGTTTCCAAAAAATGTTCGGGAATTGCAAAATATGTTTGAGAATTACGAGAAATGTTCAGCAATTCAAAACAGTTCCCATTATCAAATTTTGTTCTCAAATTCAATATATATTCTAGTTTTTGAAAATATTCTGGAATTAAAAAAATGTTTGCACTGTTCAAAAATTGTTCCCAGTATTAAATTTTTGTTTCTCAAATTTCAATAAATGTTTGGGTTTTCATCAAATATCCTGGAATTTCGAAATGTTTTCTGTTGAAACATGTTCACGTTTCTATTTTATTTTTTCAAAATTTGAAAAAAATTCGAGTTGTTCAAGAAATTATTAGATTTTCAAACATTGTTTGTTTTTACAAAGAATCAGAATTTCCAGATAAAGTTCCAAAAAATTCAAAACAGCTGTCCGAGTAGTTCTTATGCATGTACGCTCCCATTTGTACACTAACGTTTGTTGGTTCGACTGGTTAGCTGCTCAGGGTCTGTGCGTGCGTCGGCTGGCTGTTCGACGCAAAATGCGTCGAATAGGAGTTCCCATTGCAACCAGTTAAACATAGTTGGGCTGAACCCACGGTCGAAACCCCCTAACGATCTAACTGTAGCGCAGCCCGTGGATCCTATTCACCGTGTGGGATTGCGGCCAAATGTGCACCCCTGCGTGCTTTAATGGACCTACCCGTTAGTCTGCTTCTGTGTTTTCTCTGTCGCCTTTTTCCTTATTTTTCTTTATATTTTTCATTTTTTCTCCTTTTCCTTTTTATATAATATATTGTACACAAACTGTTTTTATATCAGACAAAAAAAATCAAATTCATGAATTTTATAAATATTAATATTTTTAAAATTCAAAAATAAAATAAAATTGATAACAAATGTCATATTCCTGACTAAGTTTCAAACTCGTAACATTTATAAAACTTATGAACATTTTTCTTGAAAGCACGACAATTTTAAAATTTATGAACAGTTTTCAACCTCACAAAATTCTTTTAAAAGACGTGTACATTTTATGAAATTTCTATATTTTGCTAAGCATTGGTGAACATTTTCCGAAAATGACAAACATTTTTTAATCGTAAATAATTTTATGAAATCTCGAATATTTTCGAATTTTCTTAACTTCTTTTGAAATCTGATAATTTTCAAAATTCATGAACACTTTTTGAATGGACTAAAAGTTTCTAAAAGTATTCTAAAATAAATGAAAAATAAATACGTGAGCATTTTTTTAGTTTCATGAATATTTTTTAAAATTCGGAACATTTTTCAAATTAATGAAAATTTTGTTAAATATGTTACTTATTTTGAAATTACCCAAAAAACAAATTTGAGAACTATTTTCTGAAATCCCAAAAAATATAAAGCGAAAAAACAAAGTAGAAAAGGAAAAAATGGAAAAAAAGTAGATGGAGAAAAACTCGGTGCGCCACCCAGAAATGGTCTGGCCTAAAGCGCGTGCAGTGTGTGTGCGTTTGCTGCGCCCGCACCGCCATACCCTTGAAATAGGGCCCAACGCTGCCATGGTATGAAAAAAGGCTTGTAATTTGTGAAGTATATTGGGCCTTCTTTCTTCCAATTGCAACTCATGCAGCATTTTTTATGGGAACAACTGATAAATGGGTTCGTTAAAAAACTAACAAAAAGTTATCTTGGGCCTTTGGGGATTGCAAGCGCCAAGCGGGTAATGTGGGGAGCCCCAGTGCACCACGTGGTGCACCCCAACGATACCATGTGTTGTGTTGGGTGCAACCGTCGGAGTACTATTTTTTTAATTTTCTGCACCTTTTTGTGTGTTCTTCCAAGGTTTTAGATTTTGCTTAGTTTTCTCTAGGTTTCCTCGAGAGAATTATCGGTTATTATTTTTGGTTCTTCTCATCTGAAGCAGAGTGTGTCAAAAAGCACTGGTGTGCTTCACGGTGAAGCACATTTGTGCTTCCGCGTGAATCGTAGTTATGCTTCCCAAAAATGAAAGAGCGCCGCTCTGTTTTCTGAAAAAGAAAAAAGTACAGCCCTGCTTCTGTGTGAAGCACACTTGTCATTCTCGAAAATTGAAAGGCACAGGTGTTCTTACAAAAAAGGGAGAAGCAGAATTGTGCTTCCCGAGTTCCATCCTTTTTTCTAGTCTTCGTTTTTATGTTTCTAGTTGTATCCCTTGTTTTTGTGTGGATGCGCTGGGGTGGGGTGGCCAAACCTATCAACATGGGATTTAATTATGAAGATCTCAACACGAGAAAACCCAACAGTGAAAATGATTTCTGATTTGGACACATGGTTCAAGAGATAAAATATTTTGAAAAATGAATTTACGAAAAAGGCACAAAATTGTTAGATTGAGAAAAGTATCACACATCCAATGCGCCATTTGTCGCCACCATAGAAGATGAAAGTGACCTTTGCAACGGGTACCACTTAACTATTTTTTTTTCCGATATGAATGCAACCGCCAGGGTTATATCTCCCTTACTGCGAGATATACCTTGGCCTCGCTTCTGGTAACCAAGGTCATGGGCCGGCCCATTACAATAGATCGTATTTATGTTTCAAGTTTTCTGTTGTATTCTTTCCTTTTACCTTTTTCTGATATCTTCATCGGATTTCGCAGTTTTTCTTTGGTTTCTCTGTTTTTCCTTTGTTTCTTAACCAACTTCTTCCGTTTTTTGATCTTTCTTCACCCGCTCTTTTTGTTTTTCTTTCTTTTTCTTTTGCGAGACAGCTCTACTTTTCCACAATGTACATTTTCATTTTATACATGGAACTTTTTTTCATATACGATGACCATATTTTAAATACGCGATGTACATTTTTTAAATAAAGATTTTCAAAAATTTCAAACCATGTTCAACATTTTAAAAATACACGTTGAGCATTTTATTTATTAGCGATAAAAAGTTTTCTAAGTCTATATCGTACACATTGTACATTTTCATAAATACATGGGAGGCTGGAACATTTTTAGTACAAGTTTAACATTTCTCAGATACATGATTAACATCTTTTCAAATACATGTTCCTGATGTCTATGTTTTTCATACACATTATACATTTTGGTATACATCTAAAACATATTTTGGTACACATTTAACCCTTTTCAATACATGATTGTCATTTTTTCAAACACATGTTTTTAAACGTTTTCTGAAATAAATTTTAAGCATTTTGCAAACACATGGTGAAATATTTTTATTATATTAAACATTTTTTTAAACTATGACAACATTTTCTTAGATTGTATAAAAGTTTTCAAGAAATGTCGTGAACATACTTTTGGAACGAGTGAACATTTTAAAAATGCAATGTATATTTTGAGTGGAACAAAACATTTTTTCAATTATACAAGCATTTTTACATTTTTAAAAGTTGCCGCATACATTTTTAAAACAGGTTAACATTTTTTAAATGTCCCAACTATTTTTTCATTGATATCAATATTTTTTGATTTAAGCTAACATTTTATTAATTTCATGGTTTTTTTAGTTAATTTAATGCATTGGTAATATGTATTTACAGGTTTTTTTAAAATAAGAACAACAGAAAAAAAAACATGCAATTATCTGGAAGCTACCTGGGCCTGCCCATTTATAGTGACGCGTGACACGTGCAGACACTCAGTCTCGCAATAAGCGGGACATAGATGGAGGTACATGAGTGAATTATTTGGCGCTCGCTTTGTGCACGATAATAAAGCACCGTCAAAGTCTGTTGAGACGACTGCATATGAGTTATGGTATGGGAACAAACGCAACCATGTCTAATATTTTTTCAAGTACACGAGTGAACCATTCGGCGCTCGTTTTGTGCACATTTTTTTCGTACAAGTTTAATATTTTTCTTATACATGATTAACATTATTTTGAATACATGTTTCTGATGTCTATGTTTTCTAAAGTCTATATTTCTCGTACACATTGTACATTTTTTCAAATAGATGTTGGTCGCATCTCAAGATCTGGGGTTGTGAAGCATATGTAAAACGTTTACATCCAAACAAACTCGCCCCTAAAGCAGACAAATGTTACTTCGTAGGTTATCCAAAAGAAACAGACATGGAGTATTCGATCCCGAGCTCATATGCTCCCTCATGAACAGTAAAATAGAAAAAAAATCAAAAAAATCTGAATCTTTTTGTGATGAACATTGATAAATTTTCTAACTGCATGAAAATTTTCAAGTTGAAATGACATTCGTGGAGGGTTGGGCAAAAAAATAAAATCGATGGTCCAAAAAGACTATTGTTGGAAGCATTTTGGAGCACCGTATTTGTTATTTTTGCCCAGACCTCCACGAATGTCCTTTCGACCTAAAATTTTGCATGCAGTTAGAACATTCATCAGTGTTCATCACCAAAAAAAAAATCAGATTTTTATTTTTTTTACTATTTTTTTGATTTTACTGTTCATGCGGGAGCATATGAGCTCGGGATCAAAAGAGCACTTTCGAAAAGAAACACTCAGCTATTATTTCTACCACCCATCGGAGAACAGAGTGTTTGTTCTTAAGAATTGAGTCTTTCTCGAGAAAGAGTTTATCGCTAAAGAAGTTAGTGGGAGAATAGTGCAACCTGATTAGATTAGTAAATCTTCGACCAGTTGATAGGCCTAAGGAACTAGAAGTAATTTCACGAATTATCCCTACAACCAAAGTCGGGAGTTGCCGCATTTGATGTGGAAACTTCAGTTAAGTCTATAGTTGAACCGCACAGGTTAGGTAGGGCTAGAGAGAGACCTGAATGTTTCATAGCAAAATATTAATCCTTGATGCTGATAAATTTGCGCACTACAAGGAAGCGTTGGCGCTGCCTAGCTCACCAGAATGGCTTGGAGCCAAGAAATTCGAAATGGAATCCATGTACAAAAACCAAGTTTGAAACTTGGTAGAGCCTTCAGAGGGGGTCAAACCGATCTATACAAAGGGTATGAACTTTGGATCCTTTGGTTACTCCAGATGAAACTGGTCGGTGGCTCCGAACGATGTTGGCCAAGCACTTTGCGTACTTCGGTGACAACGAGTGAATTCAATCAAAAACTCTGGTTGAATTACATACGGTTACAAAAGGTTGGCAAGAGCTCATCAGTGAGGCTGGCCGGTCGACTCAGTGAGACCGTGCAGCTAAGGTTTAGGACAACGACTATATCATAATGGCTCGGTGACTCTGATGTGTATTGGTTCGATGATCCTGGCATAACTCTAGGGTTTGGTGTAGTGGGAGCTTGTGGAGTTGTCTGAGGCTTTTGTAGTTTGATCTTTAAGCACTTGAGCAAATAACTCATCTTCTCAACCTCATCCCCCTTTGATATTATTGTCATACATATGGACTCAATGTGATCTTTGATCACTTAAATGTAAAATTAAGAGTCTTGAGGCTTGATCCAACACTTGTCCTTAGCTCCAAATGGGTCCACCTTCACTTCCCAAGTTGTACGTAAAAATGAACTTTCCTGAAACATACTCAAGGACATCATTAGTTCAAGGATGTATGAGTTGACATGAATTACCAAAACCACCAAGGGATTGGATGTGCTTTCAAAAGGCGAAGAAGGTTGCCCGGAGGGAGTGGAAAATGAATCAGCATGAGCGATAAGCTGCGGCAAAGGTAGTGGCAGACAAGGAGGTGGTCAATGTCGACATGGACGCATCTGCTCTAGTCACGACTAACTCTGTGTTTGCACCACTGCCACGAAGGAAGGTGCCATCAGCCCCGTACGCGGCCGAGTCCATTCGGTCGGACGATTCTTTGGGGATTTCGGGTGCCTTGAGGCAACTGGAAGTGCTGGAGATGGTGCACGACTTGATGCAACTCCAACGGGCGCGGGCAGCTCTCGGAACCGCCCGCTCCGGATTTACTTATGCCTCGTTCGACAAAATGGTTGAGCAGGAAACGGTACAATTTTTCCTCTCTTTTGTTGATTCATATGTATGTTCCATATGTCAATTAATCAATTTAGGGATGCATATTCCATTGATTCAATTTAGGTATGCATGTGCCATCGATTGTTTTAGGTATGCATGTGCCATCGATTGTTTTGTTTCATAGATCATTAGCTAGTGATCATGACTATTTTAGGAGGCTATCATGACGGACATGATCAATGACAGTCAAGAGCCTATGCATTATGACTTGGGGTATATCAAGTCCCTACATATGATTTTGGGCAAACATCGGTTACTCGTAACCAAAAAATAATAAGATACCCAAGGCAAGAGGTCCAACATTCTCAAGCAAGGAGGATGTTTTGTTGTGTGAAGGTTGGTTGGGCACAAGCACCAACCTTATATGTGGAAGCAGGCAAAAGGGCAACAAGTATTGGCAAAAGATCCACAAGCATTACCATGTACACAAGGAATATGTGGCGCCAAACCTTGTCCATGGCATTGATAACCCACAAGTATAGGGGGTCAAATGTAGCCTCTTTCGATAAGTAAGAGTGTCGAACCCAACGAGGAGCTAAAGGTAGAACAAATATTCCCTCAAGTTCTATCGACCACCGATACAACTCTACGCACACTTGATGTTCGCTTTACCGGAAACAAGTATGAAACTAGGAGTACTTTGTAGCTGTTTTTGGATAGGTTTGCAAGAATATAAAGAGCACGTAAATAAAAAGTAGGGGCTGTTTAGATAAAGAAGCAATAAAGTTAATATAGCGAGTGTGGAAAAGTGGTGGTAGGAGTTGTGAAATTGTCCCTAAGCAATTGACTACTTTACTAGACCGATAGCAAGTTTTATGTGGGAGAGGCCACTGCTAGGATGTCATCCCTGACTTGGAATTCTATGCACTTATGATTGGAACTATTAGCAAGCATCCGCAACTACTAACGTTCATTAAGGTAAAACCCAACCATAGCATTAAGTTATATTGGTCCCCCTTCAATCCTGTATGCATCAATTTCTATGCTAGGTTGAAGCTTATGTCACTCTTGCCCTCCAATACATAGTCCTATCAACATACAACTAACCCTATGGTGTGATCCACGCGCGCGCTCATATGATGGGCACCAAAGGACAGGAACATAACCACAAGAAAATTAAATCAATCATTGCAATTCATCAACCACCGATAGGACAACGAAAATATACTCAGACATCATAGGATGGCAACACATCATTGGATAATAATATGAAGCATAAAGCACCATGTTCAAGTAGAGGGTACAGCGGGTTGCGGGAGAGTGGACCTCTGAAGATAGAATGGGGAAGGTGATGGGGATGTTGGTGAAGATGGCGGAGGTGTTGGTGTAGATCGCGGTGATGATGATGACCCCCGGTGGCACTCCGGCGCCACCGAAAGCGAGGGGGAGAGAGCCCCCCTCCTTCTTCTTCCTTGACCTTCTCCCTAGATGGGAGAAGGGTTTCCCCTCTGGTCCATGGTCTCCATGGCATGGTTGGGGCGAGAGCCCCTCCGAGATTGGATATGTCTCTCTATCTCTCTCTGTTTCTACGATCTTTTCTTCTGCCCTTTCACCGTTTCGTATATATATGGAGATCCGTAACTCCGATTGATTGAAACATTCGCCCAGATTTTTCTCCAAAAATTAGCTTTCTTGCCGCCAAAGTAGAGCAGCAACTGCCTTATGGGGGGCCCATGAGGGTCAGGGGCGCGCCCAGGGGGGTGGGGCGCCCCCCTGCCTCGTGCCCCCCTCGGGCACCGTCTCGCGTTGATTCTTCCTCCCATATTTTCCAAATATTCCAAAAATATTCTCCGTCCGTTTTTATCCCATTTGGATTCCGTTTGATATGGGGTTTCTGCGAAACATAAAACATGCAACAAACAGGAACTGGCACTGGGCACTGGATCAATATGTTAGTCCTAAAAATAGTATAAAAAGTTGCCAAAAATATATGTAAGTTGTATAATATTGGCATGGAACAATAAAAAATTATAGATACGACGGAGACGTATCAGCATCCCCAAGCTTAATTCCTGCTCGTCCTCGAGTAGGTAAATGATAAAAAAAGATAATTTTTGATGTGGAATGCTACCTAGCATAATCTTGATCATGTATCTAATCATGGCATGAATATTAAGACACGAGTGATTCAAAGAAATATTCTATCATTTGACATTAAATCATATAGTCTGGCTATGCTCCATCTTCACCACACAAAATATTCACATCATGCGCAACCCCGATGACAAGCCGAGCAATTGGTTCATACTTTTTAACGCGCTTCAGCCTTTTCAACCCTCACGCAATACATGAGCGTGAGACATGGACATAACACTATAGGTGGAATAGAATATGATGATGGGGGTTATGTGGAGAAGACAAAAAAGGAGAAAGTCTCACATCGACGCGGCTAATCAACGGGCTATGGAGATGCCCATCAATTGATGTCAACGTGAGGAGTAGGGATTGCCATGCAACGGATGCACTAGAGCTATAAGTGTATGAAAGCTCAAACTGGAAACTAGGTGGGTGTGCATCCAACTTGCTTGCTCATGAAGACCTACGGCATTTGAGGAAGCCCATCGTTGGAATATACAAGCCAAGTTCTATAATGAAAATTCCCACTAGTATATGAAAGTGATAACTCAAGAGACTCTCTATATGAAGAACATGGTGCTACTCTGAAGCACAAGTGTGGTAAAAGGATAGTAACATTGCCCCTTTTTCTTCTTCTTCTTTTTTGCGGGCTTCTTTGGCCCCTTTTTTTATTTAGGCTTCTTTGGCCTCTCTTTTTTTTCTTTTTTTTGGATGGGGTAATGCTCTAATAATGATGATCATCACATTTTTATTTACTTACAACTCAATATTACAACTCGATACTAGAACAAAGATATGACTCTGTTGAATGCCTCCGGTGGTGTACCGGGATGTGCAATGATCTAACATAGCAATGACATCAAAAAATGGACAAGCCATGAAAACATCATGCTAGCTATCTTACGATCATGCAAAGCAATATGACAATAAATGCTCAAGTCATATATATGATGATGATGGAAGTTGCATGGCAATATATCTCGGAATGGCTATGGAAATGCCATGATAGGTAGGTATGATGGCTGTTTTGAGGAAGATATAATGAGGCTTATGTGTGACAGAGTGTATCATATCACGGGGTTTGGATGCACCGGCGAAGTTTGCACCAACTCTCGGGTGAGAAAGGGCAACGCACGGTACCGAAGAGGCTAGCAATGATGGAAGGGTGAGAGTGCGTATAATCCATGGACTCAACATTAGTCATAAAGAACTCATATACTTATTTCAAAAGTTTATTAGCCCTCGAAGCAAAGTACTACTACGCATGCCCCTAGGGGGATAGATTGGTAGGAAAAGACCATCGCTCATCCCCGACCGCCACTCATAAGGAAGACAATCAATAAATACCTCATGCTCTGACTTCGTTACATAACGGTTCACCACACGTGCATGCTACGGGAATCACAAACCTCAACACAAGAATTTCTACTAATCCACAACTACCCACTAGCATGACTCTAATATCACCATCTTTATATCACAAAACTATTGCAAGGAATCAAACACATCATATTCAGTGATCTACAAGTTTTATGTAGGATTTTATGACTAACCATGTGAATGACCAGTTCCTGTCATCTCTCTATATAGATATAAGTGAAGCAAGAGAGTTTAATTATTTCTACAAAATATATGCCCACGCTCTAACAAATATAAGTGAAGAAAAAGAGCATTCTACAAATGGCGGTTTTCTATGTAAAGAGAAACAGGCAATCCAAACTTCAAATGATATAAGTGAAGCACATGAAGCATTCTATAAAGCCATACTCAAAGAATATAAGTGAAGTGCAATGAGCATTCTATAAACCAACCAAGGACTATCTCATACTAGCATGGTGCATAAAATAAAAAGGGAAAAACTAAATGCAAAATACGCTCCAAGATTTGCACATATCACATGAACGAAACGAATCCGAAAACATACCGATGCTTGTTGAAGAAAGATGGGATGCCTTCCGGGGCATCCCCAAGCTTAGACGCTTGAGTCTCCTTGAATATTTACTTGGGGTGCCTTGGGCATCCCCAAGCTTGAGCTCTTTCCTCTCTTCTTTCTTCTCACATCGAGACCTCCTCGATCCTCGAACACTTCATCCACACAAAACTTCAACAGAAAACTCTGTAAGATCCGTTAGTATAATAAAGCAAATCACTACTCTAGGTACTGTTGCAAACCAATTCATATTTTGTTTTTTCATTGTAGCTACTGTAATATAACTTTTCCATGGCTTAATCCACTGATATAAATTGATAGTTTCATCAAAACAAGCAAACTATGCATCAAAAACAGAATCTGTCTAAAACAGAACAGTCTGTAATAATCTGAACATTCACCATACTTCTAGTACTTGAACAATTCTGCCAAAATTAGGAAAAATAAAAAATTTGTATAGAAAGACAGAGCAAAAAGAATCAGAACCGTTTGACGTTCTATCAAAAAGTGTAAAATCGCGCACTACAGCCAAAGTTTCTGTCCTGCACCGCACAAACCAACAAGCATTGTAAACATCCTAAAGGCAAACCTTGTCACATTATTTTTATAATACAATGGAATTGTACAAGGGGATAATTAGTTTTGTTGAAAAGTTTCTGTAATTAAGATTCACAAAGTTTCCATGGGCATGAACAAAGTTCAAGGACGTCCCCCACTTTCACATGCTCGTCTATCTCACTTTCACTTTTCTTTTTGAAAAAGTTTTGGGTTCCCCTCTTTATTTTTTTGTTTTTAAACTTTATGAAAGAATTCAACAGAAATAAATGACTCTCTAAAACTTCCGAGTTGTCTCCCTGGCTGCGCTTTCTTTAAAGCCATTAAGCTAGGCATAGGCATATAGTGCTCAAGTAATGGATCCACCGGATCCCAAGGTATATCAAAGCCAATTTTAATTAGCAATGATTTGACATTTAGTAGTGAGAACAAAGTGTATATGTATATATATATATATATATATATATATATATATATATATATATATATATATATATATATATATATATATATATCATGTAACAACGAAGTCTAACTCTCTTCCTATGCATCGGCATGTCATAAAAGAACAATTCATGCACACAAAGTAAAGGCCAATGCATAGTATAAACAGTTTCTTGCAATTTTATCATGTTGGAAACATAGAGAGGCGGAGATATAGTTCCTCTCTCATAATAATTGCAAGTAGGAGCAGCAAGCACATGCATATTATACTCATCAAAATCATCATGTTCAACGGTAAAAGGCAACCCATCAATATAATCCTTAATAAGAGCAAACTTTTCCAATATAGTGTAGTTTGGAGAATTCAAAAAGATAATAGGACTATCATGCGTGGGTGCAATAGCAACAATTTCATGTTTAACATATGGAACTATAGCAAGTTCATCTCCATAAGCATAATTCATATTGGCATCTTGGCCACAAGCATAGCAAGCATCATCAAAAATGGGTATTTCAAGAGAATCAAAGGGATCATAACAATCATCCTTCGGTAAGCACGAAGGGAAATTAAACAATGTATGAGTTGAAGAGTTACTCTCATTAGAAGGTGGGCACGGGTAGCTAATCTGCTCTTCCCCCTTTTGTTCTTTTCTCTCCTCATCATTTTTTTCATCCAATGAGCTCACACTTTCATCAATTTATTCTTCCATAGATTCCTACAAAATATTAATCTCGTCTTGGACAGCGGAGACTTTCTCAATAAAAGCATCAATATCAGAATTATATTCATAATTCTCATAGCAATATTTCAATATAGCAAACTTTTCAGGCCTATAAACATCATCATCAAAAGCTTCATACTTTTCAAACAAAGATTCAATTTCATAAGCACCCATAAAGCAACAAATTCTTCAATTTGTTCAACATCATAGTAATCATATATACCATTAGCATAAGAAACTAAGGTTTCATTATCATTAAATTTGCATGAAAAGGGAAGGTGTGGAGCCTTCATCCTAGAGCAACAAGTATAATCATAACTCAAGCATACTCGCCGAGCATACCACTTCAACAATAAATTTGATCCCATAATAGTTTCCCTTTTTGAGTCAAGTGATAATCCCTAAAGTATTCACGTTGATCCAACGTGTCTCCCATTACAAAGTTGAATGGGGTTTTCTCAGGATTATCAAAGTAGTACATAATATCTTTCACATAATGATCATCGAGGGTTTTAGGAGGTTCCCCATCTCCATGAGTAGCAAGTGAACCTATTTTTTTGGTATTTCGTGTTCCATATCCATAACTAAAGATAGAGAACAACTAAGAACAGCAAATAATAATTACTTAGTGATAAAGCAAACAAGCACACACGAGAATATTCACCCCACGCTATTGCTCCCCAGCAACGGCGCCAGAAAAAGGTCTTGATAACCCACAGGTACAGGGGATCAATTGTAGCCTCTGTGACGCCCCCGACTCGACCGTACACTAATCATACACACAAACGTGTACGATCAAGATCAGGGACTCACGGGAAGATATCACAACACAACTCTAGATACAAATCAAGATAATACAAGCTTCATATTACAAGCCATGGGCCTCAAGGGCTCGAATACAAGCTCGATACACAAGAGTCAGCGGAAGCAACAATATCTGAGTACAGACATTAGTTAAACAAGGATGCCTTAAGAAGGCTAGCACAAAAGCAACAACGATCGAAGAGGCAAGGCCTCCTGCCTGGGACCTCCTAACTACTCCTGATCGTCGGCGGGCTCCACGTAGTAGTATGTCAGGACCGGATTTTCGGGATATCAATTTCCCAGAAAATGGTCCTTGAGCTCACCAGCCCCAGGATTATCAAATAATGATGAGGCACCAACTTGATACTGAAATTCCAAGCAAAATACATAATATGTAGTACAAGACCATTCTGGCCTATGAGTACATCACAAGGTTTCTAGTGGCTGCTGGCGGAAGCGGTTTGTGGTTCATCAGTGTCTATGGGACTCCATTTCCCACAGGAACAGCTGACCTGGATAACTCCTATCTTCGCGCGGCTGTTATCACCATTGCGTAGGTTCCGGGGCTGTCATCGCAACACTCCTCTCCATATAAGAAATCTGGCCAAGACAATAGCCAGGGACAAGCCAGTGAGTACTTTGAATGTACTCGCAAACATTATGAACATAGGTATAATATAACAAACGATAATCATGCTCTGAAATATTCTATGATCACAACGCCAGTCACAAAATAAAAATCCATGATGCACACAAGTAGGTTATTCATATACAACATGAATATGCAATAAGGGAGTAGAAATAGAATGCACCAATCGGGTGTCTGAAGTGAAGCCTCGAAAGGATAATGATATAAAGCAAATAACAAGCATGCCACAGTCGGGCGTCTGTGCGAAACCACATAAAGGGCTTATAAGAGAATAATCATAGTGAATATCCAGGAGGTAGAACCGTCCCAGGGATACTCAATAATTCAAATAATGTAAATGTTTAGTCCATAATAATAATAATCATAATCATCATGAGTCACAAGTCATGATCCATGTTCTGGTTTAGCAATTTTTTTTCCTCCGAAGACCGACACTTGACCCATCCCAGACTGTAGTCCTTAACCATGGACACGGCTATTCGAATAGATATAATCTCTGTAGAGGGTGTACTCTTTACCCACGAGTAATGGATTCCTTTAGTCCATCGGGACTAATTCCGCCTACGGTCTTTTAATTGAAAACACACCGACTCAAGACACACCGGCTTAACTTACGGTGTGCGAATCACCCACGACACCCATTGCTTAAACTCTAAGTGGGAGGCTACAACCTCGACTAGCATGGGATCACAAAATTTATAACGCCAAAACTAGGGGAGCTACCCCTCGGCTCCAACCGAGACACCCATGCCCCGGACCGGTGGCATGCCTACATCGCCTACAACCAAGCATCTTCCACCATGGCCTCTGTATACGGTGTGTGCCAAGAAAGGGGTTGACAACTTATCGAACTGTACCCTACCGGTGGCAGGGACAAGTGGTAGAACGAAACAAGTATGGGGTTATCGAACAAGACTCGATCTATGGTCGACTCAGAGGTTAAAGCATTACCGCATGATAAGCATAAGAAATATATTTCACACCAATCAGACAAAATCACCACTCATCATACCTCACCATGCCTTACCGGACATAACCGTCTCGACGAAGAACTAGAGACAAGCTCGTGTCTACCCAAGACAGAGACTTTCCCGGATTCCTTCAGGTAGGCATGAAAGGCATACGAGGGTGGTTACTATCAGAAGCATATCAAAATCCCAACAGCAAGGAATCATCATTATGCACTCATGAATATGATCATAACACCACATAAAATACCGAATACTTCGCGTCTAGGTGTTGTCGTATTTGCATCAAATGACATACAACAAATATTATGCCGGGGTTCAGAATGCTTGCCTTTAAGAGTATGTAAGTGGGGTGCTCTTTTTGAAAGTTGCCTTCTTCTTCAAAATCCTATTTTACGAAAATTTGAATTAACACATAGTTCCAAAACAGTATAAAAAGTTGTTTGGAAAATTCTCAAATAAATATGAAAATAAACAAGACAAAATTTGAGAAACAACAGAAAAAGAATCAAATCAATTGGACTTATATTTAAAGGTTACAGCCAGTCAAAGTTTAGTCAAAAATCTGTTTTTAATAAAAATCAGAAAAAGAAAACGGTTCGGGGAGTAATACGTTTTCGAACAGGAGGAAACGTACTCTGGGTTTTACGCTTCCACTAAAGCCAGCGCGGGTCGTCGCTGGGTCACTGACAGTGGGTCCTTCGGGCCCGCGCCTTCTTTCTCCTCTGGCCGAGCAGAGGCGGAGCTTCGGCGATTGCCGCCGACGAACAGCGGCTCCCCACGGGATTCCGAGGGCAGGGATGGATCCGCCAGTCCAGGGCGGTCCTCCCAGTGGTCGAGAGGGTCATGGGGACAAAGGGGGTCGCCGGTGGCGAGCTCCGCGGCGGACGGTGGCTTATGGTGGATCGGGGTCTCGAGCTACGGTGGCTCCCGATCGGGTTTGAGAGATGGGGTGGCTCCGCAAGGTCAAGGGGAGTCGGACGGTGGCGATGGAAGGGCTGGGAAGGCTCTGCTCACGACTTACGGTACCGGAGTTTGGCGGTGGCCGAACTGACCGGAGACGGGGAAGACGGCATCCCTTCGTCGATTACTGGCTATGGGAGCTCTAGGGAGATGGCCTGAGGTCGCCTGAGGGTCTGGACGAGCTCGGGGCTCCTTTTATAGGCGGTCGAGGTGGGTTCCGCGGCGGCCGGGGATAAGATCGCCAGCTTCCTTCGTCCTATTGCCCAGGGGGCGCGTGGCGGAGACGGGCGCGTGGCGGACGTGCTCGCGGATAGGCTCGGGCTGTTCAGGGGCGAGCTGGCGCGTGGCTGTGGCTCGGGGGGCGCCGTCCATGGCAGGAGCCTGGCAGGGCGGCAGTGGCGGCTTGCGGTGGTGGCGCAGTGGGGTGCCAGTGACCAGGGTGGCTCTACGATGAGGGAGGGGTCGGAGCGCGTTGGCTGCGAGCGGGAGCGGATCAGAACGAACGCGGGGAGGCGGCAACGAGACGCGGCGTCTCGGGCGCACATACGTGCAAAACGCGCGCTCTGGCCGCGCCCAGAGCACGCACGCCATGTGTTCGGCAAAGTGCTAAAGCATGCTAGGGGGATAGGATGAGGCTAGAAATAGACAGGGTTAGGTTAGAGGTAGCTAGGAGATTAGTGGACATGGCTTCTAGGTCAGGGGATCAAGTCCACAATGTAAACTAAAAACTATGCCAAAACTGGCCATGCACACAAGGTGCTTGACAGAATGCCATGGGCATCTAGGCATTTCTTTGGGTGGCCAAAAACTCCAGATCAGAGTCTCTTTAGATGTAGGTGATGGTGGCAAGGTTAGTTTGGCAAGACCAGAAACTTGTTAGTGCAAGTTTTTGAGAAAACCAAATCTGGACAGAAAGTGAAGAGCATTATTGCATGGACCAAAAATACTCCAATGGGTCCAATCTCCTGGACTTAAGGGTTTGGTAGGGTGTACTTCAAGCAGGACAAATCCCAAGGCAAAACAAGCAAGATAAAATATGGTTGCAGTACAAATCACCAAACTAGACCAGAATGAAGATGAGGATGGTTTGCTCAAATTTTCCAAAGGACACCAGTAGGTTTTTGCATAGAAATGAATTATACACTACTACTAACATCCCCCAATTTTGGTGGAATTTTTAAATAAATTTATCAAAGGGTTGTAGTGCAAAAGAGGCTCTAAAACTTATGAGAAACCATTTTAAAAGAAATAAAGCTCAGAAAAAATAGTTATATAATTAATTTCACTAATAAAAGAAATGTTTCTTGAGAGGGTATACAAGTCCAACAATATTTTTGAAAGGTTTCCACTAAGAGGGAAAATTCCAAAAATTCAGAGGGACAGAGTGATCTGAAATTAAGAGATAAAACCAGAAAATAAAAAATTAAATTTCCTGGCAAGAATTTTACTTAATAAAACAAGGTTAAAATTTTGGGATGTTACATAGTAGGCACTCTCGGGGTAGTAGTCGTAGTCGTCGGGGGTGGCATCCAACTCCTGGGGGCCACCAACTGGTTGCATCAACCGGAAAGGAGAAGGAAGGGGGAAAAGGGGGAGCAAAGCAACCGTGAGTACTCATCCATAGTACTCGCAAGCATCAGATCTATACTAAGTATGCATTGGTATCAAATGGAAGGGCTGTATCTGTGGACTAAACTGCAGAATGCCATAATAGAGGGGAAGGCCTAGCCTATCGAAGACTAGCATCTTCAAGCAGCTCCAAGCGTCTTGCAGCATGTAGAAGAGTAAAGAATAACAGTTTATAATTATCAAACATGTTGTAGCATTAACGCCCAGAGATCCTTCCTCGACTCCCTACGAGAAAGCAATCTCGGAGCCACATATCCATCACATATCAAGTATCCATTTCTAGTTATATAAGATCCGGATACAAGTCTGAACGTCCATTACCATGGACACGGTATTCAGATATATATCTTCCCTGCAGGGGTGCACCACGTTTTCCAACACGCTCGATCACTCTGGCCGGACACACTTTTCTGGATCAATGCCCGGCCTCGAAAGATCAACACGTCGTATCCCTACCTAGGCTCAGCAGAGAGGTCCCCGCCGGTCTACATCCTAAGCACTCCAGGGTCTGCGCCCATCGCCCGTTGCTCTCCAGGTCGTTGTGCGCAAGGGGATACTAGCACCACCTCTGCCTGGATGGCGCGATCCGGCCCGGCCACAATGCTGAACTGGACGTCTGACAAAGCTTCGGCTGATACTACGACGTCGAGGCCCATAACTATTCTCGCGTGGTGGTTAGTGCATAAAAGCCAATTCAGAATAAATACCCTAACCTGTTAGTGCATTAACAATTAATGTAGTGACAGCTGTCGGGACAAGTCCGGAGCCACCACCCCCTCGTGGGTGATACCGCTAAATAGCCAGCCGCCACTGTCACATCGCATGGGTGCTCTCCAGGCCCGCCCGACTTTCACCAATGTCTCAAGTAAATTCAAGGTAACCGTGTGTCCAGACATCAAGGGGAAAACCCAAGGAATCACCCCCAGTGGATTCCACTCAATGTAATCACCAAGGTGAACGTAAGAGGGACCACCCTCGAGGTTCACACTTGAGGTGTTGAATGACAGAGCCGTATCGGGAATGGTGAAAGAGGAAATCACCCTCGATGACCACGACCGAATAGCTACACTACAGAATTATCATCAGGAGTGCGTTATGAGGGATCACCCTTGGCACTCGATAGTAGCTTTGTAGAGGCGAGCAACAAAAGGGGCGTGATGTGATGTGAGGTGTCGGGATCTGGTCGTCGATCATGTTGATCGAGTCATAGATGATGAAGCAGGGGAAACAAGGATAAGGTGGGGTCACTGAGGGATCACTAACCAACCTATACTAAGCAGTTTAGGATAAGCAGGTAGGTAACAATAGCAGATACAAAAGCGGGCTATGCATCAGAATAGGAGCAATCAATAACAGTAGCAAAATCTAATGCAAGCATGAGAGACTGGAATGGGCGATATCGGGATGATAAAAGTGGGGCTTGCCTGGAAGCTCTGCTGAAAGGGAAGAAGGGTCGTCGTCGACGTAGTCGATCACAGGGGCATCAGAAGCAGTCTCCGGGTCTAGCGGAGAGAAGAGGGGGAAGAAACAGTAAATATAATGAAAACAAAAGCAGCACAGATGCATGATGGGGGTAACACGCAGGGCTAGGGGTGTTCTAACGCGGTGCTACACGGTACCGACGAAGGGTGATAACATCCGGAAAGTTTTCCCAGAGTTAGGCATTTTCGGACAGATGAACCAAAGTGGAAAAGTTCGATGTTCGCTATTCTAGGGGCATGTGACAGATGAACGGACCGCGTATTCAGATTTGTCTCGTCGTTTTGAGCAACTTTCATGTAGAAAACCTTTTCATCCGAGTTGCGGATTATTTTCTATGATTTTCTAAAGTTTTAGCAATATTATAAAATTGTTATTAATTCGAAATTAAATAGCTAAAATGCTATGTGCACCCACCTCTGCGTACACAGAAGTGTACCAGAGGCTGACAGGTGGGCCAGGGGGTCCCAGTTGACCAGTCAACTTTGACTGGTCAACATGCGGTGGGGCCCCCTGTCATTGAGTGTGCCTAGTTAACTAAAATAGTTTAAATTAATTTATTATTATGTTTTTTAATTCTTTATTTTGACAGGGGGGTGGGGCCCACCTGGCATTGGGCCAGAGGCCATAGAGGGCACGGGTTAATGGGGCTGTGGGTGTGGGCGTGTGCCCGAGGGGGCGGACCCGAGCGAGTCAAACGGCGGGCGAGGCCGCGGCAGGTGGCACCGACGCTGCTAGCCTGTGCATGCGGCGAGGGAGGGCTTGGGATCCGGCCCAGCAGGCGTGGTCGCGTCACTGCAGTGGGCAACGACGAAGTGGGAGGGCGCGGTGGCGCGCGACAGAGGAGGCGGGCCGAGCTGGAGGGGCCGTGGGGCGGAGCGGGAGTGCAGCGCGACGGCGTGGTGTTAAGCGCGGCTCGGCCGACGAGCGATGCGGCGAGCCGTGGGTGGCTGCAGGGGCGGGCGTGGGCAGCTGCCACGGGCGAAGCAGGGGGTCGCGAGAGGTGCACGCAGCAGGGCGGAGGCGGGCGGCTGCCGCGCGACTAGACGACATGGGGCGGCGAGGCGAAAGCGTGTAAAGGTCGAGGGGGGCGACGGCCTTGGGCCAGCAGCAGGGGGGCGCGATGTGCGGGCTAGGCGGGGGAGCCACAGCGGGCGCGGCCAGGTTGGCCAGAGGCGGAGGCGGGGTGGCTGCGGAGCGCGCGGCAAGGGCGGTAGCGATGCAGCAGCCTCGCAGCAGAGCAGTAATGAGTGCGAGGGGAGGTCGCAGTAGCAGTTGAGAGCAGTAGCAGCAAGCGACGGGGTATCGGGGCGCCGTCCGAGCGGACGCACGGGCAACGGCCAACGCGGGCCTGTGGCTGCAGCGGTGCGGCAACAGTGCAGTGTAGCAGCAGGCATCCGAACCAGGTAGCAGCAGACGCGTAGCGCAGCGGTAAAGGACGGGCACGCGACGGGGGAGGGAGCGCATGGAGGTGGCCAGCGCGCGACGATGGTTCATAGGGGTGCGGCGACCGTGAGCTCCTCGGGAGCTCGGGGGTGACGGTGGGGACGACCTACGGTGACGGGAGGGAAAGAAGAGGGGGAAAACGGAGGAGGGGCCCTCACCGGGCCCTGTAGGTGTGCAATAGTATGCGCGAGGAGGAGTCGGGGAGGCGCCGGAGCTCGGTGTAGCCGTCGTGGAGGCGGTTGGGGACGGGGCGACGACGGCGAGCTTCGGCTCCGGGCGTCGGCCTTGGGGCCGCGGGTGTCCAGATCGGGGAACGGGGGCGCGAGGGAGTGGGGGGAGGACTAGCTAGGGTTTTAGCCAGGGGAAGATATATGCAAGGGGGAAGCGGTGGATGGGCGCCACAGCATCGCCCGATGCCGTGGCGGCAATCGCCAATGTCCACCGTAGCGTGAACAGGGGAGATGGGGAGGCAGCGTACGTCTGGGCCAGCCTACTAGGTAGATGGGCCTTGAAGCCCGGGTTGGGGGTTTGTTTTATTTCTTTTGTTTAGCCTTTTAATTATCTTTTAACTTTTCTGTTTTATTTATTTTATTTAAGTTTCACATTATTTTGGTTTAGTTAAAACACAAAAGTAGTTTCTAAATTAGTACTCCCACTTATACCTCTGCCACAAAAAGTTTCACTCTTAAATAAAATAGTTTAGCATTTTTGAAATTATAAAAGGCATTCAATTAATTGTTTTAGCTACTATTTTAATCATTTTGAGCACTTAAACATTTTATAAAATTTTGGTTTCGTCACCAAGAATATTTACCAATTATTTGCCATAGCTTGTACATTTTAGTTTTGATATTTGAAAACTTTTATTTTTGGCGCTAATTTAAATTTGAAATTGAACCGATTTGAATCTAAGCGAGATTTGCAACAGTAACAGCGATGACGTGGCATCACTAGCAGATAATTACTGTAGCTTAATTATCCGGGCGTTACAATTCTCCTCCACTACAAGAAATCTCGTCCCGAGATTTAGAAGGTAGAAGGAAACAAAACGGGGTATTTAGCTCAAAGACGATCCTCGAGTTCCCAAGTGGCTTCATCTTTAGAAGGATTTGACCACTGAACTTTTTAGAATTTTGAAAGCCCTCTGACGGTGCGACGTTCAGTTTGACTGAGAACGCGGACCGGACAGATTCTTCAGGCTTCGAAGTATTAATTTTTTATGCATCGAAGGAATACATCCGTGCTTCGGCATTCCGAACAAGATGAGCATGGTAGCTCACTATCTCGCTTGACGGATGTAGTAGATGCACGGTTTTAGTGGCGCAAATGATTGAAGCAATATGTGTTTTCAACCATTTCATTCCCAGAATGAGGTCGATATTGGACGTCTTCAAAACAATGGGGGAAACATGGAATTCCAGCCCTTCAATTTCAACAGGGACATTGAGGCTAACCATGGTGGTTCGACATTGGCCCCAGGGGTGTGTACCACTAGCGGATTGTTCATTTCTTCAAACTTAAGGCCATGCATGGATGCAAAATCTTCTGATATGAATGAATGCGATGCTCCTGAATCGAATAAAACAGAAGCTAGTATTGAGTTAACAAGAAGAGTACCCAACACAGTAGCGGGCTGGTCTTGAGCTTCATTCAGATCAATGTGGTTGGCCTGACCACGACCATAAGGCCTGGCATTATTGTTGCGGGACTGATTGTTACCACGGCCAGTTGGAGGAGGTGCAAGCTGGTACTGATTCTGAGAGCAGTCCCGGGCACGGTGACCTGGTTGACCACACCAGAAGCATAGCCCATCATTGGGATGGGGAGCAGGAGCTCGGGGTGGTGCAGCTTGAAGTCTTGGTTGTCCAGGCGGTGGAGGAGGCAGGCGAGATGCAGCAGGGGACTGCCTTGGTGCAGGGGCAGCTGGTGGATACATGCTATGAGGGATCCATATCTTACGCTTCTGCGATGACGGGCCCGAAGATGAACCCACATCACGGTTGCGCCTGAGGGATCCGAGGTGTTCCTGCAGACCAGTTTCTACATGAATGGCCTTGTTCACCAAGGTGGCGAAATCAGCAAAGTCATGCACGAGGAGCACTAGTTTGATATCAGCTTGAAGTCCATCACGAAACTTTTCCTGTTTATGTGCATCAGTGGCAATGTCATCTTCAGCATAGCGGGACAGGTCAAGGAACTCCCGCTGATAGGCATCCACAGTCTTGTTGCCTTGGGTGAGATTGCGAAAATCGTGCTTCTTCCTGTCCATAATTCCCTGAGGAATGAAGCGGGCACGGAAAGCAGCTTGGAAATCCGGCCAAGTGATGACCGTTCCAGCAGGACGCCTGTGGTTGTCCCACCATTGAGCAGCGGGACCCTTGAGATAATAAGCCGCAAAGGTGACATAGTTGGCAGGGGCTACACCAGCAGACTCTAGCTCGAAAGTGATGTCACAGAGCCAGTCATCAGCATCAAGTGGCTGAGTTGAGCTGCGGTAGATACTTGGGTTGAGATGTGCAAAGTCATTTAGTGTCACAGTGGCTGGCTGTTGATTCAGGTTGGGGCGAGGAAACTGAGCTATCACTCCTTTCATGAACTGGCGGTTCAGCTCAAACTGTTGGATCATACCAGCCATGTACTCAGGCGGTGGTGGGGCGTTGCCACCACCACCACGACTAGCGGGTCTAACCATCCTGCTAACATGTAACATGGGTAGTTCAGCATGACGAAATTTTGCAAAGACAAGGAATCATTCACGATGAAACATGCATACTGAAAGAAGTTCGATGGATAAACATAGTAGCCAAACACGACATACAGATCCATACATAAGTTCGGTTACAAGCCATAAGTACGAGTTCAGAAAAGGAAAGGTAGTCTAGACCAACTAGGCGGCGCGCAGGCACGCGGTGGAGGGATACAACAATGCGACATAGCGATATGCTACATCAACATCGGGGAAAACCTCTGAAGTCTGGCAGTTGTCGGTGAAAGAAAGCACGTCGATGCTTGAGGGAAGGAGGCTGCATGCTGTGGCGGCTCTGGTGTACCAGCTGATCTCCACGCGGAAGAAGAGGTCCATGAGCAGGGGTATCACCACCAACCTCAGGCCACACAAGAGCTGGTGGCATTTCCGTCCTGTGTGGGTAAGTAATGAACAGAGGAAGAACCGCTGCGGTTCCCATTGGACGCATCTGCTCCAGAGTGTCGTAGTGGCATGCACGCGTGGCGTACAACTCAACAGTCAAAGCTCGAACAGTGCGATCCAGAACCTCAATGTATCGAACCATATACTGAGGGTCGTACCGATGGCTCACGTAAGGGGTACACACAACAGTATAGCGCCTAGTAAAATCCCCAGCTGGTGGGTATGGGAAGTATCTGAACCCAGTCTCCTCCAAGCGTGGATGCTCTCTACGGAGGCTAGTGATAGCAACATAGGCAACCTCCTGTACTGCCATCTCAACAGTCACTCCAATACCCTCAAAGGTATGCAACTCGTGGGTGGAGTTGTTCTGCCGATCATAGATATCAACCTTAGCGTGATACATCTCCTGGTTGAACTCGCGGTATATCTCGTACACAGTGTACTGAGGGTACAAGCGATATCCCAGCAGGGTCAAGAGGTCGACCAGAATGGCCGGGAACCCAGGCGTGCTGACCGCCATGGTCTGGCGGACGATCTGCGTTGCGGGACGCATCTAAAATAAGTAAGTTCAAGGATGTCAAATGACGATATGAGTATTATTCAAAAAACAATTCAAAGGAATAGTTGTAGATAATCCAGCTCTCTGGGTGAATGTGATTACGAGATCCTAATGTTGGAGTTAGTAAAATCATTTAACCCGAGTAGAAGAGATCTCCGAATCCCAGAGTAAAGGTCGAGGAGTAAAAGATCCTCATACCACCCAATGGCGACGTGGACCCGTAAGCCACACAGCCATGTTAGCTAATCGGTTTTTCAAATACTAGACTCAACTTCAGCCAAGGAGTTGGAAAGGGGGTTCCTACAGGGAGTCGGCTCTGATACCAACTTGTGACGCCCCCGACTCGACCGTACACTAATCATACACGCAAACGTGTACGATCAAGATCCGGGACTCATGGGAAAATATCACAACACAACTCTAGACACAAATCAAGATAATACAAGCTTCATATTACAAGCCAGGGGCCTCGAGGGCTCGAATACAAGCTCGATACACAAGAGTCAGCGGAAGCAACAATACCTAAGTACAAACATTAGTTAAACAAGGATGCCTTAAGAAGGCTAGCACAAAAGCAACAACGATCGAAGGCCTCCTGCCTGGGACCTCCTAACAACTCCTGGCCGTCGGTGGGCTCCACGTAGTAGTAGGCACCCTCGGGGTAGTAGTCGTAGTCGTCGGGGATGGCATCCAACTCCTGGGGGCCACCAACTGGTTGCATCAACCAGAAAGGAGAAGGAAGGGGGAAAAGGGGGAGCAAAGCAACCGTGAGTACTCATCCAAAGTACTCGCAAGCATCAGATCTATACTAAGTATGCATTGGTATCAAATGGAAGGGTTGTATCTGTGGACTGAACTGCAGAGTGCCAGAATAGAGGGGAAGGCCTAGCCTATCGAATACTAGCATCTTCAAGCAGCTCCAAGTGTCTTGCAGCATGTAGAAGAGTAAAGAATAACATTTTATAATTATCAAACATGTTGTAGCATTAACGCCCAGAGATCCTTCCTCGACTCCCTACGAGAAAGCAATCTCGGAGCCACATATCCGTCACATATCAAGTATCCATTTCTAGTTATATAAGATCCGGATACAAGTCTGAACGTCCATTACCGTGGACACGGTATTCGAATATATATCTTCCCTGCAGGGGTGCACCATGTTTTCCAACACGCTCGATCACTCTGGCCGGACACACTTTTCTGGGTCAATGCCCAGCCACGGAAGATCAACATGGCGTAGCCCTACCTAGGCTCAGCAGAGAGGTCCCCGCCGGTTTACATCCTAAGCACTCCGGGGTCTGGGCCCATCGCCCGTTGCATTCCGGGTCGCTGTGCGCAAGGGGAACTAGCACCACCTCTGCCTCGATGGCGCGATCCGGCCCGGCCACAATGCTGAACTGGACGTCTGACAAAGCTTCGGCTGATACTACGACGTCGAGGCCCATAACTATTCTCGCGTGGTGGTTAGTGCGTAAAGGCCAAAGGCCAATTCAGAACAAATACCCAAACCTGTTAGTGCATTAACAATTAATGTAGAGACGGCTGTCGGGACGAGTCCGGAGCTACCACCACCTCCTGGGTGATACCGCTAAACAACCAGTCGCCACTGTCACATCGCACGGGTGCTCTCCGGGCCTGCCCGGCTTTCACCAATGTCTCAAGTAAAGTCTAGGTAACCGTGTGTCCAGACATCAAGGGGAAAACCCGAGGAATCACCCCCGGTGGATTCCACTCAATGTAATCACCAAGGTGAACGTAAGAGGGACCACCCTCGAGGTTCACACTTGAGGTGTTGAACGACAGAGCCGTATCAGGAATGGTGAAAGAGGAAATCACCCTCGATGACCACGACCGAATAGCTACACTACAGAATTATCATCAGGTGTGCGTTATGAGGGATCACCCTGGGCAGTCGATAGTAGCTCTGCAGAGCCGAGCCACAAAAGGGGTGTGATGTGATGTGAGGTGTCGGGATCTGGTCGTCGATCACGTTGATCGAGTCGACGATGATGAAGCAGGGGCAACAAGGACAAGGTGGGGGTCACTGAGGGATCACTAACCAACCTATACTAAGAAGTTTAGGATAAGCAGGCAGGTAACAATAACAGATAAAAAAACGGGCTATGCATCAGAATATGAGCAATCAATAACAGTAGCAAAATCTAATGCAAGCATGAGAGACTGGAATGGGCGATATCGGGATGATCAAAGGGGGGCTTGCCTAGAAGCTCCGCTGAAAGGGAAGAAGGTTCGTCGTCGACGTAGTCGATCACAGGGGCATCAGCAGCAGTCTCGGGGTCTACCGGAGAGAAGAGGGGGAAGAAACAGTAAATATAATGCAAACAAAAGCAACACAGATGCATGACGGGGGTAACACGCTGGTCTAGGGGTGTTCTAACGCGGTGCTACATGGTACCGGCGAAGGGTGATAACATCCGGAAAGTTTTCTCGAAGTTAGGCATTTTCGGACAGATGAACCGGAGGGGAAAAGTTCGATGTTCACTATGCTAGGGGCATGGTACAGACGAACGGACCGCGTATTCGGATTCGTCTCATTGTTCTGAGAAACTTTCATGTAGAAAACTTTTTCATCCGAGTTACGGATTATTCTCTATGATTTTCTAAAGTTTTAGCAATATTCTGAAAATTGTTATTAATTCGAAATTAAATAGCTAAAATGCTATGTGCACCCAGCTCTGCGTACATAGAAGTGTACCGTAGGCGACAGTGGGCAGGGGTCCCAATTGACCATCAACTTTGATCGTCAATGTGGGTGAAACCCCTGTCATTGACTGTGCCTAGTTAACTAAAACAGTTTCAACTAATCTAGAGATTAGGCTAATTAATCCCGAGTTAATTAATTAATTAATTAATTTATATACTATGTTTTTTAATTCTTTTTTTTACAGGGGCGTGGGGCCCACCTGGCATTTGGCCAGAGGCCATAGCGGGCGCGGGTTAATGGAACTGTGGGTGTGGGCGCGTGCCCGAGGGGGCGAACCCGAGCGGGTCAAATGGCAGGCGAGGCTGCGGCAAGGGGTGGCTGCAGGGAGGCGGGCGTGGGGCAGCTGCCGTCGGGGCGAGCAGGGGGTTCGTGAGTGTCTTGTGCGAGGTCATGGGGCGGGCGGCGCCGCGCGCGATCGGACGACACGGGTGGCGGAGCCGAAAAGGGCAGGGTCGAGGGGGCGACGGCCTTGGGCCAGCAGCTGGGGCAGTGATCTGCGCGGGCTAGGCGGGGGAGCCACGGCGGGCGCGGCCAGGTTGGCCAGAGGCGGAGGCGGGGGTGGCCGCGGGAGCGCGCGGCAAGGGCGGCAGCGATGCAGCAGCCTCGCAGCAGAGCAGTAATGAGCGTGAGGGGAGGTCGCAGTAGCAGTTGAGAGCAGCAGCAGCAAGAGACGGGGTATCGGGGTGCCGTCCAGGCGGACGCACGGGCGACGGCCAACGCGGGCGTGTGGCTACAGCGGTGCGGCAACACTGCAGTGCAGCAGCACGCAGCCGAACAAAGTAGCAGCAGACGCGTAGCGCAGCGGTAAAGGACGGGCGCGCGACGGGGGAGGGAGCGCATGGAGGTGGCCAGCAAGCAACGGCGGTTCACAGGGGCGCGGCGATCGTGAGCTCCTCGGGAGCTCGGGCGTAACGGCGAGGACGACCTACAGTGACGGGAGGGAAAGAAGAGGGGGGAAACGGAGGAGGGGGCCTCACTGGGCCCTATAGGTGTGCAATAGTGTGCGCGAGGAGGAGTCGGGGAGGCGCCGGAGCTCGGTGTAGCCGTGGTGGAGGCGGTTGGGGACGGGGCGACGACGGCGAGCTTTGGCTCCGGGTGTCGGCCTCGGGGCCACGGGTGTCCAGATCGGGGATCGGGGGCGCGAGGGAGTGGGGGGAGGGGTAGCTATGGTTTTAGCCCGGGGAAGATATAGGCGAGGGGGAAGCGGTGGATGGGCGTCACGGCATCGCCCGGTGTCGTGGCGGCAATCGCCGGTGTCCACCGTAACGTGAACAGGGGAGATGGGGAGGGAGCGTGCGTCTGGGCCAGCATGCTAGGTAGATGGGCCTTGAGGCCCAGGTAGGGGGGGGGGGCTTGTTTTATTTCTTTTGTTTAGCCTATTAATTATCGTTTAACTTTTCTGTTTAATTTATTTTATTTAAGTTTCACATTATTTTGGTTTAGTTAAAACACAAAAGTAGTTTCTAAATTAGTACTACCACTTATACCTCTGCCACAAAAAGTTTCACTCTTAAATAAAATAGTTTAGCATTTTTGAAATTATAAAAGGCATTCAATTAATTGTTTTAGCTACTGTTTTAATCATTTTGAGCAATTAAACATTTTATAAAATTTTGGTTTCTTCACTAACAATATTTACCAATTATTTTCCATAGCTTGCACATTTTAGTTTTGATATTTGAAAACTTTTATTTTTTGCGCTAATTTAAATTTGAAATTGAACCGATTTGAATCTAAGCGAGATTTGCAACAGTAACAGCGTTGATGTGGCATCACTAGCAAAGAATTACTGTTGCTTAATTATCCAGGCGTTACAGCCTCTTTCAATAAGTAAGAGTGTCGAACCCAACGAGGAGCTAAAGGTAGAACAAATATTCCCTCAAGTGATATCGACCACCGATACAACTCTACGCACACTTGACGTTTGCTTTACCAGAAACAAGTATGAAACTAGAAGTACATTGTAGGTGTTTTTGGATAGGTTTGCAAGAATATAAAGAGCACATAAACAAAATTAGTATAGCGAGTGTGGAAAAGTGGTGGTAGGAGTTGCGAAATTGTCCCTAAGCAATTGACTACTTTACTAGACCGATAGCAAGTTTTATGTGGGAGAGGCCACTTCTAGCATGTCATCCCTGACTTGGAATTCTATGCACTTATGATTGGAACTATTAGCAAGCATTTGTAACTACTAGCGTTCATTAAGGTAAAACCCAACCATAGCATTAAGTTATATTGGTCCCCTTTCAATCCCGTATGCATCAATTTCTATGCTAGGTTGAAGCTTCTGTCACTCTTGCCCTCCAATACATAGTCCTATCAACATACAACTAACCCTATGGTGTGATCCACGCGCGCGCTCATATGATGGGCACCAACGTACATCAACATAACCACAAGGAAATTAAATCAATCATAGAAATTCATCAACCACCAATAGGACAACGAAAATCTACTCAGACATCATAGGATGGCAACACATCATTGGATAATAATATGAAGCATAAAGCACCATGTTCAAGTAGAGGGTACAACAGGTTGCGGGAGAGTGGACCGCTGTAGATAGAAGGGGGAAGGTGATGGAGATGTTGGTGAAGATGGCGGAGGTGTTGGTGTAGATCGCGGTGATGATGATGGCCCGCGGTGGCACTCCCGCGCCACCGGAAGCAAGGGGGAGAGAGCCCCCCCTCCTTATTCTTCCTTGACCTTCTCCCTAGATGGGAGAAGGGTTTCCCCTCTGGTCCATGGTCCCCATGGAGTGGGAGGGGTGAGAGCCCCTCCGAGATTGGATCTATCTCTCTGTCTCTCTCTGTTTCTGTGTTCTTTTCTTCTGCCCTTTCACCGTTTCGTATATATATGGAGATCCGTAACTCCGATTGGATTGAAACCTTCGCCCAGATTTTTCTCTGAAAATTAGCTTTCTTTCGGCCAAAGTAGAGAAGCAACCGCCTTACGGGGGGCCCACAAGGGTCAGGGGCGCGCCCAGGGGGTGGGGCGCGCCCCCCTGCCTCGTGCCCCCCTCGGGCACCGTCTCGCGTTGATTCTTCCTCCCATATTTTCCAAATATTCCAAAAATATTCTCCGTCCGTTTTTATCCCGTTTGGATTCTATTTGATATGGGGTTTCTGCGAAACATAACACATGCAACAAACAGAAAGTGGCACTGGGCACTGGATCAATATGTTAGTCCCAAAAATAGTATAAAAAGTTGCCAAAAATATATGAAAGTTGTATAATATTGGCATGGAACAATCAAAAATTATAGATACGACGGAGACGTATCAGGCACCCGTAATGAGGCCTCTCTCCAACATAGATGGTCCATCGTCCAACATGGCATGAACAAGTTTTGCGGCCACCGTTCTCTTGTGGTTGGCCAAAACTAAAGTGGTTTTTGAAATCAAGAGGCATGTAAGTTGACTTGTTTCATTTTGTCATCATTTCCACTACTACTTTTGTTTGTTCCATTCTCATGAGTGATTCTTTTTTGCTAGATGGGGTTAACGACCACTTTGTAGAACAAACTGAGGGAAAGTCATTCAATATGTGCCAATTTTGGTTGAAATAGAATTGGAAACCAAAGTGGCAATAACTCATCAGTTACCTCAGGATAAATAATAACTTGAAAAGAAACTGTTGAGCGTACGTTGTACACTGCATATGTATAGGACTTGGGTCTGTATTCATACCGTTGTATCTCTCTTTCTCCCCTCGTATATTTGTACATCTTGTGAGACAAGTAGAGGCCGGTCCACCATGTACCTATATATGTGCACCATGCACACGATCAATGATTTTCGATTTGTGCAATCTCATTCTTCCTCACTAACATGGTATCAGTTTAGCACGCCGAACCCCTTCCCACCTTCCGCACCAGCCCGCCGTCGTGCCCTACAGCCGCCGCCGCCTCCCTTGCGTCGCCGCCGCCGCTGTACACCGTCACCGCCGCGCCCCTTCTCCTTGCAGCCGCCGCTCTCCCCTCTGTTGTCGCTGCCTCCCTCCCCTAGTCGCCGTCGCGCACCAAAACCCTAAACCTACCCCGCGTGGCCGCCACTAGCCTCCACCCACCCGAGCCGCCGCAACCCTCCCTTTGCCGCTGCTCCCATGGCGTCTCCCCACTCCAGCAACTCTAACCCGTTCGCCGGACTCGTGCCTGACGCCACCGCCGTCCGCGATCTCGACATCCACACCCGCGTTCCCATCAAGCTCGACCAATCCACCTCCTCGTACTACGCGTGGAAGACCTACTTCAACCTCGTCTTCCGCGAGTACCACCTCCTCGAGCACGTCAACAGGACCGTGGATGGCGACCTCATGGCCGATGATCCGGACTGGGCGGCCATTGAGGCCTCCCTCATCCGGTGGTTCTACCTCATCATCTCCCCAGACATCTTCCACACGGTCGTCTCGGAGGATGACGACACGTGTGCCGTGTGGACCAAGATCAACAATCTCTTCACAGACAATAAGCTTCAACTCTTGTGTTTTTGCAGCAGGAATTTTTCAGGTGCCACCAAGATGATTCCTCCATCGACGACTACTGCATGCGCCTCACGCGCCTCGCCGATGAGCTCCGCGACATTGGCACCAAGGTGTCAGATGAGCTCATGCTTAGCACCCTCATCGCCGGCCTCAACGAGGATTTCGGCAACGTGGCCTCGAACCTCTCCCTACTGCCGAACCCGACCTTCAAGTCCGTCGCCGCGTATTTACGCTTGGAGGAACGCCGGATGAAAAAGGTTAAGGCCCATGTCCATCACACCGCCCTCGCCGCCGGGACATCTCGCGGGCCGCCTCAGCCCGCCCCGCCCCAACCATATCCGCCGGCGCCGCCGGGGTGCTTCCCCCTCCTGCCCGCTCCACCCGCACCTCCCGCTCCTCAGCAACAGCAACAGGGCAGGGCGGCGGTCGCAACAACCAGCGTCGTGGGGGCGGGGGCGGCGGTCGCCAACAACAGCAGCAGCGGCCGGGGTACGGGGGGCTCCACGCCAACATCAGCCGTCCCCGCCCTGGGCCGTCGGCCCTAATCCGTGGATTGGCGTGGTTCACGCTTACCACATGTCGGTCCCACGGGCTCCGGGTATCCTCGGGCCGCACCCGACCGGTCCTTAGGCGCACCTCGGCGCCGCACCCTACCAGGCGGGTGGGGGCGGTCACGCACCGGGCGGCTACGCCCCGGGTGGCTACGCGCCCCTGCCGGTGCCCGCCTCCTTCGGCTACACGCCTCCGCCCGCGCCGGCTCAGCCCGGCGGCTACCCGCTCCCTCCAGCCCCCTGGGATCCCGCCCTGCTTGCTGCACTACACTCGGCGCCGTCTTCCTCCAACTACGGAGGTGGCGGTGATTGGTACATGGACACGAGGGCTACCGCCCACATGACGTCACACCCTGGTAACCTTGCCTCTTCCTTCCCGGTCACCACCTCGAACCGCATCACCTTCGGTGATGGTTCCTCCGTACCCATTACTCATGTCGGTCATAGTTTCTTTCCGTCTAATTCTATGCCTATTAACATGACTAATGTTCTTGTCTCACCTAACCTAGTTAAAAACCTTGTCTCCGTTCGTCATCTTGCACGTGACAATCCTCTCACCGTTGAATTTGATGACCTTGGTTTCTCTGTGAAGGACACCCGTACACGGATGGTGCTCCACCAATGTGACAGCCCCGACGACTTGTACCCGGTGCATTCCGCCTCCACCGCCACCGCCACCGCCTCTCCAGTCGCCCTCTCCGCTGATGTCGACCTTTGGCATGCACGCTTGGGTCACCCCAACTGCATCGTCCTGCGCCAGATTCTCAAGAGTTTTTCATTTTCATGTAATAAATTCGACGAGCACACTTTTCATGCTTGCCATCTCGGTAAACATGTTCGTCGACCGTTTAGCAAGTCAAACCTATTTCTTCCTTTCCGTTTCAGTTAATCCATAGTGATGTTTGGACATCCCCTGTTGCGAGCAACACGGGTTTCTTATATTATCTTGTTTTACTTGATGATTTCTCTCATTTTGTGTGGACGTTTCCACTCCGTAGCAAATCCGATGTTCTCGCCCCTCTCACGGCCTTTTACTCCTACATCACCACCTAGTTCGGGCGTCCCATTCTCGCCCTCCAGGCTGACAATGGAAAAGAGTTTGACAACGCTGCTACTCGCCACCTTCTTGCATCTCAAGGCACCACCTTTCGTCTCACGTGCCCCTACACATCCCAGCAGAACGGCCGCGCCGAGCGGATCCTCTGCACTCTTAACGACTGCGTCCGCACGTTGTTGTTCCTCTCCAACGTGCCCCCTCGGTTCTGGCCCGATGCTCTCGCCACCGCCACTCTCCTAGTTAACATTAGGCCTTGTCGTCCTCGCTGGAACTACACCTGACACCAACTTCTCTTCGGTTCCCCTCCATCCCATGATGGTCTTCGCATCTTCGGTTGTTTGTGTTATCCTAGCACCGCCTCCACTACACCACACAAACTCGCTCCTCGCTCCGTAGCATGTATCTTCCTAGGCTACCCCCCTAACACCAAAGGTTACCGGTGCTACGACCCCGTCTCCCACCGCGTGTACACCTCCCGACACGTGTACTTTGATGAGCGGGTATTTCCTTTTCACCAGGTACCGCCTTCTGTAGAGGACTCCGCGCTCCATGATGGTGTATTGAATGCGGACCCGGTGCAGCCCCCGGTGCGGCCCCTCCTGGCCCCGGTGCGGCTCCCGTTGGCTCCTCCCGGTGTGGCCTCGGCCGCCCTCCCATGGAGGGCCCCTCTGTTACGGCCCCCGTTGTGGGCCCCTCCGCCGTGGTCCCGGCAGCAGGCCCCTCGGCCTCGGTCCCGACGCGGCCCTGCATGGCCCCGAGTGGCCCTTCGGCTACCATCCCGCCGGGTGGCGCGGCTGGCTCCGCCCCGGCTGGCTCCACCACCCCAGCTGGCCCCGCCGCTCCAGCCGGTCCCGCTGCGACGCCGGGAGAACCAGACTCTTCACCACCCCCGTCCGTTGCTCCTACCGCAGCCGACCCGCCTCCTGCTGGCATGATGACGCGGTCTCGCGCCAGTATCTACCGCCCCAGCACGCGCTACGATGCTGATGAGTACGTGTGCGCAGTGTCGACATCATCATCTCCACCGTCGCCCATCCCCTCGTCCGCACGCGTCGCCCTCCGTGATCCACATTGGCTCGCCGTGATGCGCGAGGAGTTGATGCGTTGCAGCGCAACCGCACGTGGCATCTTGTGTCGCGACCCCCTCACGCCAATGTCATCAGTGGAAAATGGGTGTTTCGTCACAAGACCAACCCTGACGGTTCTCTTGAGCGCTACAAGGCTCGCTGGGTGGTGCGCGGCTTCCGCCAGCGCGCCGGAGTGGACTTCAACAACAACTTCGTACCGGTCGTTAAACCGGGCACGATTCGTATGGTGCTTCAGCTGGCGGTCTCCCGTGCCTAGCCTGTGCATTAGTTGGAGGTCTCCAACGCTTTTCTACATGGCCATCTCATGGAACGGGTCTTCTGTGAGCAGCCGACTGGCTTCGTCGACGCCGAGCATCCCGACCATGTCTGCCTGCTCTCTCGGTCCCTCTATGGACTGAAGCAGGCCCCCAGGGCGTGGTACCAGCGTATGGCTGGGTTCTTACAGCAGCTCGGGTTTCACACAACCCATTCCGACGCGTCTCTGTTCGTCTATCATCAGGGAACTGCTATTGCGTACCTGCTGCTCCATGTGGACGACATTATCCTGATGGCATCCTCGCCCGGGCTTCTTCAGCAGCTCACAGCTCGCCTTTGTGATGAGTTTGCCTCAAGGATCTGGGAGCGCTGCAGTACTTCCTTGGCATTGAGGTCGTTCGCCGTGCCGACGGGTTCTTTCTTCATCAGCAGAAGTACGCTCATGAGCTCCTCGAGCGCGCGGGTATGCTTAACTGCAAAACCGCACCCACGCTTGTTGACACCAAGGCGAAGGTTTCTGCTTTGGAGGGTTCCCCTATGCCGGATGCGGCGTTCTACCGCTCCATCATCGGCGCCCTGCAGTATCTCACCCTCACTCGGCCTGACTTGCACTTTGCAGTCCAGCAGGTGTGCCTCCACGTGCACTCCCCGCGTGATTCTCATTGGACTCTAGTGAAGCATATTCTTCGGTATATACGTGGCACTATGACCATGGGACTCACCCTGACGGCCTCCTCCTCCATCGACATGGTCGCCTACTCCGACTCCGATTGGGTTGGCTGCCCGAACATGCGTCGCTCTATGTCAGGCTATTGTGTCTACCTCGGGCCCTCGCTGATATCGTGGTCGTCCAAGCGGCAGCCCACGGTCTCTCCCTCGAGTGCCGAGACGGAGTATCGGGCAATGGCTAACGCCGTTGCTGAGTGCTGTTGGCTCCGTCAGCTTCTCCAGGAGTTGCTTTGTTGGTCCCCAAGGCCACGATCATCTACTGTGACAACGCCTCCGCCGTCTACCTCTCTGCCAACCCCGTCCACGATCGCCGTACGAAGCATATTGAGCTGGACTTTCACTTCGTTCACGAACAGGTGGCTCTCGGGAAGGTTCGTGTTTTGCACGTTCCTACCACTAAGCAGTTTGTCGATGTCATGACTAAGGGACTACCGGCCCCAGTCTTTGAGGAGTTTCGGTCCAGTCTCTGTGTCTCCAGCGATGCTTCGATCAAGCGAAGTGTTGGCGTATGTTGTAGACTGCATATGTATAGGACTTGGGTCTGTATTTATACCGTTGTATCTCTCTCTCCCCTCGTATATTTGTACATCTTGGGAGACAAGTAGAGGCCGGTCCACCCTGTACCTATATATGTGCAGCATGCACACGATCAATGATTATCGATTCGTGCAATCTCATTCTTCCTAACTAACAGAAATGATGGCTCAAGCTCCCAACAATCTATTGGATTGGATGACAAAGATGAGGAACTTAAAGGGGAGGAGGGACAATCCACCGTGTCAAAGATGAACTGCCAAGTGATGGGAAACAAGTGGGAGAAAGGTAGGGCCGCGTGTGACACCGTGCAAGCAAAATTTACGAGACATGGACGTGCATTCTTTCCACCAAGGAGGAGAAGATATACAAGCTCTTCTTGGATGCGCAAAAAGAAATGATGGAATGGGAGTGGTGAACAGGAAGTTGCAGCTTCAAAAGGAGATGATTGACGTGGAGAAGCGTGGAGTGTATGTCAAATGCTAGCTTTAGAAGGCAAACTTTTGGATCAACTGAGCTCGAGAATTAGAGGTTGTAGCTGGCCCGGGACATGGAGGGCTCGAGGTCATGTTGGCTGACGCTTCCCTCTTGGATCCGGAGGACAAGAAGTGACTTGAGACAAAGAAGAAGGAGATCAACGAGTGTAATGGGAGCATGGCACGTCTCCAACCTATCTATAATTTTTTATTGTTCCATGATGTTATATTACAAATCTTGGATGTTTTATATTCATTTTATAGCAACTTTATATCATTTTTTGGGACTAACCTATTGACATAGTGCCCAGTGCCACTTGTTGTTTTTTTGCTTATTTTTTACTTCACAGAATATCAGTACCAAACAAAGTCCAAATGCCACGAAACTTTTTGGTGATTTTTTTCTGGACAGAAGACAACTTGAGAGCCAAGGAAGTGCACGAGGGGAGGCCCATGGGGCCCACAAGGCACCAGGGCGCGCCGCCCTGGTGGGTAGTGGGGCCCACAGGCCCCCTCTCCACCGCCTACCAGCTCTATAAATACTCTAAAAATCCCAAAAAACCCTAGGGGAGCAGAGATATCAGAGTTTCCACCGTCGCAAGTTCCAGAACCACAATATCCAATCTAGAGGCCTTTTCCGGCACCTTGCCAGTGGGGTCAACGATCACGGAGGGGTTCTTCATCAACACCCTTGACCCTTGCCCCTTCTTCTCTTTTTTTTGATTCTCAATACAATGTTCTCCTCGATGTTCTTAGAGATTTATTTGTTGTTACTTTTTTTGCGGTGTGTTTGCTGGGATCCGATGAATTGCGAGTTTATGATCAGATCTATCTATGAATATTATTTGAGTATTTGTCGAACTCTCTTATGCATGATTGTTATAGCCTCGTATTTCTTCTACGAAACTTTGGTTTGGTTTGGCCAACTAGATTGAATTTTCTTGCAATGGGAAGAGGTGCTTTGTGATGGGTTCGATCTTGCGGTGTTCTGGGTGATAGAAGGGGTAGCGAGGCACGCATGTATCGTTGCTATTCTTTATCTTTACCAAATATTAAAGGGAGGATTGTTTCTCCACTTTTTTTTTGTTTTGCAGTGGGACCCACATTTATTTTCGTCCGTCATGGAACCAATGATTTTCGTTCGTCCCAAATCTCTCGCTCTCGCGTTGAGTTTTCCGCCCGGTAAAAAATCATGAAAAAAGCAGCCCAGATGGGAATCGAACCTAGAACCAGCGCATCTACGCCCGCGCTGCTAACCAAGAGCGACCGTCTATCTATTGTGTTCAAATGCGAGCCCGGCTTTTAATTGAAAGAAACAACCAGTAGTGAAAAAACATGAAAACAACTAGCGGAAGTCTATGCATGAGTGGAATCGAACACAACAGCACGCGCGACTTAACCACACCCCTAGCCAGTGTAGTTCTAAAATTTGTTGTCCAAAAATTGCAGCTCAGCTTCTATAAAATATATGCAGCGAAAGATGTAAATTTTTTTGGAAAAACAAACATTTTCAAAATATGCTAACAAATTTTTAGAGACTTGAACATTTCTCAAAACTACGAACAACTATTTGAAAATGCAAACATTATTGAAAAACAAGAACATTTTCTGAAATTATGAACATTTTTTCAAAACGTGAATATTTTACGAAATTCCCCTAAGAATTTACAAAGAAATTATGAAAACATGATTTTTTTTAATTTATGAACAAAATTTCAAAACAGAATTTTGTTTCCTCAAAAAGCATTTTTTTTGAAATTGTGATTTTTTTCAAAACCAAACATTCTATGAAATCCACTGAACATTTTTCGAATTTGCAAAAAATTTGGAAACATGAAAACTTTTTTAATGATTGAACAAACTTTGAAACAGAAACATTTTCGGAATTTGCAAACATTCTACAAATCTATGAAAATATATATAAATGTGAAAAATTTCATAAATTTCATAATTTTGGAGTTTCCGCAAACATTTTTTATTTTTTTGAACTTTTGTTGAAAAAAATGAACCTTGAGTGAGTAAATTGAGCTACCTCATACTTGTGTCTATTACCTCCATCCATTATTATTAAGCCAGGTGCAATGAGTAGGTTCATTGTTTTTGGGTCGTTCATGAAAAATGTCTGATTTAATCCCTCCAGCTGATCGTTTGAGAGCACCAGCCAATGTATGCGATGGGTTTTCTTTCCTCCAATTGGAATTTGCTTCTTCATGTTGTCACCGGCTATAATTAGATGTATTTAATCTTCATGCGAGGTTATCACTTGGTTGTAGAGTTTTGGCCGCCAAACACTTTAAATCCAGGCGAGAGGGTTTGTTTACTTATCAAATTAAATAATCAACCTTCTCATTTTTTTACACTAACTTCCATCAATTTATATACATTTGCAAGTTATACGGAAAATCAATAAACCACTCCAGCAATCGATATAGATTGAAAAGTGGGTCCCAATTATCCCTAGAGAAACAAACACACCATTGTGTTCTTACAGATGAGCAGGTAGGATTTAACTCCACATTTCTCAAAACGAAGAAATTAACTCCCAATACTTTGGAAGCTTTGTACACGAGATTGTGGGTGAACATGAGATGGGTGGTATATATAATGGGATAGTGGGAGTATGATATAGCTTAACATATAATTGCAATCGGATTGTCTTTGACTTGGTTGGATGGTCAACTTTTCTCCTGTGCAACGCACGGGCATATGTGCTAGTAAGGATAAAAAGATGGATTCTATTCCTACATGGATAGATCTCGTCTACATCATGTCATCGTTCTTATTGCATTAATCCATTTCTCCATGAACTTAATACACTAGATGCATGCTGGATAGCAGTCGATGTGTGGAGTAATAGTAGTAGATGCAGGCATGAGTCGGTCTACTAATCTTGGACCTGATGCCTACATACATGATTATTGCCTTGGATATCGTCATAATTATTTGCTATCAATTGCCCAACAATAATTTGTTTACCCACCGTTTGATGTTTTCTTGAGAGAAGCCTCTAGTGAAATCTACGACCCCGGGTCTATTTTCTATCATATTATTTTCAGATCTATTAATCCAAAAATCCAAAAATACCTTGCTGCACTTTTTCTTTACTTCTTTTATTTTGTGTTTTTGTTAGATTTATTTATCCAATCTCATATAATTTAATATATCTCAATACCGAGGAGGGATTGACAACCCCTTTGTGCGTTGGGTTGCAAGTTTTTGTTATTTGTGTGAAGGTACTACTTACATAGTTTGGGTGGATCCTCCTACTGGATTGATACCTTGATTTCATAACTCAGGGAAATACTTACCGTTGCTGTGCTGCATCATCCTCTCCTCTTTGGAAATACCAAAGCAGATACAAGCAATCAGAGCACCGAACGATTCATTCTTGTATCGCCTATATATGAAATGCATTTTTTGCATGTGTTGAGTTGTCCTTTATTTTTTCTTTGTTGCATTGTTGAACTGACAATTAATTTGTGATATATGATGGACCTGCATCAATTTACATGTATTTGAGAAGTTGAATATAAGGGGTGGACAAATGAAGAGCCACCCAAGACTGGCTGGGACGCGTCAGCGAGCATTTAAGAGGATGGATTTGTTATGTACTACATTCGTCCTAGTTTATTGGTCCCCTTTGTATCTTGTGTCAAATTTTGACCATAGATTTAATTAATAAAATATTAATGCATGTCATTAAAATTTATATGATTGGATTCGTATTTGAACATAGTTTTCGATAATATTTTTTTGTTATATATAACAAATATTTTATTAGTTAAAATCATTTTCAAAATATGGCACTGAATACGAGGGTGACTAATAAACCAGGACGGATGTAGTAGATGTTCTTAGTCATAATTAGATAGCAGGAAGCAGCGTAAGAGCAACTCCAATGCGTCAATGCAAATGGACACGTGTTTTTCCCGCTTTTTCCGTTTGGATCAGCATTTCGACTGGCGTCCGGCCCCGTCCGCGTTTTACTGGTCAACATTTTCGTTCGTGTGGTCAGTATGGCCATATTTTTGGCACAATTTTTGCATACTTATCAAATATTGCCCAAAGTTTAAATCACAACCAAATAAAAATCTTGTAGTTTATACAACCAAATAAAAACCTCATAGTTTACAAACCAAATAAAATTTAAATTATCACAAATACATTGAAAAGAAAAAAAAGTCGATACATCTATTGGTTGTCAAGATGGGCCCACATATGCTCAACCAAATCATTTCGAAGTTGCATGTAAGTTGACCAATCATGCATTTCATGATGAAATTGGGTGAACTGTGCAAACATTGTTGCTCCTCCATGCTCATGCACTACATTATCACCCTGAAATTGAAACCCCTGGTCGAAGATTTCATCCTCGCACTCATCCTCTGCGGTCATGTTGTGCATGATCACACAAGCAGTCATCACCTCCCACAATTTTTTGGTGCTTCAAGTTCTAGCAGAGTAACGAACGATGCCCCATCGAGATTGAAGCACACAAAAAGCACGCTCCACATCCTTCCTAGCACTCTCTTGTGCTTTAGAAAATCTCTGCCTCTTCTCTCCTACCAGATTGGGTATTGTCTTCACAAGAGTTGTCCACTAAGGATAAATACCATCAGCTATGTAGTATACCTTGTTGTAGTGGTGGCAGTTGATTTCAGAGTGGACCTCTGGGTAGTGGACTTCTGCAAGCCTTCCGAACACCAGAGAATGGTGAAGAACGTTGATGTAATTATGAGAGCCAGCCATGGCAAAAAAAGGAGTGCAAAATCCAGAGATTTGGTGAGGTCGCGGCCTCAAGTATGGCAGTGCACCCTTTGACATGCTCCCTATACTGCCCATGCCAAGAAGATGGATAGTTCTTCCACTTCAAGTACATACAATCTATGCTATCAAGCATCCCTAAAAAGCCCCTATCTGCATTGATCGCCAACAACCGGACTATATCTGCAACATTTGGCTCTCTCAAGTACTCCGGGCCAAACATTGCTACCACGACCTTGTAGAATCTGACGTGGATCCAAGGCAGGTGGATTCACTCATGCGGACATACTCATCAACAAGATCACTAGGTATTCTGTATGCAAGCATCCGAATAGTTGCAGTGCATTTCTGATAAGAGGAGAAGATAACCTTAATTTCCCAAGGCATCCTCCTTGCATACAAAATAATTATTGTACGCTGTCACCCCCTCCCGAATACGATTGAACACATGTCTGGCCATGCGGAAACGGCGTCGGAAGAGCTTGAGTTTGAAGAGTGGGGACGTGCACTGCAAGTAGCCTTCCCATAGTAGGCAATTGCTGCTCTCTATTGCGATTCAACGCCGACGCATGGCCCGTGATCAATCCCCTAAACCTTGGTCACTGCCTAGCTATGTGATCATTGACAGACAAAGTAGCAACCATAAACTCCTCATCGTTCGAATCACAAATGGAGTGATTGAAAAAGAACTTATCTCCACTATCCATTTGTACCTTGAGGGCGAAACATCGAACACCTTGCTGGTGTGATGAAAGAAGTCGGTCGATGAAGAGCCACGCACATCACCCAGTCCAAGCAGCAGCCCTGACGATGTGGGAGATGACCATGGAGTGAGGACACGAGGCTTGGAGCTCCTGACGGTGGCGGAGGCAAGGGGTGTGGCTCAGCCGTGGAGGTGCTACGACGATGGTGAACACAGGCCACTAACGCAGCAAGAGCGGCCATCAGGTGCGGCGTGCAGCTGGGGGGACATGTCTGGCTGTGGGTGGCATGTTGACCGTCCAACTTGTCGGCAATAGTCGGTGGCAAGGACGGTGTGGTGGGGCATGTCGCCTGTAGATGGGGATCGAGAAAGAATGGCGGATGTGCCACTATATGGCTTGTTAGGGGGACAACGGCGAGCGTTACGCGGTTCTGCAACTCCTCATGCCTGACATGTCTCCAATGTATCTATAATTTATCAAGTATTCATGCCATGTTTACAACAATTCTATATGGTTTTGGTATGGTTTGAATGGAACTAACCCAGACTGACGCTGTTTTTAGCAGAACTACCGTGGTGTTGTTTTTTGTGCAGAAATAAAAAGTCTCCAAATGCAGCGAAACTTTTTGATGATTTTTTTGGAACAAAAGAGGCACTAGAAGCTTCGTGGGAGGACCAAAAGGTGAAGGAGGTGGCCACTGCCCACCAGGGTGCGCCAAGGGCCTTGGCCATGGGCTGGTGGGTAGTGGGCACCTTCTGGCACATCTTAGCGTGAAACCGACGCCAAAAAATCCTATAAATAAAGAAACCATCAGAATAACCCCACAACTTCGACTCCGCCGTCGCACGCCTCTGTACCTTTGAAATACCATCTGGAGCCCTGTTCGGGACCCTACCAGAGCGGGAAATCATCACCGGAGGCATCTTCATCATCCCGACGGCCACCATGATGACGAGGGAGTAGTTCACCCTCTAGGCTAAGGATATGTACTAGTAGCTATGTGTTTGATCTCTCTCTCTCTCTCTCTCCCGTGTTCTTGATTTGGCACGATCTTGACGTAGCGCGAGCTTTGTTAATATAGTTGGATTATATGGTGTTTCCCCCTCTCTATCTTGCGATGAATTGAGTTTTTATCTTTGAGGTTTCACTATTATCGGATTGAATACTTTTATGGATTTGAGAACACTTGATGTATGTCTTGGATATGAATACCCATGGTGACAATGGTGTATTATATTAATTCACTTGATGTATGTGTTGGCACTCAACTCGCAGATTCCCGAGGTGACATTGGGGTAATCTAAGCATTGCAATACCGTCTGTGCTCCATTTTACCACTTGCTACCTTGCCTTTTTTTATTTTTACAAAAACCTATATCTACTATCCATACTACACTTGTATCACCATCTCTTCGCTAAACTAGTGCACCTATACATTTTACCATTGTATTGGGTGTGTTGGAGACACAAGAGATTTCTTCTATTTGGTTGTAGGGTTGTTTGAGAGAGACCATCTTCATCCTACGCCTCCCAAGGACTGATAAACCTTAGTTCATCCACTTGAGGGAAAATTGCTATTGTCCTACAAAACTATACGTCTGGAGGCCCAACACGAGTCTACAAGAATAGGTTGTGTAGTAGACATCAAGCTCTTTTCTGGCGCCGTTGCCGAGGAGGTGAGTGTTTGAAGGTATATCTTTAGATCTTGCAATTAAACCTTTTAGTTTCTTGTTTTATCACTAGTTTGGTTTATAAAAATAAAACTACAAAAAAATGGAATTGAGGTTGCCACATATTATTCGTCTTTATCATGTCCTTCTTGAAAATGATGGATCAGAAAATTGTGCTCAATTGATAGAAGAAGAATTCTATAAAATGTTTGGCATAAAATATTTGAATGATGAGCATGATTGCAATGTTGTTAGTATGAACTCTATGAATATCCAAAATACTAATGATGATTACACTAGTCATGATAAAAAATGTTCCTTATAAGCGTTTCAATTTTTGTGGAGTGCATAAAGTTTGTGAAGATGTGCCTTATAGGGGTGATAGATTTTATAAGAAGCATAAACATGATAGAACCCATTTTTTTGCTCAAAGTGATAGATGAATTTGCTACAAAATTATGTTCTCTTTGTCCTATTACTTGTGAAGTTTGCAATAAGGTTGGTCATCTTAATTTCGAATGCAAACTTTTTCATGATCGAACCATGGCCAAATATTGTAATGACTTGATCACCCTTGAACTTTATAATGAGCTTTGTCTATTTTTGGGGAGTGAAGAATTGACACATAAAAATAGTTGGTTTGAAGTATTCATTTTCACGGACGACATTGAAACGAATCAAAAAGAAATCTATATGTTTTGCATGGTAAATTGCAATGAGAATGCTTATATTGCCAACTATAGAAAGATGGGAAACCCAATAGAATATAAAATGAATACTAATGAAAGGGTAAAGATCTCCACTTTGCCTCCTATTTTCTCTCATGATGAAATAGGTGACGAGAAGGAGCACCCTATTCAACCAATCTCATCAATAAGAAGCTTAGAAAAATTAATGAAACCCACACATGATGTGGTGAAGAAGAAGAAAAGAAGAAACAATAGAGGTAAAAAGGTATCCCTCCCAAATAATGTTGCTCCTATTATGTTCTGCCTCATGATAATGAATGAAAAATAATTGTGGAAGATGATACACTTGATGAAGATATTGCTTCTTTATCTTATGGCATAATGACCAAAGGAACTATTGAGGATGATTTTGTTATAGCTATTACTCATTGTGATGATTATGATTGGAAAAATAGTGATACTTCTTATAATCTTGAAAATATTTTTGGCACCAAATTAGAAAATTATGATGACAATAATTGTTATACTATTGGTGCTATTCATACTATTAATGATGAGAGTGATTATGCTTATGATATGCAAAGCCACAATATTAGGGTTGTTATGTTTGATGAGAATGACATGTTTGAGAATTTATTTGCTGCAATTAATGTTTGACCCAAGCTTGGGGATGCTATGTATAATGAAGATGATCTTTTCAACCCCCCTACTTTGAATGATAAAATTTGTTATGATGACTGCATGCCTCCTTTTTATGATGATTGCAATATTTATGAAAGTGGGTTTGGAAGAGTGTCAACTTTGCATACTATTTTGGAGGGCGTTGATTCTTATTATAATGATGAAAGTGGATTTTGAGAGGTTGTGACTTTATATAGTAATGATTCCACTATTCCGGAAGAGGTTTCAATTGACTATGATGAGAACAAAGTTGCTAATTATGATGATTATTGTGATGATACTTATGTTATAAAAAGTAGTGACGATTATATTTATAAAAATTGTCATAATTATGATTACCATTTTCTGAACATTACTCTTTTAATGTGGAAACAATTTACAGTATTCGAGTTTCATATGATACCCCACTATTATGAAATGAGAATAAAATTGCTTATGAGGAGAGTAATAAATTTTCTATGCTTGTGCATCATGAAAAGAATGCTTTATGTGATAGATATATTGATGAATCCACTCATCATGCTACTGAAAATTATTATGAGAGAGGAACATATGCTTCATGATGCTCCCGTTGTGTTTCAATTCTTTACTTCTATGAGAGCATCATTGAAATCACCATGCCTAGCCAAAAAAGGCATTAAAGAAAAGCGCTTGTTGGGCGACAACCCAACACTTATACCTATTGTTTTTGTGTGTTCAAATGATTAAGCTAATGTAGTAATCATGTTTTATAGCTTTTGTTTCAATAAAGTGCCAAGTAAAGCCATTGGGATAGTGTGGATGATAGTTGATTTGATTCTGTGCAAAAACAGAAACATTTGCCCCTAGTTCTAGAATTTCTAAATTTAACTAGAACGTGCTTTTTCTCTAAAATTTTTGCACATGAATGATATAGAAATTTCCCATGTTGTCCTAATTTTTCATAATTTTAAGAGTTGCAGAAGTATGGTCATTGTTCAGATCATTACATGTTGTTCTGTTTTTAGACAGATTCTGTTTTCAATGCATGGTTTGCTTGTTTTTGTGTTTCCATAGCTTATATTAAGTGATATAAATTGTGGAAATGATAAGGTATAGTAGGCATTGTGAGAGAACAATTATAAATCTTGTCTTTGACAGTACCAAAGTGAATGCTTTGCTTTATTATACTAACACATCTCACGAAGTTCCGTTAATTTTTGTATGATTGAAGTTTTCTAGATTTGGGTTAGATATCGCTATGAGGAGAATAAGGAGTGGCAAGACACTAATCTTGGGGATGCCCAAGGCACCCCAAGGCAACATTCAAGGAAGATCCAAGCAACTAAGCTTGGGGCTGCCCTGGAAGGCATCCCCTCTTTCGTCTTCAACATTATCGGTAACCTCACTTGGAGCTATATTTTTATTCATTACATAATATGTGTTTTGCTTGGAGCATCATTTTATTTTATTAGGATTTATTGCTTTTATTTAGAATAATTTTTTGTGTCTTTTATTTCAAAAAAGTGTCAAGGATAGCCTTCACCTTGCTTATTTTGCAAGTATATGAGTTATTGTTTCAAAACATAAAGTTGCACGCTATTGCGTGAATTCTCCAGAAAAGTCAGAATGTGACAAAATGTTGAAATTTTGACACAATAAGATATGATAAATTTTCTGTAGTGTGGTAAACTTTTAGAATTTTTTGAGTTAAATAAGTATGGATCCTTCTTCATCCTTTATAGACTGTCCTGTTTAGATAGATTGCTGTTATGATTGCATTGTTTGCATATGCTTTCTTATTTAGTGATTCTATTTGAGGATATGAGTATTAAATATGTAGAGGCATTTAGTATGCAATGTTAAATTATAATTTTAGTGATTTGTTACAGTAGGGAATGATAAGGCTTTGCATTGATTTATACTAACATATCTTACGAGTACTTGTTGAGTTTTGTGTGGATGAAGTTTTCAAAAATTAGGGAAACCATGATATGAGAGGAATGAAGAAGACACATGAGCTCAAGCTTGGGGATTCCCAAGCCATCCCAACATAATATTCCAAGAAGTCTCAAGTATCAAAGCTTGGGGATGCCCTGGTAGGCATCCCACCTTTCTTCATTAGCGGTTAGTCTCGGTTGAGCCTAAGTTTTTGCTTCTTACCACGATGTGTGATACCCTTGGTGTGTCCTTTTTTTGTTGTGCTTGATGTTTTTAATAAAATACTTAAGACCTGAAATTTTTAAATGGGAGGGAGTCCTCAAATAGCTACATATTTACTTCACTACTCATTTGATCTCCACTTATATCTTTTTGGAGTAGTTTGTCGAATACTCTCATGCTTTACTTATAGTATTTTGAGAGTTGATAATAGTGATGAAAATTTGCACAAGCTATGAAATTGGTCCTAATATGATGGATATTCAAGAAGGATATAATAAAATTTCCATGAAATATCATTAGATATGATAAGTTTGATTCCTTGCAATAGTTTTGCGATATGGAGATGACAATATGCGAGTCATGTTAGTGAGTAATTGTGCTTTAGTAAGAATATTGGTGTTAAAGTTTGTGATTCCCTATGCAAGCACGTAAAGTCAATAGTTATGCAACGAAATTACATCCTACTTGTGGTGCATTATTCAGTGTTAGTTATGTTTAATGCTTGTTTATGACCATTTTCATTTTTTTGGTTGGTCGCTTCTCAATCTATTTGCTAGCCTTCATTTTTACTAAGTGGGAATGCTGCTTGTGCATCCAACTCCTTAAACCAAAGTTGTGCCAAATAAGTACACCATACCTACCTATATATGGTATTTCCATGCCGTTCCAAGTAAATTTGCATGTGCCAACTCTAATTTTCAAAATAACTTTCCGTTTTGTGTGCCCATACCGCTCATGGAGTGGCAGGGGGTGGCCAATATTTTCCATGCTAGGTATTTTATTCTCATGATGAGTGTTTATTCACTCGTCATTGCACCAGAGTGTGGCAGGTAATAGGGATGCCCAGTCCCGAAATGAAAAAAAATGACAATAATAAATTCCTTGGAAAGTGTTGGTATGGAAAGCACCCGTGGATACGACTAGCCATGAATGTTTAAGAATGGTGGAAAAGAAATAAACTTTATTTTCTATTTGGGAACCGCCTATGATTTTGGGAATTCTTGGCCGTTTTCGTTGACAGGAAAAGTGTGCCTCTCAAAATAATTTTATCTCTCAATTTAAGCTTTGAGCCCTAGCACCTCAGCAAATCTATCCTTCCCTCGGCGAAGGGCCTATCTTTTTTACTTTTATGCAATTTTTTATTTTTTGAGCCTCCATCTTCTCTTACAAAGCACCAACTAGGGAACACTATAGTCATACTTGTGCATTGGATGTTGCTAATATTTGAGTATGTTTCATGAAATGGATCAATGGTTGAGCATAATGGGCTAGGGGTAACTTTCTTTAGCGTGATATTCTGAAAGACATGGTTGCTTGTTGGTATGATTGAGTATTGATGTCTTCAAGTCAAATTATGGACTATTGCTTTGAATCATTCAAGTCCAAATATCCATGACACAAAGAAATACACGATGAATATGATAGGTAGCATTCCACATCTGAAATTCTGTTTTTAATTTCTACTTAATCATGATGAGTTTTATGAAACAATTGTTATTATGATGCTAGGGGAAGTGATTGAAATTATCATTGATCAAACTTATGCACTATGCTAGCATTCACACTTCATAAAATTATTTCTTTTATCATTTACCTAAGCTTAGGGATGCTGATACGTCTTCAACGTATCTATAATTTATGAAGTATTCATGTCATGTTTACAACAATTCTATATGGTTTTGGTATGATTTGAATGGAACTAACCAGACTGACTTTGTTTTCAGCAAAACTACCGTGGTGTTGTTTTTTGTGCACGAATAAAAGTTCTCCAAATGCAGAGAAACTTTTTGATGATTTTTTTGGAACAAAAGAGGCACTAGAAGCTTCGTGGGAGGACCAGAAGGTGAACGAGGTGGCCACTACCCACCAGGGCGCGCCAGGGGCCTTGGTCGTGGGCTGGTGGATAGTGGGCACCCTATGGCCCATCTTAGCGTGAGATCGATGCCAAAAAATCCTATAAATAATAAACCATCAGAAATAACCCTAGAACTTAGACTTCGCCGCCGCACGTCTCTGTACCTTCGAAATATCGTCTGGAGCCCTATTCCGGCACCCTGTCGGAGGGGGTAATAATCACGGGAGACCATCTTCATCATCCCGGTGGCCACCATGACGAGGAGGGAGTAGTTCACCCTCGAGGCTGAGGGTATGTACTAGTAGCTATGTGTTTGATCTCTCTCTCTCTCTCTCTCTCTTTCTCTCTCTCTCTCTCTCGTTCTTGATTTGGCACTATCTTGATGTACCGTGAGCTTTGTTAATATAGTTGGATCATATGGTGTTTCCCCCTATCTATCTTGTTGCGATGAATTGAGTTTTTACCTTTGAGATTTCACTATTATCGGATTGAATACTTTTATGGATTAAGAACACTTGATGTATGTCTTGCATATGAATACCCGTGGTGACAATGGGGTATTATATTGATTCACTTGATGTATGTTTTGGCACTCAACTCGCGGATTCCCGAGGTGACATTGGGGTAATCTATGCATAGGGATTGATGCAAGTTTTCGTCCTACTTTCTCCGGTAGAAATCTTGGGGCACTCTTTGAAGTTCTTTGTGTTGGATTGAATATTATGAATCTGAAGTTGTTTGATGCGTATCGTATAATTGACTCATGGATACTTGTGGTGACATTGGAGTATCTAGGTGACATTAGAGTTGGTTGATGCGTATCATATGGTGTTATTTCAGTACGAACTCTTGGGCTGTTTGTGACACTTATAGGAATAGCTTAGTAGATTGATCGAAAAAGATAAGTTTGAGTTGGTTTCGTACCCTACAAACAATTTCATCTTATGTTCTCCGCTAGATAAGAACTTTGGAGTGACTCTTTGTTGCATGTTGAGGGATTGCCATATGATTTAAATATGTCAGCACTGTTGAGAGAATGCACTAGCACTAGTACGCGTCGGTGCTATACAAACAGTTTTTAACCCCTCTCCGCGATGGCATTTGGAACCGTCGCCTAGTGAATGATGGTGATAGGGGGGGTCCTTCCCACACGACCCAGAAACCATCGGGGATATGCCCTCCTAGCACACATGCTCGACAAAATGAGTTCGTGTGCGACCGGCGAGCGCTCAAATACGGAAATGCGTATAGTAGAGCTTGTCGGATTTTGGGTTCCGGCAGACCCTTGAGGTTCGAACACTGGGGTGCGCGCGGAATCTCACCCTCTACCTACCTGCACCCCGCCGCCTCGCTAGGATCTAAACTACGAAAGGAACAACACAAGAGACACAAGGTTTATACTAGTTCGGGCTACCTTTGTGGTGTAATACCCTACTCTAGTTTGTGGTGTGGTGGATTGCCTCTTGGGCTGATGGTGATGAACAATACAAGGAAGAACAGCCTCGCGAGGGTCTGTTCCTGGCCGGGGGGATGAACTGCTAGGAGGAGTTCAGTCCCTCTCTCTCTGCTGATTCCAGATGCCTCTACCCTGTGGGTGGCTAGTCCTATTTATAGGCAAGGGCCGTGGGCCTCTTCCCAAATATTGAGCGGGAAGGGCGCCAACAATTGGCCATTTCGAAGGGGAACATCTGGTACACTTATCCTGACTAAAGTCGGTCCTCGCCTGTCAAAGGCTCTGGTGGTGACGCCGACTTGGGCTCCACAATGATCTCCTTCCTGCCGTTGGGCTGGTCTTGGTCTTGTTGCACCGAAACGGACACCTTTGCTTGATGCTCTCGCCTGCGCTTGCTCCCTTTGCACCAAAGAGGAAAGGAGGACACTGCGCGGGCTGGCGCCCGCCTGGCGCCCTTGGTCGTCATGGCTTGCATCATGGGAACCTCGTGAGGTACCCCGCCTTGATCTCTCCGCCTCCTCGCGAGCCAGCCTGATGAGGCCGTGCCTAAGGAAGCTCCCTGTCGTCCGCCCCGCGAGGCTTGGTCCCTCGCGAGGGTCTTGAGCTCGTGTTGATGAAGATGGGCCGTGATGGGCCCCCCTTTGAGCCACGCCGCAGGCCGCAGGCAGCCAAGTCTGGGGACCCCCGTTCCCAGAACGCCGACAGTAGCCCCCGGGCCCAAGGCGCGCCCGGACTTGGCTGAGCAGAGAGGCGAAGGGGCAAGTGTGAAGTGCCGCGGGCCCTAACAGCCTGCGGCCTTGGGCGCCGCGTGGCGGTTGATTGGACGTGGGCGGCACTGTTCCCTCACGCCTCCTTATTTTGTGCCATGCTAGGCGGACTCGTAGCCGCACACAGCCGCTCCCCTTTTCGCTGCTCGACCGTCCCCCACACTTCCTCCTCTCGAACTCCAGCTTCTGCTCTCAATCCAATCTCAAACCTCCCCCCCCTTCCATTGACATGGCCCCGACGAAGAAGGGAAGAGGGAAGAAGCCCGTGCCTCCGCCTCGCTCGCCGTCATCGGCGGCCCCCGCCGTCGATCGGTCGATCGTACTCAATCGGGAGGGCCTGGGCAAGGTCAGCTCGGCTTTGGCCACCATCTTCAACGAATGCGGGCGGACGACGGCCTGGCCCGCGTCCCACTTCTCCATTGACAGGATAATCACTGAGGTCCGGTATTTCGCCGCCGCCCTGTGGGCGGGGCTGGTTCCCCCCTTCTCCGATTTCTTCAATGCTGTGCTCTCCCACTATCAGATCCATATGATGCACTTGGGTCCGGAATCCATCACTCTTCTCGTGGTCTTCGCCTTTGTTTGCGAGGCGATGATGGGCATCATTCCCTCAGTTGCCTTGCTGCGCCACTTCTTCTCTCTGCGCCTTGTTGACCCTACCCAATGTTCAGGGTGTGTGAGCTTCATCGCTGCATCTGAAACAGTGGCTTCAGGGGTTGACTTCAGCCTTCCTCCGCCCGCTCCTGGGTTCCGCGAGCGGTGGCTGTACATGGACGTGGGGGTGCCCAGCCCCCTGCTGTCGGAGCCATCTTCACCTATTGTCCCCAATTCAGGCTGGGGCCAGGAGACGCTCACGGGTTCCCAGCTTGTCTTCGTCTGGCGCCGCTTTGCGTTCTTGAGGGAGCAGCTCCTGAGGCCCAGGCTGCCGCGGCTGGGGTGGGGAGCAGCTGCCCGCAGTGCCTGCGGCTGAGGCCCCTGGGGCCCCAGTTACTCTTCTTGGCGAGGTGACCGGCGGCGCGCATCAGGTAGACGCCCCCGACGCGGGTTGCCTTGACGCTCCTTCTTCGTCGCAGGCCGACCCATGTGCTCAACTCTTGGGTCGCTTTCGCGTGGACTTTGAGGCTCTCCGGAAGAGAAGGGAGGCCTTGGGCGACGATTACCCTTGTCGCCTACTGAAGCGTAGGAAGTAATTCGCCACAGATGAGTAAGCCTCCTCCTTTTCTAGCTCCTGATTCTTCTGTTGCTTTTACTGATCCTTGCTCCGCAGGGCCCTTCTCGCCGAGCTCATGGAGATGGCTGAGGAGCCATCCCCCTTGGCTCCGCCCTCTCTGCCGTCTTCGAGCACTCCGAGCAGCAGAGCCCTCGTGGTGAGGCCGGCCAGAGAGACGAACCATCCTGAGGCGCATCGTGTCCCCGCGCGCCTCGCGACCCTCCTTCGCGAGCCTTCTCGTGGCATAGCCAGCCTGCCGTGGGCTTCTCGTCTGGTCGTCGACCACGATTGGCTGAGGTATTCCCTGCGCTCTACGCTAAGGGATGGGCTGGCTCCCGGCCGGGCTTCTGGCGAGGCGTGCCCGGCCGTGGCGAGGGCGCCAACCCCCAGCCCCCTGCCCGGAGGGGGAGTGCTGATTCATGGCCCCCGAAGCTCGCTTGAGGCGGATGATGGTGTGGAAGACGTACAAGAGCGTGCTCGGGAGCGTCGCGCTCTTCGCCAAGGGTTCTTTCAGAGGGCGGCTGATGCGCTAAGCCTGCTTGGTGAAGAGCTTGCTGACAAAGACGCGCGCCTCGAGGCCGAGGGCCTGCGCCTGGCCGTGGAGAGGCGCGAGCTGAAGGCGGTTGTCGCTCTTTCGTGCCATCAGCGTGATCTTGACAATGAGGAGGCCAAGGTGTCGCTGGTGGCCTCTCGGGAGATCCGTTCTCGGGCCGTTGAGGAGGATCGGGAAGCTGACCGGCGGCGTGAGGCGGCGATGGAGCGGGCGCGGGAACTCCTGGCCCGATGGCGCTCACTGGAGGAGCAGGTGGAGCAGCGCGAGACGGGCCTTGCGTCGATGAAGGTATCCTCAGGCGACCCAACAGAGCTCCAGAAGCGCGAGGAGGCGCTGACGCTGGAAGCCGCCGAAGCCTTGCAGCAGTACTGGCGCTGAAACAAGGGAGCGCTTGGTGACAAGGGCAGAGGAGGATGTTGCTGCGCGGGAAGCCCGTGTCCTGGAGGAGGTTGGGCATCGGGTGGCGACGGCGCGCTCGAACATTGAGCGCGAGTTCGACGAGAGGCTAGGGTTGATCCGGGCTGAGGCCAAAGGTAGGACCGCTGCCTTGCGGGCCAAGCAGGAGGAGGTGACGCGGCGGGCCGATGCTTCTCGGGCCGCCCTCGAGGTGGCGCAGGAGGGGTTAGCTGCCTCCCGTGCCGAGGTGCTTCTTCTTCGCCAACGGGTGGACGAGGCTGAGGCCGTCGCGCGACAGAATGCGGACGAGATACGCTAGTGGCGGATCCTGGAGCATGAGCACGACCCCATGCTGACCACGCTCCGGGAGAGAGCCAACACAGCCTTGGGTAATATCTGCGAGGCGGCTGTTGGCGAGCCGCACACAGTTAACTACGCCGGCAACGTCCAGTTCTTCACCGACGTGGTGACTCGGCTGGAGGCGAGGTCGGTCAGAGCCAACAGGTTGGTGGAGGAGAGGAGCCGCGCCCTGCTCAGGCGCGCCTTTTCTCGCGTCTTCGGCCATCTCCGGAATACGGACCCCCACTTCGACTTCGACGCCACCATCGCCCCAGTCCCCCAGGCCGTCCGAGGCGACCTGGCGCACTGGGTGGAAGACAACGTGGACGCCCTCGTCAGAGCCTTCGCTTTAGATAACGATGGCGTGATCGTGGCTGCTGATGAAGGCGGCGTGGTGAACGGCCCTGACGCCGCTGGTGACAACGCAGAGAGCAATGGCGAAGCCAGCGATGCCAGCAACGGTTCAGGAGGTGCCTTTGAGGATACATTGGGGGATTTATCTGACTGACTGTGCATCGTTCCTGTTTCCTTACCCTGCATGAATAGAACTCAGGTTTTGCCCTGACGGCTGTGAGAGCATTTTGGGAGGGGGAGCCCCTCATGTAAAACTTGTGTCATGTGTATTAGTTGATGCTATATCACCCGTATGCCTGCGCCAAGTGGCTGGCTCGTTTACCTTTGTCCCGTGCGGCCCTGAGACAGCCTGTGGAGGGTTGTGGCGTCTCAAGTGCCTCTTGATCGGACCCGTAGGATCTGCAGTAAAAACCTCCCGAGAGGATCTGCGCGGCGGCGGCAAGGCTGCTTGCAAGCTAGGCCCAACCTGCTCGCGAGGGGCTCGTGAGGGGAGGCAGCTGAGGCAAAGCGGTAATGAACGCGAGATTGCTCGAGCGAGACTAAGCACCCCTTCCCAAACACACGCAAAACTCAAATTGAATCCAACTTAAATCCGGTGGGGAAAGTGACAACCAAAGGAAAGAGCAATGGAAGCAGAAAAAGGCCGCGTCCGGCACCTAGTCTAGTCTTGGATGTCTTCTCACCAGGTAGCAGACTAAGTGCTGCCATCGGCGTGGGAGGAGTCCCAGGCCTGAGGCCGGCACCCCTGAGACTCCGGCGTGTACAGCCCCACTCATTAATACGTGAGAGTGTCACGGGGCGGCGAGCTTCAAAGGCACTGGGCCTTCTTCACAGGTACCGGCCTTGCTTCATATCGCCAGACGAGGGCCCCGCCTTGCGCCGCACTCTAGTGCCATCAACGACGACCGGAAACCAGGACGCCGCCGATGGGGTAGAGCGGTCGCCAGCGGTTCCCCCGACGACCACGGGTCCTCCGCCAGGCAGGCCCTGAGGCACCTCCCGAGGAGAGGCCTACCTCCTGAGAACGCCTTGCTCCGAACGCCGCGGTGGTGATGTCGGATCTCGGCCCCTCTCCTGTAGCCCCCGACGCCCTCCTCCTGAGGGGTAGGAGACTGCGGGAGCGGGGCAGCCACTCGCTGCGGCGACCTGCACCTCCTGTGATTCATGATTAGCGTATGCCTGCTCCTGAGGAATTAGCGGTACCAAATAATCATCGTTCCCGGCGTGGCCGGTGGGGCCTTCACGGGGCTCTTGGAAGAGCTCAGCGTCCGCCGCCTCGTCCCCCCAGCTTAGGCTGAGGAGCGAGCCTTGTTCGCCTTCGTGCTGGTGCCCTTGGTCCATCATGTGGGGCACGTATTCTTCTGGGGCCGTCATCCCGAAGGCCGCGCCATAGTGCTCCGCGTGCCATGCAGATCTGCTTGAAGCGCCCACCTGGGGGTGGTAGCGCGACGGCCCACTGGGGCCGTGGGTCGCGGCGAGTCCTTCTTCGCTGGCCAGGAGCGGAGGCAACGATGCCGCTGGTCCGGTGCTGACAGCTTCACTGGCGTTGGAGTAGCCTTGGGGCCCACGGCCGCGTGTGGAGCCCCCGCACGGGCCGCCATGGACCTGAGGTGGGAGCTGGGTGCAGAAGGGGTGAGCCCCCGAGGCGGCAAAGCCGGAGCTCGCCACCGCTCTAGCAGACGCCACGGCCGCCTTCCAAAGGCCTCGCACTGCAGTAGCTCCCGCCACCGTGAGCGCGACCCTCGAAGTTCGCCTGCTCCCGGCGGGTGTACGGCGTCGCGGTCACGGCGTGGTTGGAGGACCTCACTGCCGACCGCGCTTTGCCTTGGCGTGAGAGTTGTCGAAGCCTGTCCGAGTCGCCCGCGACCCGCAGCGCCCTGCGGACCGCGAGCTGCACAGGGCATGGGTCGCCGAGGCGAAGCGGCTCTGCGTGGGCAGGCCAAGCCGCCCGAGGACGGGGTTGCCCGCTGGTCGCGGACATGATGATGACGATCTGACGGGACACGAAGTGGCGAAGGTGGATCGGTGCACCCTACCGGCGCGCCAAATGTCGGATTTCGTTCCGCAGACCCTTGAGGTTCGAACACTTTGGGGTGCACGTGGAATCTCACCTCTACCTACTCGCACCCCGCCGCCTCGCTAGGATCTAAACTACGAAAGGAACAACACAAGAGACACAAGGTTTATACTAGTTCAGGCCACCTTTGTGGTGTAATACCCTACTCTAGTTTGTGGTGTGGTGGATTGCCTCTTGGGCTAATGGGGATGAATAATACAAGGAAGAATGGCCTCGCGAGGGTCTGTTCCTGGCCGGGGGGATGAACTGCTAGGATGAGTTCAGTCCCTCTCTCTCTGCTGATTCCAGATGCCACTACCCTGTGGTGGCTAGTCCTATTTATAGGCAAGGGCCCTGGGCCTCTTCCCAAATATTGAGCGGGAAGGGCGCCAACAATTGGCCATTTTGAAGGGGAACATCTGGTACACTTATCCTGACTAAAGTCGGTCCTCGCCTGTCAAAGGCTCTGGTGGTGACGCCGGCTTGGGCTCCACAATGACCTCCTTCCTGCCGTTGGGCTGGTCTTGGTCTTGTTGCACCGAAACGGACACCTTTGCTTGATGCTCTCGCCTGCGCTTGCTCCCTTTGCACCAGTGAACTGCTTTGGAAAGGCCTGAAAATAAGGATGTGCATAAATATCTTCTCTATATTGGAAATGGGGCAAAGGAATAAAAAAAGGCAAGGAATAATAGTTAGTACCATCTTGTAGTGAACTGATGTCTTCTTCATTGTGCAGACAAAGATCTTGTTGTTTTTTGTCGCTAATTTCTTTATCCTAACAATCTTTCTGAGTTTCTTGACTTGATTGATATTCATGGACAACTCATTTCCCCATATGCAAAAAGGGTCAAATAGTGGGTCAAAACCTCTGACAGCAGGACCTACATGTGCAAGACCAAATTGTTAAAAACCTAAATATTAGAATGGTTCCTGCAATTGCACAATAATGTGCTATTAGACAACGGACAATGCGCGTGCTAACCTCGATTTTAAACCTCAGTGCTTCCCATTGTTTCCCTCCAACAAATATAAGGTAGTTAGTCATCAGGTTAAGTAAGGGTTCACATGCTATCAGTAAAATATGTTGATGAAAAATAAGCACATTGCAAATTCATCAGATTAATTCAAGCCACATGGAAAACCCATTTATCCAAACCAAGCATGATTAAGAACTAGGAAATATAGCACTTGTATATGTTTCTCATGTATTAAGTTCAGCCAAATTCGATTTATTCCTCACATGCACAACAATACAAAATTCTACCCATGACAATTCGAAATCGCATTGTAGAATTGAACCAAGCAGGTAACTAAACACCACAACAAATGAACCACACATTAACTGAGCACCACATTGCACAATATAACATACTCCTAATAGAAGATCAGACAGTTAACCAAACCAAGCATGCCTAACAACATGGAAATATAGCAATTGTATTTGTTTCTCATGTATTTACTACAGCCAAATTCAATTTATCCCTCACATGGTATACAATAACAGAATGCACCCACAACTATCGAACGTCGCATTGCAGAATTGAACCAAACAGTTAACTAAACACCACAACACAAATGAACCAAACGTTAACTGAGCACCACATTGCACAATGTATAACCTAACCAAGCATGCTTGACACTTGGAAATATAGCAATTGTATTCCTTTCTCATGTATTTTGTAAAGATAAATTCGATTTATTTCTCACATGGGAGACAATACAAAATTGCAGCCTGAAGAATTGAACATCACATTTGCAGAATTGAACCAAACAGTTGACTGAATATGACAACTAATTAACAAAACAGTTAATAAGTGAGCACCACACTACACGACATATAGAACATATACACTAGAGCAACAGATTGCATGGTAAAATTAGATAGCACAATTCACTAGAATTTGTGAAGGAAAGGCAGGAGCAGCACACGCAAACGGGTAAACTGAGCATGCTTAATCGGCATAGCTAGCAAATGGCAAGGTGCTCCTCCAAGATCTGGGGGTCGGCACGAATGGCAGCCATCGCGACGTCGTCTACGCGTGCGGTCGCGATTTGCTTCTCCGCTGCCAAATGCTCATTTAGATCCTGGCTATACTATGTGCACCATGGTTTAGGGCGGCGCTTATTTGGTGGAGGGGTCAGTGATTTGGGTGGAAAGTGTCGCGCTGGTGATCGGGGCATGTGGGATGTGGAGGAGGATGGGGGTCGGGTGTGGATTACCTGCCGGGATAGACGAGGCCGAGCAGCGTGAAGGAGGGTCGCCGGCGAGGAGGCGGTGCTGCAAGCAAGGAGTGTAGGTTTCAACTTGGAAAGGAAGGCGGAAACAGGGGAAATGTGGATTTTGGTAAGGGGGAGGGGGCAGGGAGGTAGATATTTCTGCGGAAGCCAAAAATTTGGAATCGCTTCAATGAAAAAACTGGCGCGCAAAGTGTCATCAGACACTGTCCCTTATTCAGAACTGTATACGATATGTGAACATCACAAACGATTCAGATAGCTTAACCCGTGTGTGATGAGTTTGAACGTCAAAAATTTTGGTTTGAATTTCCCTGGTTACAGTGGTCATCCACGTCATTACATAACTTGGGTACACAAAGAAGACTACATCACACCCACACTTCTTAATCGAGCAAGTTTAGCAATTAAATAGAGCTAGCTGACCTAAACATTACTCTAACAAATTAAAGACCGGCGCTCTTAATTAAACAAAACAAAGAGTACTACTACGGCTAGTGCTTGTCGATCTCCGCCGCCGCCTCCATGTCCAGCTCGCGCCCGGCGGTCTCCTGGGTAAGGGGCTCCATGGCATCCATCGCACCATACTCGGCAAGCATCTCGCCATCCGTGTCTGCCATCTCTTTGGAAAAGGCCGCCACGAGTTGGGCGTGGGCGGCCTTGATCTGGGCTTGGACGGGCTCTGTCGTCGCAAGGTATGCGGTGGAGGAACGGACGGCTGCTCGAGCGCTCTCGGCGATTACCAACTCTTCGGTCGTGGGTTGCCGACCGTTGTCGGAGAAGCTTCGTTCGATCTGTGCGGTGACCGCCACGAGCTGGGCATGGGCGGCATCGACAAGGTCGTGGGCGGCCTCCATCAGGGCTAAGGCCACCGCTGCGGAACGGACAGCTGTTGTGCCGCTCTCGCCAGTTGCTATCCCCGAGGTAGATGTTGCTGCCGCCACCTGAGAAGCAACAATGGCCGTTTGGGCTGCCTTGGCCGCCTGGTCGCAGATTGCGGCCACGCTCGTGCACCTTGTTAGCACGCGCATGGCGGCTGCGGTTGCGCTCTCGCCGGAGTGGGCCACCGAAGTTGCCCTCATGACGCGGGTCCACATGCCCATCTTTCACCGACGACGATTGAACAGTGAAATGATATTTGGGGAGCGAGCTAGTGTGCTTGAGACGCCGGCTGTGGACTGTAGTGACGCACCTTCTTGCGTAAGCCATAGGCGTACTATACACCGATGGTGTACATGATATCTTGTGCTGCATCTCACACGTTTGGTGATAATAAACTGTGTGGGATCTACTTGATTTTTCATCTTGATTTGAATTACATAATGGGGTCACAGCGGCAATTGACGGTGTTTGAATTGCTAGACCTTTTATCTACAGTGAACATGCAACTATATGTGTGTCGTAAAAGAATTGGAATTATTCAGGGTTCATTTGAACATTTTACACATTAAATTGGTTTTCTAGTCATTTCAGGTGCACAATTCAAAATTAAACTACATGCACATGCTTCGGTGCACCAACATGGGTTGTAAAATCATATATGTGTCCATGGGTTTATGCTTATGTCCCATGCAAGAAATGGGGATGAAATTCGAACACCACGACACCGTGGCTCTCCGGCAAACATCGACGTACTTGCTTTTGTAATTCTAGTAAATCCAAAATTCGTCTGAAATTCATGAAACTTGGGATGCTATCATGGAGCGGCATCAACATGCCGTGGAATTTTTTTTGTCCCATTTGGGGCAGGTTCGGGTATAAGCTTCTCATAAATCAGAGCTTCTCACAACAAGGGTGATGGTTTCGGTAGGGAATGTTTCACCTTTCTGGACGAAACGATATCCGTTGCCTCTTCTCGATTTCAATTTTTTCCTAGTGCCAACATAGAACAATAGGAGTGTTGTGTCAATTTTTGGGATTTTTTGGGGTTCGCTTGGACATTTTTATACATTAACTGAGTTTTCTATGCATTCATGTGCATATTCAAATTTGAACTACAGGCACAAGCTCTAATGCATATAAATTAGTTGAAAATTCAAATATGTGTCCTTGGTTGCATGCTTAGGTCCCATGCAAGAAATGGGAATGAATGTCAAACACCCTGCCACCGTCACTTGGTCGCAAACATTGAGATACCTAGTTTTTAAATTCTAGTAAATCCAAAGCTCGTCTGAAATACATGAAACTTGGCATGCTGTCATGGAGCGGCATCAACATGCCGTGGTAAATTTGTTGTCCCATTTGGGGCAGGTTTGGGGATATGCTTCTCACAAACTAGAGCTTCTCACAACAAGCGTGATGGTTTTGGTACGGAACGTTTCACCTTTAAGGACGAAACGATATCCATTGCCTCTTCTCGATTTCAAATTTTTTGCCTAGTGTCAACATAGAACAACAGGAGTGTTGTGTCAATTTTGGGGATTTTTCGGGGTTTGTTTGGACATTTTTATGCATTAGTTGAGTTTTCAATGCATTTATGTGCATAATTCAAATTTGAACTACATGCACATGCTCTAATGCATATAAATTGGTTGAAAATTCAAAACTGTGTCCTTGGTTGCATGCTTAGGTCCCATGCAAGAAATGGAAATGAATGTCAAACACCCTGCCACCGTCACTCGGCCGCAAACATTGAGATACCTGGTTTTTCAATTCTAGTAAATCCAAAACTTATCTGAAATTCATGAAAGTTGGCTTGCTATCATGGAGCGGCATCAACATGTCGTGGTAAATTTTTTGTCCCATTTGGGGCAGGTTTGGGTATATGCTTCTCACAAATCAGAGCTTCTCACAACAAGCATGATGGTTTTGGTAGGAACGTCCCACCTTTGGGGACGAAACGATATCCATTGCCTCTTATTGCTTTCATAAATTTTCTCATGTCAACGTAGAACAACATGAGTGTTGTGTCAATTTTTGTGATTTTTCGGGGTTCGTTTGGACATTTTTATGCATTAATTGAGTTTTCAATGCATTTATATGCATAATTCAAATTTGAACTACATGCACATGCTCTAATGCATATAAATTGGTTGAAAATTCAAATATGTGTCCTTGGTTGCATGCTTAGGTCCCATGCAAGACATGAGAATGAATGTCAAACATCCTACCACCGTCACTCGGCCGCAAACATTGAGATGCCTTGTTTTTAAATTCTATTAAACCTAAAACTCGTCTGAAATTCATGAAACTTGGCATGCTATCATGGAGCAGCATCAACATGCCGTGGTAAAAATGTTGTCCCATTTGGGGCAGGTTTGGGTATATGCTTCTCACAAACCAGACTTCTCACAACAAGCATGATGGTTTCGGTAGGGAAAATCCCACCTTTGGGGACGAAACGATATCCATTGCCTCTTATTGCTTTCAATAAATTTCTCGTGTCAACGTAGAACAACAGGGGTGTTGTGTCAATTTTTGTGATTTTTCAGGGTTCGTTTGGACATTCTTATGCATTAACCGAGTTTTCAATGCATTCATGTGCATAATTCAAATTTGAACTACATGCACATGCTCTAATGCATATAAATTGGTTAAAATTCAAATCAATGTTCTTGGTTCATGCTTAGGTCCCATGGAAGAAATGGGAATGAATGTCAAACACCCTGCCACCGTCACTCGGCACAAACAATGAGGTACCTGGATTTTAAATTCTAGTAAATCCAAAACTCGTCTGAAATTCATGAAACTTGGCATGCTATCATGGAGCGGCATCAACATGCCGTGGTAAATTTTTTGTCCCATTTGGGGCAGGTTTGGGTATATGCTTCTCACAAACCAGAGCTTCTCACAACAAGCATGATGGTTTCAGTAGGGAACGTCCCACCTTTGGGGACGAAACGATATCCATTGCCTCTTATTGCTTTCAAAAAAATTCTCATGTCAACATAGAACAACAGGAGTGTTGTGTCAATTTTTTTTTGATTTTTCGGGGTTCATTTGGACATTTTTATGCATTAACTGAGTTTTCAATGCAGTTATGTGCATAATTCAAATTTGAACTACATGCACATGCTCCAGTGCATATAAATTGGTTCGGAAAACAAATCTTTGTCCTTGGGTGCATGCTTAGGTCCAATGCAAGAAATGGGAATGAATTTCAAACAGCAGGGCATCGTTGATTGCCGGCAAAACGTCGAGATACTTTGTTTTTAAATTCTAGTAAATCGAAAACTCGTCTGAAATTCATAAAACTTGGCATGCTATCATGGAATGGCACCCGACATGTTGTGATATTTTTTGTGTCCATTTTGAGAGAAGGCGCACTCGAATAACAACCAACAAAGGCATTTTGAAAAAATAGCTGCCACTTTAATATCTCAAATGTTTGTATAATTCAAACCATGTGCGTTTTGTTAACCATTCACGTGATGCCATGTGTCTTGGTTTTAATGGCTATAGGAGGTGTCGTGCCGACCGCTTCTTGACCTTGACTGAACGGGAAGCGTGCGAGCGCATTCCGGTGCGTAGGCTGACCGGGAGGCATGCAAGTTGTCCTTTAGCGCGCAGGCTCACCGGGAAGCGTGTGAGCTGTACATTGCGTAGGCTCATTGGGAAGCGAGCCCTTTGACTTCCATGGCCGCCCGCCTTCCTCTCCATTAATGGCGCTCGAGCCGCTGCTTAATACGGGCGGCCTTACTGTTCGCCTCCCATTCCCCTCCCTCCCGCAGACCTCCACCAACGCCATGGTGCAGAAGGACCATCTGCCGCTAGTCTTCAAGTTTGGTGAAGTCAGCTCCGAGCCGGAGGAGATAGAAAATAAGGAGGAATGGGGCCTCATGGACATGGCCCAGAACGAGCTGACCACGGTGGTTGCTGCCCCAGCTCCCGTCCCAGCTCCCATCCCCGCGCCCACGCCAGCGGCCATCCCCGTAGCATTGACGGGCGGGTCGCCGAGCACTATCGCAGAGCTGGAAGCCGCGGACGTCACCCCGGACCCGCGCGAGCTCGTGTACATGCCAACGCCAGCACTCGTGCCCATGGCCGTGCGCGCCCCTTCACCCACCGCGGTTGACCTTGCCTCGGCCATCATCGACCCCTACTACATGAAGATGAAGAATGAGAGCAAGAAGGACAAGAACGCCTGGCATAGTGTGTGGCATGAGAGACTGGATGAACAACATGTCAAGTACGCGGCCATGGACGCGTACACAAGCTACGAGATGTACAGGCGGATCGTTGACATGAGGAAGTGTCTTCTTCCTGCCCCAGACGAGGGATCGAGCCACAGAGCAATGGCGGGAGCGTCACAAGAAGTAGATGACTAGACGATCGTTTCTCCTACTTTAGAATGCATGCAATTGTTTATTGAGATATGTGCGAATGATCTGTATAGTCACTTATGTAATTGGATATTTATTTCAGTTATATATATATATATATATATATATATATATATATATATATATGTATGTATATATATATACAGACGGTCTATTCTGCTAATATTAGCAGAATAACTATTCTGCACACTACTTCGGCACTGCACGCTCAACAGAAACGCACTGCATCATTTTGACGACGAGCACTGCAATAGAGACTAGTGAACTTCTCGTCGGAAAAAACTGCACGCGTTATTTATTCGGTATTGTTTTCATTCTCATTTTTTAACTGTTTATCGGAATGAGGCATGTAATATACCGTTGAAAAGCTATGGATTAGGCGCAACTTCGACATGTTGAACACTTTTCGAGATTCCACACGGTTCAAGAGCAGTTTTGAAAATGGTGCGGCCGATGACGAGTGGCAGCGAGCTTTTTTTGCGTTTTCTTCTAAACCGCTTGTCGGAATGAAGCAAATGATACGCCGTTGGATAGATATCGTCGAGGCGCATCTTTTACATATATAAATCTTTCTCTAATTCGTTGCGGTTTAAGAGCAGTTTCAAATTTACTAAATCGCGGAACTCTGTTTTTCAAGTTTTTTAAAATTTTCGGTACTGTTTTCGCTCCAGTTTTTGAACCGTTTGTCGAAACGAGGCATGTGATACGCCGTTGGAAATCTATGGACAAGGCGCAACTTTCGTATGTAGAACTTGTTTTCAGATTCCTTGCGGTTTTAAATTAATTTTGAAAATCGTGCGGCGGATGACGAGTGGTAGCGGCCGTTTTTCGCGAAATTTTTGCAAACCGCTGGTCGGAATGATTCAAACGATACTCCGTTGGAGAGATATCGACGATACGCAACTCTTTCATGTAGAACACTCTCTCTAATTCTTTACGGTTTAAGAGGAATTTCAAATTTACCGAAATGCAGACACTCTGTTTTTCGCGACACCCAAATCGACGTGGGTACTTCATCCGACAAAAAACCACACTACCTTCCGACCAAAAACCGCACTGCATCAGACCGATAAGCGCACTGCATGATTTTCTTTTTTGTGGGACATAAATTTTCCCAAACGAGGTAGCAAACCGCACTTCATGAGACAGACAAGTGCACTGCATGATTTCTTTTTTGTGGGATGTAAATTTTTGCAAACGAGGTGGAGTGCACTTCACGCCGAGCGTCGGTGAACCGCAATACTACGAAAAGTGAACCTCGAGGCTTCCAAATTTTCCGAGAAGAGGTGGAGTGCACTTCACGTCGACCGTTGGTGAACCACAATACTACGAAAATTGAACCTCGAGACTTCCAAATTTTCCGAAACAAGGTGGAGTGCACTTCACGTCGAGCATTGGGCCTGGAAGTGCACCGCAGGGACAGAGCGAGTGAACTACATCTAATAAGAAGGGAGCTGCTTTTGAGATGTTCTTGTTTGTGTTTGCCAAGTGGACCAGGGAAAAGTTATATAGCGAACAACACAAGAGAACAAAGTGAGCTACAAAGCATACACAACTACTGATAGTTTTACACAGCCACACACCCATACAATATCTGCACTCTCCACCGGCCGAACGGCACAAAATTCTACGGGGTACACTTTCACTAAGACAAAACTAACCATCATGGTAATGAAGTGCAGTTTTTAAAATGAAATAATGAAGTGCAGTTTTCAACAACAACAAAATTGAGGAAAGGGCCATCCAGCCGAACTGCATCACTTCACCTTTAATGCAAAAATAAGTAAACTGAACCTCAATAGCAAACCACAGCGGACTTCATTTTTCACTTTTTTCTGTTCAGAAAAGCACAGAAATCAATGAAGTGCAGAAGAGCACTATGCATCTCCTGATGCTCTACTCGCCATGCTTGCAGTAGGCCGCGGGGAAGGGCGATGCAGTTGGGATATGAGGCCCATGGGAACCTCCAAATCGATCCAGCGAGCTGCACACAATGCACCCGTGAGCTGCACCCAAGCGAGTGAACTACAAAATGACTAAACAAATCACTGTGGCATGTAGCCACCACAACGAACAGCAATCCTGCCTGATGCCCAATCTGCACTGCATGAGGAGTCACAATGCAGTGCACGCCCATGGGCCGTGCTGCTCCAGCAACGGAGGATGGGAGGTGGAAGAGGGGGACAGAGGGGCGGCGAACCACGAACTTGGCGGCGCCTGCGCGGGTACTTGGGGCGCGATCTGACCGGGGGTGCCTGGATCCATTGTCAGAGGTTGAGGCTGCCGTGCTCATTGGTGTGATGGGGGCGGGGCCTGGCAGCGCGGCGCTGTTTCCCGGCACGGCAGGGAGGTAGCCAACGGGGAGGGGGCGGGAGGCGGATCCCACGGGGATGACGACGCTGGAGGCGGACCCCACCGGATCCCACGGGGACGACGGCGCTTCAGGCGGATCCCACCGGATCCGGCACCGGGAGAGGCCGCGGTGGTGGGGCGACCACCATGGATGGGGAGGAGGGGTTGTTCTGGTCAACGGAGCAGGGGGCGGTGGCCATCCTGGGAGAAGTTAGAAAAGGTGGGGGAGAGGAAGCTTGGGGTATTGGTTCGCCATGGGCAGGAGCAGGGCCATTGATGAGGGGAGCTCACGCAGGAGAAAGATGGCGCCACCATCGGGCCCCTGCCGCTCAGATCTGACGCCATGGGGTGTGATTTCTGGGAGTCATGGGATGGCGCTGGAGATGGAAGGTGAGAGCGGTGGGAGGTGGGGCGGGCAGGGGGATGGGAGGCCGGGGAGTTACTGGGTGGCGCGAAGTCAGAGTGGTGGAAGGCGGGGATGGCCGCGGCGGCCGAACGGGGAAGAAGAAGGTGGGAAGGAGAGGGAGTGGGAAGGCGGCGCGGGGGTGGTGGGCATGACCCGCAGAAGAAAGTGGGTATAAGGTGGGACGTGGTTGTGGGTGTAGATATCTTTCTGATGCGGTTCGCTTCGGGTGTGCAGAATAAGAGTCTTAAGGGTGTTATCATAATAGACCCACCCTATATATATATATATATAGTAGCACTATTCTGGTCCTGGGATCAGAATAGTTATTCTGATCACAGCGCCCTATATAAGGCGACGGGGGATGTTCCCGAGGTCGTAAACAGGAAAAACGTAGAAAACCGACCAGCCCACACTACACCTCCCGAACGGACCATCACCACACCCATGACCTTCTCCTCCCCCACCTCGACCAAACCACCCACCGCCGCGGCCGGCATCTCCCACCCGCCGTCGCGCCCGACCTCCATACCCCGCCGTGCCCGGCCTCCCTCTCGCCGCCGCCTGCCGCTACTCTCAATCGCCTACAGCCGCCGTCGTGGCTCCTCACCACCTCCAACCGTTGCCGCCATGTATCCGTATTGCCTCCATCCCGCACCGCCCAACGTCTTCCCCATATACGGCGGTGCAACTCCTCCTACCCGGCGAGGATCTGAATCATGGGTCGTCCCCGACGCCTCGTGCTATGGTGGGCGGCCCTGCCGGTGCTCGCCATGGAAGAGGACTACCGTCAATGTCGTGGCTACAACCTTCCACCTCCGCCCCACCCGTGCAACCTCCCTGCTCCGGCCGTGGCTCTGGGCCCGCCGCCCATAATCTCTTCTCTGCTCTGTTGTGTTCCCTTGTTTCTCGTTCTGCTGCCGACCGATGGAATTGTTCCGGTGGTCACCCGTGCAAGCCGCTCCTCATCTACCTTGAGTTGTCCACCTAAGCAGGTCCAGCACTCTCACATTGCCCCCCAGAGCCGCCCCTTCCCTTCCACCGTTGACTTGTGGAGTGAGCAACTGGGGCGTGGAAGTTCAGATGTGATTCCAGGTATGTTTTGGACATCTCAATGTGAGCCGCAGCACAAAAATCCCCCTTCCCCAAACTCATAGGAGCTCCCGCTGGGACGCGGTGCAGAGCAGCCACTCTACCGTCGTGCAGGCATTGACCCTCCCAGTCTTTCTCTGAACCCTCTCTTCAGGAGGATTTTACCTTCTTTAATTTGCGAGAAAATAACTGCAACATTTCCTTTTGTGTGTGTCCTCTGAAAACTGTACTTGGACAACACTTTTATATATCTGATGGATGAATTGGTTTAAGGTTTGAGCATAGTTGAACTGCACATTGATAGGAATGTGAAAAATGCAGGCATGTCCCCTTCCTTTGGAATTCCCGTGCTAATAATGAGCATGATAGTGGCTCGCCGTCTCCCACAACCACCGCATGCCACCTCCCCTCGAGCTCTCTAGATCGTGGATGTCGCTCCTCTGCCTTCAACAGCAAGAACTGGCATGCCCTATCCATGGTCTACAGTTTTGCTCTTCACCACTTCCTCAACTTGAATTGACTCCTCATTGACCTCGCGAGAGCAGAGGCGTCCCGTCCCCCTAATCTCTGGTCCCCGTGAAGCTCTTTATTCTGCATATATATAAGAAGTTGACCTTCAGACTGCTGCTAAGCTAATTGTTGTTGCTGCAATTGTTTTTTGTTGCGTTGAAGCTCAAGACAGCAAAGAAAACGGTGAGCGATGGTGATGATATGTTTTTGTTGGTCATTCCTCACCTGATCCTGCTCTTCTCCCTTCTTCTCATTGATTAGCATGGCGATGCAGACGAACAACGGATCAAGCCAAGTCTAGCGCCACGGTAGCACCCGAGAAAATGGGGAGAGGGCGCGTGGTGGTGGGTGGATAGCAAATGTGTGGTGAAGAAAAAAACATAGATTTTCAATTGGCCATTGGTGGTAGCATCTAATCATTTTACCAAAGTAATGAAACATGTGCATATTTTACTCGAACTGAGTTACTCTATTTTTAAAAAATGCACTAAGTCTATGTAGTCAAAAAAAGCATGTATTAGCCTTCTAGTTGTTGCACTTGGTTTGCACGCATTTTGCTGATAAATGTTTCCCCCATATATGTTTGTAGTTATGGTTATTATAGCTGAATTTGTTTATTTTAGTTTGCAACATACAATACAAAAGTTTTTTCGCGGAGAGTTCAACTAAAAAATAATTTCAGAGCAATTAGAAAGAAGGTCAAACACATTTATGTGAGAAGGTCACTATTACTACAAAACTTCAAATATTAAAAATATTTTAAAAATTTTGACGTGAAGTCAAAATGATTAAACGGAGACCCCCCCCCCCAGAAGTTCAAAATGTTTATCACAAAAATGAAGAAGGTAAAATTTTAAAAATAGAGTTCAAAAAGTTTATAAAAATGAATTTTCCCTGTTATTAAGAAAAAAGCTAGAAGTTCAAATTTAAATAACGGAGCGGTTTGATATTTATTATTAAATTAAAATGTTCCTCATTACAAAGGATAACCCAAGAAGGACAAATGAAAAATAGAGCAGCTCAAAATTCATAGAGAAAATGGATTTTCCTTGTTTCTACTAAAATCCTAGAGGTTCAAATTTAAATAACGGAGAAGTTCAATACTTATAAAAAGTATATTTTCCCTCTTAAAAAGACCTAGAATTTCAAATTAAATAATTGAGCAATTAGATTTTTATAACATAACTAGGACTTTTCCCATCACTAATGAATATCACCAATAAGTCCATTATAAAACTGCTACACTATTCACATTTCTTCTCTTCGTCATGGTGTTGTTTCAAATGGATGTATATGGCCCAAAAAAAATGTGCATTTTTATGGGAAATAATTATTTATGTGAAAGGGTTCATGAATTGATGGTCAGGAAGTTCAACCCTATTACCTCTCTATCACCGTGTATTTAAAAAAAGAAGGGAAAGATATGAGGAATTACAAAACACACACAGTAGTGCTTTCATGAAAACTAGAAGTTCATAAAAAACTTAGGGAAGGAGTTAAAAAATCATCAAATTTCTTTTGAAATCCCCACAAGCTCAAAGACAACAACAAAAAACGTGGTCTCTTGTTGAAAGGGATGATAGTACCTTTCAGTTATCTCGCCATGGTTTGCAATTACAGTCCTTCAAGAATGATGAATAGAAATGTTGAAGTTCAATTAAAACAAGTGTGCATTTTCTATAAGTCAAAGTTTGTACAAATTATTTTTCCCAAGGATCAGAACATAGACGAATAATGTTAGTGTGACGCTACATATGTATGTTGGTACCAAGCTTTATGATGTATTGGTGTGCTATACTTGATGAAGTATTGGTTGTGCATGTAGCACACGAAGTGTATTTGTATTGTTCTGTGGAATTTTCTGGAATTTCAATAGCATGCGAAGTTCATGTTTCCGAAATTCCTAAGTTCATGTGTACCATATACTGAAGAAATTCATCAATGAAAAATAAAGAGACGACCTAGGACATTTCACCAACAGCAAAAAAAATGCCTAAAAATGTCGCGAGGCAAAAAAAAGAAAACTTCAGTGAGCCGTACAAGGTGTATGATGAAGGTGAGACAACTAAGTGAAGTCCATTTGGACATGTGAAATTCAGTGAGCCGTACGAAAGGGAATAAGATCGTTTGTTTATTTGGCCCCCATTTGTACATCGGGTTATCTACTTTCTTGTTTTGTATCGTTTCATGAAGTTCAATAGTATGCATTGATGCAAAAAAAAAGTGATTTTAGTATGTTGGTTTAATGTAAAAAAAACTAAAAAAATGTGAAGCCCCGAACAAGTTCCAAAACTACGACATAGAGACGTCCAAAACAACGAGAAGTTCAACTACTACACGAAGTGCATTTCAAATGAGAATAAAAAAGTTAGAGCGGTTCGATGTCTATAATAACTCAGATTTTTTACATTACTAAAGAGAAGCAAAGAGAAGCTCAAATTGCTAAGAGCCAAAAGTTCACGTACTACACGGTGTGCATTTTGTACTAAAATAATAATGAAAAACATGCTAAAAATTTTGTTGCTAGAAGGTCAAGTGCTCTACCTGAGAAAGTTCAAAAATTCTTGTGAGAGAGGTTGAACAAAAATATGTGACAGAAGTTCAAGGTGAAAACAGCGGGAAGTTCAACTACTTCACGGAATGCGTTTCAGAAGAGAATAAAAGAATACAAAACTAAAAGCCTAGGTTTGTTGTAAGAAGTTCACGTGCTCCACCCTGCATGGTTCAAAAATTATATTTACGAGACGTCCGCATTCATTTACATGTTGTTTTAAAAAACAAAAAACAATGTTGTTTTGCCATTTTAAAAACTGCTCTCAAACGAAAATGAATTTGTAACACATGTCCACATAAAAACTTGCTGCGATTCATAAGCTTTCCACAGGGTATATTATGTGCCACATTTCGATGAACGGTTTCAAATTTTCATGTATACCATTTAAAATACATTTTGATGTATTAAAAAAATTCTTACCTGTTGAAAGAAGTTCATAGTGAAAACAACGAGAAGTTCAAGTACTGCACGTAATTCATTTCAGGTGAGAATAAAAGTATAGAAAAACAAAAGCTTAAGAGTTTTGTTGAAAGAAGTTCAGGTGCTTTGTCCGGAGAAGTTAAAAAATTCTTGCGAAAGAGGTTCACCTTGTATTTCAATGTTCAATTTTTTCCGTATAAAAATTGAATACAATTCTTTACTTAAAATATAAAAAGGTGACGCTCAAATTGAAATATAACAGAAGTTCGAAGTTTATTAAAACCTAGGATTTACCTGTTGAAAAAAATAAAAAAACACGACGCCATTTTTTGCGCTTTTAAAAACAACTCATAAACAAAAAAAGGTTACTAGAAGTTCAAGTGCTCGGCGAGGAAAAGTTCAAAAAATTCTTGTGAGAGAGGTTCACCATGTATTTAGATGTCCAAAATACATAAAAATATATGTTGTTTTTTGTGTTTTAAAATAATTCTCTCAAACCGGAGAGGATCTCAAAGTGATAACAATCGGAAGTTCATGTACTTCATAGTGTGTATTTCATATAAGAAAAATACAGTAAAGTGAAACAGAGTGAAGTATTAACAGACATGCCCCAGAAGTTCAACTACTTCACGCAGTGCAAAAAACAGCACGTCAAAAACAGAGTGAAGTTCAAACAGACATGCCCAAGAAGTTCAACTACTTCACGCAGTGCATTTCCATTCGCGATGAGGGCAGAAATCATGATTTCGTCATTTTTTAATTTACTTCAGAACGGCAGGAATATCATTTGTGTAAGTTCAAGTCCTCGGTCGGAGAAAGTTTTAATAAATATTGTGAGAGAGGTTTGTATAAAAAGAAGATCATTTGTGTAACACTGACGAAATGGATGAGGAAATTACAAACGAAAATATTTCACAGAAGTTCAACGTGAAAACAGCAAGAAGTTCACCAACTACACTCAATGAATTTCAGATGAAAAACTTTTAAAATTGTCGCGAGTATGAAAAAATGATCAACACGGGAAAGTTGCGTGTTTACAATAGCTTTTCATCGGTATATCACTTGCTCAATTCCGGTGAGTGGATGGAGAACTACAAGCAAAAAAACACGTGAAAAAATAGAGTGAAGTTCAAGTAGACATGCCGAGAAGTTCAAGTTCTTCACGCGGTGCATTTTCGAAGAATCTGTTTCGCGACAAAGGCAAAATGAATGATCTCCCTGTTTTTGAAATTACTTCAAAACGGCTAGGAAACAGAGAAAACCATCAACATGAAAAAGTTTCGCATTTTCTGTAGCTTTCCAGCGGTATATTATTTGGCCACTTCCGATAAAGTTTGTACAAATTACGACGGAAATACGTTTTTATCCATTTTCACAATTGACTTAAAACTGTAAGGAATTGGGAGAAACAATATATACCAAAAGGTTTCGCATTTCGTCAAGCTTTCCAACGCCATATCATTTGCTGAATTTGGACGTACGGTTAAACAATTAGCTCGAAAATACAAAGTCGGTGGAACTTGTATCATTTTCTAAATTACTTTTAAACTGTTCAAAATTATGAAACACTTTTAACATGAAAAAGTAGCGCATTTTCATAAGCTTTCCAACTCCGTATCATTTGCCTCAATTGGATTAGCCGTTTAGAAATGGCATCGAAAATACGAACTCGGCTGTTCGGTCTATGAAATTTTACGATTTTGCAAATTACTCTTTATCCATAGGGAATTAGAGAAAACTTTCAACATGTGGAAGGAGCGGTTTTACACTAGCTTTCCAATGCCATATTATTTGCCTCATTCCGATAAACGGTTTAAAATTATGATTGAAAATATGATTCACGTTTTTTGTATGAAGAAAAAACAGTTTCAAAACTGCTCTTAAACCGCTTACATTTTGCCGAAAATTTAACTTGGGTCATGATACTAGTGTCCATAGCTTTCCAACAGTGTTTCGCAAGCCCCATTTGGGAAATGTTGGCGGAAGTTCAACCTAGCACTGGGAGAAGTTCAGGTCGAACAACTCAGGCAGTAAAATTGCAAAAAATGCAATTTCATCACGACCCGAGAACAAAATCCGCCAACGAGCGAGATTCCTATTTAAAACCGGTATTTAGTTGCTAAAAACATTTCTAGATTACACTATCATATAGAATACGACTAACCAGAAATAATTCGCGGGGGAAGCCACGGTTGCGAAGATAGCCCGAAGGTCGGGTTCGTACAGAAGGAAGTTCAGGCGCGTTACTCAGGTAGTTCAGGTTGTGATCAGAATATTATTCTGATCCCGTGATCAGAATAGTGTTTATGTATATATACATGTTATTCTTCTGTAGACACAGCAAATCACACAGCTTATTAGCAGCAATCGTCTGTGTTATTATTGGTCTTCACACACATTTCCGATTACGGACCTGTTTACCGCGTATCACACACATCTTGTTCAGTTGAACCGTTTCCATTGTGTTGCCTAATAACACATAGTTCATCCTAGTGAACCGTATGTTGTATATCGCACGCACCTTCATCTAGATGCCCGTTTCTTTTGTTCCACCTCATCCCAAACAGTTAATCGAACTGAACCGTATGCCCTGCATCGCACACGCAACTAAAATCTGAACCATGTTTCATGCATCCGTCATCGCAAACGTTTTGAGCCTTTTTTGACAGTTTTTTTACACCACCGTTTGCGATTATGGCATTGCACACAGTTTCGTCGAAGGGTCTCTGATCGTAGTGTCGCGTTTGGACCATCATGTAGTAGTGTAGTGAAAGTATGAACCCTAGGCTTGTTCCTAAGCATTGCAAAACTGTTTGTGCTCTGTTTTACCACTTGCTACCTTGCTGTTTTTTTATTTTCAGATTACAAAAAGCTATATCTACTATCCATAATACACTTGTATCACCATCTAGTGCACCTATACATTTTACCATTGTATTGGGTGTGTTGGGGACACAAGAGATTTCTTGTATTTAATTTCAGGGTTGTTCGAGAGAGACCATCTTCATCCTATGCCTCCCACAGATTGATAAAACTTAGGTCATCCACTTGAGGGAAAATTGCTACTGTCCTACAAAACTTTGTGCCTGAAGGCCCAACACGAGTCTATAAGAATAGGTTGTGTAGTAGACATCGGTGCCAACGTAAACCCGGTCCAAATTTGGGCTAGAAATGGATCATGAGAGGACCAAAAACAGACGCTTGTCTGTTTGCATTAGCGCCTTGGGTAGTGGTTTGTGTCCATTTCAACTCAAACCGACCCAAACGAACGCGTGCGAACAAAATGTGTCGGGGTGTTGGAGTGACTCTAAGGGCATCTTCAAGGCGGTCCCGCAAACCGCCCGCATCCGTCCGGACCGCGTTGTCCGAACTGCAGAAGCCATCCAACGTAGGCGTGTATCGGTCTGCGGGACGATCCGGGCACGATTTCTCCCGTAAACTTGAGACAAAAGTGGGGGACCTTGCCGGAGTCGGGACACGCGAAACTCAGGAATCCGACACCCTTAGCCCACCCAAAACCCTCCCCGGACCCCGCGACTCCATCCTCCCCATTTTCTCTCCTTCCTTCTTTCTCTCTTGCCTTCGCCACTGCTCCACCACCCCGGCCACCATGCAGACCCCTGTCGGACGTCTCCGCCACCTCCAACGCTCCAGCAAGGCTCCACCCTGCTTCTCCTCCGTCTCCGTTCAACCATGTCCTCCGACCGCCACGCCAGGTACCATCCGCTACTGCTATTCTAACCATGCCTGATGATATGTCTCCAATGTATCTATAATTTTTTATTGTTCCATGCTATTATATTATCTGCTTTGGATGTTTAATGGGCGTTAATATGCTCTTTTACATTATTTTTGGGACTAACCTATTAACCGGAGGCCCAGTGCCAGTTTCTATTTTTTTCCTGTTTTAGAGTTTTACAGAAAAGGAATACCAAACGGAGTCCAAACGGAATGAAACCTTCACGATGATCTTTCTTGGACCGAAAGCAAACTAGAAGACTTGGAGATGAAGTTGGAAACGTAACAAGGAGGCCATGAGGCAGGAGGGCGTGCCTAGGGGGTAGGTGCGCCCCCACCCTCGTGGGCCCCTCATAGCTCCACCGACGTACTTCTTTCACCTATATACTCTTATACCCTAGAAACATCAGGGAGAGCCACGAAACCACTTTTCCACCGCCGCACCTTCTGTACCCGGGAGATCCCATCTTGGGGCCTTTTCCGGCGATCTGCCGGAGGGGGAATCGATCGCGGAGGGCTTCTACATCAACACCATTGCCTCTCCGATGAAGCGTGAGTAATTTACCACAGACCTTCGGGTCCATAGTTATTAGCTAGATGGCTTCTTCTCTCTCTTTGATTCTCAATACAAAGTTCTCCTCGATGTTCTTGGAGATCTATTCGATGTAATATTATTTTGCGGTGTGTTTGCCGAGATCCGATGAATTGTTGATTTATGAACAAGATTATCTATGAATATTATTTGGTTCTTCTCTGAATTCTTATATGCATGATTTGATATCTTTGCAAGTCTCTTCGAATTATCGGTTTAGTTTGGCCTACTAGATTGATCTTTCTTGCAATGGGAGAAGTGCTTAGCTTTGGGTTCAATCTTGCGTGTCCTTTCCCAAAGGATTTGTAGGGGAAGCAAGGCACGATTGTATTGTTGCCATCGAGGATAAAAAGATGGGGTTTATATCATATTGCTTGAGTTTATCCCTCTACATCATGTCATCTTGCTTAATGCGTTACTCCATTCTTATGAACTTAATACTCTAGATGCATGCAGCATAGCGATCGATGTGTGGAGTAATAGCAGTAGATGCAGAATCGTTTCGGTCTACTTGACACGGACGTGATGCCTATATTCATGATCGTTGCCTTAGATATCTTCATAGCTATGCACTTTTCTATCAATTGCTTGACAGTAGTTTTTTCACCCACCGTAATACTTGCTATCTTGAGAGAAGCCACTAGTGAAACCTATGGCCCCCGGGTCTCTTTCTTATTATATTGCATCTCTTTTATTTACATCGCATCTCGTTTACTATTTTGCAATCTTTACTTTCCAATCTATACAACAAAAATACCAAAAATATTTACTTTACAATCTCTATTAGATCTCACTTTTGCGAGTGACCTTGAAGGGATTGACAACTCCTTTATCACGTTGGTTGCAAGGTTCTTGATTGTTTGTGCAGGTACTAGGTGACTTGTGCGTTGTCTCCTACTGGATTGATACCTTGGTTCTCAAAACAGAGGGAAATACTTACGCTACTTTGTTGCATCACCCTTTCCTCTTCAATGGAAAACCAACGCATGCTCAAGAGGTAGCAAGAAAGATTTCTGGCGCCGTTGCCGGGGAGATCTACGCCAAGTCAAGACATACCAAGTACCCATCATAAACACTCCTCCCTCGCATTACATTATTTGCAATTCACCTCTCGTTTTCCTCTCCCCCACCTCTAAAATGATTTTCAAAAAAATTTGCCTTTTCTCGCCCTTCTTTCGTTCAATATTTTGTTTGCTTGTGTTACCATGTACCTTCTTTTTGCTTGCATCTTCGCTTGCTAAAATTTTATGGATCCTCATCCACTTGCTAATATTTTTAAGAGATCCAATTATGATGAACCAATTTCTAGTGATTTGAGTGCACTAGATTATCTTTATGAGGTTTTTCTTGAAATCCATGAATCTAAAAATTGTGATGAAGTGCTTTATGAAGTGATTCACGATAGATCTTTGAATAAGAAGTATGATTGCAATGATGTTATTATAAATTATATTAATGTCAATTGTGTTAATGATATGCAAACCCCTAATCTTGGGGATGCTAGTTTTGCTATGTCCACTACTTGTTGTAATGATCATGATTGGGGTGATTCTTATGATCTTGAAAATTTATTTAAGCCCCATGATGAATATTAGATTGATAATAATTTTTGCAATAATATTGAAAGTGGGTTTGGAAGAGTGTCAACTTTAGATCCCACATATTTGGATAATGTCCAATCTTATGAAATTTTTGATAAAAGTGAGTTTGGAGAGATCATGACTTTAGTTAATGTGAATCCCACTATTTTGGAAGAGTGTAAACTTTGCATGCATGTGGATCGTTTTGAAAATATTTTATGTGATAGCTATTTTGTTGAATTTGCTTATGATCCCACATGTAATTATTATGAGAGATGGAAATATGGTTGTAGAAATTTTCATGTTACTAAATTACCTCTCTTCATGTTGAGATTGCTATCATCTCATTCTTCTTCCTTGCATATGCTAGCTTTTGCTTATCTTGATAATTTGTTTCCTTATAAAATTCCTATGCATAGGAAGTATGTTAGACTTAGATGTGTTTTTCACGTGTCTTATGATGCTCTCTTTGTGCTTAAGTTCTTCTCTTTTATGTGAGCATCATCGAAATCTCAATGCCTAGCTAGGGGCGTTAAACGATAGCGCTTGTTGGGAGGCAACCCAATTTTATTTTTGTTCTTTGCTTTTTGCTCCTGTTTAGTAATAAATAATGCATCTAGCTTCTTTTTAGATGTTCTTTTATGTTTTAATTAGTGTTTGTTCCAAGTAGAACCTTTGGGAAGACTTGGGTGAAGTCTTTGCGATCTTGCTGTTAAAAATAGAAACTTTTGCGCTCACGAGATTAGCTGCCATTTTTTTACTGGAGAATGCTTTTAGGTTGATTCTTTTTGAATATGATTAATAGAGAAATTCCTCACGTACACCAATTAATTTCAGAATTTTTGGAGTTACATAAGTATTCGAAAGTTACAGATTGCTACAGACTGTTCTGTTTTTGACAGATTCTGTTTTTCGTGTGTTGTTTGCTTATTTTGATGAATCTATGAGTAGTATCGGGGGGTATGAACCATAGAGAAGTTGGAATACAGTAGGTTTAGCACCAATATAAATAAATAATGAGTTCATTACAGTACCTTAAAGTGGTGGTTTATTTTCTTATACTAACGAAGCTCATGAGATTTTCTGTTGAAGTTTTGTGTTGTGAAGTTTTCAAGTTTTTGGGTAAAGATTTGATGGATTTTGGAATAAGGAGTGGAAAGAGCCTAAGCTTGGGGATGCCCAAGGCAACCCAATGTAAAATTCAAGGACAACCAAAAGCCTAAGCTTGGGGATGCCCAGGAAGGCATCCCCTCTTTTGTCTTCGTCTATCGGTAACTTTACTTGATGCTATATTTTTATTCACCACATGATATGTGTTTTGCTTGGAGTGTCTTGTATGATTTGAGCCTTTGCTTTTTAGTTTACCACAATCATCCTTGCTGTACACACCTTTTGGGAGAGACACACATGAATCGGAATTTATTAGAATACTCTATGTGCTTCACTTATATCTTTTGAGCTAGATAATTTTGCTCTAGTGCTTCACTTATATCTTTTTAGAGCACGGTGGTGGTCTTATTTTATAGAAATTATTGATCTCTCATGCTTCACTTATATTATTTTAAGAGTCTTTTAGAACAACGTGGTAATTTTCTTTGGCTATAAAACTAGTCCTAATATGATGGGCATCCAAGATGGGTATAATAAAAACTCTCATATAAAGTGCACTGAATAATATGATAGCGGTCGATGTGTGGAGTAATAGTAGTAGATGCAAAATCGTTTCGGTCTACTTGACTCGGACACGATGCCTATATTCATGATCATTGCCTTAGATATCTTCATAGCTATGCGCTTTTCTATCAATTGCTCGGCAGTAATTTGTTCACCCACCGTAATACTTGCTATCTTGAGAGAAGCCACTAGTTGTCATGGGAACGATTCCGACGATAAGAGAGGGGTAGGATAAAGGAGCATGATCTATCGAGATGCAAATGGGTGACACGGTGGTTTTAGCGAGTTCGGGCCTCTCACGGTGGAGATAACAACCCTACATCTCGTGCTCCAGAGAGGCTTGTTTTATCTGAGTATGTATCCGGAGATTACAATGTGTGTTTGAGAGAGAGAGGGCAGAGTGGATCTCCATGCCTGAGCTATGTCATGAGACTAACGGTTAGAAAGAGAGAGAGGTGGAAGAAAAGAGCCCCCCTAGTCTAGTGGTGGGGGTGGCTTATATAGAGTGCGCCACCCCCTCACCTCCTATGATACAAAGTGGGGCATGAATGCCATAATGCCAACCCACTACCAAGCCTTCACTGTGAGAATGATGCTTTGACTGCCTTGCTGCCTGCTGGCCATCGTATACCCGAGTGAGTCCTACGGTCGAGTGGTAAACTGTCATCCGAGTGGATGGTATGCTGCTTAGTCGAGCGGATGGTATGCTGCTTGGTCGAGTGGATAGTATGCATGTATGAAATTTATCTGGACCCACATGTAGTGTGGACCCATGCTTTATGATATTTCGACCCTTCGTGGGCCTACCTGTTATGTGTATCCCCAACATTAGCCCCCAAATCGATTGCGATTTTGCAGAACGAGTTTGTGAAAGACACAATTTGGTCCGAGTGATTACGGAAATACTCCGTACATGTCGTCGTGCTTTCAGACAACCAAGGTTTGAACAAAATCTCAATGGATTCTGGCACTGTGCTTCCGACTGATCCTGGGTAAGTGCCCGCGAGGAGCAACTTGGTGACATTTGTTCATCTCTCGGAAGAGGTTAACTCGTGATCAGAGTATGGATGTGTCATTAAATCCAGGCAACAAGATCGACGCATGGACTGCTCTCTCAGAGAGATGCCATTCTTATCCCGGAGGAACGTCAATACGAGTCGGCTCTAGATCCAAACTTATGAGTTTCACGCTTTGAGTCCTAGAAGAAGGCTCAAAACAAGTCCATGGAGGAGCATTAAACTCACCTTATAGCAAAAAAAAATTGTTAGCCGACGGGAGCCTTAGAACTTGTTTGTTTGTTGTTCTCCACTCGAACCGGTCAGGCTATACCGAGTGGAGATTACTCCAGTGGGGGCACGCTAAGTGCACCCACTGGGTGTAGTCCCCGAGATCGCCGTCCACTGCGGGCAGTCGGCGGGGGTCTGAGAGAACTAAAAGTCTTCTTAGTTGGTAATGATAGAACTTGTTCCTCTCCGACTCAGAGGTCGAGTAGCACTTGAGTGATCTGGAGATGGTCTTGCGTCGAGCAAAATGCTTCTTTCTAAGTTCTCTTCCAGTGGGGGCACGCTGAGTGCACCCACTGGGTGTAGTCCCCGAGCCTCTGTCAGACAAGATGAGTCAGGCAGAGGGTTTAAGTCTCCTGGTAAACCTCCACGCAGTCGACACGGTAAATATCTTTTAGTCTGAAATTGAGTCTATCGGATGCATCTTCAGACGCTTGACATGGTATATAAGCTCAGCCTAGAGCTGAGTCAGTCGGACTGATCTTCGTGCACCCGACACAGAATAAATTCAGCCTGGAACTCGTTCAAGCAGGTGAATCTTCGTGCTCTCGGCATGGTGAATGAATTCGGCTTTGAAACTACTGACTGTAGAAAAAAGCTGGACACTCCAGGGAGTAATCGTTCCAGTAGTACTTCTTATATTGACCGTTAGATTTTGCATGAAAAGGGTATTTGTAAGAGTACATTGCATCTGTAGAGGAGCTTCATTTTCACCCTTTTACATGAAAGAGGTGTTTGTCCGAGTGGACGTTGTCAGTGTCAAAACCGGTGGATCTCGGGTAGGGGGTCCCGAACTGTGCGTCTAGGCGGATGGTAACAGGAGACAAGGGACACGATGTTTTTACCTGGTTCGACCTCTCGATGGAGGTAAAACCCTACTCCTGCTTGATTAATATTGATGATATGGGTAGTACAAGAGTAGATCTACCACGAGATCGTAGAGGCTAAACCCTAGAAGCTAGCCTATGGTATAATTGTTGTTCGCCCCACGGACAAAAACCCTCCGTTTATATAGACACCGGAGAGGGCTATGGTTACACAGAGTCGGTTACAATGGGAGGAGATCTACATATCCAGATCGCCAAGCTTGCCTTCCACGCCAAGGAAAGTCCCATCCGGACACGGATGAAGTCTTCAATCTTGTATCTTCATAGTCCAGAGTCCGCCAAAGGTTATAGTCCGCTATCCGGACACCCCTAATCCAGACTCCTCAAGAGCTCCCGAACCAGGCTTCAATGACGACGAGTCCGGCGCGCAGATTGTCTTCGCATTGCAAGGCGGGTTCCTCCTCCGAATACTTCATAGAAGATTTTGAACACAAGGATAGTGTCCGCTCGCAAAATAAGTTCCACATACCACCGTAGAGAGAATAATATTTACACAAATCCAACTCACGACGATTCCGCAGCGTGACATCACACCACGGCCAAGCCTTTATTCGAATCGTTTTTACTGTCCCACCTCAACGCACTTAGCGAGGCGGTTTCCTTGGCACGTCTTGTCGGAGCAGAGATCGTGTCCCCTTATTTCAGGATTCTCATCAATACGGGCATGGGTAACCCAACCGTGCCATTAATTACGGCTCTTAGGAGATAAGCGAGTTTTACCAGGCTGGTGGGGGCACATAGCTTCGTCCGCCCATATAAGGGGATAAGGATCCACCTTTTTCATCTACGCCTTCTTCCTCCTTTTCTTATCCATTTTCGCGCACTCGAGCTCCAGCGCCCAAGTCTGCACACCCCACCTCAACCTTCTCCAACCATGTCCGGAGTGGGAGGCAGGTGGATGGTCTCCTCCGTCACGGAGGGACACATCAAAAAGCTGAGGGAGGCCGGATACTTGTCTAACAACATCGCGCACCGGCTCCTAGAAGAGGGGCAGCTCATCCCCACCCCCAGGCCCCATGAGAGGGTGGTGTTCCTCACCCATTTCCTCCGCGGACTAGGCTTCCCACTCCACCCATTTGTCCGGGGGCTCATGTTCTACTACGGCCTGGATTTCCACGATCTGGCCCCGAACTTCATCCTCAACATCTCGGAATTCATCGTCGTGTGCGAGGCCTTCCTCTGCATCCAGCCCCACTTAGGCTTATGGCTGAAGACCTTCAATGTCAAGCCGAAGGTAGTGGGCGGCCGCCAAGCGGAGTGCGGAGGTGCCATGGTGGCCAAGATGCCCAACGCCCTATGGCTCGAGGGCTCCTTCAGAGAGACCATAAAGGTGTGGCAATCGGGTGGTTCTACATCACCGAGCCAGGACTCCTGAATGGGCAGCGCCCCGAATTCGATCTAGCATCCCCACATGGCTCACCTCCGAAAGAGAAGGGCCTGCCGTAAGCAAAAAGGAGAGCTGACCGACTCCAAACATGCATCCAAAGCCCGTGAGCAAGAAGCTCAAACTCGCCAACGTAGTCCAGTCATGCTCATCCGCCGGATCCTCCCGTGCCAACAACGGGCTTTCAACTTGTGGAGTTTAATCCGCACAACACCGAATTCTCGAGCAGGCTCTTCGACACTACGCACGAAGATGCCCGGAAGGTGCTGTTCAAGGGCGCCGAGGCTCGTGATCCGCTACCGAGGATCGCGGATTCAGCACGCAGCGCCAAGCCAACGCGTAAGCTGTTTTTACCTCTTACAGGATATTTGTCTTTCATAGTTTGACTCCATGCGGATCTAAACTCCCTTACCTTTGACAGATTGGTAGGAGACATCCGGCAGATCGCTTGTCCGGCTCCCTTGCCCGAAGACCCAGCGGACGCCCGCTTGACGGGGCTGCTGGTTCCGGACCCCTATGTGGTGTCGGATAAGAAGGCCAAGAAGAAATCCACGGGAACTCGAAATAGTTCCCGGCGCCTGGTGGTGTCAGACTCATCGTCCGATGACTTATATGACTCCTCCCACGAAAAACGAGGAGGAGGAAGAGAGGTCTCTCCCAAGGGGAGAGAAGAAAAGGAAGGTCGCCTAATGGGGAGGCCGAGGGTCCAAGAAAGGAAGGACCTCCTTCCGGACTACTCCACCAACGCCAACGACGACGAAGAGGAGTGGCCGCATAGGGCCAAGCCCCTGGCGAAATCGTAAGTGTTTGGATACCAGAATGACTCATGGCGTTCCTTTATTGCACAGTATCTTCTGACGCCGAATATAACCATGCAGTCCGCCCAAGGCCCGCTTGACGCTCGTCGAGCGGCTCCTCGATTCGCCGGATGTGAATCGCTTCGATCCGCTACCTCCCCTCGCCCTACGGACGATGCCGAGGCGGAGTCCCAAAAGGGTCCAAGCCAGGAGGAGGTGGTCCTGGAGGCGCCGCAAGGCGACCTCCCAAACCCTAGGCGCAAAGGGGACAAAAACCCCAAGGGCTCCAAGTCCGCCCCGGCGGACACCGCACTGTAACCTTCAATGGTTCCGAGTCCGCAAAGCGACCCCTAGTAAGAAGGGCAAGTTTACGACGCCGGTGACCTCCGCCCAACCGAGGCACTGGATAATTTGCTGGAGGTGCTTAACGGTGCCTCCATCGACGAGGAGCACCCCACTATTATGAGTGCGGTGATCCGAAGGTTCAGTCCGCCAAGAGCGGGCTGATCAAGCTTGTGCCAGCCTTCTAACAAAGCTTTATGTATGTATTTAAGATATGTAAAATATTACCGCATTGATGTAGCCCTCGATGCTCAGTTTGGTGTTCGGAAAGAAAAGTTTAACCGAGGATCTAAAAGATATACGCAGGAGTCTAACATAAGTATGTCAATATGGGAATGCAAAGGCGCTGTTGACCTCTCGCCAGACCGATCGGGAGGTCGATGCATTGAAGCGAGCCTCGAGCGTCCGAGAACGAGCTCGGCCTTGCCAAGAAGCGGCTCGAGGACAAGGAAGGTAAGTAATACCTTATGTAAGTATATAAAAATATGTGGTTGCAAAAATGACAGGACTAACGTGAGTATTACAGGGCCACAACCTGTGGCAACCTCAAGAAAGCGCTGTCCATATTGAAGACAATGCGGCCGTGGAGCGATTGAGCGAGAAAAGCAGGAGGCGCGGTGGCGGAGGTGCAGCAAGAGCTCTGTGCTCTCGTGAAAAACACGAGTTTGGAGCTTGACTCAAAGACTCGAGAGTCCGAGCTTGCCTCGGCCCTTGAGAGCGCCAAATCTGCCAAGGCCGAAGCCCAAAAAGCCCTCCAGGAAATTGAGGCGATGAAGAAGATAGCAGCGGGTAAGGCATTCTTTATGCAAAGCAAGCACGTGAAAGTGAATTATTTGTTACTTACCCGAGTCCGGAGCTCTCCAGGAGCATTCGCAGATCTGCCCCGCAGTGTGTCCGACGCTGCCGCATACTACCGGGTCAAGGAGGGGAGCTCGACGGAGAAGGTGTTATGGTCTCAGCATGCTGAGGCCGGACACCCGGTGCCCTTGAGCGACCAGCTGAAGCAGCTGGTCGAGCTCCATAAGGTGGCCGAACGGGCCATGAAGGGCCTTATAGTCCAGCTATGGCCTAGGGAGGTCATGCCTGGGAGCTATTTTGGGCTGGTGAGGCGGCTGGTGGATGCCTGTCCATGCCTTGAAGTCATCAAGTGCTCCGTATGCATCGAAGGTGCCCGTAGGGCCCTTGCCCGTGTTAAAGTGCACTGGGGCAAGATGGATGCTGAGAAGCTGGTGACAGAGGGCCACCGCAGGGCAAGGAGCATCGCAAGCCCGAGATGTATTATGAGGGAGTCATGAAGGGTGCCCGCCTTGTGGCGGATGAATGTTCCAAGGATGTAATTTTTGAGTAAACTCGCTCGTGTTATCTTTTCGATGAAAACTTGTTCATATGCGCTAAGCAACGCTTTTTGAATTTAAAATATTACCTTCAGGCGGCCGCTTATTAACTCGAGAGATGGCGAGTCGTCGGCTTCGCCCCATGCCACGAAAGTGCCGGGGGTGTTCGATAAACCTGAGCGCTCTTGTTCCCATTCTTGGGTCCTTCGAGGAGGCGCCAAGACAACGTAACAAGGCAATCGGACTATAATGCTTTATCACTCTCACTTAGCCATAGAATTCTATAATTTTAAATTTCGGTGAAGCCCCTAGTATTCGGAAGACCGAGTTCGGGGCGCTATCCATGCCTAGGTCGGACAAAGCCGACTCCTCGCTCTAAGCGGCATAAGTCTTTAGGGACTCGAAACCTCTCAAACAGCGACCAACTCTCGCCCTATCATGACGGTCAGTTTTAGCTTTCTCTATTGAGGTGCTGAACCTAGCTCAACCGGGGCACAATCGCAGTAGTTCTCCTAGCGCTACCTTAGCCGATATAACGGAACGTAAGTTACCAAAACATAGGAGCCGGGAAAACCCAACTATTGACCCAAGACATGATTCGGAGCTGATGCATATAATGCTATAAGTTCGGGGTGCCGCACTTGTTAAAGTGTTCGGACTTCTCACGCCGTATTATGGGGTACTTGAGCCTCGGCGATTTGGCCGCACTAAAGTGTACGGGTGCTATATGTCATAACCGAACATATGTATTGAAAAAGAAATAAATAGAAAATGCAATAATAAGTCAAGCTGAGCATTGTTTATTAAAAGGCTGCTGTGAAAGCGAACGATACAAATAGTGCGATAAGCAAGAGATGGGACTATTTGACATGTCCTCTCCAGGGCAAGCTGCGAGACGATATGTAAGACAGTATTTAGCTCGTTATAGAGACCACCTGACATTCGACGAGCTTTCGCATCCCCGCTGTTGCATCGTGTGTTCGGCGATTGTACTTCCGGACAGGCCTTCCGGAGAGTGGAGTCCTGAAAGTAAGAAAAAAGAATGACAAAATCGGGAGCCCCTAGTGCGGTTGAGCCGCATTTTGGGCATGCCGTGGTCGTGCCCCTTACCCTATGCCCATGGTATTTCCAGAGCGTAATTATGTACGCGTAGTACTGGTTTCGCAATTTCGCGAGGGCTGGGGTTGGGGCTGCATTGCTACGCTTGCTCGGAACGTGCCAGGCGGTCTTGTTGTAGGTTACTCCGGGCGCGCTTGACGGTGTCCGGACGTTTAATAGCCGGATTAGAGAATTGCCTTGAGAGGCTACTTTGTACTTCCACCGCAGGTCGCCAGATGCTCCTCCGCTCGGAGAGAGCGCTCGTGTTTCCATTGACCGTAATGACTCTCGAGGGCCGGGCATCTTGAGCTTGAGATATGCGTGAAAGCGGCACCGCATTGAACTTTGCAATGCGGTTCGTCCGAGCAAAGGCGTGATAGCCATCGCGAACGGGACTATGTCGAAGATTAACTCTCGCTTCGAAATTATCCGGGATCCAAGACCACCTCAAGTGTAATCGAGCCTGCATAGCTGGCCTCTACACCTGGTATGACGCTTTAAAGGTCGTCTTTGTGGGTTTAGTCCTTGAGGGATCTATGCCCATTTTTCACACTGTGTCCTGATAAAGCAGGTTCAGGCTGCTGCCGCCGTCCATAAGGACTCTAGTGAGGTGAAATCCGTCAATGATTGGGTCTAGAACCAATGCAGCGAATCCGACATGGCGGATGCTAGTGGGGTGGTCCCTTCGATCAAACGTGATCGGGCAAGAGGACCACGGGTTGAACTTTGGGGCGACTGGCTCCAACGCATATATGTCCCTGAGTGCACGCTTCCGCTCCTTTTGGGTATGTGGGTTGCGTATATCATGTTCACCGTCTGCACTTGTGGGGGAAGCCCTTCGTCCCCTATTGTTCGCGCGACCGGGCCTCCTCGTCATCGCTATGCAGCCCCTTGTCTCTGTTTTGCATTTAACTTGCCTGCTCGCTTGAACACCCAACAATCCCTGTTGGTGTGATTGGCTGGTTTTTCGGGGTGCCATGTATCCGCACGAGCGATCGAGTATTCGGTCCAAACTGGACGGGCCCGAGTATTTCTTTTAAATGGCTTTTTCCGCTGACCGGTTTAGAGCCTCTGAATCCGCATTGATCGTCGATCCTCAAAGATTGTCGCCGCACGCGGTGCTTGTGCTTGTTGCGACGCCGACCGCCATTGCTGTCCTTGGTATCCGAATTACCAGGGCTATTGGTCATGTTATTACTACGAGCTAGACAGCTATCTTCTCCCGCGCAAAAGCGGGTCATAAGTGTTGTGAGGGCTGCCATGGATTTCGGCTTTTCCTGTCCTAGGTGCCGGGCAAGCCACTCGTCGCGGATGTTATGTTTGAAGGCTGTGAGGGCCTCTGTGTTCGGACAGTCGACAATTTGATTTTTCTTGGTTAGGAACCGTGTCCAGAATTGTCTGGCTAATTCCTCTGGCTGCTGGATTGTGTGGCTTAGGTCATCAGCGTCTGGTGGTCGCACATAGGTGCCCTGGAAATTGTCGAGGAATGCGGCTTCGAGGTCCTCCCAACAACCAATTGACTCTGTTGGCAAGCTGTTAAGCCAATGCCGAGCTGGTCCTTTAAGCTTGAGTGGGAGGTATTTGATGGCGTGTAGATCATCACCGCGGGCCATGTGGATATGAAGGAGATAATCCTCGATCCATACCGCAGGATCTGTTGTGCCATCATATGATTCGATGTTTACGGGTTTGAAACCCTCAGGGATTTGATGATCCATTACTTCATCTGTGAAGCATAGTGGGTATGCGGCGCCTCTGTACTGGGCTATATCACGACGTAGCTCAAATGAGCTTTGTCTACTGTGTTCGGCCCGGTCGGATTCGCCATATCCGGTATGACGGTTATCGTCACGTGCTGTGGGGCGCCCACGCGGTCTGTAGATCGATCTTGTTTGCCTTGCCTTGTCCTCCAATATATCTCGCAGGTCTGGCGTATTTCCCCGTGCCTTGGTATTTTTTGAGCGACGCCAGGGTGCGGCTTGAGTGGAGGGCCGAGAGGCCTCTCTGTCGCGGCCATGAGGTGGCCGGTCGGCCGCGTCGTGCGCTGGTGATGTAGGTTTAGGTGCTTCCTCCTCTAATCGGGGTAGCAGCCTGCGCTTTGGGTAGCTCTTGAAGGGGCGTTCGATTTCGTACTCTTCGGCCGCAAGGACTTCAGTTCATCTGTCGGCTAGCGAGTCTTGGTCAACTCTAGTTGTTGCTGTTTTTTCTTGAGGCTGCTCGCCGTGGCCATAATCCTGCGTTTGAAACGCTCTTGTTCGACAGGATCCTCAGGCATGACAAATTCGTCGTCGTCGAGGCTTGCCTCGCCTTCGAGGGAGGCATGTAATTATCGCCCTCTACCTCTCTGCTCGCTCTCTCATGAGGGATGGCTTCTCCATCCTCATGTGCTGAATCTCGCCGGAGGGGTTGTCTTCGCACCGTCCGGGTGTTATTATCTCCGTGCCGGAATCACTGCTTTTGCTTTGGCGGATTTAGAGCGGCGCCGCCACACCGGCGCTTAGGCTGCTTCTTGAGGGTCATCCTCCGTTGTTCCATCGCCTGCCCTTCTTTTGGGGTGTCCACTATGTATATGTCATACGACGAGGTGGCCTTCCAAAGGCCCTATAGGCGCTGGTTCTGGTCGCCTCCTGCACCGCGCCCATACCGCCGATGTCTTCGAGTCGAAGTCGAGCATGTCGGTTAAATCATCGACAAGCTCTACGGCGGGTGATGGGTGGGCTTTGAATTTCTTCGTTGTCCGTGATCCCAACCTTGCTGACCATAGTCCGCCAGGGCTCTCCCGATAAAGAGAGAGACTTTAGTGAGTTCGAATGTCGCCAAGGGCGAGTGCTTGAAAGATGTCTCGCGCAGCGAACTCCATGATCGGCGCCCAATCGGATTCGACGGGGGGGCGCTGAAGGCTCGGAGTCCGGAGAGGAGTCCGCACCTTGAGTCACGAAGCCGCAGAGGACAAGGCTGGTGTTCGCCTCGACGCCAGAGATTGCAGCCCCGAGGCGTGTCCAGCCACGCGCCCTCGACATGCAATGGCCCGAAGCTAAGGGTCGGAGCGACACGGTGCGGGTCTCTGTGGCACTATTCGGCGCAGAGCTAGATCATGCCCATCGAATAAAGGCGCGCGCTCGGCAGTAGCTCAACCCGTCAAGATCAAGTCTCGCGATGTCGACGTAGTTCAAATCTTCCAAATCTGACCTGATGGCCAGGGCGAGCTTTCTCTGCTCCAGATGGCTGTTTAATTGGCCCGCGTGTAAAGCCGCCAATACGAAGATCTGTCCGGGAGAAAAGTCTCACCTCGACCGCATCGTTGTTGATGATCGGGGAGCCATCGGGCCTAAAGATGACGACACAGAGGAACTCTCAATGAAAGCACCAATGTCGGTGTCAAACCGGCGGATCTCGGGTAGGGGGTCCCGAGCTGTGCGTCTAGGCGGATGGTAACAGGAGACAAGGGACACGATGTTTTTACCTGTGTTCGGGCCCTCTCGATGGAGGTAAAACCCTACTCCGCTTGATTAATATTGATGATATGGGTAGTACAAGAGTAGATCTACCATGAGATCAGAGAGGCTAAACCCTAGAAGCTAGCCTATGGTATGATTTTTGTTCGTCCTACGGACTAAAACCCTCCGGTTTATATAGACACCGGAGAGGGCTGGGGTTACACAGAGTCGGTTACAATGGGAGGAGATCTACATATCCGTATCGCCAAGCTTGCCTTCCACGCCAAGGAAAGTCCCATCCGGACACGGGACGAAGTCTTCAATCTTGTATCTTCATAGTCCAGGAGTCCGGCCAAAGGTTATAGTCCGGCTATCCGGACACCCCCTAATCCAGGACTCCCTCAGATGTGCTTCCCGACTGATCGGGGTATGTTGACTGCAAGGAAAAACTTGGTGGCACTTGTATGTCTCCCGGAGGAGATAGACTAGTGGTCTAACATGGACGTGCCATGAAACCCGAGTGTGGAGGCTAGTGTGTGGGCTGACTCTCTAGAGAGAGGCCACTCATTATCCCGGGGGAACACCAGCACATGCCATCTCTGAGTCCAAGTTTGTGAAACTGACGCCTTGGAGCCTAGGATAGGGCCAAGTGTATCCATAGAGGAGCGTTGTTTTCACCCTTTTACAGTCCTGAAGATGACTTTAGGTAATGATTTGGGCGATCGTCCGAGTGGATAGTACTACCCTTATAGATTTTCGGCAGACCGAGCATGTATGGTCAGAAAGATATTCCTGATGTGATCAATGGGTTGATTGAATGGGCGTAACCCCTGAGGGCGGCATGGCCAATGGCTAAGCGTAGCCCCCGAGTGATGCTCGAAAGAGGTAAGCTTGCTACAGAGTGTGATATGAGGTTTGATCATATGAGTAACTTAGTCGTTCCTGTGTTGGGGGTGTAGAGGTAAAGACATGTTCAACTGATGGTGACGCGCAAGGCGCCCGAGGGGCGATGATGTGTACAACCAAGTGACGACACGCGGGGCGGCCGAGTGGTGAAGACGTGCACAACCGAGTAGCGATGCGCGGAGCGGCCGAATGGTGAAGACGTGCCCAACCAAGTGGCGATACGCGGGGCGACCGAGTCATGATGTGCGAGGTGGCCGAATGATGAAGACGTGCACAACTAAGTGGCGATATGCGGAGCGGCCGAGTGGTGAAGACGTGCCCAACTGAGTGGCGACGCGCGGGGCGACCGAGTCGTGATGTGCGAGGTGGTCGAATGATGAAGACGTGCACAACTGAGTGGCAATGCGCGGGGCGGCCGAGTGGTGAAGACGTGCACAACCAAGAGGCGACGTACGGAGCGGCCGAGTGGTGAAGACGTGCACAACCGAGTGGCGCGGTGTGGGACGGCCGAGTGAGGATGCGCGAGGTGGCCGAGTAAAGGACTACGTGTCTAGCCAAGTGGCTGAAATGGTCTTCGAAGGAGTTATCCAGATGCTTTCGAAGCTAATGTAGCGACGAGGTCAGTGTAGTGTGGTTGCGGCACAACAAGACCGGCATGACAACTGAGTCTGAGTAGGAATGAAGATGGCGTGCAGAGCGTCTGGGTGATCATAAAACTTGTCAAAGTGGCGAATCGAATGCACTTGTTGAAGTGAAGGATCTGACTGGTGATGAAGTACTCGACTACTCAGGAGAGTGTCATTCCAAATGAGATGCAGCCCCCAAGTGCAGCGTAGCCCCCGAGCGTACTACAGGCTTCGACAACGGACATGTCGGAATACGAGAAATATAGTTTTGAATGGATGATTTCCAATTCATCGAGTCGAACTCGGGTAAAGATGAGGAGAAGCTTCCGGGTGATGCTCGAAAGAGGCAAACTCGCAAAAGAGTGAAGTGTGAAGTTTAATTATAAAAGGGACTTATCTGTCTCATGCCTGACGAGGTCTATATCATTGATACGATGAAGAGGATTCCATAGAGGGGTTGGCCGGATGTGTTTGAAGTCAACAGAGCGACAAGGTCGGTGTTGCGGTGCGCTAAGACCGGTACGGTGACCGAGTCCGAGCAGCGATGAAGTTGGCGCATAGGGCCGTCGAGTGATCGTGTAACTTGTGTAAAAAATGGCACAAGCCAACGAAATAATTTCTCGAGGAAATTTGATGTGTGCTGACCTGAAATGATTTGTGTGAATAACACCCGTAGACCCCCGCTGGGAGTGCAAGGGGCTTGCTGGTTAACTAGCAAGAGTCTGAAAGAGCGAAGGATCCGTTCGAACTTGTCGAAGCGACGGATTCGGCTGAACTCATTGGAATACTGGCTCAAATAAAACGGAAGTGTAGTGTTTCGACTAAGTTGCAGCCCTAGAGGACCGATGCAAACTCGAAATGAAGAACGACACATGGTGTTCGTGAATGATGTATGCGAAAAAATGGAAGTTGGACTCGCAAGTCACATAACCAGCACTAAGCAAGTATGTGAAAATAAGCAGCCGGGTGTAGAGGTACACTCGGTGGCATGGCCTCGGAGTGAACGTGATGTGTGAATTACGGGATACTCGGGAAGATGGAAATAATAGAATGTAAAATGACTTAGTTGTCTGAAAGCGCGCGAGTGGCCGAGTGATGATGAGGCGACCTACCGAGTGGCGACGCGCGGGGCAGCCGAGTGGTGATGAGGTGACCAACCGAATGGCGACGCGCGGGGCGGCCGAGTGGTAATGAGGTGACCAACCGATGACGACACGCGGGGTGGCCGAGTGGTGATGAGGTGACCAACCGAGTGGCGACGCACGGGGCGGCCGAGTGGTGATGAGGTGACCAATCGATGGCGACAGCAGGGCGGCCGAGTGGTGATGAGGTGACCAACCGAGTGGCGACGCGTGGGGTGGCCGACTGATGATAAGGTGACTAACCAATTGGCGACGCGCGGGGCGGCCGAGTGGTGATGAGGTGACCAACCGAGTGGCGACGCGCGGGGCGGCCGAGTGGTGATGAGTTGACCAACCGAGTGGCGACGCGCGGGGCGGCTGAGTGGTTATGAGGTGACCAACCAAATGGCGACGCGCGGGGCGGCCGAGTGGTGATGAGGTGACCAACCGAGTGACGACGCGCGGGGCGGCCGAGTGGTGATGAGGTGACCTACCGAGTGATGACGCGTGGGGCATTCGAGTGGTGATGAGGTGACCAACCGACATGCGACAAGGGCGGCCGAGTGGTGATGAGGTGACTAACCGAGTGGACGACGCTGGGCGGCCGAGTGGTGATGAGGTAACCAACCGAGTGGCGACGCGCGGGGTGGCCGGGTGGTGATGAGGTGACCAACCGAGTGGCGACGCGCGGGGCGGACAAGTGGTGGTGAGTTGACCAACCGAGTGGCGACGCGCGGGGCGGCCGAGTGGTTATGAGGTGACCAACCGAATGGCGACGCGCGGGGTGACCGAGTGGTGATGAGGTGACCAACCGAGTGACCACGCGCGGGGCGGCCGAGTGGTGATGAGGTGACCTACCGAGTAATGACGCGCGGGGTGTCCGAGTGGTGATGAGGTGACCAATCGATTGGCGATGCGCGGGGCGGCCGAGTGGTGATGCGGTGACCAACCGAGTGACGACGCGCGGGGCGGCCGAGTGGTGATGAGGTGACCAACCGAGTGGCGACGTGCGGGGCGGCCGAGTGGTTATGAGGTGACCAACCGATGGTGACGCGCGGAGCGGTCGAGTGGTTATGAGGTGACCAACCGATGACGACGCGCGGGGCGGCTGAGTGGTGATGAGGTGACCAACTGAATGGTGACGCGCGGGGCGGCCGAGTGGTGATGAGGTGACCAACCGAGTGGCGATGCGCGGGGCGGCCGAGTGACGTGGACGCGTCCTGCAGAGTGGCGACACTTGGGGCGTCAGGTTGGTGTAGACGTGTGCCGCCTAGTGACGATGTGCATGGCGTCCGAGTAATGTAGACGCGTCCCGCGGAGTGGCGATGAGCGGGGCATCCGAGTGACGAGACGCTTCTACGAGCCGCGGCACTCGTGGGCGCCGTTTATGTAGACGCTGCGCGGGAGTGACGGTGCATGGGCCGTCTGAGTTAAGTAGACGCGTCCGGCAGAGTGGCGACGCGCGGGGCGTCCGATTGAAGTAGACGCGTCCTACGGAGTGGCGACTAACGGGGGCGTCTGAATGAAGTAGACGCGTCCGCGTAGTGGCGGCGCGTGGGGCGTCCGTGGGAAGTAGACACATCCGCAAAGTGGTGATGCACGTGGCGGTCGAGTGAACCTCCACAGAAAGGTCGAAGGCGCATTGAGCGAGAAGAAGACGAATTTACCAGTGCGCTCGCCGCAGATGTCGCAGTCGAGGGTTGCCCTGGCCCGTCGCCGCGTTCACTAAAGGAGACAAATCCACCGGTGTGCTCGCTGCAGACGGGTTGAATGCAGTGGTCACGGTCGTTGCTTTGGAGGACCTGCCAAGTAAACCCCGCAACCTCACGGCCGAGTGAGGCCTGTGCAAGCGGACGCCTCATTCGAGTGTTCCCGCCCGTCCGAGTGAACCACAACCGTCGCTGTGAAGGTGCGAAGCAGATGACACTGTGATGCGATATTGTGCTGGAGTTGGGTGGCTGACGAAGAGGTCAACTTGGTGCGGGGTTCGGTCAGTAACGGAGGAATAAATCCCTGTTAATTAGGCGTAATTGCTTGGCTTGCCAACGCATGGAAGGAGTAGCCCACGTCCAGACCATGTACGCAGAATCTGCATGTTAAAGCCGGTAATGTATGTAATGGATGTAAATGGAAGTTTCCCTTTCCCATGGCCATTCACTGCATGCAGTTCATAGTTGTGTCATGGGGGTTTGTCGGACTTGATCTCACGGCCTCGGAAGGCATCGAACTCGCCGGGTACGGGACCGTCGGAGGCTCCGGAGAGCAGCTTGGAGACTGTCGACGTCACGGCCGTCGAGGGCGTGCCTGGTGCGGAGGAACACGTCGACGAACACGACGATGACAGCGGGCACGATGTACCTGACTATGGCGTTCCGGGCTGGCTTGCGACTGCCGGAGTCGCGCGTGTGTGTGGCACTGCCTCCATCGTTATGTGCACATCGTCGGATCTGCGTTTCCATCGCAGGAGCTGCCGCAATGCAGCTGTCCAGAGGAAGAGGACGGCATCGAGGCCGGAGATGACGTCGGTCGGACGGCGTCGGTGCCAATACATGGAAGCGCGACATTGGTGATGAACCTATGTACCTAAGGTAGGGTCATAGGCCTGACCTAGACACCCTCCCCTAGGACATCACCCTAAAATCAGAAGCATTCAAAGGATAGCATCATCCACTCGACCAAAAGCATTCCACTCGGAAGTGTCAATGTCACTTGACCGTAATGTAAACCACTCGGCTGCATGATCTAAAGTCACTCAAGATAGCAACGGTCAAGCTTACTCCATAAACTTAATGACCATTTATGTCACTTTATTATAGGCGCTACTTGTAATGCTTCTCTCTTTATGTACATTGAACCCCTTGTAACGTGGGCTGGCTGGGGTCCTGGCGCACTCTATATAAGCCACCCTCCACTCGCACAAGGGTTCGCACTTCGTAACACACACACATAATCCAATGACCGCCTCCGGCCCGAGACGAGGCCTATTACTTCTCTCTCATAAGGGCATGAACTCAGAAACTCAAGGTACAACTTCGCCATAGCTAGGATCTTGCCTCCTCGCATCTACCCCCATTCTACCGCCACCTTAGAACCACGACAGCTTGGCGCCCATCGTGGGGCAGGTGTCTTAGCGACTTTTTGGTGAAGGCGATTTTTCGATTCCCGCCATCATGGTTTCCGGCGGTGGATTGGCTAAGGTCCGCGAGATCCGCCTCGGCCTTCTTGCCTTTGTTGCCGACGACTACCGGCTTCGTGAAGCTCCACTGACGCTGAGGCGCCCTCGTCTCGCTGGGCGACGACTTTTGCGCGCGGCGTCCGCTGTGTCCTTCTCCGCAGCCGCCGACCCAAAGATCGGCCGGCTCCCGTGGTGTCCTCACTCCCCGCTATTCGCCGACGCAAGTGATCCGGTCGGTCGCGGCTTCAGCGGTGGGTGAGGCACACGGTGGCCCGCCAGTCGGCCACCCCACAAGTCGCGGCAATCGAGCCCGACGAAACTCTACGGCCTGTTCGACCTGTCGACTGGCTCCGTCAAGACCGCATCTGAGTGTGATAGCAGCGATCCTGCGGCTGAAGTCTTGATGGTCGACGAACCACGTAGTCCTCCTGGCTTCCCCCACGACAGTGGCGGCGATGGCGGCGGTGATCTATCATGCATCCATGAAGAGTACCGCCCCGAGCCCCTTTCTTCGCAGTAGAGGGAAGAGCTTCGCCGCTGCAACATGGATGCACTCCACACGCCCATCATTGGAGAAACCCCCGAGGCCCAGGCCTTGGAGGAGGCGCGCCTGGCCAACTTGGCTGAGCGCACTCGATTGGAAAACCTCCAGCATGCTCTTGACAAGCGTGCTCGGCAGCGGATCCCTGAATCCATTTGACGACAGCTTTTTCCGCCTCAACCTCAGGTATACCGCACTCCGATTCAAAATCTCACAGCAGCAGCCCGTATAGCCGAGTCAATTCAGCCTTCCCAGTTGGAGGCTGGCAGAGGTTTGATGCAGATCCGGGCCTTACTCCGGGCAGCAGGAGAGCAAAACACAGCAGTATCTCAGTCGCGGAATAGGATTCATAGCAGATCTGTGATGGTAGACACAGTTCACTCGGCTCACAGCCCAAGATCGCCTCCGTGGCGTGAGGGCGTGGGCACCGGCAGGACCAGTACAGAAATCACGAGCAATATGGTCACCAACTCGGCCACGATGACCGTCGTCGAGTGCCCACACCTCCTCCGAGGAGTGGGTCATATGTGCCTCGGCAGCTGATGACAGACGCCCTCACAGTGGCGAGCAAAGAATACCAGTCAACCCAAGGGAGTTGGGCTTTGATGCGAGATCTATTCTCGTTCAAGGTCTGGTTGACAGGAACAGGGCGCACAGAGAGGGCCATGACAGAAATCACCCGACTGGCAGAAGAGTGCATGTTTCAGGTCCAGAGTGTTTCAGCAGAGCCATCAGGGCCGCAGTGATTCCTCCCAACTTCAGGTTGGCGACTGGAGTCAGCAAGTTCACTTGTGAGTCCAAGCCTGACACTTGGCTTGAGGATTACCGAGTAGCTGTACAGATCGGTGGCGGGAATGATGAAGTGGCCATGAAACACCTTCCCCTGATGTTGGAAGGATCAGCCAGAGCATGGTTGAATCAGTTAGCACCTGGCAGTATATTCAGTTGGGAAGAACTCGCCCGAGTGTTTGTCAGAACTTTTGAGGGTACTTGCAAACGACCAGCAGGGTTAACAAAATTGCAGCATTGTGTGCAAAAACCGAGTGAAACTCTGAGAGATTTTATTCAGAGGTGGACCACTCTGCACCACACAGTGGAAAATGTGTCAAGCATCAAGCAGTTTGTGCCTTCAAAGAAGGCGTTAAGTATCGAGAGCTAGTCTTGAAATTCGGTCGGACAGGAGATATGTCCCTGACTTGGATGATGGAAATAGACACTCGGTGCGCTAACGGAGAAGAACAAGATCGACTCCACAGTGGAAAGAGCAAACCAGCCGGTCAACACACCGGTGGGGGTACTTCCAATCGGAAACAGAAGCGTAAGGCCGAGCCAGCTGCTCCTGGTGAAGCTTTAGTTGTGGCTCAAGGAAACTTCAAGGGGAAGCCCAAAGGGCCCTGGACCCCCAAGAAAGTGAAAGATCAAGCCAGAAATGATGTGTTGGATTTACCTTGCCACATTCACACCAAGAAAGATGAAGAGGGTAATCTGATTTACCCAAAACACACCACTCGACAGTGTCGACTCCTGATCCAGCAATTCCGAGAGAAGCAACCCAATGAGAAAGAAAAGGAGTTGGACAAAGATGAGGATAAGGAAGAAGATGATGATGGTTTTCCCAACGTCAATTCCACTCTGATGATTTTTGCTGATGTTGAGAGCAAAAGTCAACTGAAAGTTATATACAGAGAAGTGAACATGGTTGCTCCGGTGATGCCCAGTTATTTGAAGTGGTCTCAGACTACCATTACATTCGACCACTCTGATCACCCAGCGCGTATAGCCACCCCTAGGAGGCAAGCATTGGTGGTCGACCCAATTGTCGAAGGCACTCGATTGACCAAAGTGTTAATGGATGGTGGCAGCGGCCTGAATATCCTTTATGTTGAAACCTTGAAGGGGATGGGCATTCCGATGTCCAAGCTTAGCGAAAGTAATATGAGTTTCCATAGCGTTATCCCTGGAAAGAAAGCCGAATCACTCGGCCAGATCGCCCTTGACATAGTTTTCGGTGATTCCAAGAATTACCGCAAGGAAAAGTTGACATTTGAAGTAGTGGATTTCCAGAGTGCTTATCATGCTATTCTGGGTAGGCCTGCGTATGCACGTTTCATGGCTCGACCATGTTACGTTTACCTCAAATTGAAGATGCCCGGTCCCAGAGGAGTGATCACAATCACTGGCAATCGACAGAGGGCAAAAGAGTGCTTCCAGAAGGGCTCAAAAATTGCCGATGCACAAATGGCAACAGTCGAAATGCAAGAGTATCAGAAGAATGCAGATCCGAGTGATTTGCTGCGAGCCAAGAAGCCTGCCACGGATTCTGCATTTCAATCGTCCGGTGAAACAAAGCCGATTCATATTCACCCGACCGATCCTAATGCTGCTCCTACTCATATCTCAACATCACTCGACAGCAAATAGGAAGAAGCGCCCATCCAGTTCCTCCGTGAGAACTGGGACATCTTTGCATGGAAACCTTCTGACATGCCGGGTGTACCCAGGGGACTGGCTGAGCACCATTTGCGAGTCGACCCGAAAGTAAAACCAGTCAGGGAACATCTTCGGCGGTCCGCCGTACAGAAGAGAAAGGCAATTGGTGAAGAAGTGGCTCGGCTCCTGGCAGCTAAGTTCATCCGAGAGGTTTACCACTCCGAGTGGCTCGCCAATGTTGTCATGGTCTCCAAGAAGGACGACTCACTTCGCATGTGCATTGACTTCAAGCATATCAATCGGTCCAGCCCGAAAGATCATTTTCCTCTCCCCCACATCGACCAAATCATCGACTCGACTCCAGGGTGTGAGCGTCTGTCTTTTCTAGACACCTATTCCAGGTACCATCAGATCCGACTATATGGACCCCACGAGATAAAACAGCTTTCATCACTCCATTCGGGTGTTTTTGTTATGTCACCATGCCATTCGGTCTCAAGAACGCTGGTGCCACATTCATGAGGATGATTCAGAAGTGTCTGCTCACTCAAATCAGTTGGAATGTGGAAGCATATATGGATGACATTGTGGTCAAGTCACGTAAAGGTTCCGACCTGCTGACTGACCTAGCTGGAACCTTTGCCAACCTGAGAAGGTATGATATCAAGCTTAATCCATAGAAGTGCACATTCGGAGTTCCTGGCGGAAAGTTACTCAGTTTCCTCGTTTCTGAACGAGGGATCGACGCGAACCCAGAAAAAGTTGGTGCCATACTACGTATGAAACGCCCTATGCATGTGCATGATGTCCAGAAGCTTACTGGTTGTTTGGCCGCCTTGAGTCGATTCATCTCTCGTCTCGGTGAAAAGGCCTTGCCTCTTTACCGACTGATGAAGAAATCTGACAAGTTCGAGTGGACTGATGAAGCTGACGCAGCGTTTGCAGAGCTCAAAGCCCTGCTTTCCACCCAGCCGGTGCTTGCTGCTCCAATCAGCAAAGAGCCTTTATTGCTTAATATTGCAGCCACTGGACAAGTTGTCAGTACAGTGATCATGGTCGAGCGGGAAGAAGGAAAATCCTATAGAGTTCTAGGAAGTTTTGACTCCATCCAAGCAGAGATATCCTCATTATCAGAAGCTTGTCTATGGAATCTACATGACCACGAAGAAGGTTGCTCATTATTTCTCTGATCACTCCATTACAGCCGTCAGCGACGCACCATTGTCTGAAATTCTGAACAACAGAGATGCAACTGGTCGAGTGGCAAAATGGGCGATTGAACTCCTTCCTTTGGATATCAAGTTTGAGGCAAAGAAAGCTATCAAGTCCCAAGCAATTGCAGATTTCCTTGCCGAGTGGGTTGAGCAACAACTGCCGACTCAAATTCACTCGGAGCATTGGACCATGTTATTTGATGGATCAAAGATGCTGAATGGTTCCGGTGCTGGGGTGGTATTGGTATCCCCCCGAGGAGACAAGCTCAGATATGTCCTCCAGATTCTCTTTGATTCCTCCAACAACGAAGCTGAATATGAAGCACTCCTATATGGGTTGCGTATGGCCATTTCACTCGGCGTCCGTCGCCTCATGGTCTACTGGCACTGGATTTGGTGGTTAATCAAGGATGAAGGAGGACGCCGAAGTCTGGCCATGACCGGTTACTGTAATGCAGTGAGAAAGTTGGAAAAGAAGTTTGAGGGGTTAGAGCTCCATCATATACCCCGACTGATAAATCAAGCAGCTGATGATTTGGCAAAGATAGGTTCCAAGAGGGAGGCCATTCCCAACAATGTGTTTTTGGAACATATTCATACACCTTCAGTTCAGGAAGATCCTTTCACTGAAGAGACTCCACAACCAAAGAGTGCCACTTATCCAACTGAAGTCAAAGTCCCAGCCGTGGTTGACTTGATCATGGAGGTTTTGGTCATCACTCCTAACTGGACAGTGTCGTACATTGCATACATTCTTAGGAAGGAACTCCCAGAGGATGAAGAAGAGGCTCGACAGATCGTCCGTCGATCCAAAGCCTTTACTGTGATAAGACGACAGTTGTTCAGAGAAAGTGTAACTGGAGTCAGCCAGAAATGAATTACACCAGAAGAAGGTCGAGTGATCCTCAACGACATCCACTCGGGACCTGTGGTCACCATGCGTCCTCTCGGACCATCATGGCCAAAGCATACCGAGCGGGATTTTATTGGCCACGAGCAAATGAAATGGCGAAAGAAATAGTCAACAAATGTGAAGGTTGCTAGATTTACTCCAACATGTCCCACAAGCCTGCATCAGCCCTGAAGACCATTCCACTCATCTGGCCCTTTGTTGTTTCGGGATTGGATATGGTTGGACCTCTGAGGACTGGTAGGAGCGGCTTCACTCATGTGCTTGTGGCAGCCGACAAGTTTACCGAATGGATTGAAGCCAAGCCTATCAAAAATCTTGAAGCTAGTACCGCTGTCAGATTCATCAGAGAGTTAACATTCAGATATGGTGTTCCACATAGCATCATCACTGATAATGGGTCAAACTTCGACTCTGATGAGTTCAGAGCCTTCTGCGCTTCCCAAGGCACTCGAGTCGACTATGCTTCAGTCGCCCATCCCCAGTCGAATGGACAAGATGAAAGAGCAAACAGATTGATTCTCAAAGGACTGAAGCCCCGATTGATGCGTGATCTCAAGCATGCAGCAGGCGCCAGGGTCGATGAACTTCCATCAGTGCTTTGGGGATTGAGGACAAATCCTAGCCGGTCCACTGGCGGAACTCCATTCTTCTTGGTCTATGGAGTTGAAGTTGTACTTCCGAGTGACTTGCTTCACAATGCACCCCAAGTCGAGCTTTTCTCAGAAGATGAAGCAGAATAGGCTCGGTAAGACGCAGTTGATATCCTGGAAGAGGAAAGAGAGATGGCCTTGATCCGGTCGGTCGGATTTCAGGTTCGGCACTTTGAGGTTCAACACCGGGTGCGCCGGAGATCTTTTCCCTACCAGCTCACTCTGATGGTTTAAGAGGATCTAAAGTATGAACGAAGAATAGCACAAGAGACACAATTTTTATATGGTTCGCCACTGCTGTGGTGTAATACCCTACCCAAAGTGTGTGGTGTGGTGGATTGTCTCGAGGGCTGATGATGAAAAGGAAGATAAAGGAAGAAATAGCTCGCGATGGACTGCTTAGGGGCTGTTCTTGAGCTGGTGCGATGGACTCTCTCTCTCTGAGTCTCTCTCTCTCTCTCTCTCTCTCTCTCTCTCTCTCTCTCTCTCTCTCTCTGGTAGGTTCAACCCGTCCCTCTCTCTGTGGTGGCTAGTCCTATTTATAGAGGGAGGCCCCAGGCCTCTTCCCAAATAATGAGCGGAAGGGCGCCAAAATTGGCCATTTTGAAGGGGAACATCTAGTACACTTATCCCGACTAAAGTTGGTCTTCGCCACCAAAGGCTCGACGGTGGCGCCGGCCCCGGCTCCACGATGACCTCCTTCCCGCCGCCTGTTGTTCTTGGTCTTGTTGCACCAAGGCCAACCTTGCTCGATGCCTTGGCTGTGCTTGCCTCCTTTGCACCAAAGGGAAATGAGGACACTCAAGAGGCGGCGCCTCGCCTCGGTCTCGATCGTCATGGCTTGCGCCACGGGCACCTCGTGAGGTACCCTGCCTTGATCTCTCGGCCTCCTCGTGAGCCTGCCTCGACGAGGCTGCTCCCGAGGAGGGTTCATGTCGCCCGCCTCATGAGGCTTGGCCTCGCGAGGGTCTTGAGCTTGAGCCGATGAAGTTGGGCCGACTGGCCCCCACTTGAGCCACGCCAGCAGTGTGCAAGTCTGGGACCCTCGCTCCTGCAACGCCGATAGTAGCCCCGGTCCAAGGTGCGCCGGACTTGGCTTAGCAGAGAAGCGAAGGGGCGAGTCGCCGCGCCTTCCCAACAGCTCAAGGCCTTGGGCGCCAAGGTGGCGATTGATTGGTCATGGGCGCCTCCGCTTCCCCATGATGCCTCATTACACGCCCGGCTAAGCGGACCCGGGGTTGCACACAGCCATTCCCCTTTCGCCGTCTGCGCACTCCCGACCCTTCCTTCTTCCTCTGGCTCCAACTTTCGCCCTTGATCCAACTCGGACTCTCACCCTTCCTGTCGCCATGGCGCCAACGAAGAAGGAAAAGGTGAAGAAGCCCGCGCCTTCGTCCCGCTCGCCTCCGGCGGTGGCCCCCGCCGTCGATCGATCTAGCATACTCAACCCCGAGGCCTTGGGCAAGGTCCGCTCTGCTCTTGCCACCGTCTTCAACGAGTGCGGCAGGACCACGGCATGGCCTGCGTCCCACGCCTCCTTCGACAAGATTGTCACGGAGGTCCGGTTCTTCGTTGATGCCCTGTGGGCGGGTCTGGTTCCCCCTTCTCCGCTTTCTTCAATGCGGTGCTCTCCCACTATCAGATCCACATGATGCATCTCGGGCCTGAGTCCATTACCCTCCTGGCTGTCTTCGCTTTTGTCTCGGAGGCAATGGTGGGCATCCTCCTTCCGCTGCCCTGCTGCGTCATTTCTTCTTTTGCTTTGAGTGATCCTACTCAATGCTCGGGTGAGTGAGCTTCCTGCGGTGCCGTAGACGGCTGCTTCGGGATAGATTTCGACTCCTCCCACCGAGGACAAGTTCAGAGAGCGGTGGTTGTATGTGGACGTTGGGGTGCCCAGCCCCCTGCTCTTGCATCCTACCTTGCCTGATGTTCCCAACTCAGGCTGGGGTCATGAGATGCTTGCGGACACCCGGCTTGCATTCGTGTGGCGTCGCTTCGAGAGCTTGAGGGCGCTCAACGTGACGGCGCCCAAGGTGGTGAAGGAGTTCCTTCAGTGTCGCATTGCTCCTCTCCAGCGCCACTCTCATCGGATGTGGGACTTTGCGGGGAGCCAAGACCGCATGCGACTTCAGGAGGGGACTGGCGCTCAAGTGCCGAGGACGGTGCTCAGGGTCCTGGTTGGCGATCCTTCCCCAGGCAGCCTTCGACGTGATGGTGCCCTCTTGTATCTCTGTTTGGGCAGGGCCGATTTCGTGAAGCAGATGCCCAGCTTTGACGAGTGGGGGTTGCGCCCGGCTGGCCTCAGGGGGCCTCGCGAGAACCCAGTTGCCGTTGTCGCTCTTCCGGTCGCCCAAAGTGGCCCCGTCTCAGGTGATGGAACAGGGAGACGAGAACCGTCAGGAGTTGAAGGGGACGACGTTGAGGTGGTGACGCCACGCGGAGCCCTAAGGGCGGCATCTCCCAGAGCTCGTTCTGAAATAGTGACGGGTGAGTAGTCGCGGCCTCCGGCTCCCGAGGTTGGGGCTCCCGAGGTAGGGGATCCCGAGGCCCCGGTCGTCCCACATGAGGCGGCGCCTGGTGGCACCCCCCATGCTGGTCCCATTGGCGCTGATCACCTTGCCGCCTCCTCCATGCCACAAAGCGACCCCTGCGCCGAGCGCTTAGGCCGGTTCCGCGTAGACTTCGTGGCCCTCCGCAAGAGGAAGGAGGCCTTGGGTGGTGACGATCGCCCTTGCCGCTTGCTGAAGTGCAGGAGGTACTTCACCACGGACGAGTAAGTCTTCTTCTCTCTTTGCTCTTCTACCTCTCGGTTCTTGCAGCTGACCGTGGCCTTTCAGGGCCCTTCCTGCCGAATTCACGGAGATGGCAAAGGAGCCATCTCCCCAAGCTCCGTCATCGTTGCTGGTCCTTGGTGCGTCGGGTTCAAGCGGCGCCCTTATCACTCAGCCGGCCGGAGAGGTGACCCGCTCACCGAAAGGCCCCGAGCCTGCTACCGCTGTCTTCCCTTCACGAGTTCTCCTGGGGCACAGCCAGCTTGCCCCATGCTCCTTCCTTGATCGTGGACGGTGATTGGTTGAAGTCGATCTTGATCCCTTCTTCTGGGGATGGACCGGCGCTAGGCCCTGCTCCTGGCGAGGCCCGTCCGGCGACTGTTGGGGCACCAGCCCTGCATCAAGGGAGGAGGCGCCGCCCTTGCCCCCCTGCATACACCAGCAGCAGAGGGGGACGCAGAAGACGTGCTCAGGCGTGCTCATGAACGCCGCGCCCTTCGTCAAGAATTTCTCCATGGGGCGACGGCCGTGGTGAAGCGGCTCGGGGCGGAGCTCGCCGGCGAAGATGCACGTCCTGAGGCCGAAGGTTTGCGCCTTGCTGAGGAGAGGCACAAGCTGAAGGTAGCTGTTGCCCTCGCGCGTCACCAGCGTGATCTTGACAATGCGAGAGCTGAGGCGTCGCTAGGGGCCTCGCGAGAGGCTTGCTCTCGAGCCGTCGAGGAGGCCCTAGAAGCAGATTAGCGGTGCAGGGACGCGGAGGAGCGTGCGTGGGAGCTCCAAGCCTAGAGCAACTCTCTGGAGCAGCAGGTGGAGTTGCGCCAGGCTGCACTTGTGTCGCTGAAGTAGGCTTCTGTCGACCAGGCGGAGCTCCAGAAGCGCGAGGAAGCGCTGACGCTGGAGGCCGCCGAGCGCATCCTCGACCTTGAGCGGTTGGAGACGAGGGAGCGCCTCGTGGCTCAGGCGGAGGATGATGTCGCCGCGCGCGAAGCCCGAGCCCAAGAAGAGATCGACCGCCGCGTAGCGGAAGCTCGCTCAGCCTCGAGCGCCAGTATGAGTTGTGGTTGGAGCTGGCCAGGGCCGAAGCTGAGGGCAGGACCGCGGCCCTCAAGGCCAAACTAGACAAAGTGACGCGGGGTGCGGACTCCTCCGCAGCCGCCCTTTGCACAGCGCAGGCGGAGCTGACCTCCTCCTGCGTCGAGCTGCTTCTTCTCCGACAGAGGATTGATGGCGCTGAGGCCACTGCACGGCAGAACGAGGACGAGATTCGTCGGCGGCGGGTTCTGCAGCACGAGCACGCACCCATGCTCCGGACGCTCAGGGAACGGGCTAACGCGGCCCTGGGCAATATTCGCGAGGCCGCCTGTCGGTGTCAAAACCAGCGGATCTCGGGTAGGGGGTCCTGAACTGTGCGTCTAGGTGGATGGTAACAGGAGACAAGGGACACGATGTTTTTACCCAGGTTCGGGCCCTCTCGATGGAGGTAAAACCCTACTCCTTCTTGATTAATATTGATGATATGGGTAGTACAAGAGTAGATCTACCACGAGATCAGAGAGGCTAAACCCTAGAAGCTAGCCTATGGTATGATTGTTGTTCGTCCTACGGACTAAAACTCTCCAGTTTATATAGACACGGAGAGGGCTAGGGTTACACAGAGTCGGTTACAATGGGAGGAGATCTACATATCCGTATCGCCAAGCTTGTCTTCCACGCCAAGGAAAGTCCCATCCGGACACGGGACGAAGTCTTCAATCTTGTATCTTCATAGTCCGTGAGTTCGCCAAAGGTTATAGTCCAGCTATCCTGACACCCCTAATCCAGACTCCTCAAGAGCCCTCAACCAGGCTTCAATGACGATGAGTCCGCCCGCAGATTGTCTTCGGCATTGCAAGGCGGGTTCTTCTCCAAATTCCGTGTACCTGTTGAATATTGTCGGGCTTCTCATGAATATTGCGCTCCTTGGCTTCCACGCCCAATAATGGCCATCCTCCACGTGTCAGACGAATGCGAAAAGCCAGGGTGTTTTTACATTTACCCCCCTAGCTATGTAAATGAGCTGCCTTTTAAAGAGACGAGGATTTAGATCCAAATCACACCATCTTCCCTTCGCGAGCATTCATCGGAATGCATCCGACAGAGATCCATTCCATCATGGCCAGTCGACGCAGCCCCTCCTCTCGCTCTCCCAGCTCCCAGCCTGGAAATTGGAAGAGATGTTCTGTCCCGCACAGCGAGCTAGTGATGCTTCAGACCAAGGGATTTCTCCCTCCAGCCTTCATGGTCCCGGTTCGAGCCGGGCTCGCCACCTATAATGGTGCAGAGCAAGCGGAGAGCGTCCCCAATCCCTCCAAGGGAGAGCGGGTATGCCTTGTCCCTTATTTAATAAGAGGGCTTGGATTTCCAATTCATCCGCTTTCTCCGGGCTCCGGAGTTCTACGACCTTCAGCCAGCACAACCTTCGCTGCCTCCATATTGCATATTGCGGGCTTCAGAGCCTTTTTGCGAGCTGTTTTGGGCTGCGAGGCTCATTTCAAGCCGTGGGGGAAACTGTTCGCCTTGTGCCCCATTCTCGGAAGAGGTCAATATATCAAGTGGGCGGAGCAGTATGGCGATCGCCGGACCGGATATCTATCCGAACCCCAAAGAAGGCGTCCAAGACTGGCCTTCAGAATGGTTTTATATAGAAGATGTCCCCCTGCCGGATCCTGTTCGGATCGGCCTCCCTGAGTTTGATAATGCTCCCTTGAAGAATCGCCTGAGCTGGCATCCACCGAGCCCCCAGAAGGAAAATGACAAGGACGTTCTTTATCTGATGAGCCGGATAAGGCTGTTAGCTCATTCCGGACTGACCATGATCGAGGTCATGGCCACATGCATTATGCGGGGGGTGTAGCCGCTTCAGTATAGAGGCCACCCCATGTGGGATTTCAATGGGGAGGATGACGCCACCCGCTGCGGCCGTAAGGGGCCGGACTCGATTGCCGCTCTAATGAAGATCTTGCCCACTTTGTACAAGGGAGAAGAGGAGGAGTTCCTCCGTCAATTCTCGTATGGATTTTCTATGTACAATCCTCCAAGCTGGGTAAGCGGACACTTTTTTGCCCATCCGCTCCATATTCCCATAGTCAAGTACCTTATCTTGTGATTTCGACGCAGGAATTGCGCCGGGCCGTAAAGGATATAAACAGCCCTCCTCCACAACCCGAGGATCCGGAACAGTCCCTCGATCCAGCCTCCCAAGAGGATCCGGACATATCCGTGGAGCTGATCGATGGGGTATTTTACCAACTGAGCATCGACAATGCCTTGGTGGCTATTACAGCCAATTATCCTGGACTGCTCCCCGCCTCACAAGTAATCGAGACCGGAGTCTTAATACTTCGAAGATGATCCGTCCGTGCTTTTTTTTATCACCTATACCAATGGTGTTTCGCAGGGGAGGATCTCGAGGCGGAATGCCGAGCCTGCGGCGACTAGCCAACAAGGGACCGCGAGGGCGGGCAGGCTAAAGAGACACGCAGTCCGAGTCGAGGCACCGGCGCAGTAGTAAGGTGAGCCGCCTTATTCCAAGGTATTATTCTTACGATGCATACTAACGCTCGTGCTCTCTTTTTTTTAGGAAAAAGAGGGCTCACGGACTATATCCAAGAGATTGCCAATCGCGCCTCCACCAGCCGTGCTCCAAAGCCGTGTCCGTAAGCAGAGGCGAACATGAGGCGTCGTCGGATGCTCCTCCGGCAGAGGATGCGACAGACTATCCGCCACCAATTCCGAGGTGGAGAGTGCCATGAATCACAGCGCCACGGGACAGTTCTTCGCAACGCTTGTTTCTCCCAAGAGGCATTGGGCGCCTTCAACTCGGAGATGCATACCTCCGTGCCGCCAAAATGGTCTAACCAGGCCACGGAGCAAGTAAGTAAAAGACATACGGGTGAGAAAATTTGATGATTATATATATATATATATATATATATATATATATATATATATATATATATATATATATATATATATATATATATATCAAGAGTCTCTGAGACTTGAAACAGTTAGAATAACTGATTTAAGGATCATTTATTATGCAGAGTTCTTACAGTAAAAGAATACCCAATTGTCCCAGAGCTGGAAGAGTGCAAAGCCCAACTTGAGGCTGCACTAGCCACGCAGGGGAGGCCAAGGAGACCCCTCCGTAATATATGCTTCAAAGATAAGTATGTTGTGAAGTGCGGCGTGTGCAAATCGACAATAACATTGCAGATTGCGCCGAGTAGATCCGACAAGCAACAACTCTTGCGCCGTTAAAGGCAAGCGAGAGCGTGCTTACGAAGGTGAGGCAGGAGAAGAATAATCTCCAAGATGCCAACACCCAGCTGGGCGAGGAACTAAAGGATGTTCGTGCTCAATTGCCGGACTCCGTTAAGGAGAATCGGCGGCTTCGACGCGACATTTTTAGTAAGTGCTTGAACGAACTTTGAAAAAGAGTTCGCGAGGAAGTCGACTAACAGAGTTATGTTCAGAGGTATGCTCACGTGTTTTCCTGCAGAGGAAATGCCCTGCTCGACGGGTGACCTTCTTCCCGAAGTTTACAACCGCATTTAACGAAGTTCGCAGTGATGAAAGGCGCCGCCTGTGCCTTGTGGCTATCTGCCTCCATGCCCAAGGTCTTGGAGAGCTTGCAGAGAGCTTATGGGAGCGCGGCGCTTCCGATTATGGAAGATATCGGCCGCCGTCAAGGCGCCAGGGAGGATCGGGCCATGGTGAAGACGCGGTACACGGTGACCCAAAGCACATGGCCAAGGTTGGACTGTGGGGCCCGATGGGAAGGAGATCCTGTGAGCTTAGTGTACGGCCGTAGAGTTGGTCATTAATATTCCCAACAGATCAAACTAGACAGCCTGTTGGATGGTATTGAAGAGGAATATACCCAAATAAATTGGCTATGTAATTTAAGATGACGTGTAAAATGCCTTCTAGCCAGATTGTAGATCGCTTGTCATGGCGGACCTTTTCGCTTCAACCTCGGGACCCGATAGTCCGGAGTGTGTCCGAAACCCTCTCGCTATGTAAGAACCGGGGCATGCATGGAGACCAAGCGTAGGGGTCATTAGTGCTTGAATGCACAAGGTGCCCAACTAGTTATGTTATATTACATGGTTAGTAAGAAACATCTTCTAGGGAGAATAGTTCCGTTAGGGGTTCCTTTCTCAGGAGGCATGCCCTAAAGTGCATGTCCGGACTGCAAAAAAGCGTAAAAGCATCCGGGGACGGATAAATAAACAAGTGAGAAATCATCTTTAGTTCACCGACCAATATTCCCTTAAGAACGCTTAGCTTTCGGCTTCACCCGATCGAGATACACATCCGGTGACCGGCAAGAATAATCGCAGAGGTGCTCCTTTACCGCCTAGCCGAACAATCGGGAACATAGGGGTAAGCACAGGAGCCAGGCAACCCAGCTTGGCCAAAACTTAAGTCATATCGATGCATATAATGGTGAATAAAAGGTACATGTGGAAGTGTGACACATGTGTTGGGCATGAAGCCCGATAAATAAGCTTCATTAAAGAAGCCCCGAATATAATGAGCGGATAGCGCGTCGGTTAATGTGCTAACAAGGCGAACGAGCCCTTAAAGGCTGTAAGAGAAAGGGAGGGAGAAGGAGAGAAATATAAGACAACTAATGTGTAAAAAATAGACAGAGGAAGGAGACGAACACAGAGTCCGGCGCTAGGCGTAGAATCTTCGGAGACGGGCTGCGTTCCATGGGTTCGGCTCGAGTCGGTTATCCAATGCATCTCGCAGACGGTACGCTCCACCACCAGACTTGGTCAATAATAAAGGACCTTCCCATTTGGGCTTGAGTTTGTCCTTTTCTTATCCGCAAAGCGAGAACTAACTCGCCAACATTGTAAGTTTTGGCCCGTACTTCTCTGCTTTGATATCTTTGAGCCTGCTGTTGGTAGAATGCGGAACGGGCTTTTGCCCCGTCACGCTCCTCCTCCAAGGCGTCCAAACTGTCCTGCTGATCGAGTTTGGCTTCTCTTTCTTCGTACATGCGCACGTGAGGTGAGTCATGAATTATGTCGCAGGGCAGAACCGCCTCTGCGCCGTATACCATAAAGAATGGTGTGTATCCAGTGGTGCGATTCGGCGTGGTCCGCAGCCCCCAGAGTACGGAGTCGAGCTCCTCTACCCAGTGTGTGTTAGATTCCTTGAGGGACCGCACTAATCTGGGTTTGATGCCGCTCATGGTTAGACCATTTGCTCGCTCGACTTGACCATTAGTTTGAGGGTGATAGACTGAAGCATAGTCGAGCTTGATGCCCATGTTTTTGCACCAGAGTTTGACCTGGTCGGCCGTAAAGTTCGTGCCGTTATCAGTGATGATGTCGTGGGGGACGCCGTAACGGTGTACGACCCCTGATATGAAGTCTATCACCGGTCCGGGTTCAGCCGTCTTAACAGGCTTGGCCTATATCCATTTGGTGAATTTATCAACTGACGGTGTCCTGGACTAGGGGGTACTCACCACATCGTCTCCCGATCAGTTGGATTGGGCCGAGGACCCCCATGGATGTATACTCATGGGCCAGTCCGGACAGTTGCCGCATACAAGGAAGATTCCACAAGACTTGGCGATCAAGACAAGGACTCCTCCCCACCGGCGTATTCGGCTAGGACTCTTGTTATCCTAGGCCTCTGGTGCATTATATAAACCGATGCCAGGCTAGTCGATAGACATATACAACAACAATCATACCATAGGCTAGCTTCTAGGGTTTAGCCTCTACGATCTCGTGGTAGATCAACTCTTGTAATACTCATATCATCAAGATCAATGAAGCAGGAAGTAGGGTATTACCTCCATAGATAGGGCCCGAACCTGGGTGAACATCGTGTCTCCTGTTACCATCCGCCTAGATGCACAGTTCGGGACCCCCTACCCGAGATCCGCTGGTTTTGACACCGACATTGGTGCTTTCATTGAGAGTTCCGCTGTGTGTTCGGCAAAAGATCGATGGCTCGCCTGCAGATCAACTGCGACTTCGGCATCTTCGTCACCAGCTCGACTAGTCACCTTGGTTCGACCAAGGACTGCGCCCTACCTCCGATCGTCATGTTCGGAGGAGGGCCTTCATCAAAATCAACTCCGATCTCTATCAAGATCATGGAGGAATCATCCAGGGAGCCCGGGGGCTCAACGCCAACATTGCCCTCGGGCGACCGTACTGTTTTTCTGGACAGCGGACTTGTGTCCGCCGCCACCGCCTCCTCAAGCGTCGTTTTAACGATTGCTTCGGTGAAATTGTGCGGAATTGAGTCTAGAACAACCCTGGAAAATTTCGTCGAGTTCCGATGGAGGAATCTCTGGCAATCTCCGATATAACGAAGCCGCATTGAATCTAGACGAGAATCTGGACGAGTTTAGGGCGTGGTGTCCAGCTTCTAGCTCGGACTTCCTTTGGAAGATCCAACCGTTGATCGGCTGCGGAATTCTTATATCTACCACCCCTCAAAATTTCAGCTCGATCCGACCGTCCAAACTCCGGGAACCTTCCGATTAGTGCATCACTTTTCGGATCTGTTTTTTGCGCGAAAACGAATCCGACCCGAGTTCGTCTTTTTTATGAACGGGATTTCGGACATCCTTTTTGAAGGAAGTTTTGTATGGGATGTTGTGTTTTGTTTTTGAACACATCCCACTAACTTTAAAATCTTTTTAACATGATCTTCAATATCATGCTGGTGTCAAACCAGTTCGGCAATATTGCTCCACGGCTGCCGACCTATGCTAGACACGTCGTCACTTTGTCGAGCCGAGCTCAACTTCTTCGGATCATCATCTCGGCAAGCCGAACAAGAGTCCGGCATCACGAAGGATAAATCATCACCAACATCGCCGCCCTACGGATTACACCGAGCGGGCATACCGGCATCGCCGCACGGTCGCCTCATTAAGCCGGCATCGACCACGTCACGACCTGCATCGGCAGGGCCGCACTATTGCTTCTTCAAGCTGGTGTCCATCACGCCGACCTGCATCGACATTGACTTCGGCGCCAGGCCATATTTCTTTTATTACTCACTTTGCATAAATTATTTATTATGCAACATTTTTTTAATTCTTATTATTACTATTATCCCCGGTCTGCACTATTTTTTGTGCACAGGAAAATGATCCAGCCGGACTATATCCTTTGGCGTCACCTCGGCTGGACGGAGGGCTTCGTCAACACTTCATTACCCCATGCAGGGAACTTCGGCATCACTCTGTCGTCCTGCATTGACCGTGCTATGTCACCACTTCGGAGTGCCGAGCTCTTTGCTCCGCCACCTCGGGATCGGCTTGGGGGATGGAACCTTGTCCCGCATCAAGCTCGGACCGCGTCGTCAATACCGAACACATTAACCAGCTAAGTTGCCTTCATGATCAAAGTTTTAAATTTTTAACTTGTGTTCGGCTCGACCAAGCGTTATACTTTTTTGGGAAAAAGTTGCTTGTAAAAATTTTCCTTGTCCAAACTTTGTTTGTGACGCGCAAATTCAAATACCCCGTTTACTTGGGGGCTTCCTTCAGGAAGTTTTTTCCTCTTGCACATGATTATACTTGTACGGCTTCGTTCCTTGTTCGTGTATTACGCCACAATATGCACCATATTGACTTAAGCGATTTGCAAGCTGGGTTGCCTGGCTCCTGTGTTTACCCCTACGTTCCCGATTGTTCGGCTAGGGAGTAAAGGGAGCACCTCTGCAATTTTCACGATCGGGTCACCCGAGCCGGACCTCAGACTGGGTGAAGCCGAAAGCTAGCACTCTTACTGTTTTCAATAATGGTCGGCACACAACGGAACTCATGAGTACAGAAAATCTATTGCACAAGTCTCATATTAACAATGAGCACCAAAGAAAGGTATCGGTGGGGGTACTATTTTCTTCGAAAATGCTTCTTACACTTTATCAGTAATATAGCATAAGTTCCTGAGCGCTTTATGTCATTATGCCTTATGACCTGATTGCTGGTTATTGGAAACATTGTCGATATTCTCGACAGATGGAGCACATAACACTTTTCGGTCCTTGGCCGAAGAGGGAGAAGCCGACGGTCGGTTAAGACGCGTTTAAAGTTCGGTTGAACACAAATATGATATAAGTACTTCGGTACGTACAATCATTCTTTTACCCAAGTCACTTGGGGGCTCTTATGTTTATTTGAGCCGTTTTATAGTAAGTGTTTTTCTTCTTAGTCGTGGCAGAGTTTTTACTATTATTTATCACTCCTTTTCTCGACACGAGTGTACCGTCACTAGCCGGGGAGCCTAATTTCTCTCTCAAAACCGCTAGAGTTTAGTTTTCTAAACTGGCCTAATGAGAAGTACTCCGCCTTCGGGATGGGAGACTGAAGCCGAAGGCTGACCCGCTTGAAGTCTTGAGATAGGATGTGTCATGTTAAAGCACGGCAGAAGCACTTTTTTTTCTAAAGTCCAATTTTCAGATTGGCATTGAACACTTGATCTTGTTCGGACGTCATGTTTTTACTGACGTTTTTTGGTTTTCCAAGCTTTTGGCACTTTTAAACTATTTGTGTGTTTTCAGCACAAGTCTCGCAGTGCAACGCTGGACACCTTTAGAGATTCGGCAAAAACATTCTTAGATATTGCTATATATGCATCAGTTTCGAATTGTGTCTTCGGTCAATAGTTGGGTTGCGGCTCCGGCTTGCCTCCTACGCCCGCTTTGTTCGGCTAGGTGTGCAAAGGAGAACCATCGATTGTGCTTCCAGCTCGCATGGTCAAGCACCTCGGTGGAGAAAGCAAAACTGACTGTCACAATAGGTGTAAACTGGTCAGCGATCCGATGACTATATTAAATGACAGGCCATTCATAACATTGGCCGAAGTGTTTCCGGCTTGACCTCGACTGCCGCTGAACACTACCGGAGGCTAGTAACTGGCCTCCCTAACTAAATCCTCAATATTTTGCTCTTACATTGGAGCTGAGGTTTCATGATCATGCTTAGCATGACAACCCAAAGAAAGGAACCGATAAGCGGGACTATTTTCTTTGGAAGACATTTCTTACATTAAACAGTAATATAACATATCTCTCTGCGTACTTTTGTTTATAAAACCGTATGGCCAGATTGCCTTGTTTGTCGTAAATCTTTGCCCTCATAAAGGCTTTATAAAGTAGGACAAACACTCCTCGCCATGGCCGAGGAGGTTAAGCCGATGGCGGTCAATAAAGTTTTGTACAATGCGGATCCGAGCATTAATGACATAAAGTACTTGGATACATAGAATCATTACACATAATTTGTGATTTTACTATGGATATCAATCCTTAATTGCCACCGTGCCCGCATTAAGGCTCGGGGCTCTTGGGCTTCGGGCTTATTATTTACAAATATTAAAGGGCACATCAATCCCACGATGCTGGTGTTGCCACCCGACCGATGTCTCGGGGCTACTACATTGCATGTTCTATGCGAGAAAATTTTAAGTGCAATACAGTTTCGAGGAGATTTTGATCCTCGGGTTGGTCGGCCGCACCCAACCCGAGTCTCGAGGATGAGCACGCCGCTTTTGTATCCCAAGTATTCGCGAGCTAGGACTTGATCCTCGGACCGATTTTGCAAATCAACTTTGAGTCTCAATGACTCGAGGATCAGCGGTCTTATGTCATCCTTCATGTGCATCTCGGGTTTTAGACCGATACACACCTTGTGGGCTACTGGCTATGTATCTTGGCAGAGAATAAATTGCACCAATCAAAATATTGACAAAAATCGGCCCACATTCGGGGTGGTGCACCACCTCGGAAGCAGTCCGGCATAAAGCTCGGGCGCTAGTGGCTGGCTCCATAGAGGGCATTTCCGGCATTAAGCTTGGCTAAACTCCTTCAAACTTCTTTGAACCAAGGTGATTTACGACACCTTGGATACAGTCCGGCGTTGGAGCTCGGATACATAGTCCGGCGTTGGAGCTCGGATACCGTCCGACGTTGGAGCTCGGATACATAGTCCGGCAATAGAGCTGTGAAGCAGTCCGGCGTTGGTGCTCGGCTGCAAAAGATACCTCGAATGCAGTCCGGCGTTAGAGCTCGGACGCAAGAGGACACTGCCTCCCGGGAATAACTTCAAACCCGAGGTGTGGCATAAAAATAACAAGGCATTGATAAAGGTCGGAAACTTAAAGGGGTTCCTCAGATACCCGACGTGTAAACTCGTCGAATGCATTTCGACGATCCTCAAGATCGAAGATGAGAAGATTTGTTGAACCAGTTTTCAAGACCGATGACCGAAGATGAAGACCAGTTCGAAAGAATCGAGGAGCATCCCTAACTTGAAGACCGGTTCAGGGGCTACTGACGGTGTCCTAGACTAGGGGGTACTCACCACGTCGTCTCCCGATCAGTTGGGTTGGGCCGAGGACCCCCATGGCCGTATACTCATGGGCCAGTCCGGACAGTTGCCGCATACAAGGAAGATTCCACAAGACTTGGCAATCAAGACAAGGACTCCTCCCCACCGGCGTATTCGGCTAGGACTCTTGTTATCCTAGGCCTGTGGTGCATTATATAAACCGAGGCCAGGCTAGTCGATAGACATATACAACAACAATCATATCATAGGCTAGCTTCTAGGGTTTAGCCTCTACGATCTCGTGGTAGATCAACTCTTGTAATACTCATATCATCAAGATCAATCAAGCGAGAAGTAGGGTATTACCTCCATAGAGGGGCCCAACACTGGTAAACATCGTGTCCCCTGTCTCCTGTTACCATCCGCCTAGACGCACAGTTCGGGACCCCCTACCCGAGATCCGTCGGTTTTGACACCGACATCCACCATGACCAGTAGGTATTTTTGCTTGTGGGTTCCTCCTTTAAGGGGTCCAACCATGCCAAGCCCCCAGACCGCGAAGGGCCAGGTGATGGGTATAGTTTGGAGGGCGGTGGGTGGCATATGGCTTTGGTTAGCAAAGAGCTGGCAACCGACGTATCGTTGTACTAAGTCTTGAGCATCTGCTCGGGCCGTCGGCCAATAAAATCCTGTACTTACAAGGGCCCGGGCTGCGGCGTGGTGCCCGCCGAGTCCGGCATGAATTTCAGCCAGAAGATTCCGCCCTTCCTCTTCGGAGATACACCTTTGAAGGACTCCGGTGGTGCTTTTCTTATAAAGCTCTCCCTCATGGACTTTATAGGCTTTAGATCGCCGCACTATGCAGCGTGCCTCGTTTTGGTCCTCGGGAAGTTCCTGCCTGGTTAGGTAGGCTAGGAATGGATTACATCCACGGGGCAATGACTGCCATTATTACGTGAAATTTGAAGATGTTGCCGTTGGCGAGCCTCCCGTTGTGTCAAAATGTTGATGTCGGGCGGTGCGGTTGGAGTGCAGGCTGTTATTTCAGTTCCCCTTCCCATAATCTGAGATGGCTTGAACAGCCTCTCCAAGAAAATGTTGGGGGGGCTGCATCGCGCTTGCACCAATGCGTGCCAAGGCGTCTGCTTTGCTGATTGTTTTCCCGGGCTATATGGTGAAATCCGAGCCCCTCGAACCGAGCTGACATTTTTAGGACGATATTGCGGTAAGCTGCCATTTTCGGATCCTTGGCATCAAAGTCTCCATTTATTTTGGATATCGCGAGGTTCGAATCCCCGCGCACCAATCAGGAGCCGCACGAGACCAACTATGCCGGCAACCTACAGTATTTTGCTGACGTGGTGACGCTCTTGGAGAACCGCGCCGAGAGGTCTCGTTGGCTCGTCGAGGAGAGGAGCCGAGCCTTGCTCGGGCACGCTTTCTCCCGTGTCTTCAGTTATCTGCGGGACAGGGATCCCCACTTCGACTTTGATGTCGCCATCGCACCGGTGCCCATAGCTGTCCGGGGCGACCTGGCGCAATGGGTGGAGGCTCACGTGGACAACCTTGTCAGGGCCTTCACGTCTGATGATGATGGCGTGATCGTGGCCGCCGATGAAGGCGGCGTGGTGGACGGTCCTAGTGGTGGCGGAGGCGCTGGTGGTGGCGATGATGTTAGCGACACCAGCGACGCCTCCGGAGGTGACCTAGAAGGTGCGGCGAGTGACATGTCCGACTGATTGCTTGTCATCGCTGTTTACCCTGCATGAAAGAGGTTCAGGCTTGGCCCTGAAGACTGTGAGAGCATTTTGGGAGGGGAAGCCCCTCATGTAAAGGTTTGCGGTAAATGCCCTGGTAATCTTAACGCAGCGTGTGAGCTTAACGGCCGGCCCGATGGTGGGTCAGCTGGCTCGTTTACGTTTTGACCCTGGTGAGCCCCGAGCGGGGCTATGGGGGCCATAGCGCCATATGTGTCTTCTTGGTGATCCCATTGATCCTGCGATAAGAACCTCCAGAGAGGGTGTGGCGACAGCCGTCCGAGCTGTGGACGCGGTTGGCCCGGCCCGGCTCAGAGGGGCTCATGAGGGAGCAGTGACGCTAGCTTTGGGCCAAAGCTGAAACCGAAACACGAGAGATTGCTCGAATGAGACTAAACACCCCTTCCCCAAACGCACGCAAGGCTCGAACTCAAATCCAACTTAAATTCAAATCGAAGAAACTTGTCAACATGGGAAAAGGCAAAAAAATGCAAAAGGCCGCGTCCGGCACCTAGTCTAGTCTTGACGTCTTCTCACCAGTAGCAGACTAAGTGCTGCCATGGGCGTGGGAGGGAGCCCAGGGCTGAGGCCGGCACTCCTGAGACTCGGGCGTGTCAGCCCCACTCATTATTACGTGAGAGTGTCACGGGCGGCGAGCTTCACGAGCCTTGGGCCTTCTTCACAGTACCGGCCTTGCTTCATATCGCCAGATGAGGGGCCCGCCTTGCACCACACTCTACCGCCCAGCGGTGGCGGAGACCAGGGCAGCGCCAATGGGGTAGGCGGTGCCAGCCGGTTTCCCGATGACCACGGGTCCTCTGCCGAGGCAGGCCACGAGGCACCTCCCGGCGGAGGGCCTACCTCCCGAGAACATCTTGCGGCAAGCGCCCTTGAGGCGAACCGGATCTCGACCCTCTCCTGCAGCCCCCGTGCCCTTCTCACGAGGGTAGGAGGCTGCAGCGTTGGGGCCGCCACACATTGCGGCGACACTGTACCTCTGCGGCACATGGTTAGCATAAGCTTGCTCCTGAGGAATTAACGGTACCAGATAGTTGCTGCCGCCGGCGCGGTTGTCGAGGCCCTCTTGGGGTTCCTGAAAGAGCTCATCTTGTGGTGTCTCCTCGCCCCAGCTTGGCCCAAGGAACGAGCCATGGTCTTCTTCCCGTGCGCTCTCTTGATCCATCATGCGGGGCACATAAGCTTCTGGGGATGCTGCCCCGTAGGTCTCGCTGTAGTGCCCCATATGCCACGCAGTTCAGCCCGGAGCGTTGTCTTGAGAGTGGTGGCGCGGTGGTCTGCCAAGGCCAAAGGTCACGGCGTGCGCTCCTTCGCCGGCCGGAGATGGGGTCTGCGTGGCTTGCCGCCTGGTGCTGCTGGCCAGGTTGGCGTCGAGTAGGCCCTGGAGCCCGCTTGAGGTTGCATGGTTGCGCATGGGGCCGCCATATGGCACGCTCTGGGCCAGAGGTGGCAGCCGTACGCAGAAAGGGGGTGCTCCCGAGGCGGTGGCGTCCAGGAGCTCGGCCACTCGCTCCAACAGCACGTCGCGGCCGCCCTCTAGAAGCCGGCACCGTAACAGCTCCCGGGCCACCGTGAGCGTGACCCTGGAGTTCGCCTGCTCCCGTCGGGTGTGCGGTGATGTGGCTGTGGCGTGGCTTGAGGCTCTAGCCGCTGACCGCACCTGTCGCGACGTGAGGGCAGGCGTCGCGTCGCGTCGCCGCGCCCATAGCGCCTTGTCGGCCTTGCGAGCTGCACGAGTGCAAGGTTGAGGTCGCCTGGGCTGGCGGCACGGCGTGGGCGAACCCACGCCGCCCGCGGTCGGTGTTGGCTGCGGGTCGCTTGACATCGAGCAGCGAAGCGGCAAGCGAGCGGCGGAGGAAGAATCCGGCGCACCCTACAGCCGCGCCAAATGTCGGTTTGGGTTCAGCAGACCCTTGAGGTTCGAACAACTGGGGTGCGCGGAGAGATCTTTCCCTACCAGCTCACTCGTTGATGGTTTGCGAGGATCTAAACTATGAGCGAAGAACAGCACAAGAGACACAAGGTTTATCTTGGTTGAGACCCTTTGTTGTGGTGTAATACCCTACTCCGGTGTGTGGTGTGGTGGATTGCCTCGAGGGCTGATGATGAGCAGTACAAAGGAAGAACAGCCTCGCGAGGCTGTTCTTGAGCTAATCGATGGACTACTTGGGTGAGTCCGTCGGCTTCTCTCTCTCTCTCTCTAGGTTCAACTCATCCCTCTCTCTGTGGTGGCTAGTCCTATTTATAGAGGAGGCCACAGGCCTCTTCCCAAATAATGAGCGGGAAGAGCGCCAACAATTAGCCATTTGAAGGGAACATCTAGTACACTTATCCTGCCTAAAATTGGTCTTGGCTGCCAAAGGCTCGGCGGTGGCGCCGCCCCAGGCTCCACGATGACCTCCTTCCTGCCGCTTTGCTGGTCTTGGTCTTGTTGCACCAGGCGGCAACCTTTTCGATGCCTTGGCACATGCTTGCCTCCTTTGCACCAAAGGGAAATTAGGACCTTGCAGTCGGCGCCCGCCTGGCGCCCGCCTGGCCTCGATCGTCATGGCTTGCGTCACGGGGCACCGTCATGAGGTATCCTGCCTTGATCTCTCCGCCTCCTCGTGAGCCTGCCTGACGAGGCTGCTCCTGAGGAGGGTTCCTGTCGTCCACCCCGCGAGGCTTGGCCCCTCGCGAGGGTCTTGAGCTTGAGCTGATGAAGCTGGGCCGCGCTGGGCCCCCACTTGAGCCACGCCGCAGGCCGCAGGCCACAGGCAGGCAAGTCTGGGGACCCCCGTTCCCAGAATGCCGACACGGTCGACCATTTATCAGCAAGACCTGCGTCGAGTCCACACCAGGAACATGAGGGGTCGAGCATTTCAAGAGGGAGACTTGGTTCTTCGAGTGGATCAGCAGAAACCACACAAGCTCGCTCCTGCTTGGGAAGGCCCCTTCATTGTCACCAAAGTGCTCCACAACGGAGCATGCCATCTTTACAATGTCAAGCACAAGAAAGACGAGCCATGCACTTGGAATGCGGAGCTGCTCCGCCCCTTTTAAACTTAAGCATTCAGATTGTTGAGATGTAATAAGAAATACCTTCTAGTTTGATTATCAAAGACACAATTTTTACAGTCTCATAAATGATTGTTGGTCCTTTTTATATGCTCTAAATCCCCCAGTGGGTGGCTTAGCTGCGAACCCGTTTCGCCTAAGTTCGAAACATCCTACCGAGTGGTGAGCAAGCCTCTCACTCGGGGGCTTAGCTGCGAATCTGTTTCGCCTAAGTTGAAAAATCCTACCGAGTGGTGAACAAGCCTCTCACTCGGGGGCTTAGCTGCGAATCCGTTTCGCCTAAGTTGAAAAATCCTACTGATACGTCTCCAATGTATCTATAATTTTTTAATGCTACATGCTACTTTATCTATTGTTTTGGACTATATTGGGCTTTATTTTCCACTTTTATATTATTTTTGGGACTAACCTATTAATCGGAGGCCCAGCCCAGAATTGCTGTTTTTTTGCCTATTTCAGTGTTTCGAAGAAACAAAATATCAAGCGGAGTCCAAGCGGAATGAAACCTTGAGCGTGATTTTCTCACGAGCGTGATCCGAGGGATTTGGACCCTACTCCAAGGAGCGAAAGGCGGTCACGAGGGTGGGGCGCCCACCTAGGGCGCACCCCTAACTCGTGGGCCCCTATTGCTCCACCGGCGTACTCCTTCCTCCTATATATACCTCGCACCCCCAAGCGATCGAGCAGGGCCAAAACCTAATTCCACCACCACAATTTCACTGTATCCACGAGATCCCATCTTGGGGCACATTAGGAGCTCACGGGGGGCATCCACCACGGAGGGCTTCTACATCATCACCATAGCCCCTCCGATGAAGTGTGAGTAGTTTACTTCAGACCTTCGGGTCCATAGCTAGTAGCTAGATGGTTTCTTCCCTCTTTTTGGATCTCAATACAATGTTCTCCCCCTCTCCCGTGGAGATCTATTCGATGTAATCTTCTTTTTGCGGTGTGTTTGTTGAGACCGACGAATTGTGGGTTTATGATCCAGCTTATCTATGAATAATATTTGAATCTCTTCTGAATTCTTTTATGTATGATTGGTTATCTTTGCAAGTCTCTTCGAATTATCCGTTTGGTTTGGCCAACTAGATTGGTAGTTCTTGCAATGGGATAAGTGCTTATCTTTGGGTTCAATCTTGCGGTGTCCTTTCCCAGTGACAGAAGGGGCAACAAGGCACGTATTGTATTGTTGCCATAGAGGATAACAAGATGGGGTTTTTATCATATTGCATGAATTTATCCCACTACATCATGTCATCTTGCTTAAGGCGTTACTCTGTTTTTAACTTAATACTCTAGATGCATCTTTGGATAGCGATCGATGAGTGGAGTAATAGTAGTAGATGCGAGAATCGTTTGGTCTACTTGTCTTGGGCGTGATGCATATATACATGATCATACCTAGATATACTCATAACTATGCTCAATTCATCAATTGCTCAACAGTAATTTGTTCACCCACCGTAGAATATTTATGCTCTTGAGAGAGGCCACTAGTGAAACCTATGGACCCAGTGCATTCTCATCATATCAATCTCCATCACTTTAATACTTGCTTTGTTTTTACTTTGCCTTTTACTTTTCACTTTGCATCTCTCTACCAAAATACCAAAAATATTATCTATCATCTCTATCGGATCTCACTCTCGTAAGTGACCATGAAGGATTGACAACCCCTAATCACGTTGGTTGCGAGGAGCTATCGTTTTGTGCAGTGCGAGGGACTTGTCGTGGCCTCCTCTTTGGATTGATACCTTGGTTCTCAAAAACTGAGGGAAATACTTACGCTACTTTGCTGCATCATCCTCTCCTCTTCGGGGAAATCCAACGCAGTGCTCAAGAGGTAGCACCTACCAAGTGGTGAGCAAGCCTCTCACTCGGGGGTTTAGCTGCAGCCCAGTACTCGCCTAAGTTTGAAAAATCCTACCGAGTGGCGAGCAATCCTCTCACTCGGGGGCTTAGCTGCAGTCCAGTACTCGCCTAAGTTTGAAAAATCCCACCGAGTGGCGAGCAATCCTCTCACTCGGGGGCTTAGCTACAGTCCAGTAGTCGCCTAAGTTTGAAAAATCCTACCGAGTGGTGACCAATCCTCTCACTCGGGGCTTAGCTGCAGTCGATGCTACGCCTAAGTTTGAAAAATCCTCTGAGTGGTGAGCAAGCCTCTCACTCGGGGGGCTTAGCTGCAGTCCAAGACTACGCCTAAGTTTGAAAAATCCTACCGAGTGGCGAGCAACCCTCCCACTCGGGGCTTAGCTGCGAATCCGTTTAGCCTAAGTTTGAAAAATCCTACCGTGGCGAGCAACCCTCCCACTCGGGGCTTAGCAGCAGTCCAAGCTAGCCTAAGTTTGAAAAATCCTACCGAGTGGTGAGCAATCCTCTCACTCGAGAGGCTTAGCTGCAGTCCGAGATTACGCCTAAGTTTGAAAAATCCTACCGAGTGGTGAGCAATCCTCTCACTCGGAGGCTTAGCTGCAGTCCAGTACTCGCCTAAGTTTGAAAAATCCTACCGAGTGGTGAGCAATCCTCTCACTCGGAGGTTTAGCTGTAGTCCAGTACTCGCCTAAGTTTGAAAAATCCTACCGAGTGGTGAGCAATCCTCTCACTCAGAGGTTTAGCTGTAGTCCAGTACTCGCCTAAGTTTGAAAAATCCTACCGAGTGGTGAGCAATCCTCTCACTCGGAGGTTTAGCTGCAGTCCAGTATTCGCCTAAATTTGAAAAATACTTTTCGAGTGAAGAAAGATCTTCTCACTCGGAGACTCGATTATACGCTCCATCCCTATCCGCAAGGACGGCGAGGTACAGGTCGACTACGACCTTCTCCTTAGAGTTGCGCCACAAATACAATGTGTGCTCCATCCCTGTCCGCAAGGACGACGAGGTGCAGGTCGACTGCAACCTTCTCCTTGGAGCTGCGCCACAAGTACAATGTGCGCTCCATTCCTATCCGCAAGGACGACGAGGTGTAGGTCGACTGCGACCTTCTCGTCAGAGTTGCTTCACAAATACAAAGATTATTCCGAGTGAAGAAGCAAGTTCCACTCGAAGACAAACACAAGCATATTCAAAGATAAACCAAGTTCAGATAAATCCTAAGGTTCCAGACCACGGATTAAAGTGCTCGGGCGTCAGGCCCGAAGGAGTTTAACGGTTACAAAATCACTCGGCATTCCGAGGAAAATTTAAGGTGAGGCATAAAGTTTGTTCACTCCGCAGGAGGAGGGCTAGCAGGCTCCACGAACTCGTCCAGATCAATTCCGTCGGCAATCCGAGTGGCAGCAGCGATGAAAGTTTCCATGAAGGATTGAAAGTCGTGCCTTTTGGTATTGGCAACCTTGATCGCCGCCAGCTTCTCTTCTCGGGCTTCCTTGCAGTGGACACGAACAAGCGACAGAGCCATGTCAGCACCACATCGGGCAGAAGACTTCTTCCATTCCTGCACTCGACCAGGGATCTCATTGAGTCAAGTCATCAAAGACTCGAGGTCATTTTGAAGCGTCACCCCAGCCAGAGTGTTGTGTCGATGCGCGACACTGCGACCTTCAGACGAGCAAGATAGTCGACCACACCAGCGACGCGGGATTCCAGTCGGAGCACGTTCATGGCAGCTTCGTACTTCACAGGAGAGAGGATGGGGTCCAAGTTCGTCTCAATTCGCCCGGTCTCTTCCTCAAAGTTCCCGCAAAATTCTGCGCAACACAATACATCAGTGGATATACATCGAGTCGACAACAACAAGTCAGTCGGACGAAAGGAAATACCTTCAAGCATGACGAATAGCTTCTTGGCAAGCCCTCCCAGATAGCTCTCCAAGTCGTCCCTCTTGCGGGCAATGTCTTCAATCTTGTCGGTCAGAGCCCTCTTGTCCTTCTTCAGACGAGTGGCCTCCTTGTTGGCTTCATCCAGGGCCATCTTCAGCTTGGCGTTCTCTTCCTCCAGTTTGCCGACTGAAGCCAGCTTCTGGTCGGCGAGTGCAGTTTTCTCTTCGGCTACTTTTTGCACGGCTGCAAGATCCAGATCCTTCTGCGCCAGAGCCTGGTTCATTGTTTCTGAAGGAAATAGTGCTTGGTTCAGATAAAAGCAAATAACACTTGGTTCAGGAATAGATCAGTCGACAAGTTTTTCGTACCAACGGCTTCATCCTTGGCCTTCTGCAAATTTGTCTTGGCCAGCTCCAGATCAAGGTTGAGCCGAATCTGCTTCTGCTCCAGGTCAGCAAAACGAGCTCCAAGTTCGCAGGATTTTTGAATCAAAAGACGGTTAATCGACGGATGGAAAGTTTGGTTACTTCAGAGCAATAGAGTGATAAATTCAACAAGTTCTAAGACTACTACCGAATCAAACATCCAACGGTAGTCTCGGGACTACACCGGTGGGTGCATAGCGTGCCCCCATTGGTCGATTCCACTCAACATGGTCTGTCGGTCGAGTGTAAAAAAGATGCTCTCGAGACAATAGTCGATGCCGGTGATCGACCACGATCTCGAGGACTACACCGGTGGGTGCATAGCGTGCCCCCATCGGTTCAGTTCCACTCGACATGGTCCGACCAGGCGGTGAGAAAATTCGATTCTCGAGACCACGATCGATCGCCCGCGATCAACTACGGTCTCGGGGACTACACCCAGTGGGTGCACTCAGTGTGCCCCCACTGGTTCAAAGATTCAATCAAAGGAACCTAGTCGATTCAACATACAAATCTACTCAGTGGCAAGTTAAGACACCCAGTGGGTGTACAAATGCAAAACGCAGACGGATGAAAAGATTCTTCAAGGAAAGTTTTCAGACAGCATATCCTAACAGAACAAGCGACAAGCTAAAGAGTCAGTCGTTGATCAGCTAACCTGGACGTTGCTCTGGAGAGCTGAGCTGGCATCATAAGCAGCTTGGCTGGCTTCCCGGACCACCTTCATCTGCTCCATCTTGATGCCCGCCTGGTGTATAGCCTCCTTGGAAGCGCCCACTTGGTCCTCTGGGACGTGATGTGCAGTAAAGAGTGAAGAAGGATCAGCCAGAGTCTGTGCAGTCGACGCTGAGGGCTAAGCACTCGTCAATGGTATGGTGAAAGTCACAGAAGTCCGATTGGCATTGCCGCCCTCTGGGGTTGCCGTTTCCGTCGCCAGCGTCGACTGAGGCATTTTACCAGCTGACGCCTTCCTGTTCCTCCTCCCCTGGGGCCTCAGCGGCACATCCTCGTCATCGTCCGGAAGATCAATGACATTGGGAGGAGCTACAAAAAGAATCGACCACCAGAAATTCAATCGACCAATCAAGCGGCCGAGCAAATGAAGATAGGATTACGAGAGTCGTACCCGGGTTGGAGGTGACTGCATCTTCCATTTCCTCGTCTTCATTCTTGTGAGCAGAAGTCTCGGAGGTAGCAGCACTGCAAATTTCAAGATTCAATCGGTCATGTCATCCACAGCAAGTCGACCAAAACTCAGTTCATACTAAACCAAGAAAACAAGTTCAACTATTACCCGGAAGCAATGGGAATGGACACTTTGATCTTGGGCAAGGCCTTCTGCGGTTTTGACGGCATAGCTTTTGGTTGCTTCGGTGCTTTCTCAGTCGGTGCTGGAGAGGACGTCCGAGGGCGCTTTGATGACTGCCCGGTCGGTGCATTCGCTTTGCCGCGGATACTGGCCGGATCGTGAGTAAGCTTGGATCGCCTTTCCCTACGGGAAGGTGAGTCGACCTCTTCTTCATCACTTGGGTCGTCGCTCTCCTCATCCTCCTCTCTGTCAGAGTGCCACTCGCCGCTCTCGCCTCCGCTGGCCTCCCCTTCTGGATCCTGCTCCTGCTCTCCATTGGGCGTCGAGTACATCTCAGTGAGGGCCTAAAAGACAACAAGCGAAACAAAAGTCAGTCGGTTGATAACAAGCAGTTACATGATAAATCAAGGAAACACTCGGCAATTTAAAACCGGAGCTTGTCTGGTTCATATGAGTTGTCGAGTGGAGGAATCCTCCTGGACCCTCTGGGGTTATCCTTGTTGCCAGTGATACCCCTCAGCCACTGCTCCACCGTTTCCTTGTCGACTTCCTCTGGGTGGATCCGAGTGGTATCATCAATGCCCGAATACATCCACATCGGATGGTCACGAGCTTGAAGCGGCTGAATGCATCGTCTGAGGAAGACCTCCAACAGATCCATGCCGGTCACGCCGTCACGGACGAGCTGGACCACTCACTCGACCAGCACCTTCACCTCCGCTTTCTCCTCCGGAGTCACTTTCAAGGCAGAGGGCTTCTCGACTCGAGCCATGGAAAAGGGGAAGTCGGTCGGCCCGACACAGGTCGGATGGTCTTTGCAGTAGAACCAGGTCGGCTGCCACCCTCTGACTGACTCGGGAAGGATCATGGCTGGGAAAGTGCTTTTACCTCTCATTTGAATCCCAAGACCCCCACACATCTGGATCACGTGCGTCCTCTCGTCACTCAGATTGGCCTTCTTGACCGACTGAGAACGGCACATGAAAATGTGCTTGAAGAGACCCCAGTGTGGTCGACAACCCAGGAAATTCTCGCACATGGACATGAAGGCAGCAAGGTACACGATGGTGTTGGGGGAGAAGTGATGAAGTTGTGCTCCAAAGAAGTTCAAGAAACCTCGAAATAAAGATGGGGAGGCAAAGAAAACCCGCGGTCAACGTGAGTAGCGAGGAGAACGGACTCACCCTCCTGCTCGGTCTCGTCCTTCGGGAGCCGCACTAATCCATGGGGGATTACTCCCCCCTCGACTAGATCGTCGATGTCATCCTGTCGGATCGTCGACCGGATCAAATCACCCTGGATCCAGCCGTGCGGCTGGCCGGACCTCGACGAAGATCCTCCCCGGCTGGTCTTCTTCCCCTTTGTCTTCGCCGTCGCCTTCTTCGCGCGCTCCAAGGGCGCCGTCTTCTCCTTCCCCATTGCAACGGGCGGAGCTCGAGCAGAGCGGCGGCGCCGAGAGCAGAGGTGGATGTGGTAGAGAGAACGAGGGAGAAAGAAGAAGAATGGGAACGCATTGTGCAAAAAAAACCAGTCCGGCACCTTATATGAGGTCGTTTCCGAGTGGCTGACCCGTGGGCCCAGGCGATCCTATCAAATCCCGCAACAATGGCGCACGCGATACGTAGCGAAAAAGGTGACGCAGTGATCGAGGCGGCCCTGCCTAATCCATCCCGATTACTGCGGCCTCCTCTGCCCCGCGCGCTTCCCAAAATTTGAATCCCGCGATATCCGCGAGCAGCAGAGCAGCCTGTCAGACTGGAGATTTTTTCCATATCAACACTCTAAGCCTAGCAATAAAAGTTCACTCGACAAAACCAAGAATGGATCAAGGCGACTAAAAAATAAGTCAAAGTCATCATGTTGTTCATTGATCCCAACAAGACACTTCTAAGGTGCAGAATTTGAGTCGAAAGTATTTTCAACTCCTTCTCCACTCGAACCCTGAACCATTCGGGGGCTAATGATGAAGCTATGTACCTAGGGTAGGGTCATAGGCCTGACCTAGACACCCTCCCCTAGGACATCACCCTAAAATCAGAAGCATTCAAAGGATAGCATCATCCACTCGACCAGAAGCATTCCACTCGGAAGTTTCAATGTCACTCGACCGTAACAGAAACCACTCGACAGACAGAAGATCTAAAGTCACTCTGCATAGCAACGGTCGGGCGTTTACTCCATAGACTTAATGACCATTTATGTCACTTTATTATAGGTGTTACCTGTAAAGCTTCTCTCTTTATGTACATTGAACCCACCCCTTGTAACGTGGGTTGGCTGGGGTCGTGGCGCACTCTATATAAGGCACCCCCTCCACTGGCACAAGGGTTCGCACCCCCTGTAACACACACACGCATAATCCAGTCGACCGCCTCCGAGCTCCCAGACGTAGGGCTATTACTTCCTCTGCGAAGGGCCTAAACTCGTAAAACTCGCGTGTACAACTTCGCCATAGCTAGGATCTTGCCTCCTCATACCTACCCCCCATTCTACTGTCAGTCTTAGAACCACGATAGTCGGCATCGTAGATGGAGTCAGAGATGGCAACGCGTGGACGGCGTCGCTTCATCGCCTGGGAGCAGAACCAATGATCAGAACGAAGCGAGGTGTCCCTTTTGCTGCTTCTTCTCCTTATGATTGATCATGCATGGGTGATGTCTGATCCTACAGGAGGAAAAGATCAACCCGTTGTTAGATAATTAATTCAAAGAAAGACTAGATCGAATGGATACTTCCCTGATCCTTTGCTTTGTACGAATGGCCCAATGGCCAGAACTCTAGCGGCCAATTTCTCTGGCGATGTTCGTTGATCCGTTGCTGAAGATTGAAGAAAAAACCATTTGCACCATGGCTCGATAGACGCCATGCCCCACGGTGGGTGGGAACTATTCCGACAATAAGAGAGGGGTAGGATAAAGGAGCATGATCTATCGAGATGCAAATGGTTGACACGGTGGTTTTAGCGAGTTCGGGCCTCTCACGGTGGAGATAACAACCCTACGTCTCGTGCTCCGGAGAGGCTTTGTTTTATCTGAGTATGTATCCGGAGATTACAATGTGTGTTTGAGAGAGAGAGGGGAGAGCGGATCTCCATGCCTGAGCTATGTCCTGAGACTAATGGTTAGAAAGAGAGAGAGGTGGAAGAAAAGAGCCCCCCTAGTCTAGTGGTGGGGGTGGCTTATATAGAGTGCGCCACCCCCTCACCTCCTATGATACAAAGTGGGGCATGAATGCCATAATGCCAGCCCACTACCAAGCCTTCACTATGAGAATGATGCTTTGACTGCCTTGCTGCCTGCTGGCCTTCGTATACGCGAGTGAGTCGTACGGTCAAGTGGTGAACTGTCATCCAAGTGGATGGTATGCTGCTTGGTCGAGCGGATGGTATGCTGCTTGGTCAAGTGGATAGTATGCCTGTATGAAATTTATCTGGACCCACATGTTGTGTGGACCCCATGCTTTATGATATTTCGACCCATTGTGGGCCTGCCTGTTATGTGTATCCCCAACACTAGTGAAACCTATGGCCCCGGGTATCTTTCTTATTATATTGCATCTCTTTTATTTACATTGCATCTCATTTACTATTTTGCAATCTTTACTTTCCAATCTATACAACAAAAATACCAAAAATATTTACTTTACTATCTCTATTAGATCTCACTTTTGCGAGTGACCGTGAAGGGATTAACAACCCCTTTATCGCGTTGGTTGCAAGGTTCTTGATTGTTTGTGTAGGTACTAGGTGACTTGTGCGTTGTCTCCTACTGGATTGATACCTTGGTTCTCAAAACCGAGGGAAATACTTACGCTACTTTGCTGCATCACCCTTTCCTCTTCAAGGGAAAACCAACGCATGCTCAAGAGGTAGCACCCAACAACTGTTCGATGAATTGCCGGAGTTAAAAATAGTCGTCCCTTCTTCTTTCTAGCAATGGATTCCGATTTTGAGTACAGATAGAGCAGTATGTTAAGTCATCCGACGGCTCGTCGGACGAGGAGGAGTATTCTGATGAGACGGGGAACATGTAGGCGGTGCTTGAAGACGGGAAGCGTGTGGAGGATCATGTTCTCAATTTCAAGGGCTCGATCAAGGGCCATCGAGTGCTCAACCGCAACAGGGCTCCCGGAAATTTGACACTGATGGCCGACTACTTTGCCCTTGCACTATTCGTTGACCATTTTCGCCGGCGTTTTCAGATGCGCAAAACTGTCTTCGATCGTTTGTACCATGGCGTCCGATCCTACGATGACTACTTCATCCTGAAGAAGGACAACGTGGGAACAATTGGCTTCTCTAGTTACCATAAGTGCACGGCCGCACTCCGGCTGTTTGCATATGCCACGGTCGTTGATTCGTGGGACGAGTACCTACGGATGTCTGAGAGCACATGCGGAGATGCCATGGTCGGGTTTGCAACTGCCATGGTCGAGGTGTTCGGACCTTAGTACCTGAGAGAATCAACTGTGGCAGACATTGAGAGGCTCTTGGCAATCTCAGAAGCAAGAGAATGACCAGGTTTGCTTGGATCTCTTGACTGGATGCATTGGAAATGGAAGAACTGGCCGAAGGCTTTACAAGGGCAATATTAGGGTCATGTTAAGAAGCCCACCATCATTCTTGAAGCAGTTGCATCACAAGGTCTTTGGATTTGGCACATTTTCTTTGGTATGACCGGGTCTCACAATGACTTCAATGTGCTGCAGCGATCACCGTTGTTTGCAAGGCTGACTGAACAAAAAGCTCCTCCTTGCCACTATACCATCAATGGAAATGAGTACAACATGGGCTACTATCTGGTTGACAGTATCTATCCACCATGCGCTACCTTTGTCAGCACCATCTCAACCCAGTTGGCCAGAAAAAAGGCTCACTTTGCCCAAAGATAAGAAGCAGCTAGAAAGGATGTCGAGAGGGTATTTGGAATTTCGCAGGTCAGTTTTGCAGTTGTTCGTGGACCTGCTAAACAATGGGATCCGGAAACCCTGTGGGAGGTGATGATATGTTGTGTGATCATGCACAATATAATCATCGAGAATGGGGGTGACGATGCTGCCGCAGCTCTGGAATTTGAGAACATGGGTGGACCTATCCAAGGACCTACCAGAATCCTGGCACAATTGAAGAGTTTATTCAAATGCATCAACAAATTCGGCATCGACCAACTCATGAGTAGTTGAAGGAAGATCTGATTGAGCATCAGTGGACGGTTAAAGGGGACAACAATGTTGAGATGTAATATTTAAACTTTTTAAAATTTAAACTAGTGCTGCTTGCGGCTATTTGAATGTTTGTACCTTTTGCATATGACTATTTGATTGCGCGGACTTGAAACAAAATGAGGAAGCCCGGATGTATATGGCTAGCGTTGGATGTCGTCTTCCACATCCGTGTCCGCGGGCTGGTCTTTTCTATCTGCGGACGGATGCCGGAGAAAATTAGGGGCGTGTTTGGTTCAAGTTTTGAACAGTAGCTGCATTGCATACACTTCTCAACCCAGCCTGGTTGAGCAAAAACAGCCCCAAATGCGTCATCTGCAAGTTGTTTGGTTGCGTGCATCTAGGGTCCCTACATTAGATAATACGCAAGTGCACTTTGTTTGGTTGCCTACATTGGCCCAAGCGGCACATGAACACGGTGTTTGGTTGCCTGCATGGGGTATGATTGAGAGCTAGCACTTGCACTTAGCACACAGGGTTAAGAGCTAGCAGAGGGAGGGGGAGAAGAAATGCAGTGTGCGCCGGACAATGGCGACTGAGGTGGATAGTGGCCGTGGCTCCGTGTCCGACATGAAGAGCATGGAGTCATGGACGAGCGACCCCGTCGGCGAACTAGTTGCGGTGCTCGCGCAAAGCCAGTCGACAGAGGAGGAGAATGCGATTACTCGCGCCATGGTATCGTCGGTCAAAGATGGGCGAGAGGAGGCCGAGATGATCGGCGCGAAAGCGACTCCAGTGTAGTAGAGGCGAGAGAGGAGGCCAAGATGATCGACCCGTCGGCGGCGCGGCGAACTACAGTGTGCACGGAGGCAGAGGACACGAAAGCAATTTGCGCGCCATTGCAGCGTCAGTGCAGTAGGAGGACGACAGAGAGTAGGCCGAGATGAGCGACACCGAAAACGACTCTAGTGTAGTAGGACGTGGGCAAGGAGATCAAGGGGAATGGCGTCGGCGTCAAGAGGGACGAATAGGAGGGCTCTGAGCAGAGGACAGAGGAGCTCGACATGGCGGTATCCGTGTAGTAGACTGTTGTTCAAAGAGAGATGAAGCTACGATCGTCGAACCAAAAACTTACAACACGAATGTTGTGAGGAACTGCGAGATTAGGCTGCTGGTCAAAAGAAATTTTAAATGATCGATCGTGCGCGACGAATTTGACAGAATTCTTCCAAAATAGCTTCAAACGGGAACACGAAATAAAGAACTTATGGCCAACGAAACTACGAACCGATCGCCTGAATGGAACCGTAGCATCGAGATGCATCTTTTTCGTGTAGAGCTTAATTCGAACCGAAGCACCATTCTGTAGATCAGAGGGAGGAGATTAGATAGGAGCTTAATGAAGGTTGAAGAAGACCTCATTAATCACCTCCCATCCTTCCTGTCTCCACTCATGCAACAGCCCACTCGCTTGCGCTCGGCTCGTGAGAAACTTTGAATTCAAGCGTTTTTAGTGAGCCAGCCTCTGAGCTGCTTTAAGAAGCATACATGCAGGTTTAACAATGAAACCAAACAATCAAACAGGCCTTTTACTTCCTGCACAGGGCCTGGTTGGGCTCTATACTGACAACCAAACACGCGTAACAGATACCCTGAGACACAGCGAGACGGACGCTACCCAACAAAGATGCCGGCCAGTCCAAAGTCCAAATCAGCTGGGGAGGCGGCTCGGGCAGGACAAGTCGGGGAGGGATGAGACTTGCATGCTCCTTCCCCGTGCTCCCATCTGTGCTCCCGCGTATGTGGCTTGATTTGATTGGAAGAAAATAAGGCCCGGCCCCATCCGAAAAAATCGGGGAGATGATTAGATTTGAAAAGAAAAAGAGAAAAGGATAGCCGTAGGACGAAGTGGGAGTACGGATGGGAGCATGGGAAGGGAGCAGGCAAGCCGGATCCGTCGGGGAGACGGCAATACCAGCCACGGTCGACCCGCGGCGTGTAGCACGATGGCAAGGTGGTCCATTTAGGAACGTTTTAGGCGTTTCGTCGACCGTCCGTCGCACTGAGCACGACAGGACTCGCATACACCCTCGTATTTGTTTTTTTCTTTTTTTATAAAACTAGTGTTTATTTTTTTTCCTGCAGCGTTATGAAGGATGATGGGGCCAACGACAGGACATCACATGCACCTATACGAAGTGAGTAGTTGGTACATCGCCCACCTACTAACATTCAAGAATCGATTGCCAATCCGTGCATCATATCTGGTGCTGCCAATTATTAGCTCAGTTGTTTTTGAATGAAGGGATCAGTAAATCACACACCACGTACTCAGCTGGACATGTGTCGTCCATCCAGATCCAGCCAACATGCACTTGCTGAAGGTGTACTCCTCTCCTCACACACCAGGATCATTTTGAAACGGACCTACTGTATCATCTTGGATTTTTTATCCGCTGTGTAAGAGCATCTACAGCCGCAACATGCAATCCAGACCCTCAAACGCCCGGGCGCGTCCGCAAGCACTGACCGGGTACTTCTCAAATTCTGTCGTCTACATCCGTATATCTCATATCCGGCACCCTATATTCATATTAAGCATGCAACGTAGAGCTAAACAACGTAGATCATCAAACAGACATACAATCAGACATAGAAATGCACACTCCGATCACCAAAAGATTATCAACGAATCTCCAAAAGATCGCCAAAGTTCACACAATTGACATAAACGACGGACAAGTTTAAACTATATTACTAAAAGCTTGAAATTAAAGACGGAGACGACGGAGCTTTGCCACTTCCTTGTCCGTCCTTTGCCCTTCCGGTTGCCGGCGCAACTGTAGGCGTCAGCGGCTAGTGGTGGATCGTCTGAGTCATCAGACGAGCAGCCGCGATCGTTCGAGCTGTCCGAGGTGTCAGAGAGGATGATGAGCCCTTTCACCCGCCGGACGGCCATGTCCTGTTGCCGCTTGAGTTTCGCGAGCCGAGCCGCCCCCACCGCTGCCTCCGCGACCTTGCGCTCGGACAGCTCAATGGCAATCCGGAGCACCTTGGTGTTCTTCCGGCGAGCCGCTGCACGTCCATCTCTGCGGTCGTAGGTGACCGGCGGTAGACCCAATCGAGGAGCCACGCGTCCTCGTCGGGCCCCGCCTGCATCCCGCGGCGACGGCGCACGGACTGCTCCGCCTTCTTCCTCTCTCTTCCCCGCTGCCTCTCGCGGCGGGCGGCGGGCGCCTCTAATTCCGGCATGCACGTCCGGGCGGCGGTGAGCACAAGCACCGCCATGCCCACATGGCGGCGGCAGCCCGATCGGGCGGGGGGCGGCGTATGGGGCGCGGACTCGCGCGACTGTCGGGCTGCGCCGCAGGTCGGGAGGGTCCAGCACCGGTGTCCGCGTTGCACTGACGGGGAAGCTATGTCTGCGGCAACGTTGCATATCCGAAGCTGCCCCCGATCTCCACCTTGGACCGCTCCAAGGCGACCGGGGGGGGGGGGCAGCTCAAAGTCGGGATCTTGCTCATAGTTGGAGCGGCTTCCCGAGCTCGACATTGCGCCGGATTCGATGCGGGGAGAGGAGAGGACGAAGCGAGAGAGGAGAGTGTGAGTGAGTTACGGTTTGGAGCGATGAGCCGGATGGGGTTTTCTGTAGGATAGTTGTGGGGTCGATGGTGGGGCGGGCTTGTTAGGCGGACGTGCCCGGGTGTGCCCGGGCCGTCCCATATCCACCCTACATTTGGGCTGGATATGACGGGTGCCGGCCAGTCCAGGTGTTTGAGGCGCCCGGCTGGGTTGATTTTTTGTGACCGGTTAGTGACCAGTCAGCTCGCCCGGGCATTTGTGGCGGGTTTTGTTGGGGAACTTTGCAGAAAATAAAAAAATTCCTACGGTTTCACCAAGATCCATCTATGAGTTCATCTAGCAACGAGTGATAGGAGTGCATCTACATACCTTTGTAGATCGCGAGCGGAAGCGTTCAAGAGAACGGGGTTGAGGGAGTCGTACTCGTCGTGATCCAAATCACTGATGACCAAGTGTCGAACGGACAGCACCTCCGCGTTCAACACACGTACGGAGCGGATGACGTCTCCCGCACCTTGATCCAGCAAGGAGGAGGGAGAGGTTGATGAAGATCCAGCAGCACGACGGCGTGGTGGTGGATGCAGCAGAGTTCCCGCAGCACTACAAGAAATATGTCAACTAGTGACCTTTTGTCAGTGACTCTGGAAGAATTGGTCATAGATCTATGACCATTTCAGACCAATTGGTCAAAAGCTGTTCGAGGGGCTCCAAACCCTAAACCATTGCGACCATTTTGGTCAGAAAGGTCGTAATTTCCTTACACGAAAAGGTCACAAAGCAAACAGTGCTAGTCCGCTGCCTTATTTCTAGTTGTTAATGACCAATATAGATGGTCATAGCCTTGTAGATTGTGGTGGGTTGTGATGACTAGGCGCCATCTCATCGAGTTTGCCTATGTGTCATGTCCATGTGGCGGTTTTTGCCCTAGGTTGTGAAGCAACCTATATTTCTGTTATTCCCAAAATTCCCAAAAAAATCTCATAAATTCTTTGGGTCATATCTTCGTCAAATATGTAAAAACCTTCCTTGCCTAGTTCAAAAATAATTCAAAAATATTCATTTTCCTATTCTGATCAGAGCAGCACTTTGTGAAGGAAGTACCACTTTGGCATGTCCAAATGGTATCCATTTTCTACAGTGCTTTTCTATGCCCAAATAATCATCCTCCACCAAATGCCAGCTCAATCCATTCATTATTTTGAGCCCAGCTTCAACATTCGTATTTATGTCCAGTGTGGTAGTTTGTAAAGCAAGTACCACCTAGGCTCCTCCTTTTGAGGTGAAAATTTGTGAAGACGGTCTTCTTAGTAACTGATCATCCTCAGCCAAAACTCACGCCCATTAGCCATGTGCATTTTCCGTACCGCAAATCAAACACTTGGCTGCTAATTCATGTTTGAGCATCGATCGGTCTCCTCGTGAGAATCTTATGTTGTGATTTTCTTCCTAGCACCTACCTGGGGAGTGCCCAACCCACTAGACATGCCTAGGCCGCCCAGAACACATGGCAACGCCACGGTCACGCAGTGACCACCAGCGGCAAGCATCTTGAGCTTCTGGCAGCTCTAGAGTTGGGGCCCTCGGCCACCGTCCACACCTCGATGTCTCGCCATCAAACCATGTATTTCTGATTAAATAGATACTTATTTACCTAGAAATGATTTTTGGAAAAAATAAAGAGCAAACTATGAGGCAGCTGCAGTTCAAATTTGACCCGTTTCCAGCTGAATCGACGGCAATTTGTCTTTTTCACGGAGGTGGATCAAAACTTTTTCACCCAACCATTTTGTCAACTGTGCATTATATATGGCCTAGTATTTTATAAAATTGATTTGGTCCATTTCTGCAACAATTATTTGGTAGTTCCTTCACAAAAAAACCTCCTTTTGGGCACTCGGAAAATGAAAAATGAAATTTCCGTGCAAAGAAAATGAAAACTTCCTTAGGCAACATTGTTTGGAATTCCAAGATGTACCCTTGTGCAAAATATTAGATCATTTGAACAAACTATGCCATGAATGTGGCCATAAGATTGATCATTTGGCTTGAAAGCCATGAATCTTCACGCATGATAGCTCATTTCTGAGAACACTTTTTTAAAATAATTACCGTATTACAAGTTTATTATTTTTCCTGGAAACTTGGTCACATATAATGACACAATCGCGAAGGTTTTCCCATTTTTGATTTTTTGAATTTTTATGCTGTTTCAAAATGCGGTCAAAACAATGGGCTTGGTATTTCCTACCTAGTGGTTGAATCTTGGAATTTTTTGATGTTTCTCTGATTAAATAGATACTTATGTAACTAGAAATGATTTTGGAAAAAATAAATAGCAAACTATGAGGCAGCTGCAGTTCACATTTGACACCTTCCAAGCGAATCGGCGGAAATTTGTGTTTTTCACGAGAGGTGGATCAAAACTTTTTACACCCAACCATTTGTTCAATTGTGCATTAAATATGTCCTAGTATTTTATAAAATTGATTTGGTCATATTTTTTGACAATTATATGGTAGGTCCTTCACAAAAAAACCTCATTTGGGGCACTCAAAAAATGGAAAATGAATTTTCCATGTAAAGAAAATGAAAACTTCCTTAGGAAACATTGTTTAGAATTCCAAGATGCACCCTTGTGCACAATACGAGATCATTTGAACAAACTATGCCATGAATGTGGCCATAGGATTGATCATTTGGCTTGAAAGCCATGAATCTTCACGCATGACAGCTCATTCTGAGAACACTTTTTAAAAATAATTTCCGTATTACAAGTTTATTATTTTTCCTGGAAACTTGGTAACATATAATGACACAATGCAAAGGTTTTCCAATTTTTAGATTTTTTGAATTTTTATACCCGTTTCAAAAGCAGCAATCAAAACAGGCGGGCTTGACCGTTCCTAGCTAGTGGGTGAATCTTGGAAAACTTTTGATGTTTCTCTGATTAAATAGATACTTATGTACCTAGAAATTATTTTGGAAAAATAAATAGCAAACTATGAGGCAGCTGCAGTTCAAATTTGACCCGTTTCGGTGAATCGGTGAGAATTTGTCTTTTCACGGAGGTGGATCAAAACTTTTCACCCAACCATTTTGTCAATTGTGCATTATATATGGCCTAGTATTTTAGAAAAATGATTTGGTTCAATTTTGCAACAATTATTTGGGAGGTCCTTCACAAAAAAACCTCCTTTTGGGCACTCGAAAAATGGAAAATGGTTTTTTCGTCCAAAGAAAATGAAAACTTCCTTAGGAAACATTGTTTGCCATTCCAATATGCACCCTTGTGCACAATATGAGATCATTTAAGAAAACTATGCCATGAATGTGGCCATAAGATTGATCATTTGGCTTGAAAGCCATTGATCTCCACACGTGATAGCTCGTTTCTGAGAACACCTTTTTAAAATAATTGCCGTATTACAAGTTTATTATTCTTCACAGGAACTTGTACATATAATGACACAATCTGAAGGTTTTCCATTTTTTGTTTTTTTAATTTTTATGCCTGTTTCAAAATGCGGTCAAAACGACGGGCTTGACCGTTCCGAGCTAGTTGTTGAATCTTGGAAAACTTTTAATGTTTCTATGATAAAATAGGTACTTATTTACCTCGAAATGATTTTTGGAAAAAATAAATAGCAAACTATGAGGCAGCTGCAGTTCAAATTTGACCCGCTTCTGCTTTGGATCGTGAAAATTTGTCTTTTCACGAGAGATGGACCAAAGCTTTTGACACCCAACCATTTGGTCATTTATGCATTAAATATGGCCTGGTATTTTAAAAAATTGATTTTGTCCAATTTTGCAATAAATATATTGGAGACCCTTCACAAAAAACTCATTTTGGCGCTTGAAAAATTAAAATGAATTTTAGCCAACTATGACCAATTTTTAGTCAACTCGACCTATTTAGAAGGTCGTAACATCGTTCGTGTGTCTTGCATTTTGATTGGTCCGTTAGCGCTTCACGGATCATGCATGGAACACCGTCGGATGATCGCGGATCAGCAGTAGTCCTCACCCCAAGCCCGCATAAGCCAAAACCCTAGCTCTCGGGATGCTCGTGGACTTTTCCATCCACCCCCCCTCCGCCTCCTTTCTTTCTCCCTCCTCTCTTCTCCTTCCTCTCTCCCCTCCCCCGCGCGCGCCCTCACCTCCTCCGAGACCGCCGGAGACCCCCACCCTCTCCTCTACCCCACCACAGCCGGTGCCCCCAAGCCTCTACCACCACCATCGCCGACGCGTCGGAGACCGCGCGCGCCTTCTCCTTCTTTTCTAAGCGCCCGAAACCCTAGCGCGCAGCGCAACCATGGCGACCGAGCTCTGGATCCGCGGGCTGGAGGTGCAGCACCGGATCCTCCCTCCCCTCCCCTGCACCGTCCGCCTCCTCCTTCCCTTCCCCTACGCCGCCTCCATCGCGCTCGAGGACTTCCTCCACCCAGCGGGGCTCTCGCTCCAACACGAGGAGGCCTTGCTCCCGGTGGCGCTGGCTGGCGCCCGGCCGGCAGCCTTCTGTGATCTTGCAGGTCGCGCTCCGCCACGACCTCTCGGCAGCGTCCGCCAGATCGAGCGGCTCGGCGAGATCTCCGCCAATCGCGCGCCTACCACATCGAGCACGCGCGCCCTCGCCCGCTGGGCCGCCTCCTCCGCCACCACCCTCGCCGCTTTGTACGCACGCACCCACGCTCCCAAAATTACTTGTGTTCTTCCCTCTGGTTCTTTCTTTCAGATAAAATCAACACCCAAAGCGAGAGACAAAATTAAGAACGAGAAAGAAGTGCTTGGTGGGATCTATGACTACCCTAGTATCGATGCTTTGCATACTTTCGTCCTCAGAACCATGAGTTAATCGCGAGTTTGCTCTTGGATTCGTGGTTAATCGCGAGTTTGCGACCCATATCCTGTTACTATTTTCGTAATTAAGTAGCAATCGATTCCTGCCATTTGTTAGGGTTGATAAGAATATTTCTGTTGAATGATGTTGCTAGATTCTTGGACACAAGGTTGTGGCTGGCTAACCATGACCTTTCCTCTTGTGCTTAGTTTGTGCCTCAACAAGCTGTTTACGCCATTTGCGATCATTTTGTTCTTTGTGCCACTCCCCACCGGCCGCCACCATGCGAGCGAGGTGGGTGACATGGTGGACCTCACGTCCCAGAAGTGGTATGCACACCCTCTTTAGTCTAATGGTGTGTGTTTTGCCTTTGGTGGATGTGTGCTAATCATTTTCTTCGCTTCTTGCAGCTCGGCCTGTGAGGATCATCACGGACAAGGACCACGCCTCTGTCCGGATCATCATTAGTCACGTTGATGAGAATGGCCTCTATGATGGCCGCTTCACCACCTTTGCTCTCTCTGGGTTCGTCCGTGCTCAGGTAATCATCTTTCTTGTGTATTGATTGAACTATGTGTGTGGTCACAAGTTTAATCTCATCAAATTTCTATTTTCAATGATCATGTTACTCTAAGCTCAGTCATATCTTAAAAGGAAATGGAACACTGGTTTGTTCTGAGATTTCTTCCTTGATTATTGTGCTGTATTTTATCTTCGTTTTTGGTGTGTTCTGCTTGCAGGTCATTGTTGTGAAGGCCCCACAGGAAGGCGTGGGGGATTTGGCACAAGGCCGGTGATCGAGTCTATGCTCTCTCCTCCATGGAAAGACCTATGTTCAGCTTGCTTGAATGAACAGTGTGTGTGGAACAGATTCTTGTCTGAATTCTCTTCTTGTGGGATGAACTTGCTTGTAGTATCTTGGAGTATCAACTTGGAGCATCTGGTTAGAGTAGCAAATTGCTTGTATAGTACTGATAGTTACAGTAGCATCTTGCAAAATGGAGTAGTTAGAGTAGCATCTTGATTAACTAAATTGATGATTCTTCTTTGTTAAATTGGGACTTGCAAGTCGTTAAATTCTTGATGAGTATTTCTTGAACTGTGTTGTATTTCACTGTGACTAAATAGTGAATCTAGTTACAACAAAGCATGCCAAGATACTTGTCTTTGGTGGAGTAGTTTGACGGTGAGGATCGGTGATGTTCCCAATTAATTTGGTGTAGTTTTGATAGTTAAAGTAGCATGTTGGAGTAGGGTAGTCCACATTTGTCTACATTAGACCGATTATTCCGATTAGTCCACATTTCATATTATTCTTGGAGCCTTTGTACTATAGCAGCAATCTTTGTCTTGTAGTAGCAACATGAGTAAACTGAATACTCCTTCATATGCTTGGTTCCTTCTTATTCTTCCTCAGTTGTGAAAATGGATTCATTCCTTCTTATGCCTTTGCCTTTGTATTGTAGTATAGGTCATCTTGAATTAATACTCCAAAATTTATCGGTATTGGAGTATTGATTGTTTCAAATCAATACTCCTGGGCATCATTCATGGTTGTCTATAGTCGACATACTTACGGTTCCATTTAGTGTATGCAGGTGGCAGCACTTAAGTGTAATGGAGTTGTTTTGTTACTCTATGCCTACTTCGTTAGAGTTGGCATCATCTCGTTGTCGTTTATAGCGTAAACGCCTTCACTATTCTTGCTCTGAACCTCGATCCGATCTTGATTGTATTTGTCTTGATGAAATTACATGCAACATGGTGACTCTAGTGCGAGTAATTGGCCATCCTCTTGAGGCTGTGTTTAGGTGATAACTCGGGTAGCCATGACACTACTCTGGCTGATTAGTACCCAAAGGGCAAGTTTGTAATATTTATATGCATTTTACTTGTAGAAATAATGCTCATGGTATATTTATATGTCCTCTGGTAGCATGCTCTTTTTAGTCTGTCTGTAATCTTGATATGGTGTTTTGGCAACTGTGATATTAGATTGCACTTCTTTATGTGATTTACTCATGTTGGTACTACTTGTTAAGTGATTGCTCTGTAACTTGTCTTTTACGGAACAGTTTGCTTGGTCTTTCATATCTGACTATGTAATGTAGAAGCTCTACTTTATCCTAATAGTTGCATGTAGCATTGTGCTACTATCTGTGTGATGCTAAACAATATGCTCTTAATCTGTTGATATATTCTCAAGTGTTGCTCACCATTTACATTGTTTTTACATTTGCTATATTCACAAATAGTAGTAGTGTCTGGTCTAGATAAGCAAACAAGGTATGATCTATGCAGTTGTTCATATGAATTGTTTGTTTCTAGGCGGTGTAGGACGAGCTGCAGCAGGACAACCTGGAGCGGAAGAACTTCGAGGGCAAGATCAAGGAGACGATCACCGGTTACCTCATCCTCGTCGGCATGCTTGGCTTCTTTGGCAGTCCCTCTTTGGCTCAACCAACTTACTTACATCATGGCTAGCAGCATTTCCGTAGAGTTCGTCCTACTCTCTTGCCCTCCGTTTAGTTTGCATGGTGGCATCCTAAGCTCAGACTGTAAAATATGCTTTGCCTTCTTCCTGGGCTAGCACTCTAAATTTTGCTGCCTTGTTGATAATGCCATATGTCCTAAGCAATCATATTACATTTCTGCTTGTATGGCAATATAAAAATATTGATGTTGTCGTAATTTTCATTGTGTGTGCCTTTCATTTCTTTATTTTGATTGTTTCCTTGTATTCTATATGCTTCTAATGGTCGATCCTTTCAATGACAAAAGTTGTGTTACGGAAGATGAAAGAGGAAGAAAATTTATTTTGTTGAACTAAATTTTTGTATTCTGCTTTTGTTTATACGTATGATTGATAGTTTTGTATAGGAACATGTGATACTATTTTGTAGGGCTTTATGGCCTGTGATGTAAACATATTTAGTGATGAATTATGAAATTATTTGCAAAATTTATTGAAAAGGAGAATCATTTGTATGAATATGGGCTGCATATATGTGAATGGGCTGAAAAGTATCTTGGACCAACTCCAAGATTGAATTATTATTTGACCGTATAAAAGGCTGAATGTAAACAAGAAAATGGGCTGCAAAAATAGTACCTATATTATTGAAAGGCCAAACATGCATAGAAGTTGATGGGCTGAATAGTAGGGCTTGGCCCATGAAGCTAACAAAAATTGATGAGAAAAATACACTAAATTGGCTGAATTAATGGGCTCGGCCCATATAAACACCAATTGGACCGGGCGATTCTAATTTTGACCTTTTGAATTGGTAAGTAATTTTGCCACGTCAGTTGCCACGTCGGATCCGGCGTGGCACAAGCAGCACGACTAGTGACCAAAACAAAAGGTCATGGGTTCAACGACCTTACTGCTTTTGGTCAATGGCGTCTCACGATCTTCTCACGAGAGAAGGTCGCTATAGTCAATGCGACCCCAGCTTTTGACCTTATGTTTTTGGTCACAAAAAGGTCACAAATTGAAAACTATGACCTTTCAGTGACCAATAGTGGAGGTCACTAGTTGACATATTTCTTGTAGTGCAGAGCTTCGCCAAGCGACTACGGGAGGAGGAGGTGTAGCAAGGGGGAAGGGAGACGCCAGGTGCAAGGGTGCGGCTGCCCTCCCCCCCCTCTATATAGGGTCCCCAGGTGGGCGCCGGCCCTAGGAGATTGAATCTCCAAGGGGGGGGGGCGGCCAGGGGGGGTGGAGTGCCCCCCAAGGCAAGTGGAGGCGCCCCCTCCCCTAGGGTTCCCAACCCTAGGCGCAGAGGGGGCCCAACGGGGGGCGCACCAGCCCACCAGAGGCTGGTTCCCCTCCCACTTCAGCCCATGTGGCCCTCCGGGATGGGTGGCCCCACCCGGTGGACCCCCGGGACCCTTTCGGTGGTCCCGGTACAATACCGGTGAACCCTGAAACTTTCCCGATGGCCTAAACTCGACTTCCCATATATAATTCTTTACCTCCGGACCATTCCAGAACTCCTCGTGATGTCCGGGATCTCATCTGGGACTCCGAACAACTTTTGGTTTGCTGCATACTAATATCTTTACAACCCTAGCGTCACCGAACCTTAAGTGTGTAGACCCTACGGGTTCGGGAGACATGCAGACATGACCGAGACGGCTCTCCGGTCAATAACCAACAATGGGATCTGGATACCCATGTTGGCTCCCACATGTTCCACGATGATCTCATCGGATGAACCACGATGTCAAGGATTCAAGCAACCCCGTATACAATTCCCTTTGTCAATCGGTACGTTACTTGCCCGAGATTCGATCGTCGGTATCACAATACCTCGTTCAATCTCGTTACCGGCAAGTCACTTTACTCGTACCGTAATGCATGACCCCGTGACCAAACACTTGGTCACTTTGAGCTCATTATGACGATGCATTACCGAGTGGGCCCAGAGATACCTCTCTGTCATACGGAGTGACAAATCCGATCTCGATCCGTGTCAACCCAGCAGACACTTTCGGAGATACCTGTAGTGCACCTTTATAGTCACCCGATTCGTTGTGACGTTTGGTACACCCAAAGCACTCCTACGGTATCCGGAGTTACACGATCTCATGGTCTAAGGAAAAGATACTTGACATTGGAAATGCTCTAGCAAAGCGAACTACGATCTTGTGCTAAGCTTAGGATTGGGTCTTGTCCATCACATCATTCTCCTAATGATGTGATCCCGTTATCAATGACATCCAATGTCCATAGTCGAAAACCATGACTATCTATTGATCAACGAGCTAGTCAACTGGAGGCTCACTAGGGACATGTTGTAGTCTATGTATTCACACGTGTATTACGATTTCCGATAATACAATTATAGCATGAATAAAGACAATTATCATGAACAAGAAATACAATAATAATCCTTTTATTATTACCTCTAGGGCATATTTCCAACAGTCTCCCACTTGCACTAGAGTCAATAATCTAGTTACATTGTGATGAATCGAACACCCATAGAGTTACGGTGTTGATCATGTTTTGCTCATGCGGAAGAGGTTTAGTCAGCGGATCTGCGACATTCAGATCCGTATGCACTTTGCAAATTTCTATGTCTCCGTCTTGAACATTTTCACGAATGGAGTTGAAGCGGCGCTTGATGTGCCTGGTCTTCTTGTGAAACCTGGCTCCTTGGCAAGTGCAATAGCTTCGTGTTGTCACGAGAAGAGTTTGATCGGCCCGGCGCATTGGGTATGACTCCTAGGTCGGCGATGAACTCCTTCACCCAAATTGCTTCATGCGCTGCCTCCGAGGCTGCCATGTACTCCGCTTCACATGTAGATCCCGCCACGGCGCTTCGCTTGCAAATGCACCAGCTTCTTGCTCCACCATTCAACATATACACGATCCGGTTTGTGACTTAGAGTCATCCAGATCGTGTCGAAGCTAAGCGTCGGCGTAACCCCTTATGACGAGCTCTTCGTCACCTCCATAAACGAAAACATGTCCTTTGTCCTTTTCGGTACTTCAGATTCTTGACGCTGTCCAAAGGTTCCTTGCGGGATTACTTTGGTACCTTCCTACCAAACTTACGGCAAGGTTTACATCAGTCAGTACACAGCATGGCATACATAATAGATCCTATGGATGAAGCATAGGGATGACACTCATCTCTTCTTTATCTTCTGCCGTGGTCGGGCATTGAGCCGAGCTCAATCTCACACCTTGCAATATGTGCAAGAACCCTTTCTTGGACTGATCCATTTTGAACTTCTTCAATATCTTATCAAGGTATGTGCTTTGTGAAAGACCTATGAGGTGTCTCGATCTATCCTATAGATCTTGATGCCTAATATGTAAGCAGCTTCTCCAAGGTCCTTCATTGAAAAACTCTTATTCAAGTAGGCCTTAATGCTGTCCAAAAGTTCTATATCATTTCCCATCAAAAGTATGTCATCTACATATAATATGAGAAATGCTCTGAGCTCCCACTCACTTTCTTGTAAACGCAGGCTTCTCCATAAGTCTCAGATAAACCCAAACGCTTTGATCATCTCATCAAAGCGAATGTTCCAACTCGAGATGCTTGCACCAGCCCATAAATGGATCATTGGAGCTTGCATACCTTGTTAGCATTCTTAGGGTCGACAAAACCTTCCGGTTGTATCATATACAGTTCTTCCTTAAGATAGCCGTTAAGGAATGCCGTTTTGGCGTCCATTTGCCATATCTCATAATCATAGTATGCGGCAATTGCTAACATGATTGGACGGACTTCACTTCGCTACGAGAGAAAGTCTCATCGTAGTCAACCCCTTGAACTTGCCGATAACCCTTAGCGACAAGTCGAGCTTTATAGATGGTAACATTACCATCGCGTCCGTCTTCTTCTTAAAGATCTTGTTTTCTATCGCTCGCGATCATCGGGCAAGTCTGTCAAAGTCCATACTTTGTTTTCAACATGGATCCTATCTCGGATTGCATGGCTTCAAGCCATTTGTTGGAATCTGGGCCCGCCATCGCTTCTTCATAGTTCAAGGTTCACCGTTGTCTAACAACATGATTTCCGTGACAGGGTTGCCATACCATTCTGGTGTGGAGCGTGTCCTTGTGGACCTACAAAGTTCAAGAGCAACTTGATCCGAAGTACCTTGATCATCATCATTAATTTCCTCTCCAGTCGGTGTAGGCACCACAGGAACATTTTCCTGAGCTGCACTACTTTCCGGTTCAAGAGGTAGTACTTCATCGAGTTCTACTTTCCTCCCACTTACTCCTTTTGAGAGAAACTCTTTTCCGAAAGGATCCATTCTTGGCAACAAAGATCTTGCCTTCGGATCTAAGGTAGAAGGTATACCCAATGGTTTCCTTAGGGTATCCTATGAAGACGCATTTTTCCGACTTGGGTTCGAGCTTTTCAGGTTGAAGTTTCTTGACATAAGCATCGCATCCCCAAACTTTTAGAAACGACAGCTTAGGTTTCTTCCCAAACCATAATTCATACGGTGTCGTCTCAACGGATTTAGACGGTGACCTATTTAAAGTGAATGTAGCTGTCTCTAGAGCGTATCCCCAAAATGATAGCGGTAAATCAGTAAGAAACATCATAGATCGCACCATATCCAATAGAGTGCGATTACGACGTTCAGACACACCGTTATGCTGAGGTGTTCCAAGCGGCGTGAGTTGTAAAACGATTCCACATTTCCTTAAGTGTGTACCAAATTTGTGACATAAATATTCTCCTCCACGATCTGATCGTAAGAACTTTATTTTTCGGTCACGTTGATTCTCTACCTCATTCTGAAATTCCTTGAACTTTTCAAAGGTCTCAGACTTGTGTTTCATCAAGTAGACATACCCATATCTACTCAAGTCGTCAGTGAGAGTGAGAACATAATGATATCCTCCGTGAGCCTCAACGCTCATTGGACCGCACACATCAGTATGTATGATTTCCAATAAGTTGGTTGCTCGCTCCATTGTTCCGGAGAACGGAGTCTTGGTCATTTTGCCCATGAGGCATGGTTCGCATGTGTCAAATGATTCATAATTGAGAGACTCTAAAAGTCCATCAAGATGGAGCTTCTTCATGCGCTTGACACCAATGTGACCAAAGCGGCAATGCCACAAGTATGTGGGACTATCGTTATCAACTTTACATCTTTTGGTATTCACACTATGAATATGTGTAACATCACGTTCGAGATTCATTAAGAATAAACCATTGACCATCGGAGCATGACCATAAAACATATCTCTCATATAAATAGAACAACCATTATTCTCGGATTTAAATGAGTAGCCATCTCGTATTAAACGAGATCCCGATACAATGTTCATGCTCAAACTTGGCACTAAATAACAATTATTGAGGTTTAAAACTAATCCCGTAGGTAAATGTAGAGGTAGCGTGCGGCGGCGATCACATCGACCTTGGAACCATTCCCGACGCGCGCCGTCACCTCGTCCTTCGCCAGCCTCCGCTTATTCCGCAGCTCCTGCTGTGAGTTACAAATATGAGCAACGGCACGGTATCAAATACCGGGAGTTACTACGAGTCTTCGTAAGGTACACATCAATTACATGTATATCACATATACCTTTAGTGTTGCCGGCCTTCTTGTCCGCTAAGTATTTGGGGCAGTTCCGCTTCCAGTGACCCTTCCCTTTGCAATAAAAGCACTCAGTCTCAGGCTTGAGCCAATTCTTTGACTTCTTCTCGGCAACTGGCTTACCGGGCGCGGCAACATCCTTGTCGTCCTTCTTGAAGTTCTTCTTACACTTGCCCTTCTTGAACTTAGTGGTTTTATTGAGTGACCCTTCCCTTTGCAATAAAAGCACTCAGTCTCAGGCTTGAGTCCATTCTTGACTTCTTCTCGGCAATCGGCTTCTTTGGTAGCGGCAACATCCTTGCCGTCCTTCTTGAAGTTCTTCTTACCTTGCCCTTCTTGAACTTAGTGGTTTTATTGACCATCAATTACTTGATGTTCTTTCTTGATTTCTACCTCTGCTGACTTCACATTGAAAATACTTCAGAATAGTTTTCACCATCCCACGCATATTGTAGTTCATCACAAAGCTCTTGTAGCTCGGTGGGAGCGATCAAGGATTCTCAATGACCGCCTCGTCCGGAGGTTAATGTCCACTGGGACAAAGGTTGTGCAACCTGACATTTTGAGTATGTGCTCACCGATGAACTATTTTCCTCCATCTTACAACTATAGAACTTGTTGGAGACTTCATATCTCGACCGGGCATGAGCTTGGAAAACCATTTTCAGCTCCTCGAACATCTCATATGCTCCGTGTTGCTCAAAACGCTTTTGGAGCCCGGTTCTAAGCTGTAAAGCATGCCGCACCGAATGAGGGAGTAATCATCGGCCGAGAGACTGCCAAGCGTTCATAACGTCTTGGTTCTCTCGATGGATGCTTCACGTAGCGGTGCTTCTAGGACATATTGCTTCTTGGCAGCTATGAGGATGATCCTCGGGTTCCGGACCCGTCCGAATAGTTCTTGCCATCATCTTTCAGCTTGGTTTTCTCTAGGAACGTGTTGAAGTTCATGTTGACATGGCGTTGGCCATTTGATCTACAAGACATTTTTGCAAAGATTTTAGACTAAGTTCATGATAATTAAGTTCATCTAATTAAATTATTTAATGAACTCCCACTTAGATTTGACATCCTCTAGTCATCTAAGTGTTACATGATCCGAGTCGACTAGGCCGTGTCCGATCATCACGTGAGACGGACTAGTCATCATCGGTGAACATCTCCATGTTGATCGTATCTTCCATCGACTCATGTTCGATCTTCGGTCTCTTGTGTTCCGAGGCCATGTCTGTACATGCTAGGCTCGTCAAGTTAACCTAAGTGTTTTGCATGTGTAAAACTGTCTTACACCGTTGTATGTGAGCGTAGGAATCTATCACACCGATCATCACGTGGTGCTTGAAGCATTTAACTTTAGCAGCGGCGCACGATTAGGAGAACACTTTCTTGAAATTATTATAAGGGATCATCTTATTTACTACCGTCGTTCTAAGTAAACAAGATGCATAAACATAATAAACATCTCATGCAATTATATAGTAGTGACATGATATGGCCAATATCATATAGCTCCTTTGATCTCCATCTTGAGGCTCCATGATCATCTTGTCACCGCATGACACCATGATCTCCATCATCATGATCTCATCATCGTGTCTCCATGAAGTTGCTCGCCAACTATTACTTCTACTACTATAGCTAACGGTTTAGCAATAAAGCAAAGTAATTACATGGCGTTGAATCAATGACACGCAGTCATACAATAATTAAGACAACTCCTATGGCTCCTGCGGTTGTCATACTCATCGACATGCAAGTCGTGATTCCTATTACAAGAACATGATCTCATACATCACAATATATCATTCATCATTCATCACAACTTTTGGCCATATCACATCACAAGGCAATTGCTGCAAAAACAAGTTAGACGTCCTCTAATTGTTGTTGCATCTTTTACGTGGCTGCAATAGGGTTCTAGCAAGAACGTTTTCTTACCTACGAAAAAGCCACAACGTGATTTGTCAACTTCTATTTATCCTTCATAAGGACCCTTTTCATCGAATCCGCTCCAACTAAAGTGGGAGAGACAGACACCCGCTAGCCACCTTATGCAACTAGTGCACGTCAGTCGGTGGAACTTGTCTCACGTAAGCGTACGTGTAAGGTCGGCCCGGGCCGCTTCATCCCACAATACCGCTGAAGTAAAATAAGACTAGTAGCGGCAAGAAAGTTGACAACATCTACGCCCACAACAAATTGTGTTCTACTCGTGCAAAGAGAAATACGCATAGACCTAGCTCATGATGCCACTGTTGGGGAACGTTGCAGAAAATAAAATTTTTCCTATGGTTTCACCAAGATCCATCTATGAGTTCATCTAGCAACGAGTGATAGGAGTGCATCTACATACCTTTGTAGATCGTGAGCGGAAGCGTTTAAGAGAACGGGGTTGAGGGAGTCGTACTCGTCGTGATCCAAATCACCGATGACCAAGTGCCGAACGGACAGCACCTCCACGTTCAACACACGTACGGAGCGGATGACGTCTCCCGCACCTTGATCCAGCAAGGAGGAGGGAGAGGTTGATGAAGATCCAGCAGACGACGGCGTGGTGGTGGATCAGCAGAAGTTCCGGCGAGGCTTCGCCAAGCGACTACGGGAGGAGGAGGTGTAGCAAGGGGAAGGAGGCGCCAGTGCAAGGTGCGGCTGCCCTCCTCCCCCTCTATATATAGGGTCCCAGGGGCCCGGCCCTAGGAGATTGAATCTCAAGGGGGCGGCGGCGGTGGAGTGCCCCAAGGCAAGTGGGCGCCCCCCCCTAGGGTTCCCAACCCTAGGTGCAGAGGGGGCCCAAGGGGGGGTGCACCAGCCCACCAGGGGCTGGTTCCCCTCCCACTTCAGCCCATGTGGCCCTCCGGGATGGGTGGCCCCACCCGGTGGACCCCCGGGACCCTTCCGGTGGTCCCTGTACAATACCGGTGAACCCCGAAACTTTCCCGATGGCCGAAACTCGACTTCCCATATATAATTCTTTACCTCCGGACCATTCCGGAACTCCTCGTGACGTCCGGGATCTCATATGGGACTCCGAACAACTTTCGGTTTGCTGCATACTAATATCTTTACAACCCTAGCGTCACCGAACCTTAAGTGTGTAGACCCTACGGGTTCGGGAGACATGCAGACATGATCGAGACGGCTCTCCGGTCAATAACCAACAGCGGGATCTGGATACCCAAGTTGTCTCCCACATGTTCCACGATGATCTCATCGGATGAACCACGATGTCGAGGATTCAAGCAACCCCGTATAAAATTCCCTTTGTCAATCGGTGCGTTACTTGCACGAGATTCGATCGTCGGTATCCCAATACCTCGTTCAATCTCGTTACGCAAGTCACTTTACTCATCCGTAATGCATGATCCGTGACCAAACACTTGGTCACTTTGAGCTCATTATGATGATGCATTACCGAGTGGGCCCAGAGATACCTCTCCGTCATACGGAGTGACAAATCCAGCCTCGATCCGTGTCAACCCAATGACACTTTCGGAGATACCAGTAGTGCACCTTTATAGTCACCCGCTTATGTTGTGACGTTTGGTACACCCAAAGCACTCCTACGGTATCCGGGAGTTACACGATCTCATGGTCTAAGGAAAAGATACTTGACATTGGAAAAGCTCTAGCAAAACGAACTACACGATCTTGTGCTAAGCTTAGGATTGGGTCTTGTCCATCACATCATTCTCCTAATGATGTGATCCCATTATCAATGACATCCAATGTCCATAGTCAGGAAACCATGACTATCTATTGATCAACGAGCTAGTCAACTAGAGGCTCACTAGGGACATGTTGTAGTCTATGTATTCACACGTGTATTATGATTTCCGGATAATACAGTTATAGCATGAATAAAAGACAATTATCATGAACAAGAAATACAATAATAATCCTTTTATTATTGCCTCTAGGGCATATTTCCAACAGGTTTGGGGCGCCCGACTGTAGATGCTCTAAGGTGGGGAAAATATCCGGTGCTACTGGCTCTTAGGTGATACCGTGATATAGACTTCTGGGCTGTTGGATCTTAGATTTGACGGCTTCTGAGTGCTCTTGAACATGTTGCAAAAAAACCATCCAACAGTCTCAAAAATTACAAGCAGATACAACAGGTTCTCCAATGTCGTCAGATCTGAGATTCAACGGCTCCCGGGAGCCCATATCACGGTATCACCTAAGGGCTGGCAGCACCTGATATTTCTCTAGATGGGCAGTGTTGGTTATATATTATGCCCATAGGCATTAAATAATGTATTGTTTTTCAGTTTTTCTACCCGAGGTTGAAATAGTGTTTTGCATACCCGTGGCCGGATGGCAATTTTACCCATGGGTACGGGTACCCGCGGATACTATACCCGCATGGGTAGGGTATGGGCACAATTTTATACTCACGGGTAGTACCCATACCCAACCCATTAAGTCAGGGGTAGGGCATGGGTATAGCCTTTTACCCATGGGTATACCCATACCCTACCCATTTATACTGACATGTGAACCTTACCAGTGATTCACAAGTGTACCTATGTTAAAGTGGTGTTGTGAGCATGTGAACCTATGTTAAAGTTGTCACCCATTGTCAATTTGGATTGAGATAATTGTCAAGAACTCATCTATCTGTTATTGAGTTGAGATCAATTTTTTTGTTAAAGATGCTATAGATGGATGTAAACCTATGAATAACTTGTGTACTGTTTGATCTACCCATTGGGTACCCAATGGGTATGGATACAGATAAAGTTTTATATCCATGGGTACGGGTATGGGTAGAATTTCGTAACAATTAATTACACGGGTATGCTTATGTCCACCCGCCCCATGCCCTGCCCATTGCCATCCTTAGTGGCCGCCCCTGGGGGAGGGGTGGTGAGAGGGGCGGGGGCGATGGGAGGCATGGCTCACTTTGGCCTCAAGGAAGCTCCTCCACTACTTACGGGACCGAGCATCCACCTTGGGAGATGCTAAGCATATGTTTACTAAGCACTGATGCTAACCTTAGCAGATACTACAAAAATATAACAAGCGCACAACTTGCTCGTTTGCACACCCCACATGATGCTCCATGAGTTCGTCAATCTGAACCTAGTGTATTTGGTTGCATTCTCATCTCAACATAGTTGTTCCCTCCCCTCTTCGTGCATGCTTATCTCAGCACCCTTCTTCATTTATGCTCTCTTCATGCATGTTCCTAGTGTATTTGTGTTAAGCTAGTGTAGACTCATGCACCCTTCATACACTCTACCAAACACCTAAAAGTGGGTCGAGAAAGAAACTTTTGCTCTCATGCACCCTTCATACACCCTACCAAACACACCTTTAAGTGTACCCCAAGCGCTCGTGCTTGGCATGCTGCCTCACACAACCTACAGTAACATCTGTATGTTGTTTCGTATTCTTTAGTGGCGGACCTTGCAACAAATAGTTGGACATGCCAGGTGGCACAGATGAAGGAAAATGTTGTTCGGCTCGTCTTCCACATCCCTAGGTTGGCTGCATCGTGGAGGATTGCTCCTGGGCTGAGCGGGCCATGGCTTGCTTGTGCCTAAGGTGGTACTTAGGGCCTGTTCTGATCTCCTCCCAACTCCACGAACTCCACGATTCTAGCTTCCCATCTCAGCTTCTCACTCCACGCAGCGAGAAACATCCGTTCGGCTGCGATCGCTAGCTTCTCCCCATCGCTACTATGGGCTGGCAGCAAGGGTGGCCTGCCTTAGCGCCATAATGGGCCGGTTGGAGGCAGCCCAGCTTGGCTTTCCAGCGAGAGAAGGAACACAGGGTACCGATTCGATCGAGATATGTTCCAGCAAGCGTACCGGTTCGATCTGCCCTCACTTGGCGGTGGCAGTTGTACGTAATTTGGACGAACTTCTCCTTTTCTAATCCGTGGAGCTGGACTTTTGGTGCTTCACATTTTTACACTAGCGACTGGCTGGGCTTCTCGCTTCTAGCTTCTTGGCCCAAACTCGTTCGGCTCAGCTCCACTCCAGAAATTGGTGAAGCATGGAGCTGGAGAGACTCCGAACGCGCCCTTAACCTGTGCATGGGCAGCCCGGCCCGGAGGCCCGAGCCCGAAAGCCCGGCATCCGGGCCAGGCCCGGGCTCCACTTTCCCGCCTGAAGCCCGGCCCAAGAACCCGAAAAAAGCCCGAAATGGCAACAGATGTATATTTCATTTGAAATATAGGTACATTATATTATTTTAATATCCTGAATATAATTATTTTAACTGATAAATGGCACTGTTCATGTGCTTCGGGCCGGGCCGGGGCTGGGGATTTTTGCTTCAGGCTTTACAAAGCCTGGCTCAAAACCCGGGACGGCCCGGGGTTTGAACAGGTTTAGGTTGTACCTTGCTAATGATCTTCTTGTAAGGCAAAGATGTTTTCAGTATATTTTGTTCTCTAGCAAAAAGGGAATATAACAAACCCACAATACACCGTCTGAACCCCCTTGCGTGACGCGATTAATAAAAAGGGAAATATAATAAGCCCATGCCCCGTTGGTTTGCACCCCTTTGTGTGACTCGTGTGTTTGCACCCTCTTACGTGATGCGAGCAGCAGAATTGAAAATATGAGAAGCCCACGACCCGCCCATTTGCACCCCCTTGTGTGACCCGCCCGTTGTCACCCCTTACATGACGCGATCAACATAAGGGGGGATATAACAAGCCCACGGCCCGTCGGTTTGCACTCCTTCATGTGATCCACCCGTTCGTACCCCCTTGCGTGACGGTGTCGGCAAAAAGGAAAAATATAACAAGCCCACGGCCCATCGGTTTGCACCCCTTTGTGTGATCCACCCGTTTGCAGCCCCCTTGCGTGACAATATCGGCAAAAAGGAAAATATAACAAGCCTACGACCCGTCGGTTTGCACCACGTTGCATGATCCACCCTTTTGCACGCCCTTGCGTGACGGTGTCGGCAAAAAGGGAAATATAACAAGCCCACGGCCCGTCAGTTTGCACCCCTTTGCGTGATCCACCCGTTTGCACCCCCTTGCGTGATGGTATCGGCAAAAAAGGTAAATATAACAAGCCCACGGCCCGTCGGTTTGCACCCCTTTGCGTGGTCCACCCATTTGCACGCCCTTGCGTGACAGTGTCGGCAAAAAGGAAAATATAACAAGGCCACGACCTGTCGGTTTGCACCCCTTTGCGTGATCCACCCATTTGCACCCCCTTGCATGACGGTGTCGTCAAAAAGAAAAATATAACAAGCCCACGGCCCATCGGTTTGCGCCCCTTTGCGTGATGCACCTGTTTGCACCCCCTTGCGTGACGGTATCAGCAAAAAGGGAAATATAACAAGTCCGCGACATGTCGGTTTGCACCACGTTGCGTGATCCACCCGTTTGCACCCCTTGCATGATGGTATCGGCAAAAAGGTAAATATAACAAACCCACGACCCAGTTTGCACCCCTTTGCATGATCCACCCGTTTGCACGCCCTTGCGTGACGGTGTCGTCAAAAAGGAAAATATAACAAGCCCACGACCTGTCGGTTTGCACCCCGTTGCATGACAATATTGGCAAAAAGGGAAATATAACAAGCCCGTGGCCCGTCGATTTGCACCCCTTTGCATGATCCACCCGTTTGCACCCGCTTGCGTGGCGGTATCGGCAAAAAGGGAAATATAACAAGCCCATGGCCCGTCGGTTTGCACCCTTTGTGTGATCCACCCGTTTGCACCCCCTTGCGTGACAGTATCGGGAAAAAAAGGAAATATAACAAGCCCATGGCCCGTCGGTTTGCACCATGTTGCGTGATCCACCTGTTTGCACTCCCTGCGTGACGGTATTAGCAAAAAAAGAAATATAACAAGCCCACGGCCCGTCGCACCTTGTTGTGTGATCCACCCATTTGCACCCCCTTGCGTGACGGTATTGGCAAAAAGGGAAATATAACAAGCCCGCGGCCCGTCGTTTTGCACCCCTTTGCGTGATCCACACGTTTGCATGCCCTTGCGTGATGGTGTCATCAAAAAGGAAAATATAACAAGCCCACGACTAGTCTGTTTGCACCCCCTTGCGTGACGGTATTGGAAAAAAAAGGGAAATATAACAAGCCCGCGGCCCGTCGGTTTGCCCCCTTTGCGTGATCCGTCCGTTTGCACCCCCTTGCGTGACGGTATCAGCAAAAAGGGAAATATAACAAGCTCGCGGCCTGTCGATTTGCCCCCTTTGCGTGATCCACCCGTTTGCACCCCCTTGCGTGACGGTATCAGCAAAAAAGGAAACGTAACAAGCCCGCGGCCCGTCGGTTTGCCCCCTTTGCACCCCCTTGCGTGACGGTATCAGCAAAAAAGGAAATGTAACAAGCCCGCGGCCCGTCGGTTTGCCCCCTTTGCGTGATCCACCCGTTTGCACCCCCTTGCGTGACGGTATCAGCAAAAAAGGAAACGTAACAAGCTCACGGCCCGTCGGTTTGCACCTTGTTGCGTGATCCATTCATTTGCACCCCCTTGCGTGACGGTATCAGAAAAAAAGGAAACGTAACAAGCCCACTACCTGTCGGTTTGCACCTCATTGTGTGTTCCATTCATTTGCACCCCCTTGCGTGACGGTATCGGCAAAACAGGAAATATAACAAGCCCACGGCCCGTCGGTTTGCACACATTTGCGTGGTCCACCCGTTTCCACCCCCCTTGCGTGACCCCATCAGCACCGGTAACCCGCGCGTGATGCCTCCGTGGGTCCAGCAACGTGGTCCCCGTTGCGTCGCGTGATCAACCCACCCGCACCCGGCGTTTCCGCGGCGCGACCGACAAACCCCGTTAGCCCTTTTTATGAGACGACGCCTTGTTTCCGCCACATTTCGTTCTCAGTTACCAAAACTAGTTTGGAATTATCGATCCAACGCCACCTAACATTTGCCGAGCACGGCCCGTCGATTAGCACGTTAAACCCTTTTTATGAAAAAAAAATATCACCTGTTTTTTCCCTACATTTCGTTCCCGACCGACCAAGCCCGTGATCTAAACGCCCGTAATTCATTCATTCATTCAAACACGGCATGTTGATTAGTCGAATTAGTCGTCAGATTTTCCTTTTTAGTGCAGCAAAGTCAGTGGTCGGACGGCTGCTAGTAGAGGGCAAAGCAAAGGCCAAGCAGCCCCGGCCGGGCCAGCGACGGACGCGCTGCAAAACTATTTATAAATTACGCGGATTCGAACTGCGAATCCACGCGTGTAGCCCCAAATTTCCAGCACGGCAGCGGTACAGATCCAGATCGCGCACGACAAACGGGCTACTGCTCGCGTCGCGTGCGCGCTTCGCACGCATCGTCTTCCTCCCTCCCCCCTCCCCCCTCCCTTCTCTACTCTACTACTCGTAGCAGTATAAAATACTGGCCAGTGCTCCGAGCTCCATACCATCGCGATCTCCACCCATCACCCGTCGCCGTCGCAGCCCCGCCCCTAAAATAGTCCCGCGCCCCTCGCAGCCGCCACCCGCCACCCGCCCCCCTCCTCTCTCCCAGCGCAGCCGTACTGAGGTCACTCTCGGCCGATTTACTCCTCGGCTTCCCTCCCCTGCCCTGCCCTGTTTGAGGCAATGGCGGCGGCGGCGGCGAACGGCGGGGGCGGGGAGAACAAGGCGGCGTTCGCGCGGATCTACGACGCGCTCAAGGCGGAGCTGCTCAGGGACCCCGCCTTCGAGTACACCGAGTCGTCGCGCCAGTGGATCGACCGCGTAATGCTCCCTTCCCTCCTCCTCTGCTTCCGCTTTCCTCCGCGTTTCGTCCCGCTGGCTCCAGCTCCGTTTTCCTTGCTGGGTTCCGCTGGGTTCGCTATTAAGATTTGACTGAGCTGGCGCGAGATCGGCTCCTTGATGGGCGGGAGCGCAATCAATTTAGCTTAATAGTACTATGTTGGTTTGCTGCATATTAATTTGGCTTAGTACGGAAGGCTGGATCATATTTAGCAAGTAGAGAAACGGAAATCTGAAGCTCCTCACAGTTAATAAGTAGAATTAAATGTTTTCCAATTGCAAGTGATCTGCTGGAGGGCTGTTCTAGGTTAAGAGGAAGATGGTGCTCGCAAGTTATTAGTATAGTCAAAATTTGAATGTAAAATTCGTAGCAATCGTTTCTGTCAGATTCAAATTCTTCAAAGTGGATTACTATACTGTACTGTTACTAAAACAGAGCATGCGTAGTCATTATTTACTTCTAGATGTGGAGATCCATTTCCCTGTCATTAATGTGTAGGCATGATGTTGGATCTTGCATGCTGTTTTTACTTTTTATGTTAAAATTCTCAGTAAGATGCTCCAGAGACTGGATGAACAATAATTTTCTTATTAGTTCAGTTCTGCTATTTTAACGTATGTGCCTTTATTTTCTTTTTCGGAGCAGATGCTGGACTACAATGTACTGGGAGGTGAGGAGATGAATTCAAGCTACAGGTTTTCTTCTCAAGTAGTGCTACAAGAAGCTACCGTGTTTCTAACCCGTTGTTGTTGCTAATGATAGGAAAGTGCAACCGTGGGCTCTCCGTGGTCGATAGCTATAAGCTGTTGAAAGGCGTTGATGTTCTTACTGAGGAAGAGATGTTTCTTGCCTCCACTCTCGGTTGGTGCATAGAATGGGTAATTCCTCGTCTCTCAGTGTTGCTCTGGTGAATTTGAAGCAACCAAAATTGCGCCCCCTTAAGATTTGCTGCTGTCTGTGTAGCTTCAAGCCTTCTTTCTTGTGCTCGATGATATCATGGATGACTCCCACACTCGACGTGGGCAGCCTTGTTGGTTTAGGGTGTCTCAGGTTAGTGAAAACTAAATTGCCCTTTCCAGCTACAGTGTTCAAAAAACTCATTTGTCTTCATTCAAGAACATTCTGTAGTCCCTTCTTCCCAATTTTACAAATAAACTTATCCCTAATGCTGCCCTTTTCTGATAAACTAGGTTGGCTTGATTGCTGTAAATGATGGGATTCTCCTTCGCAACCATATTTCGAGAATGCTTCGGCTCCACTTTAAGAAGAAGCCTTACTATGCCGATCTCGTTGATTTATTCAACGAGGTAAGTAAATATTATGCTGAGGAAACATGTGCAGTCTGAAGTTGTGGATCATTACAGGTGGTGATTACCTTGTCGTGGTTTTCCAGGTTGAGTTCAAGACAGCTTCTGGTCAAATGCTGGACCTTATTACAACCCACGAGGGAGAAAAAGATCTAACGAAATATAACATTGGAGTGTAAGTTAATGTTGTGCCAACTCTGAGATAAACTTCTTTAGCATGCTTCATCGCGCATAAATTTAGGAGCACAAGTCTTCTTTTGTTGTCTGATATTCCTCGGTATTAATCGGTATGTGATATACCCTTTGTTTATTGTTAATACGAAGCTCTGATACTTTTGCAGCCACCGCCGAATTGTTCAATTCAAGACAGCCTACTATTCATTTTATCTGCCGGTAAAATGATCATTCCATGTTTTCTTTTATCTTCTCTGTACACATCTCTGTTCTGGCAATTGATACTGATTCAACTGGTGCTGATCTGCTGCTTTATGAAAGGTTGCATGTGCGCTGCTACTCTCCGGCGAGAGTTTGGAGAACTACAGTGCTGTAGAGAACATACTTGTTGAGATGGGAACTTACTTCCAAGTTCAGGTAACTCCTATTTTTGCTACACATTATGATATGAATCTTTTGGCTGTGACCACCATTAGTCTACTTAGCATTAATATACATTTTCTTATTGTACAGGATGATTATCTAGACTGTTATGGTGATCCTGAATTTATTGGCAAGGTTAGTGCATTACTGCATGTGCCCGTTTAAGAATGAATGGACATTGTTATATTGTTGATATGTTCTATTTAGCTCTTGCAACTTGATCAATGTTGAGTCTTACCATAGATTGGCACCGACATTGAAGATTACAAGTGCTCCTGGCTAGTTGTCCAAGCTCTTGAGCGTGCTGATGAGAGCCAAAAGAGCATTCTATTTGTGAGTCACCTTTGCACTACTTTGCCCTTCGTAATAATATGGAGACTGTCACTGAACAGTTAATGCTTCTACAGGAAAACTATGGAAAGAAAGATCCAGCATGTGTGGCAAAAGTGAAGGATCTCTACAAAGAACTTAACCTTGAGGTTTGTCTAACTCTTAACCCTGTTATATTCATATGTGGACTGTAATGGATTTAGTAGGACTATGAATCAGAATATAACGCATCAATCCATTTCATTCACTTAAGCATGTTTAGTTTTGAAATGTTTTACTAAGTATTCATCAAATTATTCCTCGTATCTTTGAAAACCAAAACTTCATTTGGAAAACTCCCTGCTGGGCCTGTCAAAATAATCTACATGTGTCTTATATTAAGAGCTACTGGATTCTCATAGTCAGAAAATATAATTGTCTGCCGATGAAACCTTCTTGCTGGAGCGGTCAAAATAATATTGTGTCTCATATAATAAGCTTTTTTTTTTGCGGATAGTCTCATATAATAAGCTACTGGCATTCTCATACTCCGCAAAATATGGCATTGTCTAACCACTGGTTTGACTATTATTTGTTGCAGGCGGTATTCCATGAGTACGAGAGCGAGAGCTACAAGAAGCTGATTGCTGATATCGAAGCCCAGCCGAGCGTTGCCGTTCAGAAGGTTCTGAAGTCCTTCTTGCACAAGATCTACATGAGGCAGAAGTAGGGTGTCTCTTGGGCAGGAAATCTGTTCCATTGTTGCATGTTTGATAGATAACTAGTGGTGTTGATTTTATGGTTTAGTGCTTCATGTTGTATGTTGCGCCTTGCTGCCCCCGGTAGTAATAATGATGCAAGGCGCTATTTCGGGTTTGATGGACCGCTTTGGTGTAGACGACTGATGGTTCTGTAATTTGCACCCTGCCCTTTCGTTTGGTCTTTTCTTGTATTGTTGCATTAGAGAAGTTAGCAGGTGTGTATTCCCATGGTAGTTCTTCAAGTTACTGCTAAGGAAAACATTCAGTGCGAAAATAGACATGAAATCAGGTGGATGTAAGATGAACTTGCGTAAGCTTTCATGTAAATGAATGCTATGGATTACCCCAAGGCGCACATGATTGAATATCCAGCCATTAAGAGAACCTCCTCCAGGATACTGAAAACCTTTTAAAAGTTTTACATTCAGGATTATCAACACCGTTTAAAGGCCAGCAGTGGTTTAAATCATTCACTTTTCTAAGAATATAAAGTCAGCAGTGGTTTAATTCAACGTCTTTTCTAAGAATTGCAAGGTGACACGAAGGATCAGGTTCCCACATGATGAGCAAATCGAAGAGAAGGTTATGCCCTCATCTTCTTGTGGTGATAAAGAATATTAGGAATCTGAGAGCTTTAGCGACATAAGAAGACCAGCTTATAGTATTCTAAGCAAAAGTCTACCCTGTTCTAGCAACAAAAGAATATGGAACCACAGGGAAGAATTCGGGGCGATTTTATGTACGATGACGGAACCACAAGAGAAAATAATGAGCAAGTGTGCAATATTATATATAAAGTACGATGACGGAACCACAAGAGAAAATAATGAGCAAGTGTGCAATATTATATACTTCAGAAATAAAGGGAGCACTTCAATACATTCTACAGGGAACCAACATCACTGTTTCCACATATATGGTAATAAAGCAAGTGATACTTCACACATAGTACCTGTCCTGTCAAGGAAAGAACATGATACAAGCCTTTTGTTAAGTTAGTGTATTCCGCGTTCCATCTTCCTTTTCAAGGACCTAACTCGAACTGGACTCGTTGGGAATCCAGAAAGTTAGTGCGGTTGATGCAGTGGCGAACATAGCTCGACGAGGGGCCCATTTCAAAGCAGTGATAGGACCAATATGACTGTTCCAACAGGCAATCTGCAACAGGAAAAGAAACTAAGCCAAAAAAACACAGGCTGTAATCAAAGTTTAAGAAAGTGGTACCTACCTCCTGTACTGTATTGATGTTCCAAGCACGCAAGGTACCATCACCAGAGCCTGCAACATCAATGTGTATGTTATTTTCAGCAACAGCTTTTGCCACGCAGCCTGGTCAGTGCTTTTTTTTAAACATTCTACAGTAGCAAATTTTGAAATTTCTTTCAGCAATAGTACTCCAGAATTGAGAATGGGGAAGCATACCACTCAGCCATACCACCATATCAGATGTATTATCATCGCTATGATCTTTTAACTTGTTTACTTGGCATGAAAGCAGTATAAAACTATAACTATAAGTGCCTCTCTAATGCTGATAAAACAGCTACACACAAGTTGAAGGTGAAAAATATATTGATGAATCTTATAAGCTCTCTTCCCAAAGTAAAGGCGAAAAGTAGAAAAGGAGGGATGATATTATACGCTAAGGCTTAATTACAGGTCAACATGTGGGTACGTTCAGAGGTAGTATGCAGCAGAATATCCTAAGGAAGATGCACGAAAAAACCAAATATTACCTGAAATTACATATTGACCATCTGGAGTGAAAGCAGCTTCAGTTGCTATGCTGCGAGATGGCTCCAAGCTGAAGCCACACTTCTGCAAAATAACAGACAAAGATGAATTAATATGTTACGTTGTTAATGACAAGATATAGGAAACTGTTCACTTTACAGCTCGATATCTGAAGCAAAATTCTGCAATTATAGTGCTAACTGACCTTCTCCCCTCCATATGCATCCAGAACATATATATGGTTGTTAGTTGTAGTCAAAAGCACAGACTTGCCATCATTGCTGAATTTAATGTCAGACACTTCAGCCATATCTCCACCAACCAAGAAAGTGTCAAATGGACCCTGAAAGTGGTTTCTTTCACAAGATTGAGAATTTCACATGCTTTCTAGATATATGACTTTCAGATTCAAGTTCAATACAGACCTTGTCATATGACCGAGAATCAAACAGCTTAATAGCACCTCCCTCCATTGCTACAGCAAAAACAAGTCCCTGCTGATCATATGCAACAGAAGGCCTACCACGCAGACGCAGTATACCCTGAATGCTAAACGTGTAAGCATGAAAAGTATTCAGAGGATAAATTGGTACTTTTCATCAGCTAAATACAAAATATGCATATTAAAGTTATTTGTGATCAAATTAACAGATTCCATGGCCAAACCTGACAGGCATTTACACGAAGATCCCATATTCTGACACTGTGATCAAGTGACCCTGACATAAAGCTATCATTGACAGGTGACATACATAGTGAAACAACCCTGAAATGACATAAAAAAGAATACAGACCTCAGCATCAGACCCTTGAAATAGTTGCTACAAATAAGAATCAAGGAAAAATTTGTTGAACCTGTCTTTGTGTCCTTTGAAATATCTCAAGCAACGGTTGTCATACAATGACAGGTAACGAAGTGATTCTCCTGACTCCACATTGTATCTTGATGAACATAATATGGAACTCGGATGATGAGTAAAACAGACACGGTCAGCACCATGTTTTTTATGATAAGTTGTCTTCGACAACCTAACAAAAAAGTCCAGATTCTAGCATTCGTCAATAATAGCCAATGACTCAATTGCATGAAACAAAGCAAAATGCCGGCATCATGCAGGGTCGCATACAAAAAAAGTTAAATCTGACAAAGAAAAACAAAAGACTGTAGTAGGAAAAAAAATAAGACCATGGCATACTGCAGCATAACCATGAACAAATACTGCCAGTACAAACAACACTAAATCATCTAAGTGGATCGTACTGACCAGCATGCTGCTGGTATTGATCTACGGCCCGCACGGCTGGAAGGATAACGTAACATAAAGGGGAGGGCCACGAACCAATGTTCATGCCCCTCGCCCAAAACTAACGTGCCCTGATCAGGGGCGTCCCTAACCAACGTTGCCTCGGTCCCCTGATCGCCAGGGTCATATAAAAGGATGGGGAGCAGCCGGCCACGTACGTATGACCAGTTCACATACAGTTTTCTCCCCACATCCCAAACCCCTAAACCTATCTAGGGGAGGCGCTGCTGCGAGAGGAAGGCCATCTCCGACGGCACCAAACAGGCAAACAGTGCCGGTTGCATCCAAATGGTCGCTGGTACCCGCCACCGACATCTTCACCGAGCCTATGTCACGCCTGCATCGAGCAGGCGCGGGACATCGCCCCACTAAGCCAATGGCTGCACCCATTGGCAATAAGGGCCAGTTCTTTTCGGGCCTATGGATGGCTGCTAAAATAATCTTTTAATTAGTAGGCTTCTAGAATAAAATTTTAGGTTGGGCTGCCAGTATAAGCTGGGTGGGGGGCAGCTTATTTTGTCAGCCATCCATAAGTCCCAAAAGAACTGGTCGTAAGTTCCTAATCATCTCTCTATTCAATCATGTTTAGGTGATCTAATGTCTAGGCCTAACGATCCTATCACGTAATCGTAAAGAATCATGTCTAACATTAGTATCGGAGTGTTCCATATCCCCCCCCCCCCCCCCTTTTCGAAATGTGGCCCAAACGACGATGTCCGACAAGGAATAACATGTATAATTTGCCTCGTCTGACACCGAGGCCGACATTTTTATTACACTTGTTTAAAACAATTTGTTTGTTGCCAAACATGCATTCATACATGTCATCATCCAAGCAAGAAACGAAAACTAAATTCCTACTTTACGTAGATACATAAAAACCATTATTTAATTGAAGCCTATGGCTGGTGTGAAGCTCCAATGTGAGAGATCATGTAGTTTCAACATCAACTTCAATTCCATTAACTACCTTAAGTTTTCTTGCCCCTTGAGTTATAATTTGGGTCGTAATGAATCCCTACAAGGAGTTGGCAACATGAGCAGTTGCACCTGAATCAATCCACCATAACATTTGAGAGAAATCAACTTAAAGTACTTCACCAACAAAAGTGATTTCATCAATATCTTTTTTGCTGAGCCATTTGAGAAAGTCTGGGCAATCACTCTTAACATGTCTTGGGCATTTGCAAAAGATGCAAAGTATTTCTCCATCAACATTCATAGCATTAACATTAGAGATTGCTGGAGGAGCAGAACGAGAGCAACTTAAATATAGAGGCAAAGAAAAGGACCTTGTTTTTCATGTTAAACACTGCGAAGAGAGAGCATGAAACCAGGTCAATCATAAGCTCAACAAAAGTAAATCCTCGAGAAAGATGAGCCAAAGCCCAAGGGATGTAAAGAGGCAAGTTGCTCTCGTTCGGCTCCTCCAGCTCCCTCTAATGTTAATGCTACGAATGTTGATGGAGAAAGACTTTGCAACTTTTGCAAACACACAGAACATGTTAAGAGGGATTGCCCGGGCTTCTCAAATGGCTAACAAAAAAGCATTGATGAAATAACTTTTGATGATGAAACGCTTTATGTTGATTTCTCTGGAATGTCATGGTGGATTGATTCAGGTGCAACTGCTCATGTTGCTAACTCCATGTAGGGATTCGTTACGACAGAAATTATAACTCAAGGGGCAAGAAAATTTAAGGTAGCTAATGGAATTGAAGTCGATGTTGAAACTGCAGGATCTCCCATATTGGAGCTTCACACCAGCTATAGGCTTCAATGAAATAATGATCTTTATGTATCTACGTTAAGTAGGAATTTAGTTTCCATTTCTTGCGTGGATGATGACATGTATGAATGCATGTTTGGCAACAAACAATTCATTTTAAATAAGTGTAATAAAAATGTTGGCCTCGGTGTCTGACGACGCAAATTATACATGTTATTCCTTGATGATTTTTTGTACGTATGTGAGTGATGAATGGAAGATGAGAAGAAATGGAAAAGTGTTATTAATTTTCTTGGAAATTGTGGCACCATCGTTCGGGCCACATTTCGAGGGGGGAATGGAACGCTCTGATACCAATATTAGACATAATTCTCTAGGATATCATGATAGAATTGTTTGGCCTAGACATTAGATCACCTAAACATGATTAAACATAGAGGTAGATTAGGAACTTACTACCAAGTGCCTAGCCGTGAATGGACTCATTGCTCATTATTTAATGCCTGATGAACCTCACCAAAATGGCGTGGCAGAGCGTCGCAATCACACCCTTATGGATATGGTGTGAACCATGCTTAGCTTCTCAAGATTACCAGTGAACTATGGATGGAGGAATTAAAGACAGGCGCGCATGTGCTAAATCTTGTTCCAACTAAGTCAACACCGGACACACCTTATGAGATGTGGACAGGAAAGAAACCAAGCTCGAATTACTTGCGTGTGTGGGGCTGCCCCTGCTGAAGCTAAAGTATGAATCCACAAATTTAAAAGTAGGCCCAAGACAATTAGTTGATTTTTCATTCGGTGAGCTCAGAGGAAATGGTTGCCCAGGTCATACCACCAAGTTTGTGGAGACCGGGCAAGAGGTGTTTTTGAGGATAATGGAGTCACAAAGGCTAGGGCAATTGATCTTGAGGAGAAGCGGGTCTATGTTCTATCCCCAATTATCCAAGAGAATTTTGTCCCTAGGCCTAATATGCACGAGACACCTACTAGTGATCCCGAACCTGACGTGGATCCTCGGTACAATGAGGAGCTTCGGCCTAATGAAGGCCCTCAACATGATGAGGATTCTCAATCATGATCCTCAACCCGGTGTTAATCCTCGTCCTTCCCATGCAAGAAGAAATGCACAAAGTAATGAGCCTGTGAGAAGATCACAAGGGAAAGGAAAGGAATCATCCCAAGCGACTTTGTCACTTACTTGAGTGAGGATGTAAATGACATAGGGAAGGTAGAACATCTGGTCTCATATAAGAATGCTGATTTTGTCGGGTGTGTGGATAGTAAGAAATCCACACCAGGTTATATATTCACACTCGACAGAGGAGACATATTGTAGAAAAGCTACAAGCAAACGCTAACTACCTTATCTATGATGCAGGCAGAATTCATAGCATGTTATGAGGCCATTGGGCAGGCTGTATGGCTACAGAATTTTATTACCGGACTTGAAGAGATAGACAACACTTCTAAACCACTAACATTATACTGCGATAATGAATCCGCAGTTTTCTATACGAGTAATGTTAAGTATATATGTTGTGTTTGTCCTGTACAGGCCCAGGCCCATAGTCTAGAGTGAGGCCCATGCCCATGTAACCTTGTATATATCTCTCTCCTCCTCAATACAGAAAACTGTTCGGTCATTCTCTTCCTCACGTTTTCTAACATGGTATCGAGCAGACCAAACCCTAGTCCCTCTTCCACCGCCACCCATGAAATCGCCACGGTGAGGTGATTCAGCGGATCTGTCTGCGAGGAGACATCCACATTGTCGCCCCATCCCATCTTCGTCATCAACAGAGGAGCCGCTCTCCAGCTCCTTCAGGTGTCCTCACAGCCTACTCAGGAGAATACTTCCCTGCTCTCCAAAGAGCCCATCTCCAAAGAAGCTCTTGGTGCCTTCCCCGCTCTACAACAAGCTCCAGCGCTCCCCTTCTATCCAAAGAAGATCCAAAGAAGCTCCACCTTCTATCCAAAGGAGATCCAGATCCAGCTCTGCTTGTGGTCAGTCTGCTTTGCTTCTTCTCTTGTTGTTTGCTGCAATGCTATCGATTAGGTGTTTCAATTGCGGCCGCCACCACTATGGCAAGAAATGATTTGGATTTGGTTCTTTGATCATAGATATCAAGCTTGATGGTTCAAACTACGTGAATGGGCATTTTCTGCCTTGACCGCCTTGAGGATCGGCTGGTTTTGTTTCTCATCCGATGATGATCCACCTAGTCCAAATGATGATGCAAGAAGGAAGTCTTGGCAAAAGATCGATGATCGTGTGATGGGAGTTTTAATTCGGTGTTGAACCCTCACTCCGAATGAGTCTTGAGCATCACACTTGACTAAAGAGATATGGAAGTACTTTGAGCAATACTACCTTCACCAAAAAGAAGGCACTTCATTTCTCCTTGTTGCGAATTTACACAACACTCGGCAGCCGTAAGACATGTCCATAGAAGAGTACTATGGAGCTTTCACTCGCATCACCGGGCAGCTAGGTTCCATGGTTCCAAAGGGTAATTCAGTTGTGAGTCATGTGCGAAAGAAAGGAAAAGTATGACCATCGACTCATGTTTTAGTTTATGATGGGTCTCAAGCCGACTTTGAGAACATTCAGACTCAATTGCTTGGTCGCACGACTCCTCCCACCTTGACAGAGGCACTTGCTAGCTTGATCGGCGAGGAGACTCGTCTCTGTTCTCTTAGGGCTACTTCACAGACTCTACACACTAGTGTTCGCTTTTCCTCGCCGCCAGTGCCTACAAGGTCACACCTTCAAATTGTCGTTTGCTAGTTCTCGCAAGAAGGCGGACACCACGAGATGGTTGTTTCAAGCTTCATCCAGAGTCATTAGCTGAGTTTCGTGCTAGACGGGCCCTCAATCACAGCGTCGTGCACCCTGTGCTCCTTATCGCCAGCAGTTTAGGGTGCTTCAGATCTGTTCTCTCTCAAATTTCGTTGTTGCCGCAACCCACCTTGGGTTCGGACTCGAGCTTCTTTCCATGTGACCTCGATCACTCTCGACTTGTGTCTTGCCGGCCAAAGGGGATGGTGCCTCTGTTCGATCTAGCGATGGTACACCTTGTTCTATTACTCATCGTGGTTCTCTTTGCACATCCAAGTTTTCATTCTCGCCATCTCCTTTGCTCCAGAGCTGTCCATGAATCTTATGTACATTGGCCGCTTTGTCGATATGAACTACTTTGTTGGTTCGATGACTCATTTTGTTATGTGCGGGACCGTCGAGCAAGAGGGTCATTGAAGCCATCGCCGTAGAGGATCCACATCCTCTACATCCTTGACACCTTACACCTTCCTTCGCTTCCACCACATCCGCTCCGGATGGTCGCATCAACATCAAGATCCACTTCGTTGTTTTCTTTTGCCCGCTGGCACCATCGCTAGGTCACTTGTGTGGTTCTCGCTTATCTACCCTTGTTCGACAAGGTGTTTTGGGTCATGTTTCCACAGATCTTTGGTTTTCACCGTAAGGGTTGTAAGCTAGGGAAACAAATACAGCTTCCATACTCTTCCAAAGACTACTCATTATAGTCATCCTTTGATTTAGTGCACTCGATGTATGGGGCCCTTCCCTTTGTTTCGAAGGTGGCCACAAACATTATGTCATATTTGTTGATGATCACTCTCGACATACTTGGGTCTATTTTATGAAGCATCGCTCGAGTTGTTTTCTATATATAAGGCTTTTGTACATATGGTCCATACTCGCTTTCAAAGGTCTGTTCGTGTTTTTCGCTCGACTGGAGGAGTATCTATCTCTTGCCATGAAGTTTCTCTCATCCGAGGGTACTCTCCTCACTTTCATGCCCGGTGCCCATGCTCGAATGGCGTTCTTGGCGTAAGCATCGCCATATTGTTGAGACAGCCCGCACACTTTCTTCGATTTCTTCCTTTGTCCCCACTCATTTTTGGGGTGAAGCTATCTCAACTGTTGTTTATCTTATCAATCTCCAACCTTCTACTCGCCTTGAGGGCAAGTGTCCCGTGAGGTTTTGTTTGGTTCTCCTCCCATTTATGACCACCTCCGTGTCTTTGGTTGTACTTGTTATGTTCTTTTAGCACCTCGTGAGCGTACCAAGTTATTTTCGACCGCTCGGTGTGTCTTCCTTGGATATAGTCTTGAACATAAGGGCTACTGCTGCTATGATTCTTCGCGTCACGCATTCGCTTTTCTCGCGATGTCACTTTTGTTGAGGATCAACCCTTCTTCTATTCCCCTTCCACTAAACCATCATCCTCAACTTCTTTAGAGTCTACCTCGCTTTCTTTCACTTCCACCTATCTTTTAGATGAGTCCATAGTCAACAACCTTCCTCTGTCCCTAACATCGTAACCATCTCCACCACATGTTTCATCTCCTTCCTCACCACTCCTTTCTCTCTTCCACTAGCTCCACCTCTAGATAGTCTTCCTTTCCATTACACTCGCCGTTATTCTACTCCTCCACCAATACTTTCCATTACACTCGCTGCTCTAAAGTTCCATGTGACACGCATCATCTATGCCTTTGTCTTCTACTCCTCCGGCCAAGATTACTCGATCCTTGCACCGACGGCTCTTCTCTAGCAACGCGATACAAAAAGGACTTATATGCAGGGCTGTTTCGAGCCTAGTACCTATCAGAGGCGCTTGTGTCACCCGAGTGGCAATCGGCTATGTCCGAGGAGCTTGCAGCCTTAGAGCGTCTTGGTACATGGGATTTGGTACCATTACCTCCTCGTTCAGTCCCTATCACTTGCAAATGGGTGTATAAGGTTAAAACCAAGTCAAATGGTTCGTGGAACGCTACAAGGCTCGCCTTGTTGCAAGAGGTTTTCAGCAGCCTCATGGGAAAGATTATGATGAGACGTTTGCTCTGTTGCTCACATGACTTGATTCGAACTCTAATTGTTGTGGCTGCTACTCGATCATGGAAAATTTCCCACATGGATGTGAAGAATGCCTTCCTTCTTGGTGATTTACATGAGGAAGTATATATGCAGCCACCTCCGTATCAAGGTTCCATCGGTCATGTTTGTCGTCTTGAAAGGCTCTTTATGGGCTTAAGCAAGCCCCTCGTGCTCTGGTTTGAGCGGTTCATTCGTGATTCAAGTCTGCGGTTTTTCTCCTTGTGAACATGACCATGCACTCTTCATTCATACATCCGAGCATGGCCGTACATTGCTTCTACTTTATGTAGATGACATGTTGATCATCGGAGATGATGTTGGGTAAATTGATTTTGTTAAGAAAAATTGAGTGAACAATTCCGGATGTCGATTTGGTCTCTCACTATTTTCTGGGATTGAGGTCGAGCATCCGATGATGGTTACTATATCTCCCAAAAAAGTACACTCAGATTTGATTCTTCGCTCGGGTCTCATCGACACGCCGCATTGTTTGCTACACCTATGGAGCTTCATCTCAGCTATGTCCCCATCGATGGCACTCCTCTTGAGGATCCTCTCGCTATCGTCACATTGTCGGCGCCTAGTGTACCTCACAAAGGACTGGACTCGACATCGCACATGCAATCCATATTCTCGATCAATTTGTGCGTGCTCCCACCTCGATTCATCATGGTCACCTATTCCGAGTCCTTAGGTATTTAAGGGAACTACATCTCGCCGCTTGTTCTATGCTAATTCCAACGGCTCCACTTCATGCTTACTCGATTCCACTTGGGCGAGCGATCCTATTGATCGTTGCTTTCGGTCACCGCTATTGCATATTTCTTGGTACATCTCTCATTGCATGGAAATCAAAGAAGCAAACTCACGTGTCTCGCCCAATGAGGCAGAGCTTAGGGCTCTCTCTACTACTACAAAGAGATTGTATGGTTCACGGCTATTGGATGATCTTGGTGTCTTATGTTATACACCAACACCTCTTCTTTGTGACAAAGACTGCTGCTATTCAGATTGCTAATGATCCATCAAGCATGAGTCGACCAAACACATTGGTGTGGATGCCTTTTCACTCGATCTCATTGTCAACAATCCACCGTCAAGCTACAATATGTCCCATCGAGCTTCAAGTCGCAGATTTCTTCACCAAGGCACAAACTAGAGATCAAGATAGGTTTCAGACTCTCAAACTTGGTGTATCGATGCTCCCCACCCACCTTAAGTTTGAAGGGGTGTTAAGTATATATGTTGTGTTTGTCTGTCTGAGTGCCCCGCCCATAGTCTAGAGTGAGGCCCAGCCCATGTAACCTTGTATATATCTCTCTCCTCCTCAATACAGAAAACTGTTCGGTCATTCTCTCTTCCTCACGTTTTCTAAGTCAAGTGTTGGTGCCAAGCACATTGACATACAGTATCATGTTGTGAAAGATAGAATCCATGATCAAACTATTAATGTTAAGCATATCAGTATGACAAGTATGCTTGTGGATCCGCTCACTAAAGGCTTAACACCCAATATTTTCATGAGCATGTAGCCGGCATGGGATTATCGGAAGCCTTCTGATCCTGGAATTATGGGACGTTATCATGAACAACTCCCAACAAGTAATATGTTTTTCATTTCAAAATAGGATGTGTACTATAAGTATTGAGGTTCAACGACATTTCATTGGTTGTTGTAACACCTTACTTTCGCATATTATTCCTATGGAGAATGGGCAAAAGTTGTTGAGCCTAACGATCAAGGAGGGGAATGTTGGAATTGATCTACGGCCCCGCTCGGATGGAAGGATAACATAATGTAAAAGGGCGGAGCCACGAACCAATGTTTGTGCCCCTACAGATCTACCTCTCTGTTTAATCATGTTTTGTGATATAATGCCTAGGCCTAAAGATCCTATCCTGTACGTCAGGCTACTAGGGGTTTGCATCAAAAATAGTCAATGGCCTAATGCTGTTGTACTCCTACTGTGAAGCAAATCACCATAAATTTTATTACTAACATAATCACAGGGGCATCACTGCTAGACACCACTAAGATCAAAGCAGCGGATTACCGGTATCCCCAAACAGCAGAACCCAACACTGCCACTCACAAATCTATAGGCCAACAATCAAAATGCAGTAGACCCCAGACACTTCCCATCCACATGCTGCAACCTCTCTAGCACACCGAGGTTCAGTTAACACAGACAGAAGCACTGACAGAGCAGATGTAAACCCAAGCGGGGGCGGCGGACTCACGTGGCGCTGGTGGTGTTGTAGAGGCGAATGGAGTCGTCCTCGCTGGAGGTGACGAGGAGGTCCTCCTTGCGGTGGAAATCGAGGCAGCTTATCTTCCCGGCCTGCCAACGGATTCGCCGCGGCAGATTAGCGCGGGCAGAAGGAACAAACAGGGGGGTTAGGCAATGGAGCTCACGTAGTCGGTGAAGACCGCGCCGATGGCCATGCCGCGGACGATGCCGTCGTCCAGCTGCGGCAGCGTGGCCGCCATCCTCCGCGCCGCCGCCGCCGCCGCCCGCCTTTCGGATCTCGTGTTCTTGGTGATGGATGTTGGGTGGAGCTGGCCTGGCGCCGGTGACGTTGGGGGTGGTGGGGATTGGCGCGGCGCGTGGGGGAGGAGACGGAAGGGAGGGAGATGAGGGGCGTGCGGCGTGGGAGCTCGAAGGAAGAAGAGAAGCCGAGCCCGGAGCAAACTCTCTCTCGTCGGGGAGAAGAAGGGCCTGATGGGCCGGCCGGTCTCTCTGGTCTAGCCGAGCGGAAACGACCTGGCGTGACTCAAGTTACTCAAAAAAAAAAACCTGGTGTGACTAAAAAAAAGGTCGCCCGTTGTCCACAGAGCAAATCTGGCCTTAAATGTCCGCGGATGCGTCCGGCCAGTGACCAGGCTTGTCCGTTTTGAGTCAAACGTTTTACGATTCATGCATCGCACACAGTTTGGACGAAGGGTCTCCGATACATGTGTCGCGTTAGGACCATCCTGCAGTAGTGTTCTCCCGGGGGTGACTTCCGCCGCTGTTAAGGTTTTCACCTTCCCTCCCCCGATCTCCCTCGGTAGTTTGATTCAGGCTGAACCAGGGGTGATCTCGCATCATTGTCCGACCTTGATCTACTATCAGGGTTGAGAATGGAGTTAGGTTTCCCCCATTATCGCTTGATCTGAGTTTTCTTTCTCGGGCAAATCGTTATGGCGATGGAGGGGTCAAAGGCTGGAGGTGCATCTCGCTCAGGCTCTGCGTCTGACAAGCCTTACGCCGACATGCCTTACGCCGACATGCCTTACAGCCAAGCCTAGTGTATGATGAGAAAGAAGCGCGTCGGAGGCCACTCCCTGGACGGTGGATGCTCATGTTCACATCGACAAGCCTTACAACCAAGCCTGTTTTTTAGGAACATGCAACCTCCTTGACGGTGTGAGGCTGACAGGTCCGTGCTTGCTGAGAGGGGCAGCTACGGCGGGTGGCTGCAAGTCCGTTAGTGAGGGGTTGTAGGGGCTGTGTTGGCTGGAAGTCCTTCCACCAGGAACGGTGGCACCGCGAGGATCGAGGAGGTCGACGAGGGTTTTTATTGACGGAACCATGCGACAGGAGGTGACTCGGGCATGCGCGGGCATGCGTTTGGAGAGGTGGAGTAGTAACTACAATTAGCACTAAAGATCAGAGTATTATGGACTATACAGTCAGGTGTATGGACAGATAGGATGGACTTGGGTCTCCACACTTCGTTCTTTTACAAGGATAGTAGATAGATGCATGACATGTTTCGATCAAGATGTAATTTGGACACATCCCCACTACGTCTCGATACAAGCACATTTTAATGGGTGTCTTATAGAGCACAAATTAAGATCATGATGATCCCGATAACAGATATATGGTTGTAAGAATCAAATCCTCATGCAGTGTTTTTATTATAAGTGTTTTAGTAACAAAGTTGATTTCAATCCGATATAAAAACTGAAATTTAATCCTTTTGCAAAAGCTTGTTAGAAACCTTTGGTGTAGTGCACGTTTCACGCCCAATATGCGACCCTATCCAAAAGGAACTCGACGGTCCCACCAAGGATAGACCCGCATATTGAAACGCTTTTGCAAGGTGGATATCATTACATCAACATTACATAATAGGTAGGGATACATACATAAGGCACAAATGCCACAAGAATACATCAACATCATATACAAGATCGACATCCGACTACAGATGAAACATAAATGAAACTCAAACGACATCCACCTCGCTAGCCCAGTGCCCGACCTAGAACCTATCCCCGATCAAGAAGAAGAAGAAGAACTCCAACACAAGCAAACATCGCTCTCGCGTCCATGATCATCGCAAAACCTGTACACTGCAATGGTGGTGTAGTAATATGTGAGCCACGAGGACTCAAAGAATCCCATTACCATGGGTATCAAGACTAGCAAAGCTTAAGTAGGAAAGGAAGGGATAAAGTGGTGAGGTTGCAGCAGCGACTAAGCATATATGGTGGCTAACATACGCAAAAAGAGAGCGAGAAGAGAAACAAAGGAACGGTCGTCAACTAGTAATGATCAAGAAGTGATCCTGAACTCCTACTTACGCCGACATAACCCGAAACCGTGTTCTCCTCTCGATCAACCCCAAAAGAGACCATCACTAATTCACGCATTACGGTTGGTGTATTTTAGAAGAGTTTGCTTCAAGTTTACTACAACCGGATATTAACAAATTCCCATCGCCACATAACCGCAGCACGGCTCTCGAAAGTTTATACCTCGCAGGGTGTCCCAACTTAGCCCATGATAAGCTCTCGCGACCAACGAAGGATATTCCTTCTCCCGGAAGGCCCGATCGATCTCGGAATCCGGCTACAAGACATTTCGACAAAGAATAAAACAAGAACAAGAAGACCGCCTGATCGCCGACAATCCCGATAGGAGCTGCACATATCTCGTTCTCGTGGCAACACCGGATGAGACAAAGCTACGAGTAAAACCAACCCTCAAGTTGCCCTAAGGTGGCCCATGAAGGCTCGGTTCGGCCCAAGACTTAGAGAAGCACCGTCCGGGGGCTCAAAGAAGATGACCCTTGGGTTAATTACTCCCAAGGAAAATATAGGTGGTGGTGAGGCAAATGGTAAAACCAATGTTGGGCCTTCTGGCGGACGAGTCTTATTCAAAGCGAACTGTCAAGGGGTCCCATAAATCACCCGACCGCGTTAGGGACGCAAAATCCGGGAACATAACACCGATATGACGGAAACTAGGGCGGCAAGAGTGGAACAAAACACCAGGCATAAGGCCGAGCCTTCCACCCTTTACCAAGTATATAGATGCATTAATTAAATAAGATATATTGTGATATCCCAACAAGTAAACATGTTCCAACAAGGAACAACATCTCCATGTTCCAACAAGGAACAAACTTCATCTTCACCGCAACTAACAACGCTATAAGAGGGCTGAGCAAAGCGGTAACATAGCCAAACAACGGTTTGCTAGGAAGGGTGCAAAAGGTTAGGGGCTGACATGGCAATTTGGGATGGCTTGATAAACAGGTAATAGGTAGCGCAACATAGCGATAGAACGAAGCAACCAGCATAGCAATGATAGTAGTGAGATCCAGGGTAGCGGTCATCTTGCCTGAAATCCCGCTAGGAAGAAGAACGAGTCCATGAAGAAGACGAACGGATGAAGCTGAACCAAGCGTAGACGAACGAATCCTCACGATCGCAACGAAACAGGAACTAACAAGAAGAAGCACACAACATAGTAAACACACCACACATGAACAAGACATGATGCATTACAAACATGATGCACGACAAATCTAGATGAGACTACTCATGGCAAGAGATGATGCAAACAAAACAACACATCAAGGCAAGTTTAAATGAGGCCGGGAACAACATAGAACAATTCCGGTAAGTCCTCATATGCAAATTTCGAAATTGGTCCAGATCTGAATAAACATTATGTTCAAGTTGTTAAACAGCAATTTAAGATGCACCACGATGATCTACACGAAATTCTAGTCAAGTTACATATAAAGTTCATTTAATTCGAGCTACGCCTAGAAGATATGAGCAAAACAAGTTAAGCATGGCATTGATGCAAAATGCATACAAACATCAAGCAAACACCCCAAAACATGGATGCAACATGATAATATGAAACTACATGCAAAATCAAGCAAGTTTCATATAGAGCACACTCAAAACGGAGCAACGGTTCAACACATACACCCTATACAAGTTTAAAGAATAAGCTGTCCAAAACAGCAACTAGGCATATTGCAAGCATCAAAACAATATGCTACAGCACCTCAATGTGAAAACAAAAGGCATGGGCATGATGTACAGGTAAAGCATTACAAAACATGAACACTGAGCTATCTCCGAAACAACTAGAACATGCTCAAAACACATGGCAAGATTGCAAGTAATAACAGTTTGTGTTTAGCGAAATTAACATCAAAGTTGCAACTTTAGAGCTATCAAACAACATGTTACAGGAACTTATCATGGCAAACAAAGGCATGGCATGAATCTACTAAATGCATAGAACAAAAGTCCCTTACTGACCATAAGCCAAAAAGGATCATAAAATATAGTAACACCCATGTCAATATTGAAAGTTTCGTTAACAAATTCAGCAACATGGCATGTCAAAAATTGATAACAAGTAGGCATGTTTACAAGCTCAATGCACTCACTACAGAGCCTTATATGAAAAACTAAGCATACATACATCAAGAAGACATGGCATAGAAGACATACATGGCAAGAACAAGAACATAGCATATACGGATCAACCACAACAACCTTGGCAAAATTGAATAACCTGTAAACAATCTGCCAGGAACATTTGATAGCAAAAGTAGAGCTCGATTGACTCAAGCTATGGCACTCCATAATTGCAAACAAGGGCATGGATGGATAGAGCAAGACATGTATAACAAAACATCCTTACTGAAGTATCTCAAAATATGCATGGATCTCTCGGTAGCATCAAGTTAACATGGCATCAAAATATCAAGAAAACAGGGTGAAATCAGCAACATCAAGACACCTAGTTTGCATGCTTGTGCTAGTCACCACATTGATCACAAAAATACATGGCATACACCCCTGTAAAGATGGCATGGCATATTACAAAACACATGTAGGACTCAAGGCGACATGGCAATTTGGGATGGCTTGATAAACAGTAATAGGTAGCGCAACATAGCGATAGAACGAAGCAACCAGCATAGCAATGATAGTAGTGAGATCCAGGGTAGCGGTCATCTTGCCTGAAATCCCGCTAGGAAGAAGAACGAGTCCATGAAGAAGACGAACGGATGAAGTCGAACCAAGCGTAGACGAACGAATCCTCACGATCGCAACGTAAACAGAACTAACAAGAAGAAGCACACAACATAGTAAACACACCACACATGAACAAGACATGATGCATTACAAACATGATGCACGACAAATCTAGATGAGACTACTCATGGCAAGAGATGATGCAAACAAAACAACACATCAAGGCAAGTTTAAATGAGGCCGGGAACAACATAGAACAATTCCGGTAAGTCCTCATATGCAAATTTCGAAATTGGTCCAGATCTGAATAAACATTATGTTCAAGTTGTTAAACAGCAATTTAAGATGCACCACGATGATCTACACGAAATTCTAGTCAAGTTACATATAAAGTTCATTTAATTCGGAGCTACGGCCTAGAAGATATGAGCAAAACAAGTTAAGCATGGCATTGATGCAAAATGCATACAAACATCAAGCAAACACCCCAAAACATGGATGCAACATGATAATATGAAACTACATGCAAAATCAAGCAAGTTTCATATAGAGCACACTCAAAACGGAGCAACGGTTCAACACATACACCCTATACAAGTTTAAAGAATAAGCTGTCCAAAACAGCAACTAGGCATATTGCAAGCATCAAAACAATATGCTACAGCACCTCAATGTGAAAACAAAAGGCATGGGCATGATGTACAGGTAAAGCATTACAAAACATGAACACTGAGCTATCTCCAGAAACAACTAGAACATGCTCAAAAACACATGGCAAGATTGCAAGTAATAACAGCTTGTGTTTAGCGTAAATTAACATCAAAGTTGCAACTTTAGAGCTATCAAACAACATGTTACAGGAACTTATCATGGCAAACAAAGGCATGGCATGAATCTACTAAATGCATAGAACAAAAGTCCCTTACTGACCATAAGCCAAAAAGGATCATAAAATATAGTAACACCCATGTCAATATTGAAAGTTTCGTTAACAAATTCAGCAACATGGCATGTCAAAAATTGATAACAAGTAGGCATGTTTACAAGCTCAATGCACTCACTACAGAGCCTTATATGAAAAACTAAGCATACATACATCAAGAAGACATGGCATAGAAGACATACATGGCAAGAACAAGAACATAGCATATAATGGATCAACCACAACAACCTTGGCAAAATTGAATAACTCAGAAACAATCTGCCAGAACATTTGATAGCAAAAGTAGAGCTCGATTGACTCAAGCTATGGCACTCCATAATTGCAAACAAGGGCATGGATGGATAGAGCAAGACATGTATAACAAAACATCCTTACTGAAGTATCTCAAAATATGCATGGATCTCTCTGTAGCATCAAGTTAACATGGCATCAAAATATCAAGAAAACAGGCTGAAATCAGCAACATCAAGACACCTAGTTTGCATGCTTGTGCTAGTCACCACATTGATCACAAAAATACATGGCATACACCCCTGTAAAGATGGCATGGCATATTACAAAACACATGTAGGACTCAAGTTCATAGGATGCACACATCAATCATGGCAAAATGACAAAGTGCATGTTCGATAAAAATCGAAACTAACATCACATAGCACTCTTCTAACAGAATTTCGGGCACCAAGATGAGCTCAAAAGAAAATGATGCAATGAGATGAAATGATCTACTCTTCGAGACGAACATTTTGACATATTATACGCGCAAAACGGAGCTACGATGACAGAGTTATGATGCAACGAAAATGCAACAAAATTACTGCAGCTTTCGGGACTCAGATGAAAATTGGAGGGGGGAAAGTCAACCGAATGGCACGGACTTCGATGCAGGCCGGAACTTCGCCGGAGGGGCTGCCGGAGAGGAGGGAGGTGGCGGACGAGCTCGGGGTCGCCGGATCCGGCCCTCCCGTGGCCGGATCTGGCCGGAGACGGCGAAGAGGAGGCGAGGCGAGGACTCCGGGCGGCGCTGGCGGCGCGGGGGGCTGCCGGCTGGGCCGGCCGGAGGAGCGGCGGGCGGCGCGGCTAAGCCGGGTCGGGCGGCCGGGCGAGGCGCGGAGGCGCCATGGCTCCGGGCCGGCGCTGGCAAGGAGGCGGATGGGCGGCCGACGCCGCGAGGAGGCGGCGGTGGTGACCGGCGGCGAGGGCGGCGGGCGGCCGGAGGGAGACCGAGGCGGCGGCGCGACGGGCGAGGTGCCAGGGCGGCGGGCGAGATGGGCCTCGCGGCCCGATCCGGCCCGAAGCGGGCCGGGCGCTACCGTGAAAGAGGAGGCGGTGAGGCGGCGCGCCGTGGTTGGTTGGGGAGGCGGCGAGGTGAGGTGGCAGCGCCCATTGGCCGGGTGAGGTGGCGGTTGACGCGCCCGCGCCGGGCGGACGGTCCGGGCGCAGGAGGAAGAAGGGCTAGGGTTAAAGTGGATTGACCGCGAATTTCGGGGAGGTCTAGTTTTATAGGTAGAGGAGCTAGGAGAGTCCAAACGAGGTGCGGTTTTCGCCACGCGATCGTGATCGAACGACCGAGAGCATGGAGAGGAGTTAGGTGGGTTTTGGGAAACTTAGAAAGGTGTTGGGCTGCAAGGAGAAGGAGGCTTTTGCGTTACCCTGCTAACTGCTGAGTACCAAACGACCTCCAAATGGCACGAAACTTGACAGCGGTTCACCGGTGCTATACCAAGGTCGCTTGGCAAACCTCGTCCATTCCGAGACTGTTTAACACCCGCACATGAAAAGAGGTAAAGGGGCGCCGGAGACATAGGAGTGCTTGATTGCAAAACGGACAACGGGAAAAATGCTCGGATGCATGAGACGAACACGTATGCAAATGCGATGCACATGATGACATGATATGAAATGCATATGATGACATGGCAAAGTGCAACACGCAAGCACATGACATGGCAACGACGGCGAATAACTGGAAGACACCTGGCGCATCGAATCCGGGGCGTTACAGCACGTCCTCTCACGGGTTCGACAACTCGGGTCACACCTTAGGGAAAGAGGCGGGGGACCGTTTTGCTTTTCGTTACCAGATCACTAAAGAGACTCATCAAACCTTTTACTGGTGCCGTTGTTGAAGGAAATATGCCCTAGAGGCAATAATAAAGTTATTATTTATTTCCTTATTTCATGATAAATGTTTATTATTCATGCTAGAATTGTATTAACCGGAAACATAATACATGTGTGAATACAGAGACAAACAGAGTGTCACTAGTATGCATCTACTTGACTAGCTTGTTGATCAAAGATGGTTATGTTTCCTAGCCATGGACAAAGAGTTGTCATTTGATTAACGAGATCACATCATTAGGAGAATGATGTGATTGACTTGACCCATTCCGTTAGCTTATCACTCGATCGTTTAGTATGTTGCTATTGCTTTCTTCATGACTTATACGTGTTCCTATGACTATGAGATTATGCAACTCCTGCTTAACGGAGGAACACTTTGTGTGCTACCAAACGTCACAACGTAACTAGGTGATTATAAAGGTGCTCTACAGTGTCTCCAAGGTACATGTTGGGTTGGCGATTTCGAGATTAGGATTTGTCACTCGATTGCTCTGAGAGGTATCTCCGGCCCTCTCGGTAATGCACATCACTTAAGCTTTGTAAGCATTGCAACTAATGAGTTAGTTGCGGATCTCGCAAGTAACATACCGATGACAAAGGGAACAACATATGTTGTTATGCGGTCCGACCGATAAAGATCTTCGAGAATATGTGGGAGCCAATATGAGCATCCGTGTTCCGCTTATTGGTTATTGACCGAGACGGTCTCGGCCATGTCTACATAGTTCTCGAACCCGTAGGGTCCGCACGCTTAACGCTACGATGACAGCTTATATTATGAGTTTATATGTTTTGATGTACCAAGGTTGTTCGAGTCCCGGATGTGATCACGACATGATGAGGAGTCTCAAATGGTCGAGACATGAAGATTGATATATTGAAAGCCTATGTTTGATATCGGAAGTGTTCCGTGAAATCGATTTTTTTGAGTACCGGAGGTTACCGAACCCCGGAACTTAATGGGCCTTAGTGGGCCTTGGTGGAAGAGAGGAGAGGAGGTCAGTAGAGAACACAGGCCCTCCCTCACCCAAATAGGACAAGGAGAGGGGGCGTGTCGGTGTCAAACCGCGGATCTCGGTAGGGGTCCCGAATCGCATGCGCCTAGGCGGATGGTAACAGAGACAAGGGACACGATGTTTTACCTGTGTTCGCCCTCTCGATGGAGGTAAAACCCTACTCCCGCTTGATTAATATTGATGATATGGGTAGTTCAAGAGTAGATCTACCACGAGATCGTAGAGGCTAAACCCTAGAAGCTAGCCTATGGTATGATTGTTGTTCGCCCTATGGACTAAAACCTCCGGCTTATATAGACATCGGAGAGGGCTAGGGTTACACAGAGTCGGTTACAATGGGAGGAGATCTACATATCCAGATCGCCAAGCTTGCCTTCCACGCCAAGGAAAGTCCCATCCGGACACGGGACGAAGTCTTCAATCTTGTATCTTCATAGTCCAGAGTCCGCCAAGGTTATAGTCCGCTATCCGACACCCCTAATCCAGACTCCTCAAGAGTCTCTCCTAACCAGGCTTCAATGACAATGAGTCCGCGCGCAGATTGTCTTCGCATTGCAAGGCGGGTTCTTCTCCAAATTCGCACCGCTGAATAGTGTCCGCTTCTCATGAATATTGCGCCCTTGGCTTCCACGCCTAATAATGGCCATCTTCCACGTGTCGATTTAATGCGAAAAGCCGTGGTATTTTTACATTTATCCCCTAGCTGTGTAAATGAGCTGCCTTTTAAAGAGACGAGGATCTAGATCCAAACCACACCATCTTCCCTTCATGAGCATTCATCGGAGCTCATCCGGCAGAGATCCATTCCATCATGGCCACCGACGCAGCCTCCTCCTCGCCCTCCCATCCTCAAATTTCAAGATTGGGAGAGATGTCTGCCCCGCACAAATGAGCTAGTGACGCCCAAGCCAAGGGGTTTCTCGCTTCACTGTTGGAAATATGCCCTAGAGGCAATAATAAATTAGTTATTATTATATTTTCCTTGTTCATGATAATCGCTTATTATCCATGCTATAATTGTATTGATAGGAAACTCAAATACATGTGTGGATACATAGACAACACCATGTCCCTAGTAAGCCTCTATTGGCTAGCTCGTTGATCAATAGATGGTTATGGTTTCCAACCATGGACATTGGATGTCATTGATAACGGATCACATCATTAGGAGAATGATGTGATGGACAAGACCCAATCCTAAGCATAGCACAAGATCGTAGTTCGCTTTGCTAGAGCTTTTCCAATGTCAAGTATCTCTTCCTTAGACCATGAGATCGTGCAATTCCCGGATACCGTAGGAGTGCTTTGGTGTATCAAACGTCACAACGAATCGGGTGACTATAAAGGTGCACTACAGTATCTCCGAAGTGACCATTGGGTTGACACGGATCGAGATCGGATTTGTCACCCGTAAACGGAGAGGTATCTCGGGCCCACTCGGTAGGACATCATCATATGTGCACAATGTGACCAAGGGGTTGATCACGGATGATGTGTTACGGAACGAGTAAAGAGACTTGCCGGTAACGAGATTGAACAAGGTATCGGATACCGACGATCGAATCTCGGCAAGTACAATACCGCTAGACAAAGGGAATTGTATACGGATCGATTGAGTCCTTGACATCGTGGTTCATCCGATGAGATCATCGTGGAACATGTGGGAGCCAACATGGGTATCCAGATCCCGCTGTTGGTTATTGACCGAGAACGCCTCGCCATGTTCAGATGATTCCCGAACCCGTAGGGTCTACACACTTAAGGTTCTGGACGCTTAGGGTTATAAAGGAAGTTTGTATGTGGTTACCGAATGTTGTTCGAGTCCCTGATGAGATCCCGGACGTCACGAGGAGTTCCGGAATGGTCCGGAGGTAAAGATTTATATATGGAAAGTTGTTGTTCGGGTTCCGAAAAGTTCGGGTTTTTCGGTATTGTACCGGAAGCTTCTGTAGGTTCCGGAGGATTCCTGAGGGGTCCGGAGGTCCGGAAATTGTTCCACCACGTCCAATACAGTAGCATGGGCTGTAAGGGGCGCCTAGCCATAATGGGCCAAGGGAACCAGCCCCCAAGGCCCATGCGCATGGGAGGGGGAAACCCTAAGGGAGGGCCTCCACTTGACTTGGGAGGCACTCCTCCCCTCTTGGCCGCCCCAAGTCCCATCTAGGGCTGGCCGCACCCCTTGGGGTGGAACCCCAAAGGGCGCAGCCCCTTTCCCTATATATACTTGAGGTTTTGGGCTGCCCAACACACGAGAACCTCTCCTCTTGGTGCAGCCCCGCCTCCTCCTCCTCCTCTCCTTGGTGCTTGGCGGCCTCGGGATTGCCACGCCTCCATCACCACCACGCCGCTGTGCTGCTGTTGGATGGAGTCTTCTCAACCTCTCCTCTCTCCTTGCTGGATCAAGGCGTGGAGACGCCACCGGCTGTACGTGTGTTGAACGCGGAGGTGCCGTCTGCTCGGCACTAGGATCTCCGGTGATTTGAATCACGACGAGTACGACTCCTTCAACCCTGCTTCATGAACGCTTCCGCTTAGCGATCTACAAGGGTATGTAGATGCACTCTCCTTCCTCTTGTTGCTAGAATCTCCATAGATTGATCTTGGTGATGCGAGAAAATTTTGAATTTCTCGCCACGCTCCCCAACAAAGGGCATCATGAGCTAGGTCTATTGCGAGATTCTTTGCACGAGTAGAACACAAAGTAGTTGTGGGCGCTGATGATGTTCAATATGCTTACCGCTACTAGTCCAATCTTGTTTCGACGGTATTGTGGGATGAAGCGCCCGGACCGACCTTACACGCATTTCCACGTGAGACAGTTTCCACCGATCGACATGCACTTGGTGCATAAGGTGGCTAGCGGGTGCCGCCTCCCACTTTAGTCGGAACGGATTCGATGAAAAGGGTCCTTATGAAGGGTAAATAGCAATTGGCATATCACGCTGTGGTTTTATGAGGTAAGAAACGTTTGCTAGAAACCCATAGCAGCCATCAGAAACATGCAAACAACAATTAGAGGACGCCTAACTTGTTTTTGCAGGTATGCTATGTGATGTGATATGGCCAAGAAGAATGTGATGAATGATATGTGATGTATGAGATTGATCATGTTCTTGTAATAGGATTCACGACTTGCATGTCGATGAGTATGACAACCGGCAGGAGCCATAGGAGTTGTCTTTATTTATTGTATGACCTGCGTGTCATTAAACAACGCCATGTAATTACTTTACTTTATTGCTAACCGTAGCCATAGTAGTAGAAGTAATAGTTGGCGAGACAACTTCATGAAGACACGATGATGGAGATCATGATGATGGAGATCATGGTGTCATGCCGGTGACAATGATGATCATGGAGCCCCGAAGATGGAGATCAATGGAGCTATATGATATTGGCCATATCATGTCACTACTATATAATTGCATGTGATGTTTATTATGTTTATGCATCTTGTTTACTTAGAACGACGGTAGTAAATAAGATGATCCCTTACACAAATTTCAAGAAGTGTTCTCCCTAACTCGGCACCGCTGCTACAGTTCGTCGCTTCTAAGCACCACGTGTTAATCGGGTGTGATGGATTCTTACGCTCACATACAACGGGTGTAAGCAAGATTTACACACGCAAAAACACTTAGGGTTAACTTGACGAGCCTAGCATGTGAAGACATGGCCTCGAACACGGAGACCGAAAGGTCGAGCATGAGTCGATAGTAGATACGATCAACATGAAGATGTTCACCGATGATGACTAGTCCGTCTCACGTGTTGATCGGACACGGCCTAGTTGATTCGGATCATGTAATCACTTAGATAACCGAGGGATGTCTATTCGAGTGGGAGTTCATAAGATGAACTTAATTATCATGAACATAGTCAAAAGACCTTTTGCAAATTATGTCGAAGCTCACGCTTTAGTTCCACTGCTTAGATATGTTCCTAGAGAAAATATAGTTGAAAGTTGAAAGTAGCGATTATGCGACAAGAGAAAGCTTATGTCCTTAATGCACCGCCACAGTGTGCTGAACCCCAAACGCCGCTTGTGGATGTTGCGTAACATCGGACATACACGCTTTGATAACTACGTGATAGTTCAGCTTAAACGGTTTAGAGTTGAGGCACCAAAGACGTTTTCAAACGTCATGAACATATGAGATGTTTCGAGGGCTGAAATTGGGATTTCAGGCTTGTGCCCACGCCAAGAGGTATGAGACCTCCGACGATTTTCTTAGCCTACAAACTAAGGGAGAAAAGCTCAATCGTTGAGCTTGTACTCAGATTGTCCGGGTACAACAATCACTTGAATCGAGGGGAGTTAATCTTCCGATGAGATAGTGATGTTTCTCCAAAGTCATTGCCACCAAGCTGCTAGAGCTTCGTGATGAACTATAACATATCAAGGATAGAGATGATGATCTTGAGATATTCGCGTTGTTTGACATCGCGAAAGTAGAAATCAAGAAGGAGCATCAATTGTTGATGGTTGATGAAACCACTAGTTTCAAGAAGGGCAAGGGCAAGAAGGGCACTTCATGAAACGGCAAATCAGTTGTCGCCCAATGAAGAAACCCAAGGTTGAACCCAAACCCGAGACTAAGTGTTTCGAGATAAGGGAACAGCCACCGGAGTAGAATTACCCTAGATACTTGGTAGATAAGAAGGCGGCAAGGTCGATAGAAGTATATTTGATATACATTATGTTAATGTGTACTTTACTAGTACTCCTAGTAGCACCAGTGGTATTAGATACCGTTCGGTTGCTAAATGTTAGTAACTCAAATAAAAGCTACGGAATAAAAGGAGACTAGCTAAAGGTGAGTCGACGATATGTGTTGGAATTGTTTCCAAGGTTGATATGATCAAACATCGCACGCCCCCTCTACCATCAAGATTAGTATTAAACCGAATAATTATCATTTGGTGTTTATGCTGAGCATAGACATGATTGGATTATGTCTATCGCAATACGGTTATTCATTTAAGGAGAATAATGGTTACTCTATTTATTTGAATGATACCTTCAATGGTCTTGCACCTAAATAAATGGTTTATTGAATCTCGATCGTAGTGATACACATTTTCATGCCAAAAGTATAAGATAGTAATGATAGTACCACTTACTTGTGGCAATCGCCATGTAAGTCATATTGGTGTAAACGCATGAAGAAGCTCCATGTTGATGGATCTTTGACTCACTCATTTATGAAAGTTTGAGACATGCTAACCATGTCTATTGGTGTATATGCATGAAGAAACTCCATGCGATGGATCGCTTGGACTCACTTGATTTTGAATCACTTGAGATATGCAAAACATACCACATGGGCAAGATGACCTAAAAGCCTCGGTTTCAAAGAAGATGGAACAAGGTAGCAACCTGTTGGAAGTAACACATTTTGATGTGTGCAGTCCAATGAGTGCCGAGGCATGCAAAGGAATATCATTATGTTCTTACTTCACGATGATTCGAGTATATGTTGAGTATATTTACTTGATGAAACACAAGTCTGAATTGTTGAATGGTTCAAGTAATTTCAGAGTGAAATTGAAGATCTTCGTGACAAGAGGATAAAATGTCTATGATGTGATCATAGAGATGGATATCTGAGTTACGAAGTTTTGGCACACTATTAAGACATTGTGGAAATTGTTTCACAATTAATACTACCGAACACCATAGTGTGATGGTGTGTCCGAACATCATAGTTGCACTCTATTGGATATGGTGCGTACTATGATGTCTCTTATCGATTACCACTATCGCTCATGGGTTAGGCATTAGAGACAACCACACTCACTTAAATAGGGCACCACGTAATTCCGCTGAGACGACACCGCTTGGAGAAACCTAAGTTGTCGCTTTCTTAAAAGTTTGGGGCTGCGACGCTTATGTGAAAAAGTTTCAGTTGATAAGCTCGAACCCAAAGCGGATAAAATGCATCTTCATAGGACACCCAAAACGGTTGGGTATACCTCCTAATTCAGATCCGAAAGCAATAGGGATTGTTTCTTGAATCGGGTCCTTTCTCGAGGAAAAGTTCGCCTCGAAAAGTTGAGTGGGAGGATGGTGGAGACTTGATGAGGTTATTGAACCGTCACTTCAACAAGTGTGTAGCAGGCACAGAAGTTGTTCCGTGGCACCTACACCAATTGAAGTAGAAGCTATGATAGTGATCATGAAGTTTCGGATCAAGTCACTACCGCACTCGTGAGGGTGACAAGGATGCGTATTACTTCGAGTGGTACAGAATCCTGTCTTGAAGGTCATGTTGCTAGACAACAATGAACCTACGAGCTATGGAGAAGCGATGGTGGGCCCAAATTCGACAAGTGGTTAGAAACCATGAAACCGAGGAAGGATCCATGTATCATAACAAAGCATGGACTTTGGTGGACTTGTCCGATGATCGGCAAGCCATTGAGATGAATGGATCTTTAAGAAGAAGACGGACGTGGACGGTAATATCACCGCCTATGAAGCTCGACTTGTGGCGAAGAGTTTTCACAAGTTCAAGGAGTTGACTACGATGAGATTCTCTCATTCGTAGCGATGCTTAAGTCCGTCGGAATCATGTTAGCATTAGCTGCATTTATGAAATCTGGCGATGGATGTCAAAACGAGTTTCCTTACCAGCTTTATAAAAGGTTGTATGTGATACAATCGTAAAAGTTTTGTCGATCCTAAGGATGCTAAGAGGTATGCTGGCTCCAAATGATCCTTTCTAAGGACTAGAGTAAGCATCTCGAGTTGGAATGTGCACTTTGATGAGATGATCAAAGATTTTGGGTGTATACAAAGTTTATGAGAAACTTGTATTTCCAAAGAAGTGAGTGGGAGCACTATAGAATTTCTGATGAGTATATGTTGTTGACATATTGTTGATCGAAATGATGTAGAATTTCTGAAAGCATATAGGGTTGTTTGAAAAGTGTTTTCAATAGAAAACCTGGATTAGGCTACTTGAACATTGAGCATCAAGATCTATGAGGATAGATCAAAACCGCTTAATGGTACTTTCAAATGAGCATATACTTTGACATGATCTTGAAGGTGTTCAAGATGGATCACCAAAAAAGGAGTTCTTGCCTGAGTTGTAAGGTATGAATTAAGAGTTAAAGCTCGACCACGGCAGAAAGAGAGAAAGGACGAAGGTCGCCCCTATGCTTTAGACGTAGGCTCTATAGTATGCTATGTCAGATACCGCACCGAAGTGTGCCTTGCCATGAGTCACTAAGGTACAAGAATGATCCAGAATGGGGATCATTGGACAGCGTCAAAATTGTCCTTGGAGTAAATAAGGACATGTTTCTCGATTATGGAGGTGATAAAGAGTTCGGCGTAAAGGGTTACGCCGATGCAAGCTTTAACACCTATCCGAGTGACTCGAGTAGCAAACCGGATACATATAGTGGAGCAACCATTTGGAATAGCTCCAAGTGGAGCGTGAAAGCAGCATTTACAATATGACATAGAGAATTATGAGTACACACGGATCCGAAAGGTTCGCACCGCTGACTAAAACCTCTCTCACAAGCAAAACATGATCAAACCCCGTAACTCATTGAGACTTAATCACATGGTGATGTGAACTAGTTTAAGACACTAGTAAACTCTTTGGATGTTGGTCACATGGCGATGTGACCTATCGCTGTTAATCACATGGCGATGTGAACTAGATTATTGACTCTAGTGCAAGTGGGAGACTGTTGGAAATATGCCCTAGAGGCAATAATAAATTAGTTATTATTATATTTCCTTGTTCATGATAATCGCTTATTATCCATGCTATAATTGTATTGATAGGAAACTCAAATACATGTGTGGATACATAGACAACACCATGTCCCTAGTAAGACTCTATTGGCTAGCTCGTTGATCAATAGATGGTTATGGTTTCCTAACCATGGACATTGGATGTCATTGATAACGGATCACATCATTAGGAGAATGATGTGATGGACAAGACCCAATCCTAAGCATAGCACAAGATCGTAGTTCGCTTTGCTAGAGCTTTTCCAATGTCAAGTATCTCTTCCTTAGACCATGAGATCGTGCAATTCCGGATACCGTAGGAGTGCTTTGGTGTATCAAACGTCACAACGAATCGGGTGACTATAAAGGTGCACTACAGGTATCTCCGAAGTGACCATTGGGTTGACACGGATCGAGATCGGATTTGTCACTCCGTAAACGGAGAGGTATCTCTGGGCCCACTCGGTAGGACATCATCATAATGTGCACAATGTGACCAAGGGGTTGATCACGGATGATGTGTTACGGAACGAGTAAAGAGACTTGCCGTAACGAGATTGAACAAGGTATCGGATACCGACGATCGAATCTCGGCAAGTACAATACCGCTAGACAAAGGGAATTGTATACGGATCGATTGAGTCCTTGACATCGTGGTTCATCCGATGAGATCATCGTGGAACATGTGGGAGCCAACATGGGTATCCAGATCCCGCTGTTGGTTATTGACCGAGAACGCCTCGGTCATGTCTCAGATGATTCCCGAACCCGTAGGGTCTACACACTTAAGGTTCGATGGCGCTAGGGTTATAAAGGAAGTTTGTATGTGGTTACCGAATGTTGTTCGAGTCCCGATGAGATCCCTGACGTCACGAGGAGTTCCGGAATGGTCCGGAGGTAAAGATTTATATATGGAAAGTTGTTGTTCGGGTTCCGAAAAGTTCGGTTTTTTCGGTATTGTACCGGAAGCTTCTGTAAGGTTCCGGAGGATTCCGAGGGGTCCGGAGGTCCGGAAATTGTTCCACCACGTCCAATACAGTAGCATGGGCTGTAAGGGGCGCCCTAGCCATAATGGGCCAAGGAACCAGCCCCCAAGGCCCATGCGCATGGGAGGGGGGAAACCCTATGGAGGGCCTCCACTTGACTTGGGAGGCACTCCTCCCCTCTTGGCCGCCCCAAGTCCCATCTAGGGCTGGCCGCACCCCTTGGGTGGAAAACCCAAAGGGGCGCAGCCCCTTTCCCCTATATATACTTGAGGTTTTGGGCTGCCCAAGACACGAGAACCTCTCCTCTTGGTGCAGCCCCGCCTCCTCCTCCTCCTCTCCCTTGGTGCTTGGCGAAGCCTCGGGATTGCCACGCCCTCCATCACCACCACGCCTGCAGTGCTGCTGTTGGATGGAGTCTTCTCAACCTCTCCTCTCTCCTTGCTGGATCAAGGCGTGGAGACGCCACCGGCTGTACGTGTGTTGAACGCGGAGGTGCCGTCCGTTCGGCACTAGGATCTCCGGTGATTTGAATCACGACGAGTACGACTCCTTCAACCCCGTTCTCATGAACGCTTCCGCTTAGCGATCTACAAGGGTATGTAGATGCACTCTCCTTCCTCTTGTTGCTAGAATCTCCATAGATTGATCTTGGTGATGCGTAGAAAATTTTGAATTTCTGCTACGTTCCCCAACACAGCCTACATGGTCCCGGTTCGAGCCGGGCTTCCCACTATAATGGTGGAGAGCAAGCGGAGAGCGTCCCTAATCCCTCCAAAGGAGAGCGGGTCTGCCTTGTCCCTTATTTGATAAGAGGGCTCGGATTTCCAATTCATTTGTTTCTTCGGGGGCTCCTGGAGTTCTACGGCCTCCAGTTGCACAACCTTACGCCTGCCTCCATATTGCATATTGCAGGCTTCGTAGCCCTTTGCGAGCTGTTTTTGGGCATCGAGGCTCATTTCGCGCTATGGAAGAAGTTGTTCTGCCTTGTGCCCCGTTCTCAGAAGGGGTCAATATATCAAGTGGGCGGAGCTGAAGTATGGCGCATCGCCGGGACCGGATATCTATCCGGAACCCCAAAGAAGGCGTCCGAAGACTGGCCTTCAGAATGGTTTTACATAGAAGATGTCCCCCTGCCGGATCCTGTTCAGATCGGCCTCCCCGAGTTTGATAATGCTCCCTTGAAGAAGCGCCTGAGCTGGCGTCCACGGAGCCCTCAGAAGGAAAATGACAAGGACGTTCTTTATCTGATGAGCCGGATAAGGCTATTAGCTCATTCCGGACTGACCATGATCGAGGTCATGGCCACATGCATTATGCGGGGTATGGCCGCTTGATAGAGGCCACCCGTGTGGGATTTCAACGGGAGGATGATGCCACCCGCTGCGCCGTAAGGGCCGAAATCGGTTGCCGCCCGACGAAGATCTTGTCTCGCATTGTACAAGGGAGAAGAGGAGGAATTCCTCCGTCAATTCTCGTGGCGGATTTTCTATGTACAATCCTCCAAGCTGGGTAAGCGGACACTTTTTTTGCCCATCCGCTCCATATTCCCATAGTCAAGTACCTTATCTTGTGATTTCAACGCAGGAATTGCGCCGGGTCGTAAAGGATATAAACAGCCTCCTCCACAACCCGAGGATCCGAACGGTCCTCAATCCGCCTCCCAAGAGGATCCGGACATATCCGTGGAGCTGATCGATGGGGTATTTTACCAATCGAGCATCGACAATGCCTTGGTGGCTATTACAACCGATTATCTGGACTGCTCCCGCCTCACAAGTAATCGAGACCAAGTCCTAATACTTTGAAGATGATCCATCCGTGCTTATTTTTTATCACCGATACCAATGGTGTTTCGCAGGGAGGATCTCGAGGCGAATGCCGAGCTGCGGCGACTAGCCAACAAGGGACCGCGAGGGCGGTAGGCTAAAGAGACACGCAGTCCGGTCGAGGCACCGCACAGCAAGAAGGCGCCTCGCCTTATTCCAAGGTATTATCCTTACGATGCATACTAACGCCTGTGCTCTCCTTTTTTAGGAAAAGAGGGCTCACGGACTATATCCGGAGAGATTGCCAATCGCGCCCACCAGCCAGGCTCCAAAGCTAGGTCCGAAGCAGAGGTGAACACGAGGCGTCGTCGAGCACGCCTCCGACAGAGGATGCGACAGACTGTCCGCCACCAATTCCCGAGGTGGAGAATGCCATGAATCACAGGCGCCACGACAGCTTCTTCATAACGCTTGTTTCTCCCAAGAGGCATTGGACGCCTTCAATTCGGGAGATGCGCACTGCGTGCCGCCAAAATGGTCTAGCCAGAGCTACGGAGCAAAGATGTGAAAGACATACGGGTAAGAAAATTTGATGGTTATATATGTCAAGAGTCTCGAGACTTGAAACAGTTAGAATAACTGATTTAAGGATCATTTGTTATGCAGATCTTACGTAAAAGAATACCCAACTGTCCCCAGAGCTGGAAGAGTGCAAAGCCCAACTTGAGGTCAAGATTAGCCGCTGCTGTGGGAGGCCAAGGAGACCCCTCCGTAATATATGCTTCAAAGATAAGTATGTTGTGAAGTGCGGCGTGTGTGCAAATCGACAATAACATTGCAGATGGCGCCGAGTAGATCCGGACAAGCAACAACTCTTGCGCCGTTAAAGGCCGCGAGAGCATGCTTACGAAGGTGAGGCAGAGAAGAATAATTCCAAGATGCCAACACCCACCGGGCGAGGAACTAAAGGATGTTCGTGCTCAAATTGCCGGACTCAGAAGGAGAATCGGCGGCTTCGGCGCGACATGTTTAGTAAGTGCTTGAACGAACTTTGAAAAAGAGTTCGGCGAGGAAGTCGACTAATGAGTTATGTCTCGTAGGTATGCTCACAATTCGCCCCGCAGAGGAAATGCCCGGTTCTACGGGTGACCTTCTTCCCGAGCTCTTATAACCGCATCGAACGAAGTTCGAAGGTGATGAAAGGCGCCGCCTGTGCCTTGTGGCCATCTGTCTCCATGCCTGAAGGCCTTGGAGAGCTTGCAGAGAGGCTTAAGGGAGTGCGGCGACGCTTCCGATTATGGAAGATATCGGCCTGCCGTCAGGGTGCCAGGGAGGCCTGGGCCATGGTGAAGACTCGGTACACGAAGGCTGACCCAAACCACATGGCCAAGGTCGGACCCGTGGGGGCCGATGGGAAGGAGATCTCTGTGAGCTTAGTGTACGGCCAAGTAGAGTTGGTCATTAATATTCCCAACAGATCAGAACTAGACAGCCTGTTGGATGGTATTGAAGAGGAATATGCCCACTAAATTGACTATGTAATTTAAGATGACATGTAAAATGCCTTCTAGCCGGATTGTAGATCGCTTGTCATGGAGGACCTTTTCGCTTCAACCTCGGGACCCGATAGTCCGAGTGTGTCCGAATACCCTCTCGGTTATGTAAGAACCGGGGCATGCATGGAGACCAGGCGTAGGGGTCATTAGTGCTTGAACAGACAAGTGCCCAACTAGTTATGTTATATTACATGGTTAGTAAGGGCGTTTTCGGTAACCCTCCACGACCCCAAACTCCTCGACTCCATGGCCAGCATCCAACCGCCAGCTTCTGGTAGGAAATCCTGGAATCATCGGAGCGTTCGGCACAACAACTTCTTCCTTCGACTGATTTCCACCTAGGCCGAAAGGCCATTTAGATGTTTTTGGCCCACCTAGCATATTTACAAGATGGGCTATTGGTGGGCTTTGAGACAATTCTGTAGCGGGGGCTCGTTCTCGGGGAGAAAAAGCTCGTGGAGGAGATTAGCTGCAGTGAACCGGTACGCAAATTCACTTCGCGGTGGCATGCATGTGTAATATCAGCCAACTCCCGCTTCTCCTTTTTCTGAGAGCTTGGGTTTCCCAACTCCACCACTCCTCCAATTTTGCACTACGGCAATAGCCAGCTTCTCTCTCGTATAACCATGTTTTGGACCGTTCGGGTGTGCTCCTGACCTGGAGTGGAGGAGTTGAGAAGCTGGGGAGTTAACGAACACGCCCTAAGAAACATCTTCCAGGGAGAATAGTTCCATTAGGGGTTCCTTTCCCTGGGAGGCATGCCCTAAAGTGCATGTCCGGACTGCGAAAAAAGCAGAAAAGCATCTGGGGCAGATAAATAAACAAGTGAGAAATCATCTTTAGTTCACCGAATCAATATTCCCTTAAGAACGCTTAGCTTTCGGCTTCACTCACCGAGGTACACATCCGGTGACCTGCAAGAATAATCGCAGAGGTGCTCCTTTACCGCCTAGCCGAACAATCGGGAACGAGGGGCAAGCACAGAGCCAGCAACCCAGCTTGGCCAAAATCAAGTCTTATCGATGCATATAATGGTGAATAAAAGGTACATGCGGAAGTGTGACACATGTGTTGGGCATGAAGCCCGTATAAATAAGCTTCTGTTAAAGAAGCCCCCAGGTATAATGAGCGCGGATAGCGCGTCAGTTGTGTGCGAATAAGGCTCGAACGAGCCCTTAAGGCTGCAAGGGAAAGGGAGGGAGAAGGAGAGAAATATAAGACAACTAATGTGTAAAAAATAGACAGAGGAAGGAGATGAACACAGAGTCCGGCTCGAGTCGGTTATCCAATGCATCTCGCAGACGGTACGCTCCACCAGTCAGGACTTGGTCAATAATAAAGGGACCTTCCCATTTGGGCTTGAGTTTGTCCTTTTATTGTCCGCAGCGAGAACTAACTCGCCAACATTGTAAGTTTTGGCCCGTTTCTTCTACTTTGATATCTTCGAGCTCGCTGTTGATAGAATGCGAACGGGCTTTTGCCACGCTAAGCTCCTCCTCCAAGGCGTCCAAACTGTCCTGCCGATCGATTTCGGCTTCTCTTTCTTCATATATGTGCACGCGAGGTGAGTCATGAATTATGTCGCAGGGGCAGAACCGCCTCTGCGCCGTATACCATAAAGAATGGTGTGTATCCAGTGGTGCGATTCGGCATGGTCCGCAGCCCCGTAGTACTGAGTCGAGCTCCTCTACCCAAAGGCGTGTTGGATTCCTTGAGGAACGCACTAATCTGGGTTTGATGTCGCCATGATTAGACCATTTGCTCGCTCGACCGACCGTTAGTTTGTGGGTGATAGACTGAAGCATAGTCGAGCTTGATGCCCATGTTTTTGCACCAGAGTTTGACCTCGTCGACCGTAAAGTTCGTGCCATTATCAGTGATTATGTTGTGGGGGATGCCGTAACGGTGTACGACCCCTGATATGAAGTCTATCACCGGTCCGGATTCGGCCGTCTTAATATGCTTGGCCTCTATCCATTTGGTGAATTTATCCACCATGACCAGTAGGTATTTTTGCTTGTGGGTTCCTCCTTTAAGGGGTCCAACCATGTCAAGCCCCCAGACCGCGAAGGGCCAGGTGATGGGTATAGTTTGGAGGGCGGTGGGTGGCATATGACTTTGGTTAGCAAAGAGCTGGCAACCGACGCATCGTTGGACTAAGTCCTAAGCATTTGCCCGGGCCGTCGGCCAATAAAATCATGTACGGAAGGCCTTGCTTACAAGGGCCCGGGCTGCAGCGTGGTGCCCGCCGAGTCCGGCATGAATTTCAGCCAGAAGATTCCGCCCTTCCTCTTCGGAGATACGCCTTTGAAGGACTCCGGTGGTGCTTTTCTTATAAAGCTCTCCCTCATGGACTTTATAGGCTTTAGATCGCCGCACTATGCAGCGTGCCTCGTTTTGGTCCTCGAGAAGTTCCTGCCTGGTTAGGTAGGCTAGGAATGGTTCTGTCCATGGGGCAATGGCTGCCATTATTACGTGGGTGAAGATGTTACTGCTGGCGAGCCTCCCGTTGTGTCGAATGTTCGTGTCGGCAAGGCGGTTGGGTCCGGGCTGTTATTTCCTGACTCCTTCCCATAATACGGATGGCTTGAACAACCTCTCCAAGAAGATATTGGGGATTCGGCATCGCGCTTTGCGCCAATGCGTGCCAAGACGCTCTGCTGCCCGATTGTTTTCCCGAGCTATATGGTGAAATTCGAGCCTTTCAACCGAAATGACATTTTAGGACGGTGTTGCGATAAGCTGCCATTTTCGGATCCTTGGCATCAAAGTCTCCATTTATTTGGGATATCGCGAGGTTCAATACCCGCACCTCTAGGCGTTGAATGCCCATGGAGACCGCCATCCGTAGACCATGTAGAAGGGCCTCGTATTCGGCTGCGTTGTTGGAGTCCGTATACATTATCTCGAGTACGATTGAATCAGATCTCTGTTGGGGACGTTAGAACGACTTCAGCCCCAGCACCAGCCAACATTTTGGAGCCGTCGAAGTGCATGATCCAGTTGGAATGTGTGCCGTACTTTTAGGGAGTTCGCTTCATCCATTCGCCATTTAAGTCGGCCAAAACTTGCGACTTAATAGCTCGCCGTGGCTTATAGGTTATGTCGAACGGAGGATCTCAATGGCCCATTTGGCAACCCGCCCGCTAGCGCCGTGGTTGTTTATAATATCGTTAAGAGGTACTTCAGAGGCTACCGTTATCGAACACTCTTGAAAGTAGTGTCGCAGCTTCCGAGATGACATAAATACCGTACGCGCTATCTTTTGATAATGTCGGTACCGCGACTTGCATGGAGTGAGGACAAGGGACACGAGTAAACCGGCTTTGAAGGGGAATTTGTGTCCGTCCGCTTCGCTCGACGACGAAAGCACGCGCTTACAACTTGATGAGTTGCCGCGATGTATAATAGCATTGGTTCGCCCATGTTAGGCGCGGCAGACCGGTTTGTTGCCAATATGGCTTTTATTTCTTCGAAGTCCGGCCGTGGCGTATCCGGCCCACTGGTGTTCGATCGCGGAGGAGGCGATAAAGAGGTAATGCCTTTTCTCCCAAGCGGGAGATAAAGCGGCTTAGAGCTGCCACGCATCCAGTCAATTTTTGTATTGGCTTGAGGTCCTTTGGGATATCCAATTGTGTCAGAGCTCGGATCTTGGCTGGGTTTGCTTCTATTCCTCTACCGGATACTATGAAGCCCAAGAGCTTTCCGGCCGGTACGCCAAAAACGCATTTTTCCGGGTTAAGCTTGATGTCATATGTTCGGAGGTTGTCGAATGTGAGCCTCAAGTCGTCTACTAGAGTTTCGACATGCTTGGTTTTGACGACCACGTCATCTACGTATGCCTCCACTGTTTTGCCGATCTGGTTTGCCAGACATGTCTGAATCATGCGCTGATATGTTGCGCCGATGTTTTTGAGCCCAAGGGCATTGTGTTGAAGCGAGAATGGGCCGATGGGGTGATGAATGCCGCTATGGCTTGGTCTAGCTCTGCCATCTTAATTTGATGGTAGCCGAGTATGCGCCGAGGAAACACAATGAATCGTGTCCTCACGGTAGCGCCGATAATTTGATCGATCGGGGAGGGGAAGGGATCCTTTGGGCAAGCCTTGTTGAGGTCCTTGAAATCGACGATAGGCGCCAGATTTGTCCTTCTTGGTACCATCACCGTGTTTGCTAGCCATCCGGATGTTTTATATCTCCGATGAATCCGGCCTCAAGTAGTTTGGCTAGCTCCTCTCCCATGGCTTGTCTCTTAGGTTCAGAGAAACGCCGAAGGGCCTGCTTGACTGGCTTGAATCCTTTTACGATGTTTAGGTTGTGCTCGGCCAGCCGGCGTGGGATTCCTGGCATGTCTGAAGGGTGCCAGGCAAAAATGTCCCAATTTTCGCGTAGGAATTCTCGTAGTGCGGCGTCTACATCCGGGTTAATTTGCGCCCCGATGGAGGCCGTTTTTGTAGGGTCCGTTGGATGGACTTGGAATTTGACTATTTCGTTCGCCGGTTTAAAGGAGGTGGACTTGGATCTTTTATCGAGTATCACGTCGTCCCTCGCCACCGTGGGCGCTTGCGATCAGTTCCTCGGCCGCTAGGGCTTCAGATAGTGCCTCAAGGGCCAGTGCGGCTGTCTTATTTTCAGCGTGGAGTGCTATGTCGGGGTCACTAGCAAGAGTGATGATACCATTGGGCCTGGGCATTTTGAGCTTCATGTACCCGTAATGGGGTATAGCTTGAAAAATTGTGAATGCCTCTCGCCCTAATAGAGCGTGGTATCCGCTGCTGAATGGGGCCACTTGGAACATGACCTCCTCGACCAGAATTGTCCGGCGTGCGAACACCACATCCAAAGTGATTTTTCCCAGACAACACGCTTCCCGACCGGGATTATTCCTCTAAAGGTTGTGATGCTTCGCTCAATGTGGCTCCAGCCTATTTCCATTTTTGAAGGGTTTCTCGAATGAGGTTCAATCCGCTGCCACCGTCCATGAGTACCTTGGTAAGGCGAAAGCCGCCCACTATTGTACCGAGGATCAATGCGGTGGTGCTCGGGCTGTTCGAATTTAGGTTCATCACCGCATTAAAGGTAATAGCCATGTCACCCATGGGTTTATTGTTGCTACTTGGTAGACTTCGATAAGGCTGTGGAGTGTTCGCTTCAGATATTATTTGATGCGAAAGTCTCAACACCGTTAATACCGCATCGGTATCCTCGGGCTGGTGCTCGTGGATTCGGAGTTAGAAGCTCTTCGCCACTTCGCCACCGCCGGAGTATCCAACATGCTCTAAGGCTATGAGTTGGTGTGGCGCCCTCAGACTATGAATTTTGCAGGTCCATTGAGCCATCCCTCCAGTACGGTTCCATGCCCTATAAAGGGTTTTTGCTTTTTGGTGTTTAACCCAGGTGCCTGGCGATAATGCACCCTTTTAGTTCGGACTGGGGTTGTATTCAGGGCCGGATTGTCCCAAAATTATATTTCGGTTTTCCAGGCGCTTTCCATCGCACAAGATTTTCGCATTATGGACGCCAAGTCGCTGAAGCGTGTAATTTCACGGCGACTTATGGCGTTGAGGATTCCGTTGTCCATGCAATTATTGCGTAAGAATGAAATCGCATCCTCCTCGCGCGCCCTTTATCCTGTTCATGACCGGAGGAATCGCCTAGTAATGGTGTATCGCTTCATGGGCTCTTGCCGAATTTGGGGTAGATCGCTTATGTTTGGGTGGGCGGTGGAATTAAATCCGAACCTCGCCTAATCTGAGACTCGGGGCCAAGGGTTTCGAACTCGGAAGCTTGGGTTCTTGGATGTTGTCCAATGAATCTAGCCTCGCTGCCCGACTTTAGGTTCGTGGCTTGAGGACGCCCTCCCCCGCGGGTATCCGGCTTGAGGGATCGGGAATCCGGACATAACTAGTCCTTAAGATAGATGAAGGCTTGCCGCATTGTTCCTCCACCACCGCAACGTGATGGGTGACCGGGAGAGTTAATCTCTCGGATCGGGTTTACGCCCAATCGATCGTAGTCCGAAGCGACTCCTGTGGCGGCGATGTGATCCAAGAGCTCGCTTAAGGAAGAGAGCTCCATCGATCCAACCGCTCGGCGAAGTTCCGAGTTGACGGAAGATTGCTTTCGATGACCCGAGAAGTCACCGTCGTCGCGGCGGCCGAACAGGCGGTCATAAGAAAACCGCCTAACCGGAGAGTTTGGCCGATAGCCAAAGCTCCTTTAGCAAAAGTGACGTCTTTAAAGACGGGATGAGGCATCCTTCCTGATGGCGAAGGCATAGAGGAACTCTCAATGAAAGCACCAATGTCGGTGTCAAAACCGGCGGATCTCGGGTAGGGGGTCCCGAACTGTGCGTCTAGGCGGATGGTAACGGGTAACAAGGGACACGGTGTTTTTACCCAAGTTCGGGCCCTCTCGATGGAGGTAAAACCCTACTCCTGCTTGATTAATATTGATGATATGGGTAGTACAAGAGTAGATCTACCATGAGATCAGAGAGGCTAAACCCTAGAAGCTAGCCTATGGTATGATTGTTGTTCGTCCTACGGACTAAAACCCTCCGGTTATATAGACATCGAGAGGGCTAGGGTTACACAGAGTCGGTTACAATGGGAGGAGATCTACATATCCAGACGCCAAGCTTGCCTTCCATGCCAAGGAAAGTCCCATCCTGACACGGACGAAGTCTTCAATGTTGTATTTTCATAGTCCAGAGTCCAGTAGAAGGTTATAGTCCGCTATCCGGACACCCCTAATCCAGACTTCCTCAGCAAAGGCCCCCTTTCCTTCCTCCCTCCACCTCTTCCCCTCTCTCTCCTAGTCCAACATGGAAGGGGGAGTCCTACTCCCAGAGGAGTAGGACTCCTCCTGGCGCGCCTCCTCCCTGGCCGGCCGCACTTCCCCTTGCTCCTTTATATACGGGGCAGGGGGCACCCTAGACACACAAGTTGATCAGTTGATCTCTCCCAACCGTGTGCGGTGCCCCTCCACCATAGTCCACCTCGATAATATCAGAAGCGGTGCTTAGGCGAAGCCTGCGTCGGCAGAACATCAACATCGCCACCACACCGTCAGGTCGACGAAACTCTCCTCAACTCTCGGCTGGATCGAGTTCGAGGGACGCCATCGGATGAACGTGTGCTGAACTCGGAGGTGCCGTGCGCTCGGTACTTGATTGGTCGGATCGTGAAGACGATGACTACATCAACCGCGTTGTTAACGCTTCGCTTCGGTCTATGAGGGTACGTGGACAACACTCTCCTCTCGTTGCTATGCATCCCGATGATCTTGCATGTGCGAGGAATTTTTTGAAATTACTACGCTCCCCAACATGGCATCCGAGCCTGGTTTTATGCGTAGATGTCATATGCACGAGTAGAACACAAGTGAGTTGTGGGCTATATAAGTCATACCGCTTACCATCATGTCATACTTTGGTTCGGCGGTATTGTTGGATGAAGCGCCGGACCGACATTACGCGTGACGCTTCGCGAGACCGTTCTCCGGCGTGCTTTGCACAAAGGTGGCTAGCGGGTGTCGGTTTACGCAACTTTAGTTGAACCGAGTGTGGCTACGCCCGGTCCTTGCGAAGGTTAAAACAGCACCAACTTGACAAACTATCGTTATGGTTTTGATGCGTAGTAAGAACGGTTCTTGCTAAGCCCGTAGCAGCCACGTAAAACTTGCAACAACAAAGTAGAGGACGCCTAACTTGTTTTTGCAGGGCATGTTGTGATGTGATATGGTCAAGACGTGATGCTATATTTTATTGTATGAGATGATCATGTTTTGTAACCGAGTTATCGGCAATCGGCAGGACCCATATGGTTGTCGCTTTATTGTATGCAATGCATCGCTTCGTAATGCTTTACTTTATCACTAAGCAAGAGCGATAGTCGAGAAGCATAAGATTGGCGAGACGACAACGATGCTATGATGGAGATCAAAGTGTCGCGCCCGGTGATTTATGGTGATCATGGAGGTGCTTTGAGATGGAGATCACAAGCACAAGATGATGATGGCCATATCATATCACTTATATTGATTGCATGTGATGTTTATCTTTTATGCATCTTATCTTGCTTTGATTGACGGTAGCAATATAAGATGATCTCTCACTAAATTTCAGGATAATAGTGTTCTCCCTGAGTATGCACCGTTGCCAAAGTTCGTCGTGCCCAAACACCACGTGATGATCGGGTGTGATAAGCTCTACGTCCATCTACAACGGGTGCAAGCCAGTTTTGCACACGCAGAATACTCGAGTTAAACTTGACGAGCCTAGCATATGCGAGATATGGCCTCGGAACACTGAGACCGAAAGGTCGAGCGTGAATCATATAGTAGATATGATCAACATAGTGATGTTCACCATTGAAAGCTACTCCATTTCACGTGATGATCGGTTATGGTTTAGTTGATTTGGATCACGTGATCACTTAGAGGATTAGAGGGATGTTTTTATAAGTGAGAGTTCTTAAGTAATATGATTAATTGAACTTAAATTTATCATGAACTTAGTCTTGGTAGTATTTTGCAAATTATGTTGTAGATCAATAGCTCGCGTTGTTGCTTTCATATGTTTATTTTTGATATGTTCCTAGAGAAAACTGTGTTGAAAGATGTTAGTAGCAATGATGCGGATTGGATCCGTGATCTGAGGATTGTCCTAATTGCTGCACAGAAGAATTATGTCCTTGATACACCGCTAGGCGACGGACCTATTGCAGGAGCAGATGCAGACATTATGAATGTTTGGCTAGCTCAATATGATGACTACTTGATAGTTTAGTGCACCATGCTTAACGGCTTAGAATCGGGACTTCAAAGACACTTTTGAACGTCATGGATCATATAAGATGTTCCAGGAGTTGAAATTAATATTTCAAGCAAATACCCCAGTTGAGAGATACGAAGTCTCCAACAAGTTCTATAGCTAAAAGATGGAGGAGAATTTCTCAACTAGTGAGTCTGTGCTCAGATTGTCTGGGTACTACAATCGCTTGAATCAAATGGGAGTTAATCTTCCAGATAAGATAGTGATTGACAGAGTTCTCTATTCACCATCACCAAAGTTACTGGAACTTTGTGATGAACTATAGTATGCAAGGGATGACGAAAACTATTCTCGAGCTCTTCGTGATATTGAAATCGACGAAGGTAGAAATCAAGAAAGAGCATCAAGTGTTGATGATTGACAAGACCTCTAGTTTCAAGAAAAGGGCAAAGGGAAAGAAAGGGGACTTCAAGTAGAATGACAAGCAAGTTGTCACTCCCGCGAAGAAGCCCAAAGCTGGACCAAAGCCTGAAATTGAGTGCTTACACTGCAAAGGAAATGGTCACTGGAAGCGGAAATGCCCTAAATATTTGGTGAATAAGAAGGATGACAAAGTGAACAAGGGTATATTTGATATACAGGTTATTGATGTGTACCTTACTAGTGTTTATAGTAGCCCCTGAGTATTTGATACTTGTTCGGTTGCTAAAAATTAGTAACTCGAAACAGGAGTTACAGAATAAACAGAGACTAGTTGAGGGTTAAGGGACGATGTGTGTTGGAAGTGGTTCCAAGATTGATATGATCATCATCGCACACTCACTATACTTTCGGTATTACTGTTAAACCTGAATAAATGTTATTTGGCGTTTGCGTTGAGCATGAATATGATTTGATCATGTTTATTGCAATATGGTTATTCATTTAAAGTCAGAGAATAATTGTTGTTCTGTTTACATGAATAAAACCTTCAATGGTCATACACCCAATGAAAATAGTTTGTTGGATCTCGATAGTAGTGATACACATATTCATAATATTGATGCCAAAAGATGCAAAGTTAATAATGATAGTGCAACTTATTTATGGCAGTGCCGTTTGGGTCATATCGGTGTAAAGCGCATGAAGAAACTCCATAAAGATGGATTTTTCGGAATCACTTGGTTATGAATCATTTGATGCTTGCGAACTGTGCCTTATGGGCAAGATGACTAAAACTCCATTCTCCGGAACAATGGAACGAGCTACTGACTTATTGGAAATAATACATACCGATGTATGCGATCCAATGAGTGTTGATGCTCATGGCAAGTATCATTATTTTCTGACCTTCACAGATGATTTGAGCAGATATGGGTATATCTACTTAATGAAACACAAGTCTGAAACATTTGAAATGTTCAAAGAATTTCAGAGTGAAGTGGAGAATCATCGTAACAAGAAAATAAAGTTTCTACAATCTGATCGTCGAGGAGAATATTTGAGTTACGAGTTTGGCCTTCATATAAAACAATGTGGAATAGTTTCACAGCTCACACCACATGGAACACCACAGCGTAATGGTGTGTTTGAACGTCATAACCGCACTTTATTGGATATGGTGCGATCTATGATGTATCTTAACGATTTACCACTATCGTTTTGGGGTTATGCATTAGAGACAGTTGCAATCACTTTAAATATGGCACCATCAAAATCTGTTTGAGACGACGCCTTATGAACTGTGGTTTGGCAAGAAACCAAAGTTGTCATTTCTTAAAGTTTGGGATTGCGATGCTTATGTGAAAAAGTTTCAACCTGATAAGCTCGAACCCAAATCGGAGAAGTGCGTCTTCATAGAATACCCAAAGGAAACTATTGGGTACACCTTCTATCACAGATCTGAAAGAAAGATATTCGTTGCTAAGATGGATCCTTTCTAGAGAAGGAGTTTCTCTCGAAAGAAGTGAGTGGGAGAAAAGTAGATCTTGATAAGGTAATTGTACCTTCTCCCGAATTGGAAAATAGTTCATCACGGAAATCAGTTCTAGTGATTCCTACACCAATAAGTGAGGAAGCTAATGATGATGATCATGAAGCTTCAGATCAAGTTACTACCGAATCTCGTAGGTCAACCAGAGTAAGATCCGCACCAGGGTGGTACGGTAATCCTATTCTGGAGGTCATGTTACTTGACCATGGCGAACCTACGGACTATGAGGAAGCGATGATGAGCCCAGATTCCGCGAAATGGCTTAAGGCCATGAAATCTGAGATGAGATCCATGTATGAGAACAAAGTATGGACTTTGATTGACTTGCCCGATGATTGATGAGCCATTGAGATTAAATGGATCTTCAAGAGGAAGACGGACGCTGATAGTAGTGTTACTATCTACAAAGCAAAGAATTGTCGCAAAAGGTTTTCGACAAGTTCAAGGTGTTGACTACGATGAGAATTTCTCACTCGTATCTATGCTTAAGTCTGTCTGAATCATGTTGGCAATTGCCGCATTTTATGAAATCTGGCAAATGGATAAACAAAACTGCATTCCTTAATGGATTTATTAAAGAAGAGTTGTATATGATGCAACCAAAAGTTTTTGTCGATCCAAAAAGGTGCTAACAAAGTGTACAAGCTCCAACGATCCATCTATGGGCTGGTGCAAGCATCTCGGAGTTGGAATATACGCTTTGATGAGTTGATCAAAGCATATGGTTTTATACAGACTTTTGGAGAAGACTGTATTTACATGAAAGTGAGTGGGAGCACTACAACATTTCTGATAAGTATATGTGAATGACATATTTTGATCAGAAATAATGTAGAATTATTCTGCAAAGCATAAAGGAGTGTTTGAAAGGAGTTTTTCAAAGAAAGACCTCGGTGAAGCTACTTACATATTGAGCATCAAGATCTATAGAGATAGATCAAAGACGCTTGATAAGTTTTTTCAATGAGTACATACCTTGACAAGTTTTTGAAGTAAGTTCAAATGGAACAGTCAAATAAAGAGTTCTTGCATGTGTTACAAATTGAGTGAGACTCAAAGCCCGACCACGGCAGAAGATAGAAATAGAATGAAAGTCATTCCCTATGCCTCAACCATAGGTTCTATAAAGTATGCCATGCTGTGTACCAGATCTATTGCATACCCTACCACTGAGTTTGGCAAGGGAGTACAATAGTGATCTAGGAGTAGATCACTGGACAGCGGTCAAAATTATCCTTAGTGGAATAAGGATATATTTATCGATTATGGAAGTGAAAAAAAAGGTTCGTCGATGCAAGTTTCGACACTAATCTAGATGACTCTAAGTCTCGGTCTAGATACATATTGATAGTGTGAGCAATTAGCTAGAGTAGCTCCGTGCATAGCATTGTAGACATAGAATATTTTGCAAAATACATACAGATCTGAATGTGGCAGACCTGTTGACTAAACTTCTCTCATAAGCAAAACATGATCACACCCTAGTAAACCATTTGGGTGTTAATCACATAGCGATGTGAACTGATCACATAAAGATGTGAACTATTGGTGTTAAATCACATGACGATGTGAACTAGATTATTGACTCTAGTGCAAGTGGGAGACTGAAGGAAATATGCCCTAGAGGCAATAACAAAGTTAGTGTTTATTTCCTTATTTCGTGATAAATGTTTATTATTCATGCTAGAATTGTATTAACCGGAAACGTAATACATGTGTGAATACATAGACAAACAAAGTGTCACTAGTATGCCTCTACTTGACTAGCTTGTTGATCAAAGATGGTTATGTTTCCTAGCCATGGACAAAGAGTTGTCATTTGGTTAACGAGATCACATAATTAGGAGAATGATGTGATTGACTTAACCCATTCCGTTAGCTTAGCACTCGATCGTTTAGTATGTTGCTATTGCTTTCTTCATGACTTATACATGTTCCTATGACTATGAGATTATGCAATTCCCGTTTACCGGAGGAACACTTTGTGTGCTACCAAACGTCACAACGTAACTGGGTGATTATAAAGGTGCTCTATAGGTGTCTCCGAAGGTACATGTTGGGTTGGCGTATTTCGAGATTAGGATTTGTCACTCCGATTGTCGGAGAGGTATCTCTGGGCCCTTTCGGTAATGCACATCACTTAAGCCTTGCAAGCATTGCAACTAATGAGTTAGTTATGGATGATGTATTACGGAATGAGTAAAGAGACTTGCTTGTAACGAGATTGAACTAGGTATTGAGATACCGACGATCGAATCTCGGGCAAGTAACATACCGATGACAAAGGGAACAACGTATGTTGTTATGCGTCCGACCGATAAAGATCTTCATAGAATATGTAGGAGCCAATATGAGCATCCGTGTTCCGCTATTGGTTATTGACCGAGACGTGTCTCGGTCATGTCTACATAGTTCTCGAACCCGTAGGGTCCGCACGCTTAACGTTACGATGACATTTATATTATGAGTTTATATGTTTTGATGTACCGAAGGTTGTTCGGAGTCCCGGATGTGATCACGGACATGACGAGGAGTCTCGAAATGGTCGAGACTTGAAGATTGATATATTGAAAGCCTATGTTTGGATATCGGAAGTGATCCGGGTGAAATCGGGATTTTTTCGGAGTACCGGGAGGTTACCTGAACCCCCCGGGAACTTAATGGGCCTTAGTGGGCCTTAGTGGGAGAGAGGAGAGGAGGTCAGGGTAGCGCCGCGCGCCCCTCCCCCCCCCCCCAGTCCAAATAGGACAAGGAGAGGGGGGCGGCGCCCCCCTTTCCTTCCTCCCCTCCACCTCTTCCCCCTCTCTCTCCTAGTCCAACATGGAAAAGGGGGGGAGTCCTACTCCCGGTAGGAGTAGGACTCCTCTTGGCGCCTCCTCCTCCTGGCCGGCCGCACCTCCCCTTGCTCCTTTATATACGGGGCGGGGGCACCCTAGACACACAAGTTGATCAGTTGATCTCTCCCAACCGTGTGCGGTGCCCCTCCACCATAGTCCACCTCGATAATCAGAAGCGGTGCTTAGGCGAAGCCCTGCGTCGGTAGAACATCAACATCGTCACCACGCCGTCGTGCTGACGAAACCCTCCCTCAACTCTCGGCTGGATCGGAGTTCGAGGGACGTCATCGGGCTGAACGTGTGCTGAACTCGGAGGTGCCGTGCGTTCGGTACTTGATCGGTCGGATCATGAAGACGTACGACTACATCAACCGCGTTGTGCTAACGCTTCCGCTTTCGGTCTACGAGGGTACATGGACAACACTCTCCCCTCTGGTTGCTATGCATCACCATGATCTTGCATGTGCGTAGGAATTTTTTTAAAATTACTACGTTCCCCAACAGTGGCGTCCGAGCCTTGTTTTTTGCGTAGATGTCATACGCACGAGTAGAACACAAGTGGGTTGTGGGCGATATAAGTCATACTTCTTACCAGCATGTCATACTTTGGTTCGGCAGTATTGTTGGACGAAGCGGCCCGGACCGACATTACGCGTACGCTTACGCGAGACCGGTTCTCCCGACGTGCTTTGCACAAAGGTGGCTAGCGGGTGTCAGTTTCTGCAACTTTAGTTGAACCGAGTGTGGCTATGCCCGGTCCTTGCGAAGGTTAAAACAGCACCAACTTGACAAACTATCATTGTGGTTTTGATGCGTAGGTAAGAACGGTTCTTGCTAAGCCCGTATCAGCCACATAAAACTTGCAACAACAAAGTAGAGGACGTCTAACTTGTTTTTGCAGGGCATGTTGTGATGTGATATGGTCAAGACGTGATGCTATATTTTATTGTATGAGATGATCATGTTTTGTAACCGAGTTATCGGCAACTGGCAGGAGCCATATGGTTGTCGCTTTATTGTATGCAATGCAATCGCCCTCTAATGCTTTACTTTATCACTAAGCGGTAGCGATAGTCGTAGAAGCATAAGATTGGCGAGACGACAACAATGCTACGATGGAGATCAAGGTGTCGCGCTGGTGACGATGGTGATCATGGAGGTGCTTCGGAGATGGAGATCACAAGCACAAGATAATGATGGCCATATCATATCACTTATATTGATTGCATGTGATGTTTATCTTTTATGCATCTTACCTTGCTTTGACTGACGGTAGCAAGATAAGATGATCTCTCACTAAATTTCAAGATAAAAGTGTTCTCCCTGAGTATGCACAGTTGCCAAAGTTCATCGTGCCCAGACACCACGTGATGATCGGGTGTGATAAGCTCTACGTCCGTCAACAACGGGTGCAAGCCAGTTTTGCACACGCAAAATACTCAGGTTAAACTTGACGAGCCTAGCATATGCAGATATGGCCTCGGAACACTGAGACCGAAAGGTCGAGCGTGAATCATATAGTAGATATGATCAACATAGTGATGTTCACCATTGAAAGCTACTCCATTTCACGTGATGATCTGTTATGGTTTAGTTGATTTGGATCACGTGATCACTTAGAGGATTAGAGGGATGTTTTTCTAAGTGGGAGTTCTTAAGTAATATGATTAATTGAACTTAAATTTATCATGAACTTAGTCCCGTAGTATTTTGCAAATTATGTTGTAGATCAATAGCTCGCGTTGTTGCTTTCATATGTTTATTTTTGATATGTTCCTAGTGAAAACTGTGTTGAAAGATGTTAGTAGCAATGATGCGGATTGGATCCGTGATCTGAGGATTGTCCTCATTGCTGCACGTAAGAATTATGTCCTTGATACACCGCTAGGTGACGGACCTATTGCGGAGCGGATGCGAGCGTTATGAACGTTTGGCTAGCTCAATATGATGACTACTTGATAGTTTAGTGCACCATGCTTAACGGCTTAGAATCGGGACTTCAAAGACGTTTTTGAACGTCATGGACAATATAAGATGTTCCAGGAGTTGAAGTTAATATTTCAAGCAAATACCCGAGTTGAGAGATAGGAAGTCTCCAACAAGTTCTATAGCTAAAAGATGGAGGAGAATTTCTCAACTAGTGAGTATGTGCTCAGATTGTCTGGGTACTACAATCGCTTGAATCAAGTGGGAGTTAATCTTCCAGATAAGATAGTGATTGACAGAGTTCTCTATTCACCATCACCAAAGTTACTGGAACTTTGTGATGAACTATAGTATGCAAGGGATGACGAAAACTATTCCGAGCTCTTCGTGATATTGAAATCGATTTAAGGTAGAAATCAAGAAAGAGCATCAAGTGTTGATGATTGAAAAGACCACTAGTTTCAAGAAAAGGGCAAAGGGAAAGAAAGGAGACTTCAAGTAGAATGACAAGCAAGTTGTCACTCCCGCGAAGAAGCCCAAAGCTGGACCAAAGCCTGAAACTGAGTGCTTACACTGCAAAGGAAATGGTCACTGGAAGCGGAAATGCCCTAAATATTTGGTGAATAAGAAGGATGGCAAAGTGAACAACGGTATATTTGATATACAGGTTATTGATGTGTACCTTACTAGTGTTTATAGTAGCCCATGAGTATTTGATACTTGTTCGGTTGCTAAAAATTAGTAACTCGAAACAGGAGTTACAGAATAAACAGAGACTAGTTGAGGGTGAAGTTACGATGTGTGTTGGAAGTGGTTCCAAGATTGATATGATCATCATCGCACACTCCCTATACTTTCGGGATTACTGTTAAACCTAAATAAATGTTATTTGGCATTTGCGTTGAGCATGAATATGATTTGATCATGTTTATTGCAATACGGTTATTCATTTAAAGTCAGAGAATAATTGCTGTTCTGTTTACATGAATAAAACCTTCAATGGTCATACACCCAATGAAAATAGTTTGTTGGATCTCGATAGTAGTGATACACATATTCATAATATTGATGCCAAAATATGCAAAGTTAATAATGATAGTGCAACTTATTTATGGCACTGCCGTTTGGGTCATATCAGTGTAAAGCGCATGAAGAAACTCCATAAAGCTGGATTTTTCGGAATCACTTGGTTATGAATCATTTGATGCTTGCGGACCGTGCCTTATGGGCAAGATGACTAAAACTCCATTCTCCGGAACAATGGAACGAGCTACTGACTTATTGGAAATAATACATACCGACGTATGCGATCCAATGAGTGTTGATGCTCGTGGCAAGTATCGTTATTTTCTGACCTTCACAGATGATTTGAGCAGATATGGGTATATCTACTTAATGAAACACAAGTCTGAAACATTTGAAAAGTTCAAAGAATTTCGGACTGAAGTGGAGAATCACCGTAACAAGAAAATAAAGTTTCTACGATCTGATCATGGAGGAGAATATTTGAGTTACGAGTTTGGCCTTCATATAAAAAAATGTGGAATAGTTTCATAGCTCGCGCCACATGGAACACCACAATGTCATGGTGTGTCCGAACGTCATAACCGCACTTTATTGGATATGGTGTGATCTATGATGTATCTTACCGATTTACCACTATCGTTTTGGGGTTATGCATTAGAGGCACTTGCAATCACTTTAAATAGGGCACCATCAAAATCTGTTTGAGACGACGCCTTATGAACTGTGGTTTGGCAAGAAACCAAAGTTGTCATTTCTTAAAGTTTGGGATTGCGATGCTTATGTGAAAAAGTTTCAACCTGATAAGCTCGAACCCAAATCGGAGAAGTGCGTCTTCATAGAATACCCAAAGGAAACTATTGGGTACACCTTCTATCACAGATCTGAAAGAAAGATATTCGTTGCTAAGATGGATCCTTTCTAGAGAAGGAGTTTCTCTCGAAAGAAGTGAGTGGGAGAAAAGTAGATCTTGATAAGGTAATTGTACCTTATCCCGAATTGGAAAGTAGTTCATCACAGAAATCAGTTCTAGTGATTCCTACACCAATTAGTGAGGAAGCTAATGATGATGATCATGAAGCTTCAGATCAAGTTACTACCAAATCTCGTAGGTCAACCAGAGTAAGATCCGCACCAGAGTGGTATGGTAATCCTATTCTGGAGGTCATGTTACTTGACCATGGCGAACCTACGGACTATGAGGAAGCGATGATGAACCCAGATTCCGCGAAATGGCTTAAGGCCATGAAATCTGAGATGAGATCCATCTATGAGAACAAAGTATGGACTTTGATTGACTTGCCCGATGATTGGTGAGCCATTGAGATTAAATGGATCTTCAAGAGGAAGACGGACGCTGATAGTAGTGTTACTATCTACAAAGCAAAGAATTGTCGCAAAAGGTTTTCGACAAGTTCAAGGTGTTGACTACGATGAGAATTTCTCACTCGTATCTATGCTTAAGTCTGTCTGAATCATGTTGGCAATTGCCGCATTTTATGAAATCTGGAAAATGGATAAACAAAACTACATTCCTTAATGGATTTATTAAAGAAGAGTTGTATATGATGCAACCAAAAGGTTTTGTCGATCCAAAAAGGTGCTAACAAAGTGTACAAGCTCCAACGATCCATCTATGGACTGGTGCAAGTATATGTGAATGACATATTGTTGATCGGAAATAATGTAGAATTATTCTGCAAAGCATAAAGGAGTGTTTGATAGGAGTTTTTCAAAGAAAGACCTCGGTGAAGCTGCTTACATATTGAGCATCAAGATCTATAGATAGATCAAAGACGCTTGATAAGTTTTTTCAATGAGTACATACCTTGACAAGTTATTGAAGTAAGTTCAAATGGAACAGTCAAAGAAAGAGTTCTTGCATGTGTTACAAGGTGTGAAATTGAGTGAGACTCAAAGCCCGACCACGACAGAAGATAGAAAGAGAATGAAGGCATTCTCTATGCCTCAACCATAGGTTCTATAAAGTATGCCATGTTGTGTACCAGATCTATTGCATACCCTACCACTGAGTTTGGCAAGGGAGTAATAGTGATCTAGGAGTAGATCACTAGACAGTGGTCAAAATTATCCTTAGTGGAATAAGGATATATTTCTCGATTATGGAAGTCAAAAAAAGGATCATCGTAAAGGGTTACGTCGATGCAAGTTTCGACACTAATCTAGATGACTCTAAGTCTCGGTCTAGATACATATTGATAGTGGGAGCAGTTAGCTAGAGTAGCTCCGTGCAGAGCATTGTAGACATAGAGTATTTTGCAAAATACATACGGATCTGAATGTGGCAGACCCGTTGACTAAACTTCTCTCATAAGCAAAACATGATCACACCCTAGTAAACCATTTGGGTGTTAATCACATAGCGATGTGAACTGATCACATAAGGATGTGAACTATTGGTGATAAATCACAAGATGATGTGAACTAGATTATTGACTCTAGTGCAAGTCGGAGACTGAAGGAAATATGCCCTAGAGACAATAATAAAGTTATTATTTATTTCCGTATTTCATGATAAATGTTTATTATTCATGCTAGAATTGTATTAACCGGAAACATAATACATGTGTGAATACATAGACAAACAAAGTGTCACTAGTATGCCTCTACTTTACTAGCTTGTTGATCAAAGATGGTTATGTTTCCTAGCCATGGACAAAGAGTTGTCATTTGATTAATGAGATCACATCATTAGGAGAATGATGTGATTGACTTGATCCATTATGTTAGCTTAGCACTCGATCGTTTAGTATGTTGTTATTGCTTTCTTCATGACTTATACATGTTCCTATGACTATGAGATTATGCAACTCCCGTTTACCGGAGGAACACTTTGTGTGCTACCAAACGTCACAACGTAACTAGGTGATTATAAAGGTGCTCTACAGGTGTCTCCAAAGGTACATGTTGGGTTGGCGTATTTCGAGATTAGGATTTGTCACTCCGATTGTCGGAGAGGTATCTCTGGGCCCTCTCGGTAATGCACATCACTTAAGCCTTGCAAGCATTGCAACTAATGAGTTAGTTATGGGATGATGTATTACTGGAACAAGTAAAGAGACTTGCCGTAACGAGATTGAACTAGGTATTGAGATACCGACGATCGAATCTCGGCAAGTAACATACCGATGACAAAGGAACAACGTATGTTGTTATGCGGTCTGACCGATAAAGATCTTCGTAGAATATGTGGGAGCCAATATGAGCATCCAGGTTCCGCTATTGGTTATTGACCGGAGACGTGTCTCGGTCATGTCTACATAGTTCTCGAACCCGTAGGGTCCGCACGCTTAACGTTAAGATGACAGTTATATTAAGATTTTATATGTTTAGATGTACCGAAGGTTGTTCGGAGTCCCGGATGTGATCACGGACATGACGAGGAGTCTCGAAATGGTCGAGACTTGAAGATTGATATATTGAAAGCCTATGTTTGGGTATCGGAAGTGATCCGGGTGAAATCGGGATTTTTTCGGAGTACCGGGAGGTTATCGGAACCCCCCGGGAACTTAATGGGCCTTAGTGGGCCTTGGTGGAAGAGAGGAGAGGAGTCGAGGCAGCGCCCCCCCCAGTCCAAATAGGACAAGGAGAGGGCGGCGCCTCTTCCTTCCTCCCTCCACCTCTTCCCCTCTCTCTCTAGTCCAACATGGAAAGGGGAGTCCTACTCCCGTGAGGAGTAGGACTCCTCCTGGCGCGCCTCCTCCCTGGCCGGCTGCACCTCCCCCTTGCTCCTTTATATACGGGGGCAGGGGGGCACCCTAGACACACAAGTTTATCAGTTGATCTCTCCCAACCGTGTGTGGTGCCCCCCTCCACCATAGTCCACCTCGATAATACTGTAGCGGTGCTTAGGCGAAGCCCTGCGTCGGTAGAACATCAACATCGTCACCACGCCGTCGTCTTGACGAAACTCTCCTCAACTCTCGGCTGGATCGGAGTTCGAGGGACGCCATCGGCTGAACGTGTGCTGAACTCGGAGGTGCCGTATGCGTCGATACTTGATCGGTCGGATCGTGAAGACGTACGACTACATCAACCGCGTTGTGCTAACGCTTCCGCTTCCGTTCTACGAGGGTACATGGACAACACTCTCCCCTGTGGTTGCTATGCATCACCATGATCTTGCATGTGCGTAGGAATTTTTTTAAAATTACTACGTTCCCCAAGAGTAGCGTCCGTGCCTGGTTTTATGCGTAGATGTCATATGCACGAGTAGAACACAAGTGAGTTGTGGTCGATATAAGTCATACTTCTTACCAGCATGTCATACTTTGGTTCGGCAGTATTGTTGGACGAAGCGGTCCGGACCAACATTACGCGTACGCTTACGCGAGACCGGTTCTCCCGACATACTTAGCACAAAGGTGGCTAGCGGGTGTCAGTTTCTGCAACATTAGTTGAACCGAGTGTGGCTACGCTCGGTGCTTGCGAAGGTTAAAACAACACCAACTTGACAAACTATCGTTGTGGTTTTGATGCGTAGGTAAGAACGGTTCTTGCTAAGCCCGTAGCAGCCACGTAAAACTTGCAACAACAAAGTAGAGGACGTCTAACTTGTTTTTGCAGGGCATGTTGTGATGTGATATGGTCAAGACGTGATGCTATATTTTATTGTATGAGATGATCATGTTTTGTAACCGAGTTATCGGCAATCGGCGAAGCCATATGGTTGTCGCTTTATTGTATGCAATGCAATCGCCCTGTAATGCTTTACTTTATCACTAAGCGGTAGCGATAGTCGTAGAAGTATAAGATTGGCGAGACGACAGCAATGCTATGATGGAGATCAAGGTGTCTCGCCGGTGACGATGGTGATCATGGAGGTGCTTCGGAGATGGAGATCACAAGCACAAGATGATGATGGCCATATCATATAACTTATATTGATTGCATGTGATGTTTATCTTTTATGCATCTTACCTTGCTTTGATTGACGGTAGCAATATAAGATGATCTCTCACTAAATTTCAAGATAAAAGTGTTCTCCCTGAGTATGCACCGTTGCCAAAGTTCGTCGTGCCCGGACACCACGTGATGATCGGGTGTGATAAGCTCTCGTCCATCTACAACGGGTGCAAGCCAGTTTTGCACACGCAGAATACTCAGGTTAAACTTGACGAGCCTAGCATATGCAGATATGGCCTCGGAACACTGAGACCGAAAGGTCGAGCGTGAATCATATAGTAGATATGATCAACATAGTGATGTTCACCATTGAAAGCTACTCCATTTCACGTGATGATCTGTTATGGTTTAGTTGATTTGGATCACGTGATCACTTAGAGGATTAGAGGGATGTTTTTCTAAGTGGGAGTTCTTAAGTAATATGATTAATTGAACTTAAATTTATCATGAACTTAGTCCTGGTAGTATTTTGCAAATTATGTTGTAGATCAATAGCTCGCGTTATTGCTTTCATATGTTTATTTTTGATATGTTCCTAGTGAAAACTGTGTTGAAAGATGTTAGTAGAAATGATGCGGATTGGATCCGTGATCTGAGGATTGTCCTCATTGCTGCACAGAAGAATTATGTCCTTGATACACCGCTAGGTGAAGGACCTGTTGCAGGAGCAGATGCAGACGTTATAAACGTTTGGCTAGCTCAATATGATGACTACTTGATAGTTTAATGCACCATGCTTAATGGCATAGAATCGGTACTTCATAGACATTTTTGAACGTCATGGACCATATAAGATGTTCGAGGAGTTGAAGTTAATATTTCAAGCAAATACCCGAGTTGAGAGATAGGAAGTCTCCAACAAGTTCTATAGCTAAAAGATGGAAGATAATTTCCCAAATAGTGAGTATGTGCTCAGATTGTCTGGGTACTACAATCACTTGAATCAAGTGGGAGTTAATCTTCCAGATAAGATAGTGATTGACAGAGTTCTCTATTCACCATCACCAAAGTTACTGGAACTTTGTGATGAACTATAGTATGCAAGGGATGACGAAAACTATTCCCGAGCTCTTCGTGATATTGAAATCGACGAAGGTAGAAATCAAGAAAGAGCATCAAGTGTTGATGATTGACAAGACCACTAGTTTCAAGAAAAGGGCAAAGGGAAAGAAAGGGGACTTCAAGTAGAATGACAAGCAAGTTGTCACTCCCGCGAAGAAGCCCAAAGCTGGACCAAAGCCTGAAACTGAGTGCTTACACTGCAAAGGAAATGGTCACTGGAAGCGGAAATGCCCTAAATATTTGGTGAATAAGAAGGATGGCAAAGTGAACAAGGGTATATTTGATATACAAGTTATTGATGTGTACCACTAGTGTTTATAGTAGCCCATGAGTATTTGATACTTGTTCGGTTGCTAAAAATTAGTAACTCGAAACAGGAGTTACAGAATAAACAGAGACTAGTTGAGGGTGAAGTGACGATGTGTGTTGGAAGTGGTTCCAAGATTGATATGATCATCATCGCACACTCCCTATACTTTCGGGATTACTGTTAAACCTAATTAAATGTTATTTGGCGTTTGTGTTGAGCATGAATATGATTTGATCATGTTTATTGCAATACGGTTATTCATTTAAAGTCAGAGAATAATTGTTGTTCTGTTTACATGAATAAAACCTTCAATGGTCATACACCCAATGAAAATAGTTTGTTGGATCTCGATAGTAGTGATATACATATTCATAATATTGATGCCAAAATATGCAAAGTTAATAATGATAGTGCAACTTATTTAGGGCACTGCCGTTTGGGTCATATCGGTGTAAAGTGCATGAAGAAACTCCATAAAGATGGATTTTTCGGAATCACTTGGTTATGAATCATTTGATGCTTGCGAATCGTGCCTTATGGGCAAGATGACTAAAACTCCATTCTCCGGAACAATGGAACGAGCTACTGACTTATTGGAAATAATACATACCGACGTATGCGATCCAATGAGTGTTGATGCTCGTGGCAAGTATCGTTATTTTCTGACCTTCACAGATGATTTGAGCAGATATGGGTATATCTACTTAATGAAACACAAGTCTGAAACATTTGAAAAGTTCAAAGAATTTCGGAGTGAAGTGGAGAATCGCCGTAACAAGAAAATAAAGTTTCTACGATCTGATCGTGGAGGAGAATATTTGAGTTACGAGTTTGGCCTTCATATAAAACAATGTGGAATAGTTTCACAGCTCACGCCACATGGAACACCACAATGTAATGGTGTGTCCGAACGCCATAACCACACTTTATTGGATATGGTGCGATCTATGATGTATCTTACCGATTTACCACTATCGTTTTGGGGTTATGCATTAGAGACAGTTGCAATCACTTTAAATAGGGCACCATCAAAATCTATCTGAGACGACGCCTTATGAACTATGATTTGGCAAGAAACCAAAGTTGTCGTTACTTAAAGTTTGGGATTGCGATGCTTATGTGAAAAAGTTTCAACCTGATAAGCTCGAACCCAAATCGGAGAAGTGCGTCTTCATAGAATACCCAAAGGAAACTATTGGGTACACCTTCTATCACAGATCTGAAAGAAAGATATTCGTTGCTAAGATGGATCCTTTCTAGAGAAGGAGTTTCTCTCGAAAGAAGTGAGTGGGAGAAAAGTAGATCTTGATAAGGTAATTGTACCTTCTCCCGAATTGGAAAGTAGTTCATCACAGAAATCAGTTCTAGTGATTCCTACACCAATTAGTGAGGAAGCTAATGATGATGATCATGAAGCTTCAGATCAAGTTACTACCAAATCTCGTAGGTCAACCAGAGTAAGATCCGCACCAGAGTGGTATGGTAATCCTATTCTGGAGGTCATGTTACTTGACCATGGCGAACCTACGGACTATGAGGAAGCGATGATGAACCCAGATTCCGCGAAATGGCTTAAGGCCATGAAATCTGAGATGAGATCCATCTATGAGAACAAAGTATGGACTTTGATTGACTTGCCCGATGATTGGTGAGCCATTGAGATTAAATGGATCTTCAAGAGGAAGACGACGACGATAGTAGTGTTACTATCTACAAAGCAAAGAATTGTCGCAAAAGGTTTTCGACAAGTTCAAGGTGTTGACTACGATGAGAATTTCTCACTCGTATCTATGCTTAAGTCTGTCTGAATGATGTTGGCAATTGCCGCATTTTATGAAATCTGGCAAATGGATAAACAAAACTACATTCCTTAATGGATTTATTAAAGAAGAGTTGTATATGATGCAACCAAAAGGTTTTGTCGATCCAAAAAGGTGCTAACAAAGTGTACAAGCTCCAACGATCCATCTATGGACTGGTGCAAGTATATGTGAATGACATATTGTTGATCGGAAATAATGTAGAATTATTCTGCAAAGCATAAAGGAGTGTTTGAAAGGAGTTTTTCAAAGAAAGACCTCGGTGAAGCTGCTTACATATTAAGCATCAAGATCTATAGAGATAGATCAAAGACGCTTGATAAGTTTTTTCAATGAGTACATACCTTGACAAGTTATTGAAGTAAGTTCAAATGGAACAGTCAAAGAAAGAGTTCTTGCCTGTGTTACAAGGTGTGAAATTGAGTGAGACTCAAAGCCCGACCACGACAGAAGATAGAAAGAGAATGAAAGTCATTCTCTATGCCTCAACCATAGGTTCTATAAAGTATGCCATGCTGTGTACCAGATCTATTGCATACCCTACCACTGAGTTAGGCAAGGGAGTACAATAGTGATCTAGGAGTAGATCACTGGACAGCGGGCAAAATTATCCTTAGTGGAATAAGGATATGTTTCTCGATTATGGAAGTCAAAAAAAAGGTTCATCGTAAAGGGTTACGTCGATGCAAGTTTCGACACTAATCTAGATGACTCTAAGTCTCGGTCTAGATACATATTGATGGTGGGAGAAATTAGCTAGAGTAGCTCCGTGCAGAGCATTGTAGACATAGAGTATTTTGCAAAATACATACGGATCTGAATGTGGCAGACCCGTTGACTAAACTTCTCTCATAAGCAAAACATGATCACATCCTAGTAAACCATTTGGGTGTTAATCACATAGCGATGTGAACTGATCACATAAGGATGTGAACTATTGGTGTTAAATCACATGACGATGTGAACTAGATTATTGACTCTACTGCAAGTGGGAGACTGAAGGAAAGATGCCCTAGAGGCAATAATAAAGTTATTATTTATTTCCGTATTTCATGATAAATGTTTATTATTCATGCTATAATTGTATTAACCGGAAACATAATACATGTGCGAATACATAGACAAACAAAGTGTTACTAGTATGCCTCTACTTGACTAGCTTGTTGATCAAAGATGGTTATGTTTCCTAGCCATGGACAAAGAATTGTCATTTGATTAACGAGATCACATCATTAGGAGAATGATGTGATTGGCTTGACCCATTCTGTTAGCTTAGCACTCGATCGTTTAGTATGTTGCTATTGCTTTCTTCATGACTTATACATGTTCCTATGACTATGAGATTATGCAACTCCCGTTTACTGGAGGAACACTTTGTGTGCTACCAAACGTCACAACGTAACTAGGTGATTATAAAGGTGCTCTACAGGTGTCTCCAAAGGTACATGTTGGGTTGGCGTATTTTGAGATTAGGATTTGTCACTCCGATTGTCGGAGAGGTATCTCTGGGCCCTCTCGGTAATGCACATCACTTAAGCCTTGCAAGCATTGCAACTAATGAGTTAGTTGCGGGATGATGTATTACGGAACGAGTAAAGAGACTTGCCGATAACGAGATTGAACTAGGTATTGAGATACCGACGATCGAATCTCGGGCAAGTAACATACCGATGACAAAGGGAACAACGTATGTTGTTATGCGGTCTGACCGATAAAGATCTTCGTAGAATATGTGGGAGCCAATATGAGCATCCAGGTTCCGCTATTGGTTATTGACCGGAGACATGTCTCGGTCATGTCTACATAGTTCTCGAACCCGTAGGGTCCGCACGCTTAACGTTACGATGACAGTTATATTATGAGTTTATATGTTTTGATGTACCGAAGGTTGTTCCGAGTCCCGGATGTGATCACAGACATGACGAGGAGTCTCGAAATGGTCGAGACTTGAAGATTGATATATTGAAAGCCTATGTTTGGATATCGGAAGTGATCCGGGTGAAATCGGGATTTTTTCGGAGTACCGGGAGGTTACCGGAACCCCCCGGGAACTTAATGAGCCTTAGTGGGCCTTGGTGGAAGAGAGGAGAGGAGGCCAGGGCAGCGCCACGCCCCCCAGTCCAAATAGGACAAGGAGAGGGGGGCGGCGCCCCCCCTTTCCTTCCTCCCCTCCACCTCTTCCCCCTCTCTTTCCTAGTCCAACATGGAAAAGGGGGGAGTCCTACTCCCGGTAGGAGTAGGACTCCTCCTGGCGCGCCTCCTCCCTGGCCGGCCGCACCTCCCCCTTGCTCCTTTATATACGGGGGCAGGGGGGCACCCTAGACACACCAGTTCATCAGTTGATCTCTCCCAACCGTGTGCGGTGCCCCCCTCCACCATAGTCCACCTCGATAATACTGTAGCGGTGCTTAGGCGAAGCCCTGCGTCGGTAGAACATCAACATCGTCACCACACCGTCGTGCTGACGAAACTCTCCCTCAACTCTCGGCTGGGTCGGAGTTCGAGGGACGTCATCGGGCTGAACGTGTGCTGAACTCGGAGGTGCCGTGCGTTCGGTACTTGATCGGTCGGATCGTGAAGACGTACGACTACATCAACCGCGTTGTGCTAACGCTTCCGCTTTCGGTCTACTAGGGTACGCGGACAACACTCTCCCCTCTGGTTGCTATGCATCACCATGATCTTGCATGTGCGGAGGAATTTTTTTAAAATTACTACGTTCCCCAACAGTGGCGTCCGAGCCTGGTTTTATGCGTAGGTGTCATATGCACGAGTAGAACACAAGTGAGTTGTGGGCGATATAAGTCATACTTCTTACCAAAGATGTCATACTTTGGTTCGGCGGTATTGTTGGACGGCGGCCCGACCGACATTACGCGTGACGCTTCACGCGAGACCGGTTCTCCGGCGTGCTTTGCACAAAGGTGGCTAGCGGTGTCGGTTTACGCAACTTTAGTTGACCGAGTGTGGCTACGCCCGGTCCTTGCGAAGGTTAAAACAACACCAACTTGACAAACTATCGTTGTGGTTTTGATGCGTAGGTAAGAACGGTTCTTGCTAAGCCCGTAGCAGCCACGTAAAACTTGCAACAACAAAGTAGAGGACGTCTAACTTGTTTTTGCAGGGCATGTTGTGATGTGATATGGTCAGACGTGATGCTAGATTTTTATTGTATGAGATGATCATGTTTTGTAACCGAGTTATCGGCAATGGCGAGAGCCATATGGTTGTCGCTTTATTGTATGCAATGCAATCGCTACAGTAATGCTTTACTTTATCACTAAGCGGTAGCGATAGTCGTAGAAGCATAAGATTGGCGAGATGACAACGATGCTACGATGGAGATCAAGGTGTCTCGCGGTGGCGATGGTGATCATGGAGGTGCTTCGGAGATGGAGATCACAAGCACAAGATGATGATGGCCATATCATATCACTTATATTGATTGCATGTGATGTTTATCTTTTATGCATCTTACCTTGCTTTGATTGACAGTAGCAATATAAGATGATCTCTCACTAAATTTCAAGATAAAAGTGTTCTCCCTGAGTATGCACCATTGCCAAAGTTCGTCGTGCCCAGACACCACGTGATGATCGGGTGTGATAAGCTCTCGTCCATCTACAACGGGTGCAAGCCGTTTTGCACACGAGAATACTCGAGTTAAACTTGACGAGCCTAGCATATGCGATATGGCCTCGGAACACCGAGACCGAAAGGTCGAGCGTGAATCATATAGTAGATATGATCAACATAGTGATGTTCACCATTGAAAGCTAGTCCATTTCACGTGATGATCGGTTATGGTTTAGTTGATTTGGATCACGTGATCACTTAGAGGATTAGAGAGATGTTTTTCTAAGTGGGAGTTCTTAAGTAATATGATTAATTGAACTTAAATTTATCATGAACTTAGTCATGGTAGTATTTTACAAATTATGTTGTAGATCAATAGCTCGCGTTGTTGCTTTCATATGTTTATTTTTGATATGTTCCTAGAGAAAACTGTGTTGAAAGATGTTAGTAGCAATGATGCGGATTGGATCCGTGATCTGAGGATTGTCCTCATTGCTGCACAGAAGAATTATGTCCTTGATACATCGGGCTGAACGTGTGCTGAACTCGGAGGTGCCGTGCGTTCGGTACTTGATCGGTCGGATCGTGAAGACGTACGACTACATCAACCGCGTTGTGCTAATGCTTCCGCTTTCGGTCTACGAGGGTACGTGGACAACACTCTCCCCTCTCGTTGCTATGCATCACCATGATCTTGCATGTGCGTAGGAATTTTTTTGAAATTACAACGTTCCCCAACAGTTGTCGGTGAGGAATTGTGTCACTAGTCATTGTGCTAGAGTTTTTGTCAAAGTATTTTTGCTAGATTTATTCTTGTTCTAGTTTTTTGTGTGTCAAGTGTTGTTATTTAAAATCCAAAAAATTGTTATGGCTCATAACCTTGAAGACTTTGCTATTCCAAGCAAGCGAACCAATTCCATAATCTAATGTTGTTTGTGTCGGACAACGTTCATGGTGCATCCATGGTCTCGACGCATCACGAAGGGGTCACACGCCCGCCACCGCGTTCAGACGCCAGACGGACCACATCGACTCCGGTGAGGCAGCAACGTCACACCTAGCACCCCGGATCCATGCGCCATTTGGGTGGACGCAATGGAGTCTGAGCGCTGCCTCGCACGGGCCTCCTCCCAGGAGCGACGAAGCGCAATCGGACGACCATCTCCTCATCGGGGCCGCGTGGGATAAGTTCGGGGTCGACGGTTCTGGAGGCGAAGGACCCGGATCCGCTACCCGCCATGCCAGAGATTGTCGAAGATTGTCGGACGGGAGCTTGGATGGCGGAGGGGAGTGGATTGAAGTGGCTAGGGTATGGGTCTGACGAGCGGATGGGGAGATACACATATGTGGGGTCGGGTGGGCTAGTGTGTGCCGGGGCCGACTTGGCGGACGCGTTCGAGCGCCCCATATTTGGGCTGGAGATGAGGGCGTTTGAGGCCCGCTTAAGGCACCAGTCTGAATCGCATTTTCGTGATCGGTCGATAACCGGGCCATCCGCTCCGGCGTTTGAGCCAGGTTATAGGGGCATCCTGCTGTAGATGCTCTTACCTTGATCCTAATATTTTTCTTTCTCATCAATCACACATGTGTTACTCCTGTTAAAAGACCAACAACTAATCCTGGCAAGGGCAGGAACCAAGCACTGGCCCCACCGTGCAGTGGGATAGCAAGAGAACCGCCCGGATCCGATCCAACCACTCAGCACAACCTCCCCGCCGTCGTCAGTCCCGGCTCCGATCTCCCCTTCCCATCCCTCGCTCAAACACGGCGCGCGCGTGCACGCACACCAGCCAGAGCCGCGGCGGATCCGGAGGCCTCAGCGGCCGAGGCCCAAAGCCAGCAGCCGCCCGCGCCGCTCGCCGCCCGCCGCCGATCGCACAGTCAGCCACTAGACCGGCAGATCCAGATCCAGCGTGCCCCGCCCGCATGGCGGGGGCGGTGTCGGCGCTCTTCCTGCTCGACATCAAGGGCCGCGTCCTCGTCTGGCGCGACTACCGCGGCGACGTCACCGCGCTCCAGGCCGAGCGCTTCTTCACCAAGCTGCTCGACAAGGAGGTCAGTGCGCCCGTCCTCCCTCCCTCTCCTCTCCTCTCCTCTCCTCTCAGATCTGTGCAGCGTCGAATTGCGGGTCTGAGCTTTGCCCTGCTTTACCAGGGCGACGCGGAGGTCCACTCGCCCGTCGTCCACGACGGCGCCGGCGTCTCCTACACCTTCATCCAGCACAACAACGTCTTCCTCCTCACCGCCGCCCGCCAGAACTGCAATGCCGCCAGCATCCTGCTCTTCCTCCACCGCCTCGTCGATGTACGTACGCATGCCGCCGTTTTCACTGCAGCGAGCAGTGCTTCTCTTCAGCATTGCGAGCAAGTAGTAGCAACGGCGTTCTGCTCATGTGATCTGTGTGTGGGCGCAGGTGTTCAAGCACTACTTCGAGGAGCTGGAGGAGGAATCTCTGAGGGACAACTTCGTCGTCGTGGTATGTGGTGCGTTTCTGTGTTACATGAGTTGGGTTTGGTTCAGTATGAGTTGCTGCCACTGATGTTGGAGGGGCTTATGGACGCCCTTTGTTCTGCGCAGTATGAGTTGCTTGATGAGATGATGGACTTTGGGTATCCGCAATACACCGAGGCAACGATCCTGAGTGAGTTCATTAAGACCGACGCATACAGGATGGAGGTCACACAGAGGCCACCCATGGCAGTGACGAACGCCGTGTCATGGCGGAGCGAGGGGATTCGATACAAGAAGAATGAAGTGCGATACATTACACCTCTGCCCCTGTTTACTATGGTTCACTTTGATGGTTATGTGATGGGAAAATTGTTGGCTTGTGTATCGCAGGTGTTCTTGGATGTGGTTGAGAGCGTCAACATTCTTGTCAATAGCAATGGGCAGATTGTGAGATCTGACATCATCGGCGCGCTGAAGATGCGGACCTTTCTGAGGTAACTTCATGATATCATCCCATACAGTCATACCACAAATTTACACTATCATGCTTATAAATTTAATATGAATCACATCCATGTAGCTCTGTGAAGATCTAGCTAGATTATATTATCCAACACATCCCTGTATCCTTTTAAATTAGGAGTGTGTCGCCGCAGTTGTAACAAATTGACAGTAATGAATAAAGACTATACATACTCTGCCTACTACTCCCTCCATTCGGAACTACTTGTCACCAAAATGGATGTATCTAGAACTAAAATACATCTAGATACATCCATTTCAATGACAAGTATTTCCGAACGGAGGGAGTACAATATATGTATTGCAAGTGTGTCTTGAACAAGTACAGTTCAGTTAGTTCTCTTACAGGTAATATCATCAAGTTGTGCCCGGTAAATGAACTGGATTATGTAAGTTACAAATGATAATTGAACTTTTACTTGAGCCAGCTGGTTTCAACTTCTAGTCTTTTGGGTTAACAGCCCAAATATTATCCGACTATGTTTTCCCTCTATATCCTGTGGTATATTCATAATGGCTAATATGCATGTATTTCTAACAGTGGAATGCCCGAGTGTAAACTTGGTTTGAATGATAGAGTTCTTTTGGAAGCTCAAGGCCGAGCAACTAAAGGAAAAGCAATAGATCTGGATGATATCAAATTTCATCAGTAAGATTACATGATTACTATATTCAGTTTGTCGTAGTAGTCACTTTAGGGTTTATATTGACCAATCCTTTTTTTAGGTGTGTTCGGTTGACCAGATTTGAGAATGATAGGACTATATCATTCGTCCCTCCAGATGGAGCTTTTGATCTAATGACTTACAGACTCACCACACAGGTTAGTCCTTTGTGTTTTACAACCAGGAACCATTTGGTGACATGAGATGCCAAGTCCTGGCACACATTTGACATTAGTGCATGAAACATCTTGCTTTGGTCCCTCCTGCAGGTGAAGCCTCTGATCTGGGTAGAAGCACAAGTTGAGAAGCATTCAAGAAGCCGGATAGAGATCATGGTGAAGGCAAGGAGCCAGTTCAAGGAAAGAAGGTGCCTATTTCTAACAATAATAATGTGCCTCTGGTGGCATGAATGACCAACTTACATAGCATTTGTTTTTCTCATTTCCAGCACCGGAACAAATGTAGAAATTGAAGTACCTGTGCCCTATGATGCCACCAACCCAAATATAAGGACTTCAATGGGTTCTGCGGCATATGCGCCTGAGAGAGACGCAATGGTCTGGAAAATCAAATCATTTCCTGGTGGCAAGGTAGGTCCTGATTCAGTTCCATATGAACACTTATGCTTCCATATTATGCTAGGATGGATTGCTCTGATTCCCTGGACCTATTGCTCTATCAGGAATATATGTGTAGAGCAGAATTTAGTCTTCCCAGCATAACCTCGGAAGAAGCAACCCCTGAAAAGAAGGCTCCAATACGTGTGAAATTTGAGATACCATATTTTACTGTTTCAGGCATTCAGGTACTCCATCAGCTTTTGTTGTAGACCTGTTACCAGTTAGCTGCCTCACAACTTTCTCTGGCAGCCTCCTGCTCATATACCATGTACTGCCTCACAACTTTCTCTGGCAGCCTTGTATCCTGCTCATATACCATGTTATACCTTTGCAGGTTCGTTATCTGAAAGTCATCGAGAAAAGTGGATACCAGGCCCTCCCTTGGGTTAGGTACATCACGATGGCTGGTGAATATGAGCTGAGGCTTATCTGATCTCTGCTCTAGCTGCTGGAACAATTGAGCAGTTTGTTAGAGTCTGAGGAGGCGAGGAGCACATGTAGTGCTGCACCTGAATTACGGCGGCAGGATAGATGGCGTTTACCGGCAGGTTGGGGCTCTTCTCCCTAAAGCTCCACCCTTCCATCATGCAGAGTTCTCTTAGTGGTTTTTACCCATGTTTGCTGTAAGTTACATCCATCGGTACAGTTGCCTAGTTGAATTCTTGTTTTCCAATTCTTTCCTGGTTGATATCACATGTATCATATTGGTTTATTTGCCCTATTGATGTCACTCACAAGCTTGGGCCCTGTTTCTAATGTTACTATTTTCCTGCCAAGCTATTTTGATTGGAGGTGTATTACCCTCTGATACCTCCTAGACATGAGTAAAAAAATTGTTGGGTGCATGTCTACTCTGTATTCCCTGTGGAGCATCTGGACTGTATTGACCTCTCTTACCAGTGTGAATGTATGATGAACTGTGGTGCAGACACACAAGTCTACAAAGAAATCTTCAACTTAAGCGAGCAATCTGAAACAATCACGGGTTTAGGATGTCCGGTGGCGTTTGGTGACGGTTGTTATCATGATGCCGTGTTTGCTTATGTGACAACAATGTTCCTTATGGGAGGAATGTATTGGTTAATCAATCACCAGCTCATCATGTGTGAAGAACAGTTCTAGCACAAAATGGGTAGCTGAATAAAGTTTGGTGATCTGATTTCCCAAACTGAAACACAACATAAGTGCATCGCTGCGAGGCGCCGAGGCAGGCACATGGGGTGTTGCACACCAACCAGTGGCGCAAATCAAAATCGAGAGCGACCTATCATCGCCACAAAAACTCGATGAAATGAGTGTGAAACAAATCTCATAAGAGGCTAGTTTGAAAAATGTTATTTTGTTGGTAGAATTTCGGGGTATTAAATTTTTTCAAACAGGCCCGGAGTGGTGGAGATCTCATTGTCCCCTGGGTTCCTTGGTTTCGGTTAAGAAAAGTAGCATATAAGCGAAAGTGCCATTCTACACCCAGGAGCAAATGCTCCTGGTGTGAACAGTAAAAAAAAAAAGAAAATAAATTCAAAAAATACTGAAATTTTTTGGTGACATACTTTCACAAGTGTTTCTTGTGCATAAAAATTTTCATCACGAAATCACATCCGTAGAAGTCGTGCCGAAAAAAACAAAATCAGAGATGCAAAATGCTTTTGTAAGTAACATTTTCTGAGCATCGATTTTGTTTTTTTTACCACACCTTCCACCAATGTGATTTCGCGGCGAAATTTTACGTGCACAACAAACATTTGTGTAAGTATGCCACAAAAAAAATTCAGAATTTTTTGACATTTTTTAATTTTTTTATTCCACTGTTCACACCAGGAGCATTTGCTCCTGGGTGTAGAAACTCCACGTCGGCATATAAGTTGTTATTTACAGGAGAGCTTGCAACGCAAGAGCATGTAAATCGTGTGATCTTTCCCATTCCACCAACGAATGTGGAATGCTCTTCTAGTAAACTCAATCAATTATGGATTGCAATGCTACTTTCTGGCCGAACATATATTGTGGCATTTCATAACATATCATCAAAAAGAAAATACCACATAAAGAAAGATGTCATGTAACTTGATGGACCTTGCCAGCCATGAAGTCACAAGACATTTCCCAACACAAAGAAGGAAAGCTAAATAGAGTAACATTTGATTTGAAACTGGATAATTTAAATTAATGAGGTCAACCTGCTTGCCGTGTTAGCATACACTTGTACACTAGCACTACAAACTTCCTCAAACCTTGATCACATACTAGTATATATAGCATCAAGTGCATGCATACGGCATACAGCACACCACACCCTTCACACACAAGAGTCCATTAATCAGCACGCGCAGCAAAGCATAGCATGGATCCGCTTGCTTTGCTCGATCAGAGCTTCTTGTTGGCGAGGCCGAGGGCGACGGAGACCATCTGGGCGAGGTGGCGCTGCATGACCTCGTAGGGCGACTTGACGTCGCGCTCCTCGTACCAGTTGTCGCAGTCGCCGGCGTAGGTGCTGGCCGCCGTCATCTTCTCCACCAGGCTCTCGCTGCTGCTGCCGGGCTTGTGCATCGCCCGGCTCACCCCCTCCAGCGCGTCCACCAGGTCGTCGTAGTTCTGCTCGCACGACCCCAGGATGGACGCCATCGGGTTCCCGGCCCCGGACGCCGCCTTGGCCGCGTCGAACGTCACCTTGGCCGCCCGCGCCCGCCCCAGCGCCACCCGCACCGCCGTCTCCATCAGCGCCCGCGGCGTCGTCACCCCGGGCAGGTGCAGCAGCGTGTGGCACACCCTCTGGTACGCCTCCAGCTGGTCGCACGCCTGCACCGCCCCCGGGGCCGCGCCGGCCGTGTCCGCCGCCGGCAACGCGCCGCCGGCGGCCAGCTTGCGCCCTTCCAAGAAGATGAAGCCCTTCTTCTGGACGACGGACGCCTTGCTCTGCGAGACGGCGAGCCTCTTCTTCGGGATGCTGATCTTGCTCTGCGTGACGTCCAGCTTGCTGCCCCGGGCCAAGGCGTGGTCGGCCGGCGCCGCGTCGTGCCTCGCGATGAAGAGCTTGCTGCCCCCGGCCAAGGCGTGGTCGGCCGGCGCCGCGTCGTGCCTCGCGATGAAGAGCTTGCTGCCCCCGGCCAAGGCGTGGTCGGCCGGCGCCGCGTCGTGCCTCGCGATGAAGAGCTTGCTGCCCCCGGCCAAGGCGTGGTCGGCCGGCGCCGCGTCGTGCCTCGCGATGAAGAGCTTGCTGCCCCCGGCCAAGGCGTGGTCGGCCGGCGCCGCGTCGTGCCTCGCGATGAAGAGCTTGCTGCCCCCGGCGAAGATGTGGTCGGTCGCCGTGCCCTGCTTCGAGATGTGCAGTTTTATGCCCCGGGCGAGGATGAAGTCCTTGGTGACGGCGTCGCCGTTGTGGGGCTGGCCGGCCTCGGCGGCGCCGGCGGCGATGAAGAAGGCGACGGCGGCGAGGAGGAAGGTGGCGGTGACGGAGAGCCGCGCCATGTTTCTTGCTCCTTTCGGTCTCTTCTCGACCGCCCTCGTCGAGAGTTTATTTATCGGTGTGCGCGCGGGGAGGGCAGGCCAAATTAAGACCGAGAGAGAGCAGGAGGCAGGCGACGGCTCGGTTGAAGGATGCTGCAGGTTGACGGCCTCTGCATCCCGAGTGTGTCGAAGTTATATAGGAAGGAATGGGCAATTTAACCTGCGGGGAGAGCTAGCCCGGCGTGCATGGCCATGGCATTTTAAGGTCTGGCCACGGGCTCGCCATGGTTGTAGGATGTCCAAACATAGGCTGGCGATATCTTTTGCTTCGAGAAATCTTAATTGCTTGGTGTGCAGGGGTTCCGCGTGGCTCTCGCACAATGCTCCAAGATATCCATGAATGCAATGCACCAACATATCTCGATCGATGAGAAGCATTATTGCCTAGGTTCTTGTTTTCTCTAACACATGTTACATATATCTACATATAGTCGCTCCCAACTCCTCACTATTACTTCCCGTATCCATGTCTATGAATTCTCAGCCTAACTTTGTGTTAATGGCGGTTGGTTTGGCAAGCTTTGTATCTTACCTCAGTGTCTTCATGAATGCAGACAACAACCTCACACACAAATGGCAATGCTCCAGCTGCACGACTCATGTAGAGTGCCTAAACAAAAAGTATACTTTAGAGGGAGATAGCTGCAGTTAAATTGACTCAACAGTGAGTGTGTGTCCAAATCATATTGTTGTCCGGAAATTACGCTGGTATATACTTGTTCTTGCATATGTGAAACAGTGCAAGTTGTACTACATAATATGTGTTCAAGTTTTTTCATCAATAGCTTCAAGGTTTCTTTCCACTTGGATGATAGTAACGCCCTTCATTCATTCACCTTGGAGTACATGTGTTTTTTTCCTAACATATATCTTTGTTTAATGATAAGAAAAGCTGACTATATATATCTTCATGTGTCTTGTTCTAATAATCTACTAAAAAATGCTCTTATATTATGGGACGGAGGGAGTATATGTTAATTAACTATGGATAATTTTCTAGCGGTGGTAAGGTTATGAATAAATTTAGGATTTGCTTTTGATCGACACTGACAACACGATGGCGTCGGTGGCGGCATGGAATAAGGTCTTCCCACCTCGCACTCGCTCCGATGGTGTTTATTCATATTGTTGGGAGGCGCGTGGAAGATGATGTGTCCTTAAATCTGGTTCTCCATCTTTGATTTTACTTTTGTTTTGTAGGTTTGTCATGGTTGCGTTGTCCTACGGAGCGGACAACGTGTGGTTGCGCCTCTTCGTTCTCCGACTCGAGTTCCGACCAACAAAGGTTGTCCAGTCTCGGCCTCGTCAGGAAGCGTGTGAAATTTATGCTCCCTGACTCCGTCTAGTCAGGCCTGGGGCGTTCTACATGCCCTCTATGGCATATTTTTCTCATGGGCGGTGATTTGCTATGCAGATGCGGTCACGATGTCTTCTGATCTACATCAACAAATTCATAACCACTGCTTATACACACTCCTGAGTTTTAACAAGTTTGCTCTGACGGGATGGAGGCCAAGAGGTGGCACGTGCTTTTCTCACAACGTGTCGCCAGTGGATGCATGATGAAAAAGACTTTGACACCCAAAGATCTGGATGTATTTTTCAATTTTTGTAAGGGTGCTTTTGTTAGGTGTGTGTACTACATAACAGGTATGGCATTTAGACTTTCCGTAACTTTTTTAAGGATAATTTGTTAATTGTTACAACAAGGTGTTGGGGAACGTAGCAGAAATTCAAAATTTTCTACGCATCACCAAGATCAATCTATGGAGAAACCAGCAACGAGGGGAAGGAGAGTGCATCTACATACCCTTGTAGATCGCTAAGCGGAAGCGTTCAAGAGAACGGGGTTGAAGGAGTCGTACTGTCGTGATCCAAATCACGGAGATCCTAGTGCGAGCGGACGGCACCTCCGCGTTCAACACACGTACAACCCGGTGGCGTCTCCCACGCCTTGATCCAGCAAGGAGAGAGGAGAGGTTGAGAAGACTCCATCCAGCAGCAGCACAACGACATGGTGGTGATGGAGGAGCGTGGCAATCCCGAGGCTTCGCCAAGCACCAAGGAAGAGGAGGAAGAGGAGAGGCAGGGCTGCACCAAGAGGAAGATCAAATCATGTGTTATGGGCAGCCCCTAGGCCTCATATATATAGGGAAGGGGTGGAGGTGCGCCCCTCTGGGTTCCCACCCCTAGAGGCGGCAGCCCTAGATGGGTTCAAGGGGCGGCCAAGAGGGAGGGAGAGGGAGGCGCCCACTAGATGGGCCTTAGGGCCCATCTGCCCTAGGGTTGCCCTCCCACTCCCCTTGCGCTTGGGCCCCTTGTGGGCGCACCAGCCCCTTGGGGCTGGTTCCCTCCACTTGGCCCACACAACCTTCTGGGGTTGGTGGCCCCACTTGGTGGACCCAGGACCCTCCCGTGGTCCCAGACGCGATCGATAAACCCCAAACTTTTCCGGTGACCAAAACAGGACTTCCATATATAAATCTTTACCTCCGGACCATTCCGAACTCCTCGTGACGTCCGGGATCTCATCCGGACTCGAACAACATTCGTAACCACATACAAACTTCCTTTATAACCCTAGCGTCATCGAACCTTAAGTGTAGACCCTACGGGTTCGGGAATCATCACGACATGACCAGAGGCGTTCTCCGGTCAATAACCAACAGCGGGATCTGGATACCCATGTTGGCTCCCACATGTTCCACGATGATCTCATCGGATGAACCACGATGTCAAGGACTCAATCGATCCGTATACAATTCCCTTTGTCTAGCGGTATTGTACTTGCCCGAGATTCGATCGTCGGTATCCGATCCCTTGTTCAATCTCGTTACGGCAAGTCTCTTTACTCGTTCCGTAACACATCATCCGTGATCAACCCCTTGGTCACATTGTGCACATTATGATGATGTCCTATCGAGTGGGCCCAGAGATACCTCTCCGTTTACGGAGTGACAAATCCAGCCTCGATTCGTGCCAACCCAATGACACTTTCGGAGATACCGTAATGCACCTTTATAGCCACCCGATTCGTTGTGACGTTTGGTACACCCAAAGCACTCCTACGGTATCCGGAGTTGCACAATCTCATGGTCTAAGGAAATGATACTTGACATTAGAAAAGCTTTAGCATACTAACTACGATCTTTGTGCTAGGCTTAGCATTGGGTCTTGTCCATCACATCATTCTCCCAATGATGTGATCCGTTATCAATGACATCAAATGTCCATGGTCGAAAACTGTAACCATCTATTGATTAACGAGCTAGTCATCTAGAGGCTTACTAGGGACTTGGTGTTGTCTATGTATCCACACATGTATCTGAGTTTCCTATCAATACAATTATAGCATGGATAATAAACGATTATCATGAACAAGGAAATATAATAATAATAACTAATTTATTATTGCCTCTAGGGCATATTTCCAACAGTCTCCCACTTGCACTAGAGTCAATAATCTAGTTCACATCGTCATGTGATTAACACTGATAGGTCACATCGCCATGTGACCAACACCCAAAGAGTTTACTAGTGTCTGTAAACTAGTTCACATCACCATGTGATTAAGACTCAATGAGTTCTGAGGTTTGATCATGTTTTGCTTGTGAGAGAGGTTTTAGTCAACGGGTTTTAGTCAACGGGTCTGAACCTTTCAGATCCGTGTGTGCTTTGCAAATTTCTAGGTCATATTATAAATGCTGCTTCCACGCTCCACTTGAAGCTATTCCAAATGGTTGCTCCACTATACGTATCCGGTTTGCTACTCAGAGTCACTCGGATAAGTGTTAAAGCTTGCATCGGCGTAACCCTTTACGCGAACTCTTTATCACCTCCATAATCGAGAAACATGTCCTTATTTATGACAATTTTGACATTGTCCAATGATCCATTCTGGATCATTCTTGTACCCTTGACCGACTCATGGCAAGGCACACTTCGATGCGGTACACAGCATAGCATACTATAGAGCCTACGTCTGAAGCATAGGGGCGACCTTCGTCCTTTCTCTCTCTTCTGCTGTGGTCGAGCTTTTAACTCTTAACTTCATACCTTACAACTCGAGCAAGAACTCCTTCTTTGGTGATCCATCTTGAACACTTTCAAGATTATGTCAAGGTATGTGCTCATTTGAAAGTATTATTAAGCATTTTTATCTATCCTTATAGATCTCGATGCTCGATGTTCAAGTAGCTTAATCCAGGTTTTCTATTGAAAACATCTTTCAAATAACCCTATATGCTTTCCAGAAATTCTACATCATTTCGATCATCAATATGTCAACAACATATACTCATCGAAATTCTATAGTGCTCCCACTCACTTCTTTGGAAATACAAGTTTCTCATAAACTTTGTATAAACCCAAAATCTTTGATCATCCTATCAAAGTGCATATTCCAACTCCGAGATGCTTACTCCAGTCCTTAGAAGGATCGCTGGTGCTAGCATTCCTTTTAGCATCCTTAGGATCGACAAAACCTTTCTGATTGTATCACATACAACCTTTCCTTACGGAAACTGGTAGGGAAACTCGTTTTGACATCCATCTGCTAGATTTCATAAATGCAGCTAATGCTAACATGATTCCGACGGACTTAAGCATCGCTACGAATGAGAGAATCTCATCGTAGTCAACTCCTTGAACTTGTGAAAAACTCTTCGCCACAAGTCGAGCTTCATAGACGGTGATATTACCGTCCACGTCCGTCGTCTTCTTAAAGATCCATTTATCTCAATAGCTTGCCGATCATCGGGCAAGTCCACCAAAGTCCATGCTTTGTTCTGATACATGGATCCTATCTCGGATTTCATGGCCTCTAACCATTTGTCGGAATATGGGCCCACCATCGCTTCTCCATAGCTCGCAGGTTCATTGTTGTCTAGCAACATGACCTTCAAGACAGATCACCGTACCACTCAAGCAGTCCGCATCCTTGTCACCCTACGAGGTGCAGTAGTGACTTGATCCAAAACTTCATGATCACTATCATAAGCTTCGACTTCAATTGGTGTAGGTGCCACAGGAACAACTTCCTGTGCCCTGCTACACACTTGTTGAAGTGACGGTTCAATAACCTCATCAAGTCTCCACCATCCTCCCACTCAACTTTTCGAGACGAACTTTTCCTCGAGAAAGGACCTGATTCAAGAAACAATCCCTATTGCTTTCGGATCTGAATTAGGAGGTATACCCAACTGTTTTGGGTGTCCTATGAAGATGCATTTTGTCCGCTTTGGGTTCGAGCTTATCAACTGAAACTTTTCCACATAAGCATCGCAGCCCCAAACTTTTAAGAAACGACAACTTAGGTTTCTCCAAACGGTGTCGTCTCAGCGGAATTACGTGGTGCCCTATTTAAGTGAGTGTGGTTGTCTCTAATGCCTAACCCATGAGCGATAGTGGTAATTCGATAAGAGAGACATCATGGTGCGCACCATATCTTATAGGGTGCAACTATGATGTTCGGACACACCATCACACTATGGTGTTCGAGCGGTATTAATTGTGAAACAATTTGCACAATGTCTTAATTGTGTGCCAAAACTCGTAACTCAGATATTCATCTCTATGATCATATCATAGACATTCTATCTTCTTGTCACGATGATCTTTAACTTCACTCTGAAATTACTTGAACCATTCAATAATTCAGACTTGTGTTTCATCAAGTAAATATACTCAACATCTACTCAAATCATCTATGAAGTAAGAACATAACGATATTCCTTTGCATGCTTCAAAGACTCATTGGACTGCACACACCAAAATGTGTTACTTCCAACAAGTTGCTATCTTGGTCCATCTTCTCAAACCGAGGCTTTTCACCATCTTGTCCATGTGGTATGTTTTGCATATCTCAAGTGATTCAAAATCAAGTGAGTCTAAATGATCCATCTGCATGGAGTTTCTTCATGCATATACACCAATAGACATGGTTTGCATGTCTCAAACTTTTCAAAACGAGTGAGTCCAAAGATCCATCAACATGGAGCTTCTTCATGCGTTTATGACTTACATGGCGATGCCACAAGTAAGTGGTACTATCATTACTATCTTATATCTTTTGGCATGAAAATGTGTATCACTACGATCGAGATTCAATAAACCATTCCTTTAGGTGTAAGACCATTGAAGGTATTATTCAAATAAATAGAGTAACCATTATTCTCCTTAAATGAATAACCGTATTATGATAGACATAATCCAATCATGTCTATGCTCAACGCAAACACCAAATAACAATTATTTAGGTTTAACATCAATCTCGATGGCGGAGGGAGCGTGCGATGCTTGATCACATCAACCTTGGAAACACTTCCAACACATATCGTCACTCACCTTTAGCTAGTCTCCGTTTATTCCGTAGCTATTATTTGAGTTACTAACACTTAGCAACCGAACTGGTATCTAATACCACTGGTGCTACTAGGAGTACTAGTAAAGTACACATTAACATAATGTATATCAATATACTTCTATCGACCTTGCCACCTTCTCATCTACCAAGTATCTAGGGTGGTTCTGCTCCAGTGTCTGTTCCCCTTATTACAGAAGCACTTAGTCTCGGGTTTGGGATTAACCTTGGGTTTCTTCACTAGAGCAGCAACTGTTTTGCTGTTTCATGAAGTATCCCTTGTTGCCCTTGCCCTTCTTGAAACTAGTGGTTTTACCAACCATCAACAACTGATGCTCCTACTTGACTTCTACTTTCGCGGTGTCAAACATCGCGAACACTTCAAGGATCATCATATCTATCCCTGATATGTTATAGTTCATCACGAAGCTCTAGCAGCTTGGTGGCAATGACTTTGGAGAAACATCACTATCTCATCAGGAAGATTAACTCCCACTCGATTCAAGTGATCGTTGCACTCAGACAATCTGAGCACAAACTCAACGATTGAGCTTTTCTCTCTTAGTTTGCAGGCTAAGAAAATCGTCGGAGGCCTTATACCTCTTGGCGTGGCACGAGCTTGAAATCCCAATTTCAGCCCTCGAAACATCTCATATGTTCATGACGTTTGGCGTCTTTGGTGCCTCTACTCTAAACCGTTTAACCGAACTATCACGTAGTTATCAAAACGTGTATGTCCGATGTTCGCAACATCCACAGACGACGTTTGGGGTTCAACACACGAGCGGTGCATTAAGGACATAAGCTTTCTCTGTCCGCATAATCGCTACTTTCAACTTTCAACTATATTTTCTCTAGGATCATATCTAAACAAGGGAACTAAAGCGCGAGCTTCGACATAATTTGCAAAAGGTCTTTTGACTATGTTCAAGATAATTAAGTTCATCTTATGAACTCCCACTCGAGATAGACATCCCTCGGGTCATCTAAGTGATTACATGATCCGAGTCAACTAAGCCGTGTCCGATCATCACGTGAGACGGACTAGTCGACTCGGTGAACATCTTCATGTTGATCGTATCTACTATACGACTCATGCTCGACCTTCGGTCTCTGTGTTCCCGAGGCCATGTCTGTACATGCTAGGCTCGTCAAGTTAACCCCAAGTGTTTTTGCTGTGTAAATCTGTCTTACACCCGTTGTATGTGAACGTAAGAATCCATCACACCCGATCATCACGTGGTGCTTGGAAGCGACGAACTGTAGCAACGGTGCACAGTCGAGGAGAACACTTCTTGAAATTGGTGTAAGGATCATCTTATTTACTACCGTCGATCTAAGCAAACAAGATGCATAAACATGATAAACATCACATGCAATCAAATAGTGACATGATATGGCCAATATCACTTTGCTCCTTTAGATCTCCATCTTCGGGGCTCCATGATCATCATCGTCACCGGCATGACACCATGATCTCCATCATCATGATCTCCATCATCGTGTCTCCATGAAGTTGTCTCGCCAACTATTACTTCTACTACTATGGCTACCGGTTAGCAATAAAGTAAAGTAATTACATGGCGTTGTTTAATGACACGCAGGTCATACAATAAATAAAGACAACTCCTATGGCTCCTGCCGGTTGTCATACTCATCGACATGCAAGTCGTGAATCCTATTACAAGAACATGATCAATCTCATACATCACATATCATTCATCACATTCTTCTTGGCCATATCACATCACATAGCATACCCTGCAAAAACAAGTTAGGCGTCCTCTAATTGTTGTTTGCATGTTTTACGTGGCTGCTATGGGTTTCTAGCAAGAACGTTTCTTACCTCGCAAAACCACAACGTGATATGCCAATTGCTATTTACCCTTCATAAGGACCCTTTTCATCGAATCCGTTCCGACTAAAGTGGGAGGCGGCACCCGCTAGCCACCTTATGCACCAAGTGCATGTCGATTCGGTGGAACGTGTCTCACGTGGAAGAGCGTGTAAGGTCGGTCCGGCCGCTTCATCCCACAATACCGTCGAAACAAGATTGGACTAGTAACGGTAAGCATATTGAACATCATCAACGCCCACAACTACTTTGTGTTCTACTCGTGCAAAGAATCTACGCAATAGACCTAGCTCATGATGCCACTTTGTTGGGGAACGTGGCAGAAATTCAAAATTTTCTCGCATCACCAAGATCAATCTATGGAGAAACCAGCAACGAGGGAAGGAGAGTGCATCTACATACCCTTGTAGATCGCTAAGCGGAAGCGTTCAAGAGAACGGGGTTGAAGGAGTCGTGCTGTCGTGATCCAAATCACCGGAGATCCTAGTGCCGAACGGACGGCACCTCCGCGTTCAACACACGTACAGCCGGTGGCGCCTCCCACGCCTTGATCCAGCAAGGAGAGAGGAGAGGTTGAGGAAGACTCCATCCAGCAGCAGCACAACGGCATGGTGGTGATGGAGGAGCGTGGCAATCCCAGCAGGCTTCGCCAAGCACCAAGGGAGAGGAGGAAGAGGAGAGCGGGGCTGCACCAAGAGGAGATCAAATCATGTGTTATGGGCAGCCCCTAGGCCTCATATATATAGGGAAGGGGTGGAGGGTGCGCCCTCTAGGGTTCCCACCCCTAGAGGCGGCAGCCCCAGATGGGTTCAAGGGGCGGCCAAGAGGGAGGGAGAGGAGGCGCCACTAGATGGGCCTTAGGGCCCATCGCCTAGGGTTTGCCCCTCCCACTCCCCTTGCGCTTGGGCCCCTTGTGGGCGCACCAGCCCCTTGGGGCTGGTTCCCTCCACACTTGGCCCACGCAACCTTCAGGGTTGGTGGCCCCACTTGGTGGACCCAGGACCCTCCCGGTGGTCCCGTCGACGCTGGAAATAAACCACAAAACTTTTCCGGTGACCAAAACAGGACTTCCCATATATAAATCTTTACCTCCGGACCATTCCGAACTCCTCGTGACTTCCGGATCTCATCCGGACTCAACAACATTCGGTAACCACATACAAACTTCCTTTATAACCCTAGCGTCCATCGAACCTTAAGTGTGTAGACCCTACGGGTTCGGAATCATCTGCGACATGACCGAGACGTTCTCCGGTCAATAACCAACAGCGGGATCTGGATACCCATGTTGGCTCCCACATGTTCCACGATGATCTCATCGGATGAACCACGATGTCAAGGACTCAATCGATCTCGTATACAATTCCCTTTGTCTAGCGGTATTGTACTTGCCCGAGATTCGATCGTCGGTATCCGATACCTTGTTCAATCTCGTTACCGGCAAGTCTCTTTACTCGTTCCGTAACACATCATCCCGTGATCAACCCCTTGGTCACATTGTGCACATTATGATGATGTCCTACCGAGTGGGCCCAGAGATACCTCTCCGTTTACACGGAGTGACAAATCCCATTCTCGATTTCGTGCCAACCCAATAGACACTTTCGGAGATACCTGTAATGCACCTTTATAGCCACCCAGTTACGTTGTGACGTTTGGTACACCCAAAGCACTCCTACGGTATCCGGGAGTTGCACAATCTCATGGTCTAAGGAAATGATACTTGACATTAGAAAAGCTTTAGCATACGAACTACGATCTTTGTGCTAGGCTTAGCATTGGGTCTTGTCCATCACATCATTCTCCCAATGATGTGATCCCGTTATCAATGACATCAAATGTCCATGGTCAGGAAACTGTAACCATCTATTGATTAACGAGCTAGTCATCTAGAGGCTTACTAGGGACTTGGTGTTGTCTATGTATCCACACATGTATCTGAGTTTCCTATCAATACAATTATAGCATGGATAATAAACGATTATCATGAACAAGGAAATATAATAATAATAACTAATTTATTATTGCCTCTAGGGCATATTTCCAACACAAGGTTGGCATGGGGATGTAACCCTGTCAATTTTGTGGCTGTGTTGAAATTGTAGATCATTTATTCTTACAATATGCATGTATGAATCGATCCACCTAACCTATGTGACCTTGCATTGATTAGCTTGTATAGTTATGCTACTGTTTGGGTATTGATGTATGAGTTGATTTGTGGGTGAGAAATCATCAATTTATAGTTACTACTTATGGATTTGCTGGTCGCTGTTGCTGCCAACGATTTTCTTATCTAAGTTTAGTCCCATGTATGTACACCTTTGCTTGGGTATTCTTCAAAGCCAACAGTTTGCGAGGAATAAATGCTAATAGCTATCCATTCATTTTATTCAGTTGCATCGTGTGGACCTCTTTGTGATTGTGGGTCTCCCAAGTCACTTCATGTTCTCACCTTCAATGGCGCTGGCATGATGCTCCAACTCTTTTACATCAATGTTCCTCTAGTGTGTAGCACGACGAACCACGATGAATCACTTGCTTGTTATGGTAGCCATGTCTATTGTGATGACAATGCCTATCTCATACATGTGGCATGGGGTTTCATAGCACTATCGCTTACGACTTCACCACATCATCTCTCGAACTAAGCTATTTCCACTTTTTCTAACAAAAAGTTCGAGTAGTTCAGTGAAAAAACGGCCAAGCTTTCTTCCATCCTTCCTAGCTTCTCGAGTTTGCACCCGCTCGCCGCCTTTTTCATGATTCGTTCTAATGTGGATTCAAACCAGTCTCTCCGTTTGGATTTCGTGGAGGGATTTCTCCAATGGATACTGATACCCACTATAATAAAATAGCAACGATAAATCTGGCAGGTGGAAGATTGAATGTTAGGGAAATGACGACCCTTTCTAGCTAACTTCACTAACAACTCTTGTATATGTGGCCACCAGAGCAACACAAATGCATTGATAAGTAGTTTGCCTATCCCCGGCTTGGTAATCAAATCGGAGTGAGAGTTCCACCTAAAGGAAATATGCCCTAGAGGCAATAGTAAAGTTGTTATTTTATATTTTATTATATCATGATAAATGTTTATTATTCATGCTAGAATTGTATTAACCGGAAACTTGATACATGTGTGGATACATAGACAAAAACAGTGTCCCTAGTAAGCCTCTACTAGACTAGCTCGTTAATCAAAGATGGTTAAGTTTCCTAACCATAGACATGTGTTGTCATTTGATGAACGGGATCACATCATTAGGAGAATGATGTGATGGACAAGACCCATCCGTTAGCTTAGCATAATGATCATTAAGTTTTATTGCTATTGCTTTCTTCATGACTTGTACATATTCCTTTGACTATGAGATTATGCAACTCCCGGATACCGGAGGAATACCTTGTGTGCTATCAAACGTCACAACATAACTGGGTGATTATAAAGATGCTCTACAGGTATCTCCAAAGGTATTTGTTGGGTTGGCATAGATCGAGATTAGGATTTGTCACTCCGAGTATCGGAGAGGTATCTCTGGGCCCTCTCGGTAATGCACATCATAATAAGCCTTGCAAGCAATGTAACTCATGAGTTATTTAAGGGATGATGCATTACAGAACGAGTAAAGAGACTTGCCGGTAACGAGATTGAACTAGGTATGAAGATACCAACGATTGAATCTCGGGCAAGTAACATACCGATGACAAAGGGAATAACGTATGTTGTCATAACGGTTCGACCAATAAAGATCTTCGTAGAATATGTGGGAGCTAATATGAGCATCCAGGTTCCGCTATTGGTTATTGACCGGAGAGGTGTCCCGGTCATGTCTACATAGTTCTCGAACCCGTAGGGTCCGCACGCTTAACGTTCGATGACGATTTGTATTATATGAGTTATGTGATTTGGTGAACAAATGCTGTTCGGAGTCCCGGATGAGACCACGGACATGACGAGGAGTCTCGAAATGGTCGAGAGGTAAAGATTCATATATAGGACGATAGTATTCGGACACCGAAAGTGTTCTGGGGTTACCGGGTACGGATCGGGTCACTGAAGGGGTTCCGGGCTACCTCGGCAAACTATATGGGCCTTATGGGCCAAGAGGGGAAACACACCAGCCACAAAGGGGCTGGTGCGCCCCCTCCCCCCATATGGGCTGGCCAAATTGGAGAAGGGAAAGAAAAAGGGAATAGGATTCCCCCTTCCCCCTCTTCCCTTCCTACTCCGAATAGGAATATGAAAAGGGCGAGGCCGGATTGGGAGGTGTCCAAGTAGGATTCCTCCTTGATACGTCTCCAACGTATCTATACCTTTTGATTGTTCCATGCTTTTTTGTTATCAATATCAATCTTGGGTGTTTTATAATCATTTTATAGCCATTTTATATCATTTTTTGATACTAACCTATTGACATAGTGCCAAGTGCCAGTTGCTGTTTTTTGCATGTTTTTTACATCGCAGGAAATCAATATCAAACGGAGTCCAAATGCCATGAAACTTTACGGAGATTTTTTATGGACCAGAAGGAAGATATTGGGCCCTGGTTGCACCCGAGGGGAGTCCCGAGGAGGGGACAACCCACCAGGGCCTGGTGGGTTGTTCCCACCTTGGGTGCCCCCCAGACCGCCTCTTTGCTCTATAGATACCCCAATATTCCAGAAACCCTAGGGAGTCGACGAAATATTCATCCAGCCGCCGCAGAGTCCAAAACCACCAGGTCCAATCTAGACACCATCTCGGATGGGGTTCACCACCTCCATTGGTACCTCTCTGATGATGCGTGAGTAGTTCTTTGTAGACCTACGGGTCCGTAGTTAGTATCTAGATGGCTTTCTCTCTCTCGCTGAATTCTTAATACAATGGTCTCTTGGAGATCCATATGATGTAACTCTTTTTGCGGTGTGTTCGTTGGGATCTGATGAACTTTGACTTTATGATCAATTATATCTTTTTATATCCATGAAAGTTATTTTAGTTTCTTTGATCTCTTATATGCATGATCTCTTATAGCCTCGTATTTCTTCTCCTATATTTGGGTTTTGTTTGGCCAAACTGATCTATATATTTATCTTGCAATGGGTAGAGGTGCTTTGTAGTGGGTTCGATCTTACGGTGCTTGATCCCAGTGATAGAAAGGGAAACGACACATATGTATCGTTGCTACTAAGGATAAAACGATGGGGTCTATCTCTACATAGATAGATCTTGCCTACATCATGTCATCGTTCTTATTGCATTACTCCATTTTTCCATGAACTTAATACACTAGATGCATGCTGGATAGCGGTCGATGTGTGGAGTAATAGTAGTAGATGCAGGCAGGAGTTGGTCTACTAATCTTGGACGTGATGCCTATATAATGATCATTGCCTGGATATCGTCATGATTATTTGAAGTTCTATCAATTGCCCAACAGTAATTTGTTTACCCACCGTTTGCTAATTTTCTCGAGAGAAGCCACTAGTGAAACCTACGGCCCCCGGGTCTTCTTTATCATATATTTGCTTTGTGATCTATTTTATTTGCTCTTTTTATTCAGATATATTAAACCAAAAAATACAAAAATACTTGCCGCGCTTTATTTTATTTGCGATCTATTTATTAAATCTATTACAACTTTTTCCCGTCTACACGCAATTTGAGGCGCTGTACCCCGAAAGGGATTGGCAACCCCTTTAACACGTTGGGTTGCGAGGTGTTGTTATTTGTGTGCAGGGGCTGTTTATGTTGTGTTGCTTGGTTCTCCTACTAGTTCGATAACCTTGGTGTCATATATGAGAGAAATACCTACCGCTGCTGTGCTGCATCATCCCTTCCTCTTTGGGGAAATACCGACGTAGCTTCAAGCAACATCAAAAGGAATTTCTGGCGCCGTTGCCGGGGAGGATCTTCAACATATACCAGGTTCCTAATCACAAATCTCATCTCCTCGCAATTTACATTATTTGCCATTTGCCTCTCGTTTTCCTCTCCCACACTTCACAACAATTTGCCGTTTTATTCGCCCTCTTTTTCGTTCGCCTTTTTCTCGTTTGATCTCTTGTTTGCTAACTTTGCTTGTGTTGCCATGTGTCTTCTATTTGCTTGCATCTTCACTTGCTAAAAATTTATTTATATGAATCCTCATCCACTTGCTAATCTTTTTAAGAGATCTAATTATCATGAACTAATTGCTAGTGATTTGAGTGCACTAGATTATCTTTATGAAGTTTTGCTTGAGATTCTATGAAATTTTGCTTGAGATTCATGAATCTGAAAATTGTGATGAACAATTTTGTAAAGTGATTCATGATAGCTCCTTGAATGAAAGGAATGATTGCAATGATTTTACTATAAATTTTATTAATGTCAATTGTGCTAATAATACGCAAAACCCCAAGCTTGGGGATGCTATTTTTGCTATGTCCACTACTTATTGTAATGATCATGATTGGGGTGATTCTACTTATGATCTTGAAAATTTATTTAAGCCTCATGATGAATATGTTATTTGCAATAATATTGAAAGTGGGTTTGGAGAGGTCATGACTTTATTTGATGATCCCACTATTTTGGAAGAGTGTCAAGTTTGCATGCATGTGGATCATAAAGAGAAAATTTTATATGATAGTTATATTATTGAATTTGATTATGATCCTACATATAATTATTATGAGAGAGGAAAATATGGTTGTAGAAAATTTCATGTTACTAAATTACCTCTCATTATGTTGAGATCGTCAATGTTTTATTCCTCTTCTTTGCATATGCTAGATGGTTCTTGTCTTGATAATTTGTCTGCTTATAAAATTCCTATGCATAGGAAGTATGTTAGACTTAAATATGTTTGTCACATGTTTTATGATGCTCTCTTGATGCTTCAAATTTTATCATTCATGTGAGCATCAATAAAATCTCAAGCCTATCTTGATGGCAATAAAGAAAGAGCTTGTTGGGAGGCAACCCAATGAATAAAATTTATTTTTGCTTTTTGCTTTCTGTTCTTGTGTGTTTGCACAATTATGATACTGGTATGATTGTGTTTTTTGTGTTTTAATTAATGTCTGTGCCAAGTAAAGCCTTTAGGATCTTCTTGGGTGATACTCCCTCCGTTTGGAATTACTCGTCCAAGAAATGAATGTATCTAGATGTATTTTAGTTGTAGATACATCCATTTTTGTGACAAGTAATTCCGAACGGAGGGAGTAGTTGTTTGATCTTGCTGAAAAACAGAAACTTTGGTGCTCATGAAAACAATTGTTAAAAATCACTATAATGTGATAAAATGCCAATTATTTTTGTAGTAGATCAATATACAAATTACCCTGGTCTTCCTAATTTTTCAGAATTTTTGGAGTTACAGAAGTATTCAAAAGTGTCAGATTGCTACAAACTGTTTTGTTTTGATAGATTATGTTTTCTTTGTGTTGTGTGCTTATTTTGATGGCTCTATGGTTTTCTTTGATGAGTTTTTGCCATATAAAAGTTGGAATACAGTAGATATAATACAAAAACAAAATATAATTGGTTTGATACAACACTTATAGTAGTGGTTTGCTTTCTTATACTAATGGATCTCACAAAGGTTTTGTTGAGTTTTGTGTGATTGAAGTTTTCAAGTTTTGGGTTATCTTACGATGGATGAAAGAAGGATAGAAGAGCCTAAGCTTGGAGATGCCCCGGCATCCCAAGCTATTATCCAAAAATGAGCAACCAACTAAGCTTGGGGATGCCCCTGGGTGGCATCCCCTCTTTCTTCTAACGACTATCGGTATTTTACTCAAAGTATATTTTTATTCGTCACATGATATGTGTTTTGCTTGGAGCGTCTTGTATGATATGAGTCTTTGCTTGTTTTTATTTTGTGTTTTAAGTCATCAATCCTTGCTGGGCACACCTATTTGAGAGAGCCAAAATTATAACATGACTTGTTAGAATTGCTCTCTTTGCTTCATTTAAATCTTTTATGAGCTAGGACTTGCTCTAGTGCTTCACTTATATCTTTTTGAGCATGATGTGCTTAGTTATTTTTTAAGAAATGCTCTCTTGCTTCACTTAGATTTATTTGAGAGTTAGTAAAATTTTGAAGAAATTCTCTCTTGCTTCACTTCAATTATTTTGAGAGAAAGTTTTTTTTATGCTCATGATCTTCACTTATATTTGTTTGAGCTTATGAAAAGCAACACATGAAAATTAGTCCCAAAGTGATAGATATCCAAGAAGGATAAAGTAAAAATTTCATGAAGATCATTGGACAAAATAAACTTGATTCTTAGTAATAGTTTTGAGATATGATGATGTGATATGTGAGTTGTGTTGATGAGTAATTATGCTTTAGTAAGAATATTGGTGTTAAAGTTCGTGATTCCCTATGCATGCACGAAAGTCAATAGTCATGCAATGAAAATTATATCCTACTTGTGGTGCATTATTCGGTGTTAATTATGCTTAATGCTTGCTTATGAGATTATTCGTTTCTTGGTTGGTCGATTCTCAATCTTTTGCTAGCCTTCATTTTGCACCGAGTATGATCTCTACTTGTGCATCCAAAATCCTTTAATCCAGTTTTGCCACACGAGTCCACTATATCTACCTATACGCGGTATTCTTTTGCCGTTCTAAGCAAATTTGCATGTGCCATCTCTAATTTTCAAAATAAACTTCTCTTTTGTGTGTTTGTTTCTGTGACGCCCCCGATTTAATCGTACACTAATCATGCACGCAAATGTGTACGATCAAGATCAGGGACTCACGGGAAGATATCACAACACAACTCTACAAATAAAAATAGTCATACAAGCATCATAATACAAGCCAGGGGCCTCGTGGGCTCGAATACAAGTGCTCGATCATAGACGAGTCAGCGGAAGCAACAATATCTGAGTACAGACATAAGTTAAACAAGTTTGCCTTAAGAAGGCTAGCACAAACGGGATCTGATCGAAGAGGCGCAGGCCTCCCGCTCTCGATCCTCCTAGCTACTCCCAGTCGCCGCCGGCCGGGCTGCACGTAGTAGTAGGCACCTCCGCAGTAGTAGTCGCCATCGGCGGTGGCGTCGCCTCCCCGGCTCCATAGTCTGTTGCAGCAATCGAATAGAGGTAGGGGAAAAGGAGAACAAGGCAACCGTGAGTACTCATCCAAAGTACTGCAAGCAAGGAGCTGCACTACATATGCATGGATATATGTGTAAAGGGCCATATCGGTGGACTGAACTGCAGAATGCCGAATAAGAGGGGATAGCTAGTCTTAACGAAGACTACGCTTCGTCACCGTCTTGCAACAGTAGAAGAGGGCAATCAAGTCCTCCAAGTAACATCACATAGCAATAATCCTACCCGCAATCCCTCCTCATATCCCCGAGAGAGAGCGACCACCGGTTGTATCCGCACTTGAAAGGGTGTGTTTTATCAAGTATCCGGTTCTATTTGTCATAAGCTCAAGGTACAACTCCAAGTCGTCCTGTTATCAAGATCACGGCTATCCGAATAGATTAACTTCCTGCAGGGTGCACCATCTTACCAAAGACGCTTGATCCCATTTGGCGGACACACTTTCTGGGTCATGCCCGCCGCGAAGATCAACACGCCGCAGCCCCACCTAGGCACAACAGAGAGGCCAACACGCCGGTCTAAACCTAAGCGCGCAGGGTCAGGGCCCATCGCCTCGAGCACACACTGCACGCTCTGTGACGCTGCCGAAAGCAGACCTAGCCCATCAGCGTTCCAGTCCAATCCGGTAGCGCGCTCGTCGTGACGTCTAAAGTATTTCGACCGATACCACGACGGGATACCCATAACTACTCCCGTAGATGGTTAGTGCGTATAAGCTCGTAGCCAACTCAAATCAAATACCAAGACCTCGTTAAGCGTGTTAAGTAACCGCGAACGCCGAACAGGGCCAGGCCCACCTCTCTCCTAGGCGGTCTCAACCTGCCATGTCGCTCTGCCATAAAGTAACAATGGGGCCGTCGGGAACCCAGGCCCACCTCTACGGGATGGAGCCACCCGTCCTTTCAAATTTCATCTTGAACAGTACCACGTAATGTAATAGTGTAAAGTATATAGTATATACCGTGATCACCTCCCGAGTGATCACGGCCCGATAGTATAGCACGCGGACGGACAAGGATGTAGGGCCACAGATGAAAGTACTAGCAACCTATACTAAGCATATAGGATTGCGGTAAGGTAACAACAAGAGTAACAAGGACAAAGCTATGCAAAGAAGATAGGATTAATCGAAAGCGGTAATATGCTACACTACTCTAATGCAAGCAGATATAGAAAGAGTAGGCGATATCTGTGATCAAAGGGGCTTGCCTGGTTGCTCTGGAAAGAGAGAGGGTCGTCAACTCCGTAGTCGAACTGGGCAGCAGCAGCGTCGGTCTCGTAGTCTACCGGAGAGAAGAGGGGGAAGAAACAATGAATACCAAGTAAACAGATGCATATCGATGCATGACATGACAAATAACGATGCTAGGCGTGCCCTAACGTGGTATGAGGTGGTACCGGTTAAGGGGGGAAACATCCGGGAAAGTATTCCTGGTGTTTCGTGTTTTCGGGCAGAGGAGCCGGATGGGGAAAGTTGCGAGTTTGATATGTTAGGGGTGTGTGGCGGACGAATGGGCTGCGTATCCGGATTCGTCTCGTCGTTCTAAGCAACTTTCATGTTGAAAATATTTTAATCCGAGTTACGGATTAAAAGATATGATTTTCTAAAAGATTTTATTAATTTCTGGAATTTAATTAATTATTTAAATTAATCCGAAAAACAGATTAATGACATCAGCATGATGTCATGCTGACATCAGCAGTCAACAGAGTTGACTTGGTCAACCTGACCAGTGGGTCCAATGGGATGGGTTGACTTAGTCAAAGATTGAATAGTTAAATGATGAATAGTGTAGGCGGGTCCCATATGTCATTGTCTATGGTTAAACTAGACTTTAATTAAGTTAGATTAACTAAAAGTGGGGGGCAATCAGTAATTGGCTAGCAGTTAACCTAATAATTATTAATAAATCTAGATTAGCCTAAACTAATTGAACATGGCCGCCACTCACAGAACACACACGCACACACAATGCTAGAGGTTAAAACTGTTTTCTCTCAATGTAAGATAGCATTTTGTGAATTTCATAGAATTTAATCCGCGCATCAAATGAATTTGGTCCATGGGGTAAAATGAAGTTTGTCAAATGCACTTTCTACTCATATTTATATTAACCTTGTCAACAACTATTTAGCCGCAGTTTAAGGGCTGTCTAGGGGTTAGTCGGTGTAAAACACCTAAAGCTAGCCATATAGCTACTGTAGCTAGCAACGGTACAGCAACGCAGCGGTGGCGCATGGACGGCGCCCGTCTTGTATGCGGGCTAGCGGGCGGCTGCACGACGACAGCAGCAGCGCCCGGCGGCAGCGGCAAGCGGCGGCGGTAGTACCCGACATCAACTAGCAAAGATCGATGCGGCGAAAACAACGCAGCAGCAGAGCGGTAGCAAGCAACGACAGAGCAAGCAGCGGCACACACGGCAGCAGCTTGAGCACCAGCGCAAGCACGCACAGCAGCAGCGAGGCGGTCGAGCACGGGACAACAACAGCGACAACAGCAGCACGAGCATCAGCGGCAGCGAAGCGATAATAGGCGGCAAGCAAGCGCACGCATGTACTGCGTATGCCGGGTTCGAGCTTCGACGGAGATGGCGGCCACGGCGTCCAAATCGAAGGGCTAACGGGGGACCCGAGGGAGAAGCTCACCCGGTTCTCGTGGGCGAGGTTAGAAGGTCGGGGCGGCCGGAGCGAGGGCAACGACGACGAGTTGGTGACGTCCGCGGCGGAGAAGGGCTCGATGGCGAGCACACGGACCGTCCCAGCTTGATCTGGTCCCCGGAACGGACGGATCCGGCCGCGGCGAACCTCTCGGACGTGATCCCGCACGCCGGAGACGACGGTGGCCGCGGTTGACGGCGAGGTCGGCAGGGCAGAGGCGGACGGGTCGGGGCGCCACGATGTCGGCGAGCGCAGAGGGAGGAGGGGGCGCGAGGGGGAGATATGTGAGGGGCTAGGGTTTGGTGGCTCCTCGGGTTAAGAAGGGGGGTGGCCGGGCGATGGCCGGCGCGTGGCCGGCGTCACCACGGATGCATGCCACGATCCCGGGAGGAACAGGATGAGTGGGGGACATGGGCTCTTTGGGCGGTGGTCAATGGGCCAAGTGGCCGGGGAGGGAGGGCCTTTCTTTCTTGTTTTTATTTTTGTTTGCTTTGTGTTTTTTTTCCTTTTATTTATTCTTTTCTGTTTCCACTTATAGATTCTTTTATGTTTAGTATCATAAACTATAAAAATAGTCTCTAAGTTAGCATTACTAAATATAGTAACGCCACTACAATTTGGGTACCGATAGAAAATAGTTTATTATTTTATAAATTATAAGAGGCTTTTAATAATAGTTGTCTGTTGTTTTATTTATTTTAAAGCATTTAAGCATTTTATAACAATGTGGTTTCTTCACCATATTCACTTATGAATTATTTGGCATATCCAAAACATTTTAGTTTTATTATTTGAAAATCTTTACCGCCTGACTTGATTTTGAATTTTTGGATCTGAATTTGGATTGGTTTCGTATCATCACGAGATTAACAACAGTAATCGTGGTGATGTGGCATCATTAGCAGGGAATTACTGTAGCTTAATTACCCGGGCGTCACAATTCTCCTCCACTATAAGAAATCTCGTCCCGAGATTTAAGAGGGGGAGTAAGGGGGAAGGGATTTGGTTACAAAATTCTAACGATTCTTCTCAGCCTTAGTTGCTCTTCTCGAAGAGGTCGATCCACTACGTTGATGTCTTCATTTCTCTGCATCAATGCATCATGATGAAGTTGTCATCCTTTCTTCGGGGTCTTCATCATACTTACGAATAGGTAAGGGCAGCTCGACAACGATAGAATGCTAAGAGGGTTGCGATAGAATGTGAGAGGGTATTCATCCAGGGTTAACCCATGAATGAACATATGAGTATCTCTCGAGTTGAAGAAATAAAACACATCGAGAGTAAAGTTCGAAGGTACAATAAGAAGTTTCAAGCAGCCAGGCAATCGTTCAATGCCTAGTTAGAAGGTGAAAGGGGTTTCAAGCGACGGAATAATTATTGTGTTCGATGCCAGAATTGATGATCTCATCGGAAGGTGGCTCATGAATTATGTACGAGTCCCCGCGGGAGGAATAACTTTGGGAACAGGGGGTGTACAGGAGAGTCAGGTTTCGATCCTGTGGAACTGTGGGTTATGGGCCCACCATGTGGTTGAAAGTAGGAAAGGGGCCGACATCTTGCATGGCCACGATAGCAAGGCGTGTCAGAGGGTAGCCTGTCAGTTATGTCGGCAACAACATCGATACCAAGGGCGAGGGACGAAGAGAACCATTTTCCTGCTCGTTGCAACGAGGCGGTCCAATAGGCAAAGTTCTCGTCCATCGGTGGTTACCGGAATGCCATCAACAATAGTAACAGGTTCTTGGTGACAGAATTACACACCGAGGAGTTTACATAAGCGAGAATATTGCTGCTTAGATCATATAGATCACAAGAAAGGTTCAAACAACCAATGGAAAGTAAAATATGATTATCACGTTAAATGTAACAATGGAAAGGAAAATGTGTTTAAACACATATTTCAGGGGTATATCCTTCCCAAGGACAAGCGGGGCATGATACCCATGACAAGATAGAAAGTAGAAGACCATTAAAGTAAGGGGAGGAATTTCACGGTATTACCCATACAACAGTGTTTGGATAATTGAGTGAGAAACATTTAGCATTGGGCTTCAAATGTTCCTGTTGAAAATCATAGTACCATAGACATGCTTCGAGATAGCATTGACATGGTCTTCAGGTGAAGATCAGACTTTGGAATCACGAAGGATCCATCAGGAATAACTTGTAGAACCAGTATTACAATTCCCTCATGGATGAATGGATAACCCTGCTGAAAAGGAATCTATAATGATAGGTCCTCCAGCGGGGTGTTAGGCATGACATCATGCTACCGGGTCATCAAAGGATCAACATCATGACTCTTGGAAAGTTGTCCCAACCATCATATCTGACCGAGATTCAGATCCGATTGGTGTCAGGATACCTCGGACTTAGGATACCTGAGAAGAAAAGGTGCAACGCAAATTGACGAGATGACAATGTAAGATTCTCGGGGAAATGAACTATGAAGTGATTTCCGTTAACAAGAGTCCATCATTAACCCAAGGAGAGGACAAGGAGGTGTCTGGTGAACTCAACGGCAATTCACCGAGATTCCCAAAAGATGGACTTCCACAATTAAGTGATCAAGGAGATAACATTTGTCAGATCAAATGATATAAGGAAGTATGCTCGAGGAAAACATACACAAGTAAACATTGGTTGAAAGGTGCGCCCGATGGGTTGGGTTGCACGACCAATGTCAGAATGGTGATTCAATAATCGATAGCCTAAGAATGAACCTTCGACCATTAACTTAAAAAAAATAGGGTTGCTAGAAGGAAAGAATCCAAACACCACCGTTCACTTGTTGGAATTAACACGGGGACCAAGAAGGAATGGTGATGGTGAGAAGTATTTCTATGTCAAGAATTCTCAAGAGGTGGACAAATCTTAGAACATTCTTGACATAAAGGATGGTAATACTCCAAGGTAAAGAAGAACAATTGCTGGGTAGCAAGGAACTCAAGGTATAACACCAAACATGAACAAGCTTGTGTTGGTGGGAAGGCAATAAAGTGGTCGGTGATAATACAATTCATCGAGGGCAATGATGGTTTTTCTCATCATGAATTCAATTGATATCCTGGATGAGCTCAGAATGTTGGCGATCACGACACCTTTGTCGCGAGAGTTCATGAAGATGTAATCGATCGGCGACGACATCAAGTCAAAGTAATGATGAAGTGAAAGGTTATTGGAACCAAGGGTACGACACAAACTCGAAACCAAGCTTGTTGTTCAAGGCGAAATGATATGACGATGAGGATCGACGTAAGGTTAGTTCATCGTCGAAAATTGTGCTCCGAGAAGAAGGACCGGGTAGCACAGTTAAAATCATCACCACAATGATATAGCCAAGCAGGCTAGGAATGGCGTGGTTGGGTACAAACTCGTACTTATAGAAGCTTACTGAAGAGTTGTTGAACCATAGTGCGGACTCGGTTCAGTTATTGGTGTCTTTGAGTGTTTAATAACTCAGAGCCCGTGGAAAATTGGAATCAGTGGGAATGTAGCACTTGATGAAGAACTCATAAGAAGTTATGCAGTTCCATGATAATCTCGAGATACCAGGGGGTAATACTCGATGACAGATCAAAGTAGAAGTTGACTGGGGTATAGCTCTCCCGAAGACAAGTGCTTAAACTTGCTCGAGAAATGGTATTTAAAAGAGAACATGGTCGGAACCACGATTGCAAAAGGCCAGATCCCAGATATAAGATGAACTTATACCAAAGGAATAACTAATTTAAGAGAAGCTTTAATGACAAGATCTACATCGTGTCCATGGGCATGAACACAAAGTTCAAGGTCGACTCCCACTTCTCCAATGCATAACCTTTCACTCACTTCTCACGTTCGATGAAGTTGCAGTGTTGAAAATTTTATTGGGCGAAGCACCAGAAGAGTATGATTCGTGAAAACTTTCGGGTTCATACGGTTTGGTGAAGGCATATGTTCAACCCATAGGGGCTTCTTGGAATCATATACCAGAATCCGTAGAAATAATTAACTCAAGCTCGAAGGCATAGCATGGTTGAGAAAGCAGAGATTTACCAAAGGCATTATGTATCAGAGGAAAGGCTCACATGGTTATTGAATAAGAAGGGCGTTGTCAGATAAAATCCAACAAAGGATCTGGTGGTCCACAAGGGATCTGACGTGAGCATCAGTACTCAACTAGAGGAAGAAGAATGCAAGGAGATCAAACTATAGAAACAACTGACTAACTCAATTGTCAAATGCAAAGGAATTATGATTCCCAAATCAAGGGGTCAGAAGCAATGCTCTGATTAGGGATGGATAAGCTGAATAGCCTCAGGGTACAATCAACGACACTTGGATTGGTCGAGAACCAATTCCAGTTAAAAGAATGGCAGCTCAGCCAGAAAGGTAATTTATAAGGATCAATGATGATTGCGGGTATTCGCAAACATATTGAGTCAACAGACCCAAAATGATAATGACAAGGAATGTCAATATGACTACGAGACTTAAGGGATTAACCATAATGCAAGCAAGCAAGAATTTCAAGAGCCAAAGGCTCCAGAGGATTTTCGGAAGATCGAGTAGTAATTTGAAGACTTTTGTGAAACACATGAACAACTGGGGTTGAGCGGATACTCGACAAGTGCGAGGATTTATTTGAAGGGGTATTCATGTGGCAAAGAACTGCTAGGCAGAGGCACAAAGTATTCTCGGAACAATAGAAAACTTGGGGTATCTTGTAATAACAAGATCAATGGGGGATGATCGTATGAATGGCAAGTGTAAGTAGTTATCCATACGGATTTATCGGTGGTCGGGAATAGCAAAAGTGATGGGCACAAAGTCTCGAGAGAATATCAAAGAGTATCCTCGGAATCTTCTGATTAGCAGACGATCATCTGAAGTGAGGGGCTCTCCGGGAGAAAGTACTCGCGAGAACCTAAAGTTAGTTTTATTTTTAGCAAAATCATTTAACCCAAATAGAAGAGAGTTCAGAATCCCAGAGTAAAGATCGAGGAGTAAAAGATCCTAATACCACCCAATGGCGACATGGGCCCGTAAGGCACACAACCAAGTTAGTAAAAGTTTTTGCAATGTCTAGACTCGACTTCGGCCAAGGAGTGTGGAAGGGGGATTCCTACAGGCAGTCGGCTCTGATACCAACTTCAGGACGCCCCGATTTAATCGTACACTAATCATGCACGCAAATGTATACGATCAAGATCGAGACTCACGGAAGATATCACAACACAACTCTACAAATAAAATAGTCATACAAGCATCATAATACAAGCCAGGGCCTCGTGGGCTCGAATACAAGTGCTCGATCATAGACGAGTCAGCGGAAGCAACAATATCTGAGTACGACATAAGTTAAACAAGTTTGCCTTAAGAAGGCTAGCACAAACCGGGATACAGATCGAAGAGGCGCAGGCCTCCGCCTGGATCCTCCTAGCTACTCCTCGGTCGTCGCCGCCGGGCTGCACGTAGTAGTAGGCACCTCGAGTAGTAGTCGCCATCGGCGGTGGCGTCGCCTCTGGCTCCATAGTCCTGTTGCAGCAATCGAATAGAGGTAGGGGAAAAGGAGAACAAGGCAACCGTGAGTACTCATCCAAAGTACTGCAAGCAAGGAGCTACACTACATATGCATGGATATATGTAAAGGGCCATATCGGACTGAATCGCAGAATGCCGTAATAAGAGGGGATAGCTAGTCTTAACGAAGACTACGCTCGTCACCGCCTTGCAACAGTAGAAGAGGGCAATCAAGTCCTCCAAGTAACATCACATAGCAATAATCCTACCCGCAATCCCTCCTCATATCCCCGAGAGAGCGACCACCGTTGTATCCGCACTTGAAAGGGTGTGTTTTATCAAGTATCCGGTTCTAGTTGTCATAAGCTCAAGGTACAACTCCAAGTCGCCCTGCATCAAGATCACGGCTATCCGAATAGATTAACTTCCTGCAGGGTGCACCATCTTACCCAACACGCTTGATCCCATTTGGCCGGACACACTTTCTCGGTCATGCCCGCCGCGGAAGATCAACACGCCGCAGCCCCACCTAGGCACAACAGAGAGGCCAACACGCCGGTCTAAACCTAAGCGCCAGCAGGGTCCAGGCCCATCGCCTCGAAGCACACACGCACGCTATGCGTCGTGCCGAAGCAGACCTAGCCCATCAGCGTTCCACCAATCCGGCGCGCGCCCTCCGTGACGTCTCAAGTATTTCGGCGATACCACGACGCCGGATACCCATAACTACTCCCGCGAGATGGTTAGTGCGTATAAGCTCAGAGCCAACTCAGATCAAATACCAAGACCTCGTTAAGCGTGTTAAGTAACCGCTGAACGCCGAACAGGCCAGGCCCACCTCTCTCCTAGGCGGTCTCAACCTGCCCTGTCGCCTCCGCCATAAAGTAACAATGGGGCCGTCGGGAACCCAAGCCCACCTCTACCGGGATGGAGCCACCCGTCCTTTCAAATTTCCATCTCCTAACAGTACCACGAGTAATGTAATAGTGTAAAGTATATAGTATATACCGTGATCACCTCCCGAGTGATCACGGCCCGATAGTATAGCACGGCAGAGACGGACAAGGATGTAGGGCCACAGATGAAAGTACTAGCAACCTATACTAAGCATATAGGATTGCGGTAAGGTAACAACAATAGTAACAAGGACAAAGCTATGCAAAGAAGATAGGATTAATCAAAGCAAGAACATGCTACACTACTCTAATGCAAGCAGATAGAGAAGAGTAGGCGATATCTGGTGACCAAAGGGGGCTTGCCTGGTTGCTCACGCAAGAGAGAGGGTCGCCAACTCCGTAGAGTCGAACCGGCAGCAGCAGCAGCGTCGGTCTCGTAGTCTACCGGAGAGAAGAGGGGGAAGAAACAATGAATACCAAGTAAACAGATGCATATCGATGCATGACATGACAAGTAACGATGCTAGGCGTGCCCTAACGTGGTATGAGGTGGTACTGTTAAGGGGGGAAACATCCGGGAAAGTATTCACGGTGTTTCGTGTTTTCAGCGGAAGGCGGATGGGGAAAGTTGCGAGTTTGATATGTTAGGGGTGTGTGGCGATTTAATGGGCTGCGATCCGGATTCGCCTCGTTGTTCTAAGCAACTTTCATGTTGAAAATATTTTAATCCGAGTTACGGATTAAAAGATATGATTTTCTAAAAGATTTTATTAATTTCTGGAATTTAATTAATTATTTAAATTAATCCGAAAAACAGATTAATGACATCAGCATGATGTCATGCTGACATCAGCAGTCAACAGAGTTGACTTGGTCAACCTGACCAGTGGGTCCAATGGGATGGGTTGACTTAGTCAAAGATTGAATAGTTAAATGATGAATAGTGTAGGCGGGTCCCATATGTCATTGTCTATGGTTAAACTAGACTTTAATTAAGTTAGATTAACTAAAAGTGGGGTGGGGGGCCACTGTAATTGGCTAGCAGTTAACCTAATAATTATTAATAAATCTAGATTAGCCTAAACTAATTGAACATGGCCGGCCACTCACAGAACACACACGCGCACACAATGCTAGAGGTTAAAACTGTTTTCTCTCAACAGAAGATAGCATTTTGTGAATTTTATAGAATTTAATCCGCGCATCAAATGAATTTGGTCCAGTGGGGTAAAATGAAGTTTGTCAAATGCACTTTCTACTCATATTTATCTTAACCTTGTCAACAACTATTTAGCCGCAGTTTAAGGGCTGTCTAGGGGGTTAGTCGGTGTAAAACACCTAAAGCTAGCCATATAGCTACGGTAGCTAGCAACGGTACAAGCAACGCAGCGGTGGCGCATGGACAGGCGCCGGCGCTTGGCGGGCTAGCGGGCGGTTGCACGACGAGCAGCAACCCGCCGGCGGCGGCGGCATGCGGCGGCGGTAGTACCGACATCAACTAGCAGCGATGACGATGCGGCAGCAAACAACGCAGCAGCAGAGCGAAGTAGCAAGCAACGACAGGAGCAAGCAGCGGCACACACGGCAGCAGCTTGAGCACCAGCGCAAGCACGCACAGGCAGCAGGGGCGGTCGAGCACGGGACAACAGCAGCGACAACAGGCAGCACGAGCATCAGCGACAGCAGAAGCAGTAACAGGCGGCAGCAAGCGCACGCATGTACGCGTATGCCGGGGTTCGAGCTCGACGGAGATGGCGGCCTACGGCGTCCAAATCGAAGGGCTAACAGGGGGACCCGAGGGAGAAGCTCACCCCGGTTCTCGTGGACGAGGTTAGAAGGTCGGAGGCGGCCCGGAGCAGTGGCAACGACGACGAGTTGGTGACGTCCGCGGCGGAGAAGGGCTCGATGGCGAGCACACGGACCGTCCCAGCTTGATCTGGTCCCGGAACGGACGGATCCGCCGCGCGAACCTCTCGGACGTGATCCCGCATGCCGAGACGACGGTGGCCGCGTTGACGGGCGTGGTCGGCAGGCGAGAGGCGGACGGGTCGGGCGCCACGATGTCGGGCGAGCGCAGAGGAGGAGGGGCGCGAGGGGAGATATGTGAGGGGCTAGGGTTTGGTGGCTCCTCGGTTAAGAAAGGGTGGTGGCAGGCGATGGCCGCGCGCGGCCGGCGTCACCACGGATGCATGCTACGATCCCGGGAGGAACAGGATGAGTGGGGGGACGTGGGCTGCTGGGCCAGCTGGTCAACTGGGCCAAGTGGCCCGGGGGGAGGGGAGGGGCCTTTCTTTCTTGATTTTATTTTTGTTTGCTTTGTGTTTTTTTTCTTTTATTTATTCTTTTCTGTTTCCACTTATAGATTCTTTTATGTTTAGTATCATAAACTATAAAAATAGTCTCTAAGTTAGCATTACTAAATATAGTACTGCCACTACAATTTGGGTACCCGATAGAAAATAGTTTATTATTTTATAAATTATTAGAGGCTTTTAATAATAGTTGTGCTGTTGTTTTATTTATTTTAAAGCATTTAAGCATTTTATAACAATGTGGTTTCTTCACCATATTCACTTATGAATTATTTGGCATATCCAAAACATTTTAGTTTTATTATTTGAAAATCTTTACCGCCTGACTTGATTTTGAATTTTTGGATCTGAATTTGGATTGGTTTCGTATCATCACGAGATTAACAACAGTAATCGTGGTGATGTGGCATCATTAGCAGGGAATTACTGTAGCTTAATTACCCGAGCGTCACAGTTTCGCTCGTGGAGCGGTGATGGGTGGCTAATATATTCCATGCTGGATGTGTTATTCTCACGATGAATGTTTATTCACTTGTTATTGCACGAGAGTAAGGCAAAGGTTTTAGGGATGCCCAGTCCCGAAATGCAAAAAAAAATTACTTTATGTTGTCAAATAATAAATTCCTTGGAAAATGTTGGTATGGAAGGCAACCGTGGATAAGGCTAGCCATGGAAAGTGAAAGTATGGTGGAAAAAGGAATAAACTTTATTTTTTGTTTGGGAACCGCCTATGGCATATCTAGCATGGAAAGTGTTGGGAACTCTAAGTTGTTTTCGTTGGTGGGATGGATACACCTCCCAAAATGTTTTTATCTCAAAATTTTTGCTTTGAGCTCTGGTGATAACCCACAAGCATAGGGGATCAATTGTAGCCTCTTTCGATAAGTAAGAGTGTCGAACCCAATGAGGAGCTAAAGGTAGAACAAATATTCCCTCAAGTTCTATCGACCACCGATACAACTATACGTACGCTTGACGTTTGCTTTACCTAAAACAAGTATGAAACTAGAAGTACTTTGTAGGTGTTGTTGGATAGGTCTGCAAGAATATAAAGAGCACGTAAATAAAAACTAGGGCCTGTTTAGATAAAGACACAATAAAGTTAGTATAGCGAGTGTGGAAAAGTGGTGGTAGGAGTTGCGAAATTGTCCCTAAGCAATTGACTACTTTACTAGACCGATAGCAAGTTTCATGTGGGAGAGGCCACTGCTAGCATGTTATCCCTTACTTGGAATTCTATGCACTTATGATTGGAACTATTAGTGTTGAGGATACAGCTACGGAGTGTGAACCGCCCCGGAGGGGCCGGTTTACCCTCGTCGTAATCCAGCCCATATGGAGGCCTGGAGCCCGAAGGGAATTAAAGATCCATACATGTAAACCGTCCTAATCTCAGAATTTGTATTGTAAGTCAAGAAAGGAGAGACCAAACCGACTCCTTTATGAGCCGGATTGGGATTCATAAGCCCGCCGGGCGTTAACCCGTGTATATAAGGGGACGACCCGCGGCGAAGTTAGGGACAGGAGATTCGAGGCCAAGGCAAAGCTATTGCTCCTAGTCGCGAATCATATCAATCAACCACAATCGGGCGTAGGTCTTTACCTTCATCGAAGGGGCGAACCAGATAATTCCCGTGTCTTGAGACCGCATTAACCCCTCTAGGTAACCCGTAACGATGGCCTGCGACTAAGTCCTTTCATGAGGACATCTGCCGTGACAATTCCACGACAGTTGGCGCCCACCGTGGGGCTATCGCACGATGGTTTGATGATCTTAGAGGGCAAGTTCGGCGACTCGAAGGCTATCAAAGGGCGGATGACTAAGAGTCGTCGCGGCAAACTCTACATCGACGATGCGGACTGGGGCCCCGAGGCCGGCTCAGTTGAGTACGGGTACCGGGTCCCCTTTGGCGGCATACACGTGTTCATCGGCAAGATCGGCCAGGCAGGGCCTGGGCCGGACATCTGCACCGCCCTCGTCGAGACGGCTCAGCGGGCGAAGAAGAGTCCTGCCTCAGCCAAACCGGTGGTCAAGCATGTTTTCGTGGGAGTCGCCCACGGAGGTTACTGAGCGGATCAGATCCGGTGATTTAAACCGTCGCTTACTCTGGCGACGAGTCGTCGGCCGGAGAAACTGAGTCTTTATACCAGCTGCAGGATGGCCAGATCGGGGGCTGTTCCGACGGTGAGAGCATTCCGGACCCCTTCGCTCTACCCAATCGGGTCGGGGTCTTCATGGCGGCACGCAGGAGGCGCTTCACTCTTGATCCTGGCGCCCTGGTCGCCGGTTCAACAGCTGCGCAAGCAGCCGGGAAGGAGGCCCGCGCCCGCCGCTCAAGTTTTGTCGAGCTTTTGGCGTTAGCTAGCTGTGCTCTGGCGGAGGCTAATCCGCGGATCAGGATCTCCACAACGCGGAGATTGCGAAAGTGAGGGACAGATCACTGCGCTAAAGCGGACTTGGCAGCCGCGACGAAAGGATGGCAGCGAACGGGCCGCTTTGGATGCATTGAGCTTATAGGCTCAGCCGACCAGAGCGCGCACAGAAGTCATGAAAAGGAAGTACAGGTCCCGCTTACCTTCCGCTTTTTGAGGGAAGGAGCTTTTCAACACCCGAGGCAGGGACCAGTAATCCGCCGCCATTGGTAAACCGGCCAGAGGCACCCGGGACGGCCGCCCAGTTCAGCCCCGGATGATAGATCTACCTCGCCATCATACCGGCGCACCCTGCACCGCATGCACACCTCCGGTCATTACTCCAACCCAATGGATAACCTCGTGGCGGCTGCGACACGGTTAGAGGCAATCCCAATCGAAGGCGATTCACCACAGGCAGTAGAGACACGCCGGGTCAAGGAACTCCTCAGGACGGCCTTGGCTCAGCAAGAAGCGATCAGACAATCGAGATAGGATCCATTCCACCCCGCCCGAAGTCGGAGCTGCGGCCGACGCATTGATGAACCGCCGTGACGAGCAATGCACAGCGTGGACCGCCCAAGGCAACAATCCGCAGCGGCTTTGAGGATGCTCAAGTGGTAGTGGACCGCGCCAGGCACGAGGGAGGCGGATTAGCGGCACAAGCGGAGGATCATCCGCCCGCGCGGTTCGACCAACCATCTTCGAGCCGGGGTCACGTCGGCTCTCTGGGTACCTTTGCCTCGCCCCACTTTACGCAACGTCGCTTGCCCAAGGATTTCAAGGCCACGCAAGGTGCCCAACTATCTTGCCGACTTGGCTCCGAGGCATGGATAGAAAGCTACGAGATGGCCATGGAGATGCTGGATGTGGATGAAGCAGCATGTGCAAAGTACTTCACAATGATGCCGGAAGGTACTGCCTTGACCTGGTTGAAAAACTTGCCGCCGACTCTATCAGCTCGTGGACGCAGGTTGAGAACCCGGTTCATCCAAAATTTCAAGGACACCTGTAAACAGCCCATGTCGGTGGTGGATCTAGCGACTTGCGTCCAGGGGGACGGAGAGTCTACAACCCATTGGGTGCGCCGTGTCTCGAAGTTTTACATTCTTCGACGGATCAACCCTGGTTCTGCGATCATGACCTTGGAAGCCAATTGCGGTTCGAGCCGTTGAAGCTGAAGCTGGGTCGCATGAAGCGTTTTTGTCATGATATGGGCACTTTAATGGGTGTTTTGGTAAAGTACGCTGATTCTGATAGTACCAAGGATCCTGAATCGGAGAATGATGAAGCAGGGAAGGGAAAACAGAACGGCAATTCCAGGAGCCAGCAGCATCAGTCGGCAGGCAATGGAGGGCACAAGCGTAAAGCAAACGGCAACATGGGCTTTGTGGCCAACACCAACACGCAGGACAAGGGTCAGCGGCGCCGGGGTAGGCAGTCAAACCGGGGTGGTCACCTTGTCCGAAGCATGGGACAAAGGAGGCACCGGCGAACCACCTTTGGAAGGACTGTTATATTATGCAGGAGTTTAAGAACTCCAACTCTTTCCGGTATGATCAAGGGTCCGGCGGCGGTTCAGGGTCCGCTCCGATTACGGGCGGAGGAAACTCCGCCCGGGGTTCGGTGGTAATCCGGGCGGGCAAGGCAAATGTAATAATGAAGGTAATCGTAATATCGAGAACCAAGGGGGCTACAATCAACAACAGCAGCAGTCGGGTTATCAGAGCAATCCAAAGCAGTTGAATGGTGGACAGTACCACGTTTTTACCACCAGCTTAGACCGACGAGACCGGAAACTTCAGAGGCGGGTGGTCAGTGTTGTTGAACCGGCTGCGCCGCATTACCTGCGCTGGTCCGAGCAGCCGATCGTGTGGAGCAGAGAGGACCATCCTCCTCGTGTTTACAATCCGGGTCAGTTAGCCCTGGTGGTGGCACCCCAGGTAGGCGGGTACAAGTTTACCAAAGTTCTTATGGATGGAGGAAGCAGCATTAACATCCTGTACTATGAAACTTTCCGACGGATGGGGTTAACAGATAGGCATCTTAGGCCGTCCAGTACAGTGTTTCATGGAGTGGTGCCTGGTAAGTCGGCATACCCGGTCGGTAAAATAGCTCTGGAGGTAACCTTTGGAGACGAGCATGACTCCAGAACAGAAGCGTTGACATTTGAGGTGGTGAAAATTCAAAGTCCCTACCACGCACTCTTTGGGCGGCCGGCTTATGCTAAGTTCATGGCACGGCCTTGTTATGTCTACTTACAGCTGAAAATGCCGGGTCACAAAGGAACAATAACGGTTCACGGGAGCCGCCGGATCGCTCTGGAGTGCGAGGAAGGTGATGCGGCTTACGCAGAGTCGGTTTGTGCCACCGAGGAGTTAAAGTATTATAAGGATAATGTTGATCCGGCAGATATGACCCCTTTGAAGAAGCCAACTACGAGCATGATCCGGACTTGAAGTTTAAATCGGCGGTGAGACAAAGCTTGTTGATTTTGTGCCCGGCGAGTCATCCAAGCAGTTCACCATCGCTAACCTGGATCCTAAATAGGAAGGCGCTCCATCGAGTTCATCCGTGAGAATCGGGATTTTTTGCATGGAAACCTTCCGACATGCCGTGTACCGAGGAACTCGCTGAGCACACTCTTAATGTGGACCCAAAATACAAACCGGTAAAACAGTTTCTTCGCCGGTTTAACGAGGAAAGGCGCAAGGCCATTGGAGAAGAAGTCGCTAGACTTTTGGCAGCGGGGTTTATCATTGAAGTATTTCACCCAGAGTGGCTTGCTAATCCGGTATTGGTTCTCAAGAAAAATGGCACTTGGCGCATGTGCGTGGATTACACAGATCTTAACAAGGCTTGTCCAGCGGACCCCTTCGCCCTCCCCCGCATTGACCAGATTATTGATGCAACGGCGGGTTGTGAGCGTTTGAGCTTTCTGGATGCGTATTCTGGTTATCATCAGATTAAGATGGCGGTTAAAGACCAGGAGAAGACTGCGTTTATCACCCCTTTTGGAGCCTTCTGCTATGTGTCCATGCCTTTTGGGCTCAAGAGTGCCCAAGCAACTTATCGGCGTTATGCGTAATTGTTTGCATAAGCAGATCGGCCGTAATGTGCACGCCTATGTAGATGATATCGTAGTAAAATCAAGGCAGAAGGAGACATTGATTGAGGATTTAAAGGAAACCTTTGACAACTTGCGGGTGTACAAGATGATGCTTAATCCGACCAAGTGCGTCTTTGGTGTTCCGGCAGGCAAATTGTTGGGTTTTCTCGTGTCAAACCGGGGGATTGAAGCTAATCCGGAGAAGATTACAGCTATTACCTCTTTAGCTAAGCCAAGGTGCATCAATGATGTTCAACGTTTGGCAGGCCGGATTGCTGCGCTAAGCCGGTTTATCAGTCGCCTCGGAGAGAAGGCTATCCCTTTATACCAGATGCTGAAGAAGACGGATCAATTCGTTTGGAGCTCAGCTGCTGATGAGGCCTTGGAGGATTTAAAGCGGCAGCTGGCCAACCCGCCTGTTCTCGCTGCCCCTATCGACAGGGAGCCGCTCCTGTTATATGTGGCTGCTAATGCCAGGGCGGTGAGTGTGGCCATTGTGGTGGAGCGCAAGGAGGCAGGGAAAGAGTATCCGGTTCAGCGGCCAGTTTACTACATCAGTGAGGTTCTCATCGAGTCTAAGCAAAGGTATCCGCATTGGCAGAAGCTGGTGTATGGAGTCTTTATGGCAAGCCGGAAGCTGAAGCAATATTTCCAAGGGCACCCCATCACGGTGGTCAGCTCGGCCCCTTTAGGTGATATCATCTCGAACCGGAAGCAATCGCCGGATTGCTAAGTGGGCTATAGAGCTTGGGCATACGGTTTAAAGTATGTGCCCAGACGGCCATAAAGTCTCGTGCACTTGTGGATTTCATTAATGATTGGACGGAGTTGCAAGCACCGGAGGAGAAACCGGATCACACCTATTGGACCATCCATTTTGATGGGTCCAGCAGTTGGAGGGCTCGGGGCTGGAGTCGATTAACTTCCCCACGAGGTGACAAGTTCTGTTATGTTCTCCGCCTAATGTTCCCTTGTACTAACAATGCAGCCGAGTATGAAGCTTTGCTCCATGGTCTCCGGATGGCCAAGGAAATGAATCTCAGCCGGGTCAAATGTTTTGGTGACTCGGACTTGGTGGCCCAGCAAGTATCCGGTACTTGGGACTCCAAAGATCCACTCATGGCTGCGTATCGTCGAGAAGTGGATATCGTTGCAGGACATTTTAAGGGGTATCAGGTGGACCATGTGGATCGTCGAAAGAACGAGGCGGCTGATGCTTTGAGCCGGCTGGGTTCCCAGCGTAAACCGGTCCCGCCCAATGTTTTCCTTGACGTGCTGCACAAACCGTCAGTCAAGCTTCCTGATGAGATTGATTTGGCTATCCCTGATCCGGAGGCTCAATTGGTGGCGGCCTTGCATATCGTTCCGGATTGGACGCTCACTTATTTGGCATACATGAACCGGGGCGAATTACCAGAGGATGAGACGTTGGCCCGGCAGATAGTTCGGCGGTCTAAGTCTATGACCATTGTTAATGGCGAGTTGCACCGTCGCGATGTGTCGAGGTGTTTCAGCGTTGTGTGTCCCCCAAGAGGGCTGTGAGATATTGCGAGAGATTCATGAAGGGATTGTGGTCACCACGCCGTTCAAAATCCCTGGTGGCCAAGGCATTCCGCCATGGTTTCTATTGGTTGACCGCCCATGCCGATGCGGAGGATCTAGTCGACGATGTGATGGTTGCCAAAAGTTCTCGAGGCGTGCTCATGTGCCGCCCAAGAATTGAGGATGATTCCAATTACTTGGCCGTTATGCGACTTGGGGCTGGACATGGTTGGGCCTTTCAAAAGGTCCAAGGACAAAAGACTCACTGTTAGTAGCTGTGGATAAATTTACCAAGTGGGTCGAGGCGAGAACACATTAGCAAGTGTGATGCAGCCACGACGGTTCAGTTCATCAAGCGGGTAATTTTCCGGTTTGGGTTTCCACACAATCATCACGGACAATGGCACCAATTTATCCAAGGGAGCTATGAAGGAATTTTGTGAGCGAGAGCATATCCGCTTGATGTTTCTTCCATAGCCCACCCACAATCCAATGGTCAAGCGGAACGAGCTAATCAGGAAATTTTGAAGGGTATAAAGCCCGGCTTATGGTCCCTTTAGAGAGGACGCCGGGTTGTTGGGTGGAAGAGCTACCGTCTGTGATATGGAGTATAAACACTACTCCCAACCGATCCACTGGATATACGCCGTTCTTTATGATCTATGGAGCGGAGGCGGTTCTTCCCAGTGATATCCGTCATGACTCGCCTCGAGTGGCAGCTTATGTTGAGACAGATAGTGAGGCAGCACGACAAGATGATCTGGATCGATTGGATGAAGAGCGTGATATGGCAGCAGCTCGCTCGGCGGTTTATCAGCAGGATCTTCGCCGGTATCACAGCCGGCGGGTTAAAACCAGAACCTTTCAGGAAGGAGATTTGGTGCTGCGGCTCATTCAAGATCAGAAAGATATGCACAAGCTATCCCCACCTTGGGAAGGGCCTTTTGTAGTCAGCAAGAATCTATACAATGGTTCCTACTATCTGATTGATGTTCGAGAGCGAAAAGGATTCACGCACGCCGTCGGAGGAAGAGACCAACAGCCGTGGAACATTGCTCATCTTGACCTTACTATACCGAGCCATTGGCTCCGCTTATGTACATATTAAGACAATGTATATATTTTTGAATAAAAGCAATAAACCGGATCCTCGGCTAAAGCGGGTATCTGCTCGCATAAACTTCGGTTTGGGTACATGGAATCTTGTCGTCAAGCGGCCTCCGGTTCAACCCTTAGCCTTGTTTTCGAAACTTTGTCATTTGGGGCTTGGTCGTATCCGAACCAATGCAATGCCTCTTAGCGGCGAAAGCCACCAGATCATTTGGGGACATGGTCATGTCTGAACCAGTCACGCCTCTTGGTCGGCCTAAGGCCATAGAATCACTTGGGGCTTTGGTCGAACCCGAACCATTGCAATGCCACTTGATCGGCATCATGCCACGAAGTTCGATTGGGGACTGGCTGACTTGAACCATCGCTTCGCCAGATAGGGAGCTTGGTCCTGTCCGACCATGGTAACACCATCTGATCCGGTTCAGTACAGCCTTTTCTTGCAAACCGATTCTCTCGTTGATTTTGCTTTAATATGGTTTTGATACCTATCATTTGGCTTTGTTGGCCTTCTTAAACCGACACAATTTTTAAACCGGATTTATGCTGTCGGTACGTTTTTATGCTGGCGATTTTGTTCCGGTTTGATTTTACTGTTATACATCCCATTGTGGAGTAGCAGGGGGCTTATCATGCCCGGCACGATTTACACGGTAAATCAGTTTTATACACACCGAGATTATTTTCCTTTGACGGTGATGGTTTATAAGACCTCCGCTTCGGGATTGGCTAAAGCCAACTATGTGTCTGATACTGCCAGGTATGTTTGTATCACATAGTTTTGATCATGTGCTTCGGTATTTTCTCATATAAATATTGATCAGTCTGGCTAGAAGTGTAAACCGCCACGGCGGTTTAAGAACTTGTGATTGCAGACAAAATATGTTGCAGGATTTACTACAAAAGCCAACGGATCAAGCACTGCCATGCAAAAGTTTACAGACTGAGGTTGTACCGGCATTGTTCAATAAAAGACACTTGCTATCCTATTACAAAGCCTTTCGAGGCCCGGCGTTTCACGCGGAGTTATGCCTTGAAGCTTTGGATATCACCCGCTTGACGGATTACGCTGCTTCACGGGTTGGCGCGAAGTAGAGGGGCGGCGCTGGCGTCGGTTCAGCTTCTTCCTCTTCCTCACCCACAGCCGGAAGTCATTGGTAGACCAGTCAATCCGGGTTAAGGCACGAAAGACAGCTTCTTCACTTATCGAGTTCCGCGGATCAATGTCGAGGCGTAAGTGTGCTTACGGATTGGAGGATCAGCTCGCACTTCCGGGATGACAAACTCCACCCGCTTGTTATTGGCATCATAAAAGATCGGTGAACCTCCAGTTATTTCAGCGGCGAGTTGACTTCGCCAACGGCCGCATTTCTTTGTAATCCGCTTGAGGTGTCGTTGTCAAAACTTCGCCGTTCTCTGGCGCTGGGAAAACCTTTAGCTATGTCAGCCGGGTCAAGGTCTGCTATCCACGCCTTGGCACGCGTCAGAGCCAGTAAGGTGCCAGCCCGGGCGGCGGATCGCTTCATCTCTTCAAGCTGCCCCGGAATCATCGACAGCCGGTCCAGCGTTTCTCGATCGGGGCGGCGCCATGTTATCATAATGAAGTGCCGCATATGACCGCTGGCGCCGGTATATAGCTGCTTTCGATCGAGTGTCTGAAGCCTTGAGCTTTTTTCGCACGTCGGAGCCTAGATGAGCAATACGTTTACGCACCAGGTTTAGACAGCTCAAGTTAAACCGGCGGACGCGTTAACACGAGCATAGTCGATATCAATTTGCTTACCAAAGATGGCGGAGGTCATGGCATGCACTTGGCGTTTAAGTCGGTCAGTTCTTCCACACGGTTTAAGGGCCGCCTCGACTTCCTCTGCCCGTTTTACTAAACCGGCCTTCTCGGTATCCCGTTGATCCGTTCGGTTGTACCACTCCTTCAGCTGTTCCATGGTGGTCGGCGCAGTTTTCAGCTCATCTTTGGCTTTGGTGGCTTCATTATTTGGAGTTCGGGTTGGTTCGGAGGTCCTTTAATTGCACAACCTCTTTGGTGTATTTCACTCGATGACAAAGGAAGCAGGTTAGTGGTTTCATTATGCAAGTCCCAAGCTTAATACAAGTATTCAACTTGGCACTTGGGGGCTAATGGCTAGTTGATTTCAATTTTGCTATGAAGAGAAAACACCTTAAGTCCCGGTTTAACTTTGCAAAGTTAAACCGACCCTTGGGGGCTACTATGCAGTTAAGGTATAAGAGAGGTCAGTTCATTACCTCATAGCGGTCCTTCATGCGGTTTACTAGACCAGCCTCAAGGTCGCGGCTTGTGTAAAGCCGGTTCAGATAGCCGGAATGAAGTTCTTGGGCAGAGAAATTGTCGTAAGCCGACATATCAGTCTTCCCCTTGTCCTTGCCCATAATAGTTGGACCATCTTTGATGCTGTGTTTTGTTAAAGCGACGGGTTGGCCAGGAGCAGTGTAGCCAGTACCTGTCACGATAACATCGTCATTTTCAGCGATCTTGTTTGGGCTTGCCGTCGTTTTGCTTTGGCTCGGCGGTTCAACAGTCACGACCCGCTCGGCGGACGGATTTGATGGAACAGCTTGGGAAGTTTCCACTTGGACCTCGGTTCAATCTCTGGCGGATCAGCGAGTCGTCTTTATACAGATTCGCGAGCTTTCCTTGGCGTTTCGGGATTTTCATGTGTTTGTTGGGGACGCTTCCGGATCAACATCCGAGGTAGGATCAAGAGTTTTGCCTTCTTGCTCAAGCGAGCCTTGGTGCTGCAATAGTCGAGTCGGATTAAGATAAATTCGCGAAATAACGGTGAGTCGAATTGACAAATAGCAATTCGTACCTGCGGGCGATGTTCAGCGGAGGCGGTTGTGTGGTGGATGAACCGCCGACGAGTTGGAAGAGGCCCGATAATTGGATCGACGGATTGAGAGGACATCGGAAGAAACCTTTTAAGGGATAACGCTTTTCGGAGAGCAAGTCACCTCGGCGGCGCTTAGGATAGGTGTGTCTGTAAACCGGTGAAGTAACCTGTTGGCCACTATGCCGGGTTGTCTGACGCCGTCACCTGTTGTGTCTTCAAGTTAAGATTTGGATTCAAGTAAGCACAGGAATGGTATTTTTTCACTTTCCGGACGGCGCGACGAATTCTCTTAACCGGCGCAAGTTCGGAGTCGGAAGAAAGTAAGATTACCTCAACAGGATCGGCGTGGCTGGCTTCAGCATCATCCTGGGAAGAAAAATTGTCAGTAAAAAGATTGTAAAAGGACCAAGCGTGTGCAGGAAGAAACACAAAGCGGCAAGCCGGTTTACCTCAGCGTCGGATTCTTCGACCTCCGCCGGATCAGAGGATTCGGTGGTCTTTTTCTTGCCCGTTTTCTTAGTGGCCTTTGACTTCACGGCGCCCGAACCGGTTTGGTTCGTTTCGTAAGGCTGTCGGCCCGAGAAGGGTGCGGATTAATGTGATCCACGGAGTATTAGGAGCTTGAAAGACGAGAGTAGAATTTATCACTGGCGGTTTGTTGGTAACACAGAATGGAGCCAATCCGGTGAGGCTGCGCATGAGATTGGTTCATCAAGCATCTTCTTGACGATTTCGGTGACCTCCTGTTCGGTTATAGGCAGCTCGTGACGCCTTTGAGGATCTTTAAGGCTGCCGGTGTACTCGTGCATCAATCCGGGCCGGCGGCTTAGTGGCAAAACACCCCAAGAGACCCAGCAACGTACAAGATCTACGCCGGTTAAACCATTGGCCATTAGAGCCCGGAGCTTGGTTATTTGCGGTGCGAAGTTTTTCCGTTCCGCGGCGGTTAAGCGGGGAGGCAGCGGATGAGTGTTGCTAAGCGGTGAAGCGGTAACCCGGCAAGGGGTTTTCGTCGGCAGGGGCAGTGTTCCGGCAGTAGAACCAGGTTTGGTTCCATTCCTTTGGATGGCTGTGGTGCTTGGCGTGTGGAAAATCGGCTTCCTTCCTCTTCTGGATCGACACGCCGCCCAGCTCTGTGTTCGGACCGTCAGAAAACTCTGTGCGGCGGTTCAGATGAAAATAATCCCGGAACAACTCCACAGATGGTTCTTCTTGAAGATAGACTTCACAGAAGACTTGAAAGTTGCATATATTCGACACCGAATTTGGGCCGATGTCCTGAGGATGAAGCTGCAAACTGGCGAGGACATCCCGGAAAAATTTTGAACCGGGTGGACAGAACCCCCGGTCTAAGTGATGCATGAACACGATTACTTCTCCCGCTTGCGGCTCGGGAGGAAACTCGCCTTCCGGAACACGCCAGTGGAGGACACTTTTTGGAGCCAAACCGCCAGTGGTAACATAACCGTTGAGCTGCGTCTCGGTGACTCTGGACCGGACCCAGTTGCAAGCATAAAATTGAGGAGCCATTCCGGAAGATTAAAGCTGTGAAAGAGGAAGAAAACGGTTCACTATCAAACAAGTCAGGCGTTACAAATATTGTTAAACCGGCAGTTCGTAAGCCGGTTTCCCTGTCCGGTTTAACTAAGGACTAATGGAGGGTTGGCCTGAAAAAATTGTCAAGTATAGACGGAAACAGGTTTCCCATACAAAGGGAAATAATTTAGATCTACCAGGGTTCAGTAAAAGAAATTTTCTGCGACTTATACAGACCTCCTACAGCACAGAAAGGTTCAGATATGTTAAAGTGCAAGATCTGAACAAAAGGGGAAAGTGTCTAGAATCGGATAAATGGCGAAAGCGACCGCTTGCACATGAGGGGCGGAGCGGCCGAGCCGTACGGCCATGGTGGAGCTGGTATGAAGGGTCGGCATGAGTGTTTATGAGCTAGGCGATGAGCCGAGTTTCCAAATAAGATCTAGGGTTCAAGATGACCTTACCTGACGAACGGGAACCGCGGAGGAGCGCTGAACTCTGGTCAGGTCTGGTTGATGCAGCGGCCCGGTTGGGAGCGTCGGTCCAAGGTCGAAGACGGCGGCAGGAGCTTCGAGTTCGGCGGGTCGCGAGGAAGAAGAAGAGAGGAAGAAGAAGAGAGGAAGGAGAAGAAGAGAATGACCCGACCTGGTCTATTTATAAGGGGCCGGAGTAATCAATGGGCGCGAGAATTGAGGAGCCAAAAGCGGCGGAAGGTGCAGTGACCGCCTCGATTCCCCTGGATAGCCTTAATAAAGGGAATCTTCTGTTTAGATTTTGTCCAAAATGGCGTCGGGGCCCCGACACGAAGATCGAGGGATGATGTCACGGCGGTTCAAGCGGATGGCGGTTTACAAGGAAGATCAAGGGTTGCTCGAAGACGAGGAAGATTAACTGAACGGTTCAAGTCAATCTGGGCCTAATGTTGAGGATACAGCTACGGAGTGTGAACCGCCCGAGGGGCCGGTTTACCTCAGGCGTAATCCAGGCCCATATGGAGGCCCGGAGCCCGAAGGGAATTAAAGATCCATACATGTAAACCGTCCTAATCAGAACTTGTATTGTAAGTCAAGAAAGGAGAGACCAAACGGACTCCTTTATGAGCCGGATTGGGATTACAGAAGTCGCCGGGCGTTAACCCGTGTATATAAGGGGCGACCGGCGGCGAGTTAAAGGGACAGAGATTCGAGGCCAAGGCAAAGCTATTGCTCCCTAGTCGCGAATCATATCAATCAACCACAATCGGACGTAGGTCTTTACCTTCATCGAAGGGGCCGAACCAGTATAATTCCCGTGTCTTGAGACCGCATTAACCCCTCTAGGTAACCCGTACGATGGCCCTGCGACTAAGTCCTTTCATGAGGACATCTGCCGTGACAATTCCACGACAATTAGCAAGCATCCGCAACTACTAACATTCATTAAGGTAAAACCCAACTGTCGGTGTCAAAACCGGCGGATCTCGGGTAGGAGGTCCCGAACTGTGCGTCTAGGCGGATGGTAACAGGAGACAAGGGATACGATGTTTTTACCCAAGTTCGGGCCTCTCGATGGAGGTAAAACCCTACTCCTGCTTGATTAATATTGATGATATGGGTAGTACAAGAGTGGATCTACCACGAGATCAGAGAGGCTAAACCCTAGAAGCTACCCTATGGTATGATTGTTGTTCGTCCTACGGACTAAAACCCTCCGGTTTATATAGACGCCGGATAGGGTTAGGGTTACACAGAGTCAGTTACAATGGTAGGAGATCTACATATCTGTATCGCCAAGCTTGCCTTCCATGCCAAGGAAAGTCCCATCCGGACACGGGACGAAGTCTTCAATCTTGTATCTTCATAGTCCAGGAGTCCGGCCAACGGTAATAGTTCAGCTATCCGGACACCCCCTAATCCAGGACTCCCTCTGTAGCCCCTGAACCAGGCTTCAATGACGACGAATCCGGCGCGCATACTGTCTTCGGCATTGCAAGGCGGGTTCTTCTCCAAATTCCATATACTTGTTGAATAGTGTCCGGCTTCTAATAAATGCTGCGCTCCTTGGCTTCCACGCCCAATAATGGCCATCTTCCACGTGTTTGAATGAATGCGAAAAGCCAGGGTATTTTTACACTTATCCCCCTAGCTGTGCAAATGAGCCGCCTATAAAAGGGATGAGGATCTAGATCTGAGTCACACCACCCCCCCTCCGCAAGCTTTCATCGGAGCGCCTCTGAACAAAAACCATTCCATCATGGACAGTCGACGCGGCTCCTCCTCTCACGCTCCCAGCCCTCAGCCTGGAAATTGGGAGAGATGCTCAGTCCCGCATAGTGAGCTAGTGGCACTCCAAACCAAGGGATTTCTTCCCCCGACCTTCATGGTTCCGGTTCGAGCCGGACTCGCCACCTATAAGGGCGGAAAGCAAGCTGAGAGTGTCCCCGATCCCTCCAAAGGAGAGTGGGTATGCTTTGTCTCTTATCTAGTAAGAGGACTCAGATTTCCAATTCATCCGTTTCTCTGGGGGCTCTTGGAGTTCTACGGCCTCCAGTTGCACCACCTTACGCCTGCCTCCATTTTGCACATCGCGGGCTTCGTGGCCCTTTGCGAACTGTTCTTGGGCGTCGAGGCTCATTTTGCGCCATGGAAGAGATTATTCTGCCTTGTACCCCGTTCTCATGAAGGGTCAATATATCAAGTGGGCGGAGCCGAGCTATGGCGCATCACCGGGACCAGATATCTATCGAGAACCCCGAAGAAGGCGTCCGAAGACTGGCCTTCGGAATGGTTTTATATAGAAGACGCCCCACTGTCGGATCCTGTTCGGATCGGTCTCCCGGAGTTCAGCAATGCCCCTTTGAAGAAACGCCTGAGTTGGCGCCCGCGGAGCTCCCAGAGGGAAGACGATAGGGACGTCCTTTACCCGATGAGCCGAATAAGATTGTTAGCTCATTTCGGACTGACCATGATCGGTGTCATGGCCACATGTATTATCGGGGTGCAGCCGCTCGAGATAGGGGCCACCCATGTGGGATTTCAACGGGAGGACGATGCCACCCGTCATGGCCGTGAGGGGCGGGATCGGTCACCGATCTGGTGAAGATCTTGTCCGCGCTGTACAAGGGAGAAGAGGAGGATTTTCTCCGCGTCAGTCCATTGAACGGATTTTCTATGAACAATCCTCGAAGCTGGGTAAGCGGACATTTCTTTTTTGCACATCCGATCCGTATTCCCATGGTTAGGTATCTCATTTATTGATTTTGACATAGGAACTGCGCCAGGCCGTAAAAGACATAAACAACCCGCCTCCACAACCCGAGGATCCAGAACGGCTCCTCGATCCGGCCTCCCAAGAGGATCCGGACATATTGGTGGAGCTGATTGATGGGGCATTTCACCAACTGAGCATCGATAATGCCTTGGTTGCCATTACGGCCGATTACCCCATAATACCTCCAGCCTCACAGGTAACTGAGACCGAGGTCCCAATACTCTGATAATGACCCATCCGTGCTTATTTTTGATCACTGTATACCAATGGTGTTTCGCAGGGGTGCCTTCGAGGCAGGAGGCCGAGCCCGCGGCGGCTAGCCAACAAGGGGCAACACGGCCCCGCAGGCTAAAAAGAAGTGCGGTCCGGATCGAAATGCCGCCGCAAAGGTATGGCGCGTCACCATATTTCCAGGATTGATTCCTGGAAGGCGTACTAACGCTGGTGCTCTTTTCAGGAAAAAGAGCGCTCGCCGGACTATGTCCGGAGTGGTTGCCAATCGAGCCTCCGCCAGCCAGGCTCCAAAGCCGGGTCCAGAAGCGGAAGCGAGCACGAGGCATGCATCGGATGCTCCTCCGATAGAGGATGCCGACAGATTGTCCGCCGCCAACTCTGAGGTGGAGAGCGCCATGAATCACAGGCGCCGCCGGACAGTTCTTCGTGACGCATGTTTCTCCCAAGAGGCATTGAATGCCTTCAATTCGGGAGATGCGCACCTCGTGCCGCTCAAGATGGTCTAGCCAGAGCCATGGAGCAGTATGTAAAGGACATACGGGTGAGGAAATTTGACGGTTATATATGCCAGTAGACCCTGAGACTTAAAATAGTTAGAATAACTGATTTAAGGATCATTTGTTATGCAGGATCTTACAAAAAAGAATACCCGACTGTCCCAGGAGCTTGAAGAATGCAAGGCCCAACTTGAGGCCGCACTAGCCGCTACAGGGGGAGCCACAGAGACCCTCCTGGTAATATATGCTTCAAAAGATAAGTAGTTTGTGAAGTGCGGCGTGTGTGTAAATCTGACAATAATATTGCAGATGGCGCCGGACTAGATCCGGACAAGCAACAACTCTTGCGCCGGTTGAAGGCCGGCGAGAATGTGCTTACAAGGGTGAGACAAGAGAAAAATAATCTCCAGGATGCCAACACCCAGCTGGGTGAGGAACTAAAGGATGTTCGTGCCCAGCTGTCTGACTCCGTGAAGGAGAATCGGCGACTTCGTCGCGGCATTTATAGTAAGTGCTTGAGCGAACTTTGAAAAAGAGTTTGGCGAGGAAGTCAACTAACAGAGTTATGTCTGTAGGTATGCTCACGGGTCGTCCTGCAGAGGAAATGCCCGGTTCTATGGGTGACCTTCTTCCCGAGCTATTGCAACTGCACGAACGAGTTCGGCAGGTGATGAAAGGCATCGCACAAGCCTTGTGGCCATCTATCTCCCTGCCCGAAGGCCTTGGAGAGCTTGCAGAGAAGCTTCAGGGAGCACGGCGGCGCTTCTGACTATGGAAGATACCGGCCTGTCGTCAAGGCGCCAGGAAGGCCTGGGCCGTGGTGAAGACGCGGTACACGAAGGCGGACCCAAACCACATGGCCGAGGTCGGACCTGTGGGGCCCGACGGTTAGGAGATCCCTGTGAGCTTAGTGTACGGCCAAGTAGAGTTGGCCGCAAGGTATTCCCAGCAGGACTGTAAACTAGACAGCCTATTAGATGGCATTGAAGAGGAATACAATCACTCAATTTGACTATGTAATTTAAAATGACATGTAAAATGCCTTCTAGCCGGATTATAGATCGCTTGTCGAAGCGGACCTTTTCGCTTCAACCTCGGGACCCAATAGTCCGAGTGTGTCTCAATACCTCGCGTTATGTAAAAACCGGGCATGCGTGGAGACCAGGCGTAGGGGTCATGAGTGCTTTATCGGACAAGTGCCCAACTAGTTATGTTATATTACATGGTTAGCAAGAAACATCTTCCAGGAGAATAGTTCCGTTAGGGGTTCCTTTCCACGAGGCATGCCCTAAAGTGCATGTCCGATCACTAAAAAAGCGAAAAAGCATCTGGGGCAGATAAATGAAAAAAAATAAAAAATCGTCTTTTAGTTCACCGACCGAATATTCCCTTAAGAACGCTAGCTTTCGCTTCACCCGGTCCGAGGTACACGTCCGCTGACCGGCGGTAATAATCAGAGAGGTGCTCCTTTACCACCTAGCCGAACAATCGGGAACGTAGGGGTAAGCACAGGAGCCAGGCAACCCAGCTTGGCCAAAACTTAAGTCATATCGATGCATACAATGGTGAATAAAAGGTACATGCGGAAGCGTGACACATGTGTTGGGCATAAAGCCCGTATAAATAAGCTTCTGTTAGAGAAGCCCCCAGGTATAATGAGCGCGGATAGCGCGTCAAGTGTGTGCGAACAATGCGCGAACGAGCCTTTAACGGCTTCAAAAAAAGGAGGAAGAAGGAGAGAAATAAAAGACAACTTAAAGTATAAAATATAGACGGAGGAAGGAGACGAACTCAGAATCCGCGCTAGGCGAGAATCTTCGGAGACGGGCTGCGCTCCATGGGTTCGCTCGAGTCGGTTATCCGATGTGTTTCGAAGAGTGCGCTCCGCCGGTCGTCGACTTGATCGATGATGAAGGGCCCTCCCATTTGGGCTTGAGTTTGTCCTTTTCTTGTCCGGCAGCGAGAACTAGTTCGCCAACGTTGTAAGCTTTGGCCCGCACTTCCTGCTTTGATATCTTCGAGCCTGCTGTTGATAGAATGCGGAATGAGCTTTTGCCACTTCGCTCCTCCTCCAAGGCGCCCAAACTGTCCTGCCGATCGAGCTCGGCTTCTCTTTCTTCGTACATGCGCACGCCGAGGTGAGTCATGAATTATGTCGCAGGCAAAACTGCCTCTGCGCCGTATACCATAAAAATGGTGTGAATCCGTAGTGCGATTCGGCGTGGTCCGCAGCCCCAGTACGGAGTCGAGCTCCTCAACCCAAAGGCGTGTTAGATTCCTTGAGGGACCGCACTAGTCTGGGTTTAATGCCGCCATGATTAGACCGCTTGCTCGCTCGACTTGACCGTTAGTTTGGGGGTGATAGACTGCGTAGTCGAGCTTGATGCCCATGTTTTTGCACCAGAGTTTGACCTCGTCGGCCGTGAAGTTCGTGCCGTTATCGGTGATGATGCTATGGGGACGCCGTAACGTGTACTACCCTGATATAAAGTCTATCATCGGTCCGGATTCGCCGCCTTTACTGTGCTTGGCCTCTATCCATTTGGTGAATTTATCCACCATGACCAATAGGTATTTTTACTTGTGGGTTCCTCCTTTAAGGGTCCAACCATGTCAAGCCCCTGCACCGCGAAGGGCCAGGTGATGGGTATAGTTTTGAGGGCGGTGGGTGGCATGTGGCTTTGATTGGCAAAGAGCTGGCAACCGACGATCGTTGGACTAAGTCCCGAGCATCTGCCGGGCCGTCGGCCAATAAAATGCTGTCTGAAGGCCTTGCCTACAAGGGCCCGGGCTGCGCATGGTGCCCACCGAGTCCGCATGAATTTCAGCCAGGAGATTCCGCCTTCCTCTTCGGAGATACACCTTTGAAGGACTCGGTTGTGCTTTTCTTATAAAGCTCTCCTCATGGACCTTATAGGCTTTAGACCACCGCACTATGCACCGGGCCTCGTTTTGGTCTTCGGGAAGCTCCTGCCTAGTTAGGTAGGCTAGGAATGGTTCTGTCCACGGGGCAATGACTGCCATTATTGCGTGGGCTGACGGTGTTATTTCGTTGGCGGAACCACCAACTATGTCGGAATGTTCGGTGTGGGGCAGTGTGGTTGGGTCCGGGTTGTTATTTCCGGACTCTCCCTCCCATAATACGGATGGCTTGAAAAGCCTCTCTAGGAAGATGTTGGGGGGATGGCATCGCGCTTTGTGCCAATGCATGCCAACACGTCCGCTGCCTGGTTGTTATTCCGGGCTATATGGTGAAATTCGAGCCCCTCAAACCGAGCTGACATTTTTAGGACGACATTGCGATAAGCTGCCATTTTCGGATCCTTGGCATCAAAGTCCCCATTTATTTGGGATATCGCGAGGTTTGAATCCCCGCGCACCTCTAGGCGTTGAATGCCCATGGAGACTGCTATCCGGAGACCATGTAGAAGGGCCTCGTATTCGACTGCGTTGTTGGAGTCCGTGTACATTATTTGAAGTACGTATTGGACTGTATCTCCGTTGGGGACGCCGAACGACGCTAGCCCCAGGCCGCCAACATTTTGGAGCCGTCGAAGTGCATGATCCAGTTGAATATGCGCCGTATTTTTAGGGAGTTCGCTTCAGTCCATTCGGCGATGAAGTCGGCCAAAACTTGCGACTTAATAGCTCGTCGTGGCTTGTAGGTTATGTCGAACGGGAGGAGCTCAATGGCCCATTTAGCGATCCGGCCCGTTGCGTCGCGGTTGTTTATAATGTCATTAAGAGGTACTTCGGAGGCTACTGTTATCGAACACTCTTGAAAGTAGTGTCGCAGCTTCCGAGATGCCATGAGCACCGCGTATGCTATCTTTTGATAATGCGGGTACCGTGACTTGCATGGAGTTAGGACAGTGGACACGTAGTAAACTGGTTTTTGGAGAGGGAACTTGTGTCCGTCCGTTTCTCATTCGACAACGAGCACCCCGCTTACAACTTGATGGGTTGCTGCGATGTATAATAGCATTGGTTCGCCCATGTTGGGCGCGACCAGGACCGGATTTGTTGCCAATATGGCTTTGATTTCTTTGAGTCTGGCCGTGGCGGCGTTCATCCACTCGAAGTGTTCGGTGCGCCGGAGGAGGCGATAAAGGGGTAATGCCTTTTCTCCTAAGCGGGAGATAAAGCGGCTTAGAGCCGCCACGCATCCAGTCAATTTTTGTATTTGTTTGAGGTCTTTGGGGATATCCAATTGTGACAGAGCTCGGATCTTGGCTGGGTTTGCTTCAATTCCTCTACTGGACACAATGAAGCCCAAGAGCTTTCCGGCTGGTATGCCGAATACGCATTTTTCCGGGTTGAGCTTGATGTCATATGTTCGGAGATTATCGAATGTGAGCCTCAAGTCGTCGACTAGGGTTTCGACATGCTTGGATTTGACGACCACATCGTCTACGTATGCCTCCACTGTTTTGCCGATCTGGTTTGCGGACATGTCCGAATCATGCGCTGATATGTTGCGCCGACGTTTTGAGCCCAAAGGGCATTGTGTTGAAGCGAATGGGCCGATGGAGTGATGAATGCCGTTATGGCTTGGTATGGCTCTGCCATCTTAATTTGGTGGTAGCCGGAGTATGCGTCGAGGAAACACAATGAATTGTGTCCTGCGGTAGCGTCGATAATTTGATCGATGCAGGGGAGGGGGAAGGGATCCTTTGGGCAAGCCTTGTTAAGGTCCTTAAAATCGACACATATGCGCCAGGATTTGTCCTTCTTTGGTACCATTACCAGGTTAGCTAGCCAGTCCGGATGTTTAATGTCTCTGATGAATCCGGCCTCCAATAGTTTGGCTAGCTCCTCTCCCATGGCCTATCTCTTGGGTTCGGAGAAACACCGAAGAGCTTGTTTGATTGACTTGAATCCTTTTAGGATATTTAGGCTGTGCTCGGCCAACCGGCGTGGGATTCCTGGCATGTCTGAAGGGTGCCAGGCAAAAATGTCCCAATTTTCGCGTAGGAATTCTCGTGAAAGGCGTCCACATCAGATTTAATTGTGCCCGATGGAGGCCGTTTTGTAGGGTCCGTTGGATGGACTTGAAATTTGACTATTTCGCTCGCGGTTTAAAAGAGGTGGACTTGGATCTCTTATCGAGTATCACATCGTCCCTGTTCACCGTGGAGCGCAGCGCAGTGAGTTCCTTTGCCGCTAGGGCTTCAGATAGTGCCTCAAGGTCAAGTGCGGCTGTTTTATTTTTGGCGCGGAGCGCTATGTCCGGGTCACTAGCGAGAGTGATAATTCCATTGGGTCTGGGCATTTTGAGCTTCATGTACCCGTAATGGGGTATAGCTTGAAAAATTGTGAATGCCTCTCGCCCTAATAGAGCGTGGTATCCGCTGCTGAACGGGCCACTTGGAATGTGACCTCCTCGACCTATAATTGTCCGCGTGCGAACACCACATCCATGTGATCTTTCCTGACAAAGATGCTTCCCGACCGGGATTATTCCTCTAAAGGTTGTGCTGCTTTGCTCAATGCAGCTCCATCTATTTCCATTTTTCAAGGGTTTCTCGTAGATGAGGTTTAATCATGCCGCCGTCCATGAGTACCTTGGTAAGGCGAAGCAAATCCACTATTGGACTGAGGACCAATTCGGCTGGTGCTCGGGCTGTTCGGATTTTAGGTTCGTCACTGGCGTTAAAGGTAATAGCCGTGTCACTCCATGGATTTATTGTTGCTATCTGGTAGACTTCGGAAAAGCTGCGGAGTGTTCGTTTACGCATATTATTTGATGCAAAAGTCTCGAATACTGTTAATACCGTATTGGTATTGCTGGGCTGGTGCTCTGGAGCTAAAAGCTCTTCGCCACTTTTGGCCACCTGCCATAGTATCCAACATGCTCTAAGGCTATGAGTTGGAGTGGCGCTCTCTGTGCTATGAATTTTGCAGGGTCCATTGAGCCATCCCTCAAGTACGGTTCCATGCCCTTTGGGGGGTTTTTGCTTTTTGGTATGTAACCCAGGTGCCTGGTGATGATGCACCCTTTTATTTCGGACTAGGGTCGTATTCGGGGACGGATTATCCCAAAATTTGATTTAGGTTTTCCAGGCGCTCTCCATCGCGCAGTACTTTCGTAATATGGACGCCAACTCAGCGAAGCGTGTAATTTCACGACGACTTATGGCGTTTAGGATTCCCTTGTCCGTGCAATTATTGCAGAAGAATGAGATTGCGTCCTCCTCGCGGCAATCCTTTATCCTGTCCATAATCAGGAGGAATCTGGTCCAGTAATGATGTACTGTTTCACCGGGCTCTTGCCGGGTTTGGGATAGATCGCTTATGTTTGGGTGGGCGGGTGGAATTAAATTCCGAACCCCGTCCGATCTAAGATTCAGGGGCCAAGAAGTTTCCGAACTTGGAAGCTTGGGTTCTTGGAGGTTGTCCAATGAATCTAGCCCGCTGCCTGACTTTAAGTTCAGGGATTGAGTGGTGTCCTCCCCTCCGCGGGAATCCGGCATGGAGGGGTCAGGAATCCGGACATAGCTAGTCCTTAAGGTAGGAGAAGAGTCGCCGTATTGTTCCTCTACCACAGCAACGTGGTGGGTAGCCCGGGAGAGTTGATCTCCCACATCGGTTTTAGGCCCAATCGATCGTAGTCTCAGAAGCGACTCCCGAGGCGGCGATGCGATCCAAGAGCTCGTTTAAGGAAGAGAGCTCCATTGATCTAACTTTCGGCGAGTTCGAGTTAACGTGAAGATTGCTTTCGGCGACCCGAGAAGTCATCGCGGTGTGCGGTGGCGAACAGCAGTCATAAGAAAACCGCCTAGCCAGAGAGTTTGGCCGGTGGCCAAAGCTCCTTTAGCAACGATGCCGTCTTTAAAGACGGGATGAGGCATCCTTCCTGACAGCAACGACACAGAGGAACTCTCAATGAAAGCACAAATGTCGGTGTCAAAACTGGCGGATCTCGGGTAGGAGGTCCCGAACTGTGCGTCTAGGCGGATGGTAACAGGAGACAAGGGACACGATGTTTTTACCCAGGTTCGGGCCTCTCGATGGAGGTAAAACCCTACTCCTGCTTGATTAATATTGATGATATGGGTAGTACAAGAGTGGATCTACCATGAGATCAGAGAGGCTAAACCCTAGAAGCTAGCCTATGGTATGATTGTTGTTTGTCTTATGGACTAAAACCCTCCGGTTTATATAGACACCAGATAGGGTTAGGGTTACACAGAGTCGGTTACAATGGTAGGAGATCTACATATCCGTATCGCCAAGCTGCCTTCCACGCCAAGGAAAGTCCCATCCGGACACGGGACGAAGTCTTTAATCCTGTATCTCCATAGTCCAGGAGTCTGGCCAACGGTAATAGTTCGGCTATCCGGACACCCTCTAATCCAGGACTCCCTCACCAACCATAGCATTAAGATATATTGGTCCCCCTTCAATCCCGTATGCATCAATTTCTATGCTAGGCTGAAGCTTCTGTCACCCTTGCCCTCCAATACATAGTCCTATCAACATACAACTAACCCTATGGTGTGTTCCACGCGCGCGCTCATATGATGGGCACCAAAGGACAACAACATAACCACAAGCAAATTAAATCAATCATAGCAATTCATCAACCACCAATAGGACAACGAAAATCTACTCAGACATCATAGGATGGCAACACATCATTGGATAATAATATGAAGCATAAAGCACCATGTTCAAGTAGAGGGTACAACGAGTTGCGGGAGAGTGGACTGCTGTAGATAGAGGGGGGAAAGTGATGGAGATGTTGGTGAAGATGGCGGTGGTGTTGGTGAAGATCGCGGTGATGATGATGGCCCTCGGCGGCGTTCCGGCGCCACCGGAAGCGAGGGGGAGAGAGCCCCCCTCCTTCTTCTTCTTCCTTGACCTTCTCCCTAGATGGGAGAAGGGTTTCCCCTCTGGTCCATGGTCTCCATGGCATGGGAGGGCGAGCCCCTCCGAGATTGGATCTGCCTCTCTGTCTCTCTGCTTTCTGCGTTACGCTCGCTGCCCTTTCACCGCTTTCTTTTATATCCGGAGATCCGTAATCCGATTGGGGTGAATCTTTCGCCAGATCTTTCTCATAAAATTAGCTTTCTTGCGGCAAAATAAGAGCGTCAACGCCTTATGGGGTGCCCACGAGGGTCCAGGGCGCGCCCCTGCCTCGTGGCCCCCTCGGGTACCGTCTCGGGTTGATTTTACTTCCCAAAAATCATAAATATTCCAAAATAATTCTCCGTCCGCTTTTATCCCGTTTGGATTCCGTTTGATATGGGGTTTCTGCGAAACATAAAACATGCAACAAACAGGAACTGGCACTGGGCACTGGATCAATATGTTGGTCCCAAAAATAGTATAAAAAGTTGCCAAAAGTAAATGAAAGTTGTATAATATTGACATGGAACAATAAAAAATTATAGATACGACGGAGACGTATCATCTGGCACCTCTACAAATCCCTACTTCCCTCTGTGAAGGGCCTTTATTTTTTACTTTATGCAATTTTTATTTTTGAATTTGGGTCTCCATCTTCTCCTATAAAAGCACCAACTAAGAGGCAATATGATCGTACTTAAGTATTGGGTGTACACTGGTGCACGTCGGTGCTATACAAACAGGTTTTAACCATTTTCTGCGACGACATTTGGAACCGTCGCCAAGTGAGTGTGGGTGATAGGGGGGGTCCTTCCCACTCGACCCAGAAATCGTTGGGGATAGGCCCTCCTAGGACAGAGGCTGGGGCCGTGTGCGATTGGGCGAGGCATAGAAACCCAATCATTTTCGTAGGTATGTACATCCCACACGGTAATCCGAGAAAATCATTTCCGTAGGTATGTACATCCCACACGGTGAATCCCAGAAAAACATTTCCGTTCGTATGTATATCACACCCAGTCAATCCAAGGAATACGTTTCCATTCTTATGTACATCCCACACAGTCAATCCAGGGAAACCATTTCCGTTCGTACATACATCCCATACAGTTTTATGTGTAGGCTCGTGTGTGAAAGGTGTAACTATCACACACGGTCTGCGTTGGTTAACTGTTTGCTTTTATCAACTATATCACACACGATTTGATGAAGAAAAATGTGTGGCATTGGGCTATCCATCGCAAGCGCTTTTAGTGCTAGAACCGTTTGCAAAGTTCCATGACCGTATGTTCTCTTTTTATTTTTGCCTGTAATTTATTATTCGAATTGGAAATTTTGAAATATGAAACGTGCAATTCAAATTCTCAGCACAATGGTTCAACAACGAATTCATAAATAAAATTGCTAGTACAATATGTTTAGTAATTACAGGATTAGGCAGCAATTAACTATGATGAACCACAGTATTTAAAGGCGGTACAGGTGAAGAGACAAGTGTAAATCATTTTGACTACCGACGGTGTTGAAGAAGCGGAACGCACATAATGTGCCTTCCTGCATGCCATAGGCATGAACCACTTTTGTCCAACCCCTTGTGACGATCGCCCGCCCATCCTTCACCGCCTTTAGGAAGACTTCTAGAGCATTATCATGGTAGCATGCATTATATACTTTAACCTTAGTTGCCTCCACTCGGGTCATGTAGTTTGCAAGGTTATCATCACTAAGTAGCTTCGGAAACCACTGAAAAGAGAAAAATATTAGATACTGAGGTCTAATAGAGTAACTTGTTGTGGGCAGGGGGAAAAGGCAACACATTACATACCATCCTAAAGTTCACTGTTGTCTTAGACAAAGTGTAAATAAAGAGCTTAATTCCAATCACCCGTTTCTTTCACCTAACAATCTTTCTTAGTTTCCTCACTTGACGCTTGTTCATGAATATATCATTGCCCCATATGCAAAAGGGATCGAAGCGTGGATCAGTACCACTCATATATGTACCTACAAGCAACCAGTAGATATTAGAAGTTGAGATTGTACAAATGATGTAAAATACAACTGCCTATGTTCCTAAGTACAAGTATTTTTTTTAGATTTCAATATGAACTACATACGAATGTACATAGAATTATAGATATAGTTTAGATTAGAATCTAGATTCACTCATTTTGCTCCTTATGTAGTCTATATTGGAATCTCTAAAAATACTTATATTTAGGAATAGATGGCGTATAAGACATGGGATGCACCTAACCTCGACGGCAAACAACAACTTCGCCCATTGTAGCCCTGTGTAAGTACATGGACAGCCAATGTTAACTACAACAGGGTTAACATCCACCAAAAATAGCAAATGGTAATAAAACGGCAGCATCTGTAGTGATATCTTCATTTCAAAAGAGTAGCACGGTAGCAAAGGGATGGATTAAAAAATGGATACAACTGTTAATTGCAATAGGCTTAACAACATCCTAATTCATGTTTTATAAGTTTGTAGCCATTGAAATACAACTCTTTAAAATGGATACAACAGTTAATTGCAACAGGCTTAATGGCCATTGAAACCGGTACTGATGAAAATGCAATTGGCAGAGTTAAACATCACAGGGTAGGTGCTGCCAGAGCAGATAATGACCCAGTTGTCTATAAAAAGGTAGGGAAAATAGCTAAAACGTGTTAGGCATGTTTACTACAACATGCTTAATACATCGACCGTACAAAACATAGAAATTAATTGCAACTGGTATTGGTAAGATTGAACTGGTGAGTACATACTTGGTAAGTCCTAAGAGGTTGTTGCTGGGGCACTTCATCTTGGCCAGAGCCCGCCCAAAGTCCACGGCGGTGGAGGCGAGCTGTTCCTCCGGGTCGAAGCGTGGATCAGTGCCACTAACATGTGTACCTATAGGAAACCAGTAAATGGTAGAAGTTAAACCGCAATTGCACAAATGATGTGAAATACTGTAAGACATGGGATGCAGCTAACCTCGACGGCAAACAACAGCATTGGCCGTTATGACCTCATGTAAGTACATGGACAAGCATGTTAAGTACAACAGGTTAGCATCCACCAAAATAGCAAATGAGCAGCATCTCTAGTATATCTTCATTGCGAGAGTAGCATGGTAGCAAATGGACAGATTAAAAAATGGATACAACTGTTAATTGCAACAGGCTTAACAACATCCTAAGTCATGTTTTGTAAGTTTGTAGCCATTGAAATACAACTGTTTAAAAATGGATTCAACTGTTAATTGCAATAGGCTTAATAGACATTGAATCCGTCTTGATAAAATGCAATTGGCATAGTTAAACATCACAAGGCAGGTGCTGCCAGAGCGCGAGAATGGCCCATGTCTACAAAAGGTAGGGAAAGTAGCAAAAACGTGTTAGGCATGTTTACTAGAACATGCTTAATACATCGACCGTACAGAACATAGCCATTAATTGTAGCTGGTATTGGTAAGGTTGAACTGGTGAGTACATACTTGGTAAGTCCTGAGAGGTAGTTGCTGGGGCACTTCATCTTGGCCAGAGCCCGCCCAAAGTTAGCGATGGCGGAGGCGAGCTGTTCCTCCGGTCGAAGCGTGGATCGCTACCGATGACATGTGTACCTACAGCAACCAAAGAAATGGTAGAAGTTAAACTGCAATTGCACAAATTATGTGAAGTATCAGAAGACATGGGATGCAGCTCACCTCGACGGCAAACAAAAGCATCGGCCGTTATGACCCTGCGTAAGTACATGGACAGGCATGTTAAGTACAACAGGGTTAGCATTCCCTAAAAATAGCAAATGGGCAGCATCTCCAGTGATATCCTGAGTCATGTATTGTAAGTTTGTTGCTGGTATTGGTGAAATTGAGCTGGACACGGTAATATTTGAACATCACGTAGTGTGCAGTACTGAAATAAACAAGGCATGAACATGCTTAATACATCAACCATACAAGTCATAGCCGTTGCAAGTGGTATTGGTAAGATTTTGCTGGCCAGATCTTACCTGTTAAGTCCTGGGGGCTAGTCGCTGAGGGACTTCATCTGGGCCAGAGCCTGCACCATGTCAGCGGCGGCGACGGAGGCGAGATGTTCCTCCGGGTCAACACGCACAGCGGCCATCCCGCCATGGACCGCCATCAGCTCCTGGCGGGGGGGGGGGGATTTGGAGGCATGAGGATGTTTCGCATGCTCCATTTAAGCAATCAGACCGGGGCCGCGATAGGATAATGGATACTAGGGATCAAACCTTAACAAAACTAACTCGATTACATGGTAAATCTCACCAACCCATCACCGTCCAGCAAGCCTACGATGGGATTACTCACGCACGGCGGTGAGCATCATGAAATTGGTGATGGAGGATGATTGATGATGACGATGGCGACGAATTCCCCTCTCCGGAGCCCCAAACGGACTCCAGATCAGCCCTCCCGAGCAAGATTAGGGCTTGGCGGCGGCTCAGTATCGTAAAACGCGATGAATCCTTCTCTCTGATTTTTTCCTCCCCGAAAGTGAATATATGGAGTTGGGGTTGAGGTCGGTAGAGTCCCAGGGGGCCCATGAGGCAGGGGGCGCGCCCTGCACCCTCGTGGACAGGGTGTGGCCCCCCTGATGCTGATTCTTTCGCCAATATTTTTCATTAATTCCAAAACATGTCTCCGTGGATTTTCAGGTCATTCCGAGAACTTTTATTTCTGCACAAAAATAACACCATGGTAGTTCTGCTGAAAACAACGTCAGTCTGTGTTAGTTCCATTCAAATCATGCAAGTTAGAGTCCAAAACAAGGGCAAAAGTGTTTGGAAAAGTAGATACGTTGGAGACGTATCAACTCCCCCAAGCTTAAACCTTTGCTTGTCCTCAAGCAATTCAGTTGACAATCTGAAAGTGATAAAGAATTTTTTTTACAAACTCTATTTGATCTTGTTGTTGCAAATATGTGAAGCCATCATTCTAGTTTTTAGCAAAGATTATGAACTAACCATATTCACAATAACATTTAGGTCTCATGTTTACTCATATCAATGGCATAACCAATTAGGGAGCAATAATAATAAATCTCGGATGACAACACTTTCTCAAAACAATCATAACATGATATAACAAGATGGTATCTCGCTAGCCCTTTCTGAGACCGCAAAACATAAATGCAGAGCACCCCTGAAGATCAAGGACTGACTAGACATTGTAATTCACGGTAAAAGAGATCCAGTCACAGTCATACTCAATGTAAATTAATAGCAATGTATGCGAATGACAGGGTGCTCTCCAACTGGTGCTTTTTAATAAGAGGATGATGACTCAACATAAAACTAAATAGATAGGCCCTTCGCAGAGGGAAGTAGGGATTTGCAGAGGTGCCAGAGCTCGAGTTTTGAAATGGAGATAAATAATATTTTGAGTGGCATACTTTCATTGTCAATATAACAACCAAGATATCTCGATATCTTCCATGCTACACATTATAGGTGGTTCCCAAATAGAATGGTAAAGTTTATACTCCCCCACCACCAACAAACATCAATCCATGGCTTGTCCGAAACAACGGGTGCCGTCCAACTAACAACAATACTGGGGGGGTTGTTTGCAATTATTTTGATTTGATTTGAGCATGGGACTGGGCATCCCGGTTACCGGCTATTTTCTCGTGAGTGATGAGCGGAGTCCACTCATCGTGAGAATAATCCACCTAACATGGGAAATATAGACATCCCTAGTTGATACATGAGCTATTCGAGCATACAAAACAGAATTTCATTTGAAGGTTTAGAGTTTGGCACATACAAATTTACTTGGAACGGCAGGTAAATACCGCATATAGGAAGGTATGGTGGACTCGTATGGAATAACTTTGGGGTTTATGGAAGTGGATGCACAAGCAGTATTCCCGCTTAGTACAAGTGAAGGCTAGAAAGACACTAGGAAGTGACCAACTAGAGAGCGACAACAGTCATGAACATGCATTAAGATTAATCAACAATGTGTGCAAGCATGAGTAGGATATAAATCACCATGAACATAAATATCGTGGAGGCTCTGTTGATTTTGTTTCAACTACATGCGTGAACATGTGCCAAGTCAAGCCACTCAAATCGTTCAAAGGAGGATACCACCCTATCATACCACATCACAAACATTTTAATAGCATGATGGCACGGAAGGTAAACCATTATAAACTCCTAGCTAATTAAGCATGTCATGAGCAACTATAATCTCTAATTGTCATTGCAAATATGTTTCATTCATAATAGGCTGAATTAGGAACGATGAACTAATCATATTTACAAAAACAAGATAGGTCGAGTTCATACTAGCTTCTCTCATCTCAATCAGTCCATCATATATCGTCATTATTGCCTTTCACTCGCATCGAATCGAACGGTGTGGATAATAATAATAGTGCACGGCATTGACTAAGCTGAAATCTACAAGCATTTAATACAAGGGAGAAGACAAGGTAATATGGGCTCTTGGTTAAATCAACAATAATGCATATGAGAGCCACTCAACATTTTCATCATGGTCTTCTCCTCTCGACCCCCAAAGAAAAGAAAACTATTTACACGGGAAAGCTCCCAACAAGCAAAAGAAGAACGAGAAATCTTTTTGGGTTTTCTTTTAGTTACTACTACTACAGGCATGGAAAGTAAACTAGCTAAAAGTTACAACTAATTTTTTTGGTTTTTCTTAAGGTTTTTCAGACACACAAGAAGAAGGCTTAGAAAAGAAAATAAACTAGCATGGATAGTACAATGAAAAAGTATGAGCACCGACAACTAGAGTGAGTGTGTGAACATGAATGTAATGTCGGAGGCTAAGCTTGGTCTATGCCCACGGATCTAAGCTACTCTCTCCGGTGTACTGAGGAGGGTCCTCAGGGTGCCACTGGTTGGCGATCTCCTCCAGATCCCACTAATAAACGGACTGTCGATAAGGGTCAAGTGGTGGCTCAGGCTCAGGCTCTGGGACTTGTGTCAGCCTCCAATATGCATAAATGGCCTCGGGCAAGATGAGGTACATGCCTGAAAGTATGTTAAACAAAGAGGGTGCAGGCAAGGTAATAGTCTCACAGTGAGTTTTATCAAATATCAACTTATACTTAAGCATCTTCTTCTTATTTTTAACAATAAATTCATGTGCTACCATACTCTTATAATCTAGAAAAATAGGGGGGAAGCAACTTTTCCTCTTTCTTATAATGCCTAATAGGTATCTCAAAGTGTTTAGCAAGGCGTGAAGCAAAGATGCCTCCGAAGATGGGGCCCTTTGTACAGTTCAGACTTAATCATTTAGCAACAATAGCGCCTAAGCTGAAAGTTGTACCATGAAACAAAGCATGGCACAAAATGACAAGATCAGGAGCACTAAGATTTCCACTGTTCCCGCGACCAATTAAGCATCTACTAGCAAATATCGCAAAGTAACGTAGAACAGGAAAATGTATACTAGTAATTCTTGCATTGGAAACTTTCCTTGTTTCCCCTATAGCAATTCTATCAATAAATCCATCCACATCACTATGATGTGGTTCCTCGATGCTACCCACAAAGGGTATCTTGCAGACCTGACAAAAATCATGGAGTGACATCTCCTTAACCTCATCATATAAGTGAAACTCCATTGAAGGTGGTGATTTCTTAGCATGGAAATAAAATTTTTTCACGAAAATATTAGTGAATAGGAGATACCGTTTGCGCTTATCGTGGATGAATTCGGTGATGCCTGCATTCTCAGCCAAGTAATAAAAGTCTTCATAAATTTCGGCAGCCTTCAAGAATGCATCACAAGGCCATTCACACGATCGAACCTCCACGGTGTGAGGAAGGTTGTACTTGGGATTTTCATTCTCTTCATTCTCTTTTCCCTTCGAACCCCGGCTTGAGGAGCCTCTCAACAATCTCTTCAAAATTTTCTCCCTCTGAAAATTTCTGAAATTTTTAGTGACTCAAAATAAAAGTGAACCAAACTCAAAAAGATCTATAACAACTACTCCCACAAGTGCCTAGAGACTATATCATGCATTAAAACTACTTTGGACCATATAAATTTGACATCCAAGCTCAAGAACAGGGTCACCTCAGCAGAAAAATTTTGCAATAAATAAAGCACTAGAACAAAAACTAATTGGACGATTGGAGGAGTCACATACCGAAGAACAATCCCCCAAAGCAGTTTTGTGAATGGAGCTTTGAGCAAAGAGATCGAACATGGCAGCAAGATGAGCTAGAACACGGGTTTGAGCTATGGGATGATTTTTTTCTGGAGGAATAGAAGTGAGTGGGTGCTAGAATAAGTGGAGGGGGTCCACGAGGGGCCCATGAGGCAGGGGGCGCGCCCCAAGGGGGTGGGCGCGCCCTATGACCTCGTGACCAAATGGTGGCCCCCCCTGGTGTGTTCTTAGTGCCAGAAATTCTTAAATTCTACAAAAAATCATATTTCATTTTCAGGACGTTTGGAGAACTTTTATTTTCGGGGTATTTTTATTGCAAGGATAATTCAGAAAACAGACAGAAAATATTATTTTTGATTTATTTAATCTAAATAACAGAAAGTAAAAGGAGGGTACAGAGAGTTGTGCTTGCTAACTTCATCCATCTCGTACTCATCAAAAGGAATTCACTAACAAGGTTGATCAAGTCTTGTTAACAAACTCTTTCCAAATAACATGAAACCAGAGAATTTTCGAATAACACTAGGTTACCTAAACGGGGATATGCATTTCCCCAACAATAAGAATATCATATTTCTTCTTGACAGTAGGAATAGCGAATTCAAAACCTCCAATAGTAATCGTTGCAAATTTTCCAATAGAATTGATACTGTGGACTTGAGGTTGTTTCCTCGGAAAGTGTACCGTATGCTCATTACCATTAACATGAAAAGTGACATTGCCTTTGTTGCAATTAATAACAGCCCCTGCAGTATTCAAAAAGGGTCTACCAAGGATAATCAACATACTATCGTCCTCGGGAATATCAAGAATAACAAATTCCGTTAAAATAGTAACGTTTGCAACCACAACAGGCACATCCTCACAAATACCGACATGTATATCAGTTGATTTATCGGCCATTTGCAAAGATATTTCAGTAGGTGTCAACTTATTCAAATCAAGTCTAGGATATAAAGAGAGAGGCATAACACTAACACCGGCTCCAATATCACATAAAGCGGTTTTAACATAGTTTCTCTTAATGGAGCATGGTATAGTTGGTACTCCTGGATCTCCTAGTTTCTTTGGTATTCCACCTTTAAAAGTATAATTGGCAAGCATGGTGGAAATTTTAGCTTCCGGTATCTTACTTTTATTTGTAAAATATCTTTCATATGCTTAGCATAAGGATTCATTTTAAGCATATAAGTCAAACGCATACGCAAAAAGATAGGTCTAATCATTTCAACAAAGCGCTCAAAATCCTCATCATCCTTTTTCTTGGATGGTTTAGGAGGAAAAGGCATGGGTTTCTGAACCCATGGTTCTCTTTCTTTACCGTGCTTCCTAGCAACAAAGTCTCTCTTATCATAACGTTGATTCTTTGATTGTGGGTTATCAAGATCAATAGCAGGTTCAATCTCTACATCATTGTTATTGCTAGGTTGAGCATCAACATGAACATCATCATTATCACTAGGTTCATGTTCATTACCAGATTGTGTTTCAGCATCAGAAATAGAAATATCATTGGGATTCTCAGGTGTGTCAACAACAGGTTCACTAGAAGCATGCAAAGTCCTATCATTTTTCTTTTTCTTCTTCTTCTTCTTAGAAGGACTAGGTGCATCAACATTAGTTCACTGAGAATCTTGCTCAACTCTCTTAGGGTGGCCCTCAGGATACGAAGGTTCCTGAGTCATTCTACCCCCTCTAGTCATAACTCTAACAACATTATCATTTTTATTATTATTTAATTCATTGAGCAAATCATCTTGTGCTTTAAGCACTTGTTCTACCTGAGTGGAACCATAGAAGCATGTTTACTAATAAGTTAAAGGTCACCTTTAACTCTAGATATATAATCACTCAAGTGTTCAACCATATAAGCATTACGTTTCAATTGTCTACCAACATAAGCATTGAAGTTTTCTTGTTTAACAATAAAATTATCAAACTCATCCAAGCATTGGCTAGCAGACTTATTATGAGGAATATCACCTTCATCAATTCTATAGAGAGAATTTACCTTTACTACCTGCGTAGGGTTATTAAGACCATGTATTTCTTCAACAGGTGGTAAATTCTTAACATCTTCAGCTTTAATGCCCTTTTCTTCAATAGATTTCTTTGCCTCTTGCATATCTTCAGGACTGAGAAATAGAATACCCCTTTTCTTCGGAGTTGGCTTAGGAGTTGGTTCAGGAAGTGTCCAATCATTATCATTACTCAATATATTATTCAATAGAAATTCATCTTGCTCAATAGTTCTTTCCCTGAAAACACAACCAGCACAACTATCCTATATCAAGTATTTCATTTTTCTTGAGAGGATGATCAGGCAAAGCATTAAGTAATCGGAGAAGCCACCCCCAAGCTTGTGGGAGACTCTCTTCTTCAATTTGCAAAAAATTATATATTTCCCTTAAGGCAGCTTGTTTCTTTTGAGCGGGGAAATATTTAGTAGAGAAGTAATAAATCATATCCTGGGGACTACGCACACAACCAGGAGCAAGAGAATTAAACCATCTTTTAGCATCACCCTTTAATGAGAACGGAAATAACTTAAGGATATAGTAGTAACGAATTTTTTCCTCATGAGTGAATAGGGTGGCTATATCATTCAATTTAGTAAGATGTGCCACAATAGTTTCAGATTCATAGCCAGAAAAAGGATCAGATTCAACCAAAGTAATTAACTCAGGACCCATAGAGAAATCATAATCCTTATCAGAAATACAGATAGGTGAAGTAGCAAAAGCAGGGTCATATTTCATTCTAGCATTCAAAGACTTCTCTTTCAGTTTAGCTAACAGTTTCTTAAGATCACATCTATCTTTGCAAGCAAAAAGGTCTCTAGCAGTTTCTTCATTCATAACATAACCCTCAGGCACATCAGGCAATTCATATCTAGGGGGAGAATTTTCATCATCACTTTTATCAATATTATCTGTTTCAATAATTTCATTCTCTCTAACCCTAGCAAGTTGTTCATCAAGAAATTCACTTAATGGCACAGTATTATCAAGCACAGAAGTAGTTTCATCATAAGCATCATGCATAGCAGAAGTGGCATCATCAATAACATGCGACATATCAGAATCAATAACAGGTGTAGGTGTCGCAAATTTACTCATAACAGAAGGTGAATCAAGTGCAGAGCTAGATGGCAGTTCCTTACCTCCCCTCGTAGTTGAGGGAAAAATCTTGGTTCTTTCATCTTTCAAGTTCCTCATAGTGATCAACAGATATAAATCCCAAGTGACTCAAAGAACAGAGCTATGCTCCCCGGCAACAGCGGCAGAAAATAGTCTTGATAACCCACAAGTATAGGGGATCGCAACACTTTTCGAGGGTAGAGTATTCAACCCAAATTTATTGATTCGACACAAGGGGAGCCAAAGAACATTCTCAAGTATTAACAGTTGAATTGTCAATTCAAACACACCTGAAAGACTTAATATCTGCAGCAAAGTATTTAGTAGCAAAGTAGTATGGAAGTAACGGTAACGGTGGCAAAAGTAACAGTAGCAGTTTTTGTAGCAATCGTAACAGTGGCAACGGAAAAGTAACTAAGCAAAGATCAATATGTGAAAAGCTCGTAGGCAATGGATCAATGATGGATAATTATGTCGGATGCGATTCCTCATGCAAAAGTTATAACATAGGGTGACACAGAACTAGCTCCAGTTCATCAATGTAATGTAGGCATGTATTCGAATATAGTCATACGTGCTTATGGAAAAGAACTTGCATGACATCTTTTGTCCTACCCTCCCGTGGCAGCGGGATCCTATTGGAAACTAAGGGATATTAAGGCCTCCTTTTAATAGAGTACTGGACCAAAGCATTAACACTTAGGCCCTGTTCTGATCCTCTCCGTCTCCGCGCTTCTCCTGCTCCACGTGAGGAGCCAGCCCGAACGCTGCAGCTCCAGGAATCCAGCTCCGCGGAGACGAGCTCTCTCCAGTGTAAAATCGCGGAGCACCAGAAGTGCAGGTCCCAGAAACAGCGAAGTAGAAGTTTGACTAAATTACCTCAGGATTGCCACCGCCAAGTGAATAACAGTTCGCTCGATTAGAAAGACAAGTCGAACGATGCCTCTCCCCACGTTCTCCCAGCCAAACCACGCCATGGGCTGCTGCCCTTTTCAAAGAAACGGGCCTTAAGCCCACCACATGCAGCCCATCTTCACTTCCACGGATCTAAAAAGCATTTTTCGCAGCCAAACGCACCTAGCTCCGCGAGAGAAGTTGGCAGTGAGTACGAGAAGCTGGAATCGAGGATTTGGAGAAGCCAGACGAGTTCCGAACGGGGCCTTAGAGAATACATGAACTCCTCAAACTACGGTCATCACCGGGAGTGGTCCCGATTATTGTCACTTCGGGGTTGCCGGATCATAACACATAGTAGGTGACTATTGACTTGCAAGATAGGATCAAGAACTCACATATATTCATGAAAATGTAATAGGTTCAGATATGAAATCATGGCACTAGGGCCCTAGTGACAAGCATTAAGCATAGCAAAGTCATAGAAACATAAATCTTAGAACATAATGGATACTAGGGATCAAACCCTAACAAAACTAACTCGATTACATGGTAAATCTCATCCAACCCATCACCGTCCAGCAAGCCTACGGTGGGATTACTCACGCACGGTGGTGAGCATCATGAAATTGGTGATGGAGGATGATTGATGATGATGATGGCGATGGATTCCCCTCTCCGGAGCCCCGAACGGACTCCAGATCAGCCCTCCCGAGGAAGATTAGGGCTTGGCGGCGGCTCCGTATCGTAAAACGCGATGAATCCTTCTCTCTGATTTTTTCCTCCCCGAAAGTGAATATATGGAGTTGGGGTTGAGGTCGGTGGAGTCCCAGGGGGCCCACGAGGCAGGGTGCGCGTCCCAGGGGGGCGCCCTGCACCCTCGTGGACAGGGTGTGGGTGAAGGAAATATGCCCTAGAGGCAATAATAAAGTTATTATTTATTTCCTTATTTCATGATAAATGTTTATTATTCATGCTAGAATTGTATTAACAGGAAACATAATACATGTGTGAATACATAGACAAACAGAGTGTCACTAGTATGCCTCTACTTGACTAGCTCGTTAATCAAAGATGGTTATGTTTCCTAACCATAGACATGAGTTGTCATTTGATTAACGGGATCACATCATTAGGAGAATGATCTGATTGACATGACCCATTCCATTAGCCTAGCACTTGATCGCTTAGTATGTTGCTATTGCTTTCTTCATGACTTATACATGTTCCTGTAACTATGAGATTATGCAACTCCGCCACCGGAGGAACACTTTGGTGCTACCAAACGTCACAACGTGAATCGGGTGATTATAAAGGAGTACTACAGGTGTCTCCAAAGGTACTTGTTGGGTTGGCGATTTCGAGATTAGGTTTTGTCACTCCGATTGTCGGAGAGGTATCTCTAGTCCTTCTCGGTAATACACATCACTTAAGCCTTGCAAGCATTACAACTAATGAGTTAGTTGTGAGATGATGTATTACGGAACGAGTAAAGAGACTTACCGTAACGAGATTGAACTAGGTATTGGATACCGACGATCGAATCTCGGGTAAGTAACATACCGATGACAAAGGAACAACGATGTCGTTATGCGGTTTGACCGATAAAGATCTTCGAGAATATGTAGGAACCAATATGGGCATCCAGGTTCCGCTATTGGTTATTGACCGAGAATGGTTCTAGGTCATGTCTACATAGTTCTCGAACCCGTAGGGTCCGCACGCTTAACGCTTCGATGACAGCTTCATTATGAGTTTATAAGTATTGATGCACCAAGGTTGTTCGAGTCCCGGATGTGATCACGGACATGACGAGGAGTCTCAAATGGTCGAGACATAAAGATTGATATATTGGAAGCCTATGTTTGACTTCGAAGGGTTCCAAGTGAAAACAGGAAGTTACCGGAACACCGGGGGGTTACCGGAACCCCCCGGGGGGTATATGGGCCTTCATAGGCCACAAGGGAGAAGAGGAAGGGCCGGCCAGCTGGGCTGCGCGCCCCCCTCCCCCCTCTAGTCCGAATAGGACAAGGAGAGGGGGCGCGCCTTCCTCTTCCCCTCCCAATCCTACTCCAACTAGGACAGGGGGAGTCCTACTCCCGTGGGAGTAGGACTCCTCCAGCGCGCCCCCCAAGGCTGGCCGCACCCCCTTGGCTCCTTTATATACGGGGCAGGGGCACCCCATGACACACAAGTTGATCTACGGATCGTTCCTTAGCCGTGTGCGGTGCCCCTCCACCATATTCCACTTCGGTCATATCGTCATGAGCTTAGCGAAGCCTCGCGCGGAGAAGTCATATCGTCGCGAGCTTAGGCGAAGCCCTCGCGCCGGTGGAGCATCAACATCGCCACCACGCCGTCGTCGACGGAACTCATCCCGACACTTTGCTGGATCGGAGTCCGGGATCGCCATCGAGCTGAACGTGTGCAGAACTCGGAGGTGCCGTGACGCTCGGTGCTTGGGTCGGTCGGATCGTGAAGACGTCGACCACATCAACCGCGTTGTTATAACGCTTCGCTTTCGGTCTCACGAGGGTACGTGGACGGACACTCTCCCTCTCGTTGCTATGCCATCACCATGGTCTTGCGTGTTCGTAGGAAATTTTTGAAATTACTACGCTCCCCAACAAAGGCATCCGAGCCTGGTTTTATGCGTTGATGTCATATGCACGAGTAGAACACAAGTGAGTTGTGGGCGATACAAGTCATACTACCTACCAGCATGTCATACTTTGGTTCAGCGGTATTGTGAGATGAAGCGCCCGGACCGACATTACGCCAGACGCTTACGCGAGACTGGTTTCACCGCCCGAGCACTCGTTGCTTAAAGGTGACCGCGGTGTCTGTCTCTCTCACTTTAGTTGAACTGTGGCTACGCCCGTCCTTGAGAAGGTTAAACGGAGTCTATTTGACGAAGTATCGCTGTGGTTTTGATGCGTAGGTAAGAACGGTTCTTGCTCAGCCCGTAGCAGCCACGTAAAACTTGCAACAACAAAGTAGAGGACGCCTAACTTGTTTTTGCAGGCATGTTGTGATGTGATATGGTCAAGACGTGATGCTATATTGTATGAGATGATCATGTTTTGTAACCGAAGTTATCGGCAATCGGCAGGAGCCATATGGTTGTCGCTTATTGTATGAAATGCAACGCCATGTAATTGCTTTACTTTATCACTAAGCAGTAGCGATAGTCGAGAAGCAATAGTTGGCGAGACGACAACGATGCTACGATGGAGATCAAGGTGTCGCGCCGGTGACGATGGTGATCATGACGGTGCTTGGCGATGGAGATCACAAGCACAAGATGATGATGACCATATCATATCACTTATATTGATTGCATGTGATGTTTATCCTTTATGCATCTTATCTTGCTTTGATTGACGGTAGCATTATAAGATGATCTCTCACCAAAATTATCAAGAAGTGTTCTCCCGAGTATGCACCGCTATGAAAGTTCTTCGTGCCGAGACACCACATGATGATCGGGTGTGATAGGCTCTACGCTCAAATACAACGGTGCAAAACAGTTGCGCACGCGAATACTCAAAGTTAAACTTGACGAGCCTAGCATATAACAGATATGGCCTCGAACACGAGACCGAAGGTCGAGCGTGAATCATATAGTAGATATGATCAACATAGTGATGTTCACCATTGAAACTACTCCATCTCACGTGATGATCGGACATGGTTTAGTTGATTTGGATCACGTAATCACTTAGATGACTAGAGAGATGTCTGTCTAAGTGGGAGTTTTCAATATGATTAATTGAACTTTAATTTATCATGAACTTAATCCTGGTAGTATTTTGCAAATTATGGTGTAGAACAATAGCTCGCGTTGTTGCTTCCTATGCTTTTATATGTTTGTTTTGATATGTTCCTAGAGAAAAATTGTATTGAAAGATGTTAGTAGCAATGATGCGGATTGGATCCGTGATCTGAGGTTTATCCTCATTGCTGCGCAGAAGAATTATGTCCTTAATGCACCGCTAGGTGACAGACCTATTGCAGGAGCAGATGCGACGTTATGAACGCTTGGCTAGCTCAATATGAGCGATACGACGTTATGAACGCTTTGGCTAGCTCAATATGATGACTACTTGATAGTTTAGTGCACCATGCTTAACGGCTTAGAATCGACTTTAAAGACGTTTTGAACGTCATGGACCATATGGGATGTTCCAGAATTGAAGTTAATATTTCAAGCAAATACCGAGTTGAGAGATATGAAGTCTCCAACAAGTTCTATAGCTAAAAGATGGAGGAGAATCGCTCAACTAGTGAGCATGTGCTCAGATTGTCCGGGTACTTCAATCGCTTGAATCAAGTGGGAGTTAATCTTCCAGATAAGATAGTGATTGACAGAATTTTCTAGTCACCATCACCAAGTTAGTAGAACTGTGATGAACTATAATATGCAAGGGATGACAAAAGTAATTCCCAAGCTCTTCGTGATGCTGAAATCGACGAAGGTAGAAATCAAGAAAAAAGAGCATCAAGTGTTGATGATTGACAAGACCACTAGTTTCAAGAGAAGGTCAAAGGGAAAGAAAGGGAACTTCAAGTAGAAAGACAAGTAAGTTGTCACTCCCGCAAAGAAGCCCAAAGCTGGACCAAAGCCTGAAACTAAGTGCTTACACTGCAAAGGAAATGGTCACTGGAAGCGGAAATGCCCTGAATATTTGGTGGATAATAAGGATGGCAAAGTGAACAAAAGTATATTTGATATACAGGTTATTGATGTGTGCTTTACTAGTGTTTATAGTAGCCCTCGGTATTTGATACTGCTCGGTTGCTAAGATTAGTAACTCAAACAAGAGTTGCAGAATGAACAGAAACTAGTTGAAGGGGAAGTGACGATGAGTGTTGGAAGTAGTTCCAAGATTGATATGATCATCATCGCACACTCCCTATACTTTCGGATTAGTGTTAAACCTAAATAAATGTTATTTGGTGTTTATGCTGAGCATGAATATGATTTGATCATATTTATTGCAAAACGGTTATTCATTTAAAGTCAAAGAATAATTGTTGTTCTGCTTAAATGAATAAAACCTTCGATGGTTATGCACCCAATGAAAATAGTTTGTTGGATCTCGATCGTAGTGATACACATATTCATAATATTGATGCCAAAAGATGCAAAGTTAATAATGATAGTGCAACTTATTTGTGGCACTGCCGTTTAGGTCATATTGGTGTAAAACGCATGAAGAAACTCCATGCTGATGGACTTTCGGAATCACTTGATTATGAATCACTTGATGCTTGCGAACCATGACTTATGGACAAGATGACTAAAGACTCTGTTCTCCGGAACAATGGAGCGAGCAAATGACTTATTGGAAATAATACATACTGATGTATGCGGTCCGATGAGTGTTAAAGCTCACGGCAAGTATCGTTATTTTCTGACCTTCACAAGATGATTTGAGCAGATATGAGTATATCTACTTAATGAAGCACAAGTCTGAAACATTTGAAAAGTTCAAATAATTTCAGAGTGAAGTGGAGAATCATCGTAATAAGAAAATAAAGTTTCTACGATCTGATCGTGGAGGAGAATATTTGAGTTACGAGTTTGGCCTTCATATAAAACAATGTGGAATAGTTTCACAGCTCACGCCACATGGAACACCATAACGTAATGGTGTGTCCGAACGTCATAACCGTATTTTATTTTGATATGGTGCGATCAATGATGTCTCTTACCGATTTACCAATATCGCTTTTGGGGTTATGCATTAGAGACAGCTGCATTCACGCTTAATAGGGCACCATCTAAATCCGTCGAGGCGACACCGTATGAACTATGGTTTAACAAAGAAACCTAAGTCTGTCGCTTTCTTAAAGTTTGGAGTTGTGATGCTTATGTGAAAAGGTTTCACCGATAAGCTCGAACCCAAATCGGAGAAGTGCGCTTCATAGAATACCCAAAGGCAACTATTGGGTACACCTTCTATCACAGATCCGAAGGCAAGTTTTTCGTTGTTAAGATGGATCCTTTCTAGAGAAGAAGTTTCTCTCGAAAGAAGTGAGTGGGAGGAAAGTAGAACTTGATGAGGTAATTGTACCTTCTCCCTTATTGGAAAGTAGTTCATCACGTAAATCAGTTCCAAAGATTCCTACACCAATTAGTGAGGAAGTTAATGATGATGATCATGAAACTTCAGATCAAGTTGCTACCAAACCTCGTGGGTCTTCCAGAATAAGATCCGCACTGAGTGGTACGGTAATCATGTTCGGAAATCATGTTACTAGACCATGATGAACCTACAAACTATGAGGAAGCGATGATGAGCCCAGATTCGCGAAATGGCTTGAGGCCATGAAATCTGAGATGGGATCCATGTATGAGAACAAAGTATGGACTTTGATGGAGTTGCTCGATGATCGGCAAGCCATGTTATATAAATGGATCTTCAAGAGGAAGACAGATGCTGATAGTAGTGTTACTATCTACAAAGCTCGACTTGTCGCAAAAAGGTTTTCGACAAGTTCAAGGTGTTGACTACAATGAGATTTTCTCAACTGTAGCGATTCTTAAAGTCTGTCCGAATCATGTTAGCAATTGCCACATTTTATGAAATCGGCAAATGGATGTCAAAACTACATTCTTTAATGGATTTATTAAAGAAGAGTTGTATATGATGCAACCAGAAGTTTTTGTCAATCCTAAAGGAGCTAACAAAATGTGCAAGCTCCAATGATCCATCTATGGACTGGTGCAAGCATCTCGAGTTGAATAAACGCTTTGATAGTGTGATCAAAGATATGGTTTTATACAGACTTTTGGAGAAGCCTGTATTTACAAAGAAGTGAGTGGGAGCACTACAAAGATTTCGATAAGTATATGTGAATGACATATTGTTGATCGAAATAATGTAGAATTATTCTGCAAAGCATAAAGGAGTATTTGAAAGGAGTTTTTCAAAGAAAGACCTCGGTGAAGCTTCTTACATATTGAGCATCAAGATCTATTGAGATAGATCAAGACACTTGATAAGTTTTTTCAATAAGCACATACCTTGTCAAGATTTTGAAGTAGTTCAAAATGGAACAGTCAAAAAAAAAGTTCTTGCCTGTGTTACAAAGGTGTGAAATTGAGTAAGACTCAAATCCCGACCACGGCAGAAAATAGAAAAGAGAATGAAAGTCATTCCCTATGCCTCAGTCATAGGTTCTATGAAGTATGCCATGCTATGTACCAGACCTATTGTATACCTTGCTCTGAATTAGGCAAGGGAGTACAATAGTGATCTAGGAGTAGATCACTGGACATTGGTCAAGAACATCCTTAGTGAGGACTAAGGAAATATTTCTCGATTATGGAGGTGATAAAAGAGCCCGTCGTAAAGAGTTACATCGATGCAAGCTTTTCACACTGATCCAGATGACTCTAAGTCTCAATCTGGATACATATTGAAAGTGGGAGCAATTAGCTAGAGTAGCTCCGCGAGCATTGTAGACATAGAATATTTGCAAAATACATACGGCTCGAATGTGATGCATCTGCTGACTAAAAGCTTCTCTCACGAGCAAAACATGATCATACCTTAGTCCTCTTTGGGTGTTAATCACATAGCGATGTGAACTAGATTATTGACTCTAGTAAACCCTTTGGGTGGTGGTCACATGACGATGTGAACTATGGGTATTAATCACATATAGATGTGAATATTAGTGTTGAATCACATGATGATGTGAACTAGATTATTGACTCTAGTGCAAGTGGGAGACTGAAGCAAATATGCCCTAGAGGCAATAATAAAGTTATTATTTATTTCCTTATTTCATGATAAATGTTTATTATTCATGCTAGAATTGTATTAACAGGAAACATAATACATGTGTGAATACATAGACAAACAGAGTGTCACTAGTATGCCTCTACTTGACTAGCTCGTTAATCAAAGATGGTTATGTTTCCTAACCATAGACATGAGTTGTCATTTGATTAACGGGATCACATCATTAGGAGAATGATCTGATTGACATGACCCATTCCATTAGCCTAGCACTTGATCGTTTAGTATGTTGCTATTGCTTTCTTCATGACTTATACATGTTCCTGTAACTATGAGATTATGCAACTCCTGCCACGGAGGAACACTTTGGTGCTACCAAACGCCACAACGAATCGGGTGATTATAAAGGAGTACTACAGGTGTCTCCAAAGGTACTTGTTGGGTTGGCGATTTCGAGATTAGGTTTTGTCACTCCGATTGTCGGAGAGGTATCTCTAGTCCTTCTCGGTAATACACATCACTTAAGCCTTGCAAGCATTACAACTAATGAGTTAGTTGTGAGATGATGTATTACGGAACGAGTAAAGAGACTTACCGTAACGAGATTGAACTAGGTATTGGATACCGACGATCGAATCTCGGTAAGTAACATACCGATGACAAAGGAACAACGATGTCGTTATGCGGTTTGACCGATAAAGATCTTCAGAGAATATGTAGGAACCAATATGGGCATCCAGGTTCCGCTATTGGTTATTGACCGAGAATGGTTCTAGGTCATGTCTACATAGTTCTCGAACCCGTAGGGTCCGCACGCTTAACGCTTCGATGATGCTTCATTATGAGTTTATAAGTATTGATGCACCAAGGTTGTTCGAGTCCCGGATGTGATCACGGACATGACGAGGAGTCTCAAATGGTCGAGACATAAAGATTGATATATTGGAAGCCTATGTTTGACTTCGAAGGGTTCCGAGGAAAACAGGAAGTTATTGGAACACCGGGGTTACTGAACCCCGGGGTATATGGGCCTTCATAGGCTACAAGGAGAAGAGGAAGGGCCGCCAGCTGGGCTGCGCCCCCCCCCTCTAGTCCGAATAGGACAGGAGAGGGGCGGCGCCTTCCTCTTCCCTCCCAATCCTACTCCAACTAGGACAGGGGAAGTCCTACTCCGGTGGGAGTAGGACTCCTCCAGCGCCCCCAAGGCTGGCCGCACCCCCTTGGCTCCTTTATATACGGGGCAGGGGCACCCCATGACACACAAGTTGATCTACGGATCGCTCCTTAGCCGTGTGCGGTGCCCCCTCCACCATATTCCACTTCGGTCATATCGTCATGAGCTTAGGCGAAGCCTCGCGCCGAGAAGTCATATCGTCATGAGCTTAGGCGAAGCCCTGCGCCGGTGGAGCATCAACATCGCCACCACGCCGTCAGGTTGACGGAACTCATCCCCGACACTTTGCTGGATCGGAGTCCGGGATCGCCATCGAGCTGAACGTGTGCGTAACTCGGAGGTGCCGTCGCTCGGTGCTTGGATCGGTCGGATCGTGAAGACGCACGACTACATCAACAGCGTTGTTATAACGCCTCGCTTTCGGTCTCACGAGGGTACGTGGACGGACACTCTCCCCTCTCGTTGCTATGCCATCACCATGGTCTTGCGTGTTCGTAGGAAATTTTTTGAAATTACTACGTTCCCCAACAGTGGGCCCCCTGATGCTGATTCTTTCGCCAATATTTTTCATTAATTCCAAACGTGTCTCCGTGGATTTTCAGGTCATTCCGAGAACTTTTATTTCTACACAAAAATAACACCATGGCAGTTCTGCTGAAAACAACGTCAGTCCAGGTTAGTGCCATTCAAATCATGCAAGTTAGAGTCCAAAACAAGGGCAAAAGTGTTTGGAAAAGTAGATACGTTGGAGACGTATCAAACGTAGATGTGGTTGAAGCTGTGGTTGCGGCGGCGGCGGTTTGAGATGCCGGTAGGGGGAGGCGCGAGGGGGGGGGGGATACCGAGGGTGGGGATGTGGTTGGAGGAATAAATTCTGAAATTGCGCGCCTAATGAAAATTTCGCTGCGAAACTTGAAACTTGGGCGGGGGAAACACACAACGAAGACGAAGCGCATAAAATACTCATGTGCAAGAAAAAAAAAGTTGGCAGATCCCGTCTCTAAAAAAATGTACACGTGTACTTGATTTTTTTCGGTCAATGGTACACCTGGTTTATTAGGAAACATCGCACAGGTAACTGACTTATGGGCCATGAATGCAAAAAAGCGCAGACGGGTACGGCATAGAAACCGTATGTTTTGTGATCTTCTAATTATTAACGCAAAAAAAGCACACGGTCACACATGCTAATCAATGCTCAAAGCCCTCAAAGTACGCTCTTATCAAAATTGTACGTTAATACTAGAAACTTAAAGTACTACAGGTAATTTGCTCTAATACTACAAACTTAAACTACTTCTCACATGCTGCCATCGGGGCATGCTGGCCAGACGCCGGCGTTCTCCTTCCTGGCCTTGTAGGCGGCAGCCCACCGTGTCTTGATCTCAGCCAAGCTCTCCTCACCACGGCATGCGGCCTCTTTTTTCTTACGGCGGCGGGACTCTCTTTTCTGTGCACCATGTGAGGAACGCGGCGCGGCGTGATGCCATCGCTTCCTTACCAATTACTGTGCGCCATGGTGCCATGGAAGACGCCTGGAGAGAGCTCTGTTACGGAGTGGCCGGGCTGAAGCCGCATGGTCCGGTGGTATTAAAGAGCTCAATGACAAACGATAACAGAAATTTGGCTTCCCTTACAATTTTGCTCGTTCATTATCGCACACGGTTCATCTCCGTCGCTTCCGAAAACAGTGTGTGCTGAGCCTATATGCGTTATGATTGGCCGGAACCCCAGCCGCAGATCGCGCGTGTGCACCGTTGGATGCACCGTGATCAAACGGCAATCCACGTCCCTCACATCACACCCGTGCACCTGTAGATGGATTGGATTTATATGCACTAAATGCCTAGAAAATGCACATAATCCCCTAAATATGGTAAATGAGCCTGGAAAAATGCCAAATTTGAACACGGTGATTTGCAGGGTGTCTGTTCGTCGTAAAAAAAACTCCAGGGCCAAGCACGAAGAAAATTTGGATTCCCCTTCAATCTTGGGGATTTTCCTCTCGAAAGCGTGGAACTTCCTCGGTGATGGTTCGATTTATGAAGGGCGTGTATGACGACATAAGCCAAACCTTCTCAAATTTTTACTAGGGCATGATGAGGTCATACCATGACACCATGCCAGGCGTCATGTTTTTAAGCTTTTATTCCATTTTTTACAGTTGAAAACCCAACAAACAAACATTTGTGGTTGACTATTGCCACACATTTCATCGAAATATCTGTCCATTCCTTGTAAAAGGCATGAGAATTTACTAAATGGCACGAGCATGGTTTTTCTGGCCGTTCTTGTGGACCCTTTCATGTACCGATTGTTTGAACTTGAATTATGCGCATTAATGCCTAGGAAATGCACATAATCCCCTAAATATGGCAAATGAACCCGGAAAAGTGCCAAATTTGAACACGGTGATTTTCAGGTTGTACTTTCATCGTAGAAAAAAACTCGTGGACAAAGAACAAAGGAAATTTGGACCCCCCCCCCCTTCAATCTTGGTGATTTCCCCCTCGAAACCATGAAACTTCCTCAGTGATGGTTTGATTTTATGAAAGGCGTGCATCACGACATAAGGAAAACATTCTCCAATATTTACCAGGGCATGGTGAGGCCATATCATGGCACCACGCCAGGCATCATGTTTTCCAACCATGTGTTTCATTGTTTTATAGTTGTTAACCCAGTAAACGACGCATTTATGGTTGACTATTGCTACACATTTCCTTGAAATATCTGCCCATTCCTTGTAAAAGGCATGAGAATGTACTAAATAACACGAGCATGGTTTGTCAGACCGTTCTTGTGCACCTTTTCATGCACCGATTGTTTGAATTTGAATTATGTCCATTAATGCCTAGAAAATGCTCATAATCCCCTAAATATGGTAAATGAGCCCGGGAAAATGTCAAATTTGAACACGTTGCATTTGAGGCGGTATGTCGATCGTTGGAAAAAACTTAATGACAAACTAGGACAGAAATTTGGATTCCCCTTCAATCTTGGGGTTTTCCCTCTCGAAATCATGGAACTTCCTCGGTGATGGTTCGATTTATGAAGGGCGTGCGTGACGACATAAGTCAAACCTTCTCAAATTTTTACCAGGGCATGGTGAGGTCATACCATGGCACCATGCCAGGCGCCATGTTTTTTAATCATTTATTTCTTTTTTTTCTATAGTAGAAAACCCAACAAACAAACATTTGTGGCTGACTATTGCCACAAATTTCATCGAAATATCTGTCCATTCCTTGTAAAAGGCATGATAATTTACTAAATGGCACGAGCATGGTTTTCCATGCCGTTCTTGTGGACCCTTTCATGCACCGATTGTTTGAACTTGAATTGTGTGCATTAATGCCTAGGAAATGCACATAATCCCCTATATATGGCATATGAACCCGAAAAAGTGCCAAATTTGAGCACAGTGATTTGCAGGTTGTATGTTCATCATAGAAAAAAACTCGTGGACAAAGGACAAAGGAAATTTGGATCCCCCTTCAATCTTGGTGATTTCCCCCTCGAAACCATGGAAACTTCCTCGGTGATGGTTCGTTTTATGAAAGGCGTGCATGACGACATTTTTACCAGGGCACGATGAGGTCATACCATGGCACCACACCAGGCGTCATGTTTTCCAAGCATGTATTTCATTTTTGTATAGTTGCTAACCCAGTAAACGACGCGTTTATGATTGACTATTGCCACACATTTCCCTGAAATATCTGCCCATTCCTTGTAAAAGGCATCAGAATGTACTAAATAGCACGAGCATGGTTTTCTAGACCGTTCTTGTGCACCTTTTCATGCACCGATTGTTCGAATTTGGACTATCTGCATAATTAATGCCTATAAAATGCACATAATCCCCTGAATATGGTAAATGAGCCCGGGAAAATGTCAAGTTTGAACACGTTGCATTTGAGGCGGTATGCCGATGGTTGGAAAAAAAACTGAATGACAAACTAGGATGGAAATTTGGATTCCCCTTCAATCTTGGGGATTTTCCTCTCGAAAGCATGGAACTTCCTTGGTGATGGTTCGATTTATGAAGGGCGTGGGTGACGACATAAGTCAAACCTTCTCAAATTTTTACCCGGGCATGGTGAGGTCATACCATGGCACCATGCCAGGCGTCATGTTTTTTAATCATTTATTTCATTTTTATCATAGTTCAAAACCGAACAAACAAACATTTGTGGTTGACTATTGCCACACATTTCATTGAAATATCTGTCCATTCCTTTTAAAAGGCATGAGAATTTACTAAATGGCACGAGCATGGTTTTCCAGGCCGTTCTTGTGGACCCTTTCATGCACCGATTGTTTGAACATGAATTATGTGCATTAATGCTAGGAAATGCACATAATCCCCTAAATATGGCATATGAACCCGGAAAAGTGTCAAATTTTAACATGGTGATTTGCAGGCTGTATGTTCATCATAGAAAAAAACTCGTGGACAAAGGACAAAGGAAATTTGGATCCCCCTTCAATCTTGGTGATTTCCCCCTCGAAACCATGAAACTTCCTGGTGATGGTTCGTTTGATGAAAGGCGTGCATGACGACATTTTTACCAGGGCACGATGAGGTCATACCATGGCACCACACCAGGCGTCATGTTTTTGAAGCATGTATTTCATTTTTGTATAGTTGTTAACCAAGTCAACGACGCATTTATGGTTGACTATTGCCACACATTTCCTTGAAATATCTGCCCATTCCTTGTAAAAGGCATGAGAATGTACTAAATAGCATGAGCATGGTTTTCCAGACCGTTCTTGTGCACCTTTTCATGCACCGATTGTCCGAATATGAATTATGTGCATCATTAATGCCTAGAAAATGCACATAATCCCCTAAATATGGTAAATGAGTTTGGGTAAATGTCAAATTTGAACACGTTGCATTTGAGGCGGTATGTTGATCATAGGAAAAAAACTGAATGACAAACTATGACAGAAATTTGGATTCCCCTTCAATCTTGGGGATTTCCCTCTCGAAAGCATTGAATTTCCTCAGTGATGGTTCAATTTAGGAAGGGCGTGCATGACGACATAAATCAAACCTTCTCAGCATTTAACCAGGGCATGGTGAGGCCATACCATGGCAGCATGCCAGCTGTCATGTTTTTCAAGCACATATTTCATTGTTCTATATATAGTTGATAACCCAGTAAATGACGCATTTGTGGTTGACTATTGCTACGCATTCCATTGAAATCTCTGCCCATTCCTTGTAAAAGGCATGGGAAATTACTAAATACCACGAGTATGGTTTTTCCAGACCGTTCTTGTGCACCCTTTCATGCACCGATTGTTTGAATTTGAATTATGTGCATTAATGCCTACAAAATGCACATAATCCCCTAAATATTGTAAATGAACCCGGAAAAGTGTCTAATTTGAACACGGTGATGAGCAGGGTTTATGTTCATCGTAGAAAAAAACTCATAGATGAAGGACAAAGGAAATTTGGATTCACATTAATCTCAGTGATTTACTATCACACACGATTCATCTCAGTCGCCTCTGTGAACCGTGTGTGTTCACTCACACATGCAAAAGGAAAAAAGAAAACCCTCGCACACTTCGTCCCCACTCACTCGCCGCGGACTCCTCCGCAACTCTGCACCCTAAGCTCGATGGCTGTTGGTGGCGGGCGTAGGTCGCGCTCCAAACGGCACAGTGCGAGCACAAATCGGGAAACTGTGGTCGTGGCCAGTTGGAAATGAAGTTCTATCTCACAATTCCGGATGACTTCATGGAGCGCTCGGTATGTTCAATCTCAACCTACCACGGTCGACATGGCCTAAATTTGTGAACATATACCGTCTGTTGCTACATTATCTATATATTTGCATCAAATCTTTGTTACATTACCTATTTTTGAATCTATATTTTTGTACTTTGCTTTCATATATATATGGATCTGTTCTATCAGTTACTCCCATATTTGCATCTTGCTCTGTTATTTCAATATATCTAATTTGCGATCTTAATTTTCATTTCAAGCAGTACTTCCCTTGCTTTGCAAGAACAAGAGTAGAAGGAAATCTTGGGCTTTACTTTGTTGATGACTCCCAGGATGTCATATTGACAATGTAGCATGGATTTACAATGACGGTTAGTGTAAAACTTGATAAAGATGGTCACTCCTATTTTAATGCGGACCTTTGGAGAAAAATGTCTAAGTGTTATGAACTGAAAGCTGGCAATAAAATTCTAGTGCGTGCACCACAGCCTGGTCTAATTAACAAGGATGTTTACTTCCCCAACGTCATCAGCCGATCAAAGTCTGATCGAGATTAGTGTCCTTTCAACTTTCTCCATGCCGTCATATTACTATTTAAGCAACCAATTGATCACTAGCAACCAATTGTGATATCATATTCTGACTCCGTTCCTAGGCAATAACAAATTCTATTTACCAATTTATGCACACTATATATTCTTCTGCCCTATTCTGAATAAATAATACCTTTCCACCTTTTAAGAAGGATATGTTAGATGCATAGTGAACAATTTGTATGTTACTAAGCATACCAAATTTCACTGGAAGGACTTGAAGCATGTCATAAACTTTGTTGATAATCTGACAGAGATAGCACATCGTATGAACACTGGATTTTGGATGAGATTAATTAGACATATGGTGCACACACTGAACAAGACCAATTGTGTGCACAAAACGCTGGTAAAAAGTCATATTTTAATGTTGATGCTCATAAACTATATATATCTTCAACGATATGTTACAATTGTTTTTTATTCTATATGTCAACAGAAATTGCCCCTTGTAGCAGTTCCTGGATCGATTTCCCGGCATGGTCGAATTACACTTGTGCCTGCTAATAACGCCAAAGTGATTGCAAGGTACTGCATTTCCCGCAAAAATGGAACCATTCAAATTAACAAGTTCTCGCTTCTCGTGGCAATGCATCCATATTGGAAAATTGGAGACACTGTTCTACTCATGCTCTACCAAGGCACAGGAGGGCTCTTCCTTTTCATTGACGAGATGCCGAGTCACCGTGATCAAGCTGCTTCCAGTGGATAGTTGTGGTTGTTGGCCCTTAGCCTCTTAAAATGTGCTAGCTTTTACTATATATGTTAAGTGTCGTGGAAGTGTCACGGCAGATGTCCTCATGGAAGGACTTAGTTGTGGAGCCATTGCGACGGAGTTAGCTTAAAGGGGTTAAACAGGACAAAGGACACGAGGAGTTTATACTGGTTCGGCCCCTTGCAGTGAAGGTAAAGGCCTAATCCAGTTTGAGGTGGTATTGCTAGGGTTTCGATGATCGAGGAGCGAATACGCTTTGCCTGGCTCTCGATTTGTTGTTTCTTGCCCTAAGCCGCTGCCCAAGCTGTCAGGATCCCGATTCCAAGTCACATCGATCTAGCCGGTAACACCTCATATCACTTTGCGGCCTCACGCACGGTATTCCCACGGGTGTCGCCTTACCAAGACCCGGGACCGTTTGCGCCTTTTGGATCACGTATATGATAGTGTCGCTAGCATCCATATGACAGAGAACCCGGCCGACATGGCTAGTCGTGAACCCAAAGCGCACTAACCCATGGGGACAGTATACATGAATCAACTTCGAGCATGTCGGTCAAGCGTGTGAATCCGGCTGTAGCACTGGCTAACAGGACTCGGGAACCCGGCTGTAGCAGCTAGGCAGACTCCGGATGTCACCGTGACATTTCCCCAAAGGGACGTACACAAGAACGGTGAAACACATGCCGCCACCAAGTGTCCCGAGCAGTAGTCTGGGCTAGCAGGACTCGTGAACCGGCAGAAGCGGAGTACTATGGCTCAAGGAAGCATTAGACTACATTTCCCCATAAGAGAGCATGCCAAGGATAAACAACTAGATTGTCGGATCCCACACATACCAAGCATTACAAACATACACACAATATGCTCGATATGTGCAAATACAACATGGCATCACAACACAACTCTACGACTCAAGTATTTATTCATTAGGCTCCGAGGAGCGAGAGGGTCGTCCCCTTATATACACGGGTTGACGCCCTGCGGCCTACAGAGTCCCGGCCGGCTCATACAACGTGTCCGGCTCGGTGACTTATCTTACATGCCTTACAATACAAGTTTACATATACATGGCGGTTTATATTCGTGGGCCTTAAGCCGCCTTCGGGTTTGGCCCCTCTAACAAGCCTGTCTATGAACCACCATCTTTAATATACTCTTGGGCTTCATTGAGATGAACCGCCATAGGGATGACCCGGCGCCTCCTGGGCGGGTCATATCTGATAGTCATATCCCCAACACTAGGCCCCAGGTTGATCTGAACTTGTTCATGTCAATCTTCAACACTTAGAAAAATCCTTCTTCATCTTACTATGAAATACTGTAACCTGCCATGACGTCATCTCCGGAAATTGTGGTAACCCATTGTGACATCACCTGTGATTAATACTTCACAGAACCCAAATCTCAATAAATCTCTTTCTTTACTGACCCTCCGAAAATCGAGGCGCCCGCGCTGTCGCTTATCCATTTTTCTGTCTCCTCGGTTCTCGCGCACGCCACTTATCCTTCTACCCTATAGGTCCACAGGTTCACCTGTCATTCTCCCCCTTTCCTTCTCACCCTCTTCTTCCTCCTCGCGATGCTCCAGTGCGCCCGAGCTTCGCCGCCGTCGACCTTCGTCCCCTTCGTCAACTCTGGCCGCTGCATCACCCTGAATGGACCAGAAACGCCGCGGCACTCCTCCGCTGTCAGCTAGCACCAGTAAGTCCTCCCCTTTCCTCTTCATAGATCTGTCTTTTAGGGTTTCTCTATTCGTCGGTGTTCATCACCGTTCCCCTTTCTCCTTTCTAGATCGTGTAGTTTCGATCTGAAAATAACATAGGTCATGTGCGGTAGCAGTTTTAGCACCTGTTTTTGATACTAGAGCATATCCTCATCGCGACAGATCTCCTCTGGGCACCTCCACTTTCTGCTGCCGCCACCTTAGGTTTAGAATTTATTTCCTTTTTCTGAATACCTGCAGATCCAAACTTATAACTTCAAACTGTAGAACATGTTTGCCTCAACAGTTAGTAAGATTTACGATTGTCAGGTCTTGAATACTAGTACATGTCATGGCGGCTTACATCCCCGGCTTACCATTACTCATATATCATTAGCCCTTACTTAAGCCGCCATTCTGAATATACATTGCAACTGTTAACTCATAATTTCACCAACTAATCTAAATCGGCAAAATTTTCCTTTTCTTTAGGCCTTTTTCTATTCACCAGGCTGCCAAAGACAGTTTATACGTGCAACTGGGTTCCTTCCATTGTCACTGAGAATACTTTCAAGGACTTTGTCAAAGTTGGGTATTTGCCAGCAAAGAGTGCTATGCATTATCGCGCGCGCCCCTGGTCCAGGCGAAGAAAAACCTCAGCCAAAGGATGGCGAAGTTATTGTTTTTACTGATCACATGAACCGGGGATTCTCGCCGCCCGGCTCTAAATTCTTCCGGGATGTTCTGCATTTTTTCCAACTCCATCCTCAAGACATCGGACCCAATTCCGTGTCAAATATCTGCAACTTTCAAGTCTTCTGTGGAGTATATCTTCAAGAAGAACCCAACGTCGATCACTTTAGAGAGTATTTTTACTTGAACCGCCAGAATGAGTTTACGAACGGGCCCAGCTTGGAACTTGGCGGAATCTCAATCCAACGCCGAAGAGATGCCATCTTCCCTTACGCCATCCTGTTGAGTCACCCTAAGGACTGGAACCAGACATGGTTTTACTACAAAGACACTTCTCCGGTTGACGAGAATCCACTGTCGGGTTACCGTGCCGAGCGCCTAGACCCAAAGCGCTACCTCCCTGAGAAACTTACCACTGCTGAACGGGCAAAACTTGCTCCTACCATTGCAAAGGTCAAAGCTCTGCTAGGAAACGGTTTAACCGGTATTGATTTGGTCAGGTGTTGGGTTTCTTGGCGGATCATACCCTTGAGCCGCCGCAACGGCTTAATGTGTACTTACACTGGTGGTGAAAAAGATCCACTGCGCCATAGTTCTGCGCCATTAACTGATGAAGCCATTCACGAAATGGTTAAGTCCCTTCTGAATGAAGATCCGAAAGATTGTGTTAAAGTGGGTCTGGCCCCCTTCAGCAAGCTTAATCCGCCACCAGATGTGAGTTTCTGAAATTACTTACTTTTACCTTATTATTCAAATACCTTATTAACTCAACTTATAATGACCTTCACAGGCTAAGTTTGACTTTTGGAAAGTGCAATATGATCATTAAGCTGCCAAGAAAGCCAGAGCGCCAAGAAAGCCGCCAGGAAAGCCGCCAAGAAGACCACCAAGAGGAAAAAGAAACCAAGTGCCTCTGAACTGCTTGACTTAGATGACACCTCTGAGTCGGAGGTAGCCCTTGACTCTCTTGGCTTGTTTTTCAATCAACTTATTGACACTGATTATTATCAGGATGACACAGGAGCCAGCCAAGCAGTTGAAGAAGAGGTAACTATTATTTCCTCCGGCTCAGAACCTTTGCCAAGACAGAAACTTCGGCAAGTAACCCGGAAAGTAAGGTTTTCACACCCCTTGGCTTATTTAGACCCTCACTTTCTTTTGAAGCAACAACAACACAAGAATCGACGTCAGACCCGGACCAGCGGAGGTGATGAATTGTCCTCCGGTTTACCGAACACTCCTGCTCCCCAAAAACGTCGAAACGAGGTTCTTTTTCACTTACTCTTTTTACCTGTTGGCGAGTCTTATATGTTTTCCTCCTAACTCTATTGATTCAATTGATCAAGAGCTTGCCCGTTCTTCCTCTGGAGACTCATCGCAAACTGAGATGCCGGCTTTCAAGACTGCCCCTGGGTAATGACAATTACTTCTTACTCTGCATCTCCTTATATTCTGATAACTATACTGACTTATCATAATCCGCGCAGTGGACAAGCAAAGCCCAACAAGAAGGCGAAGGTGACCAAGCCAACTGAGGCACCTGAAGTTGTTGAGTCAGAGCAGCAGATCCATGTACCTGAAGCTTCTGACAAACAGCCAGAAGAAACCGCCACTGAGACTCCGCCTGAGATTCCTGACCTCTCCCGTGATCACACGGATGCCAATCCTGTGCTCACCGAGTCATCCAACCCACTTAAGCCGCCAGAAGAACATGGTGAAGATGTTATCATTACTGGGACCAGCTTCAAAGAACCGGGGCAGCCAACCATCTTAGCCAAGCACTCCACGAAAGATGAGTTCATTGAGAGGCGGAAGATGAAATTTGACATTGCTGATTACTCTCAACTGTCCGTGAATGAAGTATTTTCTGGTTATCTTAACCAAGTTCATTCCAGTCGCGACCTTGAAATTGATATGGTGAAACAAATGCACCAGAAATATGAGGCATGACTTCCGGCTTTGAGTAATTTATGTATATCCTGCCAGCCCCCAAGTCTACTAGCTATGATAGAATTGAATAGGCTGTACACTTTAGAAGAATCCATAAGCTTCTGTAGCAGAATCTCTCCAAGGCCGATTTAAAATTAAACTGGATGTTTAAACATTTTAGCCTTGCATCCTTAGTCCCCAAGGGCCGGTTTAATCAGCATGAATGAGCCGGTCCTATTGTTTAAGAAGAAAAGCTTCTCTGTGTAGCCACCATGAGCCGGCTGTGATTGTTTACACCACAACCGGGTCATCAAAAAGTAGTAGGAAGATACAAGCAATGTGCATTAGCCCCCAAGTGCCAAGTAGTCTTGCTTGCAAAGTGCTTGGGACTTTAGTTATAAGATCTGTTTCCTTGAAAAATTTCTTTGATAGATATTAGCCCCCAAGTGTCAAGTGTTGTTGCTTGCAAAAGACTTGGGACTTACATTCTTGTAAAAATGTGGTTGATAACACTGTACTTCATACAGGCTGCTACTGCTGAACTAGAGTCACAATTAATTGATGCAAAGACCCGGCTGGCGACTCAGGAAACCAAGACCCGGAAAGCTGAGTCAAAGTTCTAGTTTAGCATGGCTGAGTCGGAAAAGCTGAAGACCATTTTTGAGGCGGCGAAAAAGACTTGGGCTGAAGAAAAGACTGCTTTAACACAACGAGCTGGAAAAGCTGAGGCGGCTCTTCAAGAGGCGACCACTGAGCTCAGCGGTTTAAAACACCATGTATCTCAGATGGTTTATGCTATCTTCGGTGAGTCGCCTTATTGATCATCCAAAGTGAATCCGTTCTTTGATAGTATAAACCGCCGCTAATCAATCTGTGATGTCTCCAGGTCCCAGGAGCAGCAACCTCAACCAATACATGCTTGTGAAGCTCAAGGCTGTCTATACTCTTGTTGAACAAATGTATACCTGGGCTCAATGTGCACTGGCCGCAATTTCTCCAACAAATAAAGCGCCTACGATGTTGATAGAAGTTTTGAAGAAACTGTCTGTTCTGCCTGAGAGATTTGAGGAGATGGAACGGTCATATGCAAGAGCCGGTGCCGTGCGGCTTTGAGCCAGGCCAAGGCATGGGTACTAGAGCTTGACCCGTCTGAGGTGGCCACTAGATACCCAAGCTTAAAATAAGATGGTACTCCATTCGATCAAAAGGACTTCTCGGCTTGCGTGAGATAAATACGTCCAATGACGACTCTGATTGCTAATGACTCAGATCTTTCAAAGTACCATCCGACTTATAACAAGGAGAACCAGAAGATGCCAACTCCGGCTTATGTAGATATGGATCATATGGTTGTTGGCCCTTAGCCTCTTAAAATGTGATAGTTGTTACTATGTTAAGTATGTAGATATAGACCATATGGTTGTCAAAACCGTGTTACGAAGATCCTCCTTTTGTCGAATAGTGTAACTACTATATATATGTTACTCAAATGTTGTTACCCAAGTTCATAAATTTTCATGGAAAGTATTAGTATCGTACACAGTTCATTGAGTTTAAGCGTGTGCTCGATGTCCAGAAGGCATTTGCATATTAACTGTCCATATTGCAAATTCACACACATGTTAACATAAGGAAACATATGTGTAACATACTAATCATCGCACACGAGTACTCGCAGACGCATCATGTGCGATACTCCACCACCGCAAGCAACTAGTTTGCATTTTTCAAAGTTTTTTATACACACACAATCGCACACGAAGTAACTGTATTGACCGTATGTGTTGTAATTTCTCATCGCAAATAGTTCATCCGAGTCGGCTGTTTCCCACGTATCACACACATCTTGTTTACACGGCTCATTTGTGTTCTTTTGGTTCATCACAAACAGTTCATCCATGTGAACTATATGCCGCATATCACACACATCTTGTTAAGTTGAACCGTTTCTGTTGTGTTCCCTAATAAAAAACAGTTTGTCCGAGTTAACCATATGCCGTATATCGCACACACATTGATATGGCTGCCCATTTCTGTTGTTCTACCTCATCGCAAACAGTTCGAATGGATTAACCGTGTGTCTTGCATCGCACACACATTGTTATGGCTGCCCATTTCTATTGTTCTGCCTCATCGCACAAAGTTTGAATGGATTAACCATGTGTCCTGCATCACACACACAACTAAAATCTGAACCGTGTTTGATGGCTTCGCCATCGCAAACGTTTTGCACCTTTTTTGACGGGTTTTTACACCACCGTTTGTGATTTTGCATCGCACACAGTTTCGGCAAAGGGTCTTTGATCGTAGTGGCGAGTTAGCAGTATCCTGCAATATTGGTAGCTAATATTTGAGTGTGTTTCATGAATGGATCAATGTTTGAGCATGATGGTCTAGGGATAACTTATTTTAGCATTGATATTTTGAAAGACATGGTTGCTTGTTGATATGCTTGAGTGTCTAAATTATTATGTCAAAACTAGACTATTGCTTTCAATCACATAAAAGTCCAAATGTCCATGCTATAAAGAAAAGAATATGATATGACATGATAGACAACATTCCACATAGAAAATTCTGTTTTTATCACTTACCTACTCGAGGACGAGCAGGAGTTAAGCTTGGGGATGCTGATATGTCTCCAACGTATCTATAATTTTTGATTGTTCCATGCTATTTTGTAATAAATCTTGAATGTTTTATAATCATTTTATAGTCATTTTATATCATTTTTGGTACTAACCTATTGACATAGTGCCAAGTGCCAGTTGTTGTTTTTTGCATGTTTTTGCATCGCAGGAAATCAATATCAGACGGAGTCCAAATGCCACGAAACTTTACGGAGGCCCAGGCGCGCCCTGGTGGGTTGTTCCCACCTCGGGTGCCCCAGGACCGCCTATTTTCTCTATAAATACCCCAATATTCCATAAACCCTAGGGGAGTCGACGAAATATTCATCCAGCCGCCGCGGAGTCCAGAACCACCAGATCCAGTCTAGACACCATCTCGGATGGGGTTCACCACGTCCATTGGTGCCTCTCTGATGATGCGTGAGTAGTTCTTTGTAGACCTACGGGTCCGTAGTTAGTAGCTAGCAGATGGCTTTCTCTCTCTCACTGAATTCTCAATACAATGGTCTCTTGGAGATCCATATGATGTAACTCTTTTTGTGGTGTGTTTGTTGGGATCTGATGAACTTTGAGTTTATGATCAGTTATATCTTTTTATATCCATGAAAGTTATTTGAGTTTCTTTGATCTCTTATATGCATGATCTCTTATAGCCTCGTATTTCTTCTCTGATATTTGGGTTTTGTTTGGCCAACTTGATCTATTTATCTTGCAATGGGTAGAGGTGCTTTGTAGTGGGTTCGATCTTACGGTGCTTGATCCCAGTGACAGAAAGGGAAACGACACGTATGTATCGTTGCTACTAAGGATAAAACAATGGGGTCTATCTCTACATAGATATATCTTGTCTACATCATGTCATCATTCTTATTGCATTACTCCGTTTTCCCATGAACTTAATACACTAGATGCATGCTGGATAGTGGTCGATGTGTGGATTAATAGTAGTAGATGCAGGCAGGAGTCGGTCTACTAATCTTGTACGAGATGCCTATATAATGATAATTGCCTGGATATCATCATGATTATTTGAAGTTCTATCAATTGCCCAACAGTAATTTGTTTACCCACCGTTTGCTATTTTTCTCGAGAGAAGCCACTAGTGAAACCTACGGCCCCCGGGTCTTCTTTCTCATATATTTGCTTTGCGGTCTATTTTATTTGCTCTTTTTATTCAGATCTATTAAACCAAAAATACAAAAAATACTTTTCTGCACTTTATTTTATTTGCGATCTATTTATTCAATCTATTACAACTTTTTCCCGTCCACACGCAATTTGAGGCGCCGTACCCCGAAAGGGATTGACAACCTCTTTAACAAGTCGGGTTGCGAGGTGTTGTTATTTGTGTGCAGGGGTTGTTTACGTTGTGTTGCTTGGTTCTCCTACTAGTTCGATAACCTTGGATTCATATATGAGGAAAATACCTACCGCCGCTGTGCTGCATCATCCCTTCCTATTTTGGAAACACCGACGTAGCTTCAAGCGACATCACTCCTACTTGGGGCGCCCCCTTGGCTTTCTCTCCTCCCCTCCAACCTATATATATATGAAGGGGGTGAGGGAGTCCTGGATTAGGGGGTATCCGGACAGCCGGACTGTGTACAACGTCCGGACTATTGAAGCGTGAAGATACAAGACTCAAGACTTCGGCCCGTGTCCGGATGGGACTTTCCTTGGCGTGGAAGACAAGCTTGGCGATCCGGATATTATATTTCCTTCCTTGTAACCGACTCCATGTAAACCCTAGCCCTCTCCAGTGTCTATATTAACCGGAGAGGTTGGTCCTTAGAAGGCCGATCACAATTACAATCATACCATATCATCAATATTAATCAAGCAGGAAGTAGGGTTTTACATCCATCGAGAGCGCCCGAACCTGGGTAAACATCTGTGTCCCTTGCTTCCTGTTACCATCAGCCTTGACGCATGATCGACCCCTACCCGAGATCCGCCGGTTTTGACACCGACATTGGTGCTTTCATTGAGAGTTCCTCTATGTCGTCGCCATCAGGCTCGATGGCTCCTTCAATCATCATCAACGATGCTGTCCAGGACGAGACTTTCCTCCCCGGATAGATCTTCGTGTTCGGCAGCTTCGTACTGCGGGCTAACTCGCTTGGCCATCTGGAGCAGATCGACAGCTACGCCCCTGGCCACCAGGTCAGGTTCGGAAACCTGAACTACACGGCGGTCATCCGCGGAGACTTGATCTTCGATGGATTTGGGCCTATGCCAGGAGCACCGGCAGTCACGACGAGCACGGCTTAGACCTGACGTCGGACGAAGCTCGGGGTATCACCCCCATAGTATCCCCGGACCTAGATCCGGAGCAGGCTGCGCTGCCTAAGGACGGAGGGATGGACCCCGCCCCCAGGTCGCACACTCATCGGCGGTGGAGCCGAACACGGGTCTTACCTCTGCGATGGCCTGTGACTTCGAACCCCCAGATTTGTATCCGGACGTTGGTTCCAGTCCGCGCACTCCCGAGCCCGTCGGGTCAGGATGGGCTCCGGCAATGGAGTTCACCGCTGTGGATATCTTCCAGCACTCACCCTTTGGCGACATGATGGACTCATTAAAGTCTCTCTCTTTGTCAGGAGGCTCTTCGCCGAACTATGTCCGGCTCGAGTGGGAAGCAGGTGATGAAGGAATTCTTTGCCCACCCACCACCCACTTCATTGCCACGATTGATGATTTAACCAACGTGATTGACTTTGACTCCGAAGACATCGATGGTATGGACGACGATGCAGGAGAATCACAGGAGCCACTGCTAACTGGGCGGTGGATAGCCGCCTATCCCCATGAAATATACATGGCGGACACTCCGAAGGAAACCAATGGCGATGAGGCAGCGAAGGATAATCCCCCAGGGGGAAAATCAAAGAATGGGCGTCGTCGGCGCCGCTCCAAGCCCCGCCACAGGAATACCAGCCCAAGTCGAAAACAATCCGGATGGCGCCAAGATGAATATAACCCTAGTCGGCTTGCCTTCGGAAGGCCGGATCACCATCAGGGATACTTGGAGAGGGACAACTATACGCCCCCCTCCAAGGACGAGGCAAGCCTCGGCAATGACGAATTCGGCGTGCCTGAAGATCCAGTGGAACAAGCTCGCTTCGAGCGACGGCTCATGGCCATGGCAAAGAGCCTGCAAAGGAAGCAACAGCAGCTTAAAGCTGACTAAGATTCGCTGGTGGACAGATGGACCAAGGTCCTGGACACTAAAAGATACGGACCCGACCGCCCCGACAAAGGGCACACAGGGCACAACCGGCCACCCCAACCTAAGCAGGAGAACTCAAGGCACATGCCCCGACGTCAACACACCTCTACGGTCCAAAACAATACAAAGGACAAAAGAAGAAACATCCTCAAGCCTCGGCGCAATGGTCATAAGCGACAAAACAGGAAGGCTGGTGCTAATTCCAGCAACTCCCAGTCTGGTTAGCGGACAAAGAACAGCCCGGACCTATCCGGCCCGAGCCACACACTCGATCAACCATGTGAAATCCATGGTACTCCTAGAAGGACGGCAAAGCATACCAATAGAGAATGTCGGATCCTCAAAACAAAGCGGCTGGTCGCGTGCCGGAAAGAATGAAGGGAGGCATCTGGTCAAGAGCCCCCCCCCCCCATAGCATAAAAGTACGGCCGATCGCCCCCGACCGCATTAACCACAGCAACTCAATTGCAGTACCTCCGGACATAGCAAACCGGGGGCCCCATAACACATAAAAACCCCGAAGGTGTGAAACCACAAACAACATCTCCTAAAAGATGCTAGGGGCAAAGGACAAGTTTTTCTGCCCCATCATTTTAAACGATTGTCTTCGGATCACCAAAAAATACTTTGCCAAAGAATAAATCTTCGGCACCTTCCCACCATGTGGTAATTTACCGTACACTAACGGGACGAACCACGTTGACTAGATTCCATGTGGTCAATCACTCAGGCCAACATCATGTGATACAATCACACGGCCGAACCCCACCCTCAGGGCGGAAATCATACAGCTGCCGGAGTAGCGAGTCGCGCATGCCTATCAAAATTTTGATATGACAGCCAACTATCCGGACACCAATTGAGGAGTCCGCGCTACCCAACGGTATAACGGTTGGGTTTACCAGGGTCCGATCAGGAGCCCTCTGACCAACCACAAGAGGACGCTCGGCTACCTCCGAGTATTTGCCTTACAAACTAACTTTGATGCAGAACAGGATTGGTGACGTGGAATCGGCCAGGACACACAAGGAGCCCCCCCCCCCCTAAAAGAAGGCAGTCCGGATTCACTCTTGATCCACTGACAACTCCCTCAAGTGCGGCCATCACAGGTTCCGCCAAAAAACACCTCTTTTCATAATCATACATCGTACTCATATGCATAGACATATCATTTTACTACAATGCGTAGACTTAAATAACACTTACCGGCCATCGCTTTTCATCGACACCTCGTGTTACGCCCAATTATGCCAGGGGCTTCATAATACGGCAATAAAGTCCGACCACCTTCTCGGTCGTTCGGCACCCCGAACTTATAGCACTATATGCATCAGCTCCAAATCATGTCTTGGGTCATTGGTTGGGTTTGCCCGGCTCCCTTGTTTTGGTACCTTACGCTCCGTTATATCGGCTAAGGTAGTGCAGGGAGAACTACTGCGATTGTGTCCCGGATCTGCCGGACGAGCACCTCAGTAGAGAAAGCCGAAAACCGACCGTCATGATACAGCGAGAGCTGGTCAGCTGTTCGAGAGGTTGTAAAATCCTTAAAGATTTATTCCGCTGGCGCCATTATAAATGCAGAGTGCGACGGATCGGTCTTCTGATCAGGCGCCAATAGAGCCCCTAGTTCGGCCTTCCGAACACTAGGGATTGTGCCGACCATACTCGAATTCCTATGGCTAAGTGAGAGTAATAAAGCCTTATAGTCTGATTGCCTGGTTCGTGGTGAGAAACGCCTCCGTAAAAGGACCCAACTATGGGATAAAGAGCGCTCAGATATATCCCAACACCCCGTATTCTTTTACGTGGGGAAGAAGCCGACGACTGGCCAACTCTCAGGATTTACATACAATAAACAGCCGCACAGGAAGAACATATGTTCAAACAAAATAGGCAATATATAAACGCCATAATCCCATATTACAAAAAGTGGCACGAATGCCCTCAGGGAAATATAATATCTTTGGTACATTTATCCGCCGCAAGGCGGGCTCCCTTCAGTACACCTTCATAGTACAGTTCGGGCTTGCGATGCTCCTTACCTCCGGCGGCCCTCACCATCAGCTTCTCCGCGTCAAGCTTCCCCCAATGCACTTTTGCACGGGCGAAGGCCATACATGCACCCTCTATGCAGACCGGTCGCTTAATAGCATCAAGCCGAGGACAAGCGCCCAAAATCCGCTTCATGAGCCCGAAGTAACTGCTCGGAATTGGCTCCGCCGGCCACAGTCGGACAATCAAGTCCTTCATGGCTAGTTAGGCCGCCTGGTGCAGTTCAACCAGCTGCTTCAGCTGATCGATAAAGGGCACCGGATAGTTCTGTGCCAAATAATGCGACCATAAATCCCTCTCCGCAGACTTCTTTTCCTCGGTTCAGTAGAATTGGGCGGCATCTGATATACTGCGAGGAAGATCCGCAAACGCCCCTGGAAAAATAAGAATTCCACTTGCTGCTTAGAATTCTTCCCATTATCATGAACCAATGGCTAAGAATACAGAAGGCCTTACCAGCCGCAACTTTTCGGGCCTCCTGAATGTCCCGTACAGCACCTCGGGCTTCTTCCCGAGCATCTTCCGTGGCTTGGAGCGCTTGGGCAAGTTCGGATTCTTTCCCTATTAGACTCTGCTCCAAGCCCTCGCTTTTCTTCACAGCCTCATGGAGCTCCCGCTCAGCTATGACAACCCTGGCCTCGTGTTTTTCACGAAGTGCCTGTTCGGCGGCAGCCTTCTTGTTGGCATCATCCACAACCTTTTTCAGTGCCTCATATTCGGCACTCGCTCCTAGGGCATACAACACAAATACTTTTCAATAATCACAATTACTTATTCGTGCCTAATGCAAGACAATGTTTCAACATACCTTGGTTATCTTCTAATTGCTTCCTCACGCGGCCAAGTTCTTCCTCGGCCCGCTCCAGGCTCCGCTTCAGTTCGGACACTTCCGCATTATGAGCGGTCGTCTTCTCCGCAGACGCCTGTGTTCAAACAAAGAGGTACACGTCATTAACGTAAGTTCCCACGACAAAAGAGGATTTGATCCCCTGCCCGGCTCCCTCTCCTTCGCCGGACAGTGTATCAGGGGCTACTACTCATATTATGACGATTCCTCAAAGGTTTCTCAGGAAACATACCTCAAAGGCCTTTATAAGGCCAGGCAGGACTCGTTCAGGCCGCTCTCGACAGACCGAATCTTTTCAACCACCGCACCCATAAGGGTCCGATGTTCATCGACGATAGACACGTTCTTTAACGCTGTCGATAGACCGCTTGGCAACTCCGCTTGAACAGAGGTTGCCGGCGGAGTAGGCAGGCCTCCCACCATTGAAGGTGGCTGCTCGCCCGATCTGGGAGCCTTAGAGGTCTCCTGGACCTTGTCCGCCGAGGGTCAACCCAAGATCGCCTCACGACGGCACACTCAGGGGCCATCGCTCCCGTGTGTCCGGCTCCAGTGATATGCCCCCATGGTCCGAGCCCCGTTGAGACGACACCTCAGTGTCGCGCCGGACTTTGGAGAAGGGGCCTCGAGGCGCCTCGCCGCCAGGCGTCCAACTCAGCGAATCCTCGGATGAGGACTGTCTGGCACGAGACCTTGCCGGACTGTGCAAAACATAGCAACAGTTAAAACTACTATACCCAAAAATAATCCCGGACGCATATGCGTGTTCGGATTTTGTGTACTTACGACTTCTCCAGGGGCTGGGCCCTGGGATCCCACTCCGGGCTGCGATCGGCAGCCGTGGTGGATGCCCCTGGGAGGGAACCCTTTCTCCTCTTGGGTGATTCGGCCTCCAGGGGCGAGGAAGCTACACGCTTCTTCCCACCTTAAGAGTAAGGCTCGTCCCCCTCTGCTTCTTCCTCTTCGTCTTCCGAAGAAGGAGCGTCGCTTGAGTCTTCGGATTTTGCGTCCGAAGCCTCGCGGTGACGGAGGCCACTCCGGGTCTTCTTGACCTTCTTGGAGGCCTCCTTATTTGGCGCCTCGTAAGGCGCGAGGACCAGCATCTTCGTTAGGAGAGGTCCGGCCGGTTCCTCCGGCAGCGGGGCCGGACAGTGAATCCGCTCCACCTTCTTTATCCATCCCTGAGGTCACGACGAAACACGATTAGGATGTCCCCCTCATGACATGCCAGCTGAAGCATGAACAGACAGAGTGTGGCTGTGACTTACCGAGCTTGGAGAATGGGATGATTGATACCCACGGTCCTCGGCGGGGCCCGGCCACGATTTGCCGGACTTAAAGAGCACCTTCCAGATATCCTTATGGGAGGAATCATAAAGCTCCCGAAGGGTTTGGTGCTCGGCTGGATCGAACTCCCACAAAGTACAACCTCAGCGCTGACAGGGGAGGACCAGGTGAGCTAGCATCACCTGGACTACGTCGACGAGTTCGACGTCCCTATCGACCACACCCTGAAGGCGCGTCTAGAGCAGTAACAGCTCATCAGACGAGCACCAGTTCGGGCCCTTCTCGGGTCAGGACGTGAGCCGCAGTGGAGTTCCGGATCTGAACTCTGGAGCCGCCGCCCACTTTTTGCCGCGTTGTTCGGTGATATAGAACCACTGCTACTGCCACTCCTTAACGGAGTTGTTGAAAGCGCCCTTTGGCCAAACAGCCTTGGGCATCTTTCTCACCATGGCGCCGCCGCACTCGGCGTGTTCACCACTCACCACCTTGGGCTTCACATTAAAAATCTTCAGCCACAGGCCGAAGTGAGGCGGGATCCGAAGAAAAGCCTCGCACACGACGATGAACGTCGAGATATTGAGGAAGGAGTTGGGGGAAAGATCATGAAAATCAATCCCGTAGTAATACATGATTCCGCGAACAAATGGTGCAGGGGAAACCAAGCCCGCGGACGAAATGGGGAAGGAACACGACTCTCTCGTGAGGTTCCGGAGTGGGGACGACCTGTCCCGCCGGGGGGAGACGGTGGCCGATCTTCTGGGCCAGATACCCGGCGTCCCGGAGCTTCTTGATATCCTTCTCCCAAACAGTAGAGGCCATCCATCTGCCTCCTGCTCCGGATCCGGACATCTTTGGGAAGCCTCTCTTTGGTGGAAAGGAATAGTGCTTGGGCGTTAGGGCTCGAAAAGAGGGGAATGAGCGAAGGAAGGAGAAGGGGGTAAAGAGAAAGAGGCCTTGTCTCTTTATAGGGCGGTAAGTGCTTTTGGCGCCCCCACTTGCTGGTTGAGCCTGTTTGCCTCCGCCACCGCTATTAGCGGTGCGGTTGGATTACCCATGCCCGTCTCGATGAGAATCCCGCGATAAGGGGACACGATCTCCGCTTTGACAAGACGTGTCGAGGAAACCGCCTCGTAATATGCGTTGTAGCTGGTTGTGGCAAAACGGTTCGAATGATGACCTGACCATATTGACACGTCGTGTTGCCTGAAAAGTTGTCCACAGATTGCATTTGTGAAACATCATTCTCTCTACGGTGGCATGCGAAGATCATCTTGTGGATCCGGACACGGTTCAAGTGTTCGATAATTACCCTGGAGTATTCGGAGGAGGAACCCGCCCTGCAATGCCGAAGACAAGACTGCGCGCCGGACTCATCGTCATTGAAGCCTGGTTCAGGGGCCACTGAGGGAGTCCTGGATTAGGGGGTATCTGGACAGCCGGACTGTGTACAACGTCCAGACTATTGAAGCGTGAAGATACAAGACTCAAGACTTCGGCCCGTGTCCGGATGGGACTTTCCTTGGCATGGAAGGCAAGCTTGGCGATCCGGATATTATATTTCCTTCCTTGTAACCGACTCCATGTAAACCCTAACCCTCTCCGGTGTCTATATAAAACGGAGAGGTTGGTCCTTAGAAGGCCGATCACAATTACAATCATACCATCATAGGCTAGCTCTTAGGTTTAGCCTCTATGATCTCGTGGTAGATCTACTCTTGTACTACCCATATCATCAATATTAATCAAGCAGGAAGTAGGGTTTTACCTCCATCGAGAGGGCCCGAACCTGGGTAAACATCTGTGTCCCTTGCTTCCTGTTACCATCAGCCTTGACGCACAGATCGGGACCCCCTACCCGAGATCCGCTGGTTTTGACACCGACAGGGGGGCACCGATAGAACACACAACAAACATTGTTAGCCGTGTCCGGCGGCCCCCTCCACAGGTTACGCCTCCGGTCATATTCACGTAGTGCTTAGGCGAAGCCCTGCACCTATCACTTCACCATCACTGTCACCATGCCGTCGTGCTGACGGAACTCTCCCTCGACACTTTGCCGGATCAAGAGTTCGAGGGACGTCATCAAGCTGAACGTGTGCAGAACTCGGAGGTGTCATACGTTCGCTGCTTGATCGGTCGGAACGAGAAGAAGTTTGACTACATCAACCGCGTTGTCAAACGCTTCTGCTTTTGGTCTACGAGGGCCCCTCTCGTTGCTATGCATCTCCTATATAGATCTTGCGTGAGCGTAGGAAATTTTTCTGCTTTTCTAGCAAACCAAACTAGAGACCAAAAATTTGGACTTCTTCTTTTACCACACATTTTTGTGCATATACTATGTTGTAAATAATGAAACTCATGCAAAATTAATCTAAAACAAATAAAACACAAATAGTATGTTACTTTTACATATTTCATCAATCCACAACCCCAAATTCAACACAATTGTTCATCAAACATAACAGAAAGTGCATCAAACATAAAACGAAACGTAGAAGTAGAATTAGTGGTCTAGTTGCCCATTTCACATTCACCACTCCTCGATGAGGTCTTGTTGAAGTTCATGAGCATCTGCATCTTGGTTTTCATGGTGAACTTGAAGAAAGTGTAGGATGAGGTATTCCATTCTACGTGGATGCATCACTGATACGTCTCCAACGTATCTATAATTTTTATTGTTCCATGCTATATTATATTCTGTTTTGGACATTATCGGGCTTTATTATACACTTTTATATTATTTTTGGGACTAACCTATTAACCGGAGGCCCAACCCAGAATTGCTGTTTTTTTCCTATTTCAGAGTTTCGCAGAAAAAGAATATCAAACAGTCCAAACGGAATGAAACCTTCGGGAACGTGATTTTCGGAACGAACGTGATCCAGAGGACTTCGACCCTACGTCAAGACATCAACCAGGAAGGCACGAGGTAGGGGGCGCGCCTACCCCCTGGGCGCGTCCTATTTACCCTAGTGGGCCCCACGTTGCTCCGCCGACGTACTTCCTCCTCCTATATATACCTACGTACCCCCAAACTACCAGATATGGAGCCAAAAAAACATAATTCCACCGCCACAACCTTCTGTACCCGTGAGATCCCATCTTGGGGCCTTTTCTGGAGCTCCGACGGAGTGGGCATCGATCACGGAGGGCTTCTACATCAACACCATAGCGTCTCCGATGATGTGTGAGTAGTTTACCTCAGACCTTCGGGTCCATAGTTATTAGCTAGATGGCTTCTTCTCTCTTTTTGGATCTCAATACAATGTTCTCCCCCTCTCTTGTGGAGATCTATTCGATGTATTCTTCTTTTGCGGTGTGTTTGTTGAGAGCGATGAATTGTGGGTTTATGATCAAGTTTTCCTATGAACAATATTTGAATCTTCTCTGAATTCTCTTATGTATGATTGGTTATCTTTGCAAGTCTCTTCGAATTATCAGTTTGGTTTGGCCTACTAGATTGATCTTTCTTGCAATAGGAGAAGTGCTTAGCTTTGGGTTCAATCTTGCGATGTCCTTTCCCGGTGTGATGAGGGGCAGCAAGGCACGATTGTATTGTTGCCATCGAGGATAACAAGATGGGGTTTATATCATATTGCATGAGTTTATCCCTCTACATCATGTCATCTTACTTAAAGTGTTACTCTGTTCTTATGAACTTAATACTCTAGATGCATGCTGGATAGCGGTCGATGTGTGCAGTAATAGTAGTAGATGCAGGCATGAGTCGGTCTACTTGTCTCGGACGTGATGCCTATATACATGATCATACCTAGATATCTTATATTTACTAATTGGAGGCACCATACAATGCTCCACGTTAATCCTCACAAACTAGAAAAATTGTCCGTCAGATCTCCAAACTAATTATCTACAGCCGTTGGATGAGATTCTTTAGGAGTCCTGAGCTATTGTCCCACACGTGCATCTATTTTAATAAAAAAACATCTCATCTCACGTAGATTAGATGTAGGATGCGTGAGGTATCTTCCACTTGGCCCCTCTCTTATTTCCTAAAAAAAATCTGAGAGCCGTTGTTGTCCCACGTGCACCTCTTTTAGGAAAAAACATCTTTCGCACATAATCGTAACATCTCACGTCAGAGACATGTCCCTTAAATAAAAAATCTGAGCATTGTTGCCATTGATATCTTATATCTTATGAGGCACCGTAAGAGGCCTCACGTTAATCCACATGGGAAAATTAAATTAGCCTTTAGAGTAAATTTTAATCGTCCGGATCTATTAGAAGATGTTACCTGATTAAGAACAAACCACATACAAAAATAGGATTGAGCCCGCATGTACAAGACATAATCCACAATGTTCAATTCTTAGTTTTCTCAAAAAAAATGCCCAAGTCTAATTTCTGTAGCGCCCACATCCAAGTTTTGTCAAAATAAAACACCAAGGTCTAATTCTTTAAGAATAAAACAATGTGCCTTTTTCTCCACGTAGAAAAAGAGTCCCCAATGGTCACGTCTTCTCTACAAACAAAAACAACGTGCCTTCTTCCTTAAACAGTGAAATAAATAAGTGGACAGAAAAGAAGTCCTCAGGCAATATAAAAAATCCCTCATGCCTCACGTTAACAAAGAGTTCTCATGCCTCACGTTACCAAAGAGTCCACATCCCAATCCAAAAATAAACTCCGTACACGTAAAAAAAAGGGACCTTAAGCCTCATGGTCAAAAAAGAGTTTTGCCTATTTTTTAAAACAGGAGCCAGGAAGCTAGATGTGTTATCGACTCCATCAAAGTCCTCTCTGTATAGTCAGAGGTGTGTTCGGGATCATACACTGGCTCACCGATGGCGTAGCCGACCTTGACGACAAAAGTCATTGAGTAGTAACCTGCATGTCAACAGTAACGTGAGATTTTCTTGCAATCTCTACTTGAGAAAAGTGCGGGAAATAGTCAGCAGTTCAAAGGAACAGAATTAATGGACTTTATGTGCCTTAGATTGGTGCTTCGTTAGTGTCTCCAACATTGCTGCTTCTTTGGTTGTAAAATTGATAATATGTTTTTTTTCATTTTTTTCAAATATCCTGACACTATATTTTTTAATTCCAGATTTTTCAATTATTTATTATTACATATACTGTATGCATTAAATGTAGATGGAGAGAACATGAACTCATATAAAAGTTGATTAGACCAAAGTGAAATAAAGTTTTAAATTTAGGCTAATATTGAACATGTAATTACCTAGCCCGTGCAGTCGCATGGGTTAATGACTAGTTCTCATAACTATGCTCAATTCTGTCAATTGCTCAACAGTAATTTGTTCACCCACCATAATACTTATGCTCTCAAGAGAATCCACTAGTGAAACCTATGGCCCCCGGGTCTATTTTCCATCATATTAATCTTCCAACACTTAGCTATTTTTATTGCCTTTTATTTTACTTTGCATCTTTATCATAAAAATACCAAAAATATTATCTTATCATATCTATCAGATCTCACTCTCGTAAGTGACCGTGAAGGGATTGACAACCCCTTTATTGCGTTGGTTGCGAGGATCTATTTGTTTGTGTAGGTGTGAGGGACTCGTGCGTGGCCTCCTACTGGATTGATACATTGGTTCTCAAAAACTGAGGGAGATACTTATGCTGCTTTACTGCATCATCCTTTCCTCTTCAAGAGAAAACCAACGCAGTGTTCAAGAGGTAGCAAGAAGGATTTCTGGCGCCGTTGCCGGGGAGGCATACACGAAGTCAAGTCAAGATTTGAATCCCGACAACGAGCCATTTCTGGCGCCGTTGTCGGGGAGTCTACGCAAAAGTTAACATAGAAAGTACCCATCACAAATCCTTATCTCCCGCATTACATTATTTTCCAGTTGCCTCTCGTTTTCCTCTCCCCCACTTCACCCTTGCCGTTTTATTTGCCTTCTTCCCTTATGCCTTTCTATTCATGTTTCCACGTGCCTTCTATTTGCTTGCATCTTTGCTTGCTAAGAATCTATTGATATGGATCCACTTAAAGTGTTCTACTTGGATCATCTTCGATCCCTATGCGCTCGTGCTGAAACCCCAACTAGCCTAGTTGATGGGAAATCTTTAGATGAGCATGTTCATTTTGTGCGTCACCGTTTGTCTGAAAAAGGGAGACTCTTATGGAATCAAATAAACAAATTGATGTGTTATGCTTGGAATCTTTGTGAAATTTATGATTTTACTTGTTGCTCTGAAAACATTAAGAAACACCTTCCCTACCAATGTGAGTTTATTAATAATGGAATCGTATCTTCATATGCTAGGGGTATTTACAATTACTATGATGTTCAACAAATTGAAGAATTTGTTGCTTTTAAGGGTGCTTATGAAATTGCTTCTTTGATTGAAACGTATGGTGGTACTCTTTACAAATCTGAAATTTTTTCCATAATTAAATATTGTTATGATAATTATGCTTCCAATGCCTATGTTAAACCATATATTGAGGACTCTCCGCTGTCCAAGAAGAAGCTAATATTTCGCAGGAGTCTATGAAAGAAGAAAATAATGATATGCATGAATCTATAGATAATTATGGTTCCGATGATTTGATTGAAATATCCCTTGATGAACATGATGCTTGCTATTCTTGTGTCCATGATGCCAATATTTATGAAGATGAATTTGCTATAGTTCCTTATGTTAAACATGAGATCGTTGCTATTGCACCCATACTTCCTTCGATGAAAAGCATGATCGCAATGATTTTACTATAAATTCTCTTGATGTCAATTGTGCTAATAATATGCAAAACCCTAAGCTTGGGGATGCTAGTTTTGCTATGTCCACTACTTGTTGCAATGATCATGATTGGGGTGATTCTTCTTTCGATCTTGAAAATCTATTTAAGCCCCATGATGAATATGAGATTGATAATAGTGTTTGCAATATTATTGAAAGTGGGTTTGGAAGAGTGTCAACTTTAGATCCCTCATATTTGGAGTATGTTCAATCTTATGGTATTTTTGATAAAAGTGGGTTTGGAGAGGTCATGACTTTAGTTAATGTTAATCCCACTATTTTGGAAGAGTGTCAACTTTGCATGCATGTGGATCGTGTTGAAAATATTTTATGTGATAGCTATTTTGTTGAATTTGCTTATGATCCCACATGTAATTATTATGAGAGAGTAAAATATGGTCGTAAAAATTTTCATGATAATAAATTACCTCTCGTTATGTTGAGATTGCTATTGTTTCTTTCCGCTTCCTTGCATATGCTAGTTTTTGCTTGCTATGATAATTTGTTTGCCTATAAGATGACTATGCATAGGAAGTATGTTAGACTTAGATGTGTTTGTCATGTGTTTCATGATGCTCTCTTTGCGCTTCAATTCTTGTCTTTCATGTGAGCATCGTTAGAATTATCAAAGCCTAGCTATGGGCGTTAAACGATAGCGCTTGTTGGGCGGCAACCCAATTTTATTTTTAGTTTTTTTTCTTTTTTCTTATGTTTAGGAATAAATATTTGATCTAACCTCTGGTTAGATGTGTTTTTATGTTTTAATTAGTGTTTATGCCAAGTTTAACCTATTGGATCTTCTTGGATGATAGTTATTTGATCTTGCTGAAAATTCCAGAAACTTTCTGTTCACAAAAATAATTGTTAAAAATCACCAGAACGTGATAAAATATTGATTCCAATTTCTGCTGATCAATAAACAAATTTTATAGGTCGTCCTATTTTTTCTGAATTTTTGGAGTTCCAGAAGTTTGCGTTAGTTACAGATTACTACAGACTGTTCTGTTTTTGACAGATTCTGTTTTTCGTGTGTTGTTTGCTTATTTTGATGAATCTATGGCTAGTAAAATAGTTTATAAACCATAGAGAAGTTTGAATACAGTAGGTTTAAAACCAATATAAATAAAGAATCAGTTCATTACAGTACCTTGAAGTGGTGTTTTGTTTTCTTTCGCTAACGGAGCTCACGAGATTTTCTGCTAAGTTTTGTGTTGTGAAGTTTTCAAGTTTTGGGTAAAAGATTTGATGGATTAAGGAACAAGGAGTGGCAAGAGACTAAGCTTGGGGATGCCCATGGCACCCCAATATAATCTAAGGACACCAAAAAGCCAAAGTTTGGGGATGCCCCGGAAGGCATCCCCTCTTTCGTCTACTTCCATCGGTAACTTTACTTGGAGCTATATTTTTATTCACCACATGATATGTGTTTTTCTTGGAGCGTATTGTATGATTTGAGTCTTTGCTTTTTAGTTTACCACAATCATCTTTTCTGTAAACACCTTTTGAGAGACACACACATGATTCGGAATTTATTAGAATACTCTATGTGCTTCACTTATATCTTTTGAGCTATATAGTTTTTGCTCTAGTGTTCACTTATATCTTTTAGAGCATGGTGGTGGTTTTGTTTTATAGAAACTATTATTCTCTCATGCTTCACTTATATTATTTTGAGAGTCTTAAACAGCATGGTAATTTTCTTAAATTGGGAAATAAATCCTAATATGCTAAGTATTCAAGACTAGTAAAAAAACTCTTATGAGTGTGCTGAATGCTAAGAGAAGTTTGATGCTTGATGATTGTTTTGAGATATGGAGGTAGTGATATCAAAGTTGTGCTAGTTGAGTAGTTGTGAATTTGAGAAATACTTGTGTTGAAGTTTGCAAGTCCCGTAGCATGCACGTATGGTAAACGTTATGTAACAAATTTGAAACATGAGGTGTTCTTTGATTGTCCTCCTTATGAGTGGCGGTCGGGGACGAGCGGTGGTCTTTTCCTACCAATCTATCCCCCTAGAAGCATGCGCGTAGTGCTTGGTTTTTTGATGACTTGTAGATTTTTGCAATAAGTATGTGAGTTCTTTATGACTAATGTTGAGTCCATGGATTATACGCACTCTTACCCTTCCATCATTGCTAGCCTCTTCGGTACCGTGCATTGCCCTTTCTCACATTGAGAGTTGGTGCAAACTTCGCCGGTGCATACAAACCCCGTGATATGATACGCTCTTTCACACATAAACCTCCTTATATCTTCCTCAAAACAGCCACCATACCTACCTATTATGGCATTTCCACAGCCATTCCGAGATATATTGCCATGCAACTTTCCACCGTTCCGTTTATCATCACACGTTCATCATTGTCATATTGCTTTGCATGATCATATAGTTGACATCATATTTGTGGCAAGGCCACCGTTCATAATTTTTCATACATGTCACTCTTGATTCATTGCTATCCCGGTATACCGCCGGAGGCATTCATATAGAGTCATACTTCGTTCTAGTATCGAGTTGTAATCATTGAGTTGTAAATAAATAGAAGTGTGATGATCATCATTCATAGAGCATTGTCCAATAAAAAAAGAGAAAGGCCAAATAAAAAAAAGGCCAAAAAAAGAGAATAAAAAGGGACAATGCTACTATCCTTTTTCCATACTTGTGCTTCAAAGTAGCACCATGATCCTCATGATAGAGAGTCTCTTGTTTTGTCACTTTCATATACTAGTGGGAATTTTTCATTATAGAACTTGCCTTGTATATTCCAACAATGGGCTTCCTCAAATGCCCTAGGTCTTCGTGAGCAAGCAAGTTGGATGCACACCCACTTAGTTTCTTTTGTTGAGCTTTCATGCATTTATAGCTCTAGTGCATCTGTTGCATGGCAATCCCTACTCCTTGCATTAACATCAATCGATGGGCATCTCCATAGCTCATTGATTAGCCGAGTTGATGTGAGACTTTCTCCTTTTTTTGTCTTCTCCACATAACCCCCATCATTATATTCTATTCCACCCATAGTGCTATGTCCATGGCTCACGCTCATGTATTGCGTGAAGGTTGAAAAAGTTTGAGATTACTAAAGTATGAAACAATTGCTTGGCTTGTCATCGGAGTTGTGCACGATGAGAGCATTCTTGTGTGACGAAAATGGAGCATGACTAAACTATATGATTTTGTAGGGATGAACTTTCTTTGTCCATGTTATTTTGAGAGGACATAATTTCTTAGTTAGTATGCTTGAAGTATTATTACTTTTATGTCAATATTAAACTTTTATCTTGAATCTTTCGGATCTGAATATTCATACCACAATTAAGAGAATTACATTGAAATTATGCTAAGTAGCATTCCACATCAAAAATCCTGTTTTTATCATTTACCTACTCGAGGACGAGCGGGAATTAAGCTTGGGGATGCTTGATACGTCTCCAACGTATCTATAATTTTTTATTGTTCCATGCTATATTATATTCTGTTTTGGATATTATCGGGCTTTATTATACACTTTTATATTATTTTTGGGACTAACCTATTAACCGGAGGCCCAACCCAGAATTGTTGTTTTTTGCCTATTTCAGAGTTTCGCAGAAAAAGAATATCAAACGGAGTCCAAACGGAATGAAACCTTCAGGAACGTGATTTTCGGAACGAACATGATCCAGAGGACTTGGACCCTACGTCAAGACATCAACTAGGAAGGCACGAGGAAGGGGGCGCGCCTACCCCCTGGGCGCACCCTCCACCCTCGTGGGCCCCATGTTGCTCCACCGACGTACTTCCTCCTCTTATATATACCTACGTACCCCCAAACTACCAGATACGGAGCCAAAAAAACCTAATTCCACCGCTGCAACCTTCTGTACCCGTGAGATCCCATCTTGGGGCCTTTTCCGGAGCTTCGCCGGAGGGGGCATCGATCACGGAGGGCTTCTACATCAACACCATAGCCTCTCTGATGATGTGTGAGTAGTTTACCTCAGACCTTCGGGTCCATAGTTATTAGCTAGATGGCTTCTTCTCTCTTTTTGGATCTCAATACAATGTTCTCCCCCTCTCTTGTGGAGATCTATTCGATGTAATCTTCTTTTGCGGTGTGTTTGTTGAGACCGATGAATTTTGGGTTTATGATCAAGTTTATCTATGAACAATATTTGAATCTTCTCTGAATTCTTTTATGTATGATTGGTTATCTTTGCAAGTCTCTTCGAATTATCAGTTTGGTTTGGCCTAATAGATTGATCTTTCTTGCAATAGGAGACGCGCTTAGCTTTGGGTTCAATCTTGCGGTGTCCTTTCCCAGTGACAGTAGGGGCAGCAAGGCACGTATTGTATTGTTGCCATCGAGGATAACAAGATGGGGTTTATATCATATTGCATGAGTTTATCCCTCTACATCATGTCATCTTACTTAAAGCGTTACTCTGTTCTTATGAACTTAATACTCTAGATGCATGCTGGATAGCGGTCTATGTGTGGAGTAATAGTAGTAGATGCAGGCAGACGTGATGCCTATATACATGATCATACCTAGATATTCTCATAACTATGCTCAATTATGTTAATTGCTCAACAGTAATTTGTTCACCCACCGTAATACTTATGCCCTCGAGAAAAGACACTAGTGAAACCTATGGCCCCCGGGTCTATTTTCCATCATATTAATCTTCCAACACTTAGCTATTTTTATTGCCTTTTATTTTACTTTGCATCTTTACCATAAAAATACCAAAATATTATCTTATCATATCTATCGATCTCACTCTAAGTAAGTGATCTGTGAAGGGATTGACAACCCCTTTATTGCGTTGGTTGCGAGGATTTATTTGTTTGTGTAGGTGCGAGGGACTCGTGCGTGGCCACCTACTGGATTGATACCTTGGTTCTCAAAAACTGAGGGAAATACTTATGCTGCTTTACTGCATCACCCTTTCCTCTTCAAGGGAAAACCAACGCAGTGCTCAAGAGGTAGCAATCACCCTTCCCATGAAGTCATAGTATGGGTAATCCAAATCTTGACCATGCTCATGCTCAGGAAAAATGTTTTGCAAGATCACGATGGCAATCAAGATGTACCTAAGGATTTCTTTGTCCCAAAACTCTCCGATCCTCGCACAAGAGCAAACTGGGCTTGGAAAATCCCAAATGCCCTCTTGACATCCTTCCTAGCAACTGCTTGAGCATTATGAAAACCAAGTTATTTCTTACCTTGGGACCTTGGAACTGGCTTCACAAAGGTTTCCCGCTTGGGATATATCCATTCGCTAGGTAGTACTCATGTTGTATGAGTGGCCATTTTCTTGAAACTCCACTGGTGGTGATTCCCCAATGTCTAACCATGCAACGAGTGGTGATCAGTGGAGCATATTAATGTCATTGCAAGCTCGAGGCATGTCAAAACCATGTCTCATGATTTGCCATAGCTTCGAGAATGATGGTGGCATCCACATGGCCTTTAAACTCTCCATGCCATGCCAGAGGGAAGTTCTTCCACCTCAGTGCATGCATTCAACAGAGTTGAGCATCCCGACAAACCCCCGTGCTTTGTTCATCTCCAAAGGCCTAAGAGTGTCCTGAGCATTGGATGCTCTGAAATACTGTGGCCCAAACACTTCAAACACTGCTAGGAAATTTCTTCACACTTTATGTCAGTGCTCTCTCCCATCGCCACGTGATGATCAATCAAATATGTATGAATACCATATGCCATCATGCACAGTGCTGAAGTCACCCTCTAAATAGTGTTGCATCCAAGATCTCCCGCGCAATTCCTCATCTGCATGAAGAATCGATCATTCTCTTTGACGATGTTGACAATGTGGGGGAACAAATCCAAGTCATTCTGAATCGGCATTGAAAGTATCACTCAGGATACACCGGATTTGCACAAAAATAATCAAGCATGAGCCTATTGTACCCATCTTACCTGCTCCTACGAATCACCTCATGGACAACGGAACCGCCTTGCCTTGGCCTCTTGTTTGTCTCCATGTCGAGCATCATGACCATGGCAATGTCCTCATCTTCATCCCACACATATTCCTTTTCGGAGGAGGAATCATCATACACATGCGACGAGGAGGATTTGCAACAATTCATGTACACAACACAAATCTACCATCACGAACAAGTCTTAAGATGCAACAAATGACATAAAATGAAAGGTAATTACCTTGGAGGAATTCCGCCGAACACCTTGTCGGCACCAAGCTCAATTTTTGTCGGTGTAGCTCGCCTAGGCCCACACAGTAGGCTAGGGGGGGTGAAATTCCGGCGATTTGCGCTGCTTGAGCGACGAGGGGTTCGAATGGAGCCTCGGCTTGCCGGTGGTCACACCGATCAAGTGGGAGTCGCCTGGCCGCTAATCTACCTCAGTGGGCGACTTTGGTGTGGCGGCGAGTATTTTGGTCGGCAAAGGGGCAAGGGAGCGTTAATCGGCGGGAACATGTGCAACGTTCCGAGCTTCCACGACGGATGCGGGCTTGTGGCGGGCTGTCCCAACCGACGGAAACGAGCTAAGGGCTGGCGGCGGTCAAGGTGGTGGCGTTGACAGCGGGGAGAATCAGTCGGTGCCGAGGTGAGGTAGGAAGGGTCGGTGGGGGGAAAGTTTCAAACCAGACGGTTGTGGTTTTGATTTTTTTTGTTGGCTGCTAGTGGTGACCCAAATATACCATTTCTATAGCATTTTTTGGTTAGGACAAAAAAATTGGTCGGTATTCAGGTATTGGTCTCCTTTTGTAGCCTTTGTTTTTTGCTCCAAAAGAATATAAAAAATGCACTCTCCGTCCCAAAATAAGTGTCTTAACTTTGTACTAACTCTAGTATAAAATTATACTAAAGTTGAGACACTTATTTTGGACGAAGGGAATAGTTCTTTTCTCATGTGTGGTTTCTGTCTCCTGTTGGTGATGCTCTAATAGTGCTCCCAAAAAATATAGTGCTACCTTGAGTAAGCAGAAAAAATGTGTGCTCTTGAAAAACAGATACTCCCTCCATAAAAAAATATAAGAGCGTTTAGATTACTAAGGAGTACATGAGAACCAAAATTTGCATTTTGGCATGATGTTGTGATTTTACCAGGTGCAACTACTAGTACCTAAGAGCAACTCTCGCAGACCACGCATCCCGCCCCGGCCTGCAAAATAACTGCCAAAATGCGGGTCGGGGCGGAAAAACCTGCCCGATCAGACCCCGCATCCCGCCCGGCCAGCAAATATTTTTGCGGGGCGCGGCAAATCTTCACCCCCAACCTCTAGTTTCACGGGCTGCGAGGCCGGCCCGAGCTCAGCCCCTATCCGCAGCAGGATTTGGCGGGAGGGACATTTCCGTGCGCCCTTTCCCGCTCTCCCGACCCTCCGCCACCATTGCCCTGCCTCCGCACGCTTCGATGCTTCCTCCCCGGCCGTCCCTCGCCGCCATGGACGACCCCATGCTGTCCCCTGTCACCGTCGAGGTCGCGCATGCTCCATCCCTTCGGGCGGATCTCGTCGCCGACCTTGCTGGCCCCGCCGCCGTCGCCCAAGCAAACGTTGCACCTGCACGCAAGCGGCAGGGCAAGGTGGTCGTGCAGGGCGGGAATCCGGCTGCCCCCGTCGCGATGGCCTGCGCTCCGGGCGCCAACGCCGCAGCGTGATCCCGGCCGGCGGCGGAGAAGGTCGGCAAGGTCGCGGGCGTAATGCGGAGGAAGATTCCGGCGACAAAGAAGCCACCTTCTTCATCCCCTCAATCCATCCCAGAAAGAGGTGCTCTGGCGATGTCGTTCAACGGTGCCGCTCTCCCCGCAAGCGAGGTGTTCGAAGAAATGGCCGGAAGGTATGCGTCTTCGGCCATGGCGATTTCCTTTTATTTTCGCCATTATTCTCGATAGCTCGTGACTTGTTATCGTTCACTATAGCGGTGGTTCGAATAATGCAACTACCAAGTTCGTGAACTTGTTGGACACGAACGCGGTTGACATTGATCAAGTCCCGTTTGCGGAATTCGACTACAATGAAACGGAGGGCGGCGTGGATGATCATGGTTGTGAGGAAGAATTGGAGGAGATCGAAGCGGAAGCGTATGGGCAATCGCAAACAAGAACCGGGAAAAGCCAAAGATTGAAGAACTACACAATCTTGGAAGATCAAGCTTTGATCAAAGCATGGAGTGCGGTGTCTCTTGATGCATGCACGGGTACTTCTCAAACCGCCAAGAGATATTGGCAAAGGATCGAAGATCAATACTTCCGCATTATGGCAAAGCAACCCAATAGGACTCCACGCACATTTCGGTCACTTCAAGGGCGTTGGGAGAATATCAAGCCTATGTGCAGCCGTTGGGCAGCTTGCTTGCAGCAAGTACGCAATGCACCTCCAAGTGGAACGGTGGAATCCGACTATGTGAGTTTGTTTTTCCTTTGTTCAATTTGTGCATCATCATATTTGCATCATGGGAAATGATTGCATCACTTTGTTCACATTGTGTAGGACAAGATTGCTCAACATGGATACAAGGACATGGAAGCTTCGGAAGGCAAAAATTTCAAACTAGAGCATTGTTGGGAGTTTCTCCAAAAGTGCGAGAAGTGGAAGTTGATCGACAAAGAATCCCCACCAAAGAGAGGCTCACTTACAAATATGGATGAAGATGAGGATGATGATGGCTCAAGAAATTTGCACAAGCCCGGTGGCGATAAGAAGACAAAGGAGAAGATGAAGAGAGAGCAAGAAGCATCGAGTTTGAGGGAGAAGATTGATGCCATGGTGCAATCGAACGAGTCGATGTTGTTGAAGTCGTTGGAGATCAAGAAAGAATTGGCCGAGAAGAAGGCAAAGGAGAAGCAAGAAAAGTGGCAATTGCTCAAGGAAGAGGGGCTGCGCAAAGCTGCCATTCAGGAGAGAAGAGCACACGCTGCTAAAAACAAATCCATGTCCTTGTTGCTTGTCGAAGAGAACAAGATCACGTCAATGAATCGCAATGATATGGACGACCTCACCAAAACATGGCATGATATGGCAAGGAGAGAAATCTTGAAGAGGAGAATGGTCGTGTCGGCCGGTCCGTGTTACAGTTCCGGTGATGTTTTCTCTGCTCCATATGGTGGCAATGTGGATGATTTCGGTGCGGGAGTTGGAACAAGCGCCGGAGGTGGATTCGGTGGTGGCGATGAACTTCAAGATGGACTTGATGGCGCGGAGTGAAGATCGACCAAGATGGTGTCGGACATGGGCGCAAACTTTTGTAGGGCCCTCTTTTGCGTTTGTCGTACTGAACTTGGCTTTTATTTGCGCGTAAAACTGTGTTATGTCGTTTGAGTTTGAACTTATTTGTGAAAACTTATGTCAAATGCGACAACTGCCGTTTTATGTTTGCGGGTCGTCGCGGTGGTGTCCGAGCAAAACCCGCAAAGGCCGACCCGTCAAAAGGTATATTATGCGAATATACTTTTTTACGGGTCCGTTTGGGGTGTCTGCATCTGTGGCAGCTCGAGCCAGCCCGCAAAAGCGGTTTTGCACGAACTGCAAACGCGTTTTGCAAGCCGGCGGGATGCGGGGTCTGCTAGTGTTGCTCTAAACTATACCTAGGGGTAGGACACAAGAAAATTTGTATCTCACGAAAAATTGACGAATTTTTAGATTGGAGACAAACTCATGCCTCTTCTGTCGCTGTATCACATTACAAGATCACAGACAGCCAGACATGGCCATGCCGAAATGGTTGCAAGTTTGCAACAGCTTCAGCAATCTGCATTTTCTTCGCCATCAAGAATTTCAGTCTCTCCGTGCAGCATTCCGGTGGCCATGGTCGGGGCCTGCCGCTGGACGAGTCCTCCTTGCCGACATGCCGTGCCCAGCCAACCACCGGCGATCTTGCTCCGCTTGCTCAGGTTACAAGATCTGGACCGGAGCAGTCTGGCAGAACGCATCCGGCGGCCCGCCGGCGGCGACACGGAAATGCCAGAGGCGCCCCTTGGCGGCCACGAGATTGTCCTCGCACAGGTACTCCCTGGCGTACCACCGCTCCACCGTCCGGTTCATGTCGTGCACCGCCACGTCCACCGCGCCGCCCGCCGCCGCGCGCGCGAGCGCGGCCGCGGTGTATATGGCGCCCATCCGCCCCGGCTCCCCGGGCCCGGCGCCGCTCGGCCCGTCGACGACGACCACGTCCCACCGCGCGTCGAGCACCTCCCGCGGCAGCGAGGTCAGCGCCAGCGGGCATCCGGACTTGCGCACCGTCCCCGTCGGCCGGCCGCACACCGGGCTCGCCCGCGCGCGCCGCAGCAGCGGCCACGCCTCCCCAGCCGGGTCAGGGTACCTGGCCCGGTGGACGGCCGCCGAGCCGCGCCCGGCGAGGACGCGCCGCGCGCTGTCCGCGTCCTCGGCGCTGTCGGTGACGAAGGCGGTGGCGGCGCCCTGCCCGTCGTTGACGGCCGCGAGCGCGAGGAGCTGCGGCGAGAGGCCGAACACGAGCAGCCCGCACGGCGCGCGCGCGGCCACGACGGAGCGGAGCAGCGCGAACTCCTTGGCGCTCAGGCCGTCCCCGGCGGCCGTGCCGTTGCCGGAGCCGCCGGCGTCCCAGGCCGAGCGGCCGGGGCGCGCGGGCGACGATGCGGAGGAGTGGGTGAGGAGCATGAGCTTGATGAAGGAGAGCGTGGAGAAGACGATGAGGATGGTGGTCAGCAGCTGCTTCGGCGACATCATCGCCATGTTTCTTGCTGCTGCTGAATTTCTTCTCGATCTGGTCTTCCCCCCTCAAGCAGATCTCATCTGCGGTTCTGAATTCTCCTTCTTTTCTGAAAATATTTGGCCCCAAATCTGAATCTGGTGTGTGGCTTTGGTCTAACCTCTGCTGATCGCTGTCCGGCTGGTGGGGATTGACTTTATTTCGCGCTGCCTGTTTGCCTCGCTGCTGACTCCGTGTCACTTTCCGCGAGGTGGTTGAGGTGCTGCTGAGTTCTTTCAGTGAAACTATGATAATATACTGTTGTACTAATTACCTTGTGCGTTCACAGAGATAAGTGTATGCGCGTATGTATGAACGCTTGCGTCTGTACTGATGTTCAAAACAAAAAAAACTCGTTGATATTATCATATTGTTGTCTGTATTAATGTTAAAAAAAAAACTCTGATATTATCGTATTGTTGTCTCATCTTGAAAATTATGCTTGGCTTTGAAGGCATGTTCATTTATATATATCTCAAACAAAAAATGATTTATTTCGTGAATCCACACACACTGCATACAAATTCGCACTACAAGATCAAATTCTAGGAACAGTTTCACCAATCAGCAGCATCTTCTTCGTCCTGAGCGTCTCCAGTGGCCGGGGCCTGCAGCTGGACGAAGTCCTCCTTGCCGAGGCACGACTCCGGGAGGACGTCCCCGACGTGCTTCCCGAACGCCTGGTGGCAGAACGCGGACGTGCTGCCCCCGCCGGCCGTCGTCAGGTTCACCCCGTCCAGATACAGGCGCCTGCACGGCATGGCGTCGCTGCACGCGAACGTCACCGCCCGCTCCGTCGCCGACGTGCCGGTGATGTCGATGTAGTTGATGTTCTCCACCGCCACCGCGCTCCCGTTCTGCACCACAATTGCAAACAAATTCAGAGACGTGCACGGCGCTCTGCTGCTAGGCAGTGAAATGCGCCATCGTTTTCAGACAAGACGGCCGGCGAGCTCGGTCGTACCTGGGCGCCGCATTGAGTTCCCCGGTTGGAGGCGGAGTAGTGCTGGTCGATGACGATGGGGTTGGCCACGTTCCTCATCATGATCTGCGCGAACTTCACCTTGCGCGCGAACCCGCAGCCGTCCTGAATGATGAACAAGAACATCACAGAAAAATGTTAACATGTCACACGGCAATTCTCTGTTCAGATGAGAATTTTGGCTACTGGTCTGTGCTTTGTACTACTTGCCTCGTAGGTCTTGACGCGTACGCCGTTCTTGGTGTTGGAGATGAATATGGTGTCCGTCTTGATCTTCTCTATCTTGTGATTACTCTGGTTCTCGCCCAAGCCCCCAATGCTGCCCATGAAGAAGAAGATGACACATTCAGCTTAACATTTCATGAAAATTCTACTCGATTTGCAAAGAGCTAACTCATTTACCTGATGCCGAGGCCAGGCCCGCAGGAGATGGCTCTCAGCCGGACATCCGAGCAATTGCCCACAATCGACACGCAGTCGCCACCTGAAAATGGCACACAATATAAACAACAGCAGGACGTATCGTGTCCGTGAGGAAATTCAGTTCAGTTCAGAATCGGTGTAACATAGCCTTGTCGTACCTACGGAGAAGAGATCATTCTTGATGTGGACGTTGGTGGAGCTGACGACGAGGACGCCGGCGGTGCCGGGGCTGTACTCCGGCGAGGTGACTCGGAGGTAGTTGGCCTCGACGTTGTAGCAGCGGGTGAAGACCAGGTGCTGGCGCTGGCTGTTCTGCACCGTGAGGCCTTTGACGCTCACGTCCTGGCAGTCCTCGAAGTGGAGCGCCTTGGGGGCGACCTCGTGCTGGCGGTACGAGGTGCAGTTCTCGTCCTCGCAGGCCCCCGCCCACCACTGCTGGCCCCGGCCGTCGACGATGCCGCCGCCGCTGAGAGACAGGTCCCCCACGCCGGAGAAGTGGAGCCACCGGCCCTGGTCGCCGTCCGCCCACTCCTCCGGGCTCTCCGGCGCGATGATGTTGCCGGAAATCTGTCGAGGCGCAAATTAGAGTGTACTGTGATGACTGTGACGTGACGGAGGAAGAAGAAGGGGGAATAAATACCATGAGCTTGATCTCGCCGCGGCAGGGGCCGGCGAGAGTGACGGGCCAGATCTGGTAGGACTTGCCGGCGGGGACGTTGAGGTAGGTGTTGCCGCCGGTGGCGCACGCCGCCGTCCACGCGTGGACGAATGCCTGGAGAAAAAAAAGCGAGAGTCAACGGAATGCGGCCGTGCCGCCGGAGATGGCTCTCGCGACATTGCTGCGCACCTGCGTGTCGTTGGCAATGCCGTCCCCGACGGCGCCGAAGTCGTCGAGCGAGAGCAGGACGCGGGCCTCGGCGGCGCCCGGCAGCAGGAGGGCGACGGCGCCGGCGAGGGCCGCGAGCAGGAGCGGCGCCCTTGCAAGAAGCGCCATGCCGCACGCGCGCACTCACGAGCTCAGTCACGCTGCCGCTGCTCAGTGACGGAAGCTGATTTGGCGCGAGCTGAGTTGGGTGAGCGGGGGGCAGCGCGGGTGGAGGATAAGGGCGCGCGGGCGAACGGACACGTGGGGGCCAAGGGCCAGGCACGGCGTTGCACGACCGACTCGAGTACAAAACGAAACAAGATCCGGATCTCCGGGAGGGGTCTCATCTCTCGCCGCTGCACCTGCGATCGCCGGACGATCAGCCCGGGCCTGAATCACGTGCTGGTAGTGGTACACGGTCAGCCGGGGCTTCTTCTCCCGGCGATCTGTTTGACTTTGGAGATCGACGATCTTGTCATTAATTTGCAGCTGGATACTCAACATGGGCATCATGATCCACGAATCATGCAATGAGCTCTTTATTTTTAGAGTAAATTCTTTTATTTTTTACCCCGAGATTTGATCTTTGTGGCAGATATTACCCTTTTTTTCAAAAAATCCTTGCCACATTTTACCCCATACCGCAACTTTCCCCATTTTGTGTTGTTTTCGAGCTTGACTATCCTTGTAAGGTCACGGACCCGGCGAAGAACGAGAAACTGCGGGGATTACATGTGACGGTTACAAGAATGGAGGGGAAGTGAAGAGTACCCGACGACGTTCAGGGATGAATGTAGACCCATCAGGCGGGGATGACCATTACGGTCTGGGAGGTAGCGACACCGATCTGGTGAGGAAGCACGCAAATTGAGTCACTGAAACTACCGCAGGAGGCGCACCCTAAGCCCAGCTTCTCGTAGCTGCTATTGCGAAATACGGCTTCCTTAATATCCAAATTTCATCAAGGGGGGCTGGGTTGCTCGACTTCATAGAAAGGCGACCGGGCCTAGATTAGATGTTCGCCTTCCGGTGACCTTCGTCAGCAAAGCGTCATGACAGTTTCCAAGACCTGCGGGAAAGGCCATGTTAGGCCATGTGGTCGACACCTTGGGATAATGAAACCACTCCATTACTACCAACCCACAGAAATACGACCTCTCTGAGATGCTGTTTTTTTTGAGTCGAACTGGTTAATCGCCGAACCGGACAGAACCAGTCGCCGCACTTGGTCAAGCCGCACCATGCCCGCCCGCGTCGCTCCCACTAGCTCTCTCCGCGCCCTTTTTTCCTCTTCAACTCATTGCTCCACTTGCACCCCCTCGGGCTTTCTTTCCTTTCATGACGGTGTTGCAACCAAGGAGATCAAGGCAACAGAGCACTCGCCGGAGGAGTCAACACGGCCACCATCCAAATGGTATGATGTACTCCTTCTTCCCATCTCATCTGTCAGAAGATATATGCAGTGCTCTATTATGGAGGACAAAAACGATGGCAGTGCTCGCTGATCCATCTCTTTACTTTCTTACTTCTTGGTTTGTTTGCTTCTCCGGTCTGCTGTTTGTGTATAGGGTGGTGATGGTTACAAAAGTTTGTTGCAGATGTACTACTGTTCCATATAAGGTTTGGTGGAAAAAAGAAAGATCTTTTCTAAAGATGTTAAATCTTGGAAAAAAGATAGGTCTTTGATGATTTATTCTTGTGTTTTTTATTGGATTAGATATGTGTTTAATGAATCTTTGCATAAAGAGAAGTATTTAAGAGAGGTCAAAGTTAGGTTTTAGGGTTTTAGCATAGAAGTGGCTCGTTGAAGGGATGAAGACAGGGTTCTGATGGATTTGAAGTGGGTTTAGTGATGATTGGCCTAAAAGAGAAGAATTTAGAAGAGATCAAAGAGAATATGGGGGTTTTCCAGTAAAAGTTCCGATTTCGGTCAAAGTTCAGTTATAGGTGTCATAAAAATTTAGTTCTTTGTGTTAAAGTTCAGTTATATGTGTCAAAGTTCAGTTATAGATAAAAATCACTTACAGTTGCACTGAATTATTCTTGATTTTGTCTGTTTCAGATTGAAAGCCCGAGGCTGCTTAGGTTCAATGTGCATGGAAAAAGTGCTTCTCAACATCCACAACCTGAGGCATGGCTTAGGGACTCAATTACCTATGATAGCTTGAAGGAATAATTTGTTGGACTGCGGGTTATGCATAAACGATTTTATCTACTATCAAAGGTTTGGTCAACTGACAGGATGACCATGGTTGAACTAACAAATGATGCTACAATGCAGAAGATGCTTAAAGAAGACCAATCATTGCATATGATTGTTTTGCACTGTTATAGGAGACTTGTTTGGTATGTAGAGCCACCCCCGATGTTTTTCTGCTCCTGGTTCAACTGTTGATGTTCCTGCTCCTGCTCCAATTGCTGTTGTTCCCACTACAAAAAAAGACACATCCATGACATTTTGGGCCGAATGAAAAAAAATTATGTCATACATATGACACTTCTATGACGATAATTGTGACAAAACCCGGTATCATCATAGATGTGGTGGGCTCCTACTTCTATGACAAAAAATCATGACAGAAAATGGGCTTTTCGTCCTAGGCGGGCCGGAGACGCAGCTGCATGACATTCTTTGGGCCGTCCATGACGGAAAAAACCGTGGTAGAAGCGAGGGGGAGGAAAATTTCAGGGAGTTCCCGGTTATGGTGGGAGGTCGGGGGCCGAGCGATGCGCGTTTCTCTCGTACACGTGTGAGGCGTTGGCTCTAATCGAACCCGGCGACGCGTTGGGCTCTAATTGAACCCGGCGATTGCCTGCAGCCACGCGTTCTTGAACCCGAGATATCGATCGATGGTCGTTAATCGAACCCGGTCGGCGATTCGCCGCTCTCGCCGCTAATCAAGCCGATCGATTGGATGAGCGATGGAGCGCTGCCGGGGGTTGGATGAACAATATCCGTGGAGTCCGTTTTGCGGTAAGCCACACCTCCCGATGAACAGGACCCTGTTTGACCGTAGGAGGTCCGTTTAAATCCGTTTTGCGATGCGCCACACCCTCCCGATCAACAGGACCCCCGTTTCGACCGTAGGAGGTCCGTTTCCTCCGTTTTGCCGTACGCCACACCCCTCCCGATCAACAGGACCCCCGTTTCGACCGTAGGAGGTCCGTTTCCTCCGTTTTGTGGTACGCCACACCCCTCCCGATCAACAGGACCCCGTTCCGAACGTAGGAGGTCTATTTCCTCCGTTGTGCGGTACGCCAGCCCTCGTTTCCATCGCCTGTTCCGTCCAAGCCGGTTGGCTTCCACGCGTTCCGTTGCCTCCCGATGAACACGACGCATTCCGTTGCTTCTCGATGAACACGACGCATTCCGTTGCCTCCCCATGAACACGACGCATTCCGTTGCCTCCCAATGAACAAGACGCATTGCGTTGCCTCCCCATGAACACGACGATGACACTGTTTCTCCGTTCCGACCCAGCCATGTACACGAGCCCTGGCCGTATGTATGCGCGAGTAGGCGTTCGAGACCCTGCACGTATGTACGTACGTGACCGTATTTTCTTTCTTGCACCCTCGCCGCTGTACGTACGTGTACATGCTACGTGCGCGCCTCTACATCCACCAGTATATATGTACGTACCGCCTCTACATCCACCAGTATATATGTACGTACGTGTACATGCTACGTACGCGCCTCTACATCCAATCAAAAAATAAAATGATTCGCCCCCTGACTGTTGTGACCCATCAGCTACATCTTCACACGCAAGGAAGTGCCTAACAGTCGGGACCCACCTGGTCGAAGCGTACGTAGCGTTGTCATTCTGGTCGCGAACGTATCTATAATTTTTGATTGCTCCATTCTATATTATCTACTGTTTTAGGCAATACTGGGCTTTATTATCCATTTTTATATTATTTTTGGGACTAACCTATTAACCGGAGACCCAGCCCAGATTTGCTGTTTTATGCCTATTTCAGTGTTTCGAGGAAAATGAATATCAGACGGAGTCGAAACGGAACGAAATCAACTGGAGAAGTTATTTTTAGAAGGAAAACCCACCTGATGGACTTAGACCCCACGTCAGAAGATACGGGAGGTGCTCACGAGGGTGGGGGGCGCGCTCACTCCCCTAGGGCGCGCCCCCTGCCTCGTGGGGCCCCCGCAGCTCCACCGATGTACTTCATGCACCCATATATACCTACGTATCGAAAAACTTCCAGAACAGAAGATAGATCGGGAGTTCCGCCGCCGAAAACCTCCAGAGCCACGAAAAACCAATCTAGACCCGTTCTGGCACCCTGCCGGAGGGGGAACCCATCACCGGTGGCCATCTTCATCATCCCGACGCTCTCCATGACGAGGAGGGAGTAGTTCACCCTCGGGGCTGAGGGTATGTACCAGTAGCTATGTGTTTGATCTCTCTCTCTCTCTCTCTCTCTCTCTCTCTCTCTCTCTCTCTCTCTCTCTCTCTCTCGCGCGCGCGTTCTCTCTTGTGTTCCCTCTATGGCACGATCTTGATGTATCCCGAGCTTTGCTATTATAGTTGGATCTTATGATGTTTCTCCCCCTCTAATCTATTGTGATGAATTGAGTTTCCCTTTGAAGTTATCTTATCAGATTGAGTCTTTTATGAGAACACTTGATGTATGTCTTGCCGTGTTTATCTATGGTGACAATGGATATCATGTGCCTCTTGATGTATGTTTTGGTGACCACCTTGCGGGTTCCGCCCATGAACCTATGCATAGGGGTTGGCACACGTTCTTTACTCTCCGGTAGAAACTTTGGGGCACTCTTTGAAGTACTTTGTGTTGGTTGGATGAATCTGAGATTGTGTGATGCATATCGTATAATCATGCCCACGGATACTTGAGGTGACAATGGAATATCTAGGTGACATTAGGGTTTTGGTTGATTTGTGTCTTAAGGTGTTATTATAGTACGAACTCTTTTATAGATCGATCCGAAAGAATAGCTTTGAGGTGGTTTCGTACCCTACCATAATCTCTACGTTTGTTCTCTGCTATTAGTGGCTTTGGAGTGACTCTTTTGTTGCATGTTGAGGGATTGTTATATGATCTATCTATGTTATTATTGTCGAGAGAACTTGCACTAGTGAAAGTATGAACCCTAGGCCTTGTTTCCTATCATTGCAATACCGTTTACGCTCACTTTTACCATTAGTTACCTTGCTGTTTTTATCATTTCAGATTACAAATACCTTTATCTACCGCCCATATTGCACTTGTATCACCATCTCTTCGCCGAACTAGTGCACCTATACAATTTACCATTGTATTGGGTGTGTTGGGGACACAAGAGACTCTTTGTTATTTGGTTGCAGGGTTGCTTGAGAGAGACCATCTTCATCCTACGCCTCCCACGGATTGATAAAACTTAGGTCAACCACTTGAGGGAAATTTGCTACTGTCCTACAAACCTGTGCACTTGCAGGCCCAACAACGTCTACAAGAAGAAGGTTGCGTAGTAGACATCAAGCTCTTTTCTGGCGCCGTTGCCGGGGAGGCTAGGTAAGTGAAGGTATATCTTTAGATCTTGCAATCAAATCTTTTTGTTTCTTGTTTTAGCACTAGTCTAGTTTATAAAAGAAAATTACAAAAAAATGGAATTAAGTTTGTCTCATACGCTTCATCTTTTTAATATCTTTCGTGAGAATGATGGAAAGGAAAATTGTGCTCAAGTGCTAGAAGAAGAAATCTATAAAATGTTTGGCACTAAATCTTTGTATGATGAGCATGATTGCAATGTTGTTAGTATGAATTCCTTGAATATCCATGATGCTAATGATATTCAAAGCCACAAGCTTGGGGAAGCTATGTTTGATGAATATGATATTTTTTGTCCCCCAAGCTTTGATGAGCAAATCTACTATGATGAAAGCATGCCTCCTATCTATGATGATTATTGTGATGACACGTATGCTTTAAAGAATAATTATAACTATGAAACTTGTCATCTTTATTTTAATTCTCAATCATATGATAGTTATTTTGTTGAGTTTGCTCCCACTACTATTCATGAGAAGAAATTTGCTTATGTGGAGAGTAATAAAATTTTTATGCTAGTAGATCATGAAAAGAATGCTTTAGGTGCTGGTTATATTGTTGAATTCATTCATGATGCTACTGAAAATTATTATGAGGGAGGAACATATGCTTGTAGGAATTGCAATAATATCAAGTTTCCTCTCTATGTGCTTAAATTTTTGAAGTTATGCTTGTTTTGTCTTCCTATGCTAGTTGATTATTGTTCCCATAAGTTGTTTGCTCACAAAATCCCTATGCATAGGAAGTGGGTTAGACTTAAATGTGCTAGTCATATTCTTCATGATGCTCTCTTTATGTTTCAATTCCTATCTTTCATGTGAGCATCATTGAAATCATCATGCCTAGCTAGGGGCGTTAAACGATAGCGCTTGTTGGGAGGCAACCCAATTTTATTTTATTTTCTTGCTTTTTGGTTCTGTTTAGTAATAAATAATCCATATATCTTCTGTTTAGATGTGGTTTTGTGTTTTAATTAGTGTTTGTGCCAAGTAGAACCTTTGGGAAGACTTGGGTGAAGTCTTTATGATCATGCGGTAAAAAACAGAAACTTTAGCACTCACGAGATTAGCTTAAACTTTTTACTGGAGAGTGCTATTTAGTTGATTCTTTTTGCATATGATTACTAGACAAATTCCTCAGGTCCAACAATTTATTTTATAATTTTTGGAGTTCCAGAAGTTTGCGTTAGTTACAGATTACTACAGACTGTTCTATTTTTGACAGATTATGTTTTCATTGTGTTGTTTGCTTATTTTGATGAATCTATGGCTAGTAAAATAGTTTATAAACCATAGAGAAGTTGGAATACAGTAGGTTTAACACCAATATAAATAAATAATGAGTTCATTACAGTACCTTGAAGTGGTGTTTTGTTTTCTTTCGCTAACGGAGCTCACGAGTTTTCTGTTAAGTTTTGTGTTGTGAAGTTTTCAAGTTTTGGGTAAAGATTCGATGGACTATGGAATAAGGAGTGGCAAGAGCCTAAGCTTGGGGATGCCCAAGGCACTCCAAGGTAATATTCAAGGATAACCAAGAGCCTAAGCTTGGGGATGCCCCGGAAGGCATCCCCTCTTTCGTCTTCGTTCATCGGTAACTTCACTTGAAGCTATATTTTTATTCACCACATGATATGTGTTTTGCTTGGAGCGTCATTTTATCTTGTTAGTATTTGCTTGCTGTTATTTAGAATAGTGTTTTGCATCTTTAGTTTCAATAAAAAAGGTCAAGGATAGCCTTTGCCATGCTTATTTTGCTAGTATACTTGTTGCTGTTTGAAAACAGAAAGTTTACCGCTGTTGCAAAAATTCCCTAGAAAAGTCAGAGAGTAGTATAATGTTGAATATTTTTGCATATTGAGATATGATAAATTTATTACAGTGGGAATTTAAGTTCATAATTTTTGGAGTTAGGGAAGTATTGATACTCTTGCATTCTTTACAGACTGTAATGTTTTGGCAGATTGCTGTTATGTTTGCATTGTTTGCATATGTTTGCTTGTTTAATGATTCTATTTGAGGATAGGAGTATTAAATATGCAGAGGCATTTAGTAGTCAATGTTGAATAATAATTTTAGTGATTTGTTACATTAGAAAATGATAAGGTTTTGCATTGGTTTATACTAACCTATCTCACGAGTTCTTGTTGAGTTTGTTGTGAATGAAGATTTTGATAAAAAGAGAAACCATGATATGAGAGGAATTAAGGATACACAAAATCTCAAGCTTGGGGATGCCCAAGGCACCCCAAGGTATTATTTCAAGAAGTCTCAAGCATCTAAGCTTGGGGATGCCCCGGTAGGCATCCCACCTTTCTTCTTCAACAACTATCGGTTAGTATCGGCTGAGCCTAAGTTTTTGCTTCTTCACATGAGTTGTGCTATCCTAGAAATGTCATTTTATTTTGTTTTGCTTGCTGTTTGTATACAATACCAAGATCTGAAATTCCTTAATGTTAGAGAGTCTTCACATAGTTGCACAATTATTTCGACTACTCATTGATCTTCACTTATATCTTTCGGAGTAGTTTGTCATTTGCTCTAGTGCATCACTTATATCTTTTAGAGCATGGTGGTAGTTTTATTTTTAAGAAATAGATGAACTCTCATGCTTCACTTATATTATTTTGAGAGTCTTAAATAGCATGGTAATTTGCTTAAATAATCCTAATATGCTAAGCATACAAGATTTGTAAGAATTCTTATGAGTGTGTTGAATACTAAGAAAGGTTTGATGCTTGATAATTGTTTTGAGATATGAAGATGGTGATATTAGAGTCATGCTAGTTGAGTGGTTGTGAATTTGAGAAATACTTGTGTTAAAGTTTGTGATTCCCGTAGCATGCACGTATGGTGAACCGTTATGTGATGAAGTCGGAGCATGATTTATTTATTGATTGTCTTCCTTATGAGTGGCGGTCGGGGACGAGCGATGGTCTTTTCCTACAAATCTATCCCCCTCGGAGCATGCGCGTAATACTTTGCTTTGATGACTTGTAGATTTTTGCAATAAGTATATGAGTTCTTTATGACTAATGTTGAGTCCGTGGATTATACGCACTCTTCTTCCTTCCACCATTGCTAGCCTCTCTAATACCGCGCACTTTTCACCGGTATCATACACCCACCATATACCTTCCTCAAAACAGCCACCATACCTACCTATCATGGCATTTCCATAGAAATTCCGAGATATATTGCCATGCAAGTTTCCACCGTTCCGTTTATTATGACACACTCCATCATTGTCATATTGCTTAGCTGATCATGTAGTTGACATCGTATTTGTGGCAAAGCCACCATTCATAATTTTTTCATACATGTCACGCTTGATTCATTGCATATCCCGGTACACCGCCGGAGGCATTCATATAGAGTCATATTTTGTTCAAAGTATCGAGTTGTAATTCTTGAGTTGTAAGTAAATAAAAGTGTGATGATCATCATTATTAGAGCATTGTCCCAGTGAGGAAAGGATGATGGAGACTATGATTCCCCCATAAGTCGGGATGAGACTCCGGACGAAAAATAAAAAAAGAAAGAAAGAAAAGAAGCCATAAAAAATAGAAAAGGCCCAAATAAAAAATGAGACAAAAAGAGAGAAGGGACAATGCTACTATCCTTTTACCACACTTGTGCTTCAAAGTAGCACCAAGATCTTCATGTTAGAGAGTCTCTCATTTTGTCACTTTCATATACTAGTGGGAATTTTTCATTATAGAACTTGGCTTGTATATTCCAATGATGGGCTTCCTCAAATTGCCCTAGGTCTTCGTGAGCAAGCGAGTTGGATGCACACCCACTTAGTTTCTTTTGTTGAGCTTTCATATACTTATAGCTCTAGTGCATCCGTTGCATGGCAATCCCTACTCACTCACATTGATATCTATTGATGGGCATCTCCATAGCCCGTTGATACGCCTAGTTGATGTGAGACTATCTTCTCCCTTTTTGTCTTCTCCACAACCACCAATCTATTCCACATATAGTGCTATATCCATGGCTCACGCTCATGTATTGCGTGAAGATTGAAAAAGTTTGAGAATGTCAAAAGTATGAAACAATTGCTTGGCTCGTCATCGGGGTTATGCATGATTTAAATACTTTGTGTGGTGAAGATAGAGCATAGCCAGACTATATGATTTTGTAGGGATAGCTTGCTTTGGCCATGTTATTTTGAGAAGACATAATTGCTTTGTTAGTATGCTTGAACTATTATTTTTTTATGTCAATATGAACCTTTACCGTGAATCTTTCGGATCTGAATATTCATACCACAAGTAAGAAGAATTACATTGAAATTATGCCAAGTAGCACTCCGCATCAAAAATTATCTTTTTTTATCATTTACCTACTCGAGGACGAGCATGAATTAAGCTTGGGGATGCTTGATACGTCTCCAACGTATCTATAATGTTTGATTGCTCCATGCTATATTATCTTCTATTTTAGGCAATATTGGGCTTTATTATCCACTTTTATAATATTTTTGGGACTAACCTATTAACCGGAGGCCCAACCCAGATTTGCTGTTTTATGCCTATTTCAGTGTTTCGAGGAAAAGGAATATCAGACGGAGTCGAAACGGAACGAAATCAACTGGAGAAGTTATTTTTGGAAGGAAACCCACCAGATGGACTTGGACCCCACGTCAGAAGATACGGGAGGTGCTCACGAGGGTGGGGGGCGCGCCCACCCCCCTAGGGCGTGCCCCCTGCCTCGTGGGGCCCCCACAGCTCCACCGACGTACTTCCTGCACCCATATATACCTACATATCGAAAAACTTCCAGAACAGAAGATAGATCGGGAGTTCCGCCGCCGCAAACCTCCAGAGCCACCAAAAACCAATCTCCGTTCCGGCACCCTGCCGGAGAGGGAACCCATCACCGGTGGCCATCTTCATCATCCGGGCGCTCTCCATGACGAGGAGGGAGTAGTTCACCCTCGGGGCTGAGGGTATGTACCAGTAGCTATGTGTTTGATCTCTCTCTCATGTTCTCTCTCGTGTTCCCTCTATGGCACGATCTTGATGTATCCCGAGCTTTGCTATTATAGTTGGATCTTATGATGTTTCTCCCCCTCTACTCTCTTGTGATGAATTGAGTTTCCCGTTTGAAGTTATCTTATTGGATTGAGTCTTTTATGAGAACACTTGATGTATGTCTTGCCGTGTTTATCTGTGGTGACAATGCGATATCATGTGCCTCTTGATGTATGTTTTGGTGACCAACTTGCGGGTTCCGCCCATGAACCTATGCATAGGCGTCGGCACACGTTCTTGACTCTCCGGTAGAAACTTTGGGGCACTCTTTGAAGTACTTTGTGTTGGTTGGATGAATCTGAGATTGTGTGATGCATATCGTATAATCATGCCCACGGATACTTGAGGTGACAATGGAGTATCTAGGTGACATTAGGGTTTTGGTTGATTTGTGTCTTAAGGTGTTATTCTAGTACGAACTCTTTTATCGATCGATCCGAAAGAATAGCTTTGAGGTGGTTTCGTACCCTACCATAATATCTACGTTTGTTCTCCGCTATTAGTGGCTTTGGAGTGACTCTTTGTTGCATGTTGAGGGATTGTTATATGATCTATCTATGTTATTATTGTCGAGAGAACTTGCACTAGTGAAAGTATGAACCCTAGGCCTTGTTTCCTATCATTGCAATACCGTTTACACTCACTTTTACCATTAGTTACCATGCTATTTTTATTATTTCAGATTACAAATACCTTTATCTACCATCCATATTGCACTTGTATCACCATCTCTTCGCCGAACTAGTGCACCTATACAATTTACCATTGTATTGGGTGTGTTGGGGACACAAGAGACTCTTTGTTATTTGGTTGCAGGGTTGCTTGAGAGAGACCATCTTCATCCTACGCCTCCCACGGATTGATAAAAATTAGGTCATCCACTTGAGGGAAATTTGCCACTGTCCTACAAACCTGTGCACTTGCAGGCCCAACAACTTCTACAAGAAGTAGGTTGCATAGTAGACATCACGGCTGTGGACCCACTTCCGATGGATGTCGTTCATTGACCATGTTGACCAGGCCGCGCCGAGAGCACCAGGGCGGTGGACGATGGCGAGGCCTAGGAAGGGAACGACACGGAGCCAGGGAATACTCGGCAGTTGTTTCCCACGCGGAGGAGTACGAGGGTTTACTGGTTCGTCTGCCGTCGCCGGAGAATAACAGCATGTGTGGGTGAGTAGAGGGATGGCTAGGCCAGCGATGGGAGTACGGTGGGGCCGTGAGGCTCTTGCGGCAACATAGCCGATCATGGAGGAGGGAGCGAGCAGTCCCGCCGCACTTGTTTGAGCGGCTGGAGCATGAAGAGCAGAGATTGAAGAAGCACGACAGCCGTTGGATGGACATCCAACAGTCACTTCTCTCGTGTGTTCACTAAGTTGACAGGGCGTTGCGTGTGCGTCAACCTTTTTTTATGAAAGCATACGCGTCAACCTGTAGTAGGCGCACAAGTCAGCCTCAAATCTATGGAAAACAACATACAGCCCATCTGCCATTATTTATAATAATGTATAGCCCATTTGCTAATTCTTAAGAATTTTTTTGGAGCCCATCTTCTTTTTGTTAGCATTACACCCCATATTGTGGCCACGGTTAAAAAGTATACGAAATTTTGCATATTTCGGTGCGGTTAACTGTTTTTAATCCCGAAATATCGATTCACATTCAAACTATTTTGAAAAATAATTTATATAAATATAAAATCCAAATAATTGTCTACGCATAAAATCAATGGAATTTAAGATCTTGTAATGAAAAAAAATTTGAAACTAATTCCCGGTTTGATGTGTTTTAAAAATGTACAACCCATTTCTGGGCAACCCGAATGAAACTCTCCTCGTCTTGAAAGATTTGCAGCCAAAGAGGCCGATAAAGCAAGTAGGCCTTGTTTGGGTATTTCTTTAAAAAAATAGAACTGGGCTAGCCATTTTCAGCAAGAAAAAAACACAACTGGGCTCATGATGTGGTAAACATAAATAAAACCCTGGCTAGACGGGCCACAGCCCCGGCACAGCCCCGTTGTTACCCTGATCCGTCGCTAAAACTAGTATAAATAACAACTCCTTGTTCCTCAAAAAAAAACTGCACGACTTGCTGGGTCCCTGGTGTCAGCCGCTCGCAGTGTAATTCTCTCGTTTATTGACTACGTTGACAATGGCGTGAGCCCCAGATGTCCAACCATTAGGAGGAACCATATTTTTGGACTTGTACTATAGAGGCACTTGCTTGCGTACTGCCATGACGCTGGTGGGTCCCTACTGTCATCCTCTTCACGTACAGTCATCTCCTTGTTCCTCTCGGTTGTTGATGACGTTGACAACGCAAGAGGGCGGCGCACCGTGCACGGCGAGCGAACCAAGGCCGCAAGGCGGAGGACAATAGCGAGGCCTCGGACGGAACGAACAGGAGCCGTTGAACATGCGCCGGTCCAGTCGCAGACGGAGGGGAGTACGAGGGTTGACTGGTTCAGGCGCGGGTGCATGTTGGGGCTGACGTCGCCGAAGAATAACATGACGTGTGGGGGAATAGTGGGAGGGACTGGCCAACGTTGGAGGGTACGTACGGTAGGGCAGCGGAGGCGCAGCCAACCATGGGAGGCGGGAGCAGGCGGAGCCGACGGGGTGGTTTGGTTTGGGCGGCTGGAGGAAGAAGAAGACAAGAGATAGAAGATACACGACAGATGTTGGATGTCAATCCAACGGCTGGTAGGCAAAATTGTTTGTTGACTGGCTAGTAAGTCGACACCACCTTGGATAGGCTATTTCCTTGCAGGTCCCAACTGTCAGAATCCAAATCTGTCACGGTCATGCAGCCTTTCCTATGAAAATTTACAGCCCATTTGATGTGCTAGTTCGAAATAAGTTTGTGGGTGCTGGTGGGGGCTAATCACTTGGCTTCTGTAATGCACAGTGAGCTCAATCAGCCGGCGAGAGTGATGTTATTTCCCTTGGTTGGGACTTGTTACAAAATTTCACTATAAATTAAACGAATGGCAAGCCATTTGCCTTGTTTCAAAGAAAATATGACAGTCACAGCCGAGTTGAAAAGGGCAGGAACATCTAACTCTAGCTTACAAACTGTACAAAAGCACGAGGGTTAATTGTTCATCAGGTTTTAAAAAAACCCAGATTGAAAAGGGCAACAACATCTAACTCCAGCACTGTTTTCGGCAGTCACAGTCAAATGGATCGGTCAGGTCCATAGAATGAACATCCTGGGTCGTAAAATTTACTGGATTATGACCACAATATGTTGTATATAGAAGCTCGGCACGTTCAGAAGCTCTTTTGCCCACCTGAAACTCCTTTTTTTGCTCTTCGACGTACCCATCCGTCAAAACTATGCTGCTGATAAACTTAAGCCTGATGGACAATAGTAACCTCGCATTCAGCAGGAAGAATGTGACAAATCTTGTGTTTGCATGGTTGGCTACATATCGTTCTAGCGTTATTGTCTTCAATCGAATCTCATGATAAGTGAGAAAATCCCGATGCTTACGAATCCACCGATTGGTTATAACTTTCTTACCCCGTCCTGTTGCCTAAATATACATGAAGATTGAAAACAGTTAAGGTCTAAAAGAAGAGTGTCGAAAGAGCAACAACTGAACGGTTAATTCTAGTACACTATATGCGGGTTTCCAATGTGCGTGAAATTATCACCTTTATGTACAACTTCTCCAGACATGGAAAGCATTGCAGCAAGCCAATAATCTTGTTCAGATCAAAACTATTCATTTGGATATATAAGATCTTGACAGAATCCAGCACCATTGATAGGCCATCCATGGACAAACTCTTCATTGAGCATAGAACATAATATTAGTACAAAATGTGTACTCCAAGATGATATATAAATTATGCGCAGAAATTTAAAATGCAGCTTATGGTTACAAGTGTAGATGATAATATATATAAAGTACCTCAAGAACTGTGGAGCCAAACACCATATTGAAATGAGCACAGAGATCATGTATTACACCCAAGGTCTCCAGTTTAGGCGCAAAGAGGACGGTTATTTGCAATGGTGAATAACTAGAATCAAGGATCAACCTTTGAAGTGAAGGGGCAACTTGGATGATGAGCTGCCTTCCGTCAAAAGAAATTCCAATTCTTACAAGGTTAGGCGACTTTATTTGGAGACAACCGATTCTAACTGTGAAAACAAGCACCAAGCACTCCAGCGCAGGGCAATTGGAGTGGATGATGATGTGCAATGAGGCCTCCGATATACGAACCCGCACAAGTGAAAGTTTCTTGAGAAATGGGAGTCGAAGATTTAGTACCAGATTGCAGTAGGTAGCCAGTATAAAGGTGGCGGTGTGGAGAGAGGAGGAAAACCGCGAGATGGACATCGGTCCTGAGGGCACAAGTTCATGGCGTTCGGTATGTGGTATGTGATTTCCAGGGGAATAGTAGAACTCAAGCAGCTGTAGTTCGTGAATTGAGGGATTTCAGCCAGCGTCCACCATGCAGGGCATGGTATGCTTGCTCAGTAGCATGACGGGATCAGAGGCTTTGAGCGGAGCCTGATGGGAGGAGATGATGGCTCTGGGATTTCAAAATCATTGAAGAGAGATAGCTGCGACAATCGAGATTAAGGGGCACGGCGCGCCATAGAGGGCGCCACCGAATTGAGAGGACTTGGGTGCGGCAGCAATCCTTGGTGGGGAGAAGCGAGATGATCTCCCCAAGGGCGGCGTCTGGGAGATCGCTGATGCGGTCCACCCAAGATTCTACGAGTTCTGGGATCCGATGGGGGGGTCGCCGCTTCTCCCAGCACTGCGGGTGCAGGGATCTACAGCAAAGCGCCGCCAAGGGAGCCTCATCTTCTTAATGCGCTGGGTCAGCCCACCCATTTTCCTCGAGGGAGTCGCGTCGCTCCACGGATTTGAGCAGAGTAACGAATGACGAGCCTAGTTGTAGTCGGCGAAGAAGAAGAAGGGAGCTGGGGTTTTCAGAGGAGTGAGGAAGAAGGGGCTGGGGTTTTCTGTAGGAGTGAGGTGAGGAATTTGGGGTACCAGTGGAGCGAGTGACGTGAGGTGGGTGGGAGCGAGGAGGAAGAAGAGCACCAGGTTTTTTGGGGGGTGTCTGGGGTGTGGGTAGCGCCTCTCATTCAGTAAATATATGGGCTTTTGAATTGATTTTACTATTTACTACTGTGGATGGGTTGTTTTATCTTGGGCCCAGAGAAACAATTACTACTAGTACAGTGGAGACATTCTACCGCTTCTGGCTCCTCCTAGGTCATTGAAATGTCTCCCTCTATTGAATGCCGTTATACTTTTGTTCACCGACATGCGGGCCATGCAGCGCGCGGGCCCAAATGCCATCCACCAAATTAAAAGGCAGTATGCAGGCAGAGAGTCACCCCGGTCGTAGCGCGGCAGTAACGAGCCGTCGTATCACAAAACCCCACCTCCCCGCAGTCTAAGTTTGACGGACGAAGCAACCATCATTTCACTCTTCATTGAATCCCCTTCTCCCTCACCGTCTTCAAGAAAGGCAACACTCGCATCTGCCACTTTTCTTCTCTCTGAACGAAGGGAAGGTAAGCAGATCCGTGATGTTGGTATATTTTCGTTCAGAGAAAAAAAGAACTTTTGCAAAGCAGTAACCGATCCTCACTCTCTTTTTTGTTTCATTGTCATTGCGATTGTGTTTTCCTTTCAGTGGTCTCCTAGTATTCGTCAGTTTCATGATGGACCAAGGAGAACCGGCAAAGATCTTCCGATATTGGAGCAGACGCGGAGGCTGATCCCACGAGACGAGAGCTCCAAGAAGATGGAGGCAACCACCGAGCTGACCCCAGATCGCTCACGGCCACTCTGAGATGGTCAACGCCCGTTTGAGGTTACATCCCCGTGGCACTGCAGGAGCAGTTTTCCCCTTCGAGAATGTGTCCCCCCCCTCCTGAGCTGCCCAAGGTGATTTCCTTCTTTGCCGATCTCGATTGTGGGTTTTCATCTAAGTATATGGTGATTTTTTATAGAAAAGGAAGTATGTGGTGATTAATAATGCAAAATTTTATTAGCTTGATGCCATGCTATACATAGTGGTTTAAATAACTTGTGTTTCTTATCTTTGAAAAGTAATTCAGAATTTGTTTCGTTTCAATTAGAGCCCTGATGCAGACAAGGATTGTGTGGTTGTACATGTCACTCGCTATGAGGCGGAGGACCTGAATATACGCACTGGGAAAATAGAGTTCTTAGGCTGTTGGATCCTGGAAGCCATTTGTGGTTATACCAATGAAGAGTTGTATTCCAGCCTCACTGTTGTCAGGCGTGTTGTCCAGGGTGTACTGAAGCACAAGAAGTTCAAATCTACTCCTTCGTTTGTGAGGCATACTGTTCTTGTCAAGCTTACGCAGGAAGATGATGTGGCATGCCTCCACAAACAAGTTTATCAGTGGCAAGGCCACAAGGTTGTCTTCATGAAGGTTCACAGGATTGAGCTGCTGCGGGACATCCTCGATGATGTTCATGGCAAGGTCCGTCTTGTGTCCAGCCCAAATTAGATCGAGGCATGAAATAGTTGCCCCAGCTAGTGTTTAATAGTAGTTTGGATTGTGTCTAATTATCCGAACCTTGCTCATTATCGACCCCTCCGGGCTAGTACTCTGTTTGAATCCGTCTATGGGAACTGCTGCTACTTTTGTGTGCCCGTGAATCATGTGAGAACCATCGTAATTGTTGTCGAAACAGATGCGTCCTCACTAGTTTTTTCATGAATATGGCATGGTAAGACATAAGTTGTCACGGTTTATCATACGAGCAGTGTGTGTTTTGATGAAATAGAGCACTCCTTCGAGAACCATGCGCCGACGTATACATAAGTACTTGTAAACACTGTTGGTGCTACCCCACTTGTAAGCAGTTGTGCAAAACACGACACATTGGCTCAGCTCGCTTCAACACTAGGCTATCGACCAGCTAACAATCAACAATCTGTTGTCTGACATATAAGCAACTATGTATCTTGTTACAGTGGTTCATGCAGTTAATTGAGGCCACAATGTAATAAATTCCAAACATTCACACGCTAGTCCAGCGCTCATGTGGAACACTCACATTAAACTCGTCTTCATATAAAACTTGAAAACCATAAGTTAAGCAATTTTATACATCTCAAGGATTCATAGAACATAACAAACATATACTAGTTCACAACAAAAGACAAAGTTGTGAGAAGGTTTACAAATCAGGAAAAAACAAGCAAAAGGCTTCTCGGAGCAAAGGGCCTCCCAGCAGGCTTAAATTTCCTGGAGTTCACTCTGGTTTTTTCTTGTTGCCACCATCCAGGGTTAGGTTCTCTCATTCCAGAATAACCAGTTATAATTGTGGTCGCAGCTGGAATGCTGAACTGAACCATGCAAAGATTATCTTGACCAGCTGAAATGCTTGTGCATTCCACTAAATTTAAGCACCGCTATTTGCAGAAATAAGCAGACCACAATGCCTCTTGTCCGCGCACCTGTCCAAAAAACCGCCGTGCAGTCGTGCCAGCTAGTCCTCGGTCCGTGGATGAACTGGTAGAAAGTGCATTCCGGACTAGGATGCAGTTGTTTTCGCTCGTCCCTGCACTGCAACCAGGAAGTAAAACATACGAATGAACTTCTTTTAGATTGTGTTGATCATTCTACCTTAGTTACTACTACCAATGTAGGGATACCTTGAAGGCGGGAGGTTAGGCGACGGCAGCGAGGATAGCCATCTCATTTTATGAGTTGTACTAAAACTGAGGTGTGTGCTTTTGATTGCGGGATAGAAACGATCTGAGAGACAGACATCCCTGTTTGCGCAAATACGAAATACGGTTATTTAAACAGTGACAGATATTACTACTTTCCCCCGTTTCCTCTTAGAACCAAGTCCTAGATTCATGCTACAGCTTTCCCACTTTCTTCCCGGTTTGAACCAACGCTTTGAGTCGACTGTATGAACTAGCTTTACTTCTAATAATAGTAGAAGTCTAGGTGGCTTTGGAACAGCGGACGGAAGTAGAAAAGGATCCACACGAAGGGAGCTGGGGCAGTAGAGCAAGGCAGGTTTCGAATTAATATATACCTGAGGGTCATCGGCATGTGGCAAAGACGGCGTCGGGAGGCCGCATCTTGGCCACAATACCGCAGGGAGGAAGAAGGGGTCGGAGGCCCTCCCGAGCCGGCGCTCTCTCGGAGAGAACGGCACGGCCGCCGATCGGGACGCGCGGGCAGCCGTTGGTCTCCTCCCTCGCCACCGACGACAGCGTGAACGATGCACCTACACCCCTGCCCCAGTCGAGGTTGTCCGGCCGGATTTGTGACCAGCCGTGAGCTGAGAGAGAGTGTGGCTACCTATGTCTTGCTTAGATCTGGAGAGCATGAGAGAGTGAATGAGAGGAATCCTAGTAAAGCAAGCGCTAGGGCTCCTGCTTTTATATATAGTGGAGTGATTTTATTGAACCAGCTTCAAAAAAATGCGCTCCTATGTGTACCCGCGAGTGGGTGTGAGAGAACTAGTGCGTGCGTGCACCGCTTCTCTTCGTGAGAGTACAATATACTATGCCCAAAGAACGTTCGCCGCAAGAGTAATAGTATAAGTGTGTGACGTGTGAGCTAAAATAAAATGTGCGCGCCGTCTTTTGTTTTTAGAAGTTCTGAGGGTAGGGTGTGAAGAGCACATATGTGTGTGACGTCTACCTGCAAATAGACGGTGGGTGCGAGTCTGCGAGAGGACTCGGGAGAGTCGTGACTCGTGAGGATGCGTGTGCGTGAGAGGGGGGCACGTATCAATGCAATGCATGTGTCCGTAAATCATTATCCGACAAACGTTCGCCACAAGCCTTTTCCTGACGAACGCCGTAAGAACCGTTAGATCGGCATCCGACAGTGTCAGTTTTGCCATGTCATTTGACAGAACATCCGCTCCTCCTACACACAAATCTTCCATGTGAGTGTTAGCAACTGCCGTATGCTCCCTCCATTCTGAAATGCAGTGCATATAGCTTTATTGAAAATTCGAACCTCGCAAACTTTTACCGAGTTTTCATGTACCAAATTGCACATGTAGAATACCCTGTATATATCATTTCATTCATCTTCGAGAGGTAACTATAAAGATGGGTAAGGAGTCTACAAAGAAAGATCATCGTATCACCCGCAGCAATTTCAAGCATCCTTTAGTGTCGAGGAATATCATAGGAACTCTATATGATATGATTTTTATAGGATTTTTTCCTTTAGAGCTAATTGGTTCACAGGAATAGATTCATATACTCCACATTTCAAAGGAAATAAACATGATATCATTTCTATAGCTTTAGAGCTACTTGGTTCATATGAATGGATTCCTATACTCCCTTAATTTCAAAGGAAAATAAACATTAGCGTATATTCAATAGAAAATTTCCTATGATATGAACCAAATTACATCTCTTTTCTAATCCCTCCTCATAGGAATTGAGATACATGTCATCTCTAAATTCAATAGAAAAGTTCCTATGATGTGAACCAAACGACATCTCTTTTCTAATCCCTACTCATAGGAATTGAGATGCTCCATGTCATCTCGTTCCCTACAACTTCCATGTATACATCTTCTATTCCTAAATAGATAGTACAACCCATTAGTAGTTTTTTTCCAAAACATGCAACTATGGCACAAGAACTATATAGTGTGCCAATAGCTTTGAAAGATGGTCGCTGGATGAAGCTAACCCGACAGTGCAGAGATAGACAAATCCGAGCACTACTGGCCGTTGGATACCATCAACATTCCACCAGATCTACCACATGTACAATTTAGAAGACTCCATGGTTGAACTTAAGCATAATGCACAAACCTCAAAACACAAGCACTTCTCCTTTGTTCTAGAATCTTCTGTATCATAATTGATTATTATTTTCTAAATGAATTGCCATTATTTGTTTTTTTACTTTATGATTTACAATGCACAACCCCATGAATCTTAAAATTTTTATAAAACTAATTGATTTTGAATGAGATGAACTATAAGAACTAAAAGAACATCTACATCATGCATATATGACTCAAAGCTTTACATGCTATAGTGTGTATTTATTCATAATTTGGTTTCGAAATCTCATGCGTTCAATACATGTGTACCTTACTAGTTTTGAGTAGAGTAGCAAATTTCACGCGGCCCCGGGTATATCAAAATGCAGGGCCCATGCATCATTGCCTTTCGGTCGAACCTACGTCCACAATTTTTTGTACGTACTATATCTCCATTGGTCCCCGAACCCAAAATGCTGTCTCATTCCCGTAAAACCAAGCGGCCCACACATATTTAAGGCGTTGACTCGAACCCGTTTACTATGACGTGGCCCCGCACGCCGTAGTACTCCTACAAACCCTACAGCCGCACTCATCATCGGTTTTCTTCAAGAGGACGAGGGAGAAGCCGATTTGTAGTGGAGGTGCTTTAAAAAAAAGGGATCTGTAGTGGAGACCCCTACCCTAGGGTGCCCTAGGTAGCTGCCGCACGCATCATTGTTTTCTCTTTTCTTTATGCTCTTGCGCCCTAGAGTGAAATGATGGTTGCTTCGTCCGTCCAGAGACTCGACTTAATGCGGGAAAGGTGGGGCTTTGTGATTTGACCCTCATCGCTCATTTTCTACTATCTGGCGCTCTCGACCGGGATGCCTCCAATTCCAACCGCTGCTCCGAACTGTAATTTGGTTCATCGCACGTGGAACAAGGCGGCGGATGAGCCACATGTCGTCAAAGGGGTCTGTTAAGTGTGTCGCCATTTAGGTGTGCGGACTGACCACCTTGAGTTGCTACGCCAACACGACAGAGTAGCCTACCACTTGGTTTTGCTCCTTGGTGAATCCCGACTATATTGATCTAAAAGATACCTGCTGAACTACCCTCTCCGTCTCGGTTTTTTTTTTTTAGGCGTCTCGGTTTATAGGGCCTGCACGTAGTTCTAGGTCATCCATTTGACTAACTAAATATGAGTTACTATGTCACAAAAAGTATATCACTTGGATTCTTAAGCGGATGTAGTTGTATTTAAAAGTCGAGGGGGGCTTTTCTGCTGCGGTGGCGGTGGGGCAGTTCCGCCTAGTCGGTTCGATAGAGATGCGAGAAGACGAGGGAGTAGGCTGCTGCAAACGTAGGGTTGTGTGATTTGACAATGAGTTCTTCTTTGGACAGGTGAGGCCCGTGATTTGACTTGCCATTATCATTTTAACTGCGGCGCTACGACCGGCGTGAGTCTCCCGATTCCTGACAACCTCCATACAGGTGCCTCTCCCAGTGCTCCACCATGTAGTAGAGGCTGGCTCTTGCATGAGAGCCCACTTCTCCACTTTTTCCTTGCCTCTCTTTCCTCCACATGTGCAAAAATGCCATGTAGTAAAGCGCACTATTGTACTTACCGATGCATGTACAAGTTCATGGAAATTTAGTGGTCATTCATGCATTCGTTCTAATTAATGCCTCGGTAAACATAACTTCTTGAGAAAAACGAGCGTACTAATTACTCGTGCAAACTACGAAATTAATTCGACCACTCACCGTCTACCTTGGTTGGAGAGATTTTGAAATTGAGCCATAAACTGGAAAGGAGGGAGTAGTAACTTTTGTCTCGATTACTATTTGTGGCCTTTTATAGATGCAAAATGTATTTTTTTATAGTGGCCTTGTATAAGTAAATGGAGGGAGTACTAACCAAAGTATACGTAGTACGGACGAGGAGTAAACGGAGAGAGTAGTAAATTTTTCTCCTCGTGCTGTGAGCCACCGCGCGCGTGGGCGAGGGAGCAGGCGTAAAGGCATACAGTAGTAGTAGTAGTACTACTACTACTTGTAAGCAAGCTTCACCTCATCCTGCGAGCCACCGCGCCCGTGGGCGGGGGAGACGGCGTACTAAGCAAGCTTCTCCTTATTCTGCGAGTTGACGGGACACATCAAAAGTACTCAAGTGTATAGAGCCTTGCCTCTAAAGTAGGCCCCACATGGTTTGCCTCTTTTTTTAATTTAACATAACGCGTCAAGTCACAATTTGTTTGTTCACCCGTGGTAGACGATCCTCCCTCCACCAAGTGGACAACCAGTACACGTGCCAAATTACCACGTGGGCTGCCTTTTTCGTACAGAAATGAGCTCCACCGTGTACCCGCGCGGGTGTGATTGGGAAAGAGACAGGAGTACATGCGCCGTGCGTGCACCTCTTCTCTTCGTGCACGTCCCCCACCTACGTGGGGGTGTGTGAGAGAGATACAAACCTAGACATAATGCGCCGTCCATCCCCATGCCTCCGCCCAGTCCGACCACCAGTCACCACCACGCCCCACCCCTCCTCACCTTATCTCTCATCTTTCTCCCTCCATTTTTATATACAAGGGGCCACTATCAAAATTACAATTTGCAGATATACAAGGCCACTAACACTAATCGATGCAATACTAATGGTGTTTGCCTCGTGGTACTAGCAAAGGAGGACATTAATTATCCCTTGCATGCATGCAGGAGTTTGTAAAAAAATGCATCTTGATGTTTCGTGCAATGCACGTGCATCTTGCTAGTCCATGAAAACAACACATGGCAAAATTCCACGGTGAGCGAGGATTTGAATCTGTTGGGAGGGCTGTTTGGATCTTGCCCGAGGTAGCAAAAATATTGGCGACCCTTTTGTCCACGGTGCCTTTGCCACCGATGAGCGAGGAATGGCTCGGTGCTCATGCTGTCATGCATCCTCCAGTAGCGCCGTTTGAGACGAGCTCGCCGAGCTGTGTTTTTTGTCCCACAACACCGCCCGAGCCGCCTGCAGACCGATCGGCGACCATAAATTACGCCATCCAACCGTAGCCGCACACATTATGACAGCAACTCAACCAACCGGACGAAATTCACGTAAACACGTAGACAAACTGATATTTCATATAAACAATAACGGAAATCATATAAAATACCGTATTTTCATACAAACATGACGGATTTCATTACATTCAAATGAACTACGCGGTGCTAGTTCTGGACAGCACGGGTATATAATACCTGGTCTAAATGGTCGCCACGATCGATTTGTGTTCCTCATGTCCGCAAAGACGATCACCGGACTGCCAGAGCCCCGGAGGTATATGCTTGAAAGCAAAGGACGACTCGCTTCCCCACCGCCCAACCGATATCATTGGTGGTGCCGTAAGATGATGGTGGTCGGCACGGTTCGAGTTCATCACCGCCACTACTTCACCATGGCGGCACCACTCGAGTTCATCCTAACATTCCCTCTTCGTGGAGCCCATGCGGGGTCGATGAAGGTCCTCGCAACAAAAGGATCCGGCAGGACACCTGCTGTGTACGCCGGCGTCGCCTCCGTGGTAGCCTTCATGGGACCCAAGCGGTGGCGGCCTCCCGTGTTCTACTTCTCCTTGATGATGGTGGCGGACGCGGAGGCGCTGGCCACCGACTCGTCGCTCTCCGCGCACCCGGCTTCTGTCGCTGCTTGCATGGCGCAGCCACCGGCATGGGAGTCTCGGCCACAGAAACAGGAGACGCGATACGAGGCGGTGGCGTGGACGGCAACAACGACGCTCGTGCGCTGCTCCTCGTCGAGCTGGCCTGGAGCGGCGAGTTGCTGAACCGCGCGCCGGCTTGGGGCGGCAACTGGCTCCGTCGGGCGAGGGGAGGGAGGTGGATCAGCGAACTGCATAGCTCGTATCCGGCGGGCTACCCAGCCGGCTTGGATGCGGAATAACTACTCTTCGTAAGCCATTGTAAGAGTGGACAAAATGGTGGAGGAGATAGGGGAGCGGCGGAGGTGTGCGATTCTTGGCCAGCATTTGGCCTCGTTTAAATAGGAGATTAAATAGACGACGGACGGGAGGAGCTCGGCCGGCGTTGCGTTTAACGCCGGCCCGGTCATGAACGGACGTGTGTCCAGAGTGGGTTTCTTGGCTTCCACACGGGCGGGTTTCATGGAGGCGTTTGAATGCGGCACGGAGGCGTGTTCAGCCGGGCGTGCCACGAGTGGCGCCCTCGACTCTGACTTAGGACACCGTGCCATTCTTCCACTGATGTGTGGGCTCTTTGGGTGCATGGCCTGCATGTCAGTGACCCAACACAGAAGCGCCTGATGAGAGGAACCTTTGGTGGGCGAGGCGGTCGAAGCGGGCATTTCATAAACCGATGATTGTTCATTGAGTGTGACGTCATCTTTTTCATGTAGATAAGCCTACTATGTTGATAGCCCATTCGATACGTTGTGATTCATAAAGACCGCTGCAAACATCAATGTTCTGCTTATCACAGATAAGATTGATTAATACCCATAACAATCCATGTCCTTAACAAAGGGTGCATGCACGAATAGGTTGAGCGTGTGTCTTACGACGTGTGCTGTGTGCATGTAGGCGTGCAAGGGTACGTTTCAGTGTTGCATGCATGGGTGCGTACGTGCGTGTGTTCGTGAGTGCATGTGTACATGTCAGTGTTGCACGCCAGCATGCGTGCGTGTGTACGTCAGTGTTGCACGCCTACATGCGTGCATGTCTTGCGTCGCGTGCTGCGTATGCGTGCGGGTGAGGCTACGTCGGTCGGCCGACTTTTTCATCTCTGGTCATTAGATTTTCCAGCCGTTGGATACAAAATCAAGGGCCTCGGTTTATCATCAAACTCCACCCCCGAGCCGCCACCACCACCGCGTAACCGCCATAACGCCGCCAGCGGCGGCCCGCCCTCCCGAAACCACTCCCCACCGTCGGTCCGCCGCCAGCACCGCCATCCTCTAGCCCCCCGCGAGCTTTTTCTCCGGGATCCCCACCCCACCGCCCAATGAACGCCCCCAACCGCGGTGATCGCCAACCGAGGTCTCACGACTTGAATACCCACCGACCACTAATTTATTACCATTTCTGTCCTTCATATACGCGCTGACGGGTGGGCCCTATGGTAATGTGCGCTGCTGAATGTGGACCGTTTGACTGGTCAATTGATCGTGTTATCAACAAATTACGGAGCTGTATGACAATGACCATATGATCACCCTAAAATGTACTCCTATTTTATTAACACAGTACAGACTCAAACTACCATTTCTTTCTTTCATATACGGGCTGACAGGTGGGTCCCACGGTTGCGTGCCCCGATGGTGCAACACTAGTTGCGCCGCGTGGAACGTTTGACTGGTCAATTGATTGTGTCATCAACATAATACGGAGTTGTACGGGTGAGCCAGTGACCGTATAATCATGACATGTATTTGTTTAACACGGTACAGACGCAAGGGCTCATATATACGCGCAAGCACTCACCGCTATAAGCGCACACACGCGAACCCTACCCCTATGAGCACCTTCGAGAGAGTGGGCCAGCATATATGATCTTGAGATTTTATGAAGTCATCATAGGTGCCTCGTAGTCGAGTGGAACGTCTCCTCCCACTGAACGTACATCGCCGGAAAATACTGAAATTAACACAAGATAAATGCGAGCACCGGGACTTTAACCTTGGTGGGCTCGAGAAACCACTGTCCTCTAACCATCCAACCAGTGGTTAGCACGACAAAAAGTATGTGGTGACCGTGATGAGCTTATTCTGAAGTCCAGTGACCATATCGTGCTTTCGCTTCAAATACAATGACCGTAAGTGTCGTCAACAAAATACGGAGCACGCATCAAATGCAAAGTCCGTTAGTGTCATCAACAAAATATGGACACGTATCGTGAGCTATATACCGTTGTACTATTGTATATGCTTATTTTCTTAGTGGCCCATTGCATGTGTGGTGTGGTGGGCACATCATTTCTAGTTGTGGTGGGTCAACATCAAGACTCATGGGTCGGTTCCATCCTGCGCCACATATAGGTTGGACCGAGGCGTGTTATCTGAAGACCCATGTGGAGGACTCGGCGTACAACATGAAGCTACGAGTCGCGGAGGACTCTATCCCCACCGTGATAAGCCGACTATATATGATTTGTAACCCTAGGCCCTTAGTATGTTATACAAGCTTGGGGCTAGTTAAATCGATAGTATACACACACGCACAATGCACGGTATTCACGTGTACTTTGTACACACCCCTATCAATAATATACAGATACCGGGAGTAGGCTCTTTCTTCAACTTCAAGGGTCCAATCCGAACTAGGGTAAAACTTTGCCTCGTATTACCATCCAGCCTAACAACCAGGGATATCCTACCGAATGACGATATGATGAAATCATATCTGCCAACTACTAAGAGAGAGGTGTGTCGGGGGCAATGTGTAGAGAGGCCTAAAGATAATGTGCGTGCGGGAGACACGTAGGCACATATATGTGCGTATAGAGGGCTAGTAGAGACCATGCATGTGTATATATGCATGTGAGAGAAATAGTGTTTTCCAACTGAGATTAGTGAAAAGAGTGGTACATAGTAGTCAAAAAGAGAGAGAGAGAGAAACAGAGAGAGCATGTGCGTGAGACACCCCGACACCCTGAGAGAGATTGTGAGCATGTGTGAAAGAGAAATGCCGATGCATATAAAGTGTGTGCACTTATGCGTTAGATAGAGAGATATATATAACGCGTCTGTGAGAACGGGGCGAGGAATAGTGCATCTACATGTAAAAGGCGGTTCTATGCATTAAATTAAAATATAAATGGCATTATTATTTTTGGATGAGATCATGAATTTTGCAAATTGCGTATGGACGAAAATCAGTCTATCAGACACCCATACTCTATTGAATTCTAGCATGTGCATGTGTTTATTTCATATTATCGATCCATAGAGTGAGAGCGGTTTGAAATACAGACAATGGATGCTTTTGCAATTCATATATAAACATTAATTAGTGCACTCCATGTTGTTAGTGTGAAGCACTTTATACATTTGTCACTTGCATGGATACATTCCAAATTGCTAGCTACGAAATAGAATACATGTCGAATTCAACATAAAGGGTTTTTCGAAGATTCGAATTCATAGGAAGTGCATTCATCTATTTGAACCCGAGATAACGGCATTTGTAAATCAGATGTAAAAGGGGGCATCAATCTTTGTTGTGAGTTTGAACATGCTATATATATTCATACGCATATCTAACTTTTTTTGCAACCAAGGAGATTATATCGGAACCATGCATGAACTGAGGTAAGTTGCATATTTTTAATATATACTGTGTACAATGTATATTCAAATGTACCCCCTCCATTCCAAAATAATCGTAGCTTTAGGATTTTCAAGAGTAAATATTTGTGAAGTTTGACAAATCCTGAAAGTTCAATTCAAGAGAACCGAAAATGTTAATGCTTCTGCTCCCAAATATTGAACGAAGCGCCAAATAGGCCTCTGGTCACCCGAAACCGCGCGAGACTAATGTTTTGGTGGTAGGAAATTACTGTCCTGACTCTGGCCCGTGTAGCCTATCGGCCCGATGTCCAAAGGTCTAAACCGGGGTAGGTTTGTAACTTCACCAAGACGCCAGTCTCAACCGCCTCCGAGAAGCATTCATACGCCGTGGGCGCCTAAACACCCATGCGCTCGGCCGAAATCTATCCCGCCCACATTTGGGACACCTGACATGACTGTCCTACCCCCAACCCGCAATATGTCCGAAATTTTAGATGGGGGCAAAGTTTGTAACTTTCCCCAAATTTCAAACAAGCGCGTCTCAAACCGAACATTGTTCCCCCTTAGTTCCCCGCCTCCCTCCGTTTCCCCATTCATACTCCGTGGGCGCGAAAACGCCCTCTCCACCAGCCGCGAAACCCCAGCCTCCTCCGTCGGTTCGTCCTCCACCCCATAGCGGCCAGTCCACCGCCTCCCTCCTCCATTACGCCGGAGCTGGTACCCCGACATCGTCGCCCAACGCAACCGCAACCCCAACACCCTCAAGGACTTAGCAGCTGAAGCCGAGTCAGAGCTGCCTCCACGACGCCGACGCCGACGTGCGTCGTACCAGAACCACTCCGACCACGCCGTCCTGCGCCTCACTGCTGCGGCTCCACTGTCGCAACCGTCCACCGCACCGGAGCGGTTCTCGCTACGCCGTCGTTCGCCGCCTCGGATCTACTTCTCCTCTACCGACAGACGGCCACCGCACCACACTCAACAACTTGGCCATGGGTTCGTCCAAGGCTGCATCGTCCTCCACAACTTCTGGTTTTCGGCGAACAACAAGAAGATCATCGGAAAAACAAAAGGAGGACACAACACTGCCAGCAGAAAGATGTACTCCTCTTCCCTTATTCGTGCAAATCTTACGTCTCTTCTCACACCGTATTTATCCCACGAAAGAAACTAGTTGAGCGCTTCTTACTGCATCTTCTTAGTGATACTAAATGCACAAGGTTTCCTCCCTTTTACTATTTCACCTTTGCTAGAGGTCAGTAGCTCTCCTGGATTCAATTCAGGGTCAGTCGGACTACAATTAAAAGAAGCAGCACCCGCTTAGGCGCGCGGAGCACCTAGTCCGCCTATTCCCCGGGGAAGCGGCGCATTTGGAGGTCGGCAGGGCTTGAATGGATGGCCGGGGGGGCGGTGCCAAGCACGGCGGTGCCGTGAGGTCGAGGGGAGGGCGCAGGCAGGGGAGGAATACTGGGCCGGTGGTCGGTGGCGTTTCGAGGAAGATCGTCAACACCGACGGCCGAGGTAGATGAAGGCGATCTGCCCATTCTTTGTACATCGACGGTGCAGAAAAAATGGATGACCTATTTGCTTTCAGCCATTGTTATTTTCATAGAATCCTGTAGTAATTTAGTGTGCCATGCATGTTGTAGAGCTATCATATGTCTCCGTCATTTATTTCTCACCGACCTGCTATCTGCTACCTTTACACTTTGTACTAATTGTGCACACACTTCACCCATACTCACACTATTGTTTTTTATGCATGGGTATTTCAGACTACGGCAGTGTTGATGAATGCGAAAAAGAAAAGACATAAGTCGCTCGGTGTAATTCAAGACAAGCACTAAGTGTTTCAGCGCTCTAATGGGTGCGATGTCGTGATTGGAGACGATGGCGTAGCTCTGCAGTTGATGATCTCAATTGCCACACACAACCATCCTGGTGCTTGCTTTAACTTCCTTGTCAAATGTGGTTGCATGTTGCATATGGTGTCTAGCTTGTATTGCTTCCAATTTGGTTAAATTGCATCTGCTTACTTTACACATTATACCTTTGATAATGACATGCCTTCCTGTTTTTAATACATACTACATATGTCTATTAACCATGTTCGTACATCAAACTAATACTCTTTTGTATCCCTCGTTAATCACTTATGATGAGACAGTCACCCGGGTGGGTTACTGTGAGACGCCCTACTCGTTTAAAGAGTGCAGTGTCATCCTCCCCACATGATTCTCAAGAAACAACAAGGCTAAATGAAGATAGTCAACGTAGCTCTCTAGTTGATCACCGCAATTCCCCCACACCACCATCGCAGGTGCTTGCTCTTACTTGGCAGTGTGATATGTGGTTGCATGTTGCATATGGTGTCTACCTTGTAATGCTTCTAATTAGGGTAAATTGCATCTGCTTAGTTAACACATTATACCTGTGAATATGACATGCCTTCCTGTTTTTGGTACATACTACGTCTTTCTATTAACCATGTTCTTACATCAAACTACTTTTCTTGTGTATCCCTCATCAATGCTCCTAATTTGTTAAATTGCATCTCCTTAGCTTACACATTATACATGTGAATATGACACGCCTTCTTGTTTTTGGTACATACTACATCTGCCTATCACACCATGTTCTTACATCAAACTACTGTTCTTGTGTATCCTGCGTGTATCGCTTATGATGAGACAGTCACGCGCGTGGGTTAATATGAGATGCAATACTCTTATAAATAATGCAATTTCATCCTCTCCACATGATTCTCAAGAAACAACAAGCCTAAATGAAGACATTGAACGTAGCTCTGTACCTGAAGACCGCACTTCCCCTACACCACCATCACAGGTGCTTGCTCTAACTTTGCAGTGCGATATGTGGTTGCATGTTGCATACGGTGTCTAGCTTGTAATGCTTCTAATTAGGGTAAATTGCATCTATTTAGTTTACACACTATACCTGTGAATATGACATGCCTTCCTATTTTTGGTACACACTACATCTATGTGTTAACCTTGTTCTTACATGAAACTACCTCTCTTCTGTATCCTGCATCAATCACTTACGATGAGTCACCTTTATTCGTTGCATATTGCATATTATTTCTAGCATGTTGCCATGTATTGCTTCTAATTTGGTCAAATACATTTGTTAGGGCACCCTTTTAATTTGTCAGAGTGATATTGGTTTCATCTTTCATATGGTTTCTAGCTTGCATCGATTTTAACAAGTTCAAGCACCTTGTGCTTAGTTTACATTTTATACAACATACATGTCAATATGTCACGCCGTCCTGTTTTTCATACATATTCCATCCTCCTATCATGCGGCTGCCTTACATGAAAGTAGTGTTCATTGGTATCATGCATCAGTGAGTTCTGAAGAGCAAATTTTATTCCTTTTTCTTGTGGGTTTAACTTGACAAGGCAAAATCAAGAAAGAGGAAGGAAAAGAGTAAGGAAGGCAATGATGGTGGTCCTCTGCAGCAACATAAATGGAGCATCTGTATCGATTCTCCTTGTACTGATAGTGCATTACAAGGTCCAAGTCTCCGCTCCCCTACTCCACCATCCAAGGTGCTTGCTCTAGCTTGGCAGTGTGATATCTGGTTGCATGTTGCATATGGTGTCTAGCTCGTATTGCTCCTAATTAGTGTAAACTACATCTGCTTAGCTTACACATGATACATGTGAATATGACACGCTTTCCTGTTTTTGGTACATACTATATTTGTCTATCACCGACGCAAATAGAAACTCTCTAGATTTGCCCCTGCTACTACTAATGAAGTTGAAGTCCCAAGTCTACATGATGATTTCATCTCCCGTACTCCACAGTCGCAGGTGCTTGCTCTAAGTTGACAGTGTGATAATTGGTTTCATGTTGCATATGTTGTCTAGCCTATATTTCTTCTATTTTGATTAAATTGCACCTGCTGAGTTTATACGTTATACATGTGCATATGACATGGCTTTCTGTGTCTAGAATACACTGCATCTATCTATCATACCATGTTCTTACATCAAAGTACTGCTGTTGTGTATCCTGCATCAGTCACTCATGATTGGACGCTTTTAACATGGCAGTTTGATAGTGGTTGCATCTTGCATTGATTTCTATGTTGTACTGCTTCTAATTTTTCGAATTGCCACTTATGACAAGACACTTTTAACTTGGCAGAGTAATATGGTTTCATCTTTCATATGATGTCTAGCTTGCATTATTTCTATTTTCTTGAAAATCCTTCTGCTTAGTTTGCACATCGTAGCTGTGAATATGTCATGCCGTCCTGTTTTTCTTACATATTCCATCCTCATACGGTTGTCTTATATCAAAGTATAGCTTGTCTGTATCATGCATCAATGAGTTCTGAAGAGTGATTTTATTCTTTTGTGTTGTGGGTACAGCTTGACATGGCAAAGTCAAAAAAGAGCAAGGAAAATAATATAGTAGGGAGTGTTGTTACTCGTCGAGTGAAACGGAAAAGGTTCTGCCGTCGAGATTCTGCTGGTACTTATAGCGCAGTAGAAGGTCCAAGTCCACCGGCTAAATCTACAAACACAGTATCACCTGCTCCACCAGCTGCAGCATCCGCTTCAACTGTACCAAAGATCTCAACCAGTTACTCATTCGTTTGCTCGGGCTGGCGGTTCCCAAGCTGCCTTCACACCTAACACTACTTCCGAAAATCTGGCGACACAACAGACTTGGCAAGATCAGATGAACCTCATGAGCATCAACACCAAGATGGTACTGGCGAGTCAAGTTGCAGTTGCATGCTCCTTTATATGTACTCTCACAGTTTGATGTACACTAACACTTTCCATATTCTTTGTTGAACTAGCACCACGGCGCAAGCGGAAACAGACATCAGGGATAATGCTTGACAGATTAACAAAATCTAAAGGAGGAAGAATCGAGATCCATTTTGAGGCAGGTTTAAAAAGGCCACGTGATGCTACAGAGTCAGCCAAGTTAGTATCAGAGGCAGCCGTTGCCGTTAGGTGTCATTCACGTATCCTCCCAACGTGGATCCAGTACAGGAATGAGAAAGACAATACCCAATTTAACACCTTCCTTGACCATTTATCCGTAAGTAATGTTATTCATCGCAATTAGTAATATTGTCTTGCTCTGTCCCATACTTTCTATCTTCCTCCTAATAAGACTCACATTCTTTTTTCAACAGATGAGGTTCAAGTTGGATCCGAAAGATGATGCAACTAAACAAGCATGCACTCATGTTTTTCGATGCGCTCATGCTGAAGATGTCGGTACCACCTTAGAAAATCTCACTTTGAAGGCAAGGCTAAAAAGGAAATCGCCCAAACATCTCCAGTGGAATATATTACAGATGAAGACTGGACAGCCCTCGTTAAACACTGGTCCGATCCAAAGTATCAGGTAGGCTATATGTATTTGACCAGACCACATATTGAACTTGTATTTATGTATGTGCCTTACAAGTGTATCTTCTTCTAGGCTAACTGTTTGAAGAACAAAACCAACCGTTCTAAAGTGAAATTCCAACAGTCAACAGGATCTCGTAGCTATATTGCACACTGCGAGGCTTTTGTAAATAGCTGCTACTTCCTTCTTTTTTTGTGCCATATTATCGTATTTATATTGACTTGTTCCAAATACAGAGGAAAGCCCGTGCGGGCCAAAAAGAACTTGAACCGAATGCAGTGCAAATCTTCAAGGATTGCCACACCAGCAAGATGAAGGGCATGAGCACACCAGTTCAAGCCGCTATTGTAAGTCCTTACTCCTCCTGCCTTGAACTGATTGGTACTGTGATGTGTTCATTTAACTACTTGGTTTGCAGGCAATGTCAGTTACTCTGTTCACTTTTATACATAGTTGTCTTAACGTATCATTTCACCTTACATGGTTTAAAAGAGATGAAAGATATGCTTTTGGTCTTGATCTGTAATCTAGTTGTTATGTTCACGTGCGCACACAATGATAAAATAGGTTATTTGTTTTATATCTGTTTGCCCATGATATGAATGATGTCATACTATGTTCATCCTACTTTAAACCATGTCTCTTTATCCTTAGATGTCAACGAATGTGAGGAAATAGACAATACAAGAGGGCATGCTACATGGACATATGTTCGAAAGTGATTTTATTATGTAGTTGGCACTACAATACATGCTAATGTATTACAGTAGTTCACAAAAATAAATTATGTGTAAACGTTTAACCTACTTTGTTTGTTTTGTCTCATTAGTAACTTATCCGTACACTAATCTACAAGTTCAAACTTTCAGGAAGCTATGGAACAAATGATTGAACAGCCACAACCACTTGAAGGTGACGAGGCTACTACAGGCACAATGTCACCTCTTGTTGCGATCGTCAAGATCTCTCCACTAACAAAGGCAAAAAGCACCTTCTGCGTAATTCGGGTTGGTTGTCAAGGTAACCTCGTCCAAATCGCCATTGAACAAAATCTTCCTGCTAGACAGTGATATATCTGTGCTCCGGACACAAGTCCAATCCCTAATGGACGTTGTTTCGGAAACAATAATAGTGGTTGAGAAATGTCATCAAGATATGAATGGTTTTGAAACCGACTATCGGACATCCGCCGTTGTTCAAGAGCAATGGCGAAAAAAGGTGGAGATCGTGGTTTGCTCCATCGATTCTACACTGAAACATTAGCACTCAAGTCAAATGATCTATGCTTCTATACATCTGATGGTGCTTTTCTCTGGAAGGACTGTAAACTTTATGCCAATAGGCCTTTTGTTGTATGGTTGGAATTTATTTTGTTGTGATACAACATTTATGATGCTGCCCAGTGCTGCGATAATTCTGACGCTATTTTTGTATAGTGTAGGTTTATCTTAATAATGTATTCGGCCGAAAGCTTCGTAGGAGCCCAACATGCCAACATTCGTCGGGCCCATTCAAATTGGGCTAAAAACGATTACGGGCCGAAATTGACATGTAGCCCACTAAAAATATATGTGCCTAAATCAGCATAAGCTTTCATATTTTTCTGGTAGGCCTGTGCCCGTAGTGGGCCTTTAACAGGCCTAAACATAATTTGGCCCTCAGTAAAAATAGGCCGTTTACAGGTGTAAATATCTCGAGCCCATAAAAAACATTGGCCTTTAATAGACCGAAAGTGAGATTGGGCCCTGATTGTGCCAAATAACCCACTGGACTTAGCAGGCCGAAATGGCGGCCCCTTTACGACGCGGATCTTTGATAGGCCGAGATTCAGACGGGCCATAAATGTGCCGACCTAATACACGGGCCTTTAACAGGCCGGAACTTCGGTCGGGCTAGATTATCATCATTTTTATATGGGCCGTTAATGGGCCCAATATGACGTTGGGCCACATATGGCCCATGGTTTACGTCCGGCATTAACAGGCCGAAAATGACAACAGGAAGAAAGTGGCCCAAATCTATAGTGGGCCTCTAACAGGCCGAAAGTTTTGATGGCCTGTAAATGGGCCCAAATGAAGCCGGACCTTTAACAGGTCGGAAATACATCGGGCCGTGATTCGGCCCAATTACTTAGCGGACTGTTAACGGGCCAGAAGTGACCATGGGCCGCGTTGATGGCAAGTTTAGGACAGGCCGTTGACGGGCCGATTTGACAGAGAATGTTGGGCCTTTAGCTGGGCCGGCCCATGTAACATCCCAAATTTCCTATTTGGAATGTTTTACAATTATAGATAAGCATCCTATGCATCCTGTTTGAATTTGAATGCCATTTGAAGTTTCAGAGAATTTTGAGTTTTGAATTTGAATTTCAAACTTTGGCATGTGGGAAACATTTCAAAAACTAAGCCTGATAAATACTTGATCAAAAGTATGAGAGGAGCAAACATGACACTCCAAAATATCAGAAGAAAACATTGCCAAAAGATTTGGATTCAAATCTGAATTTTATTTGAAATTGAAAAAATAGATTTTTATGAAGTTTGGATTTTCCTTTGGAAAATGTTCAAATGAAAGGAATATTCCCTGATCATTTTGGTATATATATACCCTATATAAAATATTTATAGATATTGTTTTATTTTTGTTTTGTTTTATTTAAAAAATAAAGAAAAAAAAACCCCTAAGGCGCCAAATAGGCCACCCCAGCCCAGCCAGTACATACATTCTGCCTTTGGCCCAAGCTGGCCAGCTAATCTAAGAGCCAGCCCGACCGAGCCGCCCACTCAATCCCCAGCACCCCTCGCCGAAACCCCAGGCTTGGCCGACCGCCCGATCGCCTCCTCTCTCTCGGCGACCCGTGGGTCCCGCCCTCTTCTTCCCCTCGCCCACGCAACGCGACTCGCATGGAGATCGCTGGATCCCGGGATCCGGATCCCGATCCGCCTGATCGACCCGAGCGAGCCCGAGGCCACAGCTATAAAGCCGAGCCTCCGCACCCCATTCCCCGAGACCTCGCCGCACCCCTCTCCTCCCGCTCGGCGTCGCCGGGCCAAGCTCTCCTCGCCGCCATAGTCGCCGCCGTCGCCACCCTAGTCCACCCCGACCACCCCCAACACCACCGAACCCCTCAGTGCTCAAGATCTTCCCGACGACTCATGGGAGCTCCCGACCTTCAAGCCCCGACGCCTCTCGCCGCCGCCCGCCGTCGCCGAGTCCGTAAGCCACCGCATCGCCCCGTCCGATCTTAGATGAGCGATCATGATTAGAACCCGAAGGGTAGGTTTTATTTAGAAAACCGGCCGGTCCAATCGGCTTATTTTTAGTTAGGTTTATTTTTTTAGGCCCGGTTCGTTTTAGTTAACCCTAGAGCCCGTTAGGCTATCTAACGCACAGGGCACAGTATAGGCCCATTAGGCCTTTTTCTTTTATTTTGATTTTTCTTTTTAGCAGAATAGTTTCTGTTTTCAAAAATTCATATCTTTTATTCTGTTTAATATTTTTGAGTGATTCTTTTTTTGTTGGATTGCAAATTTTATGTAGTTTCTGTAGAATATATATTTAGCTATGTTAAAAAGAATTAAAATTGCTTTATTTTAGTTTTAGTCAGAATAGTAAATCTGCTATAACTTTAGTTAGAAAAATTATTTTTGCATGATTCTTTTGTCACCACTTTATTTTGACATTGCCAAACCCTAGAAATTAACTTGGGTATTTTAGGATTAATAAATAATTAGTTTTAAGCAGAATCCTAATAATCCTAATTAATTAACTAGTTCATGTTTTCCTATTAAATTAATTAGTAAATTAATTTATTTTTAACTTGTGATTAGTTATTCTAGGTTAGTTTCTGTCACTCTAGTAGATGAACTTTTATTTATAATTAATAAAAGTTTTAAATTATTTTCTTAATAGAAATTGGAATAGGCCTAAAATGAGTTTTATAATAGCTTTTAATTAATTCTTTTTGCTCCTAGTTGCTTAGTGAAACCTTTTCTGTTAAGTTAACTTAAAACCATGATTAGGTTATATTAAGGAATTTTTGTTATATAAAAACTATTTTTGTTATTGTTTGGAGTAGGGAAAAACTTTGAATTGGTTGCTTTGAGTTTTCCTTTTGGATTTGGTTTTGATTGTTTTGTAGTGTTATGTTACTTTTGTTATGTTGTGTTAGGTGATCCTATTACTTTGTGCTTATTGTGTTATTGTTTGTCTCGGTAGAGTTTCCTGAGTCTGAAGCTTGCTACTCGACTCTTTAGCTTACGAGGATCATCGACAAGGCAAGTTTTGATCATGTTATTTCTATACCTATGTTTTGTGCATTAGTAGTTGTCACCACCCCACCATGCATGCAGTAGTGAAATCTTGAAGTCATTAAACTTGAGTAGTATCATGTGGTAGGATGAACCAATCCCTTGTTACCATGACCCGAGGCGTAGTAGTTACTTTGCTATGCTCGTGACGGGATTTGGGATGAGTGAAATTCATAAGCAAGATGTGAGAGTCAATGATGATGACAACCCCATGGACTACAATGATCAAGATGGACTTGGAAAATCACTCTTTGGGTGGAGGGCGGTTGGCGGGCACCTGGAGCACCAGTGGTGGCGGGATGCATGGAGAAGCGCCATGACATCCTGCGGAAAGCTTCACCCAGCCACGAAGAGAAGGATGGATGCCCCATGACCGGAAGCTTACTGCAGCCGCCGCAGCCATTATGGGCTCTGGCTGGGTTGACCCTAGTAGTGACGCTGGCTGGGCGGTACTACGAGAAGTAGACGAACGGTAGGATTGGATGGGTACCGGCGGTGGCGGAAGAACTCTTTGGAAGACCATGTTTCATTAGTCCGTCTTCAAACACCATGAAGTGCGAAGACTTTAAAGGAGGAATGATTCTTGCGGGAAAGTCGCAACCCTCTGCAGAGTTAAAGATCTAATCGATTAGCCGTGTCCCGATTCACGGACATTTGAGCCTCTGGAACTTGGAAGTATTCGGATATCTCAACACTAAAACTAATGAAATAATTTGAGGGTTTATGACTTAATAATTTGGGAGCGAGATATTGGTTGGCGGAACCATCTCAATAACTACCAACAATTGTAGTAATTTGCAAGCAAGTCCACCGTAGTAGGATAAAAATTTGCTTTTCGCAAAATGATGAAACTTAGAGCTCCACACCAAAAATGCATATAGAGTTAGTAACTTTATTATTGTTATTCTTCATGACTTGCCGCTTATTCCAAAAGCTGACCTACATGGCTGCAACGTATTATGTTGCGTAGATATATTCCGATCGGGGAGTGAGGCTACGCTCGCGCTTGGCGATTGCCCTTTGAGTCGGATGGACTCGCTTATCTTCGACGCTTCCGCAACATTAGTAGTTTATTTCTCATGAGTTGGCCTTGAGCCGAATTTATTCCCTTGTAATAAAGACTCTATATGAGAATCGTTTAATGATATTCAGGTGTGATTGAACTTTGATTACTTTATCGATGTACTGTGAGTACCAGCATGATCTTGGGATGGTACAGACACAGAGATTTGACCGATTTTGGGTCAGGTCACTACAGCCCATTATGGTCTGCAGAATCTTGTGGGCCTTTAGCTGGGCCGGCCCATTGTGGTCCGCAAAATCTTGTGGGCCTTTAGCTGGGCCGGCCCATTATGGTCTGCAAAATCTTGTGGCGCTAAATTTTGTGGGCCTTTAGCTGGGCCGACCCATTATGGTCCGCTAAATCTTATGGGCCTTTGGTTGGGCCGGCCCATTTAAACTTTGTGGGCCTCTGTTGGGCCGGTCCACGTGTCAACATATCATAGGCCCATCTCGACCGTTGGATGAGTGACACCTGTGCCAACGCGGAGCTGACGCGTGGATCCGTCAGCCAATGAGAATTTTACACGTGGAAAATCGGCATTGGTCGTGGCTGTTAACGGGTTATCGGATCCAAAATCCGACCCGATAGCTTAACAGCGTTCCGTTACGGTGGATGCCACGTGTCGGTCACCCTTGACGAAAGCACTTCTGTGACGCGGGGTTTATCGTCATGGAAGTGGACACTTCCGTGATGATAATTTTGATAATGTCATGGAACACTTCTACGACAGCACAGGTATGACTATCTTGATTCTGTCATAAATTTGTCATGGATGTACATGCATGACAAAAAACGTGACCTACTGTGACAAACACGTATCATCACGGAAGTGTATTTTTTTGTAGTGTCCTACTCCTGCTCCTTCTCCTGCTCCAATTGCTGTTGATACTACTCCTGCTCCAATTGTTGCTTCTTCTGCTCTTGCTCCAATTGTTGCTTATGTTGTTCTTGCTCAAGTTGTTGCTTCTCCTATTCATAACAATGATGTTTTTGCTGCTCCTAGCAGTGTCCAAGTTATAGATAGTTAATACACTTTAGTGATTGCTGCTAATCCAATGGCATAGGAAGAGATTCAGTTAAATCAAGGAATTTTTGAAAATGATTGTCATTTGTTGTCAGATGTAGAGTATAGTGATGTTGGAGAACCAATGAAACATATTTACAATGACTTTCTTGTCTATGACTAGTGATGATGAGGATATTGATATTTTGTTGTGACAAAAAGGATGAAAAAAGAATATGCAGAGAAGAGATGGGAGAAAACGGTGTTCATTCAAAGAATGACTATGATGATTTGTTTATAGGTGAGGATGCTGACTCAGTTGACAAGGCAGAAGCTCAAATGTTTATAGAGATTGTTTTTGCAAAGGAATAGGAGGCAAGACAGAACAGGAAGATAGTTGATAGGAAGCTGGCTCTGGCAAATAGTAGGGCACGAAAGGAGAAAAGGGTTGACGATGACTTGGAGCTATATGATGCTCCATTGTATGATGGTGGAGATGACACTTTGTCAGAAGATAGTAATGATGAGACAAGATATGTGATTGTATTCCATGAGAGGAAAAGATAAAAATGCGAAGAAGGAGATATGCCGTAGAATGAAATTTATTGACTTGTTTTATTAAAGATACTGATAAGCTACCAACTGTACTAGTTAGGGACATGTGTTTCAGAGATGTCAAATAGTTCAGGGTTGCTGCCAAGTCTTTTCACCTATTGCAAGGAAGAAGATTTTCTTTTATTAAGAACAAGATGCACAAGATCAGGTTAAGGTGCTCTGAAAATAAGCACATTCCAAATGTTTTTACCAAATAGCTCGGCGAGGATGAGCGATCGCGGCGGATGACGCTGAGGGGCGGGGTGACCCGGCCGACGTTGGTAGGACATGGCTTCTGCGTTGCGAGCTCGACGGTGTCAAGGTGCTCCGAAGGAGGTCGCTGATGGGTGGATGGGGCGGCAGGTGGCAACAAAGTTCACGGTGCCTGGCAGAGTGGTGGCGGCAGTGACCGATGGCCGGAATTGGGCGGCGCGGAGGCAGGGTGAGGTGGTGCGGTTACGTGGAAGTTCACACTGGCGGTTGGGTTTCTGCTACAACCATTTTTCTTTTTGGCAGCCGCCAGTGGTGCTACAAATATACATCACTTCTAGAAAAATTTAGGTCATCTGCAAAAAATAATAATTTAAATTAGGCACTAAACAGATATTGGACATCTGTTGACGCTTTTTTCTGGCCCAAAAGGCCCTAGACAAGCATTTTTTGGCACAACCAATGCTCTTAGAGTATCTAAAATCGGATATACCAAATCCAACCCCTATACATCCACGGACGGGCCAGCTATGTCCATGGATAGTGACCGGTCACCCCTCATATGGCCACGTCCACAACTGGATTCCTCAAAGTCTGCAGACAATTATCGATCACCCATCAAAACTATCTATGCAACGTGAGAAACTATCTATGTTCATCATCATACAGATATAGATGAACTGATGAAAAACACACTTAAAATGAAATAACATACAAGCATATAAACACAGCCCATCGGACCAAAAGTCTTAGTTCATCGTCGTTAACATAGTTAAAAACTAAACTAACTAAATACTACTCTCTCTGTAAACAAATATAAGAGCGTTTAGATCACTACGAAGCGAGTAAATCGGAGACGGAGAGCGTCATCGGGACATCACCACTTCCGTGCCGCTTCCTTGCCTTTGCCGTCGCCAGTGCGGCTATCCTTCGATGTAGGCGTCGGTGACGGGAGGGGCGTAGTTGCCGTTAAAAGAGATGATGTCGGCCAGTCGACGGACCACACGCTGCTGCTCCTTCGCCATCTGGGTTGCCTTGGCTTTGACCGCCGCATCCGCGGCCCGCGGGCCAGTGAGCAACATTTTACGATGAGGTATGTGCGGATCGGTGCGGGCGAAAATTGCTACTCCCTCCGTCCCGGTGTATAAGTCATTCGCGTAGTTCTAGGTCATCGATTTAAGAAATTAAATATGTGTTATATGTCATAAAAAGTACTCCATACATCCGTATCTAGACAAATCCAAGACAAGAATTTTGAGACGGAGGGAGTAGATGACTCAACATTGTACTCTGAGTCATCTATTTCGGAACGGAGGTAGTATATTACTAGATTTCTACGTGGATATAGTTTTTAAATATATTTTTTGTCACATATAATACATATTTAGGTAGTTTTTTTTAGCATCAGTACAGACATAAGCGCTCATATACACGCGTATACACTCACCCATATGAACGCACACACGCACACCCTACCCCTATGAGCACCTCCGAAAGACTGAGCCAATCCAGGAATAATGCGAGCACCAGGATTTGAACCCTGATGGGTTGGGGATACCACTGTCCACCTAACCATCTCAACCACAAGTTGGTTCGCGCATATTTAGGTAGTTAAATTGTTAACCTAGAACTACGCAAATAACTTACACACCGAGACGGAAGCAGTACTAGCACATTTTGTACTAGAAAATACAACACGCCTGAATACGTATGGCGGTACGGTAGTACAGTAACATCACAATATAATACTCGTACAATACATGGCGGGATTATTCAAAGAACTGCCGGCTACTCTACGACCGTGACACTACTGCCGCCACTCTCTGGTCTCTGCAAGGCGGAGCACCAGAGTGAGACCAAGAACGCGGTCGAGACCTCACGGCTCACTCCTCCTCGCCGCCAGCGGCCCTGGCTCCGGCGAGGCAGGACTCCGGGACGACGACGCCGGCGGCCTTCCCGGACGCGCTGCGGCAGTAGGCGGAGGCGCCGCGGCCGCTGAGGCGCTTCAGGTTCACGTCCTTGAGCGACACCTGCCTGCACGGCACGACGTCGCTGCACGAGAAGGTCACCGCCCGCTTCGACGCCGACGTGCCGGCGATGTTCACGTAGTCGATCTTCTCCACCGCCACCGTCCTCGTCGCCTGCATGCATGCGCCCAAGAAGCAGACCACAAAGTTCGTTTCAGGCATCGGTCGGCGTGTTTGTCAGTCCCGCGAGCAGAGATCGTATCGTACCGCGGTTGATCCGCAGGGTATGGGGTGCTCGGAGCGGTACTGGTCGATGATGATGGGGTCGGAGACGTTCTTCATCACCACGTTGGCGAACTTCACCTTGCGCGCGTAGCCGCAGCCATCCTGATGGAGACAACACAAGTTCATGATGAGCTCCTGCAGACTGCAGTTCATGATGAGCTACTGCTAGATCGATCTTACTACCTGCCAGGTCTTGATGAGGAGGCCGTTGGAGGTGTTGGCGATGAACATGGTGTCGACCTCGATCTTCTCGAGCCTGTCAGCCACCGGGGTCTCGCCTATGCTCCCAATGCTGACAGATCCAACACATGTACCAGGTCGTAAATAACAAGTTAGCAATGAGCAGACAAGCATTTACCAATGGAGTAGCTGATGAGGCAGCTAAGAAGCTACCTGATGCCATTGCCAGGTCCGCAGGAGATGTATCTGAGGCGAACGTCGGTGCAGTTGCCCACCATGGACACGCAAGCGCCACCTGCTCAAAATAAGAGATTCAGTTAGCTAGGAGTAGGCAATCTGTAACTGAGGAAGGAAACCCCTTTCTTCTTCTTCAGATGCAGAATGCCATTGACGGATCGAAGTAACACACACCTGTGGCGATGTGGATGTCGTTGACGTGGACGCTGATGGAGTTGACGAGGTGGATGCCGTCGGTGCCCGGGCTGCTCTCCGGCGAGGCCACCCTGAGGAAGCTGGCCCTGGCGTTGGAGCAGCGGGTGAAGGTCAGGTGCTGCTGCTGCCCGTTCTGCAGCGTCACGCCCTGCACCCGCACCCCGTGGCACTCCTCGAAGTGAAGCGCCTGCGTGCATGCAGAGAACACGAGCCATTTTTTCTTCGAACATAAACGACGTAGAGGGGAAAAAATGGCAGCGAAATGATGAGCAAACATCAAAGTGAATGTGGCAGAGGAGTTCACCTTGGGAGCCTCCGGGGCTGTGCAATGCTGCAGAGAAACAATCGGAGTAAAACAAATCAATCTTCAGTTGTGCGATAGTGATACACACAATCATACAGTGATGAAACTAGTGAGTTCATTCATTCTCATACCTTGTCGTTGTGGTGCCTCCCCTTGCAGGACTGCGCCCACCACTCCTGCCCGCGGCCGTCGATGACGCCGCCGCCGCTCACCGTCAGGTCCTGCACCTGGAAGAAGTGCAGCCACTTGCCGCCGTCGCGCCGCTCCCAGTCCTCCGGGCTGTCCGGCGCGATGATGTTCCCGGAGACCTGTCCCGCCGGGCAGGGGCACAAAACCAAGACTCGATGAGCGAAGACGCGCGGGTGCGTGCATGCCGGACGAGAGAAACGCACGCGGCGGCAGGAATGAAGGAAGGAAGGGACGTACGAAGATCATGATCTCGTCCCTGCAGGGCCCGGCGAGCGTCACCGGCCAGATCTGGTACGACCTGCCGGCGGGGACGTGGATGACCACGTGGCCGTTGGTGCTGGCGCAGGCCGCCGTCCATGCGTCCACCAGAGCCTGGACAGCAGAGCCAAACATACAGTGTCATGTTTGAGGAGCAAGGTGGAGGTCTACTGTCGCGTGCACGTACCTGCGTGTCGTCGGCGATGCCGTCGCCGACGGCCCCGAAGTCGTCGAGCGAGAGGAGGATGCGGGCCACGGCGGCGCCCGGAAGGAGGAGCGCGACGGCGCCGGCGAGGGCCGCGAGCCGGAGCAGAGCCATCGCCGTCGCCATGTACCCTGCGCGGTGCAGGTGGGTTCGCTGCTCTTGTTGGTGCCACGCCCGCGCTAGTGGTTGCTGCCGCTGCTGCGAGTCACGGGCCGGAGGAGCATTTGACGAGGCGCGGCGCGGGGAGAGGACGGGCGGCGGGGGCCATGCCGAGGACCGGGGCGCAGGCGCTCGCTGATCGCTTTTCAGGTGTCTGGCCGGGGGCGGGGTGACATGGAGCATCAAGCATCCACGCAGCGGGTTCACGTGGGCGGATGGACGTGACCTGTCGACCTGCCGCGTTGTACGGGCCAAACTGTGGCGTTGCGCTTGCGTTCGGGGGACTGCAGGGGGTGCGTACGACTGGTTATTCTCGTGGCAAACGATCAGATATTTTGAGTTGCGAAATGTACACGTCTAGAAGTTTCAGAGTGAGGCAGCAATAGTAGTGACAGAGGAAATTGCACAAACCATACGAGTTTGCCCACATGATTGCTAAATCTTGATCGACTGAGACTTAACGGTTCTATATTTGTGAGAACTTGCATGGAGATCCATGAATATTTTCTATGTCACTTGACTGAGGCTATTCAAGTCTTAGTCGACTGAGATCTAGCTACATCCTTTTACACATAATACTTAACATTAGGATTTGTTGCACGAAACACCGCATATTGATGTAATTTTTTTTGCATCTAACTCTAATCCATCGTTTACATGATTCCTAATGGGCGAGTCCCGCTTGTAAGTGCACACATGGCAAAATCAACGGCCACATCATTTTGCTAGTTAAAACCATTAATGTTTGTAGTTTAAGTTACTCATTCGGTTTTTTAGTTCAATTTGCAAAATTTTGTTTTACAAAAATCCAATAATATTTGGATCGTAGATTTGGGAGATATCGGCAGTTTAGTTGGCCCATTAAAAAATGAATTTTGTAGGCCGGAGCTGAGGAATACTCGTCTATCTCAATACTATGCGACTCCGGAGTTGTGGCATGCATTTACATTGTGTACTTGTGCTTCTAAAATTATTTTATGTCGAAACTAAATACAATGCAATTTTTAATATACAGAAGGCATGCTCATACTCATTTTATCTCGCGGCAGTTTAAGGCTTCTTGGATTCAGTGGAATCAAGAGATGCCCGTAGCATAAGTTTCTGCAATTTATCACATGCGTTGTGTGTGTAGATTCAGCTCCATAGATACCCATGCCCGTCTAGAAAATAGTCTTTGCGGCCTAGCTTTATATAAAGCTAACTAAAACATGTCTGTCGGGGATACCAACATTATATAGCAACTAACATCGGGTGCGATGTTTGGTTCCTGGGTGAATTGGAAAAAAAAATTACAAAAATGTGAAAAAAGTTCAGAAGTTTTTTTCGAACATTATAGCAGCTAACATCTGCGGACGTTTAGTTCCTGAGTGTATATACACTCAGGAATTGGACAAAATATATTTACAAAAAAGTCAAAAAAGTTCAGAAGTTTTTCTCGAATAAATTTGATTTTCTTTTGCACTAGTATGTAATTTTCCGCCAATAAAAACCCAGCATTGACTTCAGAGCAAAAAGAAAACAAAAGTTACTGCTATATACAAGACACTGTTCACACTATTTTGACATTTTTTTTTGTTTTTTTCACCCTGAAGTCGACCCTAGGTTTTGTTGGCGGAAAATTATATACTAGTGCAAAAGAAAGTCGGGTTTATTCCAAAAATACTTCTGAACTTTTTAAACTTTTTGTCTAATTATTAAGAGATCTTAATTATTAATTCTCTTTCCAATTCCTGGGTGTATATACACCCAGGAACCAAGAGGTATTTCCCAACTAACATCATACTACTTGAAGAACATAACTAACAATTCCCACGGTCCGTCCTTAACAACATCCAAGATATACAATTGCCATTTTAATTACTTGTCCAGGCTACCCCAGAACCAGTAGCAACTATACATACTTGCACAACCAAATTCATATTGTGAGGTTATCATGGATGAGTGTAAAGGGGACAGAGCCACAAATGTTCCCGCCCATGTCTGGGAATGTCGTGCATCCCGGCAAGGGTTTCACCTTGCCTTGATGGTCAACACTTACAGGGTACTTCAAGAGGTGGCCTCTCACCTCAGTCACCTCATTGGCAACGAACTGATCCCAGTTATGTTCCCCGAGATGTCGAACCCGCCTCATGCACTCTATGCTCTCTGGACGGTTGAAGTCGTCCTCGATAGCTCCGATATGCTCGGCCCAGAGCGACATTCTGTACCCGTAAACCTACACAAGTTTGATTTTTAGAACAATTCAAGATATATCCGTTGCGTCATAACTCGCTAAATTATTTAGCTTTAATTGATGCATAAAAAGCTGTACTAGTAGAATTGGCATCAGAAGTGCTAGTGTCATTCTTGCTATTCCAACAAATAATAAGAAAATGTAAATATCAAACAGGTGTATCTGAGATCATGTAATGCCGAAAACCACAAGCAAGAAAAAGAGCCAATCAGCCAATCAAGACATGTCAGTCCTACAAGTACCAATAAATGTTATGCAGAAGCAAGAGCTTGAAAAATGAGGCATAACACGATTACCTGTCCACGAGGGGCAGATATTTTATTTGCCCAGGTGTACTGTGGTTGATACGCTCCCATAGCAATCTCAGTATCTCTGGTTCCTTCCATGGACCTCTGGTTGATATTAGCCGATCCGATTATCACATATTCATCGTCCACAATCATGCCTTTCGAATGTACATAAACCATGAACCTCCTATTTTTCCTAGCTTGTTCCTAAACAGTAAAGTGTAAATGAGTACTATGTCCAAGGTCAAAGAAAATATGACAAAATTCATAAGACCTTATACCAATCTCCTTTCAGAACTAATGTCACACGGCTATTCAAAATAAAACCCATATGATGTAAGGATGCAGGTGGGTATCCTGCAAAACCCGCATATAGGGCTATCAAAAGTTAATCCTATGTTAATCTCAAATTAAAAATTATACTAGGCTGATTTTTGTATGCTTGTATGGGGGTATTCGCGAGCCTCCTGCTTTCATCCTTCTGCAGCAAGAGATAAAAAAGAATCTGAACCTCTGGCATTGTCGTGCATCATGGATCATAGAGGCTAATAGAACCATGTCAGTACTTTTCTGAGACAAACACAGAACTGTCAAGTTCTCCAGGTGAAGGCCATTAAGCTCAACGCATCTAACTTCTCTACTATTATATTGCAACTGAAAACTCAAACATTTCAACCTTCCTGGGATGAATCAAAATAGCCAGGGATCACAAGCACAATGTGTTCAGACTTAAAAGGAAAACAAGACATCAGTCTCTCTCACCTGAGGACTATCTGCTGTGCTTGAAGCGCTAGGACTGTCAGAAGCTTCACGATTGCCAAGACAAAAGAAGACCAAATAATCCTGAGGCTCATATACATCATCCAAACCTACTTCTTTCAAGGCTCTATATATTATCTCGTACATCATTGGCATTGTTTTATTCTACAATGCCAGAGGAAGAGAGAAAATTAGCGATTCCACAATATAAAATGAACCGAGATGCTCCATAACGAATAAACAAGTAACATGGCACAAATAAAGGTGCCCAATCTAACCTGCCAGTAAAGAATTCTTTGTGCTATGTGACCAGTTGGTTTACCCTCAGGCCACATAGGAAGCACTATGTATGCAGAGAACCTCTGGTTCACCTTAATTTTGGTTGCAATTTTGAGAGCAATTTCAATTGGTACTAGATTGTTAGCCCCTGAAAGAAAACATATTGCAATCTTGAGTAGTCAATCAAGGAATTTGGTGTATTCTGTACTTCCATGAGAAGAATACTGAATCCGAAGTGGAGAAAAATACACTACACCCTAGTTAGGACTTTGTTTGGTTTAAAGCTAACTTTGTCACAACTAAACTATGGCTGTTTGGCTGTCCACAACAGCACAATCCTTGCACCTATCTTTTGTCAAGCCACAATAATTAGGTAATCTTAGATATGTTCTTGATTCCCAGCCACAGGTGTGGCCTACCACGTTTTATTATCCATATATAGCACATGTGCCATAGGCATAACTTTTTGCCGCACTTGTGACTATAATTTTATTGGCCACACTTTTGTGCAAGCCACATATTGCCCAAACTTAATTGTGTCCCTTGAACAGCCAGCGTGGCTATAGCTGAGTCTAAGACTCCCTTAGACAAAGCGTGACTAAAAATCAGTGTCACACTTGTGGCAAAATTTGGCAAATAGCGGAGCCTAAGACGCACAGATCATATGAATAATAAAGTGTAATAAGCCGCCATTGTAGCGATCAATCAGGCACAACCTAAGATACTGTGGCATGTAGCACGTCTAAGCTTAGGCTGAGAACTAAGCATACCTAACTTCTCATGAAAGGAGGGTGACTATGCATTAAGTCAATGTAAAAGAACAAAGAGAAAAATATAAAGTACATTAAAAAAAAGCTTAGGCCGAGGGTAATCCTCCTTTTCTAAAAAAAAACTACAAAGTACATGCTTACCAATATCTTTGTTTGAATCCCAATCGAATGAAGAACCTATGAAGTACTGATTCTCAATATAAATAAAGTGTTGGGCTGCCCGGATGGCATTCACATAAGCTGTGTGTATGCTCATATCAATTAGTACATTCTTTCCACAAACAAGATTCTGTTAGCCAAAACAGGAGTGTTAGTTAAAAACACGCAAATTGCAGTACATAATGTTAGCGGGTGTTGCTGCTTTAATTGATTCAGTAACCTTTCTGGTTGCTTCTCGTGGATCCTTTGGAAATCCCTTGGCAGAGTTGGAATCAATAGATCGAAACACCTGAATATCAAAGTACAAAAGAGTTAAATGCCCGAAAGTTGAAACAAGAAGCAAGGAAAACCCTTGATTCTTGAGTTGCTCATTCGAAAAGAGAGATTCTTCAGTTACAGAATTTTGCAAGTACCTGAACATGCCATGCCTCAGGATCGTTGTCGCTAAAATATAATGTGTCATTAATGTTTATGATATCAGGTATTCTCTCAATCCTGAGAAGTGTGTCATCATATGATTTTCCAAACTTCTTAATACCATGGCGTTTCGATGCCTTCAACCAACGCTCCTCAAAATTCTTTAGAACGTCATAAGCTGCTGGACCGTCGATTTTCGAATGCAAGTCATGCCATGGTTCCCTTGGGCCACGAGCATCAACCGCCTGTAAACAGATGACAAGGATAATTACTTTCAGAACAGAGATTTGAATAAACACTGAGCAGAAGACATGATGCAATTATTCTTCCTGACCTAAGATGATCTCCTTTCAATGATTAAAAGGCGAACAGCACATAAGGCTCCTACTCTTGGAAAAAAAGAAGACTCCGGTAACACACAACACAAGTAGTACATGACAAAGGAATCAAACACTTACAGCAAAGTTTGGATTGTGATAATCCTCCTTGTGCAAAGTTTGAAGAGTCCGAAACAGAGGGTGCCCAGGTATATCGTAGCGTCCACCACATAAATCAAGGCCTCCAATAAAAGCAATTATTTTTCTCCTATTACCGCCAGCATCAGCATCCACGATAACTGTTTTCTGATGATGACTATATGTTGTTCCTGTTTCCTAGTAATCAAAACCTTCATATCATAAATAAATGGGACTGAAGAATTGATACGATACAAGATTACTTCATAAAATAAATACAAAAATGATTTAAATTGTGTGCAGCTATATATTTTAGTTTCTTGGTTAAATAATACTTCCTCTGTTCCAAATTATAAGATGTTTTGGTAGGCTAAGATAGCCTAACAAAACATCTTATAATTTGGGACGGAGGTAGTAAATAGTAAGAACTGGTATTCTGAAGTATAAGACAGCAGCATAATATAAGTTTAAGGTTGCAAAAATAGTGGATGGAACACAAACTAAAATCACACACATTAGCTAGGTGCACTGAACATAATACTTTCAGTCTCCAACAAAAGATGATCTACAATAACAGATAAGCAAAATGGTTATATGACATAATAATAGGGATAACCTTCTGTTTCACCCAGCTGTGACGTTTCCCAGCAGATCTTGGGCAAAGCAATATTTGAACCGGAGAGTGCTTGAAGAATCTACGTGTTTCCTCATCTCGTGTTCGCATATATCCATCCTATAATAAAATTTTCATTAGGAGGTCTACATAAATTCTTTCATCAGAAGTAAAAATAGGGAACTAAAAGTGTACATGTACCTAAAGAAAATATATCATGGAAATTTGTACGATACTTCTCTTGAACAAATTTTGGACAATACTGAGAAATATCTTCTGAATATTATATTATCTATGTTACAACTACATATTTTAGCAAATCATTTCCAGATGATAACCACAGATATAATGGTGAATTTGCACCACATATTAATTAAAAAACCTGTGAACTGATTTATATTACAAACAAATATAGGCTGTGCTATGTTTAACCTGTTTAGCAGCTTAAAATTTGCAAAGGAATAATAACTATTACTGGGAGATTGGTTGCACTACAATTTTCATCTTGAATGCAAAATTACCTCAACACAGCAGTTTTGGACTCTATGACTATGAGTAACTCATACCGTTCTGCCCATAATGGTCTCCGATGTTGGATCATCCCATACAAGAAGCAACACCCTCACTCCTTCCTGTGACTTCATCTTCAACAGGTCCCCAAGCGACGGCACCTCCTCGGCCCCGTCCCTAACGAGGCGGATGGTGTGGAACACCGACCACCCGGCGATGTAAATCAGCCGTCGTGCCTGGATTATGGCGGTGTACATGTCGCGCCAACATTGCCCATGTTGGTATTGCATCCCATTGTCAAGCCGGATGTCCGGGAGACAGCCCTCCGGCACATGTGCATCCTGGTAGAGGGTCACCCTCATGCCACGGCGCAGAGGAAAGTATGCATTTGGCACCCCATGGCTGTCCGGCCCAGCAGTGACACCACGGTGGTACGCTGTGAGGTGAGCCACCGGGGTGTACTGTATGGAGAGCCGCAGCACTGCGCCGGGAGCGCACGGCTTGCCATTGGGATCCAGCAGAGGATAGGCGCCCTCGATCTTGTCCCCGCAGAGGAGCTGCTCGGCGGGGATGGCCGCAGCGCCGATGAACTGGCTGCCGAAGACGTCGTTGTCCTTGACGGCGAACTGGACCTCGGCCGCCTCGTGGCCGACGGGCACCACGAAGTTCTGCGCCCACACGGGGTCCTCGCTGTTGGGCACGACGTAGGTGCGGGCGACGGTGGCGGCGGAGACCTGGACGGTGACGTAGGGGTCGCTCGTCATCGAGGCGCTGGGCACCATGTCGGCGACGGGGCCGACGATGCGCCGGCCGAGGAGGTCGCCGAACTTCTTGTAGAGCACGCCCTTGTCGGGGAGGCCCCCCGCGTCGCGCACCCAGATGTCGAGGCTGCCGTGGAGCAGCACCACCTTGAGCGACGCCCTCGCGCTGCCGGGGCGGCGGCTGCTTCCCTCCATCGCCGGCCGCCTCCGCCAGTGCCTTCGGGCTGTGGGGTCGTCTGGTTCTGTACGGCTTCATCTCGCTCCCCGTCGACCCGTCGGCCTGAAATGGGTGGGGGCGAGGGGCGAGGCGAGGACCGGGACCTGCCGCGGCCGTGGGGTCTTCGGCGAGATGGGGACGAGGCGAGGAGCGGCAGCCGCACGGTGGTGTGGAAGGGAAGAGTCGTCGGCGCCGACAACGACGGCGGAAATGCGATGGAAGTTAAATCCGGAACACGACGGCGGCCGGTCCCGGCACGGCGGTCAATTGGATTTCCCGAGGATTATCCTAGCGTTATTTTCCAACAAGAAAATTCCACGACTGGTAATAAATTTCGAACTATGGCCCAAGGACGAATTTTCTTTTGACACAAATTCCACGTGTTCAAGAGCATAGTAGTGCCGCTCGAGGACAGCTGTCCTTACTAGTTACACACAAGACACTGATTTTTTTTTTTTAATCTCATAACGCCCGAAGCAAATCGAACGTTTTTTATGGCAAGTGGTGAAGCAAGGATGACAAATTTAGTTGGCAAGCATGACAACTGCATGCTTCGGTTTATATTTTGGCAGAAAATTGCCATGTGTGTCAACTAACTTGTCATCTTTGCATCACTAGAATTGTGATCGAAAATGTTCGATTTGTCATGTGCTCGTATCTGATGTCAGGTACTTATCATTTCCGATTTCTTTTTGCTTCACAGTCCTTGACAAACCCTTAACAATTGTCCTTATGGCATTCACCAAAGAGAGTGGTGACGAATAACCACAAAATGCAAATCTGGAAACTTGTTATTGCCATAGCTTTGGTTCTCTTCATTTCATTTGGTTTTGTGTTGCTTCGTCTTGCTCCCCGTTGATTCGCCGCTGAAAGTGAACCGATTGTACAGTTGGAATCATGGAGAACATGAGAAAGAGATTTTCGTGAGTGCCAAACCGGAGACTGCTCTTATGTGGCTGAGAACTGAAATGGAATAACTCAGGTACTCCTCTTTTCAATTAGTCCATGTTACTAAACTCCTTGCTAGCCATTTAGTCCATGTTGTTGTTGCTACTGCTGCAGTAAAGATATTATTTTCTGCTGAAATGGATAGTTGTTTTTAATATATTTATGAAGTTCTTTTGCAAACTATTAGACTGACTGGTTATAGGAATACTTTGCTTGGATAATACAACCTTTTTTCAAATGATTGCTTGATGTATCGACACAGGTTGACAAGTGCTTGTGTTGTAGCTAGTCTAGGCTGATTTTCTTGTGGTTGTACACTAGTAGAAAACGGGGCTTTCGTCCAGGCCAGTTTAGCCCATTAGTCCCGGTTCAATCCAGAACCGGGACCAATGGAGCTATTTGCCCGATTAAATGAGCCGGGGGCGGCAGGGGCCACGTGGGCCATTGGTCCTGATTCGTCCGGACCTTTTGGTCGGTTGGTGGGACAAACCGGACCAATGGTCTGCTCTGCCCACCATTATTGGTCCCGTAGTGGCATGAGCAGGACCAAAAACTTCCTTTAGTCGGCTCATGCCACGAACCGGGACCAATAGTGCTGCCTATATATACCCCTCGCTCATGACGAGCACTCCATTGCTCTGTTTTTCTCTTCTTGGCGAGGGGGCATTGTGGTGCTCTAGCTCACCTCCTATGCACATGAGGTGTTCGATTAAATGCCCGAGCCACACTACTTAAGCTTTCTCCTCTCCAAGCTCGACCTCCAACCTCCATTTTCCTCAATATTTGTCTAGGTTTAGCGGTCCGTCACGCCCGTCCCGTCTTCACCGCCGTCGATCACCACGCGATCTCATCGCCAAGACCACCGTGGTGAGCCTCTTGTTCTTATCTTCTTTACGAAAGGAAAAATATTCTTACTTGTATTATTTTCTTACTTTTATTATTGCATCTTATATAGTGCGATGGTTTTGGTATCCGCCCGTCGGCCCTCGTCACATCTATGATTCGGATGTGGTATATATTATCTTTTCATAACTATTGGTTCATTTATTGTTTATGAAAATTATGCCGATAACGTGACATAGATTTTATTTATCTAGGAGGTTGTTGAACCGGAAATTCCAACCGACCCTATTGTCGAGAGGTTAAATTTAGTTGAAGAAGCAAACAATTTCTTGAAGGAAAAAATAAAAAACTTGAGGAGGAGAAGATGATATTGGAGTTGCATGTTGCGATGTCGCCGATGATCACAAGATCAAGATGGATGCAATGCGCTTGAAGATGAGAAAGATTAGAAAATATGCCATTCATACCGAGGCTTGGTATCATTATGCCGTTGGATCGGTTGTTACCTTGGTTGCGATTATGATCGTATTTGTTTTCACATTGAAATGTTTTACATAGTTTCAATGTATGGTTTAATTAATTTAGATGCTCTGCAGAGCTTTATGTTGTTAGATGAGAACTATGTATGTACTTTGGTTTTATGTGATGATGAACTTCTATTAATTTGGTCACTTAATTATCTATTCATGATGTTACGTAATGATTTTGACACATTAATTATATATAATGCACGCAGATGAACCGCAATGGATGTACGGTGATGCAGACACACCTCCGAGTACATTAAGGCGTGCATGCTTTTCTCAAAGTGGCTGAGGCAAACAAGCAGAATGGTTTTATGTGTTGTCCATGCCCTATATGTGGAATCTGAAGTCTTACTCGACCGGAAAATCCTTCACACCCACCTTTTACAAGGGTTTCATGCCACACTATAATGTTTGGACGAGGCACGGAGAAATAGGGGTTATGATGGAAGGCGGTGAGGAAGAAGAGTACGATGACAACTATGTGCCCCTGAATACGGTGATGCTATCGAACATCAAGATGCACTGACGATGTGCACGATGGTGCTGCAACGGGCGAAGCTGCTGAAGATCAAGAGGAACCGACGATGTGCCCCATGATGATGATCTCCGCCGGGTCATTGTCGATGCAAGGACACAATCGAAAGTCAAAAGGAGAAGCTGAAGTTCGATCGCATGTTAGAGGATCACAAAAAGGGTTGTACCCCAATTGCGAAGATGGCAACACAAAGCTCGGTACCGTACTCGAATTGCTGCGGTGGAAGGCGAGAGAATGTTGTGCTGATAAAGGATTTGAGAAGCTACTGAAAATAATGAAGAAGAAGCTTCCAAAGGATAACGAATTGCCCGACAAGACATACGCAGCAAAGAAGGTCGATGCCCTCTAGGATTGGAGGTGGAGAAGATACATGCATGCCCTAATGATCTGCATCCTCTACCGTGGTGCCTACAAGGATCTGAACGCATGCCCGGTATGCGGTGCATTGCGATATAAGATCGACGAGATGACCACAGTGATGTTGACGGCGAGCCTCCGTGAAGAGGGTTCTGCGAAGGTGATGTGGTATGCTCCTATAATACCATGGTTGAAACGTCTGCTCGAAACGGAGAGCATGCCAAGTTGATGCGATGGCACAGTGAGGATCGTAAGAAAGACGGAAGTTGAGAGCACCGGCGACGGGTCGCATGGAGAAAAATCGAGAGAAAGTCTTGGGATGAGTTTGCAAAGGACCCAAGGAACGTATGGTTTGCTTTAAGCGCGGATGGCATTAATCCTTTCGGGAGCAGAGCAGCAATCACAGCACTGGCCCGTGACTCTATGTATGTATAACCTTCCTCCTTGGATGTGCATGAAGCGGAAGTTCATTATGATGCCGTTCTCATCCAAGGCCCTAAGCAACCCGCAACGACATTGATGTGTACCTAAGGCCATTAGTTGAAGAACTTTTATAGCTGTGGAATGGAAACGGTGTACGACGTGGGATGAGCACAAAAGGAGAATTTGACCTAAAGGCGTTGCTGTTCGTGACCATCAACGATTGGCCCGCTCTCGAAATCTTCGGACGGACAAACAAGGGATACCACGCATGCACGCACTGTTTACTTGACACCGATAGTATATACCGGAAGCTGCGGGAAGAATGTGTACACAGGCCATCGCCGATTTCTTCCGACCAACCATCAATGTCGAAAGAAAGGCAAGCATTTCAAAGGCGAGGCAGATCACCGGAAGAAGCCCGCCATGCGTCGGTGATCACGTACTTGCTATGGTCAATGATTTACACGTAATCTTTGGAAAGGGTCCCGGCGGACTAGCTGTTCGAATGACGCCGAGAATCACGCACCCATGTGGAAGAAGAAATCTATATTTTGGGACCTACCCTAGTGGAAAGATCTAGAGGTCCGCTCTTGATCGACGTGATGCACGTGACGAAGAACCTTTGCGTGAACCTGCTAGGCTTCTTGGGCGTGTATGGGAAGACAAAAGATACACACGAGGCACGAGAGGACCTGCAACGCTTGCACGAAAAAAGAGGGCATGCCTCCGAAGCAAGATGAAGGTCCCGCCACCACGCTCTTACGAAAGAAGAGAAAGAAATATTCTTTCAATGCCTGCCGAGATGAAGGTCCCGACCGCTTCTCGTCGAATATAAAGGGAATAATAAATATGCCGAGAAAAGTTCCGAACCTAAAGTCTCATGATCGCCACGTGATTATGACGCAATCGCTTCCGGTTGCATTGAGGGGCTTCTACCGAAAACGTCCGATTAGCCATTGTGAAGCTATGTGCATTCCTCAATGCAATATCTCGAAGGTGATCGATCCAGAAATCGTACCAACGCTAAGGAGTGATGTGGCGCAATGTCTTGTCGGTTTGAGCTGGTGTTCCCACCATCCTTCTTCAATATCATGACGCACGTCCTAGTTCATCTAGTCGACGAGATTGTCATTACGGGGCCCGTATTTCTACACAATATGTACCCCTTTGAGAGGTTCATGGGAGTCCTAAAGAAATATGTTCAGAACCGTGCTAGGCCGAAGGAAGCATCTCCATGGGCCATCAAGCGAGAGGATGTCATCGGGTTTTGTGTTGACTTCATTCCTGGCCTTAATAAGATAGGTCTCCCTAAATCGCGGTATGAGGGGAGACTGACTGAAAAACACGCTTGGAAGAGACTCAATAATATGCAGGGACGGATATTCTTGGTCTCAAGCACACTACACATTTCTCTGAACTCTACCTTGGTGACCACAGATGTCGATGAACACAAGAACATCTGCGCTCCAAACACCCGAGCAAAGTCGACGATCGGATTACATGTGAACACATCAGGACTTTCAGCAGTTGGTTGGAAACACGTCTCGAGGTGACAAGACTGTTTGTGAAGAGTTGTACTTGTTGTCCAGGGGACCATCTTCGATGTAATGATTTGGAAAGGATACGAGATAAATGGGAATACATTTTACACGATTGACCAAGATGAAAAGAGCACCAACCAAAACAGCGGTGTCCGCTTTGATGCAGCAACCGACAAGGGAAATGACACATATTATGGTTACATAGTAGACATATGGGAACTTGACTACGGAGTAGATTTTAAGGTCTCTTTGTTTAAGTGCAAGTGGGTCAATCTGTCAGAGGCGGGTGCAGGTAGACCCACAAGATGCGGAATGACAACAGTGGATCTGAAAACCTTGGGTACACCGACGAACCGTTCGTCCTAGCCAATGATGTGGCACAGGTTATCTATGTGAAGGACATGTCTACCGGACCGAGGAAAAGAAAAGATAAGGAAGCGAATACATCATACAATGAGCCAAAGCGCCACATAGTTCTTTCAGGAAAAAGGGACATCCTGGGAGTGGAGGGCAAGACAGACATGTCTGAAGAGTATGAAAAGTTTCATGAAATTCCCCCCTTCAAAGTCAAGGCTGACCCAAGCATCCTGATAAGCGATGAAGATTATCCATGGTTACGGCGCAATAAGCAAAGCGACACAAGCGAAGAAAAAGTGAAGACTTTCTCCGCAACTATTATGATAATACCATGCCAACTTTGTAACACACGAGTATGATACCATTGCCCGTTTTGTTCATGAACATGCTATGCCAACTTTTTCAGAGTTCATTTGAAAACTATGAATTTGAAAACCTCGCCAACCGGGCGCCACACCGGTTTATAAGCCCGTCCTCATGCGCTTTGTTGAGCTCACAAACTTGTGATTCACACAAATTTCAAAGAATTCAAATTTTATAAAACTAATGGCACAAACATAAACTTTATAATTGTTCTAAAACAAATGGCACTAACAGAAAGTTTATAATTTTGCTGACCTAAAAGCAAAAAGAATTAAAAATAAAGCAAAAACCAAAAGAAAATAAATAATGCAGAAAACAAAACAAAAAACTTGAAAATAAAAATAAAAATAGCAACAATAAGCATTTTGTTGTAAGTAGAAACAAAATAAAATAAATAAAGCAACAAAGAAAACAAAAAAGTGTTTTCAATTTTAAAACTAATGGCACAAACAGAAAGTTTATATTTTTCTAAAACTAAAAGCACTAACAGAAAGTTTATAATTTTGCTGACCTAAAAGCAAAAAGAATTAAAAATAAAGCAAAAACCAAAAGAAAATAAATAATGCAGAAAACAAAACAAAAAACTTGAAAAAAATAAAAATAGCAACAATAAGTATTTTGTTGTAAGTAGAAACAAAATAAAATAAATAAAGCAACAAAGAAAACAAAAAAGTGGTTTCAAATTTTAAAACTAATGGCACTAATAGAAAGTTTATATTTTTCTAAAACTAAAAGCAAAAAGAAATAAAATATAAAGCAAAAAAAGTGCCACCTCATCGGGCCCCCACGGCCTGAATACGACTAGAAACCCTATGGGCGAGATTCAGGCCGCTGAAGGCCCAAAGAGCCCACAGCACAGATGGCGAGTTAGGCCCGAAAGCCTGCTTTAGAGAGGAGCTCGAGAGGGAGCCGCACCGCACCTTATAAACCGGTGCGGCTCCTCTCAACTAGCGAGTGGGACTAAACATTTGGCGCGGGCAGCACATGGCCTTTGGTCGGTTGGTGGCACCAACCGGTACTAAAGAGGGTTTAGTCCCGGTTGGTGCAGCGACCGGGGCTAATGCCCCTTTAGTCCCGGTTGGTGCCACCAACCGACCAAACGCCGCTCCGCCCTTTGGGCTGCTGAAATTTGGCCTTTGGTCCCGGTTGGTGGCACCAACCGGGACTAAAGGGGCATTAGTCCCGGTTGGAGCCACAAACCGGGACTAATGCTCTTGCTATATAAGAAAACACTTGGGAAATTTTAGATTCATCGCGCATTTGCCCCGCTTAACCTCCCCGACGCCGCCAGTTGCCCAACGCCGCTTCCGCTGCCGCCGCCGCCACGCCTGTCGTCACCATCGCCGCCGCCGCGCCGCTTATCGCCGCCGTCGTCACCATCGCCGTCCGCTTCGCGCGTTGTCGCCGCCGTCGTCACCATCGCTGTCGCCAGCGCCCTCGCCGCCGCCGTCGCCCGCTCGTCGCCGCCGCACCGCATCGCCTTCTAACGCTGCCGCCTCGCGTCGTCGCCGTCCCGCCGCCCGCCGCGCCCTCGCCGTCGCCGCCTCTGCCTCCATGACCTCGTGGCCGTCCAACGCCTCCCGACCTCGCCGTCGCCTCCGCCTCCCGACCTCGCCGTCGCCGTCGCCTCCCCTGCCTTGCCTTGCCCACCTCTGCATCTGAGATCGCCCCCCGACATCGCCGTTGCCGACGCCGCCACATGAGCCCAGCCACCTGCCTGCCCCCTGCCGCCGCCGCCATGATGTTTTTTGTTCATAGATGTGATGCTTTTTTCATAAATGTTCATGTATATATATTGATGTATGGATATATGTATGATGCTTTTTGCATATGTGTTGATCTAATGTTTTTTTCTGCATATATATATGATGTTTTTGTTCATAGATATGAATTTTTTTTGTTCATAGATATGATCATATATATGATGTATGCATGGACCGATGTGGATGGAATATGATGTTTTTTTGTTCATAGAATATGATGTTTTTTTTATTCATAGATTTTATTTTGTTCATGAGAGAGGCGGGGACGTCGAGGAAGTTGTACTGTTTAGAGTTAGGATCGTCGAGGAAGAAGGAAAATAAGGAAAAAGAATAAAAGAGGAAGAAGGAAGAAGGAGAAGAAGAGGAGAAAAAAATAAGAAGAGGAAGTAGAAGAAAAAAGGAGAAGAAGAAGGAATAGAGGAGAAGAAGAAAAAAAATTCTATTTTTTCTTCTTCTCCTCTATTCCTTCTTCTTCTCTCTTTTTTCTTCTATTTTTCTTCTTCTTCTTCTTCTCTTTTTTCTTCTTCTCATTTCTTCTTCTTCTTCTTCTTCTTCTTCTTCTTCTTCTTCTTCTTCTTCTTCTTCTTCTTCTTTTTATCGGGAACGAGGGTGTCGAGGATCGCTGAGGGGTCGACGGTCGGGAACTAGGCTAGAGGGTCGAGAGGGTCACAGAGGGGTCGAGGGTCGTCGAGGCCGGTCGAGGGTCAATGTTTTGAGGGTCGAGGGTCGTCGAGGCCGGTCGAGGTTCGAGGCACAAGGGTTTGAGGTTCGAGGTTCGAGGTTCTAGGGTTCGAGGGTCGAGGGTCATCGAGGGGCCGAGGTTCGAGGTCGAGGGGTCGAGGTTCGAGGGTCGAAGGTTCGAGGTTCTAGGGTCGAGGGTCGAGGGTCGAGGATTCGAGGGTTCTAGGGTCGATGGTTCGAGTGTTCAAGGGTCGCCGAGGGCCGAGGATTCGAGGGTCGAGGGTCGTCGAAGTCGAGGATCACCGAAGGTCGAGAGGTTGCCTATTGTCAAAGTATTGAAGAAACCCATGGCTTCATCATTAGCGGAAGTAACCAGGGCATTTTAATTAGGTTAGTGTAGAGGAAAAAGTAAAATAAGGAAAAGGAAGAAAAGAGGAAGAAGGAAGAAGGAAGAAGAAGAAGAAAAGAATGAGAGGAAAAGAAGAAAAGAAGAGGAGAAGAAGAAAGGAATAGAGAGAAGAAGAAAAATAGAATTTTTTTCTATTTTTCTTCTCCTCTATTCTTTCTTTCTTCTCTTTTTTTTTCTTTTTTTTCTTCTTCTTCCTTCTTCCTCTTTTCTTCCTTTTCCTTATTTTCCTTTCTCGAGGGATAAGAAGAAAAGAAGAGGAGAAGAAGAAAGAAAGGAATAGAGGAGAAAGAAGAAACTTTGACACGAGGGGGGTACCGATACCCCTCCCGATAACATTATTTTCCCATGTATATGTATGTTGCGTCGTTGTCGATATAACGAGGGTGTCGAGGATCGCCGAGGGTCGAGGGTCGGGAACTAGGGTAGAGGGTCGAGGGTCGTTAAGGGGTCAAGGGTCGAAGGTTTGAGGTCGAGGTTCCTATAGTGTCAAAGTATTGAAGAAATCCATGGCTTCATCATTGGCGGAAGTAACCATGGCATGATGGTGCAGAAGTCCTCCAAAGTTGTTACGGAATGGAGTCCGGATAGGATAATTTGCCTTTTGCTGAACTTTGTACCAAAAAGCGAATTATCCTATCTCGACTCTCCGCTCCAAAACAACTTTGGGGAGCTGCACCATCATGCACCTGCATTACTAATGATGAAGACATGGTTTTGTTGAATCCTTTGACACTAGGCAACCTCCCGACCCTCGGCGATCTTGACCCTTGACCTCGACCGCGGTGATCCACGACCCTCTACCCTACATGAGCGTCGATGCCCACGCCACTTGTGGGACATAGATGTACTGTTCAACGCCGACCCCTCCCGATAGCTTCAACACGTGGGGGGTCGATATTACGTACCCCCTCCTAGCTTGAAGCGTTCTCGAGGCCACCCCCTAACCCTTGAAGCGTTGTCGAGGCCACCCCAAACCCTAGAGAAGCAGCGTCGAGGCCACTAATATGATTCCTTATTGTGATTAGCTAGCTAGTTCTACGTTGGCACTAATATATCCATATCTGTCATGTTTGAATAATAATTGCCATGTTGTAAATATTTGTAGAAACTATGGACACCCCCCGAGACGAAGCACAAGAAGCGTTGTTGAGGGACATAATCGCACAAGGAAGTGATGCCGTCTGCTTCGATGATGTTTCTCAACGAGAACAATGGTGCAGAAGGAGAGGGTGAAGAAGCAGCTGGCTATGATTTACATGGCTCCGTTGACCCAATGCCGGTGCAAGAAGGAGAGGGTGAAGAAGTAGACCGTGAGGACGGCTCCGGTGATCACCAAACCGAGTCACCAGAATTCACGGGCAAATATGAGAAGATCAGAGATGACTGGCCCGCATTTGTGGCCTACAAGACATCGGAAAAGAGTAAAAAGATGTCAGCGACAAACAAGAGAAATGCTGCGAAGAAGAAGCTTCACCATCGCACGGGGTCGGTGGCTACCTCGTAGCCCGGCCTAAGTGGGCCAAGGCTGAGAATGATCTGCTTGATAAAGGGATCGAACCGAGACAATGAATCGCCGACCGTTGCGGACTTGGTTCTTCGGGCGGCGGATCCTTGGACCCTATAACGGGAAGTGCATTTGGGCGACGAACAATTGGACATACCGGTCAAGAGGCTTCACATTATATCGAAGCAAGCAGCAAGGGAAGTTCGTTCGAACGAGGGAGAAGGACGAGCTCACAATGGCCCTCGGGAATCTCGAGCACCACAGACGGACACGAGGCACGCCAGCTCCGTTCGTGGAAGGCTGGATTTCGGACGCGAGGGTTACAAAACCCATGAGAGGAGGAAGAAAGCTGGAGCGAGCCTAATGCAGGCGCTGCACGAAAGGGTAATGGGGCTAGAGGAACGAGAAGAGGAACGAAAGCGGCAGATCACAACAAACGACCTGCGAAGCTTCCCCGGCTACCCCGCCATCTCGGCGGAGAAGCGGCGTGGCTTCCACCGAGCTGCTTCAGCCGAGCAACATGCCTTGACGGCTCTCGCCAGCTATCCGTGGATGCTATCACGGATGTTGAACATTGCCACCTTATGGCGCAATGGAGCAATTTGAAGGTCAAGGCGGCTGTTGGCTCTGTTTATCCTACTAAACCCGACTCAACTTTTCACCGCCGCCGATTCGAAGGATATGCTAAGGTGATGGTCGATGAAATAACGGAGGATTTGAGGACCTCCGGCTTGACCACCCTACCGGTGAAGGGAGTATCGGCTGGGTTCTCTCTCAAGACTCCATGCCTATGGCGGAAGGATCTCATCAACCTTCGAATGGGCGCCTCCGCCTCCTCCTCCTCCTCCGTGAGTCGGGGCACTCCGCCTCCTCCACCGCCTCCTCCTCCGGCGAGTGACGATCGGGGCACTCGGCGGCTCCTTCTCCGGCGCGTGGCGGCACTCCGTCTCCTTCTCCGCTTTGCACCGCGCGTCCGGCAGCCAGCCTCCTCCTTCTCCGCCTCGTCGGCAAGGGCGGAAGAGACCCGCCGCCGCTCCGGCTGCTCCGTGCGTCGTAGTCCTTCTCCTCCGCCTCGTAAGCAAGGAAAGAAGACATCCGCTCCGTCTCGCTTCTGCCGGCGTCTAGCAAGACAGCCAAAGGCGGAGGAGATCTGATTCGGTCCTTCTCTGAAGACTCGGAGAAGTTACCGTCTGAGAGGAGCGAGGAGGAAAACGCGAAGATCGCGCAGACCAAGTGGATGACTGGTTTCAAGGGTTGAAAGCAAAGAGACATCCACCTCCGGAGGAGAAGGTAGATCCGGTCAAAGCGAAGCGCACTCGCTGCCCCGACAAAACCACCCAAGTCTCCGCCGAAGGCAACTATGAGCGCATTATTGGAAAGGCATTTGCGAAGCGGAGAGATCGGGAAGTCTGTCGGTGATCAAAGGATGAAAGAACGACGAGCTGGGAAACAAATTGCCCAGCTCGGCGAACAAGCAAGCAATCGTGCCCCCGCTCAAGGTGCTCGCTAGCGACATCGTCGATCCGAGGATGGTGCCCGTTATGACAATCTGAAGATTACCTGCCCGACGATGTACATTTTGATTTCTTGGAGGTGCAGATACAAAGATACGAGTACGGGAAGCCTCTCGTCAAAGATGAAAGCTCTCTAACAACGATGATGCGAAGATTGCATGATTGGTACATGAAAACCTGCAAAGAGTCTCGAGGGAGGAATACTTTGTATGTGAGAGTTAAAAGGAGCATGACCTCGTTGGAATTGAACTGTTGCCTATTCCATTTGAGGAGTTCTATCAGTTTTCAATCAATTGACCCTCGATAAAGCAACGGTCACCTGCTACTGTCTGTAAGTAGTACTACTTCATCATTAAGTATCTCTATATAACTCAGCTCTTTCATTGCATGTATTTATAAATATCCTCACTATATTATGCAGATTGAAGATCGCAGAAATGAAGAAAAAACAAGTGGGTGATATTGGGTTCATTAACACATATCTCATAGATGCAAATGAGGTTAAATATCGTGCCGCCGAAACCGAGGCCAACTTGTTACGATCGTTGGAAATAAATGAACACAAAAATATAATACTCTTTCCTTACAACTACACGTGAGTGTTACTGTCTTGTGGCATATTCGGTTTCCCTTATTTAGTCCAGGTTATAGAAATGTAATATTGATGAGTTATGCATGCGTGCGCAGGTTCCACTATATTCTCCTAGAGATTAAGCTTGAGCAGGGAGTAGTAACTGTCTTAGACTCGAGACGAAAAGATCCCAAGGAGTATGCGGAAATGACTGAAATGCTCGAGAAGTAAGTTAAATCGATCATTATCAACCATATCAGCAACTTTGTTCATTTCTGATATCAAGTAATTGTTTTCTTTGTATGGCAGGGCTTGGGGAAAATTCACCAATAAAGCTCCGGGACTACCGAAGAAGCTGCAATTTAGACACCCGAAAGTAAGTACTATATAGTAGCATATTCCACGCGCATCTCCTAGTGATTCAAGCGCTAGTTTCATCAATACCATTTAGCATGTGCTTGCTAATTATCAGTTTGATTGACCTCTGTTTCTTGTAAAGTGGTTGTGGCAGGAACAAGGGAATGATTTCTGTGGATACTACGTTTGCGAGTCCATCCGCCACACGACACTGTGAGAGGGCTACTCCGACAAACAATTTGAAGTGCGTAAATAAAAATATTCACAATTTTATTTTATTACCATCATTTGTGTTGAGTTTCATTCATTCATTCATATATATATGTATTAACCCCTTTCTTAAAATTAGATGTTTCGGAAGCGGGATGAACTCCTAGCACCAGATCGCATGCGAGCAATTCAAAAGGAATTGGCGGCATTCTTTCTTGACCATGTGATCGCTGAAGACGGGGAATACTATGTGGACCACGCGTCCGTATTGTAAAAGATAATTATTGTATATATGTAGCCGGTAGTGTCGGATAGATATACGAGAACTTGTTGTTCGACCAATCTCTCCGAGAAGGAGAGGTGGTCGATATCACTTCTCTCTGTATGCATATATGTTCATGACGATCTTCATTTGTAATTACTAGCTAGCTAGCATGTCTAGTTAGTCCTCTCTATACGTATGTATAGTACGTAGCGTCGACCAAGCACGGACAAAAGAAAGGACACTTTTCTCTATTAATTAGCTAGCTATAGCACAATATATGAAACACCTAAATTAACCCCCAAAACCCCCAAACCCCCCTTTCAAAAAAACAAAACCAGAGCTAAAGAAATCTTGACGTGGATGCCTATCCCAGTTGGTGCCACCAACCGGACCAAAGGCCCTCCCGCTCGGGCTCAATGGACAGGCCACGTGGAGGCCCATCTGTCCCGGTTACGGATAGAACCGGACTAAAGGCGAGGTATTAGTACCGACCTTTTAGTCCCGGTTCATGAACCGGGACTAAAGGCCCTCACCAACTGGGACTATAGGCCCTTTTTCTACTAATGGTAGTCATTGTCTATTTCTAAACTGCTATGATGCCTTGTCCCTAGAAAATAAAAAGGGATGCTTTTAACATAGATCAGAGGATATAGATTGATTTACCTACTGTTTATGTATGTTTTTCTCATTGTTTCCATTCCTGGAAATAAAACTGCCAAGTATTTCACTCTCAAACTAATTTTGGTTTTGAATGGTTTCAAAAAGCAGGAGTTCTACATAAGAATGCTCCAGAAGAAGGGCGAAGGTGCCGCGACTTGGATCTATTTGTGTGTGCTTTTCAGTGGAAGGCTTCATATCTATTCGCTGGGTTTTGTCCATGTAATATTTGTAGAGAAACTAAACACTATTTCTGAAACGACTGACTAGCGTGGAAGAATTTGGGTGATACTGATAATTAAGCTCTTGTGGTCTATTCAACATATTATATATTATGTATGCTCCAAATTGCTATTATTTTTGTTAGTATTTGTGCCCTGTTCAAATCTTAGAATTGTTGTTATTGTTGGGATAATAAGTGTTTTAAACTGTCAGTGTTATTGTCACTTCAGTCTGCATCTGTGTCATTATTACATGAGAATTGTTGTTATCTATGTGTACCATTTCTGTTTACATCTCTGTCAATACTGTTGTCCCTGTGGTCCAGCGCCCTTGGGGACTAACCGAATGCATGAGAGTGGCGTGGATTGCATACTGGCAGGGATTTGGTCCCCAAGTGGTTTTGGTGTCAAGCGAGGATCACCCAATCCTCTAGAGGATTAAATCCACTAGAGGATTAATTCCGCTACAACTGAACAAGGCCTTAGGGATGAGTGGTCACTCGGAAGATTGTTTTAGTGCCTATTTTAAACTGGAACTCGAACTTAAAACACCAAGAGTTAGAGTCCAAATCACTACTGTACAAAAGTCACCGATTGTTACTTAACAGATCAGAAAAGAACAGGAATCAGCCCCCAAAAAGGTTTGAATTTGTTATCTTTTACTTATCTACTATAATCCACCAAATAATCATTACAGAGCAGTTGAGATTAAGGTTCAACCTGCTGAGGGTTGTATATCGATGCTCACATAAAAATTAAACAAAAGAACATAATCAATTCTTAATTGAGGGTATAGAGCAGATGAAAGACAAGTACTTACTCTGCCTTTCGGCGCTCTGACAAATGTGATCTGAAAAATATTACTTCCATAAGCTTCACATCCATAAGAATCTTGTCTCTTTTCTCAGGAACATTCAGGAGATAATTAAGGGTTCCCATTATCTTTTCTATGTCAGCCATAGTAGGGTCATCTCCACGTTCAGCTTGATGTATTTTTGCCTGATGTAACTTTGATGCCAATGCAGGTGAAAATGTCTACAAAAATACATCGATTAACCTTCTGAACAGTATATTATAAAAACCCACAACTATTAATTCAGATTCATTAACCTTGGAGAAACTATATTTTCCCACCAACTCAGGGACAAGTACCGATGCAAGGACTTTTACATAGTCCAAACCATCTTCAATAGTCTCACCAATCCCAACATACTCATCAAATAACCTCAATAATTCTTTTGGATAAGTCTCTAAATTCAAGTCAAGGTAGCGCAAGTAACCAAATGTGGATATGAAAGATTTGTCAAGCTGAAACGGAGAGCAAAAGGAAAAAAACAAGGTGCAGCAATTAGACTCAAGCTGCATCATAAGACATATGGAAGAGCTTCAATCTATACAAGTAGAAAACTGAGAAATCACAAGGAATGTAAATTAGGATAACTAGTGTGTGTAAAATGCATTGTCGCAGACAATAAATCGAATAGTTAATGAAATTCAAACAACAGAAATACTAATGTCAGGATACATGAAAAACAATTTGAACAACAATAACTCCATTGTTCATAAGTTCATTCAGGAGAACACTCTACTTATTATATACTTGTAAAAGGAAGAAAGGCATCAACAGTCGAAACAATAACTTAGCCATGGGCAAATGAATCAAAAACTTGAGTGGTGAACAGAGCAAGAGGCACACAATACTTAATAATTACTTCAGTGGAAATAATTGTTCATACATTCAATAAAATTGCTTTCCTGACATGTAACACCCTAAGCAACAACAAGAATGACATGGACAAACGAATCAATAGAAGTACAAGTGAGTAGTGTAAAAGGAGTCTACTGATATGATGGGAAGAAACACGGTTTAAAATAACAGAAGACAACGCTAGGGGAAATGCATGGCATGTACAGCATAAATAATTATTATTACCTTTGTTGGTGGGATATTGACTAAATAATATCGCAAGGCCTCTTGCAATCCCTCGCTCACTGGGAGACAATATTCCGGAGTTATATTGCACGCTTCTTCGCGAATAAATTTGTGCAGAACATTCTTTATCCCCCACATTAGCTCACCAACAGTATACCCATCACATATACATGTGACCTTCTGAAAGGCAATTTGATCATTAGCAATACATATTGTATTAGATTTTGTAATGATAATCACATAACCAAAAAATAAAGAGAACATTACTGACAAGCTTTTTCTCAATAGAAGCTTTAAGCTCCTTATCCTGAACAATTAATTCCTCTCCTGTCTTGCAGAACTTATTAATAAGCGACATCAGGTCCTTTCCAGGACCCTCATTACAATTCCGAGCAATAGTTTTGTCATCAACTTTTCTGAAACCGAGCGCGACGAGAGCCTGACATGATTTACGATAACATAAGAAAGGGAAAAGCAAGCATGAAACATTCAAAGAGAGTATGCAAGCCTAGAGCAACCATAAAAGGAGTGCACTAGAGGAGATGTAAGCGACAGGAGCCATGTGGTATCAAAGAACAACTTATACTAAATCAGCGACAACTAACATGGAACCGACATAGTAACAAATGTCGGTAATATGTGCCGATTTAGTACTCTATTTTGATGCACAAGCGTCCAGTCCTACTGAAACTGTGTCCAACCGACCAGGACCTTGTTGTACCGCAGCTTGTGTGGAATAACATGTTATGCGATAGCTTTAATGTACCTGAATTGCATATTCTGGATCCGAGAAGAGCACCCAGATATTATTCTGCAAAAGGACGAAAAGACAATTATTATTGGCGTATAGGCTTACAAGAAATAGTACTTGCAGGACCCAAAAGCAAGAAAGGGATGAAACCGGATAATGCATCACAGGACGACCTTTTCTTCTTTGAATGCAAATTCCAAGACAAGGAACATGCCAAAACCAGAGGGGGTCTCGAGCAGAACCTTCCTTCCCTTCAAATGATCCGTATACTCATATTCAAACATTTTTCCTGCCTGAGCAAATCAAGACTCAAGGTTAATGGAAGAGGGGCTGTCTAGCAATCAATTCAGATGTATTCTGCTCTCAACTTTTCCCAAGCTAATAGACAGACAGATCAGATTAAATCAAATACAGAAACAACTCCCAACACAACCCTCCAGCCAAAACAATGATCCCTGATTCACTTGAAGCAACCAATCTGAACCAGATCAAAACAATGGCCCTATTTGGAAGTTTGAATCGATCAGTCTGTATAGATCTGAAGGTTTTGTGTTATCGACCTGACGTTTAGCAGATACCAAAACAGAATCGAAACCAACAGAGAATAAATCCGGTTTCTTTGGGGTGCATCCTTAACGATCTGGGAGACATAATTTGGGTGGTAGGGGGTGCTACGTCTCAAAACCCAAAATGAGAACAGATCCAATCATTACTTGAAGGGATGCATGGGGCGGATAGTTTGGACTGACCTTTGTTCACCAGTCACTGAGTCAAGCCGGCGGCCGCCATGGCGACGGCGGCGGAATACCTTTGGTGAGGCTGCAAAACCCTTGGCGTGGGGCACGATGGCGGGGAAGCAAACGTGCCCTTAAGAACGGAGGGAGCACAAGTGCCAATGCACGTGTGACAAACTTATGCATGACACGGGCAATTATATGCAACTTAATTATTTGTCTTTTTAATTTGCTTAGGAAGAAATCACACGGTGATGGGTTAATTTCTAGTCTTGGCTAAAACGACGACCGGAAGTTTCAATCTTAATTATCGTGCATGTTCCACTGTGCCATTAATAACAAACTTGTGAACCAACCCGTGGTTGGATGGTTAGAGGGACTGTGGTATCCTTAACCCACCATCAGGGTTCTTTCAATGATGCTCATAGGGGTAGGGTTTGCGTGTGTGCGTTTGTAGGGATGAGTGTATGCGTGTGTATATAAGCGCTTGCGTCTGTACTATGTTAAAAAAACATAAAAAAATCAGATAAATAAGTGATCTTTTTGGTACTCAGATAAATAAGTGATCACGAGCTAAAACAGCGCACTAGCCGGGTTGAAACTGTGGCAAAAAAGATTCATCACTCCTGTACTGATATCTTTGCACAATCATCTAATGAAAAATGGAAGACTTAAAATCACTTATTGTAGCATTGGTGCCCACCGTACGCTATGCTGTTCAATCAGCCGAGCGTAAAGGTATCTTCAACGCGAACTCTCAAACCGCCCGCAAAATGCTTGATGGATTCAGACAACAATTACCATTAGCCTCACCCTTGCAATTACTAGTATCGCAAACCTTCGATACATGTGCAGTTAGACTCATGTAATAGTATTGTGATCTCTCACTCATGTCTGGTGCTAACTCACACTTCTAGTGCCAATACATCGACCTGGGACAATGAAAGAGAAAAACTCCCCCCTCTCCCTCCCCCGCATCGTCTTCCTGAGCGAGGCGACCGCGGGCTCCCCTCCCTCCTTCCAGCACCCCCCTCCCGCCGTCGTCGGCGTGCGCCACCGGCGGCGGCCCCAATTTCCCTCCCGCACGGCACTCCCGCTCGGGTGGAGGCGGCTGGCGGCGATGTCCCTTAGCCGTTGATGGATCCGGCGGCGGCACGCCGTCTCGGGTGGCGCAGCGCCGGATGGTGAGGTGGCGGTGGCGTGGCTGCTTGGCTACGGGGGCGGCGCGGTGGCTGGCGGCGGCGCTCTCCCGGTCCAAATCTGGGCCCTTTGGGCCCAGTTTGGGTCTGGGCGGGCCAGGCGGGGCTTGCCTGCGTCGTCTCTGGCGGACGGAGGTGCGGCTCGTGCTGGGGGTGGGGAGACGGCGGGCGGCACGCTGACTGCGGCGCGGCGACGGGAGCTTCACGGGTTTGTTTCGGGCTCGACCGGGCCTAGGGTACCTGGTTTGCTCCTGATGTTGCGTCCGGTCGGTTATCGTCGAGGGTGGTAGAGGTTGTCCCTCCCGTGTGGTTGCTGAATCTACCGCTCCTCATTCCTGGCTGCTTCCTCTTGATCCGCCGATCTTGCTATGCTTGCCACGGTGAGATGGCGATGGTGACTGCAAGACCGTGGTGGCGTGTATTGGTGGGCGGCAAGTATGTTGGAGCGCGATGGATCGTCGGAGTTGTGGTTGGTTGCCGGTCGGGAGAAATCCTTGTCGGCTTGACCGACACCGACACAGTGACGTCCATGGGGGCTGCCGTGCCTTCCTGAAGGGCGTCGGGTATACCCCTTCCCCCACGTTCCTCCGCATACCGGAGGAAACCCTAGGACAAATCCGGGCAGCGTCGTCGTCGTCGTCGTCGTGTTTCTTCTTGAAGGCGTTGCTTGGTATGCAGCGTTCCAGAGTGCTAGGAGCGTGGTGGCAATTCTCTGATGGGCGTAGCGGTTGCGGGTCATCATCGTTTTCGCCGACCCGAAGTTGTTGCATTATTTTCTCTGTTGTTTCTCTTTTGTTTCGTTTGGGCGTGCTTGTGCTGAGGCCCGAACAATTGTATCGCGTGGTTGCTATATATTAATATAACGGGGCAAAATCCTATTTCGAGGGACAAAGTGCCAATACATCATCGACCTTCAACAAATCACTGTCGACAATAAACATGAAAATCACTCCAGTAATCCCATGCTGCAAATTCTATCAAAGCAAAAACATGTATCATAAGTTATGTGTATTTAATTTGCAAGCCCGTGAGTGAATAGGATAGAGAAGATATATGATTTTGTTCTTCATTCTCATCGAAAGCTGGGGCCATTTAACATGTATCTGAGTTCACAAGTGTGGCCATGCACATACATTATCAGCTAAATGATGTGAATTAGGCACATGTGCAGACAGAAGGTTCTAAACAAAACCTAACGCTTCTTATTCTTGGACTGAGTGGAACGGCCATCATTAGGTCTCCCCTTTTGTGTATGGTAAAACCATATTTTTACCATTCCAACTGCCACTTGTCAATAGATGAACAGAGTACCATCTTTCTTACCCACAGCTTCAACTGACAACTGTTTATCATCTTCACGACCGACCAACAACTGGCGTCTCATCTTTCCCTCTCACACCTACAACTGTCAACTGCTTATCATCTTCGCTACCGACAGCCGCCCCGGTAACACCAATTTGATATCTTCAGTTGTCATCATACCAAGCAGTAACTTATCAAGATACTGCTGTGCTAACTTTCTCTCTCCGTAGATACCCAAAAGCCTTTCTAGGCACTCCAGAATGTCTTGTTTGTCACAATCAGCAATAGCTTTTTCTGCATCTTCGGGCACATCTATTTGCTTTGATCCTCACCTGCAAACTATACAAAACATAGCGGAGCTACTTATCAATTTGCTTCACCACATCAGTTTATCAAAAATGCATTGACTGTTTACAGACTTGGTTAGATTGTCAACCTTAGCGAGTTCAGTTTCGGTCTCTGACCCAGGAATCACAACCTTTGCAATTCTCCATGCATACATCAAGTCATCATCCTCCATGCCATCAAGTCATACAATATAATGTAGGCATGTATTCCGAATATAGTCATACGTGCTTATGGAAAAGAACTTGCATGACATCTTTTTTGTCCTATCCTCCCGTGGCAGCGGGGTCTTATTGAAAACTAAGGGATATTAAGACCTCCTTTTAATAGAGTACCGGAACAAAGCATTAACACTTAGTGAATACATGAACTCCTCAAACTACGGTCATCACCGGGAGTGGTCCCGATTATTGTCACTTCGGGGTTGCCGGATCATAACACATACTAGGTGACTATTGACATGCAAGATAGGATCAAGAACTCACATATATTCATGAAAACATAATAGGTTCAGATATGAAATCATGGCACTCGGGCCCTAGTGACAAGCATTAAGCATAGCAAAGTCATAGCAACATCAATCTCAGAACATAATGGATACTAGGGATCAAACCCTAACAAAACTAACTCGATTACATGATAAATCTCATTCAACCCATCACCGTCCAGCAAGCCTACGATGGAATTACTCACGCACGGCGGTGAGCATCATGAAATTGGTGATGGAGGATGGTTGATGATGACGACGACAACTGATTTCCCTCTCCGGAGCCCCGAACGGACTCTAGATCATCCCTCCTGAGAGAGTTTAGGGCTTGGCGGCGGCTCCGTATCGTAAAACGCGATGGATCCTTCTCTTTGATTTTTTCTCCCGAACATGAATATATGGAGTTGGAGTTGAGGTCGGTGGAGCATCAGGGGGCCCACGAGGCAGGGGGCGCGCCAAGGGGGCAGGCACGCCTCCCACCCTCGTGGACAGGGTGTGGGCCCCCTGGTCTTGATTCTTTTGCCAGTATTTTTTATAAATTCCAAAAATATTCTCCGTGAAGTTTCAGGTCATTCCGAGAACTTCTATTTCTACACAAAAATAACACCATGGCAATTGTGCTGAAAACAGCGTCAGTCCGGGTTAGTTCCATTCAAATCATGCAAGTTAGAGTCCAAAACAAGGGCAAAAGTGTTTGGAAAAGTAGATACGATGGAGACGTATCAACTCCCCCAAGCTTAAACCTTTGCTTGTCCTCAAACAATTCAGTTGACAAACTGAAAGTGATAAAGAAAAACTTTTACAAACTCTGTTTGCTCTTGTTGTTGCAAATATGTAAAGCCAGCATTCAAGTTTTCAGCAAAGATTATGAACTAACCACATTCACAATAACATTTAGGTCTCATGTTTACTCATATCAATGGCATAATCAACTAGCGAGCAATAATAATAAATCTCGGATGACAACACTTTCTCAAAACAATCATAATATGATATAACAAGATGGTATCTCGCTAGCCCTTTCTGAGACCGCAAAACATAAATGCAGAGCACCTCTGAAGATCAAGGGCTGACTAGACATTGTAATTCATGGTAAAGGAGATCCAGTCACAGTCATACTCAATATAAATTAATAGTAATGGATGCAAATGACAGCGGTGCTCTCTAACTGGTGCTTTTTAATAAGAGGATGATGACTCAATATAAAAGTAAATAGATATGCCCTTCGCAGAGGGAAGCAGGGATTTGTAGAGGTGCCAGAGCTTGATTTTGAAATAGAGATAAATAATATTTTGAGCGGTATACTTTCATTGTCAACATAACAACCGAGAGATCTCGATATCTTCCATGCTACACACATTATAGGCGGTTCCCAAACAGAATGGAGATCACTGATCGTCCTTATGGCTGTCGACCATTAGGATGTAAGTGGGTGTTCAAGAAGAAGCTTAGGCCCGATGGTACTGTTGAGAAGTACAAGGCTAGGCTTGTGGCCAAGGGTTATACCCAGAAAGAAGAAGAGGATTTCTTCGACACTTATTCACCTGTGGCTAGACTGATAACCATACGAGTGTTACTCGCTTTGGCTACCACACATGGTCTTCTCGTCCACCAGATGGACGTTAAGACGACTTTCCTTAACGGAGAGCTGGACGAGGAAATTTACATGCAACAGCCAGATGGCTTTTTAGTAAATGGCCAGGAAAGAAAAGTGCGCAAGCTAGTGAAATCCTTGTATGGCCTGAAACAAGCGCCTAAGCAATGGCATGAGAAGTTCAACACTACTCTGACATCTGTTGGCTTTGTTGTGAACGAAGCTGACAAATGTGTATACTATCGCTATGGTGGGGGCGAAGGAGTTATACTGTGTCTGTATGTCGATGACATACTGATATTTGGGACCCACCTCAAGGTCATTGAGGAGGTCAAGGCTTTTATATCTCATAACTTTGAGATGAAAGACTTGGGAGTGGCTGATGTTATCTTGAACATCAAGCTACTGAGAAATACCGAGGGTGGAATCACACTTCTGCAATCCCACTATGTTGAGAAGATTTTGAGCCGTTTTGGATATTCAGACTGCAAACCTTCTGCAAAACCATATGATCCTAGCGTGCGAATTCGAAAGTTCGAAGGCACAGCTGTAGATCAACTGAGATATTCTCAAGTGGTTAGTTCACTGATGTACCTAGCATGTGCTACTCGTCCTGACATCTCATTTGCTGTATGCAAACTGCGCCAGTTTGTTTCCAATCCGGGAGATGTGCATTGGCATGTTGTTGAGCGAGTGATGCGTTACTTGCAAGGTACTGCGAACTATGGAATTCACTATTCTGGGTACCCGACGGTAGTTGAGGGGTATAGTGATTCGAATTAGATATCTGATGCTGATGAAATGAAAGCCACAAGTGGACATGTCTTCACACTTGGTGGTGGTGCTGTTTCCTGGAAGTCTTGCAAGCGCACGATCTTAACCAGATCGACTATGGAAGCGAACTCACAAAGATTAGACACATCATGCGTCGAAGCGAATGGCTTGAGAGCTTTTGATGGATTTGCGGTGGTTGATAAACCGATGCGGCTGTCCTTATGAGCTGTGACAATCAAACGATGATTGCCAAGGCTAAGAGTTCAAAGGACAACATGAAATCCACAAAGCACATAATAAGAAGATTGAAATCTGCCAGAAAATCAAGAAACTCCGAGTAATAGCGTTCGATTATATCCGACGGCTAAGAATCGCGACCCTTTTATTTAAAGGGCTATCACGGATTGTGATAGAAAATGCATCGAGGAGATGGGTATGAGACCCACTTAAGTTGCCATGGGGTAACCCAACCTATGTGATCGGAGATCCCGTGAATTAGGACATGGGAAAACAATCCAGCGGTCAACCGAGGAGAGTATCCTTAATAAACCCACTCCGTTGGAGATGCGATAATACTCTCAATTCGCAAGGCAGGTGACTTTTGTCTTAATGTGTTCCAAAGCTTGTGTAAGCAAGATGCTAACCTCTGAGCATTCTTTGGAGGAACACACCTATGTGAGCCCGATCGCTGGTCACGATATATGAGATTGGGTAATCTCTAGGAAGCTCATGAGAAGGTACGGAGTATGACTAATAAGCTCCACCGTGGGGTTTAGCCTTCGCAGCCACGTGTCGGTGACAATAGGCGAAACTTCGCACGCCTAAACCGACAATTCAAGGCTTAGTCCATTGTTCAGTTGTGAAGAAGTCTAATCCTGTTGCTCTAGGTGAAAGTTCAACTTAACAGTCTCCATTGAAATTTCTGATATATCAAACATTGTTTGGAACAGTTAACAAACTTATGTGCCTCGAGATCTGGTGGGGGATTGATGGATTATGGATGGGCTTAGGCCCATATAAGACACTAATCCCTGACTAATCTTGAGGCCCATGTATGAGGTGGTAGGTGGTGGGAAGTTTTAGTCCCACCCTGCTAGTTGAGGAGAGTTGAGATCCCTTTATAAGGGCTGCTCTACCACTTGCCATTGGGAGCTTGGGAAGGGGAGTGGTACATGCGCGCTCCTCCTCCTCCGCCTCCCGCCTCACCACGCCTCGCCTCGCCTTGCCACGACGCGCGCGCGCCGCGGGTTGCGGGTTGCGGGAATGAGCCGAGCCGAAGCTTATTTTTGCCGCTCAGGAACGAATTAACGAGTCGCTAACAGGTGGGCCACTGTCTGAGACGTTGGACTGTGGGCTGACTTGTGTTGCCGGGAGTGGGCCGACTCGGTCGTGGGCCTCCGCCAGGCCAACGACCTAGTTCGGTTCACTCTCTCCCTCTCACGTAACCTAGCCGTCATCTACTGTTCCTCACTCTGTGCTGTCTCCGGCGATCCCATCCCGACAACCGCGTGCACGGCTGGTCGGGAGAGCAGGTGCCTCCGGAACCCTGCCGTTCGAGATCCTGCCCGGGAGAACGGCAATAAGGTTTTTGGGGAACTCTGTTCGCCTCTGCTTCCACTACTTCCTTTACATCGACACCATGGTCGCCGCCGCCGCCGCCAAGAAGAAGGCCACGGACGACGCCGAGGCTGCTGTTGCCGCCGTCGCGTTGGCCTGGCCAACCGAAAGGTATGATCTGTTCATCCCTCGTTTACTCATACTAGTACTAGCCGTATATGTGCTGGTCATAGATGGTTCTCTTCTATGTTCTGTACGTGCTAGTGTGCTTAGGTATAGCTATGAGATGCATACTTTCTATGCCATGCTTACTGTTTACTCGTGGATTAGTTTAATCGGAAAAGTGCTAATATTTTCGACAAATGACGCCGCTGCTCCCTTTCCTAGCCGCTGCCGCTCCTTTCGCTTTTGCTGCTAGTCGTCTCTACAACACTAGGTGCAGCACAACCCCGGTGGCCCTCGTGTGCGCGTCTCCCAGCAACCTCTATCACATTCTCTCATGTGCTCGTGTGCGTCTGGGAGCTAGCTCATTCTGAGCAACGGGGAGGGCGACACCTCTTCTACCACCTGGGGACGCGCCGGCCTCCTTGGTGCCACAGGCATCGGGTGGGCATGGGTTTGGCTATCCTTCGTGTCAGGGCGGCGGGGAGCAGCACGAGCAGCAAGGGAGGCGGGGAGCAGCATGGTTGTGCAACTGATGGCATGTGATACTCCGGCGGCGGCATCAGCAGAGGGGGCGGCGACGGTGAACCAGTTTATCCCCTCCCATCCCCTCCCAATTTGATTTCAATCAGTGAATGGGCTGGATGCACCGGTCAAACTAGCACAAAAGGGCAGTCTCGTCCACTGTTTTATGTATAGATTATGTAACCATTTGTAGGTATTGTTTTTGTGTGGAAAAAGTGGCAAAATATTAAAGTCCAGTGTAAAGAGTGGTAATAAATCAATTACAATGTAAAGAGTGGCAAATTATCAAGGTGAAGTTAGTGGTGGTGAAAAATAAAATAAAAACCCTGCCAGGAGCAGCAACCCGACGGCCTAGCCACCTCCTTGCACGCCGGACACGGCGAGGGACGGGCAGATCGAGCAGGCCGCAAAACGCGGAACAAGATCCGGCCTCCCCGCACGTCGCGTAGCGCCAGCACCGCGCCGCCCATGCCCCTTGCCCGCCAGCACGGACCAATGCCGCGACCCTCCAGCGCCGCCGCACGACGGCAACCGCGACCTCCACGCAGCGCCCCGTCACGCGCCCCCGCGAGCCTCCCTCCCGGCGCCTTCCGCGGCGAGAGGGCCCACCGCCACCGGGGCGACGGCCAGCGGCAGCGGTGGTTGGTGGGGATGTGGTACTCGGCGGCCGCGGATCCGGATGCGCCTCCCCCGGATCGCCCGACGCAGACACGGGGCTGGGGGGAGAGTTGACTCGAGACAAAGTGTGCGTGCAAATGGAAAAATGTGGAGTTCACAGCTTCGCAAAAACTGAAGTGCAGGTAGCAATGTCATCTCAATCTCTATGCCAACAGTAGGGAGCAATATAATACGTAGGTTTCATACGATTCAGATGGATGCATTGATCAAGTACTTCAATCAATTAGACAATGTCTGCAGATACAGGGGAACAAGAATGCCGCACTACTCCTGCCGAGCAGCAATATTCTGCCCATCAATGTAAACAACACCGACCTTCGCAATCTTGGGCCTATCAAGTTCGTCGTCGAGGCACCTCTGGATCAGCTCCGGACTGCACTTGGATATGGAGAGCCTCTTCAGCGACGCCGGCAAGCCGTTCGCCGGCAGTGCCTGAATAGCCGGGCAGTTGTCCACACACAGCTCTTCCAGCGCAGGCAGAGTGTACAGGTTCTCCGGCAGCTCACTCAGTTCACCGCAGCTTCTGATGCTCAGGGTGTGCAGCTTCTCCAGCCACTCAAACTCCCACGAACCGTCGAAGAACGCGCCACGGCTCCCGTCGATCTCGAGCGTCTCAAGAGAATGGAGCTTGTCAAACATGTTCAGGCTCACAAACGACGTGTTCTCCAGCTGAAGGCTGTACACGTTGAACATGGAGCTCAACCAGTCCAGAGGCTCAGCAACCTTGCCGCCGTGATCGGAGCTCACGTGCGGGCAGCCGCTGATCTTCAGCACCCACACCGAGAAGAGGAAAGGGTACTCGTCCACCCACCCGCCCCGCGCGACGAAGCACTCGCTGATCTCCAGCGTCCGCAGCGACGCGTGGAACTTGTCGACGAGCAGCTTCGGGCAGTCGTACAGCGAGAGGTCCCTCAGCGCGGTGAGATCCTTGAAGCCGTCGGGCAGATCGCAGGCGACGTCGTCGCAGCTCTTGATAGACAGAGCCTCGAGAGACCGCAGGAGGTGCTGCTGCTGAAGAAGGCCGGATCCCAGGGACCTCAGCTTGTGGCACCGGTGTATGTGTAACGTAGTGAGCCGCGACGTCCATCGACCACCTTCTTCTGATGTTGACGACATTGCTTCTTCTGATGATGACTGCTTGTCGTGAATCATCGGCAGCAGCTCGAGACCAACATTTTCAATGATCATGGTGGTGAGTGAAAGGGGGACGTCTGGGAAGGTCGTCAGGCTGGGGCAGTTTCTTATCTCCAGCTTGCAGAGGCAGGGGAATGACATGTGTCTTGTCGAGTTGCCGGTCAACCATCCGGTGAAATGCGAAGCGTCTTCGATGATCAGCCTTTTGAGCTTCGGGAACAGTTCTTGGTCTGATAGTTGAGAAATGGCCACCTTGTTGACAGAGTGCATCCTCTTGATCTCAAGAACCTCGAGGCAAGGCATGTCATGCAGGCAAGGCAGGCTCTCCCAGTTCAGGCAGTCTGTCAGGCACATGGATGTCACATTCGGCAGCGAGCAAGAGGTCTTCAGCATCCATGATGGAGACCTTATTCCTGCATAGCCCGAAACCGTCAGAATCTCTATGTTCTCATGTGGCTGCAAGCACTCAAGCAGCTCTTCATCAACTGAAACCTCGTTGCTTCCGGGCATAGAGCTGCTAGCCCATGACAGGTGTAGTTTGCTCAGGTGCTGCAATTTGTTCAGGTGCTTTGTTCCCTTCAGGATACCCTTCTTGAACCCACTCGCATCGCTCCGCCGGAGATTCGCGACACGAAGCGCGCCTTTGAGCTGCACCATTTGGCGCAGGGCATTGGCGTGCGCGCCACTCTTGATGCAGATTGCCTCCAGTTCTTGCAGATTTGAGAGTAGTTGTATGTCAGGTATGGCCGAAAGGAAAGCCTCACATGCACGCAGGTGCCTCAGATAAATCAAGTTTGTCATGCCATTGGGAGGACGGAGATAAGGAGAGTTGCATTTGACGTCAATGACCTGCAGCAGTGTAAGCTGACACATTGTCTCTGGAAGTTCAGTGAGTCTGTTCCTGGACAGATTGAGATACCGGAGGTGTCGGAGCAGGCCGATCTCAGCAGGCAGAAGTGAAATGTTTGCAGACGATAAGCCGAGGACCCTCACGCTCTTTGCGATCGAGAAAATCTCGGCTAGAACTTCCAAGAAATCATCTGAATCGCCGAAATCTTCGAAGAACAGGATCGTACGAACCCGCTGGAGGAAATGGTGATCGGAGGGATGTGAGAGCTGCAATGCCAGATCCATCTTCAGCTTCAGCAGGTTGTTAGTTGTGATTGTCAGGTGACGAACTTCCTGTGGCACTTCTCCTGAGCTATCAGTGACCATGTGAAACTGGCTCGCTGAGACGGCTTGCGACAGCTTCTGCATCATGTTGTGCATGACGTATCTGTTTCTTCCCAGGGGCTGGAAGAAGCATCGTTCGACAAGCTCGTCGAAGAACTCGCCGGCTACGTCCTCCAATGTCGCCGCGGGATCATCGGAATATATGAACCCATGTGCTACCCACATCTGCTCCAGTTCTTCCTTTCGGAAGACATAGTCACCTGGAAACACCGCACAGTATGCGAAACACTGCTTGAGGCGTGGATCGAGGTGCTGGTAGCTCAGCCAGAGCGCCGGCGAGACCCCGCCGATGTCCCCCTGCTGCCACAAGCTGTCATCCAGCACATCTTTCCAGTGGCCTTCTTCGTCCCGCCGGAAGTACAGTGAACGCCCGATTGCCCGTGCCGGTAAAGGTGAGCAGCCCATGTTCTTGGCCATCTCGTGTGCGATTTGCTCCATGGGTGATAGCTCCTCCTCCTCTTCCAGGTCGTCCCATTCATCCACCAGAGGAGTGCAGTCTTCTTCGGCTTCATCTGCAGCCCCAAATGCGAAATGCTTGAACATCCTCCAGTAGTCATCGAATGCCAGAGGGCCGAGGATAAGCGGGGGCATTGTCCCTACAGCTGCGGTGGCATCTTCGGATTGAGTTGTCACCATGATCAAGCTCCTCCGAGCAGCTGGTTGCAGCACCTCCATCAGATCTCTCCACTGGGCATCGCTGACATCTGTGACGTGGTCGAGCACGAGCAGGAACCTCTTGCCGGCCAGCTGCGCCAGCAGAAGCTCCCTGGCGTCCTGGATGTCATGGCCGGCGTCTCCTGCAACCACTGGATGGATCATCTGGACCATGAGGTGCTTACTGAGCAGGAGCTCGCCGGAGACGTGCGCCCACATGCGCAGGGGGAACTCGGCCTTGATGATCTCGTGGTGGAAGATGAGCTGGGTGAGCGCCGTCTTGCCGACCCCCTCGGGGCCGACGACGGGGAGCACGCCAACGCCAAGGCGGTAACGCAGGTCGTCGCCGAGCCTCACCGTCTTCACGATCTGGTCCACCTCGGCCTCCCTGCCGAAGATGTCGTACTTATCACGTACGGCATCCCCCGGTGATTTTACGGAGACGATGGTGGCGTAGTTCTTCCGCGGCACGACGTGCTCGTACGTGGACGTGCACCTGTAGGCGGCCTGAGCCACCGCCTCAAATGCATCTCTTAGTCCGTCCAGATTGGCATTGACGGCGCTGCTCCTCTTCTTGCTAGAGCTTTTCCAAAGGGAGCTGCCAGCAGATGAAGCGGTTCTTGGTGGGCTGAAGCACAGCAAGAACCTCATAGGACTGCGTGGTTTCCTGGTCGCACCGGCGCCGGCGACCGAGGACGGCGTGCTGGCGTTCGACCCGGGATCGCCCACGTCGGTACGAAGGAGCGTGTACTCGAGGTCGTCGAGGGCGTCGTCCGCGGAGCAGGCCGCGTCCAGCAGGTCCTGGATGGGGCGCTGGCTCGAGTCGACGGCGCCGGCGTCGGCCGCGTCGAGCACGCGCCAGACGGGCGCGAGGAGCCCCTCGAGGCGGCGCAGGTGGCCCACGGCGGCCTCGTCGAGCTCGGCCAGCAGCGCGATGCCCTTGCGGATCAGGCGGGCCAGCACGGCGGCGACGAACGCCGAGGCCGACCATCCGACCATCGTGGCGAGCTTGTGCGGTGGTGGCGCCATTGCCATTGCGATGTTCCCAGCGTTTCTTCGGGGGCTGGATAACCAATCTGCAACCTCGTGTGATGATCGATCAATTCCATGGAAGAAGCAAATGGAAGCAGCTTGTTGTGGCTGCCACGTCGTTGACTGTGCGCTGATGATCAAGTCGTGCATCGATTTAAAAGCATTGATTGGTTATAAGTCGTGCACGTAGTACGCACCACGCACGCTAATGACTTAGTTTGTGGCCGGTGCACCAGACGACGTGCGTGCACGCACGGTTCTTTAATTAGTGTGCGCTGCAAATTCAACGTTATGGCTATGTTTGCCAGCAAATATTGAAAAACACAAAGTATCATCAACAAACTATAATAATTTAGTCCGTGGGTATAAAATACCATGGTTTTCACGTAATAATACAGGGCACCTGTCTGACAATGCCGTGGGCAGCGTTGTAAATTTTTAGCTGGCTAGCCGGTCGTTGCATTGTAGTCACATGGAGCTAGCTAGCGATTTTTCGTCAAAAGAGACCACCTGCCGAATCGAAATGACAAAAAAGACCACCTCTAGATCAGATTGACAAAAGAGACCCCACGGCCGTGGCGGCAGGCGCGCCAGGCAACACGTGAAACCTGCCGCCACGCCGTGAGGCGGCCGGCCCCGCCGCCACGCTGCCAGGCGGCGAGTCACTGGCGACATGATTCCATGCGGCAACGGAACGGTGACTGGTCTGGTGGGCCACGCCGCCACCATTTGAGGCGGCCGCCACTGTACCTGCTGCGCTCGGGCCGACACACTGCTACTGCCACACGTGGGACGGGTGGGCCCTGCCGCCACCGTGTGAGGCGGCCGACACTGTAGCTGTTGGCACTGTATTATGTGTACCACACACTGGAGCACATTTGCTTGAACCGGACATAGCAGCTTTTTGGTCGTCCAATCAGCCTAATCACTAGAGATGATCTTAGCTAGCACCAGAAATGCATCTAGTCAAACCTGTGCATGCAATGATGCCACTCAGTGACCCAACCCGTGCATGCAATGGTGGCAGCAACTACAGTTCCGGCCGCCTCATACGGTGGCGGCAGGGTCCACCGTACCCATGCTCCGTTTCGTCCTGTGTAGCGAGGGGCTGAAAAACTGTAATGCACAGGCTGCCGCCTGGCAGCGTGGCGGCAGGTGCCACGTGTCACCTGGCGCGCCTGCCGCCACGGCCGAGGGGGTCTCTTTTGTCAATCTAATTCAGAGATGGTCTTTTTTGTCATTTTGATCCGGCAGGTGGTCTCTTTTGACAAAAAATCGCTAGCTAGCATCGTACTACGAGCATATCCACCGCGCTTCAACAGGCTCTCTCAGCGTTTTGCCGCACCGCACCCAAAATCGGCTCGGTCGCGCTTCAGCTGCCGTTTTCGCGGCTCGGGCCGAAACTGGTGCCGGCGAACCCGAGCCGAACCCGGCGCGCTGGGGGCACCGAGGCGCCGGCACAAGCGAAAAGGGGCGTGGGGCCGCCCTGTCGGCGAGTCGAGCGCCTCTTCCCGCCGTTTCCTCCCGCTTTTCCCCCACTTCCCTCCCATTCTCTCCATTCCTCCCGTCAATCTCCCTCCCGCTCGCCTCCCAGCCGGCCGCCATGCTGCCGAAGAAGTATGTCGTCCCCGCCGCCGCGGCAACCGCGACCGCCTCCGTCGCCCAACTGAAGCAGAGGAAGTCGAGGGCGCCGCCGTCCAAGCCATCGGGCATGACAAACACCGAGTAGAGGGCGGAAGTTCAGCGATGGGAGGCTGTCACCGCCGACCGGCGGAACATGGCAATCGCCAAGAAGGCCCGTGACAACGCGGCGCGTGTGGCTGCGGCTTCGGCGGACTAAGCCGAGGCCGAGGCGACTCACGTGGGGATGATGAATCCACCCGGCAGCCACGCCCAGTACGCGCCCTGGAGCCAGCAAGGTGTCGGCTCTCCGTCGCCGCAACCATGAGGATGCACGCCATCGCCGGGCTACGCCGACGGGGACGCGCACGGTGGGTTCAACCCCAACGTCACCTTACCTCATGGACACCCGGCCCAGCGCACGCCCTCGCCGCCTTCGCCGGCGTGCAGTACCCTCCATACAACTACTCGTCCTCCCCGACGCCCCCTCTCCGTCGTGGCGCGCTGCCCTTCCCGCACCTCGGCGACACCGACGAGACCGACGCCGACATGGACGACATCATCGCGGCAGGCTCGGCCGCCGCGTCCCCCGGGTTCGCCACCCCGGACGACACGGTCGATCTCAGCGGCGGCATGGACGGCGAGCTCGGCTACGTCTACGGCGAGGAGGAGCCGGAGGAGCAGGAGGAGGAGGAGGACGAAGAGGAGGAGGAGGAGGAGGAGGAGGAGGAGGAGCCGACGACTGTTCCGGCAAGGAGGCGCAAGAAGGGAAAGCGGGCGACCAGGTCCGGCGACCGCGCATCAAGTGGGCGTCCAAGGAGCAGGAATGCCTCGCCGAAGCATGGAAAGTCGTCTGCCTTGACCCGACCACCGGCACAAACCAGAGCATCGAGACGTACTGGGAGCGCATCAAGGCCGAATTCGACGAGCGCAAGCTCGTCGACCCCTACTTTAAAGGCGTCTACATGCAGCGCGGGGCGAAGGCGATGGCGAACCATTGGGGGCTCATCCAGGGGGTGTGCAACAAATGGCATGGGATCGTCGAGGAGGTCGCAGCTCGCCCGGAGAGCGGCGCCAGCGTTGAGGATCAGGTATGGCACACCGGTCTCCCACTTCTCTTCGCCGTGCGCGCCCACCAACTGTTGGTTCCTCCGTGCAGCTGCTGCGTATGTTCGCCATGTATCGGCAGGGCAACAGCGACGCCTAATTCAAGTACCTCCACGTTTACAAGCGCATTGACAAGTGCGAGAAGTGGGCGGAAGTCCGGCGCACCCTCGACAAGGCCAAGTAGACCTACGAGCCGGACGCGCCGATGCCGGGCGCGTCAGAAGGGCGGCCGGACGGCAACAAAGGGGCCAAGAAGGGGAAACACGCCGACGCGGCTACCGCTCGAGTGCAGGAGTCCATCGAGCATTGCCTCGCCGACGCACAGGCCCGGGCCGCCCTACGTGAAGAGAAGACTGAGGCGCGGTGGTCGGCGTTGATGTCGAGTAGCGCCGTCAAGCTCGACCTACTCCAGACCAACGTCGTCGCGAAGAAGAGAAACACCGACCTGGCTTTCCTGCTGGGCGGGGCGGACATGCTCCGGAGCAACGACAAGGCGGTCAAGGTGTGGTACTTGGCGTAGCGTGGCCTTATCCTGAACCAGCTTCCCTCGACGGCGCCGCCCACGCCGACGCCGTCGCCAAGCCCGAGCGATGATGCCGCCGCGACTCCCCGCAGCACAGAAGCCACGCCGACGCCGCCAGCACAGAGACCCTGCCAAGCCCGCGCACGCCGACTCCGCCGAAGCCGGAGGCCGACTTCACCATCTGATGCGCACGCGCGTCCTTTCTTTTTTGTACGCCGAACTTTTCATTCGATCGCCGAACTGTGGCCGCTTGATCGCCGGATTTGTGGCGTCTATTTTGTGAGGCGGGAATAACTACATTTGAATTTTCCGCGGCTGGGGGGCGGCGCCTGGGGGCGTTGCTGGGATCTAGGTCGCCCCAGGGGCCAATCTAGCGCCGGTTCACCCCCAGGCCGCTCTTTTTCGGCGCCCTGGGGGGCTGAATGGCTGGAGATGCTCTAATCCCATCCTGATATCTCCTATGCAGCTACCTATCCAGCCTAAGCTATCTCGTACGCATAAGGGCTTGTTGGTACTTCTGCAAGTTAATTGCATGATGGTATAACACATTTGAGACTAGGGGAACTGGTGTTTCTTTTTTACAGATCAGTACCGAAGTATCGAGTTTGGGGCAGACTGCAGCAGATCGCATTGATTCTCAGTGAAAGTGGTTTTGACAGCAAAACCAACAATGTTTCTCTTCCCCCCCACATCCACCCGGACGCTGCTGCGGTGCCTTAGAGGCACATGCCTTTGGGTCACTGACATGTGGGCCAGCCGCCTGTTGGGCCCACATGTCATAGACACAAAGGTAGGTGCCTTAAGGCACCGAAGCATCGTCCCCTTCACCCTCCGCCACCTAGTGATGGCGGCGGCCCATCTACCATGAGATCAACCGGGAAGGTGGCCAGATGGAGGCGTGGTGAACCCTAGCCGCATCAGGTCACCTTCAGCAGTCAGGGACACCATCCTCCGTCTCACTTCTCCAACTCACAGCAGTGAGATTCACCTTCCCTCGATCGAGATCCTATCCTCTTCTTCCTTCTCTCCGCAGCCCCCTTCCTTACTTTTTTGTTTGATTCAGAGCAGCAAGCACCGATGGATGCAGACGACCACCGGGATCTCGTGGCGGCATCGAGCAGATCAAGGCGCGGCGGATCCTAGTGGATGGAGCCACATCCACTTGTTCTTCTAGCCACTGATCCGGACGAGCGTGACACAAGTTAAATGCTGAAGAGGTCGGGCTCCTTGGTTGTCGATTGGCGTGCAGTTGCCGATGCCGTCATCCATGTCCATCAGGCGGCCACCGCCACTGCAAGTCAGGCCTCTCTGTAGTGGTTGATGTCATTTTAGTGTAGTTTCTTTGTATTGTGACATATTGCATACTGCACAACCTATTGTGGCGTATTTTTTGTGGCCTATTTTTCTAAAAAATCTATAAATAGCTACCATTGGTGGGCAGAATGCAGGGCCCCCGTTGACTACCAGTGGAAAGCTTAAATTTCCACCAGCCACTGCAAAACAAATTACCAGCAACAGACACATATTTGTGCCCGCCACTACGAGAGGTCCGTGGTGGGGGCAACTAAGCTCAAAGCCTGCCACTAATGCCCTTTTGCAACCGTCACTGCTAGGCATTCCTGCATATTTCTTTACTTATGTTCGAGGCATTTGATTAAATTTTAGCGCTTTTGGCATGTGTCTTGTTCAGTTGATATGCGATTCAATAGATGCCCCCACATTGGTTTGATGCCATTCCTTTGTTTTTGTTGCACAAGAATTCGTATACATGTTATTTCTGTTGAGCTATGTTGCCATGTGTAGTTGCTATTGGGGAACGTAGTAATTTCAAAAATTTCCTACGCACACGCAAGATCATGGTGATGGCATAGCAACGAGAGGGGAGAGTGTATGTCCACGTACCCTCGTAGACCGTAAACGGAAGCGTTATAACAACGCGGTTGATGTAGTCGACGCCTTCACGATCCGACCGATCCAAGTACCGAACGCACGGCACCTCCGAGTTCAGCACACGCTCAGCTCGATGACGATCCCGGGCTCCGATCTAGCAAAGCGTCGGGGATGAGTTCCACAAGACGACGGCGTGGACGATGATGATGCTCCACTGACGAGGGCTTCGCTTAAGCTCCGCGATGATATGACTTTACGGTAGCGAGGCTTCGCTTAAGCTCCGCAACGATATGACCGAAGTGGGATATGGTGGAGGGGGCACCACACACGGCTAAGGAATGATCCAGAGATCAACTTGTGTGTCCATGGGGTGCCCCTGCCCCAGATATAAAGGAGGGAGGGAGGAGGAGGCCGCCCTAGGAGGGCGGGCCATGGGGAGTCCTACTCCCACCGGGAGTAGGATTCCCCTTCCTAGTCCAACTAGGAGTCCTTCCATGTATTAGGAGTAGGAGACAAGGAAGGGAAGAGAGAAGGAAGGAAGGAGGGGTGCGGCCCTCCCCCTAGTCCAATTCGGACTAGGCCATGGGGCGCGCCCTGCCCTAGGCAGCCCTCTCTCTTTCCCTTGGCCCAATAAGGCCCAATACTTCTCCCGGCGAATTCCGTAACTCTCCCAGACTCAAAAAATACCGAATCATTCGAACCTTTCCGAACTCCGAATATAGTCGTCCAATATATCGATCTTTACGCCTCGACTATTTCGAGACTCCTCGTCATGTCCCCGATCTCATCCGGGACTCAACTCCTTCGGTACATCAAAACTCATAAACTCATAATATAACCATCCATCGAAACCTTGTTGCAAGGACCCTACGGGTTCGAGAACTATGTAGACATGACCTAGAACTATTCTTGGTCAATAACCAATAGCGGAACCTGGATGTTCATATTGGTTCCTACATTTTCTACGAAGATCTTTATCGGTCAAACCGCATAACAACATAATGTTGTTCCTTTGTCATCGGTATGTTACTTGCCCGAGATTCGATCGTCGGTATCCAATACCTAGTTCAATCTCGTTACCGGCAAGTCTCTTTACTCGTTCTGTAATACATCATTTCATAACTAACTCATTAGTTACAATGCTTGCAAGGCTTAGGTGATGATTATTACCGAGAAGGCCCAGAGATACCTCTCCGACAATCGGAGTGACAAAACCTAATCTCGAAATACGCCAACCCAACATGTACTTTCGGAGACACCTGTAGTACTCCTTTATAATCACCCAGTTATGTTGTGACGTTTGGTAGTACCCAAAGTGTTCCTCCGGTAAACGGGAGTTGCATAATCTCATAGTTACAGGAACATGTATAAGTCATGAAGAAAGCAATAGCAACATACTAAACGATCAAGTGCTAAGCTAACGGAATGGGTCAAGTCAATCACATCATTCTCCTAATGATGTGATCCCGTTAATCAAATGACAACTCTTTTGTCCATGGCTAGGAAACATAACCATCTCTGATAAACGAGCTAGTCAAGTAGAGGCACACTAGTAGAGGCACACTAGTGACACTATGTTTGTCTATGTATTCACACATGTATTATGTTTCCGGTTAATACAATTCTAGCATGAATAATAAACATTTATCATGAAATAAGGAAATAAATAATAACTTTATTATTGCCTCTAGGGCATATTTCCTTCAGTCTCCCACTTGCACTAGAGTCAATAATCTAGTTCACATCATCATGTGATTCAACACTAATATTTACATCTGTATGTGATTAACACCCATAGTTCACATCGTCATGTGACCAACACCCAAAGGGTTTACTAGAGTCAATAATCTAGTTCACATCGCTATGTGATTAACACCCAAAGAGTACTAAGGTATGATCATGTTTTGTTCGTGAGAGAAGCTTAGTCAACGGGTCTGTCACATTCAGAGCCGTATCTATTTTGCAAATATTCTATGTCTACAATGCTCTGTACGGAGCTACTCTAGCTAATTGCTCCCACTTTCAATATGTATCCAGATTGAGACTTAGAGTCATCTGGATCAGTGTAAAAAGCTTGCATCGATGTAACTCTTTACGATGGGCTCTTTTATTACCTCTATAATCGAGAAATATTTCCTTAGTCCTCACTAAGGATGTTCTTGACCAATGTCCAGTGATCTACTCCTAGATCACTATTGTACTCCCTTGCCAAATTCAGAGCAAGGTATACAATAGGTCTGGTACATAGCATAGCATACTTTATAGAACCTATGACTGAGGCATAGGGAATGACTTTCATTCTCTTTTCTATTTTCTGCCGTGGTCGGGATTTGAGTCTTACTCAATTTCACACCTTTGCAACACAGGCAAGAACTTTTCTTTGACTGCTCCATTTTGAACTACTTCAAAATCTTGACAAGGTATATACTTTTGAAAAACTTATCAAGCGCCTTGATCTATCTCAATAGATCTTGATGCTCAATATGTAAGTAGCTTTACTGAAGTCTTTCTTTTAAAGATCTCCTTTCAAATACTCCTTTATGCTTTCGGAAAAATTATACATCATTTCGATCAACAATATGTTATTCACATATACTTATCGAAATGTTGTAGTGCTCCCACTCACTTTCTTGCAAATACAGGCTTCTCCAAAAGTCTCAGATAAAACCATATGCTTTGATCACACTATCAAAGCGTTTATTCCAACTCCAAGATGCTTGCACCAGTCCATAGATGGATCGCTGAAGCTTGCATATTTTGTTAGCTCCTTTAGGATTGACAAAACCTTCTGGTTGCATCATATACAACTCTTCTTTAATAGATCCATTAAAGAATGTAGTTTTGACATCCATTTGCCAGATTTCATAAAATGTGGCAATTGCTAACATGATTCGGACAGACTTAAGCATCGCTACAGCTTGAGAAAATCTCATTGTAGTCAACACCTTGAACTTGTCGAAAACCTTTTGTGACAAGTCGAGCTTTGTAGATAGTAACACTACTATCAGTGTCCGTCTTCCTCTTGAAAGTCCATTTATTTAACATGGCTTGCTGATCATCGAGCAAGTCAATCAAAGTCCATACTTTGTTCTCATACATGGATCCTATCTCAGATTTCATGGTCTCAAGCCATTTCATGAATTTGGGCTCATCATCGCTTCCTCATAGTTCGTAGGTTCATCATGGTCTAGTAACACGACTTCCGAACATGATTACCGTACCACTCTGCGCGGATCTTACTCGGAAGACCTACGAGGTTTGGTAGCAACTTTGATCTGAAGTTTCATGATCATCATCATTAACTTCCTCACTAATTGGTGTAGGAATCACTGGAACTGATTTCGTGATGAACTACTTTCCAATAAGGGAGAAGGTACAATTACCTCATCAAGTTCTACTTTCCTCCCACTCACTTCTTTCGAGAGAAACTTCTTCTCTAGAAAGGATCCATCTTAGCAACGAATAACTTGCCTTCGGATCTGTGATAGAAGGTGTACCCAATAGTTACCTTTGGGTATTCTATGAAGACGCACTCTCCGATTTGGGTTCGAGCTTATCGGTGAAAACTTTTTCACATAAGCATCACAACTCCAAACTTTAAGAAACGACAGCTTAGGTTTACTGCTAAACCATAGTTCATACGGTGTCATCTCAACGGATTTAGATGGTGCCCTATTAAACATGAATGCAGCTGTTTCTAATGCATAACCCCAAAACGATAGTGGTAAATCGGTAAGATACATCATAGATCGCACCATATCCAATAAAGTGCGGTTACGACGTTCGGACACACCATTATGTTGTGGTGTTCCATGTGGTGTGAGCTGTGAAACTATTCCACTTTGTTTTAATTGAAGACCAAACTCGTAACTCAAATATTCATCTCCACGATCAGATCGCAAAAACTTTATTTTCTTGTTACGATGATTTTCCACTTCACTCTGAATTTTTTTGAACTTTTCAACTATTTCAGACTTATGTTTCATCAAGTAGATATACCCATATCTGCTCAAATCATCTGTGAAGGTCAGAAAATAACGATACACGCCGCGAGCCTTAACACTCATTGGATCGCATACATCGGTATGTATTATTTCCAATAAGCCAGTAGCTCGTTCCATTGTTCCGGGGAACGAAGTTTTAGTCATCTTGCCCAAAAGGCACGGTTCGCAAGCATCAAATGATTCATAATCAAGTGATTCCAAAATCCCATCAGCATGGAGTTTCTTCATGCGTTTTACACCAATATGACCTAAACGGCAGTGCCACAAATAAGTTGCACTATCATTATTAACTTTGCATCTTTTGGCATCAATATTATGAATATGTGTATCACTACGATCGAGATCCAACAAACTATTTTATTGGGTGTATGACCATCGAAGGTTTTATTCATTTAAACAGAACAACGATTATTCTTTGACTTTAAATGAATAACCGTTTTGAAAACTATTTTCATTGGGTGTATGACCATTGAAGGTTTTATTCATGTAAACAGAACAATAATTATTCTTTGACTTTAAATGAATAACCGTTTTGCAATAAACATGATCAAATCATATTCATGCTCAACGCAAACACCAAATAACATTTATTTAGGTTTAACACTAATCCCAAAAGTATAGGGAGTGTGCGATGATGATCATATCAATCTTGGAACTACTTCCAACACTCATCGTCACTTCCCTTCAACTAGTTTCTGCTTATTCTCAGAACTCCTGTTTCGAGTTACTAATCTTAGCAACCGAACAAGTATCAAATACTTAGAGGCTACTATAAACACTAGTAAGGCACACATCAATAACCTGTATATCAAATATACTCTTGATCACTTTGCCATCCTTCTTATCCGCTAAATACTTGGGGTAGTTCCGCTTCCAGTGACCAGTTCTATTGCAGCAAAAGCACTTAGTCTCAGGCTCAGGTCCAGACTTGGGCTTCTTCACTCGAACAGCAACTTGCTTGCCATTCTTCTTGAAGTTCCCCTTCTTCCCTTTGCCCTTTTCCTTGAAACTAGTGGTCTTGTCAATCATCAACACTTGATGCTCTTTTCTTGATTTCTACCTTCGTCGATTTCAGCATCACGAAGAGCTTGGGAATTACTTTTGTCATCCCTTGCATATTATAGTTCATCACGAAGTTCTACTAACTTGGTGATGGTGACTAGAGAATTCTGTCAATCACTATATTATCTGGAAGATTAACTCCCACTTGATTCAAGCGATTGAAGTACTCAGACAATCTGGGCACATGCTCACTAGTTGAGCGATTCTCCTCCATCTTTTAGCTATAGAACTTGTTGGAGACTTCATATCTCTCAACTCGGGTATTGCTTGAAATATTAACTTCAATTCCTGGAACATCTCATATGGTCCATGACGTTCAAAACGTCTTTGAAGTCCCGATTCTAAGCCATTAAGCATGGAGCACTAAACTATCAAGTAGTCAGCATATTGAGCTAGCCAAATGTTCATAACGTCTGCATCTGCTCCTGCAATAGGTTTGTCACCTAGCGGTGCATTAAGGACATAATTCTTCTGTGCAGCAAATGAGGATAAACCTCAGATCACGGATCCAATCCGCATCATTGGTACTACCATCTTTCAATACAATTTTCTCTAGGAACACATATAAAAACATAGGGAAGCAACAACGCGAGCTATTGATCTACAACATAATTTGCAAAATACTACCAGGACTAAGTTCATGATAAATTTAAGTTCAATTAATCATATTACTTAAGAACTCCCACTTAGACAGACATCTCTCTAGTCATCTAAGTGATCACGTGATCCAAATCAACTAAACCATAACCGATCATCACGAGAGATGGAGTAGTTTTCAATGGTGAACATCACTATGTTGATCATATCTACTATATGATTCACGCCGACCTTTCGGTCTCCGTGTTCCGAGGCCATATCTGCATATGCTAGGCTCGCCAAGTTTAACCTGAGTATTCGCGTGTGCAAAACTGGCTTGCACCCGTTGTAGATGGACGAGAGCTTATCACACCCGATCATCACGTGGTGTCTGGGCACTACGAACTTTTAGCAACGGTGCATACTCAGGGAGAACACTTCTTGATAATTTTAGTGAGAGATCATCTTATAATGCTACCGTCAATCAAAGCAAGATAAGATGCATAAAGGATAAACATCACATGCAATCAATATAAGTGATATGATATGGTCATCATCATCTTGTGCTTGTGATCTCCATCTCCGAAGCAATCGTCATGATCACCATTGTCACCGGCGCGACACCTTGATCTCCATCGTAGCATCGTTGTCGCCTCGCCAACTATTGCTTCTACGACTATCGCTATCGCTTAGTGATAAAGTAAAGCAATTACATGGCTTTTGCATTTCATACAATAAAGCGACAACCATATGGCTCCTGCCGATTGCCGATAACTTCGTTACAAAACATGATCATCTCATACAATAAAATATAGCATCACGCCTTGACCATATCACATCACAACATGCCCTGCAAAAACAAGTTAGACGTCCTCTACTTTGTTGTTGCAAGTTTTACGTGGCTGCTACAGGCTGAGGAAGAACCGTTCTTACCTACGCATCAAAACCACAACGATAGTTTGTCAAGTTGGTGCTGTTTTAACCTTCGCAAGGACCGGGCGAGCCACACTCGGTTCAACTAAAGTGAGAGAAACAGACACCGCCGGTCACCTTTAAGCAACGAGTGCTCGGCGGTGAAACCAGTCTCGCGTAAGCGTCGCTGTAATGTCGGTCCGGCCGCTTCATCTCACAATACCGCTGAACCAAAGTATGACATGCTGGTAAGCAGTATGACTTATATCGCCCACAACTCACTTGTGTTCTACTCGTGCATATGACATCAACGCATAAAACCAGGCTCGGATGCCATTTGTTGGGGAACGTAGTAATTTCAAAATTTCCTACGCACACGCAAGATCATGGTGATGGCATAGCAACGAGAGGAGAGTGTATGTCCACGTACCCTCGTGAGACCGTGGCGAAGCGTTATAACAACGCGGTTGATGTAGTCGACGTCTTCACGATCCGACCGATCCAAGTACCGAACGCATGGCACCTCCGAGTTCAGCACACGTTCAGCTCGATGACGATCCCCGGGCTCCGATCCAGCAAAGCGTCGGGGATGAGTTCCGTCAGCACGACGGCGTGGTAACGATGATGATGCTCCACCGACGCAGGGCTTCGCCTAAGCTCCGCGACGATATGACTTTACCGGCGCAGGGCTTCGCCTAAGCTCCGCAACGATATGACCGAAGTGGAATATGGTGGAGGGGGCACCGCACATGGCTAAGGAACGATCCATAGATCAACTTGTGTGTCCATGGGGTGCCCCTGCCCCCGTATATAAAGGAGGGAGGGAGGAGGAGGCCGGCCCTAGGAGGGGCGCGCCATGGGGAGTCCTACTCCCACCGAGTAGGATTCCCCTTTCCTAGTCCAACTAGGAGTCCTTCCATGTATTAGGAGTAGGAGACAAGGAAGGGGAAGAGAGAAGGAAGGAAGGAGGGGTGCGGCCTCCCCTAGTCCACCCGGACTAGGCCATGGGGGCGCGGCCTGCCCTAGGCAGCCCTCTCTCTTTCCCGCAGGCCCAATAAGGCCCAATACTTCTCCCGGCGAATTCTCGTAACTCTCCCAGTACTCAAAAAATACCGAATCATTCAAACCTTTCCGAACTCGAATATAGTCGTCCCAATATATCGATCTTTACGTCTCGACTATTTTGAGACTCCTCGTCATGTCCCGATCTCATCCGGGACTCGAACTCCTTCGGTACATCAAAACTCATAAACTCATAATATAAGCATCATCGAAACCTTAGCGTGCAGACCCTACGGGTTCGAGAACTATGTAGACATGACCTAGAACTATTCTTGGTCAATAACCAATAGCGGAACCTGGATGTTCATATTGGTTCCTACATTTTCTCTGAAGATCTTTATCGGTCAAACCGCATAACAACATCGTTGTTCCTTTGTCATCGGTATGTTACTTGCCGAGATTCGATCGTCGGTATCAATACCTAGTTCAATCTCGTTACCGACAAGTCTCTTTACTCGTTCGTAATACATCATTTCATAACTAACTCATTAGTTACAATGCTTGCAAGGCTTAGGTGATGATTATTACCGAGAAGGCCCGAGAGATACCTCTCCAGAGCAATCGGAGTGACAAAACCTAATCTCGAAATCGCCAACCCAACATGTACCTTCGGAGACACCTGTAGTACTCCTTTATAATCACCCGATTCGTTGTGACGTTTGGTAGTACCAAAGTGTTCCTCCGGTAAGCAGGAGTTGCATAATCTCATAGTTACGAGAACATGTATAAGTCATGAAGAAAGCAATAGCAACATACTAAGCGATCAAGTGCTAAGCTAACGGAATGGGTCAAGTCAATCACATCATTCTCCTAATGATGTGATCCCGTTAATCAAATGACAACTCTTTTGTCCATGGCTAGGAAACATAACCATCTCTGATAAACGAGCTAGTCAAGTAGAGGCACACTAGTGACACTATGTTTGTCTATGTATTCACACATGTATTATGTTTCCGGTTAATACAATTCTAGCATGAATAATAAACATTTATCATGAAATAAGGAAATAAATAATAACTTTATTATTGCCTCTAGGGCATATTTCCTTCAGTTGCTTTGTGGTATGTGGTAATAGGGCCGCCCTAGGGAAATCAGAACTTGAAATGATGTTGCTAGAAACAAAACCAAATAGAACTTAAAAAGTAGCATGCAGGCGACTAACTAGAACCAACGTCAATTAATATGGGTCGTAGGGTGTATGTTGTTTCGTTCTTTCATTGGGACGACCATGTGCAATACTAGATTCATCTTTAGCCAAGAATTTGCTTATGAAGGAAACGTGCCCTAGAGGCAATAATAAAGTTATTATTTATTTCCTTATTTCATGATAAATGTTTATTATTCATGCTAGAATTGTATTAACTGGAAACATAGTACATGTGTGAATACATAGACAAACATAATGTCACTAGTATGCCTCTACTTGACTAGCTCATTAATCAAAGATGGTTAAGTTTCCTAACCATAGACATGAGTTGTTATTTGATTAACAGGATCACATCATTAGGAGAATGATGTGATTGACTTGACCCATTCTGTTAGCTTAGCACTTGATCGTTTAGTATGTTGCTACTGCTTTCTTCATGACTTATACATGTTCCTATGACTATGAGATTATGCAACTCCCGTTTACCGGAAGAACACTTTATGTGCTACCAAACGTCACAACGTAACTGGGTGATTATAAAGGAGCTCTACAGGTGTCTCCGAAGGTACATGTTGGGTTGGAGTATTTCGAGATTAGGATTTGTCACTCCGATTGCTCTGGAGAGGTATCTCCGGCCCTCTCGGTAATGCACATCACTATAAGCCTTGCAAGCAATGTAGCATGAGTTAGTTACGGAATGATGCATTACGTAACGAGTAAAGAGACTTGCCGGTAACGAGATTGAACTAGGTATTGAGATACCGACGGCCTAATCTCGCAAGTAACATACCGATGACAAAGGGAACAACGATGTTGTTATGCAGTTTGACCGATAAAGATCTTCAGAGAATATGTGGAGCCAATATGAGAATCCAGGTTCCGCTTATTGGTTATTGACCGAGACATGTCTCGGTCATGTCTACATTGTTCTCGAACCCGTAGGGTCCGCAAGCTTAAGGTTTCGGCGATGCTTATATTATGAGTTTATGCTTTGATGTACCGAAGGAGTTCGGAGTCCCGATGAGATCGGGACATGACGAGGAGTCTCGAAATGGTTGAGACATGAAGATTGATATATTGGACGACTATATTCGGACACCGGAATGGTTCCAGGAGTTATCGGATATATACCGGAGTACCGGGGGGTTACCGGAACCCCCGGAGGTTAATGGGCCTCATGGGCCCAAGTGGAGGAAGAGGAGAGGCGGCCAAGGGGCAGCCGCCCCTCCCCCAAGTCCGAATTGGACAAGGAGGGGGGCGGCGCCCCTTCCTTTCCCCCTCTCTCTTCCCTCTCCTCTCCTACTCCAACAAGGAAGGGAGGGAGTCCTACTCCCGGTGGGAGTAGGACTCCTCCCGCGCTGCCTCCTCCTGGCCGGCCGCACCTCCCCCCTTGCTCCTTTATATACGAGGGCAGGGGGGCACCCCAGAGACACAACAATTGATCCTTGAGGTCTCTTAGCCGTGTGCGGTGCCCCCCTCCACCATAGTCCTCGATAATATTATAGCGGTGCTTAGGCGAAGCCCTGCGACGGTAGAACATCAAGATCGTCACCACGCCGTCGTGCTGACGGAACACATCCCCGACACTTTGCTGGACCGGAGTCCGAGGATCGTCATCAAGCTGAACGTGTGCTAGAACTCGGAGGTGCCGTAGTTTTGGTGCTTGATCGGTCGGGCCGTGAAGACGTACGACTACATCAACCGCGTTGTAATTACGCTTCCGCTTTCGGTCTACGAGGGTACGTGGACAACACTCTCCCCTCTCGTTGCTATGCATCAACATGATCTTGCGTGTGCGTAGGAATTTTTTTGAAATTACTACGTTCCCCAAGAGCTTACTACTTTGTAATGAATGTTGAAGTTCACTTCAATATTCTAATTTATTTTCTGCAAAGTGATACTTCTTATATTAGATCAATTCCTCTGCTAACAAGTTAACTTTTGTGCAGCCACTGGATTTCATCTATGGAAAATCCAAGGAGAACCGACACCTCACAACCGGCGGAGCCAACAAGGATCCTTAGGTCAACCACTAGAACCAGGGGATATGGTTTTGGTCCTCAAGCGTTGAATTTGGAAGCCCGGTGTTGAATCAACTTCACGCATGAAGCCCTAAAAAGTGGTTGGGAAGGAGTCTTCAAAATGCAAGCTAGCTAAGGGAAAGACAAAGTGTAAACACAATGATTACATGAGTTATGTGTCCCACAATAATCAAGAGATTGCCATGAGTTATGTGTCCCACAACCGACTCAAGCGTTCCCTACCTTAGCCGCCGCCACGGGCGAGGCGACTAGGGAGGCGATCTTTTCCACCGATCTCCACCGGCGAGGGTGCTGGCCCCCTCTCTCTCCGGTTGCCGGTGGCAGGAGGGAGGGGACCCCGTTCCTCCGCTCTGTAGTTAGGGTTTGGATTTGTAGGTCATGGTGCGCCGTTGGGGTGGTGGAAGCGGCGCCCGGACGAATAAATCTGCCTCAACTCCACTCCCACACCGGCGGTGTCCTTTATGGCGGCGTCTCGGAGTTGGTGGCATCGTGTGTTTGTCGATCCTTAAGATCGGCGATGTTAGGGTTCATGGATGGTGTCGGCGAGGTTTCGTTGGCGACTCCGTCAGGTGTGTCTCTCCTTCTGCTCTGTCCCTGTTGCCGCGGCGTTGTCTCCGACATCATGGTGGAGCAAGAAGGTTTTGTCGTCCAGGAGTATGCGCAAACACTTGTCTTCGCAAGTGACAGCTGGAAGATGGTGCATCTTGTGCTGGAAGATGGCCCATCGGCCCCCCGCGTCGCCCCTCGCGTGGCGGCTGGGAGGCTCCCAGATCCCATCGGCCGGACTCCACCTCTCCTCCTCCTCCTCCCTCGCCGCCGCCCAAGGGCACGGCTAGGCGAAGCCTTGCCGTCGCAGGCGGCGATGGGGACTCGTGGTCCTCCCGCTCATGTGGGGCTGGCGCGGGCCGGCGCCCCCGGGCTAGAGCATGGCATCGGGCCAGACGCCACGGCGGGTGGTGGCGGCGCTTCGGCGGTTTCCTTCCCCCGCGGCAGGCGGCTTCATGGTCTGGTGCGTCGCGGTCTCCAGGGACGGCGACGGCGTGACCAGATGGGTTCGCGGCGACACGGTCGGATCTAGGCCCAGGCGTGGGCCTTGGTCGCTGGATTTTCGTCGGCACGGTGGTGGGTGCGAGTCGTCGGCAGCTGGGCGGATCCGCCGAGATTCTACCCTTGTCTGGTCCTTGGCAGCGCGGGCAACTCCGGGGGAAACCCCACATCTCCTTGGGATCGAGCGATGGTGGTGCTTTTGCGTCGTAGTCCCTCTTCAGGGCATCATTTTGGAGTTTACTCCGGTTGAAGGAACCAGCGACGCTGGCGGCGCACGTCTGGTGAAGCAACTGCCGATGAAAATCGCGCCAGCTACGGTCATGGCGGACGATGGCGGCGTCTTAGATGTCGTTCCCTTGTCGAGGCATCGTCATTGAAGTTTGCTTCATCAGGCTCGGGATGCTCCGGCGGAAACCCTAGATCTGGGTCTTCCGGATCGGACGATGATGGCGTTTATCGCTTTCCCTCCTGGGACATCGTTTTGGAGCAAGTGCTGACTGGAGGGATGGTGGAGCGGTGCTTCATCCCACACATTGAGGGCGGCGGGTATCGGCGGCATGGCGCTGTGGAGACTCGGTGTCGGATGCGCGGTGATGGACTCGCGCATGAGGAGGTTGTTGTCTGGCGTCATGGTGACGTCGATGGCAGAGTGGCCAGACAAGGTAGAAGCCTCAATATCTGCTCTGAAGACGGACATGTGGAAGATGGCGGCGACGGCATATGTGAGTGCGTCAGTCCGGATTGTGCCTCAGACCCGGTATGTGGCTCGGCTGGGGCTTCCGGCTTTTGATGTTAGGCTTAGGTGAGTGGTTTGGGTAGTGGCCCAGCTAGCATCCCTACATCATATGGATAGGAGTAGCGGCAGATGTTGCCAAGATGGCGGATTCAGACATATTATTGTAATTCTTTGTAAGGTCCTCGAGAATAATCAATAAAATGGCCGCATGCATCTTCCAGATGCAGAGGCCGGGGGTCATCTTTCTTTTCTAAAATAATAATAATAATAATAAAAATCTTGTGCTGAGTTTGTGATTGGAGGCTGGCAGTTCTGGTTTCCTCCTTCGACGTCGTAGTCGTGCGGGGGTGTCTGTTTTGGAGTTCGATGGCGTGTCCGGGGACACGTTGCCCCAGTCTGATTCTTTCGATGGCAATGGTTTTGCTTCAGGCAAACTACTTTGGAGGTCCATAAAGCTGCTGATCAGCCATGAAGCTGCGTCGAGCTCGGGTGAAGAGGTGATCTATCTACTTTTCCTTAGTGGAGAGGGCCAGGAGCTGGTTTTTTGCATAGGATTATTCTATCTTTTTAGTCCTGTAATATCGATGTTTACGTGGCTTGTAACGGGATCTTTATGTTATTAATGAGACATCTATTACTATGAAAAAAAAGAGAAGAACAAGCCGCACAATTTGGCAGCCCGCCGGCGCCCGGTCGCCGTCGTTGCCCGCACCACGCGCCTGCTTGCTGCTCGCTCTGCTCGACCGCCGTCGCCGCTTGTCCCGTCTGCCCGCGCGCCATAGCCGCTGAGGCCTCTCGGCGCTCGCGCCGCCTGTCCCGGTCACCTGTCCACGAGCTTTGCTACACTCACGGGCATTTTTATACGGACTCCAACCTACAGGGAGAGGTGGCATCAGTTAATTGAAAACTGGAGGGGGCCACAGCTAAAATCAGGGAGGAGAAAGTTTATTAGGCAAGGACACATAATCCCGTAATGCCCTCCGTGACAAGTTCGTCCGTAAGTCTAGAATTATTGCCTGTCCAGTGTCCACTAAGCTGGGAACAGGAGGCGGGAGGGCTCGTCCCAGGAGGATGGGAGGAGGCGGAGGGAGATGGGTACGTGGCCGCGGAGGAGCTGTTCGGCCGGCAGGAGTTCCTCTGGATGCTGGCGCACGAACGTTGGAGAAAGTTGAAGAAATTTGTAGTGTTATATATGCAGAGAAGTTTAACTAGTAGGAGATTTTGTTTTGAAGAGTGAAAGAGTGCGTACATGTGCTCTTGTAGTACAGAAACAGAGTTGTGTTAGATTCATGAAGGATTGTGTTATATAAAACCATGATTTTGCTATATTATTAGATATATGACACCGTTTCAAAATAAGTGTCTCAACTTTGTACTAGCTCTAATATAAAGTTGTACTAAACTCGAGACACTTATTTTGAGACGGAGGGAGTACTATTTTTCAGTTCCTTGAGGTTGCTTCAGTGTCTCTTTTCCTACTTGAATTTTCTTCACAATGCAAAATGTTCCCCAATGTGCTGCTGGTTTTATGACTGTAGCTGCTATGCTCTGGTTTTGTTTCAAGGACGTGCTCTAGCTGTGTACTAGCGGACCTCGCGCGGCGGCACGCTGCGCCGGTATATAGCTTTGTGCTACATACAATTGGTAAGATAAACAATGTAAACTATTGTAATGATATAAAATGATAGATGGCAAAAAAATAATGACATAGTGCACCACTCATATGCATGCATGGTGTATACGGATCTGTATCACAATGTTAAATGTTGAATATTGATACGCTGTATTCCTTGTAATGACCACATATGCTCCATTCTTATCCTATATTTAAAAACGAAATTAATTAATATCAATTATTAACTCGATCCTTGGAAAATACAAAAAAGATCAATTTGTTTTTATATTCTAGATAATTGTTTGTTACACTCCACTGATCAACTCTCCCTTAATTTCGTAGGATAAACCTAAGATTTGTTGTCAGATGCTTCTTTTTTTCCTTGTTTGATTTCTATTTTCCATGGCAGACTTTCGGCAAGTTTTCCACTTATGACGTTTAATGCATAGAGCATATATGACAGTATCACAGCAGTGCGAGGCGTCTTCGCTATATTTCTCATAAGTTCGCCTCATGAACACCGATGATCGAGCACTGGAAAATATAATATTACGCGCCCGCTTCTCCAGTGATCAACTCATAAATCAGGAAGATACATACATATAATAATTACACATGTCAAAATCCAGAAAAGAATTAGGTCAGGCACAAATCTTTTTAATCATGATTCTAAATAATCTCCATATTACAGAGAGTGATGAACTTATACGCTAGGTTTCGTCTACTTTTCTCTTGCTCATTTTCTCACACGTCTCCCATTTGTGCCATCTAGCGCGTAGAGCAGGCGCGCTCGCAACCGGTACAACAAACAGTCATCTCACGGACCAGCACCTTTTTGGTACTGCTTGCAGATTCGCCTACTGAATACCAGCCTCGTGTGCTTTTCCACACGCCTCCCACTTGTGCCATCTAGGGCATAGAGCATCCAGACCAGTACGATGGTAGTGTGACGCGTGCTCGCTGCCGATACATCGAGCAGTCATCTCAGAGACCAGTACCTTGTCGGCACTGCTCGCAGGTTCATCTCTTGAATACCAACGTTGCATGCTTTCTCGCACTGACTCCCACTTGTGCCATCTAGGGCATATAGCATCTAGGGCAGTACCATGGTAGTGTGGGGCGTGCTCGCTACCGATGCAGCGAGCAGTCGCCTCAGAGACCACTATCTTGTCCGCATTGTTCGCAGATTCGCTTACTGAATACCGGCGAGCGGTTCTAAATAATCTCCATATTACAGAGAGTGATGAACTTATTCGCTAGGTTTCATCTACTTTTCTCTTGCTCATTTTCTCACACGTCTCCCATTTGTGCCATCTAGCGCGTAGAGCAGGCGCGCTCGCAACCGGTACAACAAAGAGCCATCTCACGGACCAGCACCTTTTTGGCACTGCTTGCAGATTCGCCTACTGAATACCAGCCTCGCGTGCTTTTCCACACGCCTCCCACTTGTGCCATCTAGGGCATAGAGCATCCAGACCAGTACGATGGTAGTGTGAGGCATGCTCGCTGCCGATACAGCGAGCAGTCATCTCAGAGACTAGTACCTTGTCGGCACTGCTCGCAGGTTCATCTCCTGAATACCAGCGTTGCATGCTTTCTTGCACGACTCCCACTTGTGCCATCTAGGGCATATAGCATCTAGGGCAGTACCATGGTAGTGTGGGGCGTGCTCGCTACCGATGCAGCGAGTAGTCGCCTCAGAGACCACTATCTTGTCCGCAGTGTTTGCAGATTCGCTTACTGAATACCGGCGAGCGGTGCTGGTGAACTTCGTCCATCGTACACCGAGTTCAAGCTATAAAAATAACCACATACTCTGTTCTTTTTCTTCATCCCCACAACGTGCCTCACTCTTTCTCCTTGATTTCAACCTTTTTTCTTCCTCCGGTGACAAAAGATCGAGAAGAGGGCTTCAATGGAGGACGCAAGCTCGGAGTTGGTCCTAGTTCTCATAGTTGGGCTGCTAGCAGCATTGCTTGGATTTTCTATGCTTTTGTGTGCAATGATCATATATGATCGCCATGACGCTGCTGCCCGAGCGATGATTATCCGAGGCACTGGTGGCACTGCCACTGGAGGGAAATATGCTTAGTAGTGCTCTAACTGAACTATGTAGGAGATGTCATATTGTTGTCTTCCATTTTGTTTAGCCTTTCGCCAGTGGAGACATGTGTGTTTGGTAGTGTTCTACTTGCGCTACCAAGAAGATATCATATTGTTCTCCTTCATTTACCTTTATTTTTATTTTTTATTTTCATGGTCTCATTTTGCTGATTTCATGGGTTTTATTCTTTGTGCTTGTTGGTCTAGTCACATGTTAAGAATATTATGTGACATAGATATGTTGTTGTCATAATTGTCGATTATGTACTTAATATGAATGAATATCTGTTTAGTAGTCAGTAAATCATTTGAATATGCATTTACACTTACTTGCTGACTCAATCGACCACAGCTCGTATAAGTAGTTGACCTCGCCTTCACGATAATGAAAATAATAACTGTAATACTCCAACATACTCACACGACCATCATCGCCACGTTGAGGCACAACATCGGTAAAACAATCATCATAATCACTACTATCATTGCCGAGTTGCGAATCATCCATTGAAACGGACGAAGCCAGTTGAGGACCATGACGGCAAATATAATTAATGCCCAAATGATAACTCTTGTCTCCGTAAGGAAAAAGAAGAAGAAGGGGGGGTACTGCAGAGCCATAAGATTACAATTGAGAGCAGATATGTGCTTCAAAGCACCAGAATGACTTTCAGCAATAACATCGAAACTCTTACGCTCAGGCGTCAAATCACCAACGATAAGTGCAGCAACCTCAGAAACAATTGGACCATAAAAACGCGTACCATGTGGTCCACCGTCATTACCTAAAAGGCGTATAGATACCCTCGGTGCATCAGGACTGCAGAGACTTTGGCGAGCAAGCCTAAATTTATGAACCAAAGGATTATACATATCGAGCATCCTAACAATAGATGCAACAATTTCAGGGTCCGGGCAAAGAGAGCTGCCGTCATCCCTAGCAAACACATTAAGTCTGCTGTCGATCTCATCACTTGAATCAATCATATATAACTGAGCAAATTTCGGCGATAACCCACCAGGAGGCACAAGAGGCCCGATGCGGTGATAGACCACACCATTCATCTTAAACACATAGGGAGCACCACCAACGTTAATAGTGTTATCAATATGAGCACCCAAGGATGTAAAACAGAACATTGAATTATATTGCCTGATCAACCGCATGAACCTATTAGAAATCACGTCTCCATCAAATTGCATCAATCTGTCCAATGGAGAAGGCCAAGAACGGAATCTCGACAAAGAAACCTTGCCACTACGGCAACAAGCCGTATAACAGGTCTTCGGATAATAGACTCCCGATGATAAGTTGAGCCCTCGAGAAACCAATAAAAAGCCCCACACCACTGGCATGTAAGATCCGGACTGCCATAATACGAACGGCCCCTCTGGACAGCTGCATCAATAACAATAGATTTACTAAACCAATAATTTCACAATACGCACAACTAAAATGCAAAAATAATTACACATCGCCATACTCTTCAGGAGATGAACCAGATCCTTCGGATGGGAAGTCCCAACACGCGAACTATATAAAAAAACAATCCCCGATGAAAACAGCATAAGCAATATTTAAAATAAGTAGAATAAAAAATAAAAAGCACAAACCTTTACTCCTCCCAGACCGATATGACCGAATCAATTTCCTCTTGCGTCAAGCACGACCACTATCGACAGCATGGACAACCGGTGTAGGCAGAACTTAAAAAAAATTGCAAAATAAAAAAAATATACAAGTCAGTGCATAATTTATCTTGTAACATAATCACACGTATGTAACAACCAACCTAAGGGAACAGATTGAAAAGAAGGACCCGCACACAGAAGCGGAACAACACGTGGATGGGTAGCCATCGACGTACAACGCAACTAATCAGAAAAATACGAAGCACCCGACGCAACGGTAGCCTCGTCAAAAGTGGGAACAAATCCATCTGCAGATACAAAAAATTCAGCACTGGAAACAAAACCATCGACAAATACAAAAAATTTGCAACAACCAATATGAAAAAAGACACACATGCATGCACCATGCACGCAAACACACATGTAAATCACAGGGTGCACGTAAAAGCATCAAACGTACGTGCATGCGCCATGCACACAAACGCAAAAAACTGCACCGCGCGCACCAGCCGGAACAGTTCGGCCCAGTAAAGACACACCACCACTCGATCCATTCTGCCGGCCCACAGCCCACTCCCCTCATCCACCCGAAACAACATCACCGTTTAGTCCCACCTCGGAAGCGGGAGGGCGCGAAGAGCAACTTAAATAGCTGCCTCCACCTCCCATATCGAACTCCTCTATTACTTCCCCCACTGCCCCGTTGGACCCCGTTGCTGGGCCCGTTCGTCAGCTCGATCAGCCGCCCGAGTCGCCATTGCGCTTGATTTGGGTACGGTCTGTAAGCTAGCACGGACCCAGCAGTGGCGGTCGGTCATTTTTTTTCCAGCTTTCTGCACCACGAGGTGTAAAAAAACACAAACAATATTTCTTTTTTTTCTTAACTTCGTACACCACAACGTGCAACTGACGAAAACACACACATGCACGGTCACCACATGCACCAGATTCGCATATACACTAAAAAAAACGGCAGGATACCATGGCTTATAGAAGGCAAAGAGGCAGCAGCAGCAACAACATCAGACCCAGACATCTCTGACCCGCAGAAAGATACATCTGTATATACAAGGTGAACCACATTATTAAATAACGGTAAACCACAGGGAAAAATGATAATTCATCGGGCCGAAAACATAAGCCAAGACCACAATCAACACGGCGCTTGCCCAAACGAATCTCCTCCCTACGAGAAGCAACAGAGGCACGACTACCTGCTTTCAACGACAAATCACAACATTTAGTACACAATATCAACAAAAACCAAACAAAGGAAAAAGAAAGGAGACAGACCAGATGGCACATCAACATCCACCGGAATAGAAGACGACATAGAGCAAGCAGATGAAGAAGGCGACCCACGCGCCCGACGACCAAGCCGACAAGACGGACGACGATGAGCAAGCGCAGGCCTATCCGGCAAATCAGTAGAAGCACCACGCCGACCAGAACCACCGCGAATAACAACCGTAAGACCACGCGAGCCACGAGGCCGGCCAGGATGATGCAAACCATCACGACTGGATGAAGGAACAACCATCGAGCACTAAGAGAGAAATGAAACCACACACAACGACACAAGAGGAAAACCAGCATATTTATAGCCCCATATCATGCGGCACAACTCCAGAAGACACGCGAAACGCACACACTCTGGAAAGAACGACCAAAGCGGCAGAGACAAGTTGCACAGCGAAAACGACAGGTTGAACACCGCGCGAGAAACCCGGACGGCGGAAGCAAACCGCTTCACATGATCACCGCTGTCCATTCATACAACCAACCCGCTGCATGGCTCCACTCAAATTTCCTGTCGCTTTGCTCTTGGAAGCAAGTGCAGTTCTTCTAATCAGTCCCAATCACCGCTGTCCATTCATACAACCAACCGCTGCATGGCTCCACTCATATTTCCTGTCGCTTTGCTCCTGGAAGCAAGTGCAGTTCTTCTAATCAGTCCCAATTGGTCGATCGGCTGCATGATACCGCCCATGCACCTTGTCGTCTTGTGCCTGGATGCAAGTGCAACACCCCGGATCAGCTCCAATTGGTCCGCCCGCTTCTTGGCCACTGGGGACACCGATCCTATTGCATGATAGAACTGGTCCACCACGCGGCGACACGCGATCAGCCTGCATGCATGCAAGGCAAGCACGTACGTACAACCCCTCCACGCTACAACGGTGCAAACAACGAAAGACAAAATACGATCACGTCCAAACAAAGGAAAGCGACTGCACGTACAAACACAGAGGCACAAATAGATTGAGACGACCAATACAAGAAATATAAGCACACCACCCTGCCCCACATTGGATGAAAAAAACGCTAAACCAACCAAACCAAACGCCACACCCGTTCAAAAAATTTGAAACAAAACCCTGAATCCACAAGGCATTTCTACCCCGGCAGGTACCAAATTAATAGCACGTGTCACATGCATAATTCACTAGAAGTCTTTTTCAAACAAGTGGCTAAAGCTCACGACAAAAACTTTGCCTGGAATAGATGCTTGGGTATGTAGAGTATCCCTGACATCACTTTTTTGCATTATTATTATATCTAGTACTGCTCCCATCATTCTTGGACCAGCTTATGTGATCAGATATCACCAAAGCTAGACAGTAAATATTAGATGAAAATAGGCAGGCCATCAATGCCGGATAACACTGACCCTTTCCCTCCCTTTCTTGATTTAGATATAGGCTATCAAGAATTAAATTCCTTCCCAATGAGATGGCATATTGCAAATTTGTCCTACAAGCAGTATCACTAGACTATCACTTTAGAACTAGAGCATGCCTTGTGCACCCAATTTTATCTTTCCGAACGAGATGTTTCTCCAGTACAGATTACCAACTATCATGTGAAAACTGAAAAGTTACACTACACTGAAGTCAAAGACTCAGCAAACGAGAAGTTGCGTGCTCCTGTCCATCAAACAAAGACCCTCTAGTGGAAGATTACCAACTATCATGTGAAAACTGAAAAGTTACACTACACTGAAGTCAAAGACTCAGCAAACGAGAAGTTGCGTGCTCCTGTCCATCAAACAAAGACCCTCTAGTGGAAGAAACTCTTCTTTCTCTATCAGTACCAAGCTACTAAAAATGAGCTCTGAAAATTGATGCAAATGCAGATATTTTCTACAAAAATGAAAATAAACTAGAACCCATAGAAGTTTGAAAGTTTGTAGAAATCACAAAGATTAAGGAAGTGGGATCTTATTGATTTCTGGATGGTATGTTGCAAATTTGTCAAAGAAGTATAAAGGATAAACTATAACATTAGAAAGATTTGAAAGTTTGAACTTTGCACACTACTAGCATCCACTTATTTCTGAAATATGTAGTGATTGCTAGTTTTAATCCGAACTGACTTTAAGCATTGCTACGACGAGACAATCTTGTCGTAGCCAAATCTTTGAACTTGTTATGAACAAGTCATGCTTTAAAAATCATTTTTATCTTCGTCGATTTATAGATCCATTACTCTGTGTCAGACCCTTAAGTCTTTTGGAGGGTTTATCAAGTTCGAAACTTGAATCATGGACATGGATACTATATTGGATTACTTTGGTTTATGGCCAATTCAGGAGTCAGGGCCCATCAATGCATTTTCGTGTATCATAGGTTGTTTGTTTACCAACAATATTCCGTATGCACACCACAGAGGTTTGCATGAGTTTTTGCTTAACCTACATGGTACAACTGCTAGTTCGACCGAAGTCTCCATATCTCATGTAGATGCTTCCGTATCAGTCATAGTAGGAAACTCTGGAAATACTTCCAATGAATCTTTTCTTTGACCTGATAACAAAGATTTTGTAATCTCATTGAGTTGCACTGTCCTCCCACCGACTCTTTTGCAATAAATATTTCTTCAAAAATATACTGCACTATGTAGCACAACACTTTGTCACGGTCTAGTGATAGACGAGTACCCAACCTTTTGGGATAACCTACAAAGTAGCACTTATCTAACTTGGGATTTAAATTCATAAACAATTTTACATATGTCTTATATTCCCAAATGTTAAGAAGACACCAAATGTTAAGAAGCATAATTTTCTTGTTACAATAATTTCTACTTCATTCTGAAAACCGTCTGAAAATTTTCAAAGGATTCAGATTTATGTCTCGTTAAGTAAATACAAATATCTACTTGAGATATTTTTCAAGATAGATAAATGCACTGCTTGCATAAATACTTATTGAATCTACACACATCAGTATTTATGTTTCCAATGATTTTGTTGCTCATTCTATATGGCCTATGAATGTTAAGAAGCATAATTTTCTTGTTACAATAAATTCTACTTCATTCTAAAAACCGTATGAAAATTTTCAAAGGATTCAGATTTATGTCTCTATAAGTAAATACAAATATCTACTTGAGACATTTTTTAAGATAGATAAATTCACTGCTCGCATAAACACTTATTGAATCTAGACACATCAGTATGCACTGGTGCGCGTCGGTCCTAAACAAACGGTATAAAACCCCTTTCCGCGACGACATTTGGAACCGTCGCCAATTGAGTGTGGGCGATAGGGGGTCCTTCCCACACGAAGAAACCGTCGGGGATATGCCCTCCTGGCACACACGTTCGGCAAAACGAGGTCGTGTGCGACCGGCGAGCACTCAAATACGGAAATACATACAGTAGAGCTAAAAAATTACAATTGTAAGGCGAAATTGTTTCCGGTCGCAAGTACATCCCATACAGTCAGCCCCGGTTAAACGTTTCCGTTCGTATGCACATCCCACACAGTCGCTCCAAGGAAAACGTTTTCGTTCACAGGTACATCACACACAATTTTCCCCATTAAATCATTTGTGTTATTGAATGTATCACACACGGTCCGTAGAAGAAAGTGTGCGGCAAAGGTTGTCCATCACACACAGTTTTTATGTGGTAAACATTTGCGCAAGGTGGCCTAACGCAAACAGTTTTCAAGAGAAATTCGTGTGTGATTGTTCATTGATCCAACACGGTTTATTCCTAGAAACCGTGTGTGTTGCCTGAGGTCATCGCCCACGGTATTTTTTTAACAACCGTTTGCAATAGCAAAACACAATTAGCAGGCTAATTATTCGAATATTCATAATCCATTTATTAATCTAATTGACATTTCATATTAATCACACAATATATTTCATTTCCATATTAAGGAAGCAGAATTTCATAATTGAAATACATCAGAGTACAACATGATATAGCTTCAGAACTCAGCTACCCCATTACACAACTGCACCAGCAGCAAGTTCCACATGAAACATGTAGAACCTTTCGAAATTAGCATCATAGACGGTATATAGACAGATGCATCTCATCTGAAAAACTGCTGAAGCGGAAGGCGAATATTGAGCCTTCATTCATGTTGAAGGTCTTTGCAACTTTAGGCCAGTGCCTGTGGATGATTGACCGTACGTCCTTCGTCTTCTTCAGGAACACTTCAATATTGAACCGTGGTGTTGTATGAAAACCTTCCTCGCCTCCTGACCATAGAGGTGGGTTGAGAGGTAATCATCAGTGAACTCCTTTGAAAAGGCCTGAAAACAAGGATGTGCATAAATATCTTCTCTATATTGTAAATGGGGCAAAGAAATAAAAAAAGCAAGGTATAATAGTTATTACCATCTTGTAGTGAACTGATGTCTTCTTCATTGTGTAGACAAAGATCTTGTTGTTTTTTGTTGCTAATTTCTTTATCCTAATAATCTTTCTGAGTTTCTTGATTTGATTGATATTCATGGGTAACTCATTTCCCCATATGCAAAAAGGGTCGAACGATGGGTCAAAACCTCTGACAGCAGGACCTATATGTGCAAGACCAAATTGTTAAAAACCAAAATATTAGAATGGTTCCTGCAATTGTACAATAATGTGCTATTAGACAACGGAGCATGCACGTGCTAACCTCGATTGTAAACCTCAGTGCTTCCCATTGTTTCCTTGCAACACATATAAGGTAGTTAGTCATCAGGTTAAGTAAGGGTTCGCATGCTATCCGTAAAATATATTGATGAAAAATAAGCACATTGCAGATGCATCAGATTAATTGAAGCCACACGAAAAACCCATTTACCCAAACCAAGCATGATTAATAACTAGGAAATATAGCACTTCTATATGTTTCTCATGTATTAAGTGCAGCCAAATTCGATTTATTTCTCACATGCACAACAATACAAAATTCTACCCAAGACAATTGGACATCACATTGCAGAATTGAACCAAGCAGTTAACTAAACACCACAACAAATGAACCAAACATTAACTGAGCACCACATTGCACAATATAACATACTCCTAATAGAAGATCAGAGAGTTAACCAAACAGTTAACTTCAGCCAATTGTAGCAATTGTATTTGTTTCTCATGTATTTACTACAGCCAAATTCAATTTATTTTCTCACATGGTATACAATAACAGAATGCACCCACAATTTTGTAAAGATAAATTCGATTTATTTCTCACATGGAAGACAATACAAAACTGCAGCCTGAAGAATTGAACATCACATTTGCAAAATTGAACCAAAATAGTTAACTGAAGACGACAACTAATTAACAAAACAGTTAATAAGTGAGCACCACACTGCACGACATATAGAACATATACACTAGAGCAACAGATTGCATGGTGAATTAGATAGCACAATTCACTAGAATTTGTGAAGGAAAGGCAGGAGCAGCACACGCAACAGGTAAACCGAGCATGCTTAACCGGTGTAGCTAGCAATTGGCAAGGTGCTCCTTCAAGATCTGGGGGTCGGCACGAATGGCAGCCATCGTGACCTCATCCGCGCGTGCGTCCGCGATTTGCTTCTCCGCTGCCAAATGATTCTTGAGGTCCTGGCTATACTGCATGCACCATGGCTTAGGCCGGCGCTTATTTGGTGGAGGGGTCGGTGATTTGGGTGGAAGGTGTCGTGCTCGCGCCGGCGGTCGAGGCATGTGGGATGTGGAAGGAGGAGGAGGATGGGGGTCGGGTGTGGATTACCTGCCTGGATAGAGGAGGCCGAGCAGCGTGAAGGAGGGTCGCCGGCGAGGAGGCGACGTTGCTGCAAGCAAGGAGTGAAGGTTTCAACTTGGAATGGAAGGCGGAAAGAGGGGAAATGTGGCTTTTGGTAAGGGGGAGGGGGCGGGGAGGTAGATATTTCCGCAGAAGCCGAAAAATTGGAATCGCTTCATGTCGGTGTACTAAAATAGGGGCGCTCCTTTATAGCCCTTATTTGTGCACGGGTAGTCAGAGCCACGTCCACGACCACACTCAAGCAGGGCAGAGACAGGAAATCAGAGCCACAACACAGTATCAAAGCAATGCCAAGACAGAGGAATAAAGAGCAAGAAGGCTAAGTGGTTTCCCCCGGCAAGGCCCTTGCCAGGGCGGCCTCCACGTCCCCGGCAAGGACCTTGCCGGGGCAGATTACTTGACGCCAGCAAGGCGCGCCACCCTTGAGCCCCAGTCCCTCCAACGCCGCCAACCTCGTTGGGACCAAGGCTTGGGAAGCACCCCTATGATGGCATGCAGATCTTTGTGAAGACAAGAACAACACTCTAATCCAGAAGAGTGGGAGACGACGAGCCTCGGCGAGATCCTTGCCAAGGAAGCCCACAAGACCCCCGGCGAAATCCTTGCCGGGGGACGACCGCAACGCTGCGGCAAGACCCTTGCCGGGGCCCCGGCAAGGCCCTTGCCGAGGGGGTCCGCGAGGCCACAGCCAGGCCCGCACCCGCCAAGCTTTTTGCCACCAATCCCATGCAGCTGCCAGCCCACCAGTCGGGCAGGCACCTGCGTGTCGACGTAAGGCTCCTCTGCCGACCTAGCATCTCCCTACGTGGTGGCATGCAAATCTTCGTGAAGGCCCCGCCAACACGCCACCTCAGCTGCCTGCCAGCCTACATGGCACCACCGCCTCGCTGGCCTAGGCGCGTGTCGAGGCGGGGCGTAGCGACGGTAAAGTGGAGGGGACACGTCAGGGGCGCATTAAATGCGTCTTGTCCCGTAATAGCTAGCGATAAGCTTAACCACAGTACTCCGATGCCACCTCCTGGTGCCACTGTGGTGATCCCTTTGCCTATAAAAGGAGACCCAGGGCATCCAGGAGAAGGATTCGGACTCTTGGACAAGTTACGCCCCTTGTAGCTAGTTTGAGAACCTCAAGAACACAGATATACACATCCAAGAAGGACTAGGGTATTACGCATCTCTGCGGCCCGAACCTGGGTAAACGATCCGCGTGCTTGTACCGATCCGCCGATCTCGCTCTCCTCACCACCCAAATACCAAGAACTACGTAAGGATCCTCGTGATCCCATAGGTGTCGTTTCCCACCGACATCTTTGGCGCGCCAGGTAGGGGGCGTAGTAGTGAGCATCTGGTTTTGCAGTCGGTGGCACAGTTCTTCATCGCCATGGCTCCCAAGAAGAAGATGACCACGGCGATCGGTTCGTCCGGGACCGGACTACTTGTACCGGTGCAGACCAGTAGTGGGCCAGTCACGGAGAGACCCCGTGGCGCGGCCCGCGAACATCCACATCACCCTAGCAGTCCAGGCCTCGCGAGTGGCGTCGTTCGTACGCTAGGCGATGAGCCACACGTCGCGAGCTCCAGAGACGGAGTTGGGCCCCCCGCAGGCGGCGCGGGGCCCTTCAGGGGCGTTATCGTGCCTCCAGACGGCGGCGCGGCGACCTCCAAGACACCAACACCGGCGCCCATGGCGCGCTTTTCTCAGGTCGTGCGTGATGAGCAGCGCCGCCCCGCTGGTGACCCTGGGCGCCGCCCTGGGAAGAGTCCCATGCGCCCTTCACATGACGAGGAGGGCCAGCATGCGCGCCGAGGTGCTGGCGAAGGTGGCGGACGGCCGCAGGGCCGTGATGTTGCTCCTTCTAACGCGGTTAGGAGTCAAAGCGCATCGCGGTCCACGTAGCTTTCATCACCGCCCACGCCAGCAGAATCCCTAGCACGCGGGCAGCTGCTCCTCGACTTTGCTCCCGCTACGGAGAAGCTTGACGAATGGAGAGCCACCGTCCGGAGCCTCGTCGGCATCGCTAACAACGACGTGTGGCCGGCGGGGCCCGTAGGCCGTCGCTCCTTCGAGTCACCGCATGCCAGCGGTGGACGGGCCGGAGGCGATGCGGCCATGTTGCACTCCCCTCCTCCATACCAGCCACCGCGGGTGTTGGTCCGTCGTGACGACGCTCGTGATGATATCTCCATAGCGTCGTCTGACCCGCGAACCCACCGCGATCAACGTCAAGTTCTTCGGGAGCGAGCTCATGAAGACGCTCGAACCACTATCGAGCGCCAACGGGATGCGCGCCACCAGTCGGACAGGCGGGCGGGGCCCACTATGGAACAACCAGCGCCGGGAGGCTACGGCGGCCTACCCTACGAGGTGGGCTGTCCGGCCTTCACCCGTGAGCTGCGGCAGTTCCAGTGGCCCTCCCACCTCACGTTCAAACCCGACGTGGGCGAGAAGTACAACGGCAAGACCTACCCATCGGAGTTCCTCAGCATCTACACCATCGCAATGCAAGCTGCCGGGGCTCGCGACAATAAGGTGCTTGGCAACTACTTTCCGTTGGCACTCAAGCCCAATGTTATGTCATGGTTGATGCACTTGCCGATGGACTCCATTTCTTCTTGGGCGGATCTGTCTCATGAGTTTGTTGGCGCCTTTACCGGAGGCCACCAAGCTCATGGCCAGGCAAGTGATTTGCATATCATCCCCCAGAAGGAAGGAGAAAACTTGCGCAAGTACATCCAAAGGTTCAGCCGAGTGCAGTACAACATCCCCGACATTCATCCTGCCGCCGTGATCAGTGCATTCCATCAGAATGTGCGCAATCGCAAGGTGCGTGAGGAGCTGGTGATGAATAAGGTTAAGGATGTGGCCGAGCTTTATGTTCTGGCCGATCGGTGCGCTTGAGCTGAAGAGGGAAGGAAGTACCCCGGCGAAGACGCTGGCACGGAAACCGACTCCACGGATGATACCGCTACCCCGGAGAAGAAGGGCCGGTGCCGTAACATGAAGCGCAAGGGCAAGACCATGCTTGCCGTCGAGGAGTCCGACGACACCGGCGCCACCAAGAAGGCCAAGGCGAGCGACCCCGGCAAGGAGGTTGCGGGGTGTGTCGCTTGCCGGGCCTTGGCGGCTACCGACAAGCCAGGGGGCTCCGACAAGTAGTATTGCAAGATCCACCGCACCAAGGGCCATGACCTCCAGAACTGCCGGCAAGTGGAGCTGCTCGCTGAGAAGCAGAAAGCCGAGTATGAGCGGCGGGACAAAGAGAAGGGCCAAGAGGGTGCCAAGGGATCCGGCAAGAAGCATGGCGGCCAAGGAGGCCGTCGCGGCAAAGATAATCAGCAGGAGAGGCCCGCCCGGGGCCGCGACAAGAATCAGGAAGACGATGATCATGACGAGGACGATGAGTCTGGCGACCACGAGTTCCAGAAAGCCACAGAGGCCATGTGCATCGATGGTGGCGCCTCGCTGCATACATCCCACCGCCATCTCAAGCAGTGGGCGCGTGAGATCACAACGGTGGAGTCGTCATTCAACGCACGGAAGCCGCTGAAGTGGTCCAGCACATCTATCATCTTCGACACCGAGGACCACCCCAACCGCACTACTGCGGTCGGGTGCTTGCCGTTGTTGGTCTCACCAACAATCCGCAACCTCAAGGTGACGAAGATGCTAGTTTACAGCGGGGCCGGTCTGAACTTGACCTCGCATGTTGTGATCAAGAGGCTGCAAATCCCTGATGGAGACCTCGAGGATACGGGCACGTTCCAAGGGGTCAATCCGGGGAGGAGCCAGCCGAAGGGAAAGGTCACGCTGCCCGTGACGTTCGGAGGCGAGCTGAACTACAGGACGGAGAGGATTGTCTTTGATGTAGCCGAGATCCCCTTTCCCTACAACGGGATCCTCGGCCGCCCGGCACTAGCCAAGTTCATGGCGGCTTCTCACTATGCCTACAACATGTTGAATATGCCCGGGCCGATGAACATCATCACCGTCTCCTCCGACAAGAAAGACGCATTGATTTGCGTCGACCAACTCTACCGGGAAGCAGTTGCAGCAGCTGCCTCCAAGGCACTTGCTCCCGCCGACAGAGTCCCGGGAGGAAAAAAGACCGGCGAGACCCCTCGCACCCACTCCGGCAAGCACACCTCTTCGGGGTGTTGCGCTCCCGTTGAGTATGTTCCAGAGAGCTCCACCAGCAAGAGCAAGAAGTCCAGAGCTGCACCACCAGAGACCAAGAAGGTGTCCGTCAAGGAAGATGACACAGGGGGGAGCTTTTACCATAAGCTCCACCCTCGACGGCAAATAGGAAAGCGAGCTTGTCACTTTCCTGCGGGCAAATGTCGATGTGTTTGCATGGCAAGCCTCCGACATCCCCGGCGTTCCCAGGGAAGTGATTGAGCACCATCTTGCTGTCTGTCCTCATGCACGGCCCATCAAGCAGAAGGTCAGGAAGCAAGCTCTAGAGAGGTAGGAGTTTATCACGGAGGAGATCAGGAAACTAGAGGCGGCAGGCTTGGTAAGGGGGGGGGGGGTGCTCCATCCGACGTGGTTGGCCAACCCCGTAGTGGTGCGCAAGGTAAACGGGAAGTGGAGACTGTGTATTGATTACACAGACATCAATAAAGCTTGTCCAAAGGATCCCTTCCCATTACCGCGCATCGACTAGATTGTTGACTCCACGGCCGGGTGTGACCTGTTATCATTCCTCGACGCCTACTCAAGGTACCACCAGATCTTCATGACAAAAGAAGAAGAGGAGAAGACAGCATTCATCACCCCATGTGGTACGTATTGCTTTTTACGGATGCCTTTCGGGTTGAAGAGTGCTGGCTCAACCTTTGCAAGAGCTGTCCAAATTGGTTTTGAGCCCCCAGCTACATAGGAATATGGAAGCTTATATGGATGACATAGTGGTCAAAACCAAGGACAAAGCAACACTTGTGCAAGATCTGGAGGAAACATTTGCAAACCTGCGCAAGATCAAACTCAAGTTGAACCCTGAGAAGTGTGTCTTTGGTGTCCCGTCCGGCAAGCTTCTCGGGTTCTTTGTGTCGTAGCGTGGGATTGAGGCAAACCCAGATAAGATCAAGGCCATTGATCAGATTGAGGCACCTAAGCGAATCAAAGATGTGCGTCGGCTCACTGGCTGCGTTGCCGCCATGAGCATATTCATCTCCAAGTCCGCGGAGCGTGCCCTTCCCTTTTTCAAGATCTTGAAGAAGACGGGCCCAATGGACTGGACCCTGGAGGCCAAGGCAGCGCTGCAAGATTTGAAGAAGTACCTCTCCTCTACCCCAGTGCTGGTTGCGCCCAAACCACAAGAACCGTTGCTGCTGTACCTAGCGGCAACGAATCAAGTGGTTAGCGCCGCACTGGTGGCGCAGAGAGAGGTCGACGAAGAGGTAGCGGCATACTCAACGGTTGGTGAGCCGGAACCCTCCCCGGCAGGGTTTGGTCCCGGCAAGACTGAGTCCCTGGCAGAGGCTGACGCTAGTGCGACAGGGCCCGCGCGACTAGGTGAAGTGGTGCAGAAGAAGAAAATGGTGCAGCACCCAGTTTACTTCGTCGGCTCCCTCTTGCAGGGGGCTAGGTCGAGGTACTCAGGTGTGCAGAAATTGCTCTTCGGCCTCCTTATGGCCTCGAGGAAGCTGCGTCATTACTTCCAAGCGCACGAGATCACCGTGGTCACCCGTCTCCCGTTGCAACGGATACTGCATAACCCAGATGCAACGGGGAGGATCGTGGAACGGGCCCTGGAGCTGTCGAGTTTTGGTTTAAAGTTCGAAAGCACCTCGACAATTCAGAGCAGAGTCTTGGCGGAGTTCATTGCAGAATGGACCTCAACGCCCGACGAAGAGGTACAGGAGACCACTCTCCCCGGCAAGGAAACGAGCCGCAACTAGATCATGTACTTTGATGGGGCTTTTTCGCTGCAAGGCGCCAGTGCTGGCGTGCTGCTTGTCGCATCCACCGGAGAGCACCTCAAGTTTGTCATCCAAATGCACTTTCCCCGGGAGATGTCAACTAACAACACCGCCGAGTACGAGGGCTTGCTTGCCGGTCTGAGGATAGCAGCGGACCTCGGAGTCAAAAAGCTCATCGTCGGGGGTGATTCGCAGCTCGTCGTCTGGCAGATCAACAAAGATTATCAAAGCCCGTTGATGGAAGCTTACGTGGATGAAGTGAGAAAACTAGAGGAGCCCTTTGACAATATACAAGCAGAGCATGTCCCTCGGACGGAGAACGACATCGCCGACTACATGTCAAAGCGCGCCGCCCTCAAGCTACCTGTGGAACCAGGTATTTTTGTGCTTCGGTTAACTCAACCATCCGTCAAACCATCAACCGGGCAGAACAAGCGGAGGAAGCTAGGCCCCAACAAGTACTTCCCCATCGAGCTCCCCGGAGCCACTGGCAAAGATGTTGCCGTGGATGCCGATCCTGCCGTAGGGCAACCGACTCCGGCAGGGCCTCATGCCATGCCCGTAGAGACGGCCGCTCCCGTGGCAGAAGAGATGCCTTTGGTCCTTGCCGTCGAGCCACAGGCTCCGGCATGGGCGCAGAACACCATCCGATTCCTCCAAATAGGAGAGCTTCCTGAGGAGCAGGAAGAGGCAGAGAGAGTAGCCCGCCGGTCTGCTCTGTACCAATTCGTTGACAACGTCTTGTACAGAAAAATACCGAATGGGGTGAAATTGAAGTGCATCTCCTGGGAGGAAGGACTAGAGCTGTTGGCGGAGATACATGGAGGCATATGTGGCTCCCACATAGGGTCGAGGGCCCTTGCTGGCAAGGCTTTCCGGCAAGGTTTCTTCTGGCCCACTGCCCTCCAGGATGCGACGACACTAGTAACCCAGTATGAAGCATGTCAGTTCCATTCGAAGAAGCTTCATCAACCAGCTCAAGCACTTCAAACCATCCCTCTCTCCTGGCCCTTCTCGGTCTGTGGGCTCGACATATTGGGCCCTTTCCCTCGTGTCGTCGGGGGCTTTGAGTACTTGTACTTTGCAATCGACAAGTTCACAAAGTGGCTGGAGGTGGAAGCGGTGAGGAAGGTGATGGCGCAGTCAGCCATCAAGTTCTTCAAGGGGCTAGTTTGCCGTTTTGGTGTACCCAACAGGATCATCACCGACAACGGCACACAGTTCACAAGCCACGCTTCTGTGGCACACCCACGGAGCAACGACCAAGCGAAGAGAGCAAATGCTGAAGTTCTGCGAGGCTTAAGAACGAAGACTTTTGACAGGCTGCGCCAGAGTGGAAGGCGCTGGATTGACGAGTTACCGGCGGTTCCTTGGTCGACCAGAACGACGCCAAATCAAGCCACCAGCCAGACACCCTTTGCCCTGGTCTACGGGACAGAAGCAGTTCTCCCCACGAAACTCATATACGGGTCACCTCGAGTTCTTGCTTATGATGAGCTTGAGCAAGAGCAATTTCAGCAAGATGACGCAACGCTCCTTGAGGAAGATCGTCTCCGGGCGGCTGTGAGAGCAGCACGCTACCAGCAAGCCTTGCACTGCTACCATAGCCGCAAGGTTCATGCCCGGAGCTTTGAGGAAGGCGACCTTGTTCTTCGGCATGTTCAGTCGGCCAAGAATTCCAACAAGTTGACGCCAAAGTGGGAAGGCCCTTATCGGGTAACACGAGTCACCAGGCCCGGCGCAGTCCGCCTGGAGACCGAAGATGCCATTCCCGTGAGCTACTCCTGGAACGTCGAGCATCTTCGCAAGTTTTACCCATAAGGCGCGGCTGCCGGGCCTCCCGGCAAGCCACCTTTTGTACGAGCCTTGCCGGCAAGGCATGTAACCCTCTGTACAAAGCCAGGCGCAGACCCTGAGCATAAATAAATGAAGCACTGGCGCCCTAAGTCATAGCATGCATGGTAGATTGAGTCTCTTCCTCGGTTAGGGTTGATAGTGCTTAGCATCGACTAACCCCTAGCATAGAGGCCGAGTTTGCGTCATTTTGTTCCTATCCATCCTCTTTGGTATGCAGGGTACATGATATGTTTCCGCCAAGCCAAGTGGAAGGAAGAAAACTAGCCAGCGCCCCGGGCCTGGCAAGCCGAGCTTGCCGAGGGCAGAAGACACGGAGGTCCACCCACGGCAAGTCAAGGTTGACGGGGGCTACAGATTCAAATAAGTTTTCCCATCCCCTGTCATGCATTTCCGTATGAAACTTGGGACGTATGGAACCTCGTTTTGTTCAAGGCTGACGTGCTCCCCTCGTTCCTATCACCCAAGAGCTTCTTGGTTCAGAATATGGTTGTAGCCGCGGCGACAAGGAAGCAAGCGTAGGGCCCACCCCCACTTCGTCCCTGCCTCCGCCAAAGGCGTGAATATGGACGAATGGAGTTGGGGAACGGCAAGGCCTGCTGTCGGGCAACGATGCTTATATTAAAAATAACAAGGATTTGTTCCTTGGTATGGGCTTTGCTCACACGCACGCAGAAGACCCGGCAAGCACCCTTTTTCCATTAAGACATTCCATACAGGTACAGTAAGTACGGAACATAAACATGAATAGGGAGATTACAGGTTTTAGATCTAAATAAGGCCCATAGGCTTACAAGTTGAAAAAAGATAAGGTGCCCGTAATGTTGGAAATATGCCCTAGAGGCAATAATAAAAGTATTATTATTATATTTCCTTGTTCATGATAATTGTCTTTTATTCATGCTATAATTGTATTATCCGGAAATCGTAATACACATGTGAATACATAGACCACAATATGTCCCTAGTGAGCCTCTAGTTGACTAGCTCGTTGATCAACAGATAGTCATGGTTTCCTGACTATGGACATTGGATGTCATTGATAACGGATCACATCATTAGGAGAATGATGTGATGGACAAGACCCAATCCTAAGCATAGCACAAGATCGTAGTTCGCTTTTGCTAGAGCTTTTCCAATGTCAAGTATCTTTTCCTTTGACCATGAGATCGTAACTCCGGATACCGTAAGAGTGCTTTGGTGTACCAAACGTCACAACGAATCGGGTGACTATAAAGGTGCATTACAGGTATCTCCAAAAGTGTCTTGGGTTGACACGGATCGAGATCGATTTGTCACTCCGTATGACGGAGAGGTATCACCGGGCCCACTCGGTAGTGCATCATCATAATGAGCTCAAAGTGACCAAGTGTTTGGTCACGGATCATGCATTACGGCATGAGTAAAGTGATTTGCGGCAACGAGATTGAACGAGGTATTGGGATACCGACGATCGAATCTCGGGCAAATAAAATACCGATTGACAAAGGGAATAGTATACGGGGTTGATTGAATCCTCGACATCGTGGTTCATCCGATGATATCATCGAGGAGCATGTGGGAGCCAACATGGGTATCCAGATCCCACTGTTGGTTATTGCCCGAGAGCCGTCTCGGTCATGTCTGCATGTCTCCCGAACCTGTAGGGTCTACACACTTAAGGTTCGGTGACCCTAGGGTTGTATGAATATGAGTATGCAGCAAACCGAATGTTGTTCGGAGTCTCGGATGAGATCCGGGACGTCACGAGGAGTTCCAGAATGGTCCGGAGGTAAAGATTTATATATGGGAAGTCTTATTTTGGTCGCCGGAAAAGTTTCACACTTTATCGGTATTGTACCGGGAGTGCCGAAAGGGGTCCGGGGGTCCACCGGGGGGGTCCACCTGCCCCGGGGGCCACATGGGCTGTAGGGGGTGCTCCTTGGCCTATATGGGCCAAGGGCACCAGCCCCAAGAGGCCCATGCGCCAAGGAGAGTTGGGGAGGGGAGAGTCCTAAAGAGGGAAGGCACCTCCGAGGTGCCTTGGGGAGGATGGACTCCTCCCCCCTCTTGGCCGCACCCCTTCCTTGGAGGAAGGGGCAAGGCTGCGCCCTCCCCCCTTCTCTTACACCTATATAAAGGGAGGGGAGGGAGGGTGGCCGCACCCATAAGCCCCGGCGCCCCTCCTCCCCTGCAACACCTCCTCCTCCTCCCGTAGTTGCTTAGCGAAGCCTCGCCGGAGTTCTGCTGCATCCACCACCACGCCGTCGTGCTGCTGGATCATCATCAACCTCTCCTTCCCCTTGCTGGATCAAGAAGGAGGAGACTTCATCCGCCTCCGTCGCGTGTGTTGAACGCGGAGGTGCTGTCCGTTCAGCACTAGGTCATCGGTGATCTGAATCACGACGAGTACGACTCCATCATCCCCGTTCCATTGAACGCTTCCGCACGCGATCTACAAGTGGTATGTAGATGCAATCACTCTCCCATGACTCGTTGCTTAGATGAACTCATAGATGGATCTTGGTGAAACCGTAGGAAAAATTTTAATTTTCTGCAACGTTACCCAACAGTGGCATCATGAGCTAGGTATATGCGTAGTTCTCTATTGCATGAGTAGAACACAATTTTGTTGTGGGAATAGATCTTGTCAACTTGCTTGCCGCTACTAGTCTTTTCTTGCTTCAGCGGTATTGTGGGATGAAGCGGCTCGGACCGACCTTACACGTACGCTTACGTGAGACTGGTTCCACCGACTGACATGCACTAGTTGCATAAGGTGGCTAGCGGGTGTCTGTCTCTCCCACTTTAGTTGGAGCGGATTCGATGAAAAGGGTCCTTATGAAGGGTAAATAGAAGTTGACAAATCACGTTGTGGCTTTCACGTAGGTAAGAAAACGTTCTTGCTAGAACCCTATTGCAGCCACGTAAAACTTACAACAACAATTAGAGGACGTTTAACTTGTTTTTGCAGCAAGTGTTTTGTGATATGATATGGCCAAAGTTGTGATGAATGATGAATGATATATGTGATGTATGAGATCATGTTCTTGTAATAGGAATCACGACTTGCATGTCGATGAGTATGACAACCGGCAGGAGCCATAGGAGTTGTCTTTATTTTTGTATGACCTGCGTGTCATTGAAGAACGCCATGTAAATTACTTTACTTTATTGCTAAACGCGTTAGCCATAGAAGTAGAATTAGTCGTTGGCGTGACAACTTCATGAAGACATGATGATGGAGATCATGGTGTCATGCCGGTGACAGGATGATCATGGAGCCCCGAAGATGGAGATCAAATGAGCTATATGATATTGGCTATATCATGTCACTACTATACATAATTGCATGTGATGTTTATTATGTTTATGCATCTTGTTTACTTAGAACGAAGGTAGTAAATAAGATGATCCCTCATAACAATTTCAAGAAAGTGTTCTCCCTAACTGTGCACCATTGCTAAAGTTCGTCATTTCGAAGCACCACATGATGATCGGGTGTGATAGATCCTTACGTTCACATACAACGGGTGTAAGACAGTTTTACACATGCATAAACACTTAGGGTTAACTTGACGAGCCTAACATGTACAGACATGGCCTCGGAACACAAGAGACCGAAAGGTCGAACATGAGTCGTATGGAAGACACGATCAACATGGAGATGTTCACCGACGATGACTAGTCCGTCTCATGTGATGATCGGACACGGCCTAGTCGACTCAGATCATGTAACACTTAGATGACTAGAGGGATGTCAAATCTGAGTGGGAGTTCATTAAACAATTTGATTAGATGAACTTAATTATCATGAACTTAGTCTAAAGTCTTTGCAAAATATGTCTTGTAGATCAAATGGCCAATGCTCATGTCACCATGAACTTCAACGCGTTCCTAGAGAAAACCAAGCTGAAAGACGATGGCAGCAACTATTCGGACTGGGTCCAGAACCTGAGGATCATCCTCATAGCAACCAAGAAACAATATGTCCTAGAAGCACCGCTAGGTGATGCACCCATCCCAGAGAACCAAGACATTATGAATGCTTGGCAGTCTCGTCTTGATGATTACTCCCTCGCTCAAGGCGGCATGCTTTACAGCTTAGAACCGAGGCTCCAAAAGCGCTTTGAGCAACACAGAGCATATGAGATGTTCGAGGAGCTGAAAATGGTTTTCCAAGCTCATGCCCGGGTCGAGAGATATGAAGTCTCCGACAAGTTCTACAGTTGTAAGATGGAGGAAAATAGTTCGCATCGGAGAGCACATAGTCAAAATGTCCGGTTGCACAACCGCCTTGTCCAGGCTGGACATTAACCTCCTGGACGAGGCGGTCATTGACAGAATCCTTCAGTCGCTCCCACCAAGCTACAAGAGCTTTGTGATGAACTACAATATGCAGGGGATGGTGAAAACTATTCCTGAAGTATTTTCAATGCTGAAGTCAGCAGAGGTAGAAATCAAGAAGGAGCATCAAGTGTTGATGGTCAATAAAACCACTAAGTTCAAGAAGGGCAAGGGAAAGAAGAACTTCAAGAAGGACGGCAAGGATGTTCCGCCGCCCGTAAGCCAGCTTGCCGGAAGAAGTCAAAGAATGGACCCAAGCCGAGACGAGTGCTTTTATTGCAAAGGAAGGGTCAATGGAAGCGGAACTGCCCCAAATACTTAGCGCATAAGAAGGCCGGCAACACTAAAGGTATATTTGATATACATGTAATTGATGTGTACCTTACCAAGACTCGTAGTAACTCCCGGGTATTTGATACCGTGCGATTGCTCATATATGTAACTCACAGCAGGAGCTGCGGAATAAACGGAGATGGCGAAGGGCGAGGTGACGATCGCGCGCGGGAATGGTTCCAAGGTCAATGTGATCGCCGTCGGCACACTACCTCTACATTTACCTACGGGATTAGTTTTAAACCTCAATAATTGTTATTTAGTACCAAGTTTGAGCATGAACATTGTATCGGATCTCATTTAATACGAGATGGCTACTCATTTAAACCGAGAATAATGGTTGTTCTATTTATATGAGACAAATGTTTTATGGTCATGCTCCGATGGTCAATGGTTTATTCTTAATGAATCTCGAACGTAATGTTACACATGTTCATAGTGTGAATACCAAAAGATGTAAAGTTGATAACGATAGTCCCACATACTTGTGGCACTGCCGCCTTGGTCACATTGGTGTCAAGCGCATGAAGAAGCTCCATGCTGATGGACTTTTAGAGTCTCTCGATTATGAATCATTTGACACATGCGAACCATGCCTCATGGGCAAGATGACCAAGACTCCATTCTCCGGAACAATGGAGCGAGCAACCAACTTATTGGAAATCATACATACCGATGTGTGCGGTCCAATGAGTGTTGAGGCTCGCGGAGGATATCGTTATGTTCTCACTCTCACTGATGACTTGAGTAGACATGGGTATGTCTACTTGATGAAACACAAGTCTGAGACCTTTGAAAAGTTCAAGGAATTTCAGAATGAAGTAGAGAATCAACGTGACCGAAAGATAAAATTCTTGCGATCAGATCGTGGAGGAGAATATTTAAGTCACGAATTTGGTACACACTTAAGGAAATGTGGAATCGTTTCACAACTCACGCCGCTGGAACACCTCAGCGAACGGTGTGTCCGAACGTCGAATCGCACTCTATTGGATATGGTGCGATCTATGATGTCTCTTACTGATTTACCGCTATCATTTTGGGGATACGCCTAGATACAGCTACATTCACTTTAAATAGGGCACCGCCTAAATCCGCTGAGACGACACCGTATGAATTATGGTTTGGGAAGAAACCTAAGCTGTCGCTCCTAAAAGTTTGGGGATGCGATGCTTATGTCAAGAAACTTCAACCTGAAAAGCTCGAACCCAAGTCGGAAAAATGCGCCTTCATAGGATACCCTAAGGAAACCATTGGGTATACCTTCTACCTTAGATCCGAAGGCAAGATCTTTGTTGCCAAGAACGGATCCTTTCGAAAAAGAGTTTCTCTCGAAAGGAGTAAGTGGGAGGAAAGTAGAACTCGATGAAATACTACCTCTTGAACCGGAAAGTAGTGCAGCTCAGGAAAATGTTCCTGTGGTGCCTACACCGACCGGAGAGGAAATTAATGATGATGATCAAGGTACTTCGGATCAAGTTGCTACTGAACTTCAGAGGGTCCATTAGGACACGCCCGCACAGAGTGGTACGACAATCCTGTCCTGGAAATCATGTTGTTAGACAACAGTGAACCTTCAAACTATGAAGAAGCGATGGCGGGCCCAGATTCCAACAAATGGCTTGAAGCCATGCAATCCGAGATAGGATCCATGTATGAAAACAAAGTATGGACTTTGACAGACTTGCCGATGATCGGCGAGCGATAGAAAACAAATGGATCTTTAAGAAGAAGATTTGGACGCGATGGTAATGTTACCATCTATAAAGCTCGACTTGTCGCTAAGGGTTATCGACAAGTTCAAGGGATTGACTACGATGAGACTTTCTCTCCGTGGCGCAACTTAAGTCCGTCCAATCATGTTAGCAATTGCCGCATACTATGATTATGAGATATGGTAGATGGACGCCAAAACGGCATTCCTTAACGGTTATCTTAAGGAAGAGCTGTATATGATGCAGCCGGAAGGTTTTGTCGATCCTAAGAATGCTAACAAGGTATGCAAGCTCCAGCGATCCATTTATGGGCTGGTGCAAGCATCTCGAGTTGGAACATTCGCTTTGATGAGATGATCAAAGCGTTTGGGTTTATGCAGACTTATGGAGCAGCTGCGTTTATAAGAAAGTGAGTGGGAGCTCAGTAGCATTTCTCATATTATATGTAGATGACATACTTCTGATGGGAAATGATATAGAACTCTTGGACAGCATTAAGGCCTACTTGAATAAGAGTTTTTCAATGAAGGATCTTGGAGAAGCTGCTTACATATTAGGCATCAAAATCTATAGGGATAGATCGAGACGCCTCATAGGTCTTTCACAAAGCACATACCTTGATAAGATTTTGAAGAAGTTCAAAATGGATCAGTCCAAGAAAGGGTTCTTGCCTGTTTTGCAAGGTGTGAAATTGAGCTCGGCTCAATGCCCGACCACGGCAAAAGATAAAGAAGAGATGGTTGTCATCCCCTATGCCTCAGCCATAGGATCTATTATGTATGCCATGCTGTGTACCAGACTTGATGTAAACCTTGCCGTAAGTTTGGTAGGAAGGTACCAAAGTAATCCCGGCAAGGAACACTGGACAGCGGTCAAGAATATCCTGAAGTACCTGAAAAGGACAAAGGACATGTTTCGCTTATGGAGGTGACGAATAGCTCGTCAGAAGGGTTACGTCGATGCTAGCTTCGACACAGATCTGGATGACTCAAAGTCACAAACCGGATACGTGTATATGTTGAATGGTGGAGTAGTAAGCTGGTGCAGCTGCAAGCAGAGTGTCGTGGCGGGATCTACATGTGAAGCGGAGTACATGGCAGCCTCGGAGGCAACACATGAAGCAATTTGGGTGAAGGAGTTCATCACCGACCTAGGAGTCATACCCAATGCGTCCGAGCCGATCAAACTCTTCTGTGACAACACTGGAGCTATTGCACTTGCCAAGGAGCCCAGGTTTCACAAAAATACCAGGCACATCAAGCGTCGCTTCAACTCCATTCGTGAAAATGTTCAAGATGGGGACATAGAAATTTGCAAAGTGCATACGGATCTGAATGTCGCAGATCCGTTGACTAAACCTCTTCCGCGGGCAAAACATGATCAACACCAGAACTCTATGGGTGTTATTCATCACAATGTAACTAGATTATTGACTCTAGTGCAAGTGGGAGACTGTTGGAAATATGCCCTAGAGGCAATAATAAAAGTATTATTATTATATTTCCTTGTTCATGATAATTGTCTTTTATTCATGCTATAATTGTATTATCCGGAAATCGTAATACACGTGTGAATACATAGACCACAATATGTCCCTAGTGAGCCTCTAGTTGACTATCTCGTTGATCAACAGATAGTCATGGTTTCCTGACTATGGACATTGGATGTCATTGATAACGGGATCACATCATTAGGAGAATGATGTGATGGACAAGAACCAATCCTAAGCATAGCACAAGATCGTAGTTCGCTTTTGCTAGAGCTTTTCCAATGTCAAGTATCTTTTCCTTTGACCATGAGATCGTAACTCCGGATACCGTAAGAGTGCTTTGGGTGTACCAAACGTCACAACGAATCGGGTGACTATAAAGGTGCATTACAGGTATCTCCAAAAGTGTCTGTTGGGTTGACACGGATCGAGACTGGGATTTGTCACTCCGTATGACGGAGAGGTATCACTGGGCCCACTAGGTAGTGCATCATCATAATGAGCTCAAAGTGACCAAGTGTTTGGTCACGGGATCATGCATTATGGTACGAGTAAAGTGACTTGCCGGCAACAAGATTGAACAAGGTATTGGGATACCGACGATCGAATCTCGGGCAAGTAAAATACCGATTGACAAAGGGAATAGTATATGGGGTTGATTGAATCCTCGACATCGTGGTTCATCCGATGATATCATCGAGGAGCATGTGGGAGCCAACATGGGTATCCAGATCCCGCTGTTGGTTATTGCCCGAGAGCCGCCTCGGTCATGTCTGCATGTCTCCCGAACCCGTAGGGTCTACACACTTAAGGTTCGGTGACGCTAGGGTTGTATGAATATGAGTATGCAGCAAACCGAATGTTGTTCGGAGTCCTAGATGAGATCCAGGAAGTCACGAGGAGTTCCGGAATGGTCCGGAGGTAAAGATTTATATATGGGAAGTCTTATTTTGGTCGCCGGAAAAGTTTCACACTTTATCGGTATTGTACCGGGAGTGCCGAAAGGGGTCCGGGGGTCCACCAGGGGGGTCCACCTGCCCCGGGGGGCCACATGGGCTGTAGGGGGTGCGCCTTGGCCTATATGGGCCAAGGGCACCAGCCCCAAGAGGCCCATGCGCCAAGGAGAGTTGGGAGGGAGAGTCCTAAAGGGGAAGGCACCTCAGAGGTGCCTTGGGAGGATGGACTCCTCCCCTCTTGGCCGCACCCCTTCCTTGGAGGAAGGGGCAGGCTGCGCCCTCCCCTTCTCTTACACCTATATAAAGGGAGGGAGGGAGGGTGGCCGCACCCATAAGCCCCGGCGCCGCCTCCTCCTGCAACACCTCCTCCTCCTCCCGTAGTTGCTTAGCGAAGCCCTGCCGGAGTTCTGCTGCATCCACCACCACGCCGTCGTGCTGCTGGATCATCATCAACCTCTCCTTCCCCCTTGCTGGATCAAGAAGGAGGAGACTTCATCCACTCTGTACGTGTGTTGAACGCGGAGGTGCTGTCCGTTCAGCACTAGGTCATCGGTGATCTGAATCACGGCGAGTACGACTCCATCATCCCCGTTCCATTGAACGCTTCCGCACGCGATCTACAAGTGGTATGTAGATGCAATCACTCTCCCATGACTCATGCTTAGATGAACTCATAGATGGATCTTGGTGAAACCGTAGGAAATTTTTTTAATTATCTGCAACGTTACCCAACACGTAATCCCTTTCTTGTCCCTCTCCTCAGGAAATGAAAAAAGAAAGCAAAAGGGCAAAAGGGGTGCCTAGGCCAGGTATGAGTAGCAGAAGGCACCAGGAGAACATCCCGGTGGCCACCCCGAAGGGAAGCTGATGATGATGCTGACGGGAGAAGAGCTGGAAGACGAGGCGGCAGGACCAGCAATACGCGACGAAGGCGTCGGTGCCCACGTACTCCGGCTTGATGGCCCGCCACCTGCCCTCTTCGTCTGCTCCGGCCTCCCAAGTCAGCCGCCCAAGGAGACGACCCCGAGAAGTTCAAGGAGCCGGCGACACGGATGATGGGGTCGCCAGTGTCGCCCCGGAGCGGCGCGCCCGACGCCTAGTCGGACCCGTCGTCCTGCCGCCCGTTACCCTCATCATCGCTGCCGCTGTCCTCCTCGTCACTCTTGCTCGAGGATGAGTCTTCATCATCAGAGGAGCTCTCCACGCAGCACCTTACGCGAGTCCCGAAGTGCCCAAAGACCTTGACGGAGAGGAGGCCGCTCTCCATTAACTTGAAATGGAGAGTGAGCCCCTCCGTTAGGCTTTGGATGCGGGAAAAGGTCTTCCACCCTCGGCGAAGATACATGACGAGAGGGGCGGGGAAATCGATGCCGGCACATGTACCGCTGTTCCCACAACCCCTCATATGCAGCCGCAGTGCCTGCGGCGGGTCCAGCTCCATCTCCCGCGCAAATGGGGTCGGGAGACAAAGACGACGGCGCGGCGGCTGGCACAGCCCGAGGAAGAACTCATAGGGGTTGTCTTCGACATGGCCCTCCACCGGGGGAGGGGCCGCTGGCGGAGGTGAGGCCGATGCGCCACCCCATCCTCCTTTTCCCCGAGCACCATGACGGCCTCGACCTTGCCCCCTCCCCCTTCCTCTAACGGCTGGCTCTGCCGCCATGAGCTCTTGGGGAGGAGCGACGCGTTGTCTAGCCGAGACCCTCGCCGCCACCGATGAAGCATCGCCGCGCCCCCTCGCCATGGCAGAAGGAAGGAGGGAGCAGGAATGGAGAGAAGCAGGTGATGAAGGATTGAGAGGCGCCGTTCCTCCCGCTCTCCTCTTTACAAAGGGGCGGGGGCGGGGCTCGGCCGCCCCTTTCGGCCAATACGGCTCATTGAAGTGACAGCGGACGGGGCCGTCGACTGCCCTCCCCGCCCAATTGAAGGCGCGTGGGAAACGACCCACGTGCGCGCGACTTCCCATGTCCCGCGCGCCTGTCATTCGCTCTGCGTCATGCATGTAGCAAACTTGGCGCAAGAGACGTGTGCAATGGGGCGCCTGGAGCAACGGTTCCCAAGTAAGGGCAGTAAATGAGCGGTGGCCCCGCGGTCTCAAGAGGACACGCAAGCCGCCTCTTTACTGTCCACCGCAAGATGACGCCAGCGTGCTTCGGTCACGCGCGCACGCGACCCCCACGTCACACATTCAACGTGGGTCATGGGGAAGCGCAGCGGACGAAAAGTTACCGCGGTAAAAACCGCCCCGCCTGCCCACGCACTGTTCAGGGCCTGGCCCAACAACGCATCGCCCTTATGTGTGGACCAGGCCCGGGGGCTCCTGTCGGTGTACTAAAATAGGGGCGCTCCTTTGTACCCCTTATTTGTGCACGGGCAGTCAGAGCCGCGCCCACGACCACTCTTAAGCATGGCAGAGACAGGAAATCAGAGCCACAACACAGTATCAAAGCAACGCCAAGATAGAGGCATAAAGAGAAAGAAGGCAAAGTGGTCTCCCCCGGCAAGGCCCTTGCTGGGGCGGCCTCCACGGCCCCGGCAAGGACCTTGCTGGTGCAGCTTACCCGACGCCAGCAAGGCGCTCCACCCTTGAGCCCCAGTCCCTCCAGCGCCGCCAACCGTGTTGGGACCAAGGCTCGGGAAGCACCCCTGTGATGGCATGCAGATCTTTGTGAAGACAAGAACAACACTCTAAATCAGAAGAGTGGGAGATGACGAGCCTCGGCAAGATCCTTGCCAAGGAAGCCCACAAGACCCCCGGAGAAATCCTTGCCGGGGGACGACTGCAACGCCGCGGCAAGACCCTTGCCGGGGCCCCGGTAAGACCCTTGTCGAGGGGGTCCGCGAGGCCACAGCCAGGCCCGCACCCGCCAAGCTTTTTGCCACCAATCCCATGCAGCTGCCAGCCCACCAGCCGGGCAGGCACCTGCGTGTCAACGCAAGGCTCCTCCGCCGACCTAGCATCTGCCTACGTGGTGGCATGCAAATCTTCGTGAAGGCCCCGCCACCATGCCACCTCAGCTGCCTGCCAGCCTACATGGCACCACCGCCTCGCTAGCCCAGGCACGTGTCGAGGCGGGGCGAAGCGACGGTAAAGTGGAGGGGACACGTCAGGGGCGCATTAAATGCGTCTTGTCCCGTAATAGCTAGCGATAAGCTTAACCACAATACTCCGATGCCACCTCCTGGTGCCACTGTGGCGATCCCTTTGCCTATAAAAGGAGACCCAGGGCATCTAGGAGAAGGATTCGAACTCTTGGACAAGTTACACCCCTTGTAGCTAGTTCGAGAACCTCAAGAACACAGATATACACATCCAAGCAGGACCAGGGTATTACGCATCTCTGCGGCCTGAACCTGGGTAAACGATCCGCGTGCTTGTACTGACTGCTGATCCTGCTCTCCACACCATCCAACGCCCCGCAACCACAGAAGGGATCCTCGTGATCCCATAGGTGTCGTTTCCCACCGACACTTCAGCCAAAAAACTGGCGCGCAAAGTGTCATCAGACACGGTCCCTTAATCAGAACTGTCTATGATATGTGGACATCACAAACGATTCAGATAGCTTAACCGGTGTGTGATGAGTTTGAACATCAAAAGTTTTGGTTGGACTTTCCATGGTTACAGTGGTCATCCATGTCATTGCATAATTTGGGTACACAAAGGAGACTACAGCACACCCACACTTCTTAATCGAGCAAGTTCAACAATTAAACAGAGCTAGCTGACCTAAACATTACTCTAACAAATTAAAGACTGGCGCTCTTAATTAAACAAAACAAAGAGTACTACTACGAGTGGTGCTCGTTGATCTCCGCCGCCACCTCCATGTCCAGCTCGCGCCCGGTGGTCTCCTGGGGAAGGGGCTCCATGGCGTCCATCGCACCATACCCGGCAAGCATCTCGCCATCCGTGTCCGCCATCTCTTTGGAAAATGCCGCCACGAGCTGGGCGTGGGAGGACGCGATCTGGGCTTGGACAGGCTCCGTCGTCGCAAGGTATGCGTCGGAGGAACGGATGGCTTCTCGAACGCTCTCGGCGATTGCTAGCTCTTCGGCCGTGGGTTGCCGACCGTTGTCGGAGAAGCTTCGTTCGATTTGTGCGATGACCGCCAGGAGCTGGGCATGGGCGGCCTCGACATGGTCGTGGGCGGCCTCCATCAGGGCTAAGGCCGCCGCTGCAGAACGGACAGCTGCTGTGCCACTCTCGCCAGTTGCTATCCCCGAGGCAGATGTTAGTGCCGCCACCTGAGAAGCAACAGCGGCCGTTTGGGCTGCCTTTGCCACCCGGTCGCAAATTGCGGCCGCGCTCATGCACCTTGTTAACACGTGCATGTTGGCTGCGGCCGCGCTCTCGCCGGAGTGGGCCACCGAAGTTGCCCTCACGATGCGGGTCCACATGCCCATCTTTCACCGGCGACGATTGAACAGTGAAATGATATTTGGGGAGCGAGCTAGTGTGCTTGAGACGCCGGCTGTGGACTGTAGCCGACGCACCTTCTCGCGTAAGCCATAGGCGTACTATACATCGACGGTGCTCCAAGATATTTTGTACTACATCTCACACGGTTGCTGATAATAAACTGTGTGCGATCTACTTGATTTTTCATCTTCATTTGAATTACATAATGGGGTCACAGTGGCAATGGACGATGTTCGAATTGCTAGACCTTTTATCTGGAGTGAACATGCAACTATATGTGCATCATCAAAGAATTGGAATTATTCAGGGTTCGTTTGAACATTTTATACATTAAATTGGTTTTCTAGCCATTTCAGGTGAACAATTCAAATTTGAACTACATGCACATGCTCCAGTGCATATAAATTGGTTGAAAAATCAAATCTGTGTCCTTGGGTGCATGCTTAGGTCCCATGCAAGAAATGGGAATGAATTTCAAACACCAGGGCACCGTTGATTGCCGGCTAAACATTGAGATGCCTGGTTATTAAATTCTAGTAAATCCAAAACTCGTCTGAAATTCATGAAACTTGGTGATACATCTCCAAAGTATCTATAATTTTTGATTGTTCCATGCTATTATGTTATCTGTTTTGGATGTTCAATGGGATTTATTATACACTTTTATATTAGTTTTGGGACTAACCTATTAACACGAGGCCCAACCCAAATTGCTTTTTTTTTTGCCTATTTCAGTGTTTTGAAGGAAAGGAATATCAAACAGAGTCCAAACGGAATGAAACCTTTGGGAACGTGATTTTCAGAACAAACGTGATCCAGAGGACTTGGAGTGGACGTCAAGCAATCAACGAGGAGGCCACGAGGCTGGGAGGCACGCCTGCCCCCTGGGCGCGCCCCACCCTCGTGGGCCCCTCGTAGCTCTCCTGACCGACTTCTTTCGCCTATATATACTCATATACCCTAGAAAGAACAGAAGAGGAGCCAAAACCCCATTTCCACCGCTGCAATCTTCTTTACCCATGAGATCCCATCTTGGGGCCTTTTCCGGCGCTCCGCCGGAGGGGGCATTGATCATGGAGGGCTTCTACATCAACACCATAGCCTCTCCGATGATGTGTGAGTAGTTTACCTCAGTCCTACGGGTCCATAGTTAGTAGCTAGATGATTTCTTCTCTCTCTTTGGATCTCAATACAAAGTTCTCCTTGATTCTCTTGGAGATCTATTTGATGTAATCTTCTTTTGCGGTGTGTTTGTCGAGATCCGATGAATTGTGGGTTTATGATCAAGATTATCTATGAACAATATTTGAATCTCCTCTGAATTCTTTTATGCATGATTGGTTATCTTTGCAAGTCTCTTCGAATTATCAGTTTGGTTTGGCCTACTAGATTGATCTTTCTTGCAATGGGAGAAGTGCTTAGCTTTGGGTTCAATCTTGCGGTGCTCGATCCCAGTGACAGTAGGGGAAACGACACGTATTGTATTGTTGCCATCGAGGATAAAAAGATGGGGTTTATATCATATTGCTTGAGTTTATCCCTCTACATCATGTCATCTTGCATAAAGCGTTACTCTGTTCTTATGAACTTAATACTCTAGATGCATGCTGGATAGCGGTCGATGTGTGGAGTAATAGTAGTAAATGCAGGCATGAGTCGGTCTACTTGTCGCGGACGTGATGCCTATATACATGATCATACCTAGATATTCTCATAACTATGCTCAATTCTATCAATTGCTCGACAGTAATTTGTTCACCCACTGTAATACTCATGCTATCTTGAGAGAAGCCACTAGTGAAACCTATGGCCCCCGGGACTATTTTCCATCGTATTAATCTCCCAACAACTAGCAATTTTTGGCGCCGTTTATTTTGCTTTCTTTACTTTTAGTCTTTATCATAAAAATACCAAAAATATTATCTTATCATCTCTATCAGATCTCACTTTTGCAAGTGGTTGTGAAGGGATTGACAACCCCTTTATCGCGTTGATTGCAAGGTTCTTATTTGTTTGTGTAGGTACGAGGGACTTGCGTGTGGCCTCCTACTGGATTGATACCTTGGTTCTCAAAAACCGAGGAAAATACTTACGCTACTTTGCTGCATCACCCTTTTCCTCTTCGAGGGAAAACCAACGCTGTGCTCGAGAGGTAGCAAGAAGGATTTCTGGCGCTGTTGCCGGGGAGGCTACGCACAAGTGAAGATATACCAAGTACCCATCACAAACTCTTATCCCTCGCATTACATTATTTGCCATTTGCATCTCGTTTTCCTCTCCCCCACTTCACCTTTGCCTTTGCCTTTTTCTTTGCCTTCTTCCCGTATGTCTTTTTGTTTGTGTTTCCACGTGCCTTCTATTTTCTTGCATCTTTGCTTGCTAAAAATCTATTGATATGGATCCACTTAAAGTGTTCTACTTGGATCATCTTCGATCCTTATGCGCTCGTGCTGAAACCCCAACTAGCCTAGTTGATGGGAAATCTTTAGATGAGCATGCTCATTTTATGCGTCACCATTTGTCTGAAAAAGGGAAACTCTTATGGGATCAAATAAACCGATTGCTGTGATATGCTTGGAATCTTTGTGAAATTCATGATTTTACTTGTTGCTCTAAGAACCCTAAAAAACACCTTCCCTACCTATGTGAGTTTAATGAAAATGAAATCTTACCTTCTTATGCAAAGGGTGTTGATAGTTACTATGATATCAAACAAATTGAAGAATTGGTTTCTTTTAAGGGTGCTTATGAAGTTGCTTCTTTGATTGAAAAGTATGAAAACTCTCTATGAATCTGAAAATTTTGACATACTTAAATATTGCTATGAAAACGATGCTCATAATGTCTATGTGAAAGAATTTATTGAGAGAATGAACGTGTCTTTGGAAGAAAATAATGATATGCATGAATCTATGGATAATGATGATTCCAATGATTTGATTGAAATATCCCTTGATGAACACGATGCTTACTATTCTTGTGGCGATGATGCTAATATTTATGAAGACGAATTTGCTATAGTTCCTTATGTTAAACATGAGATCGTTGCTATTGCACCCATACTTGGTAGTTCCATCGATGAAAAGCTTGATTGCAATGATTTTACTATAAATTCTCTTGATGTCAATTGTGCTAATAATATGCAAAACCCTAAGCTTGGGGATGCTAGTTTTGCTATGTCTACTACTTGTTGCGATGATCATGATTGGGGTGATTCTTCTTATGATCTTGAAAATTTATTTAAGCCCCATGATGAATATGAGATTGATAATAGTGTTTGCAATAATACTGAAAGTGTGTTTGGAAGAGTGTCAACTTTAGATACCACATATTTGGAGAATGTTCAATCTTATGGTATTTTTGATAAAAGTGGGTTTGGAGAGGTCATGACTTTAGTTAATGTTAATCCCACTATTTTGGAAGAGTATCAACTTTGCATGCATGTGGATCATGTTGAAAATATTTTATATGATAGCTATTTTGTTGAATTTGCTTATGATCCCACATGTAATTATTATGAGAGAGGAAAATATGGTTGTAGAAATTTTCATGATAATAAATTACCTCTCGTTATGTTGAGATTGCTATAGTTTCTCTCCGCTTCCTTGCATATGCTAGTTTTTGCTTGCTATGATAATTTGTTTGCCCATAAGATGCCTATGCATAGGAAGTATGTTAGACTTAGATATGTTTGTCACATGTTTCATGATGCTCTCTTTGTGCTTTAATTCTTGTCTTTGATGTGAGCATTATTAAAATTACCAATGCCTAGCTAGGGGCGTTAAACGATAGCGCTTGTTGGGAGGCAACCCAATTTTATTTTTGTTTCTTTCTTTTTGGTTATGTTTAGTAATAAATAATTAATCTAGCCTCTGGTTAGATGTGGTTTTGTGTTTTAGTTAGTGTTTGTGCCAAGTTAAACCTATAGGATCTTCTTGGATGATAGTTATTTGATCTTGTTGAAAATTCCAGAAACTTTCTGTTCACGAAAACAATTGTTTAAAATCACCAGAACGTGATAAAATACTGATTCCAATTGAAGTAGATCAATAAAAAAATTACCTAGGTCTTACCATTTTGGTAGATTGTGCTGAGTTCCAGAAGTTTGTGTTTGATACAGATTACTACAGACTGTTCCGTTTTTGACAGATTCTGTTTTTCGTGTGTTGTTTGCTTATTTTGATGAATCTATGGCTAGTAAAAGAGCTTATGAACCATAGAGAAGTTGGAATACAGTAGGTTTAACACCAATATAACTAAAGAATGAGTTCAATACAGTACCTTATAGTAGTGGTTTGATTTATTTCGCTAACGGAGCTTATGAGATTTTCTGTTGAGTTTTGTGTTGTGAAGTTTTCAAGTTTTGGGTAAAGATTTGATGGATTATGGAACAAAGAGTGGCAAGAGCCTAAGCTTGGGGATTCCCAAGGCACCCCATGGTAAAATTCAAGGAAAACCAAAAGCCTAATCTTGGGGATGCCCCGGAAGGCATCCCCTCTTTCGTCTTCGTCTATCGATAACTTTACTTGGAGCTATATTTTTATTCACCACATGATATGTGTTTTGCTTGAAGCGTCTTGTATGATTTGAGTCTTTACTTTTTAATTTACCATAATCATCCTTGTTGTACACACCTTTTGGGAGAGACACACATGATTCAGAATTTATTAGAATACTCTATGTGCTTCACTTATATCTTTTGAGCTATATAGTTTTTGCTCTAGTGCTTCACTTATATCTTTTAGAGCACGGCGGTGTATTAATTTTGTAGAAATTATTGATCTTTCATTCTTCACTTATATTATTTTGAGATTCTTCTAGAACAGCATGGTATTTGCTATGGTTATAAAAATTGGTCCTAGTATGATGGGTATAATAAAAACTATCATAGAAAGTGCATTAAACACTATGATCAATTTGATGCTTGATAATTGTTTTGAGATATAAAGGTGGTAATGTTAGAGTCATGCTAGTTGGGTAATTATGAAATTGAGAAATACTTGTGTTGAAGTTGGCAAGTCCCGTAGCATGCACGTATGGTAAAAGTTGTGTAACAAATTTGTTGCATGGAGTGCTCTTTTGATTGCCTTCCTTATGTGTGGAGGTCGGGATCGCACGATGGTTAACTCCTACCAACCCTTCCCCTAGGAGCATGCGTAGTAGTACTTTGCTTGGAGGGCTAATAAACTTCTGCAATAAGTATATGAGTTCTTTATGACTAATGTGAGTCCATGGATTATACGCACTCTCATCCTTCCACAATTTTCTAGCCTCTACGGTATTGTGCATTGCCCTTTCTCACCTTGAGAGTTGGTGCAAAATTCACCGGTGCATCCAAACCCCGTGATATGATACACTCTATCACACATAAACCTCCTTATATCTTCCTCAAAACATCCACCATACCTACCTATCATGGCATTTCCATAGCCATTCCGAGATATATTACCATGCAACTTTCCACCGTTTCGTTTATTATGACACACTTCATCATTGTCATATTGCTTTGCATGATCATGTAGTTGACATTGTATTTGTGGCAAAGCCACCATTCATAATTTTTTCATACATGTCACTCTAGATTCATTGCATATCCCGGTACACCGCCGGAGGCATTCACATAGAGTCATATTTTGTTCTAAGTATTGAGTTGTAATTCTTGAGTTGTAAGTAATAAAAGTGTGATGATCATCATTATTAGAGCATTATTCCATGTGAGGAAAGGACGATGGAGACTATGATTCCCCCACAAGTCGGGATGAGATTCCTGACTAAATTAAAAAAAGAGGCAAAAGAAAAAAAGATAAAAAAGCCCAAGAAAAAAAGAAAAAAAAGAAAAAAAGGAGAGAAAAAGAGAGAAGGGACATTGTTCTATCCTTTTTCCACACTTGTGCTTCAAAGTAGCACCATGATCTTCATGATAGAGAGTCTCCTATGTAGTCACTTTCATATACTAAGTGAGAGTTTTTCATTATAGAACTTGGCTTGTATATTCCAATGATGGGCTTCGTCAAAATGCCCTAGGTTTATATATATATATATATATATATATATATATATATATATATATATATATATATATATATATATATATATATATATATATCTCATATACTATCATGTGATACTATATATACTATTTTATTATTTTAAATATGTTCATATACTATATCTAAGATATTTCAAAGCAAGTTACATGAAAAATTACATATGAGCCCATAGTTTTTGTTATATTTGTGAAATACGTACATATTTGTACGTAAAAAAAACATACTCAAAACATGGTACATACTACCTAAAAGTTAGTATATATACTACCTAATCATTGTTATATACTACATACTACACGTACATACTCTCGGTTTCGATAGATACTACATACAACATACAAAACGCAAGTGGTGGTAACTACCACTGCTTGTAGGAAACATTTGTCCTATATATATAGCTCTAGTGCATCCGTTGCATGGCAATCCCTACTCACTCACATTGATATCTATTAACGGGCATCTCCATAGCCCGTTGATTCGCCTAGTTGATGTGAGACTATCTTCTCCCTTTTTGTCCTCTTCACAACCACCACCTTATTCCACCCATAGTGCTATATCCATGGCTTGCGCTCATGTATTGCGTGAGAGTTAAGAAAGCTGAAGCGCGTTAAAAAGTATGAACCAATTGCTTGGCTGAAACCGGGGTTGTGCATGATGGGAGTATTTTGTGTGATGAAAATGAAGCATAGCCTAACTATATGATTTTGTAGGGATAAGCTTTCTTTGGCTATGCTATTTTGATAAGACATGATTACTTGTTAGTATGCTTGAAGTATTACTATTTTTATGTCAATATGAACTTTTATTTTGAATCATTTGGATCTGAATATTCATGCCACAATTAAGAGAATTACACTGAAAATTATGCTAAGTAGCATTCCACATCAAAAATTCTGTTTTTATCATTTACCTACTCGAGGACGAGCAGGAATTAAGCTTGGGGATGCTTGATACGTCTCCAACATATCTATAATTTTTGATTGTTCCATGCTATTATATTATCTATTTTGGATGTTCAATGGGCTTTATTATACACTGTTATATTATTTGGGACTAACCTATTAACCGGAGGCCCAGCCCAAATTGCTGTTTTTGCCTATTTCAGTGTTTCAAAGGAAAGGAATATCAAACAGAGTCCAAACGGAATGAAACCTTCGGGAACGTGATTTTCGGAACAAATGTGATCCAGAGGACTTGGAGTGGACGTCAAGCAATCAACAAGGAGGCCACGAGGCAGGGAGGCATGCCTGCCCCCCTGGGCGCCCCACCCTCGTGGGCCCCTCGTAGCTCTCCTGACCGACTTCTTTTGCCTATATATACTCATATACCCTAGAAACAACAGAAGAGGAGCCAAAACCCTATTTCCACCGCCGCAACCTTCTGTACCCATGAGATCCCATCTTGTGGCCTTTTCCGGCGCTCCGCCGGAGGGGGCATTGATCACGGAGGGCTTGTACGTCAACACCATAGCCTCTCCGATGATGTGTGAGTAGTTTAACTCAGACCTTCGGGTTCATATTTATTAGCTAGATGGCTTCTTATCTCTCTTTGGATCTTAATACAAAGTTCTCCTCGATTCTCTTGGAGATCTATTTGATGTAATCTTCTTTTGCGGTGTGTTTGTCGAGATACGATGAATTGTGGGTTTATGATCAAGATTATCTATGAACAATATTTGAATCTCCTCTGAATTCTTTTATGTATGATTGGTTATCTTTGCAAGTCTCTTCGAATTTTCAGTTTGGTTTGGCCTACTAGATTGATATTTCTTGCAATGGGAGAAGTGCTTAGCTTTGGGTTCAATCTTGCGGTGCTCGATCACAGTGACAGTAGGGGAAACGACACGTATTGTATTGTTGCCATCGAGGATAAAAATACGGGGTTTATATCATATTTCTTGATTTTATCCCTCTACATCATGTAATCTTGCTTAAAGGTTACTCTGTTCTTATGAACTTAATACTCTAGATGCATGCTGGATAGCGGTCGATGTGTGGAGTAATAGTAGTAGTTGCAGGCAGGAGTCGGTCTACTTGTCACGGACGTGATACCTATATACATGATGATACCTAGATATTCTCATAACTATGCTCAATTCTATCAATTGCTCGACAGTAATTTGTTCACCCACCGTAATACTTATGCTATCTTGAGAGAAGCCACTACTGAAACCTATGGCCCCCGGGTCTATTTTCCATCATATTAATCTCCCAACAACTAGCAATTTCTGGCGCCGTTTATTTTGCTTTCTTTACTTTTTGTCTTTATCATAAAAATACCAAAAATATTATCTTATCATCTCTATCAGATATCACTTTTGAAAGTGGCCGTGAAGAGATTGACAACCCCTTTATCGCGTTGGTTGCAAGGTTCTTATTTGTTTGTGTAGGTACGAGGGACTTGCGTGTGGCCTCCTACTGGATTGATACCTTGGTTCTCAAAAACTGAGGGAAATACTTACGCTACTTTGCTGCATCACCCTTTCCTCTTCAAGGGAAAACCAACGCTGTGCTCAAGAGGTAGCACTTGGCATGCTATCATGGAGCAGCATCAACATGCCGTGGTACAAATTTTGTCCCATTTGGGGCAGGTTTGGGTATATGCTTCTCACAAACCGGAGCTTCTCACAACTAGCATGATGGTTTTCGGTAGGGAACGTCGCACCTTTGGGGACGAAACGATATCAATTGCCTCGTATTGCTTTCAATTTTTTTTTCTCATGTCAACATTGAACAACAGGAGCGTTGTGTGATTTTTTGTGATTTTTCGGGGTTCGTTTGGACATTTTTATGCATTAACTGAATTTTCAATGCATTTTATGTGCATAATTCAAATTTGAACTACATGCATATGCTCCAGTGCATATAAATTGGTTGAAAAATCAAATCTGTGTCCTTGGGTGCATGCTTAGGTCCCTTGCTAGAAGTGGGAATGAATTTCAAACACCGGGGCACACTTGATTGCCGGCAAAACATTGAGATGTCTAGTTTTTAAATTCTAGTAAATCCAAAACTTGTCTGAAATTCATTAAACTTGGCATGCTATCATGGAGCGGCATCAACATGCCGTGGTACAAATTTTGTCTCATTTGGGCAGTTTGGGTATATGCTTCTCACAAACCGGAGCTTCTCACAACAAGCATGATCGTTTTCGGTAGGGAACGTCCCACCTTTGGGGACGAAACGATATCCATTTCCTCTTATTGCTTTCAATTTTTTTCCTCGTGTCAACATAGATTAACAGGACTCTTGTGTGATTTTTTGGGGTTTGTTTGCACATTTTTATGCATTAACTGAGTTCTCAATGCATTTTATGTGCATAATTCAAATGTGAACTACATGCACATGCTCCAGTGCATATAAGTTGGTTGAAAAATCAAATCTGTGTCCTTGGGTGCATGCTTAGGTCCCATGCAAGAAATGGGAATGAATTTCAAACACCGGGGCACCGTTGATTGCCGTCAAACATTGAGATGCCTGGTTTTTAAATTCTAGTAAATCTATAACTCGCCTGCAATTCATGAAACTTGGCATGCTATCATGGAGCGGCATTAACATGCCGTGGTACAAATTTTGTCCCATTTGGGGCTGGTTTGGGTATATGCTTCTCACAAACTGGAGCTTCTCACAACAAGCATGAAGGTTTTCGGTAGGGAACGTCCCACCTTTGGGGACGAAACGATATCCATTGCCTCTTATTTCTTTCAAAATTTTTTCTCGTGTCATCATAGAACAACAGGAGTGTTGTGTGATTTTTTGTGATTTTTCGGGGTTCGTTTGGACATTTTTATGCATTAACTGAGTTTTTAATGCATTTATGTACATAATTCAAATTTGAACTCTATGCACATGCTCCAGCGCATATAAATTGGTTGAAAAATCAAATCTGTGTCCTTGGGTGCATGCTTAGGTCCCATGCAAGAAATGGGAATGAATTTCAAACACCAGAGCACCGTTGATTGCCGGCAAAACATTGAGATGCCCACTTTTTAAATTCTAGTAAATCCAAAACTCGTCTAAAATTCCTGAAACTTGGCATGCTATCATGGAGCGGCATCAACATGCCATTGTACAAATATTGTCCCATTTGGGGTAGGTTTTGGGTATATGCTTCTCACAAACCGGAGCTTCTCACAACAAGCATGATGGTTTTCGGTAGGGAACGTCCCACCTTTGTGGACGAAACGATATCCATTGCCTCTTATTGCTTTAATTTTTTTCTCATGTCAACATAGAACAACAGGAGTGTTGTGTGAATTTTTGTGATTTTCAGGGTTCGTTTGGACATTTTTATGCATTAACTGAGTTTTCAATGCATTTATGTGCATAATTCAAATTTGAACTACATGCACATGCTCCAGTGCATATAAATTGGTTGAAAAATCAAATATGTGTCCTTGGGTGCATGCTTAGGTGCCATGCAAGAAATGGGAATGAATTTCAAACACCAGAGCACCATTGATTGCCGACAAAACATTGAGATGCCTGGTTTTTAAATTCTAGTAAATCCAAAACTCGTCTAAAATTCATGAAACTTGGCATGCTATAATGGAGCGGCATCAACATGCCGTGGTACAATTTTTTCCCATTTGGGGCAGGTTTGGGTATATGCTTCTCACAAACCGAAGCTTCTCACAACTAGCATGATGGTTTTCGGTAGGGAACGTCCCACCTTTGGGGACGAAACGATATCCATTGCCTCTTATTGCTTTTTATTTTTTCTCGCGTCAACATAGAACAACAGGAGTGTTGTGTGATTTTTTGTGATTTTTCGGGGTTTGTTTGGACATTTTTATGCATTAACTGAGTTTTCAATGCATTTATGTGCATATTTCAAATTTGAACTACATGCACATGCTCCAGTGCATATAAATTGGTTGAAAAATCAAATATGTGTCCTTGGGTGCATGCTTAGGTCCCATGCAAGAAATGGGAATGAATTTCAAACACCAGAGCACCGTTGATTGCCGGCAAAACATTGAGATGCCTGGTTTTTAAATTCTAGTAAATCCAAAACTCGTCTGAAATTCATGAAACTTGGCATGCTATCATGGAGCTGCATCAACATGCCATGGTACAAATTTTGTCCCATTTGGGGCAGGTTCGGGTATATGCTTCTCACAAATCGGAGCTTCTCACAACAAGCATGATGGTTTTCGGTAGGGAACGTCCCACCTTTGTGGACGAAACGATATCCATTGCCTCTTATTCCTTTAATTTTTTTTCTCGTGTCAACATAGAACAACATGAGTGTTGTGTGAAGTTTTGTGATTTTTGGGGTTCGTTTGGACATATTTATGCATTAACTGAGTTTTCAATGCATTTATGTGCATAATTCAAATTTGAACTACATGCACATGCTCCGGTGCATATAAATTGGTTGAAAAATCAAATATGTGTCCTCTGGTGCATGCTTAGGTCCCATGCAAGAAATGAGAATGAATTTCAAACACCAGAGCACCGTTGATTGCCGGCAAAACATTGAGATGCCTGGTTTTTAAATTCTAGTAAATCCAAAATTCGTCTGAAATTCCTGAAACTTGGCATGCTATCATGGAGCTGCATCAACATGCCATGGTACAAATTTTGTCCCATTTGGGGCAGGTTTGGGTATATGCTTCTCACAAACCGGAGCTTCTCACAACAAGCATGATTGTTTTCGGTAGGGAATGTCCCACCTTTGTGGACGAAACGATATCCATTGCCTCTTATTGCTTTAATTTTTTTTTCTCATGTCAACATAGAACAACATGAGTGTTGTGTGAAGTTTTGTGATTTTTCGGGGTTTGTTTGGACATTTTTATGCATTAACTGAGTTTTTTTGACCTTGAAGACTGCAGGGTTTGCACCCCACAGCAATTTATTAAAAATTAAAGCAGCATGTACAGCAAAAAGTTCCTTAAGAAAAGGAACAAGGCAGGAAGAAAAAGAACAAAAACTGTACAACCTAGTCTATACAGAGAAATTAAACTCTAACTAGAGAAATTACAAATGTAGGGCCCCTCAAGGAGGCAGAAAATCAATCCATTTGATCAAAGCATCCCTGTGTCTTGACTTGATTCTGTGAGCCAAGAGAGAGATGTCCTGGACAAAACCATTTCTCCACTGCTTGAAGGTAGGTCTGATATACCTGAAGACTTTATCATTCCCGACTTTCCAAATATTCCACCAAGTTAGGAAAACCACCTCAGAGAAGAAAGGCTTATTGAAATCCTTCCTAGCATGGTGTGCAATCTGAACCATATCCTGACTATTGAGCCATGTGATTTGTAGATAGTTCCACACTCTCATGCTAAAGTTGCATTGAAAGAATAGGTGATTTTCTGTCTTCAAGTGCTCTAGTGGGACAAAGTACACATTCAGGCCCATCATTAATCTTCCACTTCCTGCGTTGAATCATATCCTTGGTGTTTACTCTGTCCATAATGACAAGCCAGGCAAACATTTTAATTGTCATAGTACAACAGGATTTCCATACCCAACAGAGAAGAGGGTTGGTAGGAATTGGCTCATGAACAAAGTCATAGTATTTCTTTGCTGTGAACCCAGCTTTCTTCCCACGTTTCCATTGCCAGCAATCATTAGAGGCAGCATCCAAGGAAATCCCAGACAAAATTCCAGACAGATGATTAAACTCCCTATAGGCCAATTCTGATAATGGTAAAGAGAACAAGCTCTGAAACTAACCAGCCTGCAACACTTCCAAAACAGAGGAATTTTTTTGTAAGCAGAAGGAAAAAAGCCTGGGGAATCTGTCTTGAAGTGGGATGCAAGAGTTATCAACTTCCCAAGAATCCGACCAGAAGAGCAAAGAGTCCCCTTTTCCAACAGTTACTGAAGAAACAACCCTGAATTTATCCATTAGTTTACAGATGTCCCTCCACCAAAAGGATCCACACAGAGCAGTGTCATGAGTCACTCTCTAATAATAGTAACTGTCCCAGATCAAATGAACCCATGGCACATCAACTTTGTTATAGAACTTATTGAGGAATTTCATTAACAGAGCTTCATTCTGCAGACCCAGGTTGAGTATGCCAAGCCCTCCCTTAAGTTTGGGTCTACAGACCAAAGGCCAAGCAGCCAGAGAATTCCCCTTCTCCTTACCATACTTTCTCCATAGGCATTGCCTCTGTATTCTTTCAAGTTGTTTTAAAATCCCTTGTGGTATTGATAAACTACAAAGGAAGAAGATTGGTAATGAAGAGATAACAGAGTTTACCAATTGTAACCTGCTACCTTGGGGCAGAAACCATGAGCTAGCAGTTAATCTTCTTTCCATACAGTCAACAAGTGGAAGCAGATCCACAATTTTGGGCCTAGTTGTTCCCACTGGCAACCCCAAATATGTGAATGGCATAACCCCCAGTTGGCACCCAATCTGTGCAGCAAGAGCCTTGGCAGAAGTGACATCCACATTGATTGGGTACATTGAAGATTTGTGGTAGTTAATCTGCAAACCAGTTGCCAGGGAGAAAGAGTTTAAAACAGACTTGAGCACCTCCAACTGAACAGAATCAGAAGACACAAACAACAGTGTGTCATTAGCATACTGAACCACTGGGTAATCAGGATCATGAGTTACTAGGGGTAAAGAAAGAAGTCCTTTACTAAGATGATCATTAATCATAGTCTGCAACAGATCAGCAGCAATCACAAATAGCAAAGGTGAGATAGGATCACCTTGCTTTACCCCACACTTACACTTAAAATGATTTCCTGGTACCCCATTGAGCAAGATTGAGGAGGTTGCTGAGGACAACAATTGTTGTATCCAGGATATCCATTTATTATCAAAACCCTTTGCCACCAAGATCTTTATAATTGCCTCATGCTGAATGGAATCAAATGCTTTTTCAAAATCAAGCTTGAGTAACATGATTGGCTTTTTTGACTGATTGCACTGATGAATGTACTCAAATGTCCATGCTATACAATCCTGAATGGTTCTTGATTTGATAAAGCCATATTGATTCTTATGAACACATTTGGTTATTTCATCCTAAAACCTGTTAGCAACAAGTTTAGTAAGGAATTTCAACCCCACACTTGTCAACGAAATTGGCCTAAAATCGCCAGCAGTTTCAGGTGACAACTTCTTAGGGATCAGAGTTATGTAGGCCTCACTGAGATTTTCAAGCTTAGCAGTTCCAGCGTGAAACTCATTGACCAGAGCAATAAAGTCACCATAAATTATTGGCCAACACTTGTTCATGAAAAGGCCATTAAATCCATCTGGTCCAGGAGTCTTGTCAATGGGCAATTCCTTGATAACCTGCTCAATCTCCTTGACCTCAAAAGGCCTAGTGAGAACATCCAGTCGCTGCACCCTAGGGATTATAGAAAGGATGTCATTACCCAAAAAATTGGTTTCACTGTTCCCATTCTGCCCTTAAAAATCTCCAGAAATTCCTTTGCAATTATGTCATGGTCTGTAGAAACTGTTCCATCTGACAACTGAAGGGTGGCAATGGAATTCTTTCTATATCTCTCAATTGCCATTGCTTGGAAGAATTTTGAGTTTTCCTCACCCACTTTGATATATCTAATAGTACATCTCTTCTTCCAGTATAAGAATTGCAGATGGAGAAGATGTTCATGATGCATCTTCACCAATTTCCTGAAATTGGATTCAGTTAAGAATAAAGGCCTGGAGTCTTCCAAATCATCTAACCAAAAAATCACCCAGTTACACTTCTCAATCAGAATTTTAATATGTGAAAAACCCTCCTGCCATTTCTTAAGAGCAAACCTCAAAGATTTGAGTTTGTCCATAATAATTGCTGATATGTGTGTTTTGTGAGAATGTTGCTGCCAAACCTGTTGAACACACTCCATAAAACCAGGTTGATGGACCCAATAATTTTCAAATCTGAAGATGTGAGATTTTGGGATGTTGGTGCATATTGAAACCACACATGGAACATGGTCTGATGCAGTTTTGGCAAGAGGAGTGACCTGAGTGTTTGGGTATTGATCGATCCAGCTGGCAGAGGTAAAAAACCAGTCCAGCTGCTCAAGGAGAGGGAAATCCTGCATATTAGACCATGTGAACCTTCTTCCCTTTAAAGGTAGTTCCAAAGAGACCCAAATGACCAATGATCTCATTGAAAATAAAAGTATCATTGATATCACCACCGGAAGATTTCTATTATCAAGAGATCGTATGAAGTTAAAATCTCCCAAAGAAAAGCCAATTCTGCTCAGGTTCCACTTTTAAATTATAAAGCCAATGACAAAATCATCCTCAAGACACCTTGACAGGGTCCATAAACATTGACCAAGTTCCATTTGTCATCGTTATGCACAGACTTAAAACTAATCACAATCCCGTAAGGTTTAGCTTCAATTAAAGTCCCTGAGAAGACATCAGAACGCCACACAGTTAAAATACCCCCAGAAGCTCCCCTTGAGGGAGATTCAATAAACTGATCAAAACCCACATGACAAATGCTCTTAATTAAACTACGAGGGCACTTCGAGAGCTTAGTCTCCTGCAGGCACACAACTGCAATTGACTTTTAGATACTTTCTGCCTAACCGCACGCTGCCTTGATTCCGAATTCAATCCACGGACATTCCAACAAAGAACCTTCCAGCTACACATTGACATTCGATTCATAGGATAATATATAAGAACACAGCAAAAATAGTGTGACACCTAGTACCACACAACCCAGACCATAGAACACCAAAAGTGCCAAGTCACAACCAGAGTGCAAAAGTTCAGAGAGAACATAACAGACAACAAATTTGACAGGCTCGCTACACCTAGATAAAACATAAAACTTTAACATTTAAACACTGCCGGAGGAGGAGTCATCCTTAGGATTAGCCATAAGCTTTTCCCGAGACAGCAGCTTAGAGTCCATCTCCAGCTCAGCTCCATTGCCTGCAACACCACGAGCAGTGTCGGCGGAGGGACATCTTCAGATTTGTCGTTGCCCACATCTTCAGAGTTGTCCATGCCCTCAGCAGCTTCCAGATTGGGCTGGGCCTTCTCTTCTATGGGCTTGGACCTAGGGCGTCGTTTAGCAGGCTGAAGTGAAAGCTGCTCAAACACCACCGGTTTGAAACCATCCAACTTTGCCGCGCTTCTCGTACACCTTCTAACTGAAGTGTCAACCAAGGGAGCAGATATCTTCCGTCTACCACGCTGGCTGTTTTGTCGCGTCTTAGACTGAGAAGCGAAAACCACAGGAGAGGAAACCTCCTCCTGGCCAGAAAGCCCCACAGACCCAGAATCCATAGCCATCAGATCGTCAGAAATCGGCCCTTCAGACCCAACAGCAGCAGAAGGCCCTTCACTTGAGTCAGAAAACCTAGTGCCAGATAAATCACCAAACAAGGAGTGTGCAACTGGGCGCCTAGTGACCGCTGACTTGCTAGGCATGGTACTTGAACTACATGCACATGCTCCGGTGCATATAAATTGGTTGAAAAATCAAATCTGTGTCCTTGGGTGCATGCTTAGGTCCCATGCAAGAAATGAGAATGAATTTCAAACACCAGAGCACCGTTGATTGCCGGCAAAACATTGAGATGCCTGGTTTTTAAATTCTAGTAAATCCAAAACTCATCTGAAATTCATGAAACTTGGCATGCTATCATGGAGCGGCATCAACATGCCATGGTACAAATTTTGTCCCATTTGGGGCAGGTTTGGGTATATGCTTCTCACAAACCGGAGCTTCTCACAACAAGCATGATGGTTTTCGGTAGGGAACGTCCCACCTTTGTGGACGAAACAATATCCATTGCCTCTTATTGCTTTAATTTTTTTTTCTCGTGTCAACATAGAACAACAGGAGTGTTGTGTGAATTTTTGTGATTTTTCGGGGTTCGTTTGGACATTTTTATGCATTAACTGAGTTTTCAATGCATTTATGTGCATAATTCAAATTTGAACTACATGCACATGCTCCAGTGCATATAAATTGGTTGGAAAATCAAATATGTGTCCTTGGGTGCATGCTTAGGTCCCATGAAAGAAATGGGAATGAATTTCAAACACCAGGGCACCGTTGATTGCCGACAAAACATTGAGATGCCTGGTTTTTAAATTCTAGTAAATCCAAATTCTGTTAACCATTCACGTGATGCCACGTGTCTTGGTTTTAATGGCTGTAGGATGTGCCGTGCGGACAGCTACTTGACCTTGACTGAACGGGAGGCGTGCGAGCGCCGTCCAGTGCGCAGGCTGACCGAGAGGCGTGCAAGCTGTCCTTGAGTGCGCAGGCTCACCGGGAAGCATGGGAGCTGTACGTTGCGCAGGCTCACTGGGAAGCGAGCCCTTTAACTTCCATGGCTGCCCGCTTTGCTTGCATCCTCTCCATTAATGGTGCCCAAGCCGCAATTTAATTCGCTTTTCAAATATAAAACACTAATCGCAAATGTTTTAGTTAGAACACCCGTAAGCAAACTGACAGCTCCCCAGGAAGCCAAGAGAAAATGTGCCAATCAGAATTTCTGCAGCTCTTGATTGCAAATGTTTTAGATAGAACACCCGTATGCAAAGTGAGAGCAGCGCAGGATTTGTGCAACCCTTCAACGCAAACAGTTGTTTTGGATGACCCGTGTGCAACCACGTACAAACAATTTGGTAAGATTTGCCAATCCTTGTAACACTGCGATTTGTCAAAATATGAAGCTAAAATTCACTAGCAGTATCTAATTTTTGCAACTAAAATTCAGTAATTAAGCATAGATTTCATTCATAGATTAAGCAGTCATTCTTAATTTATACAAACAGTTCAACTCGACAGCTGAACCGACCAAACTTTTCCCCAATTGTTGCCAACCACGTACTGAAATAGCTAGTTCAACTATATATACTACCTAATTTTAAGTACGTTGTACAGTTCCACCATGGCTTTGTACTACTTCCGGCTTCCTCTCCTCTGCCGAACGTGCTCAGTAAGAGGCGGAGGAGGAGGATCCTACCGATGAGCCAGGCAACTGCAATGCGGTGCCTGCCACTAATGCAGCTTCAGCGACGCTCGCCTCGGACACCCTCTGCCGCTCAATGTGTGGCATAAGAGACTGGATGAACAACATGTCAAGTACGCGACGATGGACGCGTACACAATCTACGAGATGTATAGGCGGATCGTTGACATGAGGAACTATCTTCTTCCTGACCCAGACAAGGGATCAAGCCACATAGCAGTGGCGGGAGCGTCACAAGAAGTAGATGACTAGACGATCGTTTCTCCTACTTTAGAATGCATGCAATTGTTTATTAAGGTGTGTGCGAATGATCTGTATAGTCACTTATGTAATTGGATGTTTATTTCAGTTATATATATATATATATATATATATATATATATATATATATATATATATATATATATATATATATACATGTTATTCTACTGTAGACAGAGCAATTCACACGGCTTATTAGCAGCAATCGTTTGTGTTATTATTTGTCTTCGCACACATTTTGGATTATGGACCTGTTTGTCGCGTATCACACACATCTTGTTCAGTTGAACTGTTTCCATTGTGTTGCCTAATCACACACAGTTCATCCCAGTGAACCGTATGCTGTATATCACACACGCCTTCATCTGGCTGCCCGTTTCTTTTGTGCCTCCTCATCCCAAACAGTTAATTGAGCTGAATCATATTCCCTGCATCGCACACGCAACTAAATTCCAAACCGTGTTTGATGCATCCATCATCGCAAATGTTTTGCACCTTCTTTGACGGTTTTTTACACCATCGTTTGCGATTATGGCATCGCACGCAGTTTCGTTGAAGGGTCTCTGATCGTAGTGTCGCGTTTGGACCATCCTGCAGTAGTGATGTATGTTTCCAATGATTTTGTTGCTCATTCTTAATGGCCTATGAATGGTATTTTAGTTACATCACCTTTTGGATGAAAGTTGTTATAATCAGATGACTTCAAAATCCATCACCGTGGAATGTCTCCATGCGGGTTTTTCCAATGTGACTAAATGCAGTGCCACACATATGTGGTATTCTTTTAGTCTTGCGACATTTACGTCAGTGTTATGGATGTTTTAATTTTTTTGTCAATATTCATAACATACATCCTATTCATAATAAGAGTATTGGTCTTTTAGTTATTCATAACAATGAACAACAAAAGTTCTTCTATGAACAACCCCTTTTGTACCTAACATTAGGCAATAGTCTAGAGTATACAAAACTCTAGAATGATTTATGAAAATAATAATATAGGTAATGCATTGATAGTTAGTATAGTACCATTTACTATGTTCCCAGCATGTACCTGAACCTCATTACCAGCTAGTGTTTTAAGCCATAATAGTTCTTGCATCGAGTTGCAATAGCATGCAATCGAGCTGGTATTCTAGTGATCAACTTTTAACCACATAACCAAACAATTAGATATTTAACAATCACAATTCTTAAGAATTATATTTACTTTACTAACATTCTATTCATTTATAACTTGCATGACATTCATACCTGAGTTGGACATTCCAGTCTTCTTTCTTTCTCCCATTTTACTTCCAATATTTCTCCTACTCTCAGAATAAGCACCCGACTTCAAGAGTGGCGTGAGCCTCGAACTTCCTAGGCGTGTAAGTTTCATTACAACATTCGGACGTGTCTATTTGCTTTAAGTTATCATTTTATTCACTACCATCACATGACCGTCGTTCTTCTAGATTCTATATATTTCAGTCTTTAAGTATATTGAACACTTGACTAGAACTTGCTTGCAACCAATTCTTTTAGATATCACATATCTTTTAGCCTTTGTTTGTTTTTGAAAACAACATTCAGTTCCAAGAATATCACATGACTATCCCAAACGTTTTGAAGTTCAAGTTTCTTGTAATCATGAAAGGTGTAATAGAATTTTAGCCTTTTGGATCAAAGGACGTGATTCTTATCATCCACAGCATCAGTGGGAGAGTATTATAAGCATGCAATAGGACAAAAATCCTTCTTGCCACTCTAGGGGACGATCCTCTCTTGCGTACACAAATTGTAAAGATTCACCCAAATAATAAAAACATCTAATCAATTTCAGCAAGGAGTCTGATCGTTTAGGACAACAAGTCATCCTACTATGAGGTCTGACCTTCACTCGCGTTATAACTCACTAATCGTTCGTACCCATGTGGACATGGTGCACCCCGAAGAAATACGTGTTTTAGACAGTGCCACACTTGGGAGAACAATAGCAACTTAAATATTTTCATGTGAGAGATCACCCTAATAAAAATGGATAAACATCTCAGGAAATTCATAAAAGCATGATATGGTATAGCACTGGGCGCCTGGTACATCTTCATGGCCTCCATGAACTTCTTCCTGCGCCTGGTACGTTTTCCTCGCTCCGGGGTCTTCCGTTGCAAGCTTATCACCGTCATCTTGTAATTTTACTATTACTACGAAGTTGACACGTAGTTCATAAAATTAAAAATCTTGTGGCCCCAACCATTATGTAGTCACTTAGACATTACAACATATACCCATCTCATACATGAACTCATTATCATAATGAAAGCTATACTACGTCACATGCTCCCTGAAAAACTAAGTTAGACAACCTCTCTTCGGTTTAGCAAAATTTTAATTTATGTGGCTTCTAGGGTTCCGAAGAACACTAGTAACCTACATACACCATAAGGTATGATTATTATTGTTGCTAGATTAACTTCTAGGGGTGTGTAAGGGAAGAGATTTAATTAAAAATCTCTACCCCACACTAAACTTCGTCAATACGCGCGACTCCCATGTAGATCAAAATCTACATGACCTCTCGTGTTTGGAACAGAAAAAAATTCTAAGCAGAAACTATATGCTTTGAGGTGGTCCCCTTTAAGGGGGGCTAACACGTCCTCCTCGGTATTCCCCCTTCGCTAAGTTCATGGCAATTCCCTGCTAGACATATATGAAGTTGAAGATGCTCAACCCCAATGGTCTTATCACCATCAGCGGAGACCCGATCCATTGGAAAGCTCTCGGATAGCCGATGATCAGGCACTTGAAACTTCCGTGTTTCGAAAGGTCTCGGCCACATGTGTTATTTCTTGCCCCAATGCTAATGACCACTTGTGATGCCCTACATTATTGTGGTCCATGTGGTCCTGTGTTGTGATTCTTCATGAAGAATGTATGATGGATATGATAAAGTGTTCGTGGAAAACTTATCAGACCTAGTGTGATCATAGTGGGCTGCTTTCCTATGCTAATTGTAGCCTTGAGAGCAGCTCTAGAACTCTAATGAATGTTGTCCGTCCAAAAACGCGAAAAAGTGACTATGATGGTAAGTGTCTCAAAACGCTTCCCAAGGTCTGAAAACAATATAGGCACGAAATTAAACTAACGCTGATCCTAGATTTTTGAAAATTTATGGCAAATTTAGCATAATATTTTTCGGGGGTTGAAAGATAGCCTTGGAAACTACTCCATAACTTGAGAATTCGAGCTCCGATCGAGGCAATGCTGGATCCATTGGAAACCTCTGGGCGCGCCATGGCGGGGCACCGCCCCACAATAATCCCGGGAAGAAAGGGAAGCCCCGACATCATTCGGCCAAGTGGTTTGCTTTCCCCACAGTCCAAGGTCACTGGACGAGCGATTGCAGAAAACATGTGGCCCCACAAGGCCCTCGGAATGAACGACAGCCTCCCATCGTGTGAGCCCATGCATGCCCAGAAGCATCTCCGCATGAGATGGCTGCCACTGCAATTGCCAGCTTTTGCCTATTCCAGATTTTCTAGATAGTGTCTAGCATATGATGCAGTACATCGAAAACAATAAGGTACGCACAATGGGCAGGTTCTCGCGCTAGCCACATACTCACATGTACGACAAACAAAAAGTGTTAGCGATTGGGTGGGAGAGGAAAAAGGAAACCAGGGGGTCGCCAGAATCTATTCCTCCACACGCATTCTCCTCTCCTATCTCTCCTCTCCCCCAAAAATGCCGCCGCCGGCCATGACTCAGCCCGCAGCTCCATGGCATTGGTTCTGCTATGCCCCGCCGTCTCCGCTCTACATCTCTCCGTCTCACGGAGCCAGCCTTCCCGTTCGCGCCGCAACGTTGTTGGTATGGAGGCCTAGGCCGATCTGAGCCGCCGTCTCCACTTCCTCCTTCCTCCCACTCAATTCTTCGCCTCCACCCTCCCTTGCCCCCTCCCCTCTCAGCTCGTCAGTCTGGTGGACGTGACTCGCATCGATGAGCATGGAGGCAACGATGTTGAGACAATAGATGTTGTGTCATAGGAGCTCCGGACTCACGCCTTAGAGTGCAAGGAGGAAGCAGGGGGGCGGTTGAGAGAGGGTTGGGCATTTGCGGCGATGGCAGAGGAGCAACACTTGCCGGCTGCAACGACTACTCGGAGTGGAGGTGGATCAAAGCAGCGGGTTCACGCATGGCTTGATTGAGGGCAACGACTTTAGTGGCTGCTATTCCCTGCATACTTCGTCAGGGTAAATTGTGCTAACTTTCAGATTATTCATTTTTGTTTTACCTTGTCAAATATCTGCTCAGATTAGTTAAACAAGCTATGTAATAATGGTGCAAATTTGTTCCCGATGTGATGATGTAGATGTTGAAAATTGAGGAAATGAGATCTTAGGTAGTCAGGCGCGTGCTTGCTGCTGTGGTAACATGAAGGAGATGGTGGCAAATAGTTTGAGTCTGAAGATCATTTTTGTCCCTCTTCTCTGTTGCTTATGAATTGTAGAAGCAAAGATTAATGTGATGTTTGTGAGGGGCCGTTGAAGTGACTTGCCTGATGAGAAGATGTGTGTGGCATGGATGAAAAATATAGTACAGGAAGATGATGAGGCCGGCAGGAAGAGCAGGAGGCTCTGGCAGCTCGCGCCAGTGTAAAAGCCGAGCTAATTTAATCTCCTGCTTGCACACGAAGAATTGACAATGGCGAATTACATCATGCTGATTGCTACTAATACTTCTTGTAGATGGTTGGATGAGAAGAATAAGATGGTGATGTGACGCCTGATCCCCCTCTGTGGGTAGCACTGAAATTAATTCGTCTGAACATTTTGCTGAAGCTTTCAGCTGTTCGGGCTGTTGGATTCTTATAATCGAATTGCTTGTGCGCAGGCCAGTCTATTTTCATTTGATTTAGTTGTCATGTAATGTAGTGTTATCCTGTATCCGAGTTGATTTCTCACATGACTAAGTATTTCTGTGCTGAATTGAACAGGAAGGCAAAGAGTAGGCCCTCTATTTTAATGCTCGTGTTCTCGATGCTCAAAGGCGTTGGCATGATGTAAGAGGGTGCCGCTGCAGGTTTCGTGTTAGTTATGATCATGATCACTTTGAAGTAATTCTCCTTATGTCTAACATTATTGAGTGTTCAGACACTTATTCTGGTTCCAGTGTTACACCATGTTTGGATGTCAGAATTGGGGCTAGGGTCCTGGAGTTGCGATTCTGGTTCCAGGGTTGTTTGCTCGTGCATAGAATTGCACGAAGATTTGATGGCAAGTACAACCCCAGCTGGCAAATCAGACCTCCACATGGCCCTTTGGTCTATATGTAGTTTGCCATGATTTTATTCTTCTTAATGTTCCTAGACATGAATAGATGGGTTTGAGCTAATTCCCTCAACATGGAGGTGTGTTGGCAGCCCAACATCAGCCCATAAGTCCAACACATGTCAGCCGTTGATCTTCACTACATCCAACTGTTGAGAGTGCTTCCAATGGAAATGAAGCAAGGAGAAAACCCTAGCCACTCCACCCTTGCTAGTGGTGGCTGCCATTCATGAGAGTGAGAGAGCACACAAGAGAAAACACAACCTGAGAGAGAGAGGAAGAAGAAGAAGTAGAGATTCTGTCCAGATTAGCTGCATCTGACTAGACAGTGTTCAAGCTGATGATTGGAGGCTCAAACGTGCTTGGATAGACCCCAAACTTGGTGAGATCGTTCCTTACTTTGAGTACTTCGATCTGGTTAGCTGGTTTGAGAATTGGGTCAGTGGAGCATCCGATTTGAGAGTTGTTTTGTCAGCTCTGACTGCTCCAGTTTCAGAACAGAGTAGTTTTGGGAGACAAACAGTTTGGGTAGGCAAATGATGTCCGATTGAGCTGAAATTTTGAGGGGATCTCAAGAACTCGTGTGTCTACTTGTCTGACAAATTTGGTGCTGTTTGGTTTAGCGGTTTAAGAGCAGCTTGCAAAACTCTCAAGGGCACATAAGCTGTGTAAACTCTGCTTTGCTGAAATCTTGCCTCTTGTGGCTGTTGTTGCTGTTGCCGGTTGGCAACATGGAGAGTGTGTTGTAAATCTCTCTATAGGTTATAGAGAAGACTTTGTACTCATCATTCTCATAGTGAAGTTGTGTGGACCGGTCGATGCACAGCCATGGTTTTTTTACTTCTCAAGTTGAGGAGGTTTTTCTACGTTACATCCCGTGTCACTTGTGCATGTTGTTTGTGTTATTCTGTTGCTTACTTGTTGGTTGAAGCCATCCTCAAAGTTCATCACAAGTGGAAGGGGTTATGTAGCGCATTGTTGCTGGACAACCCCATCAAGTGGTATCGGAGCCTTGGTTTCCTTGTGCAAATTGCTGAGTTTCTTGTGGTGAAAGATGGAAGTGAATACCAGCAGGATCATATCTTTGAATGGTACAAATTATGAAGCATGGAAGTGCAAGATGGAGGACTTGTTGTATGTGAAAGAATACTGGAAGCTAGTATTCTCCACTGAGATGCCGGAGGGTATTGAGGAAGGTAAGTGGAAGGTACTTCATCGCCAAGCTCGTGGGTTTATTCGGCAATGGGTCGATGATAATGTTTTGAACCATATCATTGATGAGACACATGCACGCACCTTATGGAAGAAATTGGAAGAGTTGTTTGCCCGGAAAGAAGGTACAAACAAGATATTATTGATCAAATAATTGATGTGCTTGAGGTACAAAGAGGGCATTCTAATTGCAGATCATGTGAATACATTCCAAGGCATTATAAATCAGCTTTCTTCAATGGGAATAACATTTGAAGATGAAGTGAGAGCTTTGATGCTACTAGGCTCATTACCGGACAGCTGGGAGACCTTTAAGGTCATGGTTTGCAATTCAACACCTAATGGAGTTGTCAGTTGGAATCTTGTGAAAACCAGGGTACTAAATGAAGAGTCCAGAAAGGTGGCTGAAGCTAGTTCTTCCTCACATTCAGAGGTGTTGGTCACTTAGCCCAGGGGGAGAAGTAAGAGCAGAGGTCCAAGTAAAGGGGCAGAAAGAGGTAGGAGCAAATCAAAAAGCAAGTATGCTGATTATGAGTGCCATCACTGCCATCAGAAGGGCCACATTAAGTGGCAATGTGACAAGTGGAAGAAAGACAAAAAGAAAAGGAAGAAGCAAGATCAGAAGCAAGTTGACAGTGATAGTGACACAGAGGGCAACCGAGTTACTATAGTAGAAGAGGACATCATGCTTGTTATGCATGAAGAAAATGAGGGCAGATTTGGTTCCACTGTTGAGGAGAAGATCACTGTTGTTTCTGATGAAACTGTCAACCTTGTGGATGGTGAAGAGATGATTTGGATACCGAACAGCGGTGCTACCATTCATGCTACATCTCGCAAAGATATCTTCACTAACTATATATCATGTGATTTTGGTGTTGTGAAGATGGGGAACAATGATAGAGCAACCAGCATTGGAAAAGGAGATGTGCATTTGGAGACCACAAATGGTACAAGGTTAGTCCTCAAATTTGTGAGGCATGTGGAGGCACTTCGTCTCAATATTATTTCGGTTGGTTTGCTTGATGGAGATGATTACTTGAGCAGTTTTGGAAAAGGGCAATACAAGCTCACCAAAGGCAACATGATTGTTGCAATAGGTAAAATGGTCTCAGTGTTGTATCATGTTCATGCTAAGATCTTTAGTGCTTCTGTCAATGCACTAGAGAAAGATGATCATTGTGGTCTATGGCACAAGAGACTTGGGCACATGAGTGATAAGGGGATGACGGTGCTAGTGAATAAAAAATTGTTGAAGGGTGTGAAAGGAGTTCACATCAAGAAATGTTCAGATTGTCTAGAAGGGAAGCAACACCGAGTTTCCTTCAAGACTCTACCTCCTCACAAGAAGCCCGAGAAGCTGCACTTGATACATTTCGATGTTTGCAAAATGTTGGTAAGATCTCTTGGTGGTGCTAAGTACTTTGTGACTTTTATTGATGACTTTTCCAGGAAAGTTTAGGCCTTCACTTTGAGGACCAAAGATCAAGTACTAGGTGTATTCAAGCAATGCCAAGCCCTGGTTGAGAGAGAAACTGAGATGAAGATCAAGTGCATTCACACTAATAATGGAGGAGAGTATATTGGGCCATTTACGCATATTGCAAGCAGTAAGGTATTAGTCATCAATTTACTCCCTCGAAGACACTATAGCTGAATGGTCTTGCTGAGAGGATGAACAAGACAATTGTGGAGAGAGTTAGATGCTTGTTGTCAAGTGCAAAGCTACGTAAACACTTTTGGGGTGAGGCTTTGATGACTGCAGTATATCTTATTAATCTCTCACCAAGTTATCCTTTGCAGGGAGATGTTCATAACAGGGTCTGGTGTGACAAGGACGTCTCATATGACCACCTGAAGGTTTTTGGGTGCAAGGCCTTTGTTCATATTCCTCAAGATGAAAGGTAAAATCTTGATTCGAAGACACGACAGTGTATCTTTGTTGGCTATGGTGGTGATGAGTTTGGCTACAAGTTGTTTGACCCTATAGCAAGGAAAGCTGTGAGAAGCCGTGATGTTGTTTTTGTTGAAGACCAAACAATTAAGGATATTGTGAAGACATGATTGATTCTGACCCAGTTCCTGCAGCTCCAGCTCCTGTGCAAGTTGAAGCAGATGCAGAAGATGTACAAGATGATGTACATGGTGGTGCAGGTGAGGAAGATGCTCCCCAACAATATCAGCAAGAGTATGATGCTAAAGTTGATGATCCGAATCAGTAGGAAGCACCAGCACCAGAAACTCCACCAGCTGCTCCACTCAGAAGATCCAATAGGGGTCGAATTCCTTCCAGCAGGTATCCCTCAGATCAATACCTGGTGTTATTATCTGACGGTTTAGAACCTGAATGCTTTGCAGATGCAATGAAATATGAACACAAGAAGGAGTGGAAAAATGCTATGCAAGAGGAGATGGATTCCTTGCATAAGAATCATACTTATGAGTTGGTGAAGTTGCCCAAGGGCAAGAAAATTTTGAAGAACAAGTGGGTCTACAGAATCAAGCAAGAAGAGCACACATCACATCCAAGGTACAAGGTCAGGCTAGTTGTAAAAGGATTCGGCCAGAGAAAAGGCATCGACTATGATGAGATCTTTTCTCCGGTTGTGAACATGACATCCGTAAGAGTTATCCTAGGCATGGCAGCAAGTCTCAACTTGGAGGTTGAGCAAATGGATGTGAAGACTGCATTCCTTCATGGTGAGTTGGAGCAAGGAATATACATGGAGCAACATCAGGGGTTTCTTGTGAAAGGCAAAGAAGACTATGTGTGTAAGCTGAAGAGAAGTCTCTATGGCCTGAAACAAGCACCAAGACAATGGTACATGAATTTTGAAACTGTCATGGGGGAGCAAGGCTACAAGAAGTGTAGCTTAGACCATTATGTGTTTGTTCAGAGGTTCTCAGGTGATGATTTCATCATATTATTGCTCTATGTTGATGATATCCTGATTGTTGGCAAGAATGTCTCTAGGATTGCTAAGTTGAAGAAGGAGCTGAGCAAATGTTTTGCTATGAAAGACTTAGGTCCAGCAAAGAACATTCTTGGAATGAGAATTGAGGGAGACAAAAATTGCAACAAGTTGTATTTGTCTCAAGAGAAGTATATTGAGAAGGTACTTCAGAAGTTTAGGATGGAAAATGCTAAAGTTGTGAGTTGTCCACTAGCAGCCCATTTCAAGTTGAGCAGATAGCAATTTCCTGCCACTGATGAGCAGAAAAAGGAATTGCATCATGTTTCTTATGCTTCCGCGGTTGGGAGTTTGATGTATGCTATGGTGTGTACAAGGCCTGACATTGCTCATGCGGTTAGTACTGTGAGCAGATTTATGTCCAATCTGGGAAGACCTCATTGGGAAGCCGTGAAGTGGATTTTGAGATATCTTCGGGGCAGCACAAATCTGAAACTTTGCTTCGGTGATGATGAGGCCAAACTGATTGCTTTTTCAGATTCTGACATGGCTGGAGATGTTTTTTTTTGACTCTACTGCAAGGCACATGGCTGGAGATGTTGATAGAAGGAAGTCTACTTCAGGTTACTTGGTTACCTATGTAGGGGGAGCGGTGTCATGGCAAAGCAGGCTGCAAAAGTGTGTGGCACTGAATACAACTGAAGCTGAATTCATTGCAGTAACAGGAGGCGATCAAAGAGCTACTGTGGCTGCAACAGTTGGCTTGCGAGCTTGGTTTTAAGCAAGGCAAGTATGTGTTGTTTTGCGACAACCAAAGTGCTATCCACTTGAGTAAGAATGCAAGCTTTCATTCAAGATCTAAGCATATAGAAGTCCGTTATCATTGTATTCGAGATGTGTTGTATTCCAAGCAAATGCAACTTGAGAAGGTTCACACCGATGACAATGGGGCTGATATTTTGACTAAAGTGGTGACAAGGAAGAAGCTCGAAGTATGCTGTCGGCTCACTAGCATGGCTGACGAAAGGCAGAGACCCTCCATGATGTTGGGAGGGGCAGTTTGTTGGGCTAAGTCCATCCACATGGAGGGTGTTGGCAGCCCAACATCAGCCCGTAAGTCCAACACATGTCAGCCGTTGATATTCGCTGCATCCAACGGTTGAGAGTGCTTCCAAGGGAAGTGAAGCAAGGAGAAAACCTAGCCACTCCACCCTTGCTGGTGGTGGCTGCCATTCATGAGAGTGAGAAAGCACACAAGAGAAAACACAAACTGAGAGAGAGGAAGAAGAAGAAGCAGAGGTTCTGTCCAGATTTGCTGCATCTGACTAGACAGTGTTCAAGCTGGTGATTGGAGGCTCAAACGTGCTTGGATCGACCCCAAACTTGGTGAGCTCGTTCCTTACTTTAAGTACTTCGAACTGGTTAGCTGGTTTGAGAATTGGGTCAGTGGAGCATCCGATTTGAGAGTGGTTTTGTCAGCTCTGACTGCTGCGGTTTCAGAACAGAGTAGTTTTGGGAGACGAACAGTTTGGGTAGGCAAATGTTGTCTGGTTGAGCTGAAATTTTGATGGGATCTCAAGAATTCGTGTGTCTACTTGTCTACCAAATTTGGTGCTGTTTGGTTCAACGGTTTAAGAGCAGATTACAAAACACTGAAGGGTACAAAAGCTGTGTAAACTCTGCTTTGCTGAAATCTTTCTCTTGTGGCTGTTGTTGCTGTTACTGGTTGGCAGTGTGGAGAGTGTGTTGTAACTCTCCTTGGAGGTTCTAGATAATACTTTGTACTCATCATTCTCATAGTGAAGTTGTGTGGACCGGTCGGTCCACAGCCGTGGTTTTTTTACTCCTCAAGTTGAGGAGGTTTTTCCACGTTAAATCCTGTGTCGCTTGTGCATGTTGTTTGTGTTATTGCGCTGCTTACTTGTTGGTTGAAGCTGTCCTCAAAGTTCATCACAAGTGGAGAGGGTCATGTAGCGCATTGTTGTTGTCCAGCCCCATCAAGCCATCCATGGTCCTTAGTCGTCCCATTAAAACCCATCCCAGTTTCTGTAGGCAACGGAACCTATTTTGGAATTTCCTTTCCAATATGCATTTTCTTTGGCAACCAAACAAACAAATCTGAATGTTCAAGGAAGAAATGCTGGGGAAGAAGAGTATGCTACTATGGTTTTTGTTCTAGGCTAATTATCTTACCATGTAGTCAAATAAAACGGAAAGCAGAGTGGTGAGTTTAGTTTCTTTTATGATGTTTCACACAAATAATTAGTTTTTATATTTCTTTTCATGTGACAGGAGATTGTTCCTCTAAGGAAGGTATGCCATCGAACATGAACTGATTTCAGGCTCTAGATTTTGCAAGCCAGTAGAGCGGTGGCGTCTGCAGATGCTCAGAATGCTAGCCATCTGAGCAGAAAGCCCAAAAGGCACACAAGAGGATGGATGTGAACACTAAGAAGGTGACCGTGGTTCGCAACCCAGATCAAGGAGTGCCATCTGAAAAGCCGGCTGCTCCCTTACTAGCCGCGCCTACTGGCACCTGCAGTGATTCAGTTTCAGATGTGCAGATGGGGAATGTGAAGGTTATTCCCAAAGTAGAAGCTGTAAATGAAGCATATGACGATAAGATGAACGTGTGAGCGCAGTTGTTTCGCTTCCCTGTGCATTTAGTTGTAAACTTTTAAGTCCAAAAAATGTTCGCTTTGAAACTTCCAATCGAGGAAGGATGGCCGCCTGGTAACCGTAATGTGCCGATGTTGACTTATTTTCTGGTGTGGTGGACAAAGGTGTTGGATTGTCGGTATCTATATAGCTTATATCACAAGACAAATGTCCTTTTCTGGTGGTAGTGTCTTTTATCTATTCATCAAGGTCTGGGAGGTGTTTAAATGAGATTATTCTAGCCCTAAGGATAAGCAAGATGTGACGCTGGATTCGAACGTTGTCTGGGTTCCACTTGCACCCATTTGTGTGACCCTCTAAACATTATAGCCACTGAATTGTCAGCCTTGGAATAGCCTCTAGCTTAGCCTTGCAGAAAGGAAATTTCATAATTTTGAAAACAGAGAACACGCATCCCACCACCACCGCCACCGCTCGAGGTACTCGCTCATTCCCCTTCCTTCCCTAATCTCTCATATTTATTTTATTGTTCATTTACAAAGATAATTTTTTGTTCCTTGGCATTTTATTAATTTTGTACTAACAGTTTGTACAAGCAAGTTGATGATTTGATGCGGCACCAACTCCTTGGTCAACAATGATTTGAAGCAAATGTTGTGATAGGCCAAATCACCATGCTTAACTTCTAGACCAGGGCATGAATTAAACTTAACAGGTACACCCATTTGCATGTCAGCTGCATGAATTAGCAGGGTGAAGTAGCATAATTCAGCTATGTAGTTGTGATGTACATGTGTGCTTTGCTAGAGATTGTTACTGAACTGAATGATACTTGTCTACACCTCCGATTACTGCATTTTGGCTGCTATATTTTGTGGGATAAATGATTGGTTGAAATTTTAAGCCTTCCCTGGTTGATAAATCTCTTTGTTGCCCTTATTCTGAAATGATAAATTTCTATAGATGCTGAGAGTAGGAGTAGGATCCTCATGATGTTATTCCACTACATCTTAATAGGACAATTTGCTGGGGGGAAAGAATTTGTTCACTCCTGATCTACCTGGACATCCACTTCCGTTCACTCTCCGCCAGCACAAGCAAGAAGTCTAACTACTTGTGACAATCCAACATCAAAATCCATTCTTGTGAAAACTTATTCATGTGGTCCGATGGTGATTTATGGCATGCTATTCCAGAGAAGTCAGTTGACAGAACCATATATGTATTTCTTAGAGGATGGCTACTAACTTTCTTATGTTCCATTATTTTCCTTCTCTGTTCCTAGACTGCATTTTAGATCCCTATCTTTTTATGATCATTTCTCTTTCCAACCCATCTCAATAATTTGAACAGACGATTGTAAGGGCATATTTATCCCTTAGTTGTTTTGGTGATTGATGGCAATGTCTTTGCGGACTAATCGTGTGCATGGAGTATTTCAGACATATCATGACTAGGCACAAGACGATTTGGTGCCCCTCGAAGACTATTGAAGACGGCGTTTCTCTATGTTTCTTTTCGGTGGATTTGAGTCGTAGGAAAGCCATACTATTAAGACGGGGTCCGCTTTGGAAAGGTTTGGGTGGAATCATCACGTACACATCTAATCCTTTTGCACCACCTTTCCTTTGACTCTTTGGAGCATCCTCCATCTCTCCTTGTCTATGCAAAATGAAGGACTCCTAGTGTTGCTGAACTAGGGCTTGCGGTAGTACTGCTCTTGGGAGCGGTAGTACCGCAGGCCCTTGCAGTAGTACCGGCCTCTGGCGCGGTAGTACCACAAGTGCCCGGGTAGTACCGCACCTTGCGAGCGGTAGTACCGTGGCCTCAAGCCAGGCGCTGCTGCTAGTGCGGTAGTAGGGGCGGATGTAATTTTTTACATCCGCGCCTACGCTGATAGTACCGTCTTGCGCTGGCCGAGCTCAACGACATGGCGGTAGTAGGGCGGATGTATTTTTTTACATCCGCGCCCTTCGCGGTAGTACCCACTACAAAAAAAGACACATCCGTGACATTTTGGGCCAAACGAATTTTTTCTGTCATACATATGACACTTCTATGACGATAATTGTGACAAAACCCGGTATTATCATAGATGTGGTGGGCTCCTACTTCTATGACGAAAAATCATGTCAGAAAATGGGCTTTTCGTCCTGGGCGGGCCGGAGACGCAGCTGCATGACATTCTTTGGGCCATCCATGACGGAAAAAACCGTGGTAGAAGTGAGGGGGAGGAAAATTTCTGGGAGTTGCCGGTTACGGTGGGAGGTCGGGGGCCGAGCGATGCGCGTTTATCTCGTACACGTGCGAGGCGTCGGCTCTAACTGAACCCGAGCGAGGCATTGGGCTTTAACTGAACCCGAGCGATTGCACTGCAGGCTACGCGTTCATCGAACCCGGCGATCGATCGATGGCTGTCAATCCCGAACCCGATCGGCGATTCGCGCATCTGCTGCTAATCAAGCCGATCGATTGGATGAGCGATGGCGTTGCGGGGGTGGGGGGTGGGGGTTGGATGAACAGGACCCGTGGTGTGGAGGGCTGGATGAACATGACCCGTGGTGTGGAGGGCTGGATGAGCGATGAGACGGTGGAGGGTGGCCGTGGAGGGTGGTTGAGCAGACCCGTGGTGTGGAGGGCTGAATGAACAGAGACGATGGAGGGTGCCCGTGGAGGGTGGTTGAGCGAGAGCCGGTGGAGTAGCGCGGTGGAGGCTGGATGAGCAGGAGCTGTGGAGGCTGGAGGAGGTCGACGGTGGAGATGAGCGGTATCCGTGGAGTCCGTTTTGCGATGCGCCACACCCTCCCAATGAACAGGACCCTCGTTTCGACCGTAGGAGGTCCGTTTCGTCCGTTTTGCGGTACGCCACACCCCTCCCGATCAACAGGACCCCCGTTTCGACCGTAGGAGGTCCGTTTCATCCGTTTTTTTGGTACGCCACACCCCTCCCGATCAACAGGACCCCCGTTTCGACCATAGGAGGTCCGTTTCCTCTATTTTGCGGTACGCCAGGCCCCTCCCGATCAACAGGATCCCGTTTCGAACGTGGCCGGTCGAACACAAGGCCGTTTCCTCCGTTGGTGCGGTACGACAGGCCTTGTTTCCATCGCCTGTTCCGTCCAAGCCCTCCCGATGAACACGACCACGCATTCCGTTCCGACCCAGCCGGTTGGCTCCCCATGAACACGACGACGACGCTGTTTCTCCGTTCCGACCCAGCCATGTACGTATGCACGATAGGCATTTGAGACCTTTCCCGTATGTACATATGTGGCCGTATTTTATTTCTTGCACCCTCGCCGCTGTACGTACGTGCACATGCTACGTGCACGCCTCTACTACGACACGTGCGCGCCTCTACTACGACACGTGCTCGCCTCTACATCGACAAGTATGTACGTACACGTTCGCGACCAGGATGAAAATGCTACGTACGCTTCGATCAGGTGGGTCCCGACTGTCATGCACTTCCTTGCGTGCGAAGATGTAGCTGGTGGGTCCCAGCAGTCAGGGGGGCGAATCGTTTTTTTGCCCGGACGCACTTCCTTGCATGCGAAGGTGTAGCTGGTGGGTCCCAGTAGTCAGGGGGAAATGTTTTTTTTGTGAAATACGGTGGCCCGTCTGGTGGGTCCCCGCTGTCAGGTGGAGGAATAATTATTTTGGCTATAATAAGGAGGCACTTCCTTGCTGCGGCCGTGGACCCAGCTCTCAGCGTCTCCATGCATAGTACTCTTCCGATGGAAGTCGGTCGTTGACCACATTGACCACGCCGCGCCGAGAGCACCACGGCGGTGGACGACGGCGAGGCCTAGGAAGGGGACGACACGGAGGCAGGGAAGACTCGGTAGTTGTTTCCCACACGGAGGGGAGTACGACTGTACGAGGGTTTACTGGTTCATCTGCCATCGTCGCAGAATAACAGCAGGTGTGGGTGAGTAGAGGGATGGCTAGGCCAGCGATGGGAGTACGGGTGGGCGGTGAGGCCTGCTTGGCAAAAAGACAGCCGGCATGGGAGGAGGAGGGAGCAGCAGTCCATTGGCGCTTGTTTGAGCGGCTGGAGCAGGAAGAGCAGAGATTGAAGAAGCACGACGGCCGTTGGATGGACATCCAACAATCACTGCTTGTGCGTCAACCTTTTTTAGGAAAGCCTCAAATCTGTGGAAAAGAGCATACAACCCATCTGCCATTATTTCTAACTAGTCATCAACCCGTGCAACTGCACGGGCTAGGTATTTTGAAATTTAAATGGTATATGTTTCTGAATAACTTTTGTTACACATGAAAAATTGTAGGTAGGTAGCATGATTTATTGGCGTATTTGTAACTTTATTGAAAATTGAATCATGCATCACTCTGCAATCGTAGAACAAAGCATTTTCTCAAGGTGGTCATTGAATAAACATTGTACGTGACATTCATCATTAAGCTTATGGGGTGATTTACATAAAAAAACATTGCCCAGTGAAAATCAGACCCTTTGAATCTTTACAAAGGCGGATACATCAACAACCATAGTAGAGTACACGATCGGCTATTCCAATTGGAGGTCGGATCTATTTGAAGAATTTGTATAACATAGTTTCCATTTACCTAGAATGGTAACAGGCAAAATGACAATGCCATATTCAAGAAATTAAACCATATTGCTGATTGGACCCAATGCTAGCCTACAGCCAACCCAGCAAAGGCACTGTAGACATGAATGGTTAATGTTTAATGGGGGATACAGGAACAACGACCAAGAGAGTAGGTGGCAAAGTTATGCGGTAGTATGATATAGTAACAACACAAATGGGCAGGTAAAGATGGCGAGTTCAGAGATAATCCACGCAGGTCCAGTCCACCTTTCCTGATAACCACGTAGATTAAAAAAATGTGATGAGGAAAACTCACTGCTATAAAATCTAATATTCATGGTTATTTAGAAGTTCTTACTTACAATCTCGCTGATTGTTTTTAGGCATGCAGGTGGATGACGTCCGTGCATCGTTATCTATCCACAACACCATAATTAAAGCATGCATGAATAGTACAACGATAAAGATTACTGCGTTTTCCTTCCGCGCGGACCGGGGCAACCTTGCTGACTCTGTCTGCCTGCATCCCTAATTGTGTTATTTGAGTAATGAACTCAAAAAATGACAACGCCATTAACCGACATCATGATGATCAAACTACTATTACAAATCAGCATAGCAGGACAGTATGAATCGTAATGGATTTAGACAGCATAGACATAACAGTGCACATATAATCATTACATGAAACACCTTGCTGGATAAACACCGGATAACTTAATGCAAGTTTAGATACACCCATGAGAGCTAAATTTAGAAAACGTAATAATAGTAGTGCAGATCTATTGCAGCGGGACTTATGCATCATTCAGCTTTACCTAGGCTGTACGCATAGAAGCCTAATACTTGCGAATTCTAATAACGCTAGGAATATTGTAAATTCCATGTGAAGCCTAAAGCCTAAGAAATTATAAATCCGCCACTAAAACCTAATGAACAACACATAACCATAGTCGGGTAACACATTCTTCATGATATAATCTGAAAGTCAGAGACTTGATGCAGTCATTCAATGATAGCTCAGTCGTGCAAGCGGCAAGGCCTTTGTTGCACCAAACTAAAGACAGTCGGGCAACTGCAAGAAAAATTTACAAAGTAATTTCTCCTTGAAGGAGCCAAAAGGAATAAAAAATAAGTTACTACTACACATTGTATCATAGACAACTTTTGAAAAACTTTTATCTTGGTCCTATCCGTTTGAAGGGAGAATTGTGGGTACTGGTATTATATTCTGCGGATCAAATAAGTGTGGCCCAAACACTGTCCCGATAGATCATTATGTAATTGCAAAACCGCTATTGCGACACTTGGCGAGGGGAGTTGCTTGTCTCTTCCGCCCGCTGGCTTTTTGCCCTCCTTGCAGTTCTTCAATGGACATGGTGATGAGAAAGCCTTTCGCGAGAAAAATAGCCTCTAGCGGTTATAGGCAGGAGAGCAAAGATTGAATGGGAGGAGGAGGCAGCGGCAATGTTTGAGGAATCCATGGAGATTTCCATCGGCTGAATTACTGCTGGAGTCTTTCACGGGCAATCAATCGTGGAACTTCTTTCCTTTTCTTCTTGGAGGAGGAGGCAGCGGCAATGTTTGAGGAATCGATGGAGATATTAATCAGAAGAATAATATTGTTGGAGTCTTTCACGGGCACCTTTCTTAATGGAGTTTTTTAAGGATGGAAGCTTTCCTTTTTTACTTTAAAGGGAACAGATGATTTTTTTAACAGTCGACATGTCGACTTTCAAAAAAAAAAGAAGTAGACGTGTAAGATAGCAATCTTTGATTTGTTTCCTTCTCTTGTTGGAGGAGGAGGCAGCGACCATGTTTGTGGAGTACATTGGGATTTTAATCGGCCAAATAATGTGTTACGCAAGTTTTTCTTGTATCCTGAACGTATATTCTATAATCCAACGGTGCAATAATTTTAATGATGTGGATTAATGAGAGGACTTAAAAGGTGCCTCCAATTAGTAAATATAAGATAATTTACAACCCATTTGCTAATTCTTAAGGATTTTATTGGAGCCCATATTCTTTTTGTTAGCATTATAGCCCATATTGTGGCCACGGTTAAAAAATTATACGAAATTTTGCATATTTCGGTGTGGTCCAAACTGTTTTTAATCCCGAAATTTTGACTCACATTCAAACTAATTTTAAAAATAAATGTATATCAATATAAAATCCAACAAATTCTCCACGCATAAAAATTAATGTAATTTAAAATCATGAAATGAAAAAAGGATATTTGAAACTAATTGCCGGTTTGATGTGTTTTAAAAATGTACAGCCCATTTCTCATTACTGATGGGCCATTTTCTCGGCCAACCGAATGAAAGCTCTCCTCGTCTTGAAAGATTTGCAGCCCAACAGGCCTGACAAAGTGACTTACTTGGAAAATCACAAAAAAACTGGGTTGTGGCCGTGGACCCAGCTGTCAGCCTCTCCATGTACAGTACTCTTCCGATGGAAGACGTTCCTTGACCACGCTGACCACGCCGCGCGGAGAGCACCACGGCGGTGGACGACGGCGAGGCCTAGGAAGGGGACGCCGCGGAGCCGGGGAAGACGCGGCTTTGGAAGCCCGCACGGAGAGGAGTACGAGGCTTCACTGGTTCAGCTGTGGTGTGAGGCTGCCGTCACCGCAGGGCCTGGCCAGCGGTGGGAATAGTAGGGGGCGGTGAGGCCTCCGCGGCAGCACAGCCTACCACGGGAGGTAGGAGTATGCGGCACGACCGACGCTGCTTTGGGCTGCTGGAGCAAGAAGACCAGAGGTTGAAGAAGCACTACGGCCGTTGGATGGACATCGTACGGTCACTGGAGCTAGAATCGTTCATATTTACTAAGTTGACAAACCCCTTCGTCCCCGTCAACTTAGTAGGCCCAAAAGACAACCTCCCACCAAGGTGGGTCACAGCTAGCCGGGGGAGTATTCATTTTTTTGTGCGTAATAAGGAGGCACTTCCGGTGGGTCCGAGCTGACAGCGGGGGGAACGTTTTTTTTCATGAAATACGGTGGCCCGTCCGGTCGGTCCCAGCAGTCAGGGGGAAACGACTTTTTTTCGCAAATTACTGGTGGCCCGTCTGGTGGGTCCCCGCTGTCAGGTGGAGGAATAATTATTTTCCGCGTAATAAGGAGGCACTTCCTTGCGGCTGCCGTGGACCCAGCTGTCAGCCTCTCCACGTACAGTACTCTTCCGATGGAAGTCGGTCGTTGACCACATTGACCACGCCGCACCGAGAGCACCACGGCGGTGGACGACGGCGAGGCCTAGGAAGGGGACGACGCGAAGCCGGGCCACGGGTGGCAGGAGCAGGCAGTAGCACAGTCGGCCATGGGAGGCAGGAGCAGGCGGCACGACCGGCGCTGCTTTGGGCGGCTAGATCAAGAAGACCAGAGGTTGAAGAAGCACTATGGCCGTTGGATGGACATCATACGGTCACTGAAGTATTGACTAAGTTGACAAAGCCCTCCATCCCGTCAACTTAGTAGGCCCTAAGTCAGCCCAACAATATGGTGGGTCCCAGCTAGCGAGGGGTATTCATTTTTTGGGCGTAATAAGGAGGCACTTCCTTGCGTGCGAAGATATAGCTGGTGGGTCCGACACATCGGTGAGGAATGTTTTTTTCACAAATCTGAGGCCCTTCCTGTGGGTCCTAGCTGTCAGGTGGAGGAATCATTATTTTGCGCATAATAAGGAGGCATTTCCTTGCATGCGGCCGTGGACCCAGCTGTCAGGCTCTCCATGTACAGTCCACTTCCGATGGATGTCGTTCATTGACCACGTTGACCAGGCCGCGCCGAGAGCACCAGGGCGGTGGACGACGGCGAGGCCTAGGAAGGGAACGACACGGAGCCAGGGAATACTCGACAGTTGTTTCCCACGCAGAGGAGTACGAGGGTTTACTGGTTCATCTGCCGTCGCCGGAGAATAACAACATGTGTGGGTGAGTAGAGGGATGGCTAGGCTAGCGATGGGAGTATGGTGGGGCCATGAGGCGTGCGCGGCAACATAGCCGGCCGCAGGAGGAGGGAGCAGGCAGTCCCGCCGGCGCTTGTTTGAGCGGCTGGAGCATGAAGAGCAGAGATTGAAGAAGCACGACGGCCGTTGGATGGATATCCAACAGTCACAACTCTCGTGTGTTGACTAAGTTGACAGGGCGTTGCGTGTGCGTCAACCTTTTTTTATGAAAGCATACGCGTCAACCTGTAGTAGGCGCACAAGTCAGCCTCAAATCTGTGGAAAACAACATACAACCCATCTGCCATTATTTCTAATAATGTACAACCCATTTGCTAATTCTTAAGATTTTTTTGGAGCCCATCTTCTTTTTGTTAGCATTACACCCCATATTGTGGCCACGGTTAAAAAGTATATGAAATTTTGCATATTTCAGTGCGGTCAAAACGTGAGTACAAATGTACTCAGCAAGACTTACATCAGAACGAACTACATATGTATCATTATCAATAAAGGGGTGGTGGAGTTTAACAGCAACAAGCCAGCTTTGACTCGGTGGCTATCCTAAACTACGACTGCAAGTAACTCTTTTGAGGTGGCGCACACGAGTCCACATATTCACCATATCAATACACCACTATGGATCCGCTCCCGTCTCCCTACGAGAACGCCATCCATAGCACTCACGCTTATCTTGCGCATTTTAGAGTATCCACTTTCACTTGTCTATGAACTGTTATAGGCAACCCAAAAGTCCTTTACCGCGGACACGGCTATTCGAATAGATGATGTTAACCCTGCAGGGGTCTACTTCTTCATACATGTTTCCACCACTTAGCGTCTGCACACGACATGTGCTCTGCAGACTTCAAGCGAAAGCCGACGTGGGTGTAGACCACGACCTACCTAAACACTCAAGTCTCTAGTCCAGGTTTATCGCCTATTCAGGTTCCATCCATGAGGAGTCCGGCCGAGGTTTCCACATCTGCCCCGAGCGATGTGTGCAGGGTTCCCGAGATACCAAATGGGCATTCAGTACACCGGGCCACGGTGTATCTACCGCATCATAGCCCACCCCTAGGGTCAGCGCTACACACGGCCTCTAACACATATCCTACAAACACCAGAAACTAGTTGCAACTCCTGGACAGAGGACAAGGGTGATTAAGAAGTCGAGCGGGGTCATATTTCAGGGCCCAATGCATGGTAGTAGTTGAATCATGGATCACAAACACATAACTCAGTTCCTAAGGACGGCTTCAATGAGACAACCCACCATGTACTCCTACATGGCCTCTCACCGCTACCTTTACCAAATCATGTTCACACACTTAGCTCACACATAGTAGGACATGTTCACACAACTCCGATTCATCTCCGATGAATCAGACCTGACTCAACTCTAAGCAGTAGCAGGCATGACAAACAAGCAAGTATGAGTAGGCACAACAGGGCTCAAACAACTCCTACTCATGCTAGTGGGTTTCATCTAATTCTTGTGGAATGACAGGTCATCACGAGAGGATAAAGGGGTTCAGCTACATGCAGCAGGTAACAGATGAATCATTGTTGTCCTAATGCAGTAAAAGAGAGCAGGAGCGAAAGAGTGGGATTGTATCGGAATGAACAAGGGGGTTTTACTTGCCTGGCACTTCTGGAGATAATATAGTTCTTCATCGGTGTCATCGAACTCATCGTCGGTACGTCATCTACTGAGAGGGGACAAACACCGACAAACAAAGGAGAAACACAATCAATGCCATGCAACAATATGATGCATGAAGATGACATGGCAATATGCTGTTGATTGGCCTAATGCATCTAGCAGCAAGTTAAATGGGGTTGGTTTGAACACTAGGTTCAAATTCAAACTCCATATGTGAGAGTTTAAATGCCATTTAATTGATTTGACCTGATCAGCAGGTATAAGTTGTTCTAACATGCATGAAAATGGTACAGATGGATAGATTGGATTTTTATGATCATTTTTCATATATAAATTATTTCATTTTGAGCTACGGTTGATTTTCCATGATTTTTAGAAGTTTTGGTTATTTTCTGGAATTTCCTGTAAAAGAATAAATCCAGAAATTGAATTAATGCGTCGACATGATGTCCTTGTGATGTCGTGATCAACTGGGTCGGCCAGGTCAAACCTGACGATGGGACCCATCGTCGATGTCTCGTGCTGGTTTAGGTGGATGACATGTGGGACCAGCAATCTTGACTTGGCCAAAGTCAAACCGACACGTGGGGTCCACGGCATTAACACTAATTAATGAAAAATTATACTAATCCTAATTAAGTGCGGGGGCCACATGGCGATGGCTCATGGGGTTCTTATAGTGGTCATTAGCACTAACTAACGGCGCCACGTCGGCCAGTGGCGCTTGGCGACCTGTAAGCGGCGGAAACTCACCGGAGTTGGTCGGGTTTCGCGTACAGGCAGCGGTTTGAGCCGCGGTTGGTCTCTACGGGTAGCTGGTGTTGCAGCGCGTCGGCTGGTGGCAGTAGCCGGGCCTGGGGTGGCCGGAGTGGACGACCACGAGCTCAAAGGCGGTGGCCGGAGTTCGGTTGTGCACGGGATCGCGTTGTGGTGCATGGGGAGGACGGTGGTGGGGTGATATGTGCTACTGGGAGCGTGCTGAGCACGATGGAGTGCTCGGACATGAGCTCCAGTGACTAGCGCGGCGGCGGCGACATCGCCGGCGGCGGTAAGCTCGCGGCTCCGGCGGATTCGATAGCTACGCGATGCAAATGAGGCAGGTGAGAGAGGAGAAAGATTCTGGTGCTCACGGTGAACTCGCAGAGCAGGCTAGTGGGCTCGGGGACGGCTTGGTGACGACGAAACAACGACGGTGATCTTGGGTGCCCAAGGAGGAAGACGAGGGCGAAGGCGGCTCCACAGGGCGTCCGGCATCTTGTGGCTTGGCGGAGAGAACAGGGGCGTCACTGCAGAGCTCAGAGGCGTGTCGGAGGGGCTCGGAGATGGCTGCGGCCGTGGTGGAGCTTGTTGGCGGCGGCGGGTGTGTTCGGTGGTTGCGTGCGAGGGAGCTAGAGGAGGAGAGGAGCTCGGGGAGAGAGTGAGAGAGGTTCGAGGGGTTGCGTGGCCGCCTCCGTGGCGTTGGAAGGGCCTCGAGGGCGTGAGGCAGGCAGGAAGGAGGCCACGGCGTCGCCAGCACTCGCCACCGAGCTGCTTTGGGGCGAGTGGAGGAAGACGACAGGAGGAGGTGGGCTGGCCAGGTGGCTAGGCTGCCAGCTGGGCCGGCTAGGTGAGGCCTAGGTGGGCTTGGTGGGCGCCAGGTAAGTGCCGAGGTGGGCCTCTCTCTCTCTCTCTCTCTCTCTCTCTCTCTCTCTCTCTCTTTTATTTTAGTTTTTCTATTTCTGTTATTTTGTTTTGATTTGATTTAGAACATCAAATCATTTTATAAACTTTTTGTAAATTGTTATGTGATATCAGGACTAGCCCAAGGTCACATGCAACTTACAAAAATGTTTGGGCTTTATTTCTTACATAATAGAAATAAATCCAACTCAAAATGTATTGATTTAATTCAAAAGGCCCAAAATAAATATTTCAGTCACTCCAAAAATATTGGTTTGCTTTTTACCTCATGCCAATATTTTTACAGAATAACAGGAACATTTTCTTGGACTCATTTGATGAGATTTAAATGTTGGTTATTTTTAGAGGTTTTCTGAGGCTTTTGAAAATTCCTCAATTCAAATTTTCATGAAATTTAAACATGATGCAACAAGCAAGGCTAGCCACAAGCAAAGCTAAAGTTAGGGCTGTGACAATAATCCCCAAGTGCAGGGAATCATCATAGCAATTTCCAAAGGTGGAAGTGATAAGTATGGAGTGTCGAACCCACAAGGAGCTAAAGGTAAGATCATTGTTCTCTCAAGTCCTATCTGCCACTGATACGACTCTACGTACACCGAACCTTTGCTTCCAACTAGATACGAGAAATAAAACTACGTTGTGGGTATGAAGAGGATAACTTTGTATGATATCGGAGAGCTAAAATATAAAAGTAGGTGATGTTATTGTAAAGTTAGAATATATTACTAAATATTATAAATAGCGAGTGTGGAATAATGATGGATCGGTGTGCGGAATTATCCTAGGCAATCGTTAACAAGACCGGTAATCACTATTGCAATTTCATATGAGGGAGAGGCATAAGCTAACATACTTTCTCTTCTTGGATCATATGCACTTATGATTGGAACTCTAGCAAGCATCCGCAACTACTAAAGATCATTAAGGTAAAACCTAACCGTAGCATTAAAGCATCAAGTCCCCTTTATTCCCATACGCAACAACCCCCTTACTCGGGTTTGTGTTTCAGTCACTCACCAACCCACTATAAGTGAATCATGAACGTATTGCAACACCCTACAACGGGAATCCCTCACGCTTGCGCGACACGGAGGGCACAATAGGACAACACCAAAATAAAACAAACAACTCGTACCATTATAGATCATCAATCAACCCAAAGACAAAGGATATCTACTCAAAACATCATAAGATGGCAACACATCATTGGATCATAATATGTGGCATAAAGCACCATTTTCAAGTAGGGATTACAACGGGGTGCAGGAGAGTGGACTGCATAAAAGAGATGAGGATGGTGATGATGATGGTGTTGTTGATGAAGACGATCACCGCGGCGATGATTCCCCTCCCGATGGCACTCCGGCGCCACCGAGAGAGAGGAGGAGAGGTTCTCCCCCTTTTGATTCCTCCTCCATGGCCTCCCCCTAGATGGGGAGAGGTTCCTCCTCTGGTCCTTGTCCTTCATGGCGATGATGGCCCCCTCCGGCAGGGTGCCAGAGAGGGCCTAGATTGATTTCTCATGGCTACAGAGGCTTGCGGCGGCGGAACTTCTGATCTTGGTTATTTCCCGAAGGTTTCTATATTTATAGGAGAAGTTGGCGTTGATTTCACGTCAGGGGGGGTCTTCGGGCTGTCCACGAGGTAGGGGGGCGCGCCCCCCACCCTCATGGGCAGCCTGGGACTCTTCTGGCCCAACTCTTGCACTCCAGGGGCTTCTTTTGGTCCATAAAAATTCATCAAAAATTGGCACGTCAATTGGACTTCGTTTGGTATTCCTTTTCTGTATAACTCAAAAACAAGAAGACAACAACTGGCACTGGGCTCTAGGTTAATAGGTTAGTCCCAAAAATCATATAAAATAGCATGTAAATGCATATAAAACATCTACGATGGATAATATATAGCATGAATGCTTCATAAATTATAGATACATTGGAGATGTATCAGCATCCCCAAGCTTAATTCCTGCTCGTCCTCGAGTAGGTAAATGATAAAAGAAATAATTTATGAAGTGTGAATGCTAGCAGGTGCACAAGTTTGATCAATGATAATTTCAATCACCTTTTCTAGCATCATTATATGTCATAACAGTAGCTCATCTCATAAAACTTTTCATGATCAAGTAACAAGCTATTCACTTGTTAAAGTATAGATCATAAACTTTCTTGAAAACTAACAAACTGTACTCACTAAAAAAAGACACATCTGTGACATTTTGGGCTGAACGAAATATTTTTCTGTGATACATATGACACTTCTATGACGATAATTGTGGCAAAACCCGGTATCATCATAGATGTGGTGGGCTCCTACTTATATGACAAAAAATCATGACAGAGAATGGGCTTTTCGTCCTGGGCGGGCCGGAGACGCATCTGCATGAGATTCTTTGGGCCGTCCATGACGGAAAAAACTGTGGTAGAATCAAGGGCGAGGAAAATTTCGGGGAGTTCCCGGTTACGGTGGGTGGTCGGGGGCCGAGCGATGCGCGTTTCTCGTACTACGTTCAGCGGCGTGTGTGCGGCGTTCGCTCTAACGAACCCGGCGGGCGTTGGGCTCTAATCGAACCCGGCGATTGCCTGCGAGCTACGCGTTCTTGAACCCGAGCGATCGATCGATGGCTATTAACTGAACTCGATCGGCGATTCGCCGCTCTCGCTGCTAAATGAAGCCGATCGATGCTGCCTATGGGATGAGCAGTGGCGTTGCGGGGGTGGATGAACAGTGAGCGGTGGCGTTGCCTCTGGACGAACAGGACCCCGATCGATCGAGCCAGTTGGGGCTGGATGAACAGGACCCCGTGGAGGGATGGATGAACAGGATGACCCCGTGGAGGGCTGGATGAACAGTAGATGATGGAGGGGTGCCCGTGGAGGGTGGTTGAATAGTAGCCAGTGGAGTAGCGCGCGGTGGAGGCTGGATGAACAGGAGCCCGTGGAGGCTGGAGGACGTCGACGGTAGCCCATGGAGGCTGGAGAAGGTCAACGGTGGAGATGAACAGTATCCCATGGAGTCCCGTTTTACGGTATGCTACACCCCTCCCGATGAACAGGTCCCCCGTTTCGACCGTAGCGCTCCAACACAAGTCCGTTTCGTCCGTTTTGCGGTACGCCACACCCCTCCCGATCAACAGGACCCCTGTTTCGAACGTAGCACTCGAACACAAGTCCGTTTTGCGGTACGCCACAACCCTCCCGATCAACAGGACCCCCGTTTCGACCGTAGGAGGTCCGTTTCCTCTGTTTTGCGGTACACCAGACCCCTCCCGATGAACAGGATCCCGTTTCGAACGTGGCCAGTCGAACACAAGGTCGTTTCCTCCGTTCTGCGGTACGCCATGCATCGTTTCCATCACCTATTCCGTCCAAGCCCTCCCATTGAACACGACGATGCATTCCGTTTTGACCCAGCCGGTTGGCTCCCCATGAACGCGACGACGATGTTGTTTCTCTGTTCCGACCCAGCCATGTACACGAGCCCTGGCCGTACGTATGCGCGAGTAGGCATTCGAGACCCCGGCTGTATGTACACATATGTCGCCGTATTTTCTTTCTTGCACACTGCCCGCTGTACGTACATGTACATGCTACGTGCGCGCCTCTACTACAACACATACGCGCCTCTACTACGACACGTGCGCGCCTCTACATCCACCAGTATGTACGTACACGTTCGCGACCAGAATGACAACGCTACATACGCTTCGACCAGGTGGGTCCTGACTGTCAGGAAATTCCTTGCGTGCGAAGATGTAGCTAGTGGGTCCTAGCAGTTAGGGGGCGAATCGTTTTTTTTCAGATGCACTTCCTTGCGTGCGAAGATGTAGCGGGTGGGTCCCAGCAGTCAGGGGGAAACATTTTTTTCACGAAATATGGTGGCCCGTCCGGTGGGTCCCTGCTGTCAGGTGGAGGAATCATTATTTTCCGCATAATAAGGAGGCACTTCCTTGCTGCGGCCATGGACCCAGCTGTCAGCCTCTCCACGTACAGTCCACTGCCGATGGAACTCGTTCCTTGACCATGTTGACTACGCCGCGCCGTGAGCACCAGGGCGGTGGACGACGGCGAGGCTAGGAAGGGGACAACGCGGAGCCGGGGAAGAGCGGAAGTGGATGCCCACACGTAGAGGAGTATGAGGGTTCACTCATTCGACTGCGGTGTGAGGCTGCCGTCGCCGCAGAATAACAGGGGGTGTGGGTGAGTAGAGGGACGGCCTGGCCAGCCGTGGGAGTAGTAGGGGGCGGTGAGGCCTTCGCGGCATCACAGTCGGCCACTGGCGGCAGGAGCATGCGGCACGACCGGCGCTGCTTTGGGCGGCTGGAGCAAGAAGACCAGAGGTTGAAGAAGCACTACAGCCGTTGGATGGACATCGTACGGTCACTGGAGCTAGAATCGTTCATATATTGACTAAAGTTGACAAAGGCCTCCGTCCCAGTCAACTTAGTAGGCCCACAAGTCAGCCTCCCACCAAGGTGGGTCCCGGCTAGCAGGGGGTATTCATTTTTTTGTGCGTAATAAGGAGGCACTTCCGGTGGGTCCGAGCTGACAGCGGGGGGAATGTTTTTTTCGTGAAATATGGTGGCCCGTCCGGTGGGTCCCAGCAGTCAGGGGGAAATGTTTTTTTCACGAAATACTGGTGGCCCGTCCGGTGGGTCCCTGCTGTCAGGTGGAGGAATAATTATTTTCCGTGTAATAAGGAGGCACTTCCTTGCGGCTGTCGTGGACCCAGCTGTCACCCTCTCCGCGTACAATACTCTTCCGATGGAAGTCGGTCGTTGACCACATTGACCACGCCGCGCAGAGAGCACCACGGCGGTGAACGACGGCGAGGCCTAGGAAGGGACGACGCAGAGCCGGGAAGACGCGACGATGGAAGCCAGCGGAGAGGAGTCTGAGGTTCACGGTTGGTGTGGTGTGAGGCTGGCGTCGCCGCAGAATAACTGGGGTATGGGTGAGAAGAGGATGCCCTCGCCAAAGGTGTGGGAGTAGTAGGGGCGCCGAGGCTCAAGGCAACATAGCCCGACCACGGGAGGCGGGAGCAGGCGGTCCCGTCGGCGCTTCTTTGGCGGCTGGAGCAAGAAGATTAGAGATTGAATAAACACGACGGCCATTGGATTGAGATCAAACGGTTACGTCTGCTAGAAACATTTGTTGACGTATATAATAACTAAAAAAATCTTGCATACGCGTCAACTAAACAGGCCCACAAGTCAGACCACTCCCTCTTTTTATTAATAATTTATGTATAGCTCATGGCAACTTCTTATGCAATTTATTGCAGTCGTTTTTTGGTTGGCCAGGGCCAGTTTCGCATATTTCTATGGGTTCCAAACTATTTTTAATACCGAAATGTCGAGCCAGATTTAAAGTACTTTGAAGTTGAAGATATATTTAAATTAGGTTAATGCCCAGTGAATAGGAATCTGAAAATGTGTAAAAATTCAGAAATTATAAAGTAATTGCCAATTTGTCATCTGTTTTTATATTTACAACCCATTTCATATTACTTTCAAGATATGCAGGCGTCTTGAAAGAGTTGCAGCCCATCAGGGCGTAGAAAAATAAGTAGGACTGGATTGGGTATTCTTCAGAAAAAATAAACTGGGCTCATTTTCACAAAGAAAAAATAGCTGGGATGGTCACATGGTGAACATAAAATATAAGCCTGGGCTAGACGGGCCACAGCCGAGTTCAAACCCTGCTCCGTCTCAACAATAACAAGAAAAATACTGCTCGAGCAACTACGTCCTAGGTGTCAGCCGGTCTTGTGCTGTTCTCTTGTCTATTGACTATATACGCTCACAATGTCGTGGGTCCCAGATGTCAGGAAAACACTAGGAGGAAGCATTTTATTTTTCCATCTGTTGACGTGGTGGGCCCCTCATCATCCTCTCCACGCATTTCGCCGATTCCTGTTGTTTGTTCATCATGTTGACAACGCAAGAGGGCGGCACCGCGGCGAGCGCACCAAAGCGCCATGAGGACGCCGGCGTTAACGATTTAGGAGGCGGTGGGCGGTGATCGTCTTGTTGGCGCAGCCAGCCATGGGAGGCGAAGCAGGCGTCCCACGGGCGCTGGTTTGGTTTTAGCGGCTGGAGGAAGACATGATGAAGAAACACGACAGACTGTAAAAGCAGCAGGAGTACTTAACAACCTTAACTGGAATCAGCAGGGGCACTTAACAACCAAAGCTGAAAGCAGTATGAGTACTTATACAGGTTCAACCATACAAAGCACGCCTCAAACTGTGCTACTTTGCCTACAGTTAACCAAGGGTGAGGCCGCCAAGCCCCAGGACAAGGCCCATGAGCCACCTCGCGCATCCACAACCTTCTGAAAGCGGCTTCATCTCGCAATGTGGTCAATAAATAGGATATTCGCTTTAGAGCCATGGAAAAGCATGAACATAATCTTCTGTCCTATTCTCCATGATGGACGGGCCTTCATTATTTGAGACCACCCATGAATAAGTATCTTTTCACCTCCAAGGGGTATTGAGTAGGTCGACATAAACATTATGTTGTGACCAAGCGCAAGTCGACCCGACCATGGTCGCATCAGATAGGAACAATAGAACTTCGGCAGTTTACATTTCAAGAAGATCACAGCTGTAAAACTGTGTATAAGCAATAGTTTATGAACAACATATATAACGAAAACAGCTCGTACCATAAGTTTCTAAACACAGTTGGACCTGTTCAGCGAGTGCAGCGATGGCACACATATCCCGTGGCCTTCCACCATTGAAACGCCCCACAAGGAACTCAAGGCGATCAATAAAGTGTAGGAACTTGTGGATGTCGACCCGATCAACTTCAAAGGCCATCGAGAACAGCCGAGTTATTACAGAGTAACAAGCGAGCAGCCCGCTTAACTCTGAAAAACCTACACATGCCACCAATTATAAGAAAATATTAGTTAGAAGTAGCATCTTAAATGAGAGATTAGTTGCTAATTCTAAAGTTAAATTGTGATTAGTTAAACAGAATAGGTGGATTAAGAAGTAATCGAGGCAACAAGCAAGAACCAGATACAAAACTAACATGGATGAACAATTGGAACGACGTCGGGGGGGGGGGGGGAGATCGCAGTAAAGATGAGACCAGGTTCTGCTATTTCCATCAACATTCGTGCGCCAACTTTCAGTCCGTAACACTTGAGCAAGTTTATCCAAGTTCGGCCATAAAAAAAGCAACGATCTTCTTGGTTCATGAACCCAACTCGGAACTTATATCCATGGCTTGTCTTCACTGTGACCATTAAACTAGTGTATTCAGTTATGGCAAGGCTGAGCATCTTGAGTACATGTGTTCTAGCAGAGAAAATAATACACTGCAGGAAAAATAATATGAGAACACAATGTATTCCTATCCAAATCTAGAAATAACTTCCTCCTTCACGTCAGTGTTGATCATCGTACTATTAGTACCTTTTATCCAAATATAGCAATCCAAATTTCCAAATTAGTCAAAGCATGTTAAGAAAAAACCCACCCTCCCGGATAGAAAAGAGGATTCTAGGAACATACTGTGCGTGTTTCAAAACCCTGTGTTAGGATGAGAAGGAACAAGTGTGGCGTCTCGCCGAGGGCGCAGAAACCTGTAGGGTACTCGCACTTTGGGCACTGCAAATGAAACACACTAGATTCGGTAGGAAGAAAAATTCATCAACGGCGGCGGCTGCCATCCTAGGATTACCTGTGACCAAGGGACTTGGATTTATCGGGGATGGATGAAGAATTCGTACCTAGTTCTCCATGAGAAAACCCTATGCAATCACCGAGAGGGGGGTTTATCCGAACAAGCAGACGAGGAGAAGGGACTCAGGCCCAGTGAAATATTGCCGCTTCGTCCGTCCGCTTCTAAAAAGCTGGAAAGGGGGTTTGTGATTTGATGGCTCATTGGGCATTCTTCGCGCGCTATGACCGGGTGTGTCTACCGTGTAGTTGTGCACTCTAATTTGTGCATATGGCACGTGGACCCCGTTGCCGGTTGCCCCACATATCAGTGAAAGGAAGTAGAAAGACAGTAGTAACTAGTTACACATAAATATATATTTTGACAGAGAGATACTCCCTCTGTAAAGAAATATACAAATATTTTATATCACAACTTTATACATAAGAAAAATCAAGGGGAATATATATAACATATATAATTATAAAAAACAGAGTTCTTTTTAACACAGTATAGATGAGTTGGTGGTGATGGTGTGCCTGCCATCCTGCAATATAGGCCGTCCGATTTATATCTGATGGATAGGAAGGAAACTATGGCAATTTTGCAAAAAGGTACCCACACACCTCTCCACATTTGCAAATAAGGCCTTCCCTCATTCATCCTTTTCTCTCACAAGATAAAATACTCATACAAATGCATCTTGATGTTAAGTGAAACGCACGGGCATTATGGGGGTTCAGCTGAGAATATAATACTCACAGAGGCTCACGGTTCTGGACTTTGGGCATGAGCCCACCCTCACATGTTTGGGGCCCATGTGTTCTACCTCAGCGCTTTTCACATTGCAAACGACCGGTACGGCGCTGGTTTTAGATGCTGTCGCAAGGCGAATACACAAAATTGAATAAAGCACGACATGTGTTGGAATGAAATCGAACGATAGTTCCTAACCAGCAATCAGAGTTGCAATTCTACCAACGATATACCATGTGATAAATAATATTCTCGTACTACTTATACACACAAGACACTTGTTTTACCATGCCAGATTATTACATCAAAATCTCTCGGAGGATAGATCAGTTCGGCAGTTGCGTGCTGGTACTGAAGAATTTCAAAGTTGATTTGGACCAGCTCTCCTTGCCGAGAAAGTTCGATTTTGACATCATCCCCTACCGCAAGATATGATTTAGATTTGAACCTTGACCATCCTTTAGCATCAATTATCATGTGACCATCCTTTGTACTTACGGTATATTGAGCAGGTTCTTTCGCACCAAGGCTGCGCATGGTAAGAGAAACTTGGCCGCGGTCGCTCGGATTGTTGAACCGCTCCCTCGTTGCTCTAGGAATTCTCTGTTTGCAAACAAGAAGACATACCCAAACAGTTAGATCAACATAGTGAATCATGTGAAACAACATGGCAAGAAAAAAGAACGAAGCACTTGGGCAGCCAATGCTTACCAAGAAGGTGGACATGTCGGTTTTTGCAAGGACTTTGGTATATGAAGTGCGAACTGCAGCCCAGTCTGTTGCCGGTGCAACTGCACATGCCGGAGCAGATGCAAGTGCAAGTGTTGGTGCAGGTGCCGAAGCCACTGCTGCTGCCGGAGATGGTGCTCCTTGTAGAGATGGTGCCGGTGTCGGAGCTCGATCCTCCGGTAGATCAGACTGATCCGCTGACGCGGTCGGTGCCCAATCCTCAGCAGGATCAGACTGAGCTGCTGTCACTGTCAATGCCAGAGCAACTGCTGGTGCTCGATCCGTTGGTGAAGGTGGTACCGATGTGCGAGACAGCGGCGATCGGGTCTGGTCTGCTATGATCAGCTTTCTAACTTGACTAGGATCCGTGACCGTGATCCAGTTTGTTCTTCATTTCTTTTAAACGCGAGAAGGACTAATTGTGGCGTTCTTGTTAAACCAAACAGCAGTTCATCATAGGGATTCAACTTGTACTCAGACAATAGACTGATCCAATTTTTTCCAGTAATATAAGTGATGGACAGTGCCTTCGTTACTGACACGACATAAGAAGTGAAACCTGCAAAAATAGCCATCGTAGAGAAAACCAAACGGTTTATTCTGTGATGAATGTCACATGGCAAAACTTGCATCGTAAAATTGCAGGAAAAGAAAGAAAACATGACATTAAATCAATAAGATTTAGACAATGAATCAATAAGATTTACTTGATGTGACACGAGTGAATCCTTACCAGGAAATCACTATGTTGAAGTACTAACCAGAAGATTGATCATCCAACTACGGGTGGCATGCAGGGGCCCCGCCAACTCCCTCAAGCAGGACAGTCCAAAGGTCGTGACAAATCGTATAGACCAAACATCCATGGGACTAGAAATCCTAGTGGGTGCGATAAACCCTGCAGTGCATACAGATGTTGGAGTGTAACCATAATTGATAAACTGTCCTCACAAAAAAGATGATCTGGATACTTCAAAATATACACACTGAATTGAGTGGACAGACATTAACATAGACCGTTCTCAGGACTGACCACACACCAAAAGCGGCAGTACTAATAAACAATACAGGGTTCACAAACACAAATCAAGTACTGAACAATAGTACTTACTACAGACAAGCAAAGTTGCACTAATTAAACTCTACAGACTATTTCTTGCCACCGACCTACGGGATGAACCCTGCATAACTGACTAGGCCATGGACTTTATGAGAGATGTCTACATGCACCATCACCATCTTGTCAACCTTGGAGAACCTAACAGAGTGGTCTTTCCACTCATAAACATGATGATGAAGACAGGCCGCATCAGATTTGTTGGGAAGCTTTACAAGAACCACACCCTTCGTAATCGAAGGCACAACTAGGAAATTGTTGTGGTCAAGTACAGCCTCGAGAACACGCCTGGCAACAATGCTATAGGAAAACACTAGTTCAGGAAATGTGGCGACAAGGACATATCAGCTGGATAGTTTAGCAGTAGAACTCATCATCAGGTCTTCCAGTTCACACGGCCTGACTTTGAGAACTTCATCTCCACCGCGGACCTGGTTCTAATTCAAACAGAAACCATATTTTATTACTACCTCCGTTCAGAAATATAAGATGATTTTCGATATTATACTCCATATCTGACTACATATACGCACGGAAATGAGTGAACAAAGACACTAGAACATGTCTTCAAAGGCATGAGAGCAGAGGGATTACTTGCAATATCCATAACACAAGTTACTGAGGAAAATATACCCTCTTCAAAGGTAGCATTGATGTTCATAAGTACTCCCTCCGTCCCAAAATTCTTGTCTTAGATTTGTCTAGATACGGATGTATCAAGTCACATTTTAGTATTAGATACATCCGTATCTAGACAAATCTAGGACAAGAAATTTGGGACAGAGGGAGTAGTTGAAAGTAATCTATAAGAAATCAGTGTCAACCTCTCGCATGTTTTGGTCAAAAGAGGAATTTAGAATCGTCATTTGGCACACTAAAATCACATGCAAGATCACCCAGAAAGTTGTACTACCAGTACTAGTACTGCGTGTTAGATGAAAAAACACGATCAAGATCGAGAAAAAGATTGTCAACAAGAGAAATTACCTGGACTTGCTTAATGAGGGATCCCGGAGAGGGGGGCTTGGACAGGGCGATGGCTTTGAGCTTGTCTGCGGTAGTCTCGGCGGGGTGCTTGCGCTTCTTCATACCATGAGCCTTGACGGTTTTGGCCAGAGCCATAGACATCACGTCGGCCGGTAATCCAGCGTCCATCCAAGAGAGGAAGCTGAGAGAGAAGAGTGAAAGGAGGAACGAGATGAGGGAGAAGCGAAGCGAGTGGGGGTTTTCTTCAAGAGAGGAAGCTGAGAGAGAAGTGTGAAATGATGGTTGCTTCGTCCGTCCAACTTACTGCTGGAAAGGAGGGGGTTTCTTGATTTGACGTCTCATTGGGCATTACTGCGGCGCTTCGATCGGGGTAGTCTACCGTCAGTATACTATGGAGTAATTTAGTGCATGGCTGGTGGACTCAGATGCTGGCTGTCCCACACGTCGGCGAAAGTGAGTAATTTAGTGCATGGCTGGAGGAGGATCCGCACGGTAGAGTGTGTCCACTATTTTTTTGAAGAAAAAAATGATTACAACAAGCGTTTCCACTCTTACGACGGAGGAGTGCGAAACACGGCAGCCACTTGAACATACATAGTGCTCCTACTACTAGGCATGTGCAATGGGTTCATACGTCGATACTACACAATATTGTTGCTAGTGTAGTAAGATATGACGATAACAAATGATGTTGTGCGCATGTCAACTACTCCTATATGTAACATAGTACCGCTTTTTCGACTGTCCGGTCGAGAATGAACGGTCAGATCAATGTTAACAGAAGTAGGTCTACAGCACACAGAGAGTACGGTGCTAGAATACTCCACGAAACATGAACCATATGAAGCACGAATAGTGTTAGGCAGGGTGTATGAAGGGTGCATGGGATGGGAGCAAAAGTTCCCTTCTCGACCCACTTTTGGGTATTTGGCAGAGTACATGAAGGGTGCATCAGTCCACACTAGTAGGTTAACAAAAATATACGAAGAGGAAACAACTATATTGAGATGAGAATGCAACCAAACACACCCACACACTTTATGCTACAGTGACTGATCTGCACCGTCTGAGTTTGATCCAACGGTCATGTTGCGCCGAGACATGGACATGCCCATGCAGAGGGCGCCCAAACACCACTGAAGTCCCTCTACTTCTCGAGGCGCATGACGTTGGTGATGCAGGGTGCAACCGCGAGCAGAGCCCGCTCCCGGTCGATGGGAGCCAGCTCGTCAAAGACGGCGTCCAATGGCACGAATGGATTCCGGTGACGGAGCCCTGAAAGGATTCGCCCGACAACGGCGATGGCAGCCTGCAACCCCTCCTTGTCCAGCTCAGCCCCCACCATCGCACGGAGACGGCTTAGCTCCTCGGAGATATAGGTGAAGAAGGTGACTAGGTCAGGAAGCTACGACTCGTTGAAGTCGACCAGGTGGTCGAACGGGTTTATCACGACGGCCAACATCGTCGCGCTGGCACGACGGTAGGTGTTGCGCAGCCGCAACACGTGCGTGGCAACTTGGTTCACCAAGTGGCTGAGGCGATCCTGGACCTCGTCACGATCGGCCCACTCGTGCTCTAGCCGGCTCCCCTGACGGCCTATCGTATCTCCCGCTTTCTGCAGCAACACCGCCGACGCCTCGAGCATCTTTGTGGTGGACACCTGCCGCTTTTCAAACTCCGTGAACTCCCGCACATAACGGAGGAGCATGGCACTCCTCTCCTCCTTGAGCTCACGGAGCTCCATGCCCTTGGCCCTGAGCTCCACATCCTTGGCATGGAGCTCCTGTGTCAGGCGCCTCACCTCGGACTCTGTGATCTGCTGCGCCGCCATGTGTAAGTGCATCTAGTGCCACCCCTAGTTGGTTTTGGAGTATTGACGACAAACCTGGTTGAGGGACTAATGTGTTTGTGAGAATTGCAGGATAACACAGGTAGTAGTCCCTCATTGATTCGGTTTACCTACCGGAGATGACCCCTAAAAATGTATGAAGACATTGAAGACAATGGTGGTATGTGAAGATATTCACATTGAAGACTATGACAAGAGAAGGCATTGCGTGAAGACTATGGAGCGCAAAGACTTAGATGTTTCGTTGTTTCCTTTTCTTCTTTGTTGAGTCGTAGGAACCACCGTACTGTTAAGTGGGGTCCCAGTGAACAAAGTCAGAGTGACTGAAGTGATGCTCAACCAAATCCTATGTCTTCGAGTGCAGACAATGAGAGCAAATCTTATCCGGAGCTAGATGAGTCGGCTTTACTTGTAGCCCAAGTCAAGCTGCCGGATGTGTTTGAAATCTGACCGTTGGAACACGTCTCAGTTCCTTAGTGACCCAGGGTCATTTTGGACAAATCAGGTCAGGTTGCCTAGTGGCTATAAATAGCCCACCCCCTACACCATAGATTGGTGGCTGCTCAGAGTTAGTGCACGGCTTTTGTCATTTGAGAGCAACCCACCTCCGAAGAGTTTGAGAGAGGGAAATCCTTGCAAGGACAAAGCCCAAAACACCCAGAGCCCAAAGAGTGTTTGGCATCACTGAAGTCTTTCTGTCCGCGTGATCTGAAGACTTGTTACACTTGAGGACTGTGAATCCTCCAGCCGGTTAGGCGTCGCGTTCTGAGCATCCAAGAGTCATTATGGATTGCCGGTGAACGAAGTCTGTGAAGGTTTGGAAGTCTACCTTGAAGACTTACCAGAGTGATTGGGCGAGGTCTGTGTGGCCTTAGCTCAAGGGGAATAAGGTTAAGACGCAGTCTTCTGAGTTGAATCTCAGCCTCCCTAACCAGACGTACAGTTGTCATAGCAACTGGAACTGGTCGAACAAATCCTTGTCCTCCTGAAGCTACTGGTTCTATCTCTCACTTCTCTCTACTTACAGTTTGTCTTCGTGAAGTCATTGCTTGCTTGAATTATCTGTTTGACTTCAGTGTGTGACTACCTGTTCTGATTGGTTTCATACTATCTTCCATCCTGATCTTTGTTACCTAGCTGCTAATAGTCTTCGTGCTTTCACTTCATTGAATACTTGACTATGTCTTGTCTAGTGTAGTCTACCTTCCGCTGCATACGAATAGTGTTGTTTCTATTGTTTGTCTTTGAAACCTCCATGTTTTGAAGACTTTCATAAAAATCGCCTATTCACCCCCCCCCTCTAGTCGATAACTAGCCCTTTCAATTGGTATCAGAGCAAGGTACTCCCTTGTTCTGTGTGATTCGGTTTAACCACCTGGAGTTTTAGCTATGTCGACTGCAGGGATAATCAAAGTCTCTGCTGCGTGTCCTGTCTTCGATGGCACTGATTACCCCTACTGGAAGAATAAGATGCGCATGCATCTTGAAGCCATTGATGTTGATCTGTGGTATGTCGTCAAGAACGGAGTTCCCAAGACTGGTGAAGGTGTCACCCCTGCTGATGTCAAGAAGTTCATTCAACTTGATTCTACTGTGAAGAACATCATCTGTGGTCATCTGACCAAAGGGCAGTATGGCCGTGTGAGTGCTCTGGAAACGTCGAAGCTAGTCTGGGACTGGCTCTCGAAGGTCAATGAAGGCGTCTCAACTCAGAGAGATCAAAGGATCAGTGTCCTTCGACTGCCTCTCAAAGGTCAATGAAGGCGTCTCAACTCAGAGAGATCAAAACATCAGTGTCCTTCAAAACCTGTTCAACCGCTTCAAGAGAAATGATAATGAGAATGTCCAGCTCACGTTTGATCGCCTCACTGACATCACAAATGAGCTTCATGCTCTCGGCGCCACTGAGATCACCAAGCATGAAATCATCAAGACACTTCTGAAATCTCTTGACAGCTCATTCGACACCTTGGCCCTGATGATTCAAGAACGCCCTAACTTCATGACACTTGATCCGTCTGACATACTTGAGAGGCTCAACACACATGAGTTCCAGCTATCTGAGAAAAGAGATATCTATGGCCCCAACTATGGCCGAACTCGTGCTTTGAAAGCAAAGGTTGTTTCCTCATCTGAAGAAGAATCTGATTGCAGTTCTGATGATCCTGAAGACATTGGAAAGGAACTTGCTATGCTTGTGAAGAAGTTTCAGAAGTTCACAAAGAATAAAGGCTTCAGAAAGTCTTCATGTGACAGCTCAAGAAATGATGAAGCATCCACTGAAGACCACAAGAAGAGAACATGCCACAAATTCAAGAAACCTGGTCACTACATCTCTGAGTGTCCACAGTGGGACAATGAGAAGAAGAAGAAGAATAAGAAGAGAAAAGAATATGATTTAGATGACAAGAGGAAGAAGAAATCCTCAAAGTCTTCTTCCAAGTCCTCGTCCAAGTCTTCATCACACAAGAAGAATTCATCTGGCAAGGCTCGTGCTTTTGTTGGCAAGGAAATGGATTCAGAGGAGGAGTCTGCTTCTGAGGAGGCAGAGGTGGAGTCTGAGGAGGAATCCGACTCTGGCGTTGCAAGTCTGGCTCTAGCTACAGCTTACGTTGCCAAGTCCATCTTCAACACTGAAGACAATGGCTCCGCCACCAACGCTGATGCTAATGACAAGGATGACTCCGCCCCCACCTACTGCTTCGTGGCACGCGGTGCCAAGGTAAACTCACGCGATGCTTACTTTCAATCAACTAGTGAAGATGGTTCTGATTGTGAATCCAAACCCAGCTACAAAACACTTGCTAAAATTGCAAGTGAACAACAGAAAGCTATGGAACATATTCAAAAATTGTTAGACAAAAGCGATGATCTGTTGGATGCGAAAATGACCCGATCTCAGTCCTTAATTGAAGATATAAAAAAATCTTCATGTTAAGTACCAGGAACTTGAAGGTCGTCATGAAAAACTCTCAACAACCCATGAAAAGCTTTCCTATGATTATCTTCAAAGGAAGCAAGAACTTCAGAAGTTGAGAGCGGCTCATGAAGATCTTCAAAAAGAGAATGAGTCACTTCGCACTAAGCAGATCAGTCCCACTCAGGAAGGATTTGAACCACCATGTCTAAAATGTCTTGAGCGAGGTAACACTAATTCTGTTGCTAAATGTTCTACTGCTGCTACTGTTGTAATATCTTCAACTGTCGATGTGGTAACCAACCCCTCTGCTGAGTATGCCACTATTATTGCTGATGAAAATGCTAGGTTGAAGACATTGCTTGAGACATGGATGTACAAAAGTCTCAAAGGGCATCAGACACTATGTGATGTCCTTAAAAAGCAGATTCTGAATCGAAGCCCTAGAACGTTGATGGCTCGTACTGGAAATCTGAGCAGTACCCCGAAACCAAAAGGGTTGCTGCAAAGGAACCTTCAGTGGATCCATCCACTTTATCTGGTTTCACTTGTGCTAACCCTGTTATCATTGATGAATCCTTTGACGCAAAGTATAAACTGTTTAAGAATCAGAATGGTGAAGTGTTTGCCAGGTATATTGGTACTAAATGCAGGAATGAACCACCTATGAAGAAGATCTGGGTGCCTAAAATCTATCTTGAGAATCTTCATGTGAATGTCGTCATGACACCACAAGGGAAGAAGACAAACTCTAGACCTAAGGCTTCATATGGTCCAAAGGCATCATACAGACAGATGACTCACCCAAGTCACCCTAACGGCAATTTTTTGCAGGGAAATCATACTCAGATGTATGAATATGAGCGTGTTTCTTCAAACCGCTATGTTCATAAAACGAAGAACTTTTCTGCTTATTCATATGAGTATTATTCACCAGTTGCAAGGCTATTTGCTAGGGATCCAAAGCCGAAGTTCTCAGATGCTGCACTTAGACTCATTGCTTCGAAGCCACCCCTGAAAATGTGGGTGGTTAAGAAGAATTAACTCTCTTTTGCAGGGAATGGTCTCCAGCCGAAAATCAAAGGCGTCAGATGCTATTGCTGGGGACATAAAACATCTTGTAGGGCGCAAGATAAAATGCCTAAATGAACTTGATATGTGATCTTGTTTATGAGTCGACTGCTATTTATCCCATCTGTTCTAACCTTGATCTGAGCTTTGATAATCTTCTTATCCGTCAAATGTTTATGCTTCACAACACTCTTGGTGAAGCCTATCCCCCTAACTCTACTGTAGGGCATGACACCAAAGTCTTCACAATGGATTATGGACAGTGGCTGCACTGGTAAAAGCAAGGTATTGGGTCTAGGTAGAGTTGCAATATCAAAGGATCAGCACATGGATAAAGTGATGCTTGTTGAATCCCTTGGTTTCAACTTAATGTCTGTCTCAATGCTTTGTGACTTAAACATGATTGTGCTATTTGGAAAATATCATTGCCTTGTACTAATGGAATCTGACAAGTCTCTAGTCTTTGAAGGGTATCGGAAATATGATCTATATATGGTAGATTTCTCAGCAGGACCACAGATGGTCGTATGTCTTCTAGCAAAAGCTTCAGAGTGCTAGCTCTGGCATCAGAGGCTAGGACATGCTGGCATGAGGAATCTTCACACTCTCGCAAAGAAGAAACGCGTTGTAGGCATCGAGGGTGTCAAGTACAAGAAAGATCATCTATGTGGTGCCTATGAAGCTGGGAAGATGACAAGGGCCAAGCATCCCTCGAAGACAATCATGACTACATCTCAACCCTTCGAGCTGCTTCACATGGACTTATTCGGTCCTACTCACTACTCTACTCTCACTGCTACTGCTTGTCTCTATGGCTTCGTCATTGTTGATGATTATTCAAGATATACTTGGGTGCATATAATCCTCTTCAAGACTGAAGTGTAGGATGTCTTCAGACGCTTCGCCAACCGTGCCATGAACAACTATGGCGTCAAGATCAAGCACATCAGGAGTGACAACAGCACAGAGTTCAAGAACACCGGCCTCGACCTTTACCTTGATCCTTGGGCATCACTCATGAGTTCTCTGCTCCATATACACCTCAGCAGAATGGCATCATGGAGCACAAGAACAGAACACTCATTGAAATGGCTCGGATGATGCTTGATGAGTACAAGACTCCAAGAAAGTTCTGGCCTGAAGCCATTGATACTGCATGCCATGTCATCAACCGTGTTTATCCTCACAAGCTTCTGAAGAAAACATCCTACGAACTCCTGACTGGTAAGAAGCCAAATGTCAGTTACTTCAGAGTATTTGGTGCCAAGTGCTGGATCAAGGATCCTCATCACACTTCTAAATTTGCACCGAAAGCACATGAAGATTTTATGCTTGGTTACGGAAAGGATTCGCACTTCTACAGAGTCTTCAACCTCTTTCACTATAAAGTGGTTGAAACTGTGGATGTGTGGTTTGATGAGACTAGCGGCTCGCAAAAAGAGCACCTGCCAACTGTGCTAGATGAAGTACCTCCTAGTGAATCAATCAAGCAAATGGGAGTCGGAGAGATCATACCGTCTGAGGCACAGGCTGAAGATGAACTAATCATTTCTGCACCTAATCAACCTGAAAACAATGCTCAGTCTGAAGCTAATTCTCAAAATGAAGACAATGTTCAACAAGAGCAAAATCTTTGCCCAATTCATCCTCGTGTTGCAAATGAAGTACAGATTGAGAAGATAATTGATAGCATCAATGCACCTGGTCCACTCACTCGTTCAAGAGCAACACAACTAGCAAATTTCTGTGGGCATTTTGCATTCGTCTCAATCTCAGAACCCAAGAAAGTCGATGAAGCCTTCATGGAACCTGAATGGATTCAAGCCATGCAAGAAGAGCTTCAACAATTCAAGCTGAACCATGTATGGGAATTGGTTGAGCGTCCTGACCCTCGCAAGCACAACATAATAGGCACCAAATGGATATATCACAACAAACAAGATGAGCATGGTCAAGTTGTCAGAAACAAAGCATGTCTCGTTGCTCAAGGATATACTCAAGTTGAAGGAATTGACTTCGAGGAAACATTTGCTCCAGTGCCTAGGCTTGAAGCCATTCGCATACTGCTAGCCTACGCAAATCATCATAACATCCTTCGGTATCAAATGGATGTGAAGAGTGCCTTTCTCAATGGAAAGATTGAAGAAGAAGTGTATGTTGCACAACCGCCTGGCTTTGAAGATCCAAAACATCCTGATATGGTATACAAGCTCAACAAGGCACTGTATGGCCTCAAACAAGCCCCTCGTGCTTGGTATGACACACTCAAAGGTTTCCTAAAGAGCAAAGGCTTCAAACCTGGTTCTCTAGACCCCACTCTCTTCACGAAGACATATGATGGTGAACTGTTTGTGTGCCAAATCTATGTGGATGATATTATCTTCGGCTGCACCAACACGAAATACAGTGATGAGTTTGGTCACATGATGCAAGAGCAATATCAGATGTCCATGATGGGTGAGCTGAAGTTCTTTCTAGGTCTCCAAATCCGCCAGCAACACAATGGCATCTTCATATCCCAAGAAAAATACCTCAAAGATTGCCTGAAGAAGTTTGGAATGCAAGACTGCAAAGGATACACGACGCCAATGCCAACCAAAAGTCATCTGGGTCCTGACGACAATGGTAAAGAGTTCGATCAAAAGGTATACCGCTCCATGATTGGTTCCTTGCTTTATTTATGTGCATCTAGGCCAGATATCATGCTTAATGTTTGCATGTGTGCCTGATTCCAAGCGGCACCAAAGGAATCTCATCACTTAGCTGTGAAGCAAATTCTTCGATATTTGGCTTACACCCCAACATTAGGATTGTGGTATCCAAAGGGCTCAGTGTTTCATCTAGTTGGATTCTCAGATGCTGGTTATGCTGGTGACAAGGTTGATCGCAAGTCCACATCAGGCACATGTCACTTTCTGGGACGATCTCTTGTCTGTTGGTCTTCAAAGAAGCAGAACTATGTATCTCTCTCCACTGCTGAATCCGAATACATTGTTGCTGGATCTTGCTGTGCTCAGCATCTCTGGATGAAGCAAACTCTCAAGGACTACGGTATCCATCTGAAGAATGTGCCTCTCTACTGCGACAATGAGAGTGCCATCAAGATTGCCAACAACCCAGTTCAGCACTCAAAGACAAAGCACATTGAAAGTCGTCATCACTTTCTCCGAGATCATGTTATGAAGGAAGATATTGATATCATTCACGTCAAGACAGAAGAGCAGTTGGCTGATATCTTTACAAAGCCCTTGGATGAGAAAAGGTTTTGCATGTTGCGGTGTGAGCTAAATATCTTGGAATCCTCAAATGTCCCGTGTTTAGGCACACATCCTAACACTTATGCATTTTGATGACTTAGATGTGCAACACACAAAGTAATGTATGTCTTCAATCAATGAAGACATACACTCTAAGTGTGATTACATTAATGTGGAATTTGACTTCGGAGCGCCACGATAATTGTGCGCCGTGTCTGGGTCTAATACTTCCTATATGGTGGGTAACGTCACCACCACACCTTGGTTGAAGTGTTTCCTTTGACGTTAGGATTGCAAATTCTTCGCATTTGATTTATCTTCAACATTGATTTGACTTCGTGATTATCTTCATAATGTTGATTTGGTCTTATCCAAAATATATGCATGTTTGTGTTCTGTCCTCTACAGCATTCACTTATAGCTATGTTTTCTAGTTTGAATCTTTTGAACTAAGTGAATGTGACCGGACCCTAACCTCTCTATGCTTTCTACCTCATACTCTATCTATCCAAATCACATGCATTCTGTTGAAACTGTCGATTGTCTTCTCTGCGTCCTTGTCAGCAGAAAATACAGAGACAAACATTAAATATGTTTTTAATGCTATACCCTTTTGCCTGAAAACCGAAGAACTCAGAACGACCACCCCGATAATCCAGGCGTGTGTGGGAACATGGAACAACTTCCAAAGTGTTGCATGCTCGCCACGTGCCCTTCAGATGTGAACCGCCAGGGGCACCTGCGTAATTGCACTGTGCCGTCCCTTTCCTTATTAATACCCATCACATCTCGGTCAAAAATCCTTCTTCCACCTTGCCACCTCTCGCCAACCCTAGCGCCTCCACTAGCTCTCGACGACGCCGGCGACGAAGCGCTTAGCTGCCGCAACTTCTCCGACACCGTCCTCACACCGACCATGGACCTCGTCCTCTCCGCCGTCACCCTAGGTGTCCTCCGTTGCCAAGTTAGGGCGTGGAAGATCGAACTGCTCGGCCTCATCTTCTACTTTGTCTAGCAGTTCATCGTGTGGTAAATTAAAACCCTCATTTTACCGTCTTTTTTATCCTAAAGATTCATCCTTTCTACCAAAAGTGGTTTCTGCCTCCACAAATTTGAATCTATCATATCTGCATCTCATATAATGCCTAGTATATTCACTTATGCTTCACACATAGTTAGATTCCTCACTTCTACTTATTCTTGGATTCGTACAAATCTGGAACCAACTCTCAACATATAAGTGAATGTCTTCGCGCTATGAGGTCAATGTCTTCTAAAATGATTTATCTTCAAAATCTTCTGAGAATGCATATGACCTCTTCCCTTCCTCGCATCTCTAATCTTTATCACGGTACATGTCCGTGGGAGACTCCCTTGGTTCTCATAGTCTGCATTCATTTGCAGAATTCTTACAGCATCACATCAACTCTCCCAAAGCCAGTTCGTGTCTGAGCAGCAGATGGAAGCCTTTGACAGTATTGAAGCCATTCAGTCTGAACCTCATGGCAACATCGAAGTCTGCAAGGAAGGGTGGCAGATAGCATCGTGGGAACACTTCCAAGGATTTGCCTCCAGATTTTCACGAGATGTACACAATAGACCCAGAGGAAACCTATACTAGACGCAAGAATCGAATCCAATGGATTCGAAGATATTGGGCAGAGGAATGGTTCAAGTACCGATTTGTCACAGAAGACTATGCAGAGAAGAATGCCGTCAAGGCACCCTGGGGTGATATTCTGTACAAAAATCTTCCTCCCAGGACCCAGGCTGAAGCTATTGAGCAAGGCTTCTATCCATGCATGGTGCGCGGACCATAGCCAGAGAATGCTGACCCTTCCTCTCTGCTATGGTGTCGTGAAGACAATCTATTCAAGCGCAACTACCAGTTTGCAAAAGACTCTGCTGTAAAGAACAAGAAGGAATTCGACCTTGACTTCAACCCTGGTCCATCTGCTCCTCGGGAAGATGAGACACGTGAAGCCAATGAAAACATGATCGGCCCCTTCTACAACATCGACAGCCTCATCACACATATTGCTGTCCAAGGTGCAAAAGTGGATCATTCTGGTGATGATGCTGACACTGATGATGCTCCAGCTCCTCCTCCTAAGCCGCAGAAGCAAAAGAAAGTTAATGCTTCAAAACCAACTGCTGCTCCAAAAGCTTCTCGAGTGAAGCCATTGGCAGCATCCCCTCCTGCTCCAAGTAACACCTCTGAAGATCTCTCTCACATCTCCAAGAAGCGCGAGAAGCCACAGAAGAAAACTGTTCAAAGATCCAGTCAAGCACTGACACCAGCTGCCGTTCTGAGGAACGAATCTGAAGCCATTGATCTGTCTTCAGATGAGGAGTTTGGTAACGATGCTCTTGAGCAGCTAATAAAGAGCAAGCAAGAGGCGGAGATCTTCAATGATATGCCTCTTTCCGATGTGAATATTCTAGACAATTTCATTGATGAGTGGTTTGACAATCAAGATCTCAGTTTTGATGATCTTCAGCTCCCCATTGGCATCAGCGTCGCCTTCTAAGGCGCCATTGCGCCTAAGCTGGCTCTGGCTCAGCGAATTGTTGAATTAAAGAACAAGATTGACTTTGAGAAAGGGCAGTTCAAGAAGAATGTGGCCAAGCTTAGTGTGGCTGATGTTCAGAAATTCAAGCTGATGCTGAATGATCTCAAGGAGGCGTTTCGTAAGAAACGCGAAGAAGCCAAAGGTTCAAGAGAGCGCATGAAGAATCTAGCTGCCAAGTGTGTTCAAGCTTACAACGAAGCTGAGAAGCGCAAGGCACTTGGGCGTCGAGGCATTGACCCCACGATGGCTGCCAAGAAGAAGAAGTCTACTGTGGCCCCAACTGAAGCTCCAAGGCGGGAAGAACCTCGCATTGTCTTCCCAGCCAGTATGACAGGCATGAAGCCTAAGGTCCCTACAGTGGCTTCAGAGCTTCAGAAGACAAGGGCAGCTGAAGCCAAGGCCAGAAAGCGCAAGACCAAGAACACCACTGGTGATGCTCCACCCACCAGAAAGCGCAAGACCAAGAACACCACTGATGATGCTCCACCCACCAAGAAGCTTGTCAGGGGTTGGGTGCGACATATGCCAAAGGATGGCTTATCATGGTGGGGGCGAGTAGAACATCCCCAGTGCCCGGAAGCGGGATGAGGCATAGACACGAACGCCGGCGTACTTTACCCAGGTTCGGGGCTCTCCTAGGAGATAACACCCCTAGTCCTGCTCTGCGGGGTCTCCGCATGATTACTAAAGGCACAAGTGATACAAGTTGCTCCTTGAGCTGTGTGCTAGAGGGAGGAGAAGGCAAGGTTGGCTCTCTCGTGCCCCTGGTAAGTGGCTAGGTCTAACCAGTTCGGAACCCTTTGCATGGGTGCAATGGGGGGCTAATATAGGCCAACCCCCCAGGGGTACAATGGTAATCCGGCCAGCTGACTGGTCTGGTACGGAGTAGACAGGCCGCTCACTGTAGCCGGGTTGCTAATGACGCTAGCTTGGTCATCTCAGTGTGGCTACAGTCCCACCGCCTGGTGGGAGATCACTGTAGCCACACCTGGTCTCATCAGGTTAATGGCACACGGGCCCCGAGGGAGGGGACGGCCGCCTGCTAGAGGCCGGCCCTCCTCCGGTCCGATTGATTCACCGCGCGCCGTCTTCTGGGATGTCACTGCCCGCAGCCTGCGGGCCGTACCGACAGGCCATCGTGGGGAGCAGGTCTCCGCCTCCCCTAGAATGAGGTCAGGGGAGAGTGGGAACAGTGCCACGCCGTGCGGAGATCTCCGCCCGTACGGGGCACTGTGGCCACGCCAACCCCGGGATTCGAGGGTGAGGGCTTCACTGTCGCCACACCCTGTCTCGTCCTCTTGATGGCAGCACAAATTCTGAGGGCGCGTGGTGGCCGTCTGCCCGATGCCGTCCTCCCTAGTGGCCGGCTGGATGGAGCCGGCCGCTCGGGGTGCCGCTTGCTGGTGGTAGGCCACCCTCTAGGAGCCGGCCGTCGAGCTAGCCGGCCCCCAGAGGGCGGAACTTCAGCCTAGGGTGCGGAGCTGTCCCAAAGTCTTGATAAATCCAGGGACCCGGGTGAGGCTACCCGTGGCCCATTACTCCGACATTAGTCCCCGAAGCCGGTGAGGCGCTGCGGTCGAGGGGCCGCGAAGTCTCAGCGGCTTCCCCCCTCACCAAGCTCAGGGAGAGTGTTGATCCGTCTTGTGGTTGGCCGGCTGCCGAAGCCGGCTTCGTCCAGGCGGGGCTGTTGTTTGATTTTGAACCCCAAGGCGGGAAAACAGGTGGCGTGCCTGCTAAGCTTCCCGGGCCACCGCCCGCCACAGACACGCCACGCGGTGCACGCCAGCCCGGCCAACCTGCCATCCCACGCTCCTGAGGGGACGTGACAGTGGGCCGGGCCCGCCATTACTGCGCCTCGGCACCCGGGCGGATCTGCTGTGCCGAGGGGGGCAGGTGCAATTCCCATGATCGTTCACGGCATGGCGAATGCGCACGATAAATGGGGGATGTGGGGTCATGGGTGCAGTTAATCCCACGACCCACGCCCCGCCCCCTCGGCTTCGTAGCCCGAGGGCTATAAGTAGGGAAAGGGAGGGGTGCGGCAAAGCTTGCACGCCCCCTCCCACTCCTTCTTCTTCCTCTGCTCTCGCCTCCATAGCCGTCGCTGCTGCTCCGTGCTGCCATGGAGCTGCCGCCGCCGCCCGTCGCCGACGCGTCCTTCCTCCTCAAGCAGCCCGCCTGAAGCCATGGCGTGCGAGAAGGGCGGCGATTGGGAGGGGTCGACTGTGATCGAAGATCACATTTCCTTCCTCCGCGACAAGCGCCGGATGCCTAGCGCGGAATTCGTCAAGGCATGGGTGCCTCCGGAGGCGGAAATCTCGCCGGCGCCGAGGGGGAACGAGCGGGTCGTGTTCCGCCCGCACTTCCTGCGCAGCTTCGGCCTTCCGGTGAGCGGCTTCTTCCGCTCCTTCCTTGACTTCAACAACCTCCAGCCTCATCATCTCACGCCCAACGCCGTGACCCTGCTCTCCGCCTTCGTCACGACATGCGAAGGCTACATCGGCGTCCTCCCCACACTCGTGCTGTGGGGAGCGTTCTTCTACGGGAAGCTCGGCACCTCCGCCAAGGACACGGCGGCCGAGTGCGGCGGTTACGTCGCCGTGCGCCGGCCGGCAAAGCGGAACGCCTTCCCCGTCATCAAGCTGGCGTAGTCCGTGAAGATGTGGCAGCAGTCCTACTTCCATGTCGAGAACGTGGACCCGGCTGCCAACTTCCTCAACCCGCCGGCCTACGAGGCCGGCCCTCCCACCGGGCTCCGGCCTAACTAGGGCTACAAGCCGAAGCCGGTGACGCCAGACGCAGCGGCCGCCATCGGCCGACTCTCGGTGCTCCAGGAGTTGGAATGCCTCGTGGCCGCCGACCTCCTGATCGCCTTCGTCGAGCGCCGGGTTCTCCCGCTCCAGAGCCGCCCTCATCCAATCTTCCGGATGAGTGGGCACCGCAACCCCAGCCGTCTGTGAATGAAGCAGATGCCGACTGCTGAGGTTGCGCGGATGGTGAATGAGATCTCCGACCTCAAGGTGTCGGAGGCGGAGTGGTAGTACGGGAAGCGGCCGTACTCACGCGACGACCCGCCGCCTGCCGTAAGTTTCTTCATCTCATCTTTCTGATTTGTTTCTCCAGTCTTGTTCTTGTCGTGATGCGACTCCCTTCTGGAGTGTAGATTTATATGTCCGAGGCGACGGTCGCCATCCTGGGGCCGGGTGGTGACTACCTGCGGTGAGCGACCTGGACGACCCTCACTTGGGGGCGGCCTCCCTGGCGGACGACGCAACAGGCGGCGGCGGTGGAGCAGGCGGCTTCGAGGAAGGCGGCGGCATGGAGACCTGGCCCGACGACGACGACGATGAAGACGAGACGCGCCCCGCCCGGAGCACCGCCAACACCGGTGCAGGCCCCTCAGCCGGGCCGCCCGCCCGTGGCGGCAAGCGCAACCGGAAGCAGGGCGATGTCCTGTTTGGCAGCGCCCCGAAGAGGCCCAAGAACCCGGCCGCGGCGACCAGGCGGAAAGAAGCCGTGGCCAAATATCAGAGGCAGCCGAAGGTGCCCGTCATGGTGTCGGCGTAAGCATCCTTTCCATGTTTTCCGTCTTCTCGCCAATCCGACCTAGAAGCTTTTCTGACTTGTCTTCTTATTTCAGGGCCCCACTGACTCTTGAGAAGTCGGGCGCCGCCTCGGTCATCAGGTCTGCGGCGACCTCCTCTACAAGCCGGCGAATTGACCCGGCCGCCGACCTCAGAGAGGCGACAGAGCGGAATGCGCGGGAGGCGCGTGAGGAAGATGCCGACCGTCTGGCCAAGGCGGAGGCGGACAAGGCCGCAGCATCCGCGGCGAGGAAGCTGGCGCAGGCGGAGGCCGAAGCCGCAGAGAAGGAGCGGCTCGCGGAGGCCGTACGCCGCCAAGAGCCGCTTCTCGTGACACCCCTGAACACTGTGCCGCCTCCACCTGAGTTTTTGGCGACGGCTGGAGGAGCCGGCGACGATCATCCGATCCGGGAGCGGGAGGGCGGCGACATGGCCATGCCGGACGTCTTTGTGCCGCCGCCGCCACCACCAGCCAGCGGGACGCAGGACGAGCAGCCGGCCGCGCCGCTGGTGCCACCGGTCGAAGACACGGTGGTGACGGACCTGATTCCTGAGGTCCGCACACCCGCGAGCCGCAGCCTTGGGACGGCGGCCTCAGCCCCGCGGCCGCAGGAGGTCGGCGCCACGAGCTCATTGGTTCTCGAAACTGAGGCGACCAGTGCCGCGCCTACTGGCTGGGTATGCGGGGGCGGGACGGGCGCCCTGAACCAGGCGTCTCTCGATGTCCAGGCCAAGCTCCGGGCCGAGGCCGAGGCCCTCAAGCGCTACAACGAGGCATTCCTGGATTCGCGAGCGGCCATCCGCGTAAGTTTTTTTCACTTTCCTTTATCTCTTGATCTTCTTGCTTTCTACGTGGGGGCGCGCTGGCGCACCCACTGGGTGTAGTCCTCAAGTTTCGGGCCGGCTGCTGAGCAGGCGGACCGAAACTTTAACTTATGAATGTCAAATGCTGACTTCAATTGTCCTTCCTTCTACAGGACTACCACAATCTCCGCGCGGTTGCCTTCATTTCCAGGGTCCGGGAGCTGGAGGCGCAGACTGCCCATCTGTCCGAGAGCCGGAGTAAGCTCCGTCTTCCTTTCTTTGCGGGGGCGCGCTGGCGCACCCGCGGGCTGTAGTCCCCGAGGTTCGGGATGACTGCTGAGCAATGGGGCGTTAATGGCGAGCGATTTGTGAGCCGATGGAAGGGGATCGCACACGTCGCGCGGGACCGGCCGAGTGGTTCGGCCGGTGCCCCGGCCCCAAACGTTTCCCTTTATCAAACGGGCTATGCACTAAGGTGAATCGGTTTCAATGCAGCCGTGCAGGAGAGTGCTTCTGTTGTTTGACAGGGTATGACTGCTACTTTACAATGGATGAGTGCAAGAAAGAGTGTAACAAATCCTCCGCTTCAGAAGAAATACTAGTGCAGATGACATCCCCTCCTTTACCTGCTCCTTAATTTTGCAGCCTAGTTAAGCTTACGTACATGCATCTTTACTTGTCCCAAGAAAGAAATAATGTCTGATATATATTTAGTTTGCAGTAGGATAACTCTAGCAATTGTTGGTGAGTATTTGGATTTTAATTTGACAAGAAAAATGCCAAAAGTATGAATTTGTACCAAGTGTAAGGATGACATGGAGATCGGTAAGGAAAATCCCTGTCGATTCATCTAGGTTGAGTATGTGACCTAATATTGCTTTCCTGAGGTGTCTAGATCAAGTCAGGCGGGCTCGGTGGCGGATCGGTCGAAAACAAGCAGATGCATTACTTCAGTTGTTGGACATAACTAGGTGAACCAATCAAGGTGTTATGCATCTAGTGCATCCAGGAGCTTATTTGAATAGTGACCACAGAATAAGAGATGAATTTGTACTCTATCTACCCAGTTATAAATGTCGGAGATTCAAACAAAAACTTGCGAAAATGGGAGCACTAGTGAACAAGCTCACTTCATCTCTCTTGATTCTTTCTCATTTGAATTTGTCTTCAAATTCCAACAAAAAAGAAGGGTGATGGAGCATGCATTTCCAATCCAATGCAATCCATGCATTGCACACAACAATTATCTATCAGCAACAATGCAAGATGGGTTTCTATTTTCAAATAATGGTCTATCCAGTGTATGTCAACGCATGTCTCCTCCAAATAACTCTCGACCGCTCAAGAATTCAATGCATTGCAAATTCCATACAAACAAGGATTGATTTGCATCAAATTTACCACAAGTTTAGTACAACCAGCCTCCTACACTTCGGCAGAAAACAACCAATTCGTCGTACGATGTTCCCGGCCACAGAACCTTAGTCGACATCGAGTATCAGGCTCGGTTCGACACGGACAAATAATCGAAAGATATCTCTCAGTTTAATTCTATGTTTCACAGCCACATCAACATGGCAGACAACAAATGAGACAAACTAAACTATCGTACACACACAGATTGGAGGTCTCATGCCTGCCTGCTAGGTTATCCTCCTCGCTCTCGCTTATGCTCAGCCTTACAACTGAATCCAAACAGCAAGGCCAACCTCCCCCCGAGGGTATCTTGCACCCGCACCACGCCCATAGAAAAGAATTTAGTCAATTTCAGTAGAGTCCACAAATGTTCTTTAATTATTACTGACTTGTCATGCATCATCAGTGTTACCAACTAGTAGCTAGTTTAGTTTGTAGGTATAGTTAACAGGGTAGTAGCATAAAACTATGATGGTAGCAGTACCATGTTCATGATGGTAGCAATACCATGTTCAGTTTGTGAGCACAAGTGGTTGAAAATGAAGTCAGATTAAAGATGATGTGAAACTTCCGTAGAAGTAGCTAGCTAGCTAGTGATTCCATCTAGAAGAAAAGCAGAGCAATGCGATGGGAGAGAGGCGTGATTGATCTCCAGGATGAACTTGCCCTCCTACCGATGTTCTCGACAAGACAACATCCATCTTCATCTAAGAATCAAATGCATGTTGCACAGCTCCTACACTACACATGTTATGCCTTGGTAAAAGAACTATAGATTAAATATATCCAGCCTAGTACACAGTAGCAAACTTATTGGACCCAACGTGATCATAGCGGGCTGCTTTCCTATGCTAATTGGTGTCTCGAGAACCGCTCTAGAACTCTTAACGAACGTTACCCGTCCAAAAACACGAAAACGTGACTATAGTGGCGAGTGCCACAAAATGTTTTCCATGGTCTAAAAACAATAATGGCCATAAGTTAAACTGATGCCGATTCCAGATTTTTCAAAATTTATTGCAAATTTAGCATAATATTTTTCGGGTTTGAAAGATAGCCCCGGGAAGGACTCAAGGGCTTCAGCATAATTTTTTGCTGCCGTGGCTGCTTAGTGGTGGGAAGTTTAGTCACATCTTTTTTTTTTGAATCAAATGCAACTGATTGCATTACTCCGTGGACGAAGCTGACTCGCTCCCCACTAAATCTTGTACATCTGGGGGTACATTGTCTGTGTTTAACACTTCATACAGATTCATGGTACATCCCATACTTGCTAGTACATAGGCTACTCTATTACAGTTCCTGCTAGCAAAACTGAAACTAAACTGATCAAAATTTTGCTTCGGGAACACTTTCAGCTCTGCTAGTGCCCTGCATACCACTGATCGGTCTCGCTCATTTTGCTATACACCTTGTTTTAGTAACATGGAGTCCGTTTCGAAGCAGATAACAGTGATTCCTTTAGACGCAGCTAGCTGGGCACCATTAGTAGCGGCCAATATTTCAGCATGTAGAGGATTAATTAAATTCTCAAGCCTTCCTGCTCCACACGCCTGAACAACTCCCTTATGATCCCGGATAACAGCACCCCATCCACCACTATTTGTTTGAGGATGAAAGCCGCCATCAATGTAGAGACCCCTTTATCAGGGATCCTCTGTACATGCTATTGAAGTTTGAGAAAAGGAGTGGTTTCCGCGTGCTCCTCCTCCGTTGTCCGCCTTGCCCGTGGGTGCATCATGTTTTGTTAGTGAGCCCAGCCGAGCTCAAACATATGTCATGCGTGCACTTAATTTTTACCAGTGTGGAACTGATAACCAATTACGAGTCATTTACGGACGAGCTACGAACCCGACACGTCGGATCGTGTGTTGTCGCCGACTCGGGCATGGGAGGCGTGCACGGCTGTACGGGAGAGTAGTCCTCCAGTCCCCCGCCCTTTAAGATCCTGCACCCGGAGAAGGGAGATTAGGTTTTTGGGGAGCATCTCCGATGCGACTGCTCGCCACTGTTCGTCTTCGTCCGCTACTTCGACTACGTCCTCGTCCTCCTCGACATCATCATGAGTCAGCAAACTGAAGCCGAGAAGAAGGCTGTCGAGGAGATCGCCGCTGCCGCCGCAGCTATGACTTGGCCGATTGGAGCTATCACTAGTACAGAAACCAGTAATTAGCGATGTTAGTTTCTGATCACTGGCAAAAATCGGTAGGAGGGCAAGTTCATCCTGGAGATCAATGACGCCTCTCTCCCATCGCATTGCTCTGCTTTTCTTCTAGATGGAATCACTAGCTAGCTAGCTACTTCTACGGTCTTAAGTTTCACATGATCTTTAATCTGACTTCATTTTCAACCACTTGTGCTCACAAACTGAACAGGGTATTGCTACCATCATGAACATGGTACTGCTACCATCATATTTTTATGCTACTACCCTGTTAACTATGCCTACAAACTAAACTAGCTACTAGTTGGTAACACTGATGATGCATGACAAGTCAGTAATAATTAAAGAACATTTGTGGTCAGTAATAATTAAAGAACATTTGTTCACTTGCCCTCCTACCGATGGCTCCAGCAAAACAATAATGTGTTTCTAGCAAAATTGATGTGTTTCCAGCGGAACACATTGATATGGTTCCAGCAAAAACAAACATGGTTCCAACAAAAAAACATATAGTTCTAGCAAAATATTGAAAAAGGGGTTTCCAGCAAAAAAAATCGATGCAGCAAAAATAGTCATGGCGTCGCTGTCGTAGCCGCTCCAACACCATCCTCGGTGATTGCAGCAGGTCAAAAAGCTGGTTCCGGCAAAAATCCTATGCCGCCAAAAACATGGCACCCCGCCGTCGTGGCCGCCCAGCACTATCCTCTCCTGTTGCAGCAAATCAAGAAACTGATTCCAGCAAAAATCGAAAGTGTTTCCAGCAAAAATAAAAAAAGGCAGCAACTTACCACAGCCCACCACCTTCGCCACTCACCATCATCCTCGCCGGTTGAAGCAAATCCCCGCGTCGGTTGTAGCAAATCCCCACGCCGGTTCCAGCATCGCATCTCACTGTCGAACGCGTTACCTTGGACATCGTCGCCGGTCAGAGGACGCAACAGGCTCCCCCGCAGGCCGGCCGCTCCACGGCCTCTCATCCATGGGCCCGGCTCGCCATGGCCGCGGGCGCAGCTCTCCGCAGTGATGTTTGGTGGAGTAGCCATGGAAAGGATAGAAGAAACAGAAGGTGGGCAGTGGCCATGGACAGCCGGCACCACGTCGCCGGTGGCTAAGAATCCCGTCGGCGACGCACAAGACGAGGTGGGGCAGAGGTGTAGAGCGGAGGAGATGGGAGCATGTCGAGATGGGAGGAATGGATGTGGTCGTTTAAGCCTCCGAGAAGATAAGGTGAGGGGAGGGCGGTGGACGGGCCCCACTGAAGATACGTATGCGTGACGCCTGAAGCATGCGCGCGTGGACGCATCCGGCTGAACGATTCGGCGGGCGCACCAGTGCGTAACGTTTCACTAAACTTTATGTGATAATTATCTGATTAACTACTCAGTTATTACCTGTTCACTTTTTTATGCCATGATGTATGTATAAACATCATATTGGTACAAATGCTGAAATCTTTCATGAAAACACACACATTATCTAGACGCTACATAGAAGTTCTATATGTGTAAATAGGAAGAGCCTTGTGTTGATTATTTGGATAACTAGCTGGTTGTCTATATTAGTTGTCGTGTTCTCCAAGAGTTTTCCAGGTTCGTGTAAGTTTAAGTGTATGTTTTTTTGTCGCAGTGTGTTTGGTTTTCATCTTTTCATGTGTTTGATTTTAACTCTTGTTTTTTTATTTGGTTTAATCATATTCCGGTTTTGTTAATTCCATGTGAGATAGATGATGTGCGTGTTTCTATAATGAAGATACAAACGGTTATGCATCAATAATGCATATCTTTTAGGATCCTCAATCACTGGAAAAGTTGGCCTAAAGTACCTAGCAAAATCATCTACTTTCCATCCAAAATGGAGAGCATGCTCACATGGTGATGGCGATCAGATGCTCGGCTGTCCATCCACATTCAACTCAGCAGTCGGCGCACACCTTGGATATCTTATGGAGTTCATGGTCGAGCTGCAAAAACCAAGGTTGCTCCGAGCGGACCTGATCTGGTCCTGGAGCGTGGAAACGTGCTCGGGTCTCCAGGTCTCCCGTTTTTCCTCGCCACCTGCTGCTGCATCAACTCGTTCTTCTGCGCCTCCGATCCATCTTCCTCTCGGCCTTCACGTCCTACATGGACAAGGCAAAGCCCATTGGGAGAGGCTAAGCGGGTGGCCGATCTCGTGCACCGCCAACGACTGTAGGCCGATGGCCGCGTCCAAGGACGCGCACGACACATTACCGCTGAGATCAGTTAGAAGGGCTACCGGAGGTTCGGTGTCCAGATGCGGCAGCACACCCTGGCCATTGTTAAGTAAATAGGCAATTTTTCGATTAATTCAATTCAGGAAATAATCATGAACATGGCATTGATAGAATTAACGACATACTGATTATGATCTAGACAAGCACGTACTACGCAAACAATAGACACATCTACACATAATGCTAGTACTACTAACAAATGTCTACTACGCAACTTTATCCTTGTAGATGTTGTTAGGCCTCCAAGTGCAGAGTTTTGTAGGACAGTAGCAAATTTCCCTCAAGTGGATGCCATAAGGTTTATCAATTCGTGGGAGACGTATGATGAAGATGGTCTCTCTTAAACAACCCTGCAATCAAATAACAAAGATTCTCTTGTGTCCCCAACACACCCAACAATGGTAAATTGTATAGGTGCACTAGTTCAGCGAAGAGATGATGATACAAGTGTAATATGGGTGGTAGATATAGGTTTTGTAATCTAAAAATATAAAAACAGCAAGGTAGAAAGTGGTAAAAGTGAGCGAAAACGGTATTGCAATGCTTGGAAACAAGGCCTAGGGTTCATACTTTCACTAGTGCAAGTTTTCTCATCAATGATAACATAATTAGATCATATAATAATCCCTCAACGTGCAACAAAGAGTCACGCCAAAGTCACTAATAGCGGAGAACAAATGAAGAGATTATTGTAGGGTACAAAACCACCTCAAGTTATTCTTTCTGATCGATCTATTGGGCTATTCCTACAAGTGTCACAAACAGCCCTAGAGTTCGTACTAAAATAACACCTTAAGATATACATCAACCAAAACCCTAATGTCACCTAGATACTCCAATGTCACCACAAGTATCCGCGGGTTTGATTATACGATATGCATCACACAATCTCAGATTCATCTATTCAAACCAACACAAAGAACTTCAAAGAGTGCCCCAAAGTTTTTACCGGAGAGTCAAGACGAAAATGTGTGCCAACCCCTATGCATAAGTTCACAAGGTCAAAGAACCCGCAAGTTGATCACCAAAACATACATCAAGTGGATCACGTGAATATCCCATTGTCACCTCACATAAGCACATGCAACACATACATCAAGTGTTCTCAAATCCTTAAAGACTCAACCCGATAAGATAACTTCAATGGGAAAACTCAATCCATTACAAGAAGGTAGAGGGGGAGGAACATCATAAGATCCAACTATAATAGCAAAGCTCGCGGTACATCAAGATCGTGCCAAATCAAGAACACGAGAGAGAGAGAGAGAGAGAGAGAGAGAGAGAGAGAGAGAGAGAGAACACATAGCTACAGTACAAACCCTCAGCCCCGAGGGTGAACTACTCCCTCCTTGTCATGGAGACCCCGGGATGATGAAGATGGCCACCGGTGATGGTTTTCCCCTCCGGCAGGGTGCCGAAACAGGGTCCCGATATGTTTTTGGTGGCTACAGAGGCTTGCGGCGGCGGAACTCTCGATCTAGGTTTTGTTCTGGGGTTTTTGGGATATATATAGGAGGTGTTGGCGTCGGGGACAAGTCAAGGGGGCTCACGAGGCGACGACAAGGACGGAGGGCGTGCCCTAGGGGGTGGGGGCGCCCTCCACCCTGGTGGTGGCCTCAGGACTCTTCTCCGATATCTTTTCGTTTCAGTATTTTTTATATTTTCCAAAAATATTCTCTGTAAATTTTTAGGTCAATTGGACCCCATTTGATATTCCTTTTCTACGAAACTCAAAAACAAGGAAAAACAGAAACTGGCACTGGGCTCTAGGTTAATAGGTTACTCCCAAAAATCATATAAAATAGCATATAAATGGATATAAAACATCCAAGATAGATAATATAATAGCATGGAACAATAAAAAATTATAGATACGTTGGAGACGTATCAAGCATGCCCAAGCTTAATTCCTGCTCGTCCTCGGGTAGGTAAATGATAAAAGTATAATTTTTGATGTGGAATGCTACCTAACATATTTATCTATGTAATTTCTTTATTGTGGCATGAATGTTCAGATCCATATGATTCAAAACAAAAGTTTAATATTGACATAAAAACAATAATACTTCAAGCATACTAACCAGGCAATTATGTCTTCTCAAAATAACATGGTCAAAGAAAGTTTATCCCTACAAAATCATATAGTCTGGCTATGCTCCATCTTCATCACACAAAATATTCAAATCATGCACAACCTCGATGACAAGCCAAGCAAATGTTTTATACTTTTGATGTTCTCAAACCTTTTCAACTTTCACGCAATACATGAGAGTGAGCCATGGACATAACACTATAGGTGGAATAGAAGGTGGTTGTGGAGAAAACAAAAATAAGGAGATAGTCTCACATCAACTAGGCGTATCAGCAGGATATGGAGATGCCCATCAATAGATATCAATGTGAGTGAGTAGGGATTGCCACGAAATGGATGCACTAGGGCAATAAGTTTATGAAAGCTCAAAAGAAAACTAAGTGGGTGTGCATACAACTCACTTGCTCATGAAGACCTAGGGCAATTTGAGGAAGCCTGTCATTGGAATATACAAGCCAAGTTCTATAATGAAAAATTCCCACTAGTATATGAAACTGACAATCATAGGAGACTCTCTATCATGAAGATCATGGTGCTACTTTGAAGCACAAGTGTGGTAAAAGGATAGTAGCATTGCCCCTTCTTTCTTTTCTCTCATTTTTTGGTTTTTGTTTTTGTTTTTTTGTTGGGCATTCTCTAATTTTTTTGGCCTCCTTTTTTTTGTTCGTCCGGAGTCTCATCCCGACTTGTGGGGGAATCATAGTCTCCATCATCCTTTCCTCACATGGGACAATGCTCTAATAATGATGACCATCACACTTTTATTTACTTACAACTCAAGAATTACAAGTCGATACTTAGAACAAAATATGACTCTATATGAATGCCTCCGGTGGTGTACCGGGATGTGCAATGAATCAAGAGTGACATGTATGAAAGAATTATGAATGGTGGCTTTGCCACAAATACGATGTCAACTACATGATCATGCAAAGCAATATGACAATGATGAAGCGTGTCATAATAAACAGAATGGTGGAACGTTGCATGGCAATATATCTCGGAATGGCTATGGAAATGCCATAATAGATAGGTATGGTGCCTGTTTTGAGGAAGGTATAAGGTGGGTATATGGTACTGGCGAAAGTTGCGCGGTACTAGAGAGGCTAGCAATGGTGGAAGGGTGAGAGTGCGTATAATCAATGGACTCAACATTAGTCATAAAGTGTTGGGGAACATAGTAATTTCAAAAAAATTCCTACGCACACGCAAGATCATGGTGATGCATAGCAACAAGAGGGGAGAGTGTTGTCTACGTACCCTCGTAGGCCATAAGCGGAAGCGTTAGCACAACGCGGTTGATGTAGTCGTACGTCTTCACGATCCGACCGATCAAGTACCAAACGTACGGCACCTCCGTGTTCAGCACACGTTCAGCCTGATGACCTCCCTCAAACTCCGATCCAGCCGAGTGTTGAGGGAGAGTTTCGTCAGCACGACGGCGTGGTGACGATGATGATGTTCTACCAACGCAGGGCTTCGCCTAAGCACCGCTACAGTATTATCGAGGTGGACTATGGTGGAGGGGGGCACCGCACACGGCTAAGAGATCAATGATCAATTGTTGTGTCTATGAGGTGCCCCCTGCCCCCGTATATAAAGGAGCAAGGGGGGTGCGGGCGGCCAAGGGGAGAGGCGCGCCGGGAGGAGTCCTACTCCCACCGGGAGTAGGACTCCCCCCTTTCCTAGTTGGATTAGGACTTGGGAGGGGGGAAAGAGGAGGGAAAGAGGAAGGAAGGGGGGCGGCGCCCCCCTCTCCTTGTCCTATTCGGACTAGGGGGGAGGGGCGCGCGGCCCAGCCCTGGCCGCCTCTCCTCTTCTCCGTAAAGGCCCACTAAGGCCGATTAACCTCCCAGGGGGTTCCGGTAACCTCCCGGTACTCCGGTAAAATCCCGATTTCACCCGGAACACTTCCGATATCCAAACATAGGCTTCCAATATATCAATCTTCATGTCTCGACCATTTCGAGACTCCTCGTCATGTCCGTGATCACATCCGGGACTCCAAACTACCTTCGGTACATCAAAACATATAAACTCATAATATAACTGTCATCGTAACGTTAAGCGTGCGGACCCTACGGGTTCGAGAACTATGTAGACATGACCGAGACACGTCTCCGATCAATAACCAATAGCGGAACCTGGATGCTCATATTGGCTCCCACATATTCTACGAAGATCTTTATCGGTCAGACCGCATAACAACATACGTTGTTCCCTTTGTCATCGGTATGTTACTTGCCCGAGATTCGATCGTCGGTATCTCAATACCTAGTTCAATCTCGTTACCGGCAAGTCTCTTTACTCGTTCCATAATACATCATCTCGCAACTAACTCATTAGTTGCAATGCTTGCAAGGCTTAAGTGATGTGCATTACCGAGAGGGCCCAGAGATACCTCTCCGACAATCGGAGTGACAAATCCTAATCTCGAAATACGCCAACCCAACAAGTACCTTTGGAGACACCTGTAGAGCACCTTTATAATCACCCAGTTACATAGTGACGTTTGGTAGCACACAAAGTGTTCCTCCGGTAAACGGGAGTTGCATAATCTCATAGTCATAGGAACATGTAAGTCATGAAGAAAGCAATAGCAATATACTAAACGATCGGGTGCTATGCTAACGGAATGGGTCAAGTCAATCACATCATTCTCCTAATGATGTGATCCCGTTAATCAAATGACAACTCATGTCTATGGTTAGGAAATATAACCATCTTCGATTAATGAGCTAGTCAAGTAGAGGCATACTAGTGACACTCTGTTTTTCTATGTATTTACACATGTATTATATTTCTGGTTAATACAATTCTAGCATGAATAATAAACATTTATCATGATATAAGGAAATAAATAATAACTTTATTATTTCCTCTAGGGCATATTTCCTTCAGTCTCCCACTTGCTCTAGAGTCAATAATCTAGATTACATAGTAATGATTCTAACACCCATGGAGCCTTTGTGCTGATCATGTTTTGCTCATGGAAGAGGCTTAGTCAACGGGTCTGCAACATTCAGATCCGTATGTATCTTGCAAATTTCTATGTCTCCCACCTGGACTAGATCCCGAATGGAATTGAAGCGTCTCTTGATGTGCTTGGTTCTCTTGTGAAATCTGGATTCCTTTGCTAAGGCAATTGCTCCAGTATTGTCACAAAAGATTTTCATTGGACCCGATGCACTAGGTATGACACCTAGATCGGATATGAACTCCTTCATCTAGACTCCTTCATTTGCTGCTTCCGAAGCAGCTATGTACTCCGCTTCACATGTAGATCCCGCCACGGCGCTTTGTTTAGAACTGCACCAACTGACAGCTCCACCGTTCAATATAAACACGTATCCGGTTTGCGATTTAGAATCGTCCGGATCAGTGTCAAAGCTTGCATCAACGTAACCATTTACGATGAGTTCATTGTCACCTCCATAAAGGAGAAACATATCCTTAGTCCTTTTCAGGTACTTCAGGATGTTCTTGACCGTTGTCCAGTGATCCACTCCTGGATTACCTTGGTACCTCCCTGCTAGACTTATAGCAAGGCACACATCAGGTCTGGTACACAGCATTGCATACATGATAGAGCCTATGGCTGAAGCATAGGGAACATCTTTCATTTTCTCTCTATCTTCTGCAGTGGTCGGGCATTGAGTCTTGCTCAACTTCACACCTTGTAACACAGGCAAGAACCCTTTCTTTGCTTGATCCATTTTGAACTTCTTCAAAACTTTGTCAAGGTATGTGCTTTGTGAAAGTCCAATTAAGCGTCTCGATCTATCTCTATAGATCTTAATGCCCAATATGTAAGCAGCTTCACCGAGGTCTTTCATTGAAAAACTCTTATTCAAGTATCCCTTTATGCTATCCAGAAATTCTATATCATTTCCAATCAGTAATATGTCATCCACATATAATATCAGAAATGCTACAGAGCTCCCACTCACTTTCTTGTAAATACAGGCTTCTCCAAAAGTCTGTATAAAACCAAATGCTTTGATCACACTGTCAAAGCGTTTATTCCAACTCCGAGAGGCTTGCACCAGTCCATAAATGGATCGGTGGAGCTTGCACACTTTGTTAGCTCCCTTTGGATCAACAAAACCTTGCGGTTGCATCATATACAACTCTTCTTCCAGAAATCCATTCAGGAATGCAGTTTTGCCATCCATTTGCCAAATTTCATAATCATAAAATGCGGCAATTGCTAACATGATTCGGACAGACTTAAGCATCGCTACGGGTGAGAAGGTCTCATCATAGTCAATCCCTTGAACTTGTCGAAAACCTTTCGCAACAAGTCAAGCTTTGTAGACAGTAACATTATCGTTAGCGTTAGTCTTCTTCTTGAAGATCCATTTATTCTCAATTGCTTGCCGATCATCGGACAAGTCAACCAAAGTCCATACTTTGTTCTCATACATGGATTCCATCTCAGATTTCATGGCCTCAAGCCATTTTGCGGAATCTGGGCTCACCATCGCTTCTTCATAGTTCGTAGGTTCATCATGATCCAGTAGCATGACCTCCAGAATAGGATTACCGTACCACTCTGGTGCGGATCTTATTCTGTTTCACCTACGAGGTTCAGTAACAACTTGATCTGAAGTTCCATGATCATCATCATTAACTTCCTCACTAATTGGTGTAGATGTCACAGGAACCGGTTTCTGTGATGAACTACTTTCCAGTAAGGGAGCAGGTACAGTTACCTCATCAAGTTCTACTTTCCTCCCACTCACTTCTTTCGAGAGAAACTCCTTCTCTAGAAAGGATCCATTTTTAGCAACGAATGTCTTGCCTTCGGATCTGTGATAGAAGGTGTACCCAACAACCTCCTTTGGGTATCCTATGAAGACACATTTCTCCGATTTGGGTTCGAGCTTATCAGGTTGAAGCTTTTTCACATATGCATCGCAGCCCCAAACTTTAAGAAATGACAACTTTGGTTTCTTGCCAAACCATAGTTCATAAGGCGTTGTCTCAATAGATTTTGATGGTGCCCTATTTAATGTGAATGCGGCCGTCTCTAAAGCATAACCCCAAAACGATAGCGGTAAATCAGTAAGAGACATCATAGATCGCACCATATCTAGTAAAGTACGATTACGACATTCGGACACACCATTACGCTGTGGTGTTCCGGGTGGCGTGAGTTGCGAAACTATTCTGCATTCTTTCAAATGTAGACCAAAATCGTAACTCAAATATTCTCCTCCACGATCAGATCGTAGAAACTTCATTTTCTTGCTATGATGATTTTCAAATTCACTCTGAAATTCTTTGAACTTTTCAAATGTTTCAGACTTATGTTTCATTAAGTAGATATACCCATATCTGCTTAAATCATCTGTGAAGGTGAGAAAATAATGATATCCGCCACGAGCCTCAACATTCATCGGACCACATACATCTGTATGTATGATTTCCAAAAAATCTGTTGCTCTCTCCATAGTTCCGGAGAACGGTGTTTTAGTCATCTTGCCCATGAGGCACGGTTCGCAAGTACCAAGTGATTCATAATCAAGTGGTTCCAAAAGTCCATCAGTATGGAGTTTCTTCATGCGCTTTACACTGATATGACCTAAACGGCAGTGCCACAAATAAGTTGCACTATCATTATCAACTCTGCATCTTTTGGCTTCAACATTATGAATATGTGTATCACTACTATCGAGATTCATCAAAAATAGACCACTCTTCAAGGGTGCATGACCATAAAAGATATTACTCATATAAATAGAACAACCATTATTCTCTGATTTAAATGAATAACCGTCTCGCATTAAACAAGATCCAGATATAATGTTCATGCTCAACGCTGGCACCAAATAACAATTATTTAGGTCTAATACTAATCCCGAAGGTAGATGTAGAGGTAGCGTGCCGACCGCGATCACATCGACTTTGGAACCATTTCCCACGCGCATCGTCACCTCGTCCTTTTGCCAGTGTTCGCTTAATATGTAGTCCCTATTTCGAGTTGCAAATATTAGCAACAGAACCAGTATCAAATACCCATGTGCTACTGCGAGCTCTAGTAAGGTACACATCAATAACATGTATATCACATATACCTTTGTTCACCTTGCCATCCTTCTTATCCGCCAAATACTTGGGGCAGTTCCGCTTCGATGACCGGTCGCTTGCAATAGAAGCACTCAGTTTCAGGCTTAGGTCCAGACTTGGGTTTCTTCTCCTGAGCAGCAACTTGCTTGCTGTTCTTCTTGAAGTTCCCCTTCTTCTTCCCTTTGCCCTTTTTCTTGAAACTAGTGGTCTTGTTGACCATCAACACTTGATGCTCCTTCTTGATTTCTACCTCCGCAGCCATTAGCATTGCGAAGAGCTCGGGAAATGTATTATACATCCCTTGCATGTTATAGTTCATCACGAAGCTCTTGTAGCTTGGTGGCAGTGATTGAAGAATTCTGTCAATGACGCTATCATCCGGAAGATTAACTCCCAGTTGAATCAAGTGATTATTATACCCAGACATTTTGAGTATATGCTCACTGACAGAACTATTCTCCTCCATCTTGCAGCTGTAGAACTTATTGGAGACTTCATATCTCTCAATCCGGGCATTTGCTTGAAATATTAACTTCAACTCCTGGAACATCTCATATGCTCCATGATGTTCAAAACGTCGTTGAAGTCCGGTTCTAAGCCGTAAAGCATGGCACACTTGAACTATCGAGTAGTCATCAGCTTTGCTCTACCAGACGTTCATAACATCTGGTGTTGCTCCTGCAGCAGGTTTGGCACCTAGCGGTGCTTCCAGGATGTAATTCTTCTGTGCAGCAATGAGGATAATCCTCAAGTTATGGACCCAGTCCGTGTAATTGCTACCATCATCTTTCAACTTTGCTTTCTCAAGGAACGCACTAATATTCAACGGAACAATAGCACATGCCATCTATCCACAATCAACATAGACAAGCAAGATACTATTAGGTACTAAGTTCATGATAAATTTAAGTTCAATTAATCATATTACTTAAGAACTCCCACTTAGATAGACATCCCTCTAATCCTCTAAGTGATCACGTGATCCAAATCAACTAAACCATAACCGATCATCACGTGAAATGGAGTAGTTTCCAATGGTGAACATCATTATGTTGATCATATCTACTATATGATCTCAGTGTTCCGAGGCCATATCTGCATATGCTAGGATCTTCAAGTTTAACCTGAGTATTCTACGTGAGCAAAAACTGGCTTACACCCGTTGTAGATGGACGTAGAGCTTATCACACCCTATCATCACGTGGTGTCTAGGCACGACGAACTTTGGCAACAGTGCATACTCAGGGAGAACACTTTTATCTTGAAATTTAGTGAGAGATCATCTTATAATGCTACCGTCAATCAAAGCAAGATAAGATGCAAAAAGATAAACATCACATGCAATCAATATAAGTGATATGATATGGCCATCATCATCTTGTGCTTGTGATCTCCATCTCCGAAGCACCGTCATGATCACCATCGTCACCGACACGACACCTTGATTTCCATCATAGCATCGTTGTCGTCTCGCTAATCTTATGCTTCTACGACTATCGCTACTGCTTAGTGATAAAGTAAAGCATTACAGGGCAATTGCATTGCATACAATAAAGCGACAACCATATGGCTCCTGCCAGTTGCCGATAACTCGGTTACAAAACATGATCATCTCATACAATAAAATTTAGCATCATGTCTTGACCATATCACATCACAACATGCCCTGCAAAAACAAGTTAGACGTCCTCTACTTTGTTGTTGCAAATTTTACGTGGCTGCTACGGGCTGAGCAAGAACCGTTCTTACCTACGCATCAAAACCATAACGATAGTTTGTCAAGTTGGTGCTGTTTTAACCTTTGCAAGGACCGGGCGTAGCAACACTCGGTTCAACTAAAGTGAGAGAGACAGACACCCGCTGGTCACCTTTAAGCAACGAGTGCTCGTGGCGGTGAAACCAGTCTCGCGTAAGCGTACGCGTAATGTCGGTCCGGGTCGCTTCATCTCACAATACCGCCGAACCAAAGTATGACATGCTGGTAAGCAGTATGACTTATATCGCCCACAACTCACTTGTGTTCTACTCGTGCATATGACATCAACGCATAAAACCAGGCTCGGATGCCACTGTTGGGGATAGTAGTAATTTCAAAAAAATTCCTATGCACACGCAAGATCATGGTGATGCATAGCAGCGAGGGGAGAGTGTTGTCTCGTACCCTCGTGAGACCGTGGCGAAGCGTTAACTGTACGCGTTGATTTAGTCGTTCGTCTTCATGATCCGACCGATCAAGTACTGAACGTACGGCACCTCCGAGTTCAGCACACGTTCAGCCCGATGACGTCCCTCGAACTCCGATCCAGCCGAGTGTTGAGGGAGAGTTTCATCAGCACGACGGCGTGGTGACGATGATGATGTTCTACCGACGCAGGGCTTCGCCTAAGCACCGCTATAGTATTATCGAGGTGGACTATGGTGGAGGGGGGCACCGCACACGGCTAAGAGATCAATGATCAATTGTTGTGTCTATGGGGTGCCCCCTGCCCCCGTATATAAAGGAGCAAGGGGGTGCGGCCGGCCAAGGGGAGAGGCGCGCCGGGTGGAGTCCTACTCCCACCAGGAGTAGGACTCCCCCCTTTCCTAGTTGGATTAGGACTTGGGAGGGGGGAAAGAGGAGGGAGAGAGGAAGGAAGGGGGGCGCCGCCCCCCTATCCTTGTCCTATTCGGACTAGGGGGGAGGGGCGCGCGGCCCAGCCCTGGCCGCCTCTCCTCTTCTACGTAAAGGCCCACTAAGGCCCATTAACCTCTCGGGGGTTCCGGTAACCTCCCGGTACTCCGGTAAAATCCCGATTTCACCCGGAACACTTCCGATAACATAGGCTTCCAATATATCAATCTTCATGTCTCGACCATTTCGAGACTCCTTGTCATGTCCGTGATCACATCCGGGACTCCAAACTACCTTCGGTACATCAAAACATATAAACTCATAATATAACTATCATCGTAACGTTAAGCGTGTGGACCCTACGGGTTCGAGAACTATGTAGACATGACCGAGACACGTCTTCAGTCAATAACCAATAGCGGAACCTGGATGCTCATATTGGCTCCCACATATTCTACGAAGATCTTTATCGGTCAGACCGCATAACAACATACGTTGTTCCCTTTGTCATCGGTATGTTACTTGCCCGAGATTCGATCCTCGGTATCTCAATACCTAGTTCAATCTCGTTACCGGCAAGTCTCTTTACTCGTTCCGTAATACATCATCTCGCAACTAACTCATTAGTTGCAATGCTTGCAAGGCTTAAGTGATGTGCATTACCGAGAGGGCCCAGACATACCTCTCCGACAATCAGAGTGACAAATCCTAATCTCGAAATACGCCAACCCAACAAGTACCTTTGGATACACCTCTAGAGCACCTTTATAATCACCCAGTTACGTTGTGACGTTCGGTAGCACATAAAGTGTTCCTCTGGTAAACGGGAGTTGCATAATCTCATAGTCATAGGAACATGTAAGTCATGAAGAAAGCAATAGCAATATACTAAACGATCGGGTGCTATGCTAACAGAATGGATCAAGTCAATCACATGATTCTCCTAATGATGTGATCCCATTAATCAAATGACAACTCATGTCTATGGTTAGGAAACATAACCATCTTCGATTAACGAGCTAGTCAAGTAGAGGCATACTAGTGACACTCTGTTTGTCTATGTATTTACACATGTATTATGTTTTCGGTTAATAAAATTCTAGCTTGAATAATAAACATTTATCATGATATAAGGAAATAAATAATAACTTTATTATTGCCTCTAGGGCATATTTCCTTCATAAAGAACTCACATACTTATTGCAAAAATCTATTAGTCATCGAAACAAAGTACTACGCGCATGCTCCTAGGGGGATAGATTGGTAGAAAAGATCATCGCTCGTCCCCGACCCCCACTCATAAGGAAGACAAAAAATAAATAAATCATGCTCCGACTTCACCACATAACCGTTCACCATACATGCATGCTACGAGAATCACAAACTTTGACACAAGTATTTCCACAATCCACAATTACTCACCAGCATGACTCTAGTATCACCATCTTCATACCTCAAAACAATCATAAGGAATCAAACTTCTCATAGTATTCAAAGCACTTTATACGAAAGTTTCTATTATATCCCTCTTGGATGCCCATCATCATAGGACTAAATTCATAACCTAAGAAAATTACCACGCTGTTTAGAGACTCTCAAAATGATATAAGTGAAGCATGAGAGTTCAAAAATTTCTCCAAAATAAAACTACCACCGTGCTCTAAAAAGATATAAGTGAAGCACTAGAGCAAATGACAAACTACTCCAAAAGATATAACTAAAGATCAATAGTCAAATAATTATGTAATTATGTGAAGACTCCTTCTCATAGATAAAATTTAAGATCTTGGGATATTATTCAAACAACAAGTAAATCCTAATAAAATAAAATGACGCTCTAAGCAAAACACATATCATGTGGTGAATAAAAATATAGCTCCAAGTAAGGTTACCGATGAACGAAGACGAAAGAGGGGATGCCATCCGAGGCATCCCCAAGCTTAGATGCTTGGTTGTCCTTGAATACTACCTTGGGGTGCCTTGGGCATCCCCAAGCTTAGGATCTTGCCACTCCTTATTCCGTAGTCCATCGAAATTTCACCCAAAACTTGAAAACTTCACAACACAAAACATAACTGAAAACTCATGAGCTCCTTTAGTATAATAAAATAAATCGTTCACTTTGGTACTGTCAAGACAAGATTCATAATTTTTCTCACATGATTCCTACTGTACCCTATCATTTCTACAATTTATCTTAAGCAATATAAGCCATAGAAACTAGAAAACAAGCAAACTATGCATCAAAAACAAAATCTGTCAAAAACAGAACAGTCTGTAAAGACCTGAATTGTGATAATAATTTTGTAACTCCAAAAATTCTGAAAAATTAGGACAACCTGGGAAATTTGTATATCAATATACTGTAAAAAATGAAAAAAATTCGATGGTCTAGTGACTTTTAACAATTATGTGTCTGGGCGCAAAAGTTTCTGTTTTTGGACAGAATTGAATCAACTATCATCCACACTATCCCAAAGGATTTACTTGGCACTTTATTGAAACAGAAGCTTAAAACATGATTACTACAGTAGCTTAATCATGTGAACATGCAAAAACAGTAGGGGTAAATATTGGGTTGTCTGCCAACAAGCATTTTTCTTTAATGCCTTTCTAGCTAGGCATGATGATTTCAATGATGCTCACATAAAAGTAAAGAATTGAAACATAAAGAGAGCATCATGAAGCATATGTGGCAAGCACATTTAAGTCTAACCCACTTCCTATGCATAGGGATTTTGTGAGAAAAAAACTTATGGGAACAAGAATCAACTAGCATAGGAAGGCAAAACAAGCATGACTTCAAAACTTTCCACACGTAGAGAGGAAACTTGATATTAGTGGTATATGTATAAGCATATGTTCCTCTCTCATAATAATTTTCAGTGGCATCATGAATGAATTCAACAATATAACTATCACATAAAGCATTCCTTTCATGATCCACAAGCATAGAAATTTTACTACTCTCCACATAAGCAAAACTATTCTCATTCGGAGTAGTGGGAGTATCATACAAAACTTGAATACTTCAGAAAAAGGGTAATCATAATCATGACAAGTTTTATAAATATAATCATCACTACTTTTATAACATAAGTGTCATCACAATAATCATCATAAGTAGCAACTTTGTTCTCATCATAATCAATTGAAACCTCTTCCAAGATAGTGGAATCATTACTAAATAAAGTCACGACCTCTCCAAATCCACTTTTATCATTATAATAAGATTCAACAACCTCCAAAATAGTGGGATAATTATTATCTAAAGTTGACACTCTTCCAAACCCACTTTCATAAATATTGTAACCATCATAAGTAGGAGGCATGCTATCATCATAATAAATTTGCACATCAAAACTTTGGGGACTAAAAATATCATCTTCATCAAACATAACATCCCCAAGCTTGGGACAAACATTAGTTGCAGCGAATAAATTCTCAAACATGTCATTCTCATCAACCATAGCATCCCCAAGCTTGGGCATTTGCATATCATAAGCATAATCACTCTCATCATTAATAATATGAATAGCACCAATAGTGTAGCAATTATTATCATCACAACTTTCTAAGTTGGTGCCAAAAAGATTTTCAAGATTATAACAACTATCATTACTTTCCCAATCATAATCATCACAATGAGTAATAGGCATAATGAAATCATCTTCAATAATTTCTTCGGACATAGTACCATAAGGCAAAGAATCAATATCATCATCCACATTTATTTTTGATTCGGTCTCATGAGGCATAACAATAATAGGAGCAACATCATTTGGGAGAGATACCTTTTTACCTTTGCTTTTCCGTCTTTTCTTTTTCTTCTTCACATCATGTGTGGGTTTAATCACCTTTTTGGGGCTCCTTATTGATGAGATTGGTTGAATAAAAAGCTCTTCCTCATTACTTGATTCATCATAAGAAAGAATAGGAGGATATTGGGAATCCTCTTCCCCTTCATTAGTATTCTCTTCATCTTCTATTTGTTTTCTTGTCTTTAAGTAATTGGCAATATAAGGATCCTCAATGCAATTTACCGCACAATACATATAAATTTCCTCTAGATCAAAATCAAGAAATCTCTCAAGGTTATATTTTGGAATACCCTTAGTTATACGTTTCATTTCTTCATATCACAGAAGCAAACTAAGTTCATTATGATGCGCAAGGGAAATCAAGTCATCACAATTTTTGGAGACAATTCGATCATGAAACAATTTGCATTGGAGATTTAAATGACCACGTTCATTGCAATGTTCACAAGGGTGGCGAAAAAAATTAAACTTTTCAGCACAAACATCTAGCCTCTCTTCCATTTAGTTTCTAAAAAATTATGCCTATTGCAAAATATATCTTCCCTATTTGTTATGTAATAGCAAACTCTATGCACTCCACATAAATTGACATGCTTGTAAGAAACATTTTTTATCATAACTAGTGCAATCATCATTAGTATTGTGGATATTCAAAGAATTCATACTAACAACATTCCAATCATGCTCATCATTCAAAGATTGTATGTCAAACATTTTATTGCATTCTTCCTCTAGCAATTGAGCACAATTTTCGGAATCCTTATTTTCACGAACGACATTGAAACGATGAAGCACATGAGGCATCCTCAATTCCATTTTTTTTGTAATTTTCTTTTATAGACTAGACTAGTGATAAAACACGAAACTAGAAGATTCGATTGCAAGATCTAAAGATATACCTTCAAGCACTAACCTCCCCGGCAACGGCACCAGAAAGGAGCGTGATGTCTACAATGCAATTTTATCCTTCTAGACGTTGTTGGGCCTCCAAGTGCAGAATTTTGTAGGACAGTAGCAAATTTCCCTCAAGTGGGTGACCTAAGGTATATCAATCCGTGGGAGGCGTAGGATGAAGATGGTCTCTCTCAAACAACCCCGCAACCAAATAACAAAGAGTATCTTGTGTCCCCAACACACCCAATACAATGGTAAATTGTATAGGTGCACTAGTTCGGCGAAGAGATGGTGATACAAGTGTAATATGGATGGTAGATATAGGTTTTTGTAATCTGAAAATATAAAAACAGCAAGGTAGCAAGTGGTAAAAGTGAGTGAAAACGGTATTACAATGCTTGGAAACAAGGCCTAGGGCTCATACTTTCACTAGTGCAAGTTCTCTAAACAATGATAACATAATTAGATCTTATAACAATCCCTCAACGTGCAACAAAGAGTCACTCCAAAGTCACTAATAGCAGAGAACAAACGAAGAGATTATTGTAGGTTATGAAACCACCTCAAAGTTATTCTTTCTGATCTATCTATTGGGCTATTCCTATAAGTGTCACAAACAGCCCTAGAGTTCATACTAAAACAACACCTCAAGATACACATCAACCAAAACCCTAATGTCACCTAGATACTCCAATGTCATCACAAGTATCCGCAGGTTGGATTATACGATATGCATCACACAATCTCAGATTCATCTATTCAAACCAACACAAAGAACTTCAAAGAGTGCCCCAAAGTTTCTAGCGGAGAGTCAAGACGAAAACGTGTGCCAACCCCTATGCATAAGTTCACAAGGTCACAGAACCCGCAAGTTGATCACCAAAACATACATCAAGTGGACATCCTATTGTAACCACAAAAAAGGACATGCAAGACATATATCAAGTGTTCTCAAATCCTTAAAGACTCAACCCGATAAGATAAATTCAAAAGGAAAATTCAATCCATTACAAGAAGGTAGAGGGGGAGAAACATCATAAGATCCAACTATAATAGCAAAGGTACAAGTGTAATATGGATGGTAGATATAGGTTTTTGTAACCTGAAAATATAAAAACAGCAAGGTAGCAAGTGGTAAAAGTGAGTGAAAACGGTATTACAATGCTTGGAAACAAGGCCTAGGGCTCATACTTTCACTAGTGCAAGTTCTCTAAACAATGATAACATAATTAGATCTTATAACAATCCCTCAACATGCAACAAAGAGTCACTCCAAAGTCACTAATAGCAGAGAACAAACGAAGAGATTATTGTAGGTTATGAAACCACCCCAAAGTTATTCTTTCTAATCGATCTATTGAGCTATTCCTATAAGTGTCACAAACAGCCCTAGAGTTCATACTAAAACAACACCTCAAGATACACATCAACCAAAACCCTAATGTCACCTAGATACTCCAATGTCATCACAAGTATCCGCGGGTTGGATTATACGATATGCATCACACAATCTCAGATTCATCTATTCAAACCAACATAAAGAACTTCAAAGAGTGCCCCAAAGTTTCTAGCGGAGAGTCAAGACAAAAACGTGTGCCAACCCCTATGCATAAGTTCACAAGGTCACAGAACCCGCAAGTTGATCACCAAAACATACATCAAGTGGACATCCCATTGTAACCACAGAAAAGCACATGCAAGACATATATCAAGTGTTCTCAAATCCTTAAAGACTCAACCCGATAAGATAAATTCCAAGGGAAAATTCAATCCATTACAAGAAGGTAGAGGGGGAGAAACATCATAAGATCCAACTATAATAGCAAAGCTCATGGTACATCAAGATCGTGCCAAATCAAGAACACGAGAGAGAGAGAGAGAGAGAGAGAGAGAGAGAGAGAGAGAGAGAGAGAGAGAGAGAGAGGGAGGGAGATCAAACACATAGCTACTGGTACATACCCTCAGCCCCGAGGGTGAACTACTCCCTCCTCATCAAGGAGACCACCGGGATGATGAAGATGGCCACCGGCGATGGTTTCCCCCTCCGGCAGGGTGCCGGAACATGGTCCCGATTGGTTTTTGGTGGCTACAGAGGCTTGCGGAACTCCCGATCTAGGTTTTGTTCTGGGGTTTTTGGGATTTATAAGAGGTGTTGGCATCGGGTACAAGTCAAGGCGGCCCACTAGGCGACGACAAGGACGGAGGGTGCGTCCTGATACCTCTCCAACGTATCTACTTTTCCTAACGCTTTTCCACTTGTTTTGGACTCTAATTTGTATGATTTGAATGAAACCAACCCCGGACTGACGATGTTTTCAACAGAACTACCATGGTGTTGTTTTTGTGCAGAAATAAAAATTCTCAGAATGGAACGATATTTTGCAAGGAATTTTTATACATTAAACAAGAATTTCTGGAGCCAAGACCCACCAGAGGGGGCACCTGGGTGGGCACAACCCACCAGGGCGCCCCCCTCCTGGCGCGCCCACGTGGGTTGTCCCCACCTGGTGGCCCCGCAGATCCTGAAACCAACGCTATAAAATCCTATTTTGCCAGAAAAAATCAGGGAGAAAGAAGTATCGCGATTAACGAGACGGACTCGCCATCACCTCTTGTTCTTCATCGGGAGGCCAGATCTGGAGTCTGTTTGGGGCTCCGGAGAAGGGGGTCTTCGTTCTTCATCATCACCAACCCTTCTCCATCGCCAATTCCACGATGCTCCCCACCGGGAGTGAGTAATTCTTTCGTAGGCTCGCTGGTCGGTGAGGAGTTTGATGAGATTCTTCATGTAATTGAGTTAGTTTTTTTAGGGCTTGATCCCTAGTATCCACTATGTTCTAAGATTGATGTTCCTATGACTTTTCTATGCTTAATGCTTGTCACTTTGGGCCCGGGTGCCATGAACTCAGATCTGAAACGTTTATGTTATCATCATTATATCCATGTTTTAGATCCGATCTTGCAAGTTATAGTCACCTACTACGTGTTATGATACGGCAACCCCGGAGTGACAATAGTCAGGACCACTCCCGGTGATGACCGTAGTTTGAGGAGTTCATGTATTCACTATGTGTTAATGATTTGTTCCGGTTCTCTATTAAAAGGAGTCCTTAATATCCCTTAGTTTCCAATATGGACCCCGCTGCCACGGGAGGGTAGGACAAAATATGTCATGCAAGTTCTTTCCATAAGCGCGTATGACTATTTATGGAATACATGCCTACATTATATTGATGAACTCGAGCTAGTGCCGTATCACCCTAGGTTATAACTGTCTCATGATGAATATCATCCAACAAGTCACCGATCCAATGCCTACGAATTTATCTTATATGGTTCTTGCTAAGTTACTACTGCTGCTGTCACTGTTGCACTTGCTACAAAATTACTGCTATCACTGTTACCGTTACCGTTGCTACTGCTACTATTATCAAATCTATCAAACTACTTTGCTACTGATCACTTTGCTGCAGATAATTAATCTCCAGGTGTGGTTGAATTGACAACTCAGCTGCTAATACCTTCAAATATTCTTTGGATCCCCTTGTGTCGAATCTATAAATTTGGGTTGAATACTCTACCCTTGAAAACTGTTGCGATCCCCTATACTTGTGGGTTATCAAGACCTTTTTTCTGGCACCGTTGCCGGGGAGCATAGCTATATTTGTTGAGTCACTTGGGATTATTATCAATTTATCACTATGAGGAATCAGAAGGATGCTAAGACTAAGATTTATCCCTCTAAGACGAGGGGAGGCAAGGAACTGCCATCTAGATCTGCTTTAGATTCACCTTCTGTTATAAGTAAACTTGCAACACCACCACATGCTATTAAACCTGACATGTCGCAAGTTATTGATGATGCTACTTCTACTATGAATTATTCTGATGATGTTGGTAGTACCTTGCTTGATGATGATGTGCCACTTGGCGACTTTCTTGATGAACAAATTGCTAGAGTAATACAACATGATGAGCTTGAAACTGAAACTCCTAACACACCTGCTAGCACTAGCCTTCCTAGATATGAATTGCCTAAGGTACCAGAAGGTTATGTTATGAATTAGGAGACAACTAGAGATATTCTTGCTTGTAGGGATAGAGATGATCTAGAGAAATTATTATGCAAGTATAAAGAAAAATCTCTGAATGTTAGAATGAAATATGACCCTAAGTTTGCTACTTCACCGATATTTAATGATGATAAGGATTATGAATTCTCTGTCAACCCATAGTTAATTAGTTTGGTTAAATCTGATAATTTCCATGGTTATGAAACTGAAAATGTTGTGGCACATCTTACTAAGTTGAATGACATAACCATGCTTTTTACTCATGATGAGAAGACTCGCTATTACTTTATTCTCAAATTATTTCCGTTCTCATTAAAGGACGATGCTAAAGCTTGGTACAATACGGTTGCTCCTGGTTGTGTGCGTAGTCCCCAGGATATGATTTACTACTTCTCTGAAAAATATTTCCCTGCTCATAAGAAACAAGCTGCTTTACAGGGAATATTTAACTTTGTGCAAACTAAAGGAGTCTCCCACAAGCTTGGGGGAGGCTTTTCCAGTTACTTAATTCTTTTCCTGATCATCCTCTTAAGAAAAATGAAATACTTGATATCTTCTATAATGGACTAACCGATGCTTCTAGGGACTTCCTACATAGTTGTGCTGGTTGTTTTTTCAGGGAACGAACTGTTGGGAAAGCTGAAGAATTATTGAATAATATATTGAAAAATTAGGATGACTGGACTCTTCCTAAACAACCGCCTAAACCCACTCCACAGAAGAGGGGTATATTATATCTCAGTCCTGAAGATATGCAAGAGGGAAATAAATCTATGAAGGAAAAGGGTATTAAAGCTAAGGATGTTAAAAATTTACCTCCTATTGAAGAAATACATGGGCTTAATACACCACCACCACCTAAGGTGGTAGAGGTAAATTCTCTAATGAAGTTCAATGATAATGACAATCCTCACAATATGCACCCTAGCCAATGTCTTTATGAGTTTGAAAACTATATTAGAAAACAAGATCACTTCAATGCAAATGTTCTGAAACAATTGAAATATAATTCTAATATGATTGCTCGCTTGAGTGACTTGTTATTTAGAATCTCAAATGATGTTAGAGGTGTTGGAAAACATGCTTCTATGGTTCAAACCTAGTTAGATCAAGTTGCTAAATCTCAAAAAGAATTACTTGTTGAAATGAATAATAATATAAATGACTTTGCTGTTAGAGTTGCAACTAGAGGAGGTAAAATGACTCAGGAACCACTTTATCCTGAGGGACACCCAAAAAGAATAGAACAAGATTCACAAAGAGTTAAAACTAATGCGCCTAGTCCTTCTAGAAAGAAAAAGAAGAAGAAAAATGATAGGACCTTGCATGCTTCTAGTGAACCTGAAATAGAAAAACCTCCTGATAATGATAATGAAACTTCTATCTCTGATGCTGAAACTCAGTCTGGTAATGAACATTCAATTTCTGATAATGAAAAAGATAATGATGATGTTCATGAAGACACTCAAACAAATAATAAAGAACAAGACAACGATGTTGAGATAGAACCACCAGTTGATCTTGATAACCCACAACCTAAGAATAAAAGGTATGATAAAAGAGACTTCATTGCTAGAAAACATGGTAAATAAAGAGAACCGTGGGTTCAAAAACCTATGCCTTTTCCACCCAAGTCAACTAAAAAGAAAGATGATGAAGAATTTGAACGCTTTGCTGAAATGCTGAGGCTAGTCTTTTTGCGTACTCGCTTGACTGATATCCTTAAAATGCCTCCTTATGCAAAGTATATGAAAGACATCGTCAGTAGTAAGAGAAAAATACCGGAAGCTGAAATCTGCACTATGCTTGCTAATTACACTTTTAAAGATGGAGTACCTAAAAAACTTGGAGATCCGGGAATACCAACTATACCTTCCTCTATCAAAAAGAATTATGTGAAAATTGTTTTGTGTGATTTAGGAGCATGTGTTAGTGTTATGCCTTTCTCTTTATATAAAAGACTTGACTTGAATAAACTCACAACTACTGAAATATCTTTGCAAATGGCTGATAAATCAACTGCCATACCTATCGGTATCTATGAGGATGTGCCCGTTGTTATTGCTAATGTTACTATTTTGACTGCCTTTGTTATACTTGAGATGCCCGAGGACGACAACATGTCGATTATCCTTGGTAGACCCTTCTTGAATACTGCAGGGGCTGTTATTGATTGCAATAAAAGCAAGATCACTTTTCATACCAATGGTAATGAGCATACGGTGCACTTTCCAAAGAAACAATTCCAAGTGAATGGTATTAATGTTATTGAAAAAACTCCGAGAATCACTATTGGAAGTTTTCAAATACCTTTACATACTGTCAAAATTGAAATGCTTATTGTTGGGGACATTCATATCCCCATTGAGGTAACTTAGTGATTTACGAAAGTTCTTCGGTTACATGCTAATCGAAAGTGGTTGTTAATAAGACCTGATCAACCTTATTAATGAATCATTTTTTAGCGGTATGAAGTTGATGGATTTAGTAAACACAACCTTCTATCCCTACCTTTTGTTTTCTATTTTTATTAGTTAAATAAAATAAAATGCCATGTTTTGTCTATTTTCTGAATTTCCCATGCAATAAAAAAATGACCCAAAAATAAAAGTTCTCGGAATGCTCTGAAAATGTAATACATTTTTTTCTGAATATTTAAGAATTTCTGGTTCAAATAATATCAGAGGGAGGTGCACAAGGTGGGCACAACCCACCTGGCCGCGCCAGGACCCACATGCGCACACTGGTGGGTTGTGGTCCCCACGTGGGCCCCCTCACTTATCCCTTCACACCACATCATCACTTACCTCCAGAAAAAATTCTTCATTGCTCTCTCTCCCGTGTTCTTTCTCTCAAACCCGCGGATTTCGATCTCTTTGCTCGAAGCACCGTTTTGGAAACTATTTCGGGGGATTATTGCTTGGTATGTGACTCCATCGTTTGTCCAATTTGTTTTTGTTTTAGTGGTTTATATTTTGAATAATTAGCTACTCTTGGTGCTGCTGTAGATGAGCTTGCATGTTGAATTCTTAGAGTTCTAAGTAGTTTGAATGCTTGCTATGGGCTCTATGTATCCCTATGAGTAGTTGCTATCAATTGTATGAAGTTTTATTGATTATTTTTTGTCACCCAAAATATTTCATAAAATTGTACGCGAACATGATGAACCTATTTGGAAGGAGTTCTTCGAGGAGGAGATCCTCGGGGGCATCTTCTAGTGACAGCTCCGCACGCAAGTCTTATGTTGAACCGAGTGAAAGTTCCATTCGAGATGCAGCTACCAAAACATGCTTATGGCCTTGCGATGCTATATGATGCGTGTGAGCATTAAGGTGGAATTTGAGCAATATGTTCACAATGCCGGTCTCGGTCCCTACATTGCAGATAAGTGCGAACAACACCACAATCTCACTGAATCATTTGTCAAAGGATTTAAATTCCATCCCCGAGAGGCTAGGGTGTCATTTAAACTTTATGAAGATTCATTTACCATTTCACTAGAGAGCTTTGCTCACCATTTCAAACTCCCATTCTGAGGTTCGCTTCACGAACTGCCAAGTGCTGAGTACCAATCATTCTTGACTAGTCTTTGCTACGATGAGACGAGGGGAGTGACACAAGGTAGAATAAAGAGCATTCATTTTCCCGCAATTCAGTACTTTGCATTATTTAACGGGAAGTGTATAGTAGGCAAACAAGACTGTAGTGCACTTTGTGTCCAGACCTGAGCCTCATACGCATCGTTCTCACCGGTGAAAGGAGTTATAACCTTGGAGCAACTATTGCATGCAGACTTCAGGATAACGCTAATAGTGGCTATTTCTATGGTGGAATATATGCCACGCGTTTAGAACGAGGGCTGGGTGTTTCACCTTTGCCCTTTGACCCTATCCTACCCATGCAGTATTTAGACTTTGATGTTTTGAAAAGTCATAAGATCCTTAGAGGGAAAGTCCATAGTTTCACTTACAATCTGTTGTTTAACCAAAAATCTATTGTGCACACATATTTGCATGCGCCTGCTCGTTTTGACTATCACAGCAAAAGAAGATACTTTGTTCTTGAGAGCGAGGCCCGAGCTCAGAACGCAGCAGTGGAGGCAGCACGGCAGGCCGAGGCATCCGCACCGAGAGTCTCCGTGAGCTACCACGCAAACTACTATCCAGATTACTGATCGATTACCAAGTTAGGCCAAAAGCCAAAGCTTGGGGGAGTACGTGTTCCCCACCGACATTACATTCATGATTCACACATTTCATTCTAGTTGTCGGTGTTCACACTTTTTCTTTGTATCATCCATCCTTAGATGTATTTTCTCGCTTTCTTCTTGTGTGTTTGAAAAAACTTTAGAAAATCCAAAAAAAATTGTAGTTAGTTTACTTTCTATGCATGCTTGGTTGAAATACTAAAAAGAAAACCCAAAAAGATTTCCTTGCTCTTCTTTTGCTTGTTGGGAGCTTTCCCGTGTAAATAGTTTTTCTCATTTTTGCTTTTCCCTCTTATTTGCTTGTTCAAGAAAACGAAAAACTCCAAAAATATTTCAGTGTGTTTCTTTGAATTTCATTTTCTTTTTATTCGAGTCCTACTGAGGAGAAGACCACGATGACAATGTTGAGTGGCCCTCATATGAATAACTGCTGATCTAATAAAGAGCCCATTTTACCTTGTCTTCTCCTGTTGAATAATATGTTTGCAGATTCCAGCTTAGTCCATGACACTCTTGCACAATTATTATTTTCAGATTGTTCTGTCATGCAAGTGAAAGGCAATAGTGACGATATTCGATGAACTGGCTGTGGCAAAGAGAAACTGGTATGAACTCGACTTGTCCTGTTTGTGTAAATATGTTTAACCTAGTATCCATGATTCAGACCATTATGATTAAACATGTTTGCAATGACAATTAGAGATTATAGTTTCTCATGCCATGCATAAGTAACTAGGAGTGGATAATGATTTATCTTGGATATCAACATTGCGTTAAAATGATTGTGATGTTTTATGATGATACGGTATCCTCCTCTGAATGTTTGAGTGGCTTGACTTGGCACATGTTCATGCATGTAGTTGAATCAAAACCAACATAGCCTCTATGATATTTATGTTCTCATATCCTACTCATGCTAGTGTCCAATGTTACTTATGCATAATGCATGCTCATGACCGTTGTTGCTCTCTAGCTGGCCGCTTCTCAATCTATTTGCTAGCCTTCTCTTGTACTAAGTGGGAATTCTGCTTGTACATCAAAACCTTGAACCCAATGTTATTCCAGATGAGTCCACCACACCTACCTATATGCGGTATTACCCTACCGTCCTAAGTAAATTTGCATGTGCCACCTCTAAAAACTTCAAATAAATATCCTTTTTGTGTGCCTGAATCGTTCATGGAACGATAGGAGGTGGTCGGTATCTTCCTTGCTAAGCGGGTTATTCTCAGGTCGAGTGTTTATTCACTCGCCATCGCACGAGAAAAGGGCAGTAATAGGGATGCCCAGTCCCAAACTGCAAACAGAAAAGGCTTACAAATAACCAAACAAAAACTCCCAATGGAGTAAAAACCTTTACTTTTATCGCTTGGGAACCGCCACTAGCGTTCTTACCATGGAAGATGTTGATAACTGATGGTCGTGAAGTAAATGAGAAGGGTGCATGTCTCAAAATATCATTTACCTCTGTTTAAAAACTTGAGCTCTGGCACCTCTGCAAATCACTGCTTCCCTCTGCGAAGGGACTATCTATTTACTTTTATGTTGTGTCATCACCTTCTAAAATAAGTGCCAGAACCTGAGAGCACTGATGTCATGCTTATGCATTGTGTGTAGCTAATGTTGGGTGCATCATGACTGGATCTTTTCTACCATGAATTACAATGTTTAGTCGCTGCTTGAACTTTAGAGGTGCTCTGCATTTATGTTTTGTGGTCTCAGAAAGGTCCAGCGAGATACCACTATTGTCATATTATATCATGGTTGTTTTGATAACGTGTTGCTGTATGAGATATCTTATTATTGCTCGCTAGCTGATTATGTCATTGATATGAGTTAATATAATATTTAAGAGTTATTGTAGGCGTGGTTTGTTATAATGTTGGCTGAAAACTTGGGTGTTGTTTAAGCTTATTTATGCAAACAAGAGCAAAAGAGTTCGTAAAAGTTTTCCTTTTTGACTTCTAGTTTATCAACTGAATTGCTTGATGACAAGCAAAGGTTTAAGTTTGGGGGAGTTGATACGTCTCCAACGTATCTACTTTTCCTAACGTTTTCCTCTTGTTTTGGACTCTAATTTGCATGATTTGAATGAAACTAACCCCGGACTGACACTGTTTTCAGCAGAACTACCATGGTGTTGTTTTTGTGCAGAAACAAAAGTTCTCAAAATGGAACGAAACTTTGCGAGGATTTTTTATACAATAAAAAAGAATTTCTGGAGCCAAGACCCACCAGAGGGGGGCACCTGGGTGGGCACAACCCACCAGGGAGCGCCCCCCTAGCGCGCCCAGGTGGGTTGTCCCCACCTGGTGGCCCTGCAGACCCTGAAACCTACACTATAAAATCCTATTTTTCAAAAAAAATCAGGGAGAAAGAATTATCGCAATCCACGAGATGGAGCCGGCGTCACCTCATGTTCTTCATTGGGAGGCCAGATCTGGAGTCCGTTTGGGGCTCCGGAAAGGGGGATCTTCCTTCTTCATCATCATCAACCCTTCTCGATCACCAATTCCATGATGCTCCCCACCGGGAGTGAGTAATTCCTTCGTAGGCTAGCTGGTCGATGAGGAGTTGGATGAGATTCATCATGTAATCAAGTTAGTTTTGTTAGGGCTTGATCCCTAGTATCCACTATGTTCTAAGATTGATGTTGCTATGACTTTGCTATGCTTAATGCTTGTCCCTTTGGGCCCGGGTGCCATGAACTCATATCTGAACCGTTTATGTTATCATCATTATATCCATGTTTTAGATCCAATCTTGCATGTTATAGTCACCTACTACGCGTTATGATCCGGCAACCCCGGAGTGACAATAGTCGGGACCACTCCCGGTGATGACCGTCGTGTGAGGAGTTCATGTATTCACTATGTGTTAATGCTTTGTTCTAGTTCTCTATTAAAAGGAGGCATTAATATCCCTTAGTTTCCAATATGGACCCCGCTGCCATGGGAGGGTAGGATAAAAGATGACATGCAAGTTCTTTCCATAAGCACGTATGACTATTTACGGAATACATGCCTACATTATATTGATGAACTGGAGCTAGTGCCATATTACCCTAGGTTATAACTGTCTCATGATGAATATCATCCAACAAATCAGTGATCCAATGACTACGAATTTATCTTATATTGTTCTTGCTAAGTTACTATTGCTGCTGTCACTGTTGCACTTGCTACAAAATTACTGCTATCACCGTTACCGTTACCATTGCTACTGCTATTGTTATCGAAACTATCAAACTACTTTGCTACTGATCACTTTGCTGTAGATAATTAATCTCCAGGTGTGGTTGAATTAACAACTCAGCTGCTAATACCTTAAAATATTCTTTGGCTCCCCTTGTATAGAATCTATAAATTTGGGTTGAATACTCTACCCTCGAAAACTGTTGTGATCCCCTTTACTTGTGGGTTATCACACCCTAGGGGGTGGGGGCGCCCTCCACACTTGTGGTAGCCTCGGGACTCTTCTCCTAGATCTTTTCGTTCCAGTGTTTTTTATATTTTCCAAAAATATTCTTCGTAATTTTCAGGTCAATTGGACTCCGTTTGACATTCCTTTTTTGGGAAACTCAAAAACAAGGAAAAAACAGAAACTGGCACTGGGCTCTAGGTTAATAGGTTAGTCCCAAAAATAATATAAAATAGCATACGAATGCATATAAAACATCCAAGATTGATAATATAATAGCATGGAACAATAAAAAATTATAGATACGTTGGAGACGTATCACTAACACAGAAATAAACATGAGCGGGATAAACGAGTTATTCCCTCTGATCGGCCAGGAAGAGGCCGCGGTGGCGGTGGCGGCAGCAGCGGCGTCCTCGGTGGCCTTCTTGTCGGCCTCAAGCTTCTCAGCGGCGATATGGTTGGCGTCGGACTGAGACATGGTGATGACGAAGTCGTAGGGGAAGCAGTGGATCGGTGGCGAGCAGTTGCGTTTTCCCAAAAATCTAATTGCCCCTCTCTCGTACACGAGCTGAAGAGGCGGTGTTTCGGAGACCTGCTCTCTCGTCAACCATTTACGCGGTGAACAGGGTGGAGTCACCGGCGGCAGCAGCAGCAGTGGAATGACGTGGGTCTGGAGGCAGAGATGTGATCTGATTCATGTGACGGCTAGGGTTGGGAGACGCCCCACACATATATGCGTGGCCGCGCGTGGTCTGAGCCCACGTCCGAGTCGGTAATAGCCCACGATTCAACTTCTCAAATTGTGGTCCACATGTCAGTGACTCTTCATTCCTGACCGGCAAAAATAAGCGCATAGATGTGAGCTCGGCTTGGCTCATTCCCACAACTCGTGGCGCATCGTGACGAGGCGGGCGGCGGAGGAGGAGTGCGCGAGGGCCTCTTCTGTTCTCAAGCTCCAATAGCATATGGAAGAGAATCCCTTATAAAGAGGTCCAACTCCTTCTCCACTAACGGGGTGGGACTAAACTTTCCACTACTCCTAGTGCCATTTAACCCACATGGGCCCTTAGAGATTTTTGGAAATTGTTAGATGGGCCTAAAGCCCACGCTTTATTTCAACAAACCCCCAACAGATCTCGAGGGCCCATTGTGTCCTCTATTCCAATTGTTGTTTTGATATTCCAGTGTTTCAGTGAAGACCTGTTAAGGTTGAACTTCACCTAGAGCAAATAGCTACACTCCTTCACAACTGAACAATGGACTATGCCTTGAAGTGTCCGTTTGGTGTAAAGAAGCTTCACCACATTTCTTACTATTACTAGGCTGCCGAAGGCTGACCCCTCCAGTGGAGCATATAAGTCACACTCCTAGCCTATTCATGAGCTTACTAGAGATCACCCAAATCTCATAGACTGTGACCAGTAGTCGGGCTCATATAGGTGTGTTCATCCAAAGATCGCTCTATAGGATAGCATCTTGCTTACATAAGCTTTGGAACACATTAAGACAATAGTCATCCTACCATACAGTAACGAGAGTATTGCATCTCCAACGTATTGAGTTAGTATAGTTACTCTCCTCAGTTCACCACTGGCTTGTTTTCCCAAGTCCTACTTCATGGGATCTCCGATCACATAGGTTGGGTTACCACCATGGCAACTCATGTGGGTCTCATGCACATCTCCCTCGATGCATTATCTATCACAACACGCGATAGCCCTTTTGTAAAGGGATAGGCCAGATTCATAGCCGTTTGGACATACTCCAACGCTATCACTTCGGAGTTTCTTAATTTTCTGACAACTTTCAATCTCATTCTTATGTGTTTGTTGTACTTCATGTTGTTCTTTAAACTCTTCACCTTGGTGATGATAGTATGATTGTCATAGTTCATAAGGATAGCAGAAATCGGTTTCTCAACCAATGGCAAGTCCATCAAAAGATCTCAAAGCGATCCTGCTTCGACACCATATGTGTCTAATGCTGTTAATTCTGCTTCCATTGTCGATCTTGTTAAGATCTTTTGCTTGCAAGACTTCCAGGAAACAACGCCACCTCCAAGAGTAAATATATACCTAGCTGTGGCCTACGTCTCATCATCATCAGAGATCCAATTCGCATCACTATACCCTTCAAGTACCGATGGATTTATGGTATAGTGAAGTCCACAGTTCATACTACACTACTAGGGAAAAGCCTAGCAGCAGCGCGGGTTTTGGGCCTATTAGTAGCGCGGGGGCCGGCGCTACTAATAAGGCGCTACAGCTAACTTATAGCAGTGGCGGGTGCCACCAGCTACTACTACGCCCTTAGTAGTAGCGTGGGTAAAACCCGCTACTACTACCAGCATGGTTTTTTTTGAATTTTTTCAAAAAAAAATATTTCAATTTTTTCCCTAATTTTCAAATTTCTGAATTATTTTAACCTCAAATCTCTAATCACCCCTCATCGCTGCTCAGTTTAATTCTAATCACCCCTCATCATTCCAAATCATCTAACTTCCCGGACGGTCACCAATCCTCTCACTACTCCAGCCTGAGCACGCTTAACTTCCGGGTTCTATTCTCCCTCGTTTCCAAGTCTGCACTTGTTGTTTTCCTGACAATAGTAAGATGTCAATCCTATTAACCTCAGGAATTTAGCTTGAGCATGAAGTCACACATTTCACTATTTAAGTTTGAAACTATTGTTCTAAAAAATTAGTAACACTAATATTTCTTGAATAATTAGTTTGACCATAGTTTGACCATAGTTTGACCAGATTTGACCAAAATTCAAAAAAACTAAAATAATTATTTATTAACACTAATATTCTAGAATAATTAGTTTGACCATTGTTTGACCATAGTTTGATCACACAGTTTGAATTTTTTTTGATTTTTTCCACTCTAGATCTTAAAAGCCCGTAACTTTTTTTTCTGCTTGGTTTTGAGGATTTTGAAAATGTTTAACGGGTTCCCCAGTTAAATTTGGATGTAACTTTCCGAGTAGATGATTTTCATATAAAAACTTTTTCATCCGAGTTAGTATGCAAAAGTTATGCCCATTTTTACAAATTCTCGAGAGATTTTGCAAATAAAGTCGAAATTCATATTTGCACATTTTCCCAACAACTAGACCACGTATCACATGGGAAACTTATTTTCTTTTAATTTTTTTGACATTTTCATCATTTTCTTTTATTTTTTTAAAACTGAAAAGGCGATCCACTTGGGGTAGAGTTTGAAAATGGGACCTTTAGTAGTAGCGGTTTTTACCCCTCGCTACTACTATGGCACCACTTAGTAGTAGCGAGGGCTAAAACCAACGCCATCGCTATCAAACTTAGTAGTAGCGAGGTTTTAAAACCCGCTACTACTATGGCATGTCCCGGGGGGCACGGTAGAGACCGCTTAGTAGTAGCGAGGGTTATAAACCCGCACTACTGCTATCAACTTAGTAGTAGCGAGGTTTAAAACCTGCGCCATCGGTAGAATGTAGCGAGGGTTTTTAACCCTCGCTACTAGTAACTTTCTGTGTATAGGCTTTTCCCTAGTAGTGCTACCTTTCAGATAATGCATAACTCTTTCAATAGCATGCCAATGTACATTACCCGGTTTGGAAACAAACCGGCTCAATTTGCTAACAGCAAATGCGATCTCAGACATCGTTGCGCTCGCTAGGTACATGAGTGAACCAATAATTTGAGAGTATCTCAATTAATCCTTAGTCGTGCCTTCGGACTTTAGAATCAACACCCTAGGATCATATGGTGTTTGAGGTGGTTTGCAGTCCGAATATCCAAAACGATTCAACACCTTCTCAACATAATGGGAATGCAAACATGTAATCCCACCTTGATCATCTCTCAGTAGCTTGATGTTCAAGAATAACATCAGCCACCCCAAGGTCCTTCATCTCAAAATTTTGAGATAAAAACAACTTCACCTCCTCAATCACTTTGAGGTTGGTCCCAAATATCAGTATGTCATCAACGGGCAAGCACAGTATAACTCCTTCGCCCCCACCATGGCGATAGTATACCAGTAGATGTCAGTGTTGTATTAAACTTCTCATGCCATTGCTTTGTTGCTTGTTTCAGGCCATATAAAGACTTCACCAACCTACACACTTTTCCTTCCTGGCCATCTATCACAAAGCCATCTGGGAGTTGCATGTAGATTTCCTCATCTAGCTCTCCGTTCAGAAAAGCCGTCTTAACATCCATCTAATAGACGAGAAGACACTACAAGAAATATGTCAACTTGTGACCTTCTGTTAGTGACCCTAGAAGAATTGGTTGTAAATCTATGACCATTTGAGATCAATTGGTCAAAAGTTGTCTGAGAGGCTCCAAACCCTAAACCATAACGACCATTTTGGTCAAAAAGGTCTTAATATCCTTACATGAAATGTTCTTAAATTTGTGAACATGATTTAGAATGCATTTCTTGTCGATCATTGACCAATTTACATGGTCGTAACATGTAATGGCAATATATTTTCACTTATAAAGTGGTGACTGGACAGACACCTAAGCAATGTTTCCTACGTGTCATGTGACGGGGCATTTAAATTACGAGATATTTATTTATTATTTTAGGACAGGGCTATTATCATTAGGTCACTTACACGTGGGACCCATGCTGATTATCCTTAGCAGGAAATTAACTCTGGGTTAATTGTGTGGTGGTCCCTACTGTCATAGGCTCAAAACTATTCTGAATGGGTAGTTAGTGTCAGATGAAGTGGCTAGCCCACGGCTAAACGCCGGTGACCTCCCCTCACGACGGATGCTCACCAGAATACCGGTGTCCATTTGATGTGCAGATGGGTGTTACTGGGATCTGGCGCTCGCGCGCTTCTCTGGGTGGTCGTTTTGGTCACGGGGGTCGCCAAATACAGGGACGGCGACGAGGTTTCGCGGCGGCCACGGCACGGGTTTGATGGCGGTGATGCTATAGGGTGCTAGCAGGAGAGGTGAGGAGCGTTACTGCCTCCTGGGATGTCCAAGAGCTCGGCTGCGTCCTTGGTTTGGTGAATCAATGGTGATAGCAGTGGCTGGCTATGCGGCGGCGGTAACGAACTCCAACCATGGTGGGAAACACAGCTAGAGGTCGTGTTCAATGAGGGAAATAGGGGGGAAACGGAGAGGAGGTCGCAACGGTTCCACACGAACGGTCAGTGGCCTCGGGGGCAGCCTGGAGCGACCGAATCGACTCCGACCATGGCCATCTCGCCTGTCCGCTTGGTGCATGTGAGCCAGCGCCCCAGCCACCTCTGGTGTTCGCGCGCAGGTCCGACAAGTGCGTCAGGGCTCCACGGTCCTGGCACGTGGCTGACGGCCTTCGCCGTGCTGCCGTTCCCCGGCAACGGCAAGAGCCGAAGCTCTCCTCTGCACTGGTCAAGAGGAAGAAGAAGACCAATAGGAGCGGGGATGACATAAGGTGGAGTCTGCCTGTAAGTGGCTATAACTGACGCTCGGGACCCATCGACCAATTTAAGCAGAAGCATACTTCACGGAGTACGTTTTTTGTTCTGTAAAGCACACACAGCCATGCCTTCCGAATGGATTACCCTTTATTCTATCGAAGGCGTCTTCCAGAAAATGCGCTTTCATTCTGAGTCGCGCCAAAACAGCTATGTTCTGGACGTTCACTGGTCAAGAGAAGAAATGCACAAGTTTTTATTTGTTTTCTACCTAACGAATGAACGGCCATAACTTTGCAATCCTAAGTCGGATTAAGGTGATTCAAAAACCCAACTTCATCGTTTGTCGAGCCTGATCCAATTATAGTGGTCTCATGAACATTTGAATGTTTATTTTGGCAGCCACTATTCATTTGGAAAATGGCATCGTTCTACGGTGATGATTCCTTCCGGTTATTAAATGACTTGCTAGTTTAATACATGCCTTGTGTTGTCATGTTAGTAATAATAATTTTATTGTACTTACCATGTTGATGCTATGACTTCACCTCATACCATGCTTTCCAATTATTTGAATTTCTTTGAATTTTCCATGCCCGTTGAAAATGGCGTCAAAATGGCGGGCATGACTGTTCCAAGCTAGTGGTTGAATATTGGAAAACTTTTGTTGTTTCTCTGGTAAAATAGATACTTTTTTACCTAAAAATGATTTTTGGGAAAATAAATAGCAAACTATGAGGCAGCCGCGGTTCAAATTTGACCCGCTTCCAGCTGAATCGGCAGAAATTTTTCTTTTTCACGAGAGGCGGATCAATGCTTTTGACACCCAACAAATATGGCCAAGTATTTTAGAAACTTGATTTGGTCCAATTCTGCAACAAATATTTGGTCGGTCCTTCACAAAAAAACTCATTTTGGGCACTCGAAAAATGAAAAATGATTTTTTCGTGCAAAGAAAATGAAAACTTCCTTAGGCAACATTGTTTACCATTCCAATACCCACCCTTGTGCAAAATAGGAGATCATTTGAACAAACTATGCCATGAATGTGGCCATAAGATTGATCATCTGGCTTGAAAGCCATTGATCTCCACACATGATAGCTCGTTTGTGAGAACACTTTTTTAAAATAATCATCGTATTACAAGTTTATTATTTTTCCTGGTAACTTTGCCACATGTAATGACACAATGCGAAAGTTTTCCAATTATTTGATTTTTTTTAATTTTCTATGCCCGTTTGAAAATGCGGTCAAAACGGCGGGCATGGCTGTTCCTAGCTAGTGGTTGAATCCTTGAAAACTTTTTCTTTTTCTCTGATTAAATAGATACTTTTGTACCTAAAAATGATTTTTGGGAAAAATAAATAGTAAACTATGAGGCAGCCGCGGTTCAAATTTGACCCGCTTCCACCTGAATCGGCAGAAATTTGTCTTTTTCACGAGAGGTGGATCAAAGCTTTTGATACCCAACCATTTGGTCAATTATGCATTAAATATGCCCTAGTATTTTAGAAAATTGATTTGGTCCAATTTTGCAACAAATATTTGGTCGGTCCTTCACAAAAAAACTCTTTTTGGGCACTTGAAAAATGAAAAATGAATTTTTCATGCAAAGAAAATGAAAACTTCCTTAGGCAACATTGTTTGCCATTCCAATATGCACCCTTGTGCAAAATAAAAGCTCATTTGAACAAACTATGCGATGAATGTGGCCATAAGGTTGACCATCTCGCTTGTAAGCCATTGATTTCAACATATGATATCCCGTTTCTGAGAGCACGTTTTTTAAAATAATTATCATATTAAAAGTTTGTTATTTTTCCTCGTAACATTACCACATATAATGAAACAATGCGAAGGTTTTCCAATTATTTGATTTTTTTGAATTTTCTATGCCCGTTTGAAAATGCGGTCAAAACGGCGGGCATGGTTGTTCCTAGCTAGTGGTTGAATCCTTGAAAACTTTTGCTGTTTCTCTGATTAAATAGATACTTTTGTACCTAAAAATGATTTTTGGGAAAAATAAATAGCAAACTATGAGGCAGCCATGGTTCAAATTTGACCCACTTCCAACTGAATCGGCAGAAATTTATCTTTTTCACGGGAGGTGGATCAAAGCTTTTGACACCCAACCATTTGGTCAATTGTGCATTAAATATGGCCTAGTATTTTATAAAATTGATTTGGTCCAATTTTGCAACAAATATTTGGTCGGTCCTTCACAAAAAAAACTCATTTTTGGCACTCGAAAAATGAAAAATGATTTTTTCGTGCAAAGAAAATGAAAACTTCCTTAGGCAACATTGTTTGCCATTACAATATGCACCCTTGTGCAAAATAGGAGATCATTTGAACAAACTAAGCCATGAATGTGGCAATAAGATTGATCATCTGGCTTGAAAGCCATTATCTCCACACATGATACCTCGTTTCCGAGAACACTTTTTTAAAATAATTATCGTATTACAAGTTTATTATTTTTCCTGGTAACTTTGCCACATATAATGACACAAAGCGAAGGTTTTCCAATTATTTGATTTTTTTTTTATTTTCTATGCCCGTTTGAAAATGCGGTCAAAACAGCGGGCATGGCTATTCCTAGCTAGTGGTTGAATCTTGGAAAACTTTTGATGTTTCTCTGATTTAATAGATACTTATGTACCTAGAAATGATTTTTGGAAAAAATAAAAAGGAAACTATGAGGCAGCTGCAGTTCAAATTTGACCCGCTTCCAACTTAAGCGCGGAAATTTATCTTTTTCACGAGAGGTGGATCAAAGCTTTTGACACCCAAAAATTTGGTCAATTGTGAATTAAATGTGGCCTAGTATTTTATAAAATTTATTTGGTCCAGTTTTGCAACAAATATATCGTAGGTCCTTCACAAAAAAACTCATTTCGGGCACTCGAAAAATGGGAAATGAATTTTCCGTACAAAGAAAATGAAAACTCCCCTAGGCAACACTGTTTGGAATTCCAAGATGCACCCTTGTGCACAATATGAGATCATTTGAACAAACTATGCCATGAATGTGGCCATAAGATTGATCATTTGGCTTGAAAGCCATGAATCTTCACGCATGGTAGCTCATTTCTGAGAACATTTTTTTAAAATAATTACCGTATTACAAGTTTATTATTTTCCTGGAAACTTGGTCACATATAATGACACAATGCGAAGGTTTTCCAATTTTTTGATTTTTTTGAATTTTTTTGCCTGTTTCAAAATACGGTCAAAACGGCGGGCTTGACAGTTCCTAGCTAGTGGTTGAATCTTGGAAAACTTTTGATGTTTCTCTGATTAAATACATACTTATGTACCTAGAAATGATTTTTGGAAAAAATAAATAGCAAACTATGAGGCAGCTACTGTTCAAATTTGACCTGCTTCCTGCTGAAGCGGCGGAAATTTGTCTTTTTCACCAGAGATGGATCAAAGCTTTTGACACCCAACCATTTTGTCAATTGTGCATTAAATATTTCCTAGTATTTTAGAAAATCGATTTGGTCTAATTTTGCAACAAATATATGGTAGGTCATTAACAAAAAAACACGTTTTGGTCACTCTGAAAATGGAAAATGGTTCTTTTGAGCAAAGAAAATGAAAACCTCCCAAATCAACATTGTTTGTCATCCATAAATACAAACATGTACAAAATATTGGTTTATTTGAACTAACTATAAGAGGTTAAATGTTTTCCATTTTTAATGAATTTCCTATGCCGATTTCAAAATGTGATCAAATTTGACCGCGCGACCGTTCTTAATTATGTGCTTAATAATGCAAAAATCTCGGTTTGTCCATGATGAAATAGCTACTTTTGTAACTAAAAACGTTTTTTTGAAAAAAATAGAAAACTATAAAACGCATCGAGTTCAAATTTGACTCGCTTCTTGCCGAATTGACTGTTTCACAAAATAGCTAGAAAGATCGGAAATGAAATCAAACTGGTAATCATCCATGAAAGGTGGTCTAACTTAAGTGAAAATCTTAGTGATGCCATTTTGCGAAATATTTTTGGTAGCTGCTTCAACCCGCCTGTTTTTAGCACTAAGAAAAGTAATTTTTAATAGCTCATTTTTGAACCAATCAGGACGCAACCCACGGATCACCCCCTTTATTCGATCTGAGCCATCCTCCCTACTGATCCAGCGTTTCTTGATATCCTCCTTCCTGAGAAACCCTAGGGCGTTGCTGCCCCTCCTCTCCCTGATCCAAATCCCTCCTCTGCCGCCCCTCCTCCCCCATCCAGATCGAGATCCCTTCCCCACCCCTCATGTCCACTCCCGCAGCCGACGCCTCCCTCACCATCGACGACCCACGCCACGCCAAGACACTCACGCGCCTCCCTCACCCCTGGCCCAATTCAATCCAACCCCGCGCGCACACGCTGCTGCCACCGTCGACCCCTTCCTCCTCCCCTCCCTCACACCATGGCGTTCATGCTCAAGGCCTCCGCCTCCCCCGCCCTCGCCACTGCCTCCTCGGCGATGTTCCCCTCCTTCTCAGCCGCCTCCGGGGCGCTGTGCGGCCGCGCCACCGTGGCCAGGAGAGTCTCGCTCCGCGGGGCCGCACCCGTGACCTGCTACCCCGCGCACACGCCAACTCCAGCAGTTGGCTCACTCGCTTGCTGCTGCAGGTGAGTGCTGGTGGAGCTCGAATTGGGGAGGTGGAAGGCTGCAGATCCGGCGGGCGAGGAGGCGAGACGTAGGTTGCAAGAAGGTGGTGGTGGTGTGTGCGCTCGTCGGCTTCCTCGGCGTCCTCTCCGCTGTGCTCGGCTTCGCCGCCGAGGGCACCCGCGTCAAGGTAAAACCGTCCAGCGGTCTCCAGCGCATCTCGTCGCATAGGAACCCCCCCCCTTTTGCTTCGCTTTGCTTGCTGTTGCGGTTAAGTTGCATGCTGCTGCTAGATCTCATCCCCCGGCCACCCCGCCACCAACCAAGAAGAAACACCGGTAGGTGCGCTACGCAGGCAGAGGGCAGAGGTCTTATTAGCTACTTGTTAGTATCGATCTCGTAGCTCAGGGATCGACCCTCCCGCTTTGCAAAGCGCATTGGGGATTTTCTTCATTAGCTAGCAGTGGTAGTAGGTGTGGCCACTTCACCACACGGCCTTGTTCAACCAAAGCGTGCTGCTACTGCTGTGATTACTGACTGATTTGCCCTCAACGAAGATCATTGCGAGGCCAACTGGAGTGGAGTGGGTGGATGCTTTCTTGGCCTGAATTGCCTCACACAATCCCTCTCTTCTAACTAAATAGTATGATTGGGTCAGCATTTGTGCATCTTGCTTCCTTTCCATGGATCTCATTTGCTGCTGCTAGAATGTGTAGTATGTATGTATGCTACATGCGGCGATGCGTATGCGACATTCACGGCGGTCTATTCTGTCGTTATCGATATGTTCTTGAAATTGCAGTAGAAAGCTAATAAATAGTTTGAAATTGTGAATAAGATGGTAAAGTAGTCATAATCCTGTCAAACTTTTTTGCTGTCTCAATAGTATGCTATTCAAAATTAACAGCGCCGAATGTTTGATTTCCAGACAATGTTGATATGGGAACTGCGTGTGGTAAATACTTACAAGTCTACTGCCTGAGTATCATCGACCCTGGTATCTAGCATGACATTTCTCATTGTGTTACCTGGTTCATACTTTGATATATAACAACTGGGTTTCTGATCATACTCTGTTCCTTGTTGAATTTAATTTCAGGCGATTCCGACATCATCAACGCAACACCAGCTATACAAAATAACTGAAAATTCCCAGGTTGTATGTCGGTGTAGTGAAAACCAAGGCTACACTAACCGCCAAGCATGGGCCACGACTGTATGCAATTACACCAAGGAGGATCCATCTTCGCCGACAAGCGCTACATCAGCAAGCAAAGTCAAGCCACCTTCCCGGCAAGGAGCAATCCTACCCTGCCGGAGAGGACAGATACAAGGCAAAGAGAAGCAACCAAGCCAGAGGCCAGAAGACGGCGATCCTCGGTGAGATCCTCGCCGAAGAAACCCGCAAGACCCCCGGCAAGATCCTTGCCGGGGATGCCTATGCGCCACAGCAAGACCCTTGCCGCGCCACCTGGCAAGGCCCTCGCCAAACGCGCCAGCATGACCGCTGCCAGGTCCACACCAGCCTAGTCTACCGCCGACCGTTCACATGCAGCTACCGACCCAACCAGCTGGGCAGGCACCAGCATGGCAACATGCAGCCCTTCGTGGAGGCTCGACCACCGCGCCACCTCAGCTGCCTGCCTGCCTACACGGCATCGCATGCACCGCTGGCCAGGGCGCGTGTCGAAGCGAGAAGGAGCGGCGACGGACGGGACAGGCCTCGCCCCCGCCCCCGATAAAGTGAAGGGACACCTAAGCCTCGCATTAAATGTGTCTTGTCCCGTAATAGCTAGCGATAAGCTTCATCACAGTACTTCGATGCCACCTCCTGGTGCCACTGTGGCGATCCCTTTGCCTATAAAAGGAGACCCAAGGCGTCCAGGAGAAGGGGTCGGCTCTTTCGAACCTAGCAGCACCCAGAGCTAGTTCAGGAGCTCAAGAACACTAAATACATCCACCAACGCAGGATCGTAGGGTTTTACGCATCTTTGCGGCCCAAACCTGGGTAAATTCCCTTTGTGTTGTCCACTAGTCCCGCTCTTCTCACGATCCCCGTGACCCGCAACCGTAGTAGGGATTCCAGTGATCCCATAGGTGTCGTCTCCCACCGACATCTTTGGCGCGCCAGGTACGGGGCGCAATTGTGAGAATTGGGTCTAGTGGTAGGCCTAGCAGTTCATCATGGCCGCAACTCTTGCGGGGAAGGCGGCCAAGGAGGCATCGATGCCCGTTGGCTTGAAGGACGCCGAAGCGGCAACGAGAAAGCTAAGTCATTCAGAGCCTTGAGTTATTTCCTTTTATACATAAGGTTATCGTCCTCGGAGATCTTGCCTATATATGGAAAACCTGCACGCAAAGGGGCCCTCCCGTGATTGGCAACGCCCTTGTTCTGTTTTGAGTCCGCTCAACAGCTCAAAGCGGCCGCGTCGAGAGTGTCCGGGTAGCCTCCCACACTTCGCAACGCTCTCGACTCTGACTCGAGTCAAGCTCGACAGTTCGGGCGGCCGCACTAAGGGCGGTACGGTGGTTCGCCCGGCAGCAAGCACACCCGGCAGGCCAATGGGAATCCATCCCCAAGACGCCGCCCTGGGTTTACGCCTCGACAAGCCTACCCAGTTACGTAGGGTGGACATACAAGGAAAAATCGAACAGGAAGATAGCATGCACTATTTATCTGAGATATTTGCATTAAACCCGTATGCTAAGGAACCTTCTCGGGGCTAGTTGCGCTCCATGTTGCTTCAAGTCCGCTCAGCAACTTGTGCAGCTGCGCTAGAACTAGGAAGGCAAACCTTTTCGGGAGGCGACGTTCCCGAGTAGCTGCTAAGGGCCCGTTCCCACAAGCGCTCTTGACTGGATCGTACGCAGCGGAAAGCATTCCAGCAGGCATAGGGAATTTTTGGCAGAAGTCAAAATTTACAAGTGGGTTAAGTGCAATTCAGATGCTAATCACTTGTCATATTTAAACACAGTTATGGCCCGGGGGCTGGCAACGCCCTTAGGACCAATCTTCTAGGTGTCAAGAACGACGAAGTTCTTCGCCATAAGCCTTTTCGGCAACAATCTTGCTGGGAGCCGGTGTCAAGAACAACCATGTTCTTCGCCGTAAGCCTTCCCGACGACGATCTTGCCGGGGGCCGGTGTCAGGGACGACGAAGTTCTTCGCCATAAGCCTTCCCAGCAGTGTCGAGAACTCCGGAGTTCTCCACTGAAATCGGGCATCGAGAACGTCAAAGTTCTCTGCTGAAGATGAAAGCCTTCCTGGCGACAAGCTTGCCGGAAATCAGGCATCGAGAACGTCAAAGTTCTCTGCTAAAGATGAAAGCCTTCCTGGCGACAAGCTTGCCGGAAGCCGGCGTCGAGAACGTCAAAGTTCTCTGCTGAAGATAAAAGCCTTCCTGGCAACAAGCTTGCCGGAAGTCGGCATCGAGAACGTCAAAAGTCTCCGCTGAAAACATAAGACTTCCCGGCAACAGCCTTGCCAGGAGCAAGAAAGGGAACAAAACCACACTCTGGCATCGAGATCTGTAGAGTTCTCTGCCAGAAAATTTCCATGGAAGTAGGCTCGGGGGCTGGCAGCTCCTTTGAGTGCAACAACAACCATGACCCATGCCAAGCTTGGTCCCGTCTCCAGCATCGCATTCATGAAGTTCTCCGCTGAAGCTGGGCCCGGGGGCTACTGTCGGTGTAGTGAAAACCAGGGCTACACTAACCGCCAAGCATGGGCCGTGACTGTATGCAATTACACCAAGGAGGATCCATCTTCGCCGACAAGCGCTACATTGGCAAGCAAAACTCAAGCCACTTTCCCGGCAAGGATCAATCCTACCTTGCCGGAGAGGACAGATACAAGGCGAAGAGAAGCAACCAAGCCAGAGGCCAGAAGACGGCGATCCTCGGCGAGATCCTCGCCGAAGAAACCCACAAGACCCCGGCAAGATCCTTGCTGGGGACGCCTATGCGCCACGGAAAGACCCTTCCCGAGCCACCCGGCAAGGCCCTCGCCAAACGCGCCAGCAGGACCGCTGCCAGGTCCACACCAGCCAAGTCTACCGCCAACTGTTTGCATGCAGCTGCCGACCCAACCTGCTGGGCAGGCACCTGCGTGGCAACATGCAGCCCTTCGTGGAGGTTCCACCACCGCGCCACCTCAGCTGCCTGCCTGCCTACATGGCATCGCATGCACCGCTGGCCAGGGCGCGTGTCGAAGCGAGAAGGAGCAGCGACGGATGGGACGGGCCTCGCCCCCGCCCCCGATAAGTGAAGGGACACCTAAGCCTCGCATTAAATGCGTCTTGTCCCATAATAGATAGCGATAAGCTTCATCACAGTACTTCGATGCCACCTCCTGGTGCCACTGTGGCGATCCCTTTTCCTATAAAAGGAGACCCAAGGCGTCCAGGAGAAGGGGTCGGCTCTTTCGAACCTAGCAGCACCCAGAGCTAGTTCAGGAGCTCAAGAACACTAAATACATCCACCAAAGCAGGATCGTAGGGTTTTACGCATCTTTGCGGCCGGAACCTGGGTAAATTCCCTTTGTGCTGTCTACTAGTCCCGCTCTTCTCACGATCCCCATGCCCCGCAACCGTAGTAGGGATTCCAATGATCCCATAAGTGTCGTCTCCCACCGACAATGTACCCTGTTCAAATTATGTTGCATATCAGCACATGTTGATGGTTAATGTGCATGCTCAACCAAAAATCAGAATTGCCTCTGTAAGATGTTGTTTGTCAGTCATCCAACAACAACTTGGTTCTGAATCTTCTTAGTGATGTTGTCTTGTTCTGCTTCTGAAGTAGTACTGCTTTATCCAAGCCTGGATCTCCTATATACTGTAGTCCTGCCATGCAATTTGATCCTGACACAAAACATTACTCTGTCTAACCCATGTCTGATTTATAACATAGTAATATTGTGTAGCTTGATTATTTGTAAAAATGGCGGGTGAGGGAGTCCTGGACTAGGGGGTGTCCGGATAGCCGGACTAACATCACGGCCGGACTCCAAGACTATGAAGATACAAGATTGAAGACTTCCTCCCGTGTCCGGATGGGACTTTCCTTGGCGTGGAAGGCAAGCTTGGCGATACGGATATGTAGATCTCCTACCATTGTAACCGACTCTGTGTAACCCTAACCTATCCGGTGTCTATATAAACCGGAGGGTTTTAGTCCATAGGACGAACAACAATCATACCATAGGCTAGCTTCTAGGGTTTAGCCTCTACGATCTCGTGGTAGATCTACTCTTGTACTACCCATATCATCAATATTCATCAAGCAGGAGTAGGGTATTACCTCCATCGAGAGGGCCCGAACCTGGGTAAAAACATCATGTCCCTTGTCTCCTGTTACCATCCGCCTAGACGCACAGTTCGGGACCCCCTACCCGAGATCCGCCGGTTTTGACACCGACAGCGGGCAAATGCTGCTGCAAAGATATTAGTGCTACGTCTTGAGCTTGCGTTGGCTTTCCTCGAAGAGGAGAGGGTGATGCAGCAATAGTAGCGTAAGTATTTCCCTCAGTTTTTGAGAACAAAGGTATCAATCCAGTAGGAGGCTCCTCAAAAGTCCCGTGTACCTACACAAACAAACTAAGAACTCGCAACCAACACAATAAAGGGGTTGTCAATCCCTTCACGGCCACTTGCAAAAGTGAGATCTAATAAAGATAGTATGATAAGATAATTATATTTTTGGTATTTTTATAAGATAGATGCAAAAAGTAAAGATGCAAATATAAGTAGATTGAAAGCAAATATGATAAGAGATAGACCCGGGGGCCATAGGTTTCACTAGTGGTTTCTCTCAAGATAGCATAAGTATTACGATGGGTGGACAAATTACTGTCGAGCAGTTGATAGAAAAGCGAATAATTGTGAGATTATCTAGGCACGATCATGTATATAGGCATCACGTCCATAAAAAGTAGACCGACTCCTGCCTGCATCTACTACTATTACTCCACACATCGACCGACTCCTGCCTGCATCTAGAGTATTAAGTTCATAAGAACAGAGTAATGCATTAAGCAAGATGACATGATGTAGAGGGATAAACTCAAGCAATATGATATAAACCCCATCTTGTTATCCTCGATGGCAACAATACATACGTGCCTTGCAACCCTTTCTGTCACTGGGTAAGGACACCGCAAGATTGAACCCAAAGCTAAGCACTTCTCCCATGGCAAGAAAGATCAATCTAGTAGGCCAAACCAAACTGATAATTCGAAGAGACTTGCAAAGATAACTCAATCATACATAAAAGAATTCAGAGAAGATTCAAATATTATTCATAGATAAACTTGATCATAAACCCACAATTCATCAGATCTCGACAAACACACCGCAAAAAAGTTTACATTGAATAGATCTCCACAAGAGAGGGGGAGAACATTGTATTGAGATCCAAAAAGAGAGAAGAAGCCATCTAGCTAATAACTATGGACACGTAGGTCTGTGGTAAACTACTCACAACTCATCGGAGGGGCAAGGATGTTGATGAAGAGGCCCTCCATGCTTGATTCCCCCTCCGGCATAACGCCGGTGAAGGCTCCAAGATGGAATCTTGCGGATCAGAAGGTTACGGTGGTGGAAATTTTGTTTTGTCTCGCCCCTGGATGTTTTCGGGGTACGTAGGTATATATAGGAGGAAGAAGTACGTCGGTGGACGGCCGAGGGGCCCAAGAGACAGGGGCGCGCCCTATAGGGGGGCGCGCCCTCCTATCTAGTGGAGGCCTCGGCTGCTTCTTGACTTGCACTCTAAGTCCTCTGGATCACGTTCGTTCCAAAAATCACGCTCCCGAAGGTTTCATTCCGTTTGGACTCCGTTTGATATTCCTTTTCTTCGAAATACTGAAATAGGCAAAAAAAAAACAGTTATATGGGCTGGGCCTCCGGTTAGTAGGTTAGTCCCAAAAATGGTATAATTATGTAGAATAAAGCCCATAAACATCCAAAAGAGGTAATATAATAGCATGGAACAATCAAAAATTATAGATACATTGGAGACGTATCAAGCATCCCCAAGCTTAATTCCTGCTCGTCCTCGAGTAGGTAAATGATAAAAAAGAAAATTTTGATGTCGAATGCTACCTAGCATAATTCTCAATGTAAATTTCTTTATTGTGGCATGAATGTTCAGATCCAAATGATACAAAATGAAAGTTCATATTAACATGAAAGTGGTGATACTTCAAGCATACTAATCAAAGTAATAATGTCTTCTCAAAATAACATGGCCAAAGAAAGTTATCCCTACAAAATCATATAGTATGGCTAGGCTCTATCTTCATCACACAAAGTATTTAATCATGCACAACCCCGATGACAAGCCAAGCAATTGTTTTATACTTTAATAATATCAAACTCTTTCAACTTTCACGCAATACATGAGCGTGAGCCATGGACATAGCACTATATGTGGAATAGAATGGTGGTTGTGGAGAAGACAAAAAGGAAGAAGATAGTCTCACATCAACTAGGCGTATCAACGGGCTATGGAGATGCCCATTAATAGATATCAATGTGAGTGAGTAGGGATTGCCATGCAACGGATGCACTAGAGCTATAAGTATATGAAATCTCAACAAAAGAAACTAAGTGGGTGTGCATCCAACTCGCTTGCTCACGAATACCTAGGGCATTTTTGAGGAAGCCCATCATTGGAATATACAAGCCAAGTTCTATAATGATAAATTCCCACTAGTAAATGAAAGTGACAAAACGAGAGACTCTCTATTATGAAGATAATGGTGCTACTTTCAAGCACAAGTGTGGTAAAAGGATAGTAACATTGTCCCTTCTCTCTTTTTCTCTCATTTTTTTTATTTGGGCCTTTTCTCTTTTTTTATGGCCTCTTTTTTTTATTTTATTTTTCGTCCGGAGCCTCTTCCCGACTTGTGGGGGAATCATAGTCTCCATCATCCTTTCCTCACTTGGGACAATGCTCTAGAAATGATGATCATCACACTTTTTATTTACTTACAACTCAACAATTACAACTCGATACTTAGAACAAAATATGACTCTATGTGTATGCCTCCGGCGGTGTATTGGGATATGCAATGATTCAAGAGTGACATGTATGAAAGAATTATGAACGGTGGCTTTGCCACAAATACGATGTCAACTACATGATCATGCTAGCAATATGACAATGATGGAGCGTGTCATAATAAACGGAACAGTGGAAAGTTGCATGGAAATATATCTCGGAATGGCTATGGAATTGCCATGATAGGTAGGTATGGTGGCTGTTTTGAGGAAGGTATATGGTGGGTGTATGGTACCGGCGAGAGTTGCGCGGTACAAGAGAGAGGCTAGCAATGATGGAAGGGTGAAAGGGTGCGTATAATCCATGGACTCAACATTAGTCAAAAGAACTCATGTACTTATTGCAAAAATTTAGGAGTCATCAAAAACCAAAGCACTACGCGCATGCTCCTAGGGGGATAGATTGGTAGGAAAATACCATTGCTCGTCCCCGACTGCCACTCATAAGGAAGACACTCAATAAATAAAATTGTGTTCCGACTTCATCAGAAAGCGGTTCACCATACGTGCATGCTACGGGAATCACAATCCTTAACACAATTATTTTTCATTATCACCTCAACTAGCATGACTCTAATATCACTACCTCCATATCTCAAAACAATTATCAAGCATCATATTGATCATAGCATCCAATTCTTTTTCTATGATAGTTTTTATTATATCCAACTTGGATGTTCATCATTCTAAGACCAACTTTATGACCATAGCAAATACCATGCTGTTCTAAAAGACTCTCAAAAAGATATAAGTGAAGCATGAGAAACTAGCAATTTCTTCAAAATTAAGACACCACCGTGCTCTAAAAGATATAAGTGAAGCACTAGAGCCAAAACTATAAAGCTCAAAAGATATAAGTGAAGCACATAGTGTATTCTAGCAAATTCTAATCAAATAGGCTTCTCCCAAAAGGTGTGTACAGAAAGTATGATTGTGGTAAACTAAAAAGCAAAGACTAATATAATACACGACGCTCCAAGCAAAACACATATCATGTGGCGAATAAAAATATAGCTCCAAGTAAAGTTACCAATGAACGAAGACGAAAGAGGGGATGCCTTCCCGGGGCATTCCCAAGCTTAGGCTTTTGGCTATTCTTGAATATCTTGGCGTGCCTTGGGAATCCCCAAGCTTAGGCTCTTGCCACCCTTTATTCCATAGTCCATAAAAGCTTTACCCAAAACTTCAAAACTTCACAACACAAAACTCAATAGGAAATCTTATAAGCTCCGTTAGTGAAAGAAAACAAAACCACCAGATAAGTTACTGTAATGAACTCATTATTTATTTATTTTGGTGTTAAACCTACTGTATTCCAACTTCTCTATGGTTTATAAACTATTTTACTAGCCATAGATGCATCAAAATAAGCAAACAACACACGAAAAACAGAATCTGTCAAAAACAGAACAGTCTGTAGTAATCTGTAACTAACGCAAACTTTTGGAACTCCAAAAATCCTACCAAAATAGGACGTACTATACAATTTGTCTATTGATCATAAGAAAAAATAATAAACTAAAAAGCACGTTTCTGTGATTTACTATTTTTTTTCTCGTGCACGCAAAGTTTCTGTTTTTCAGCAGAATCAAATCTACCATCATCATAGGTTATCCTATAGGTTCTACTTGGCACAAACACTAATTAAAAGATAAAAACACATCTAAACAGAAGGTAGATGCAAGATTTATTAATAACCAGGAGCAAAAACAAAAAAAACATAAAGAAAATTGGGTTGCCTCCCAACTAGCGCTATCATTTAACGCCCCTAGCTAGGCATAAAAGCGAAAATAGATCTAAGTAGTGCCCTCGTTGGCACTAAATTCATAAGTAGAATGCATGATAGATTCATAAGGTTATTTGACTTTCTTTCTTGGAAAGTGCTCCATGCATTTCTTTAATGGAAATTGGAATCTTATGTTCCCTTCCTTCATATCAATAACCGCACCAATCGTTCTAAGGAAAGGTCTACCAAGAATAATAGGGCAAGCAAGATTGCAATCTATATCAAGAACGATAAAATCTACGGGCACCAAATTTCTATTTGCAACAATAAGAACATCATTGATCCTTCCCATAGGCTTTTTAATGGTGGAATCTGCAAGGTGCAAATTTAAAGAGCAATCGTCAAGATCATGGAAACCTAGAATATCGCATAAAGTTTTTGGAATCGTGGAAACACTAGCACCCAAATCACACAAAGCAAAACACTCATAATCTTTGATTCTAATCTTTATAGTAGGTTCCCACTCATCATTAAGTTTTCTAGGTATAGAAACTTCCAAATTAAGTTTTTCATCATAAGATTGCATCAAGGCATCAACTATATGTTTAGTAAAAGCTTTATTTTGACTATAAGCATGAGGAGAATTAACAACGGATTGCAACAAGGAGATACAACCTTTTAAAGAACAATTATCATAATCAAATTCCTTGAAATCCGAGATAGTAGGTTCAATGTTATTTGAAATTGAGGACTCTCCAATCTCACTTTTACCAAATTTAGCGTCAAGATCTAAAGAGTCCGAATTTTTGGGACGCCTTTTAGGCAAAGGTGATTCATCATCAGTCCCATAATCATCAAAATTCATATTGCAAAACAGATCTAATAGGAGATGCATCAATAACTTTAAGATCCTCATCATTATTTTCATGGAAACTAGAAGAACACACTTTTATAAAGCTATCTTTTTTAGCACGCAATCTAGCGGTTCTTTCCTTGCACTCGTCAATGGAAATTATCATTACTTTGAGAGACTCATTGATATCATGCTTGGGAGGAGAAGATCTAAGTTTAAGAGAATCAACATCAAGCGAAAGTCTATCAACGTTCCTAGCCAAATCATCAACTTTGAGCAATTTTTCTTCAAGCAAGGCATTAAAGTTCTTTTGAGAAATCATAAATTATTTAACACTATTCTCAAAATCAGAGGGTATCTTATTAAAATTACCATAAGCATTATTGTAGGAATTCCCATAATTATTAGAGGAATTACTAGGGAACAGTCTAGCATTAAAATTTCCTCTATAAACATTGTTTCCAAAACTATTCCTACCAACAAAATTCACATCCATAGATTCATTATTATTCTCAATCAAGGAAGATAAAGGCATATCATTGGGATAAAGAGGAGTATTTTTAGTAGCAAACAATTTCATAAGTTCATCCATCTTTCCACTCAAAACATTGATTTCTTCTATAGCATGCACTTTTTTACTAGAAGATCATCTGGTGTGCCATTGAGAATAATTAGCCATAATATTATCAAGAAGTTTTGTAGCATCTCCTAACGTGATTTCCATAAACGTGCCTCCCGCGGCCGAATCTAAGAGATTTCTAGAAGCAAAGTTCAAACCGGCCTAAAAATTTTGTATGATCATCCATAAATTCAAACCATGAGTAGGGCAATTGCGAAGCATCAATTTCATTATTTCCCAAGATTGGGCAACATGCTCATGATCAAGTTGTTTAAAATTCATAATATCGTTCCTAAGAATGATAATCTTAGCGGGAGAAAAATACTTAGAGATAAAAGCATCTTTGCACTTGTTCCAAGATTCAATACTATTTTTAGGCAAAGACGAAAACCAAACTTTAGCATGATCTCTAAGAGAAAACAGAAATAACATCAATTTAACAATATCGTTATCCGTATCTTTCTTCTTTTGCATATCACACAAATCAACAAAGTTGTTTAGATGAGTAGCGGCATCTTCACTAGGAACGCCGCCGAATTGATCTTTCATAACAAGATTCAGCAAAGCAGTATTGATTTCACAAGACTCAACATCATTAAGAGGAGAAATTGGAGTACTAAGGAAATCATTATTATTGGTATTCGAGAAGTCACACAATTTGGTATTATCTTGCGCCATGGTAACAAGTAATCCAACACACAAGCAAACAGAAAAAGGCAAACGGAAAAGAGAGGAGGAGATTGGGAAAGAGAGGGCGAATAAAACGGCAAGGGTGAAGTGGGGGAGAGGAAAACGAGAGGCAAATGGCAAATAATGTAAATGCGAGGGAGATCGGTTTGTGATGGGTACTTGGTATATCTTGACTTGAGCGAAGACTTCCCCGGCAACGGCGCCAGAAATCCTTCTTGCTACGTCTTGAGCTTGCGTTGGCTTTCCTCGAAGAGGAGAGGGTGATGCTGCAATAGTAGCGTAAGTATTTCCCTCAGTTTTTGAGAACCAAGGTATCAATCCAGTAGGAGGCTCCTCAAAAGTCCCGCGTACCTACACAAACAAACTGAGAACTCGCAACCAACGCAATAAAGGGGTTGTCAATCCCTTCACGGCCACTTGCGAAAGTGAGATCTAATAAATATAGTATGATAAGATAAATATATTTTTGGTATTTTTACAAGATAGATGCAAAAAGTAAAGATGCAAATAAAAGTAGATTGAAAGCAAATATGATAAGAGATAGACCCGGGGGCCATAGGTTTCACTAGTGGCTTCTCTCAAGGTAGCATAAGATTACGATGGGTGAACAAATTACTGTCGAGCAGTTGATAGAAAAGCGAATAATTATGAGATTATCTAGGCACGACCATGTATATAGGCATCATGTCCATAACAAGTAGACCAACTCCTGCCTGCATCTACTACTATTACTCCACACATCGACCGACTCCTGCCTGCATCTAGAGTATTAAGTTCATAAGAACAGAGTAACGCATTAAGCAAGATGACATGATGTAGAGGGATAAACTCAAGCAATATGATATAAACCCCATCTTGTTATCCTCGATAGCAACAATACAATACGTGCCTTGCAACCCTTTCTGTCACTGGGTAAGGACACCGTAAGATTGAACCCAAAGCTAAGCACTTCTCCCATGGCAAGAAAGATCAATCTAGTAGGCCAAACCAAACTGATAATTCGAAGAGACTTGCAAAGATAACTCAATCATACCTAAAGTAATTCAGAGAAGATTCAAATATTATTCATAGATAAACTTGATCATAAACCCGATCTCAACAAACACATCGCAAAAAAAGTTTACATCGAATAGATATCCACAAGAGAGGGGGAAAACATTGTATTGAGATCCAAAACGAGAGAAGAAGCCATCTAGCTAATAACTATGGACCCGTAGGTCTGTGGTAAACTACTCACAACTCATCGGAGGGGCAAGGATGTTGATGAAGAGGCCCTCTGTGCTTGATTCGCCCTCCGGCATAACGCCGGCGAAGGCTCCAAGATGTAATCTCGCGGATACAGAAGGTTACGGTGGTGGAAATTGTGTTTCGTCTCGCCCCTGGATGTTTTCGGGGTACGTAGGTATATATAGGAGGAAGAAGTACGTCGGTGGACGCCCGAGGGGCCCATGAGACAGGGGGCACGCCCTACAGGGGGGCGCACCCTCCTATCTTGTGGAGGCCTCGGCTGCTTCTTGACTTGCACTCCAAGTCCTCTGGATCACGTTCATTCCAAAAATCACGCTCCCGAAGGTTTCATTCCGTTTGGACTTCGTTTGATATTCCTTTTCTTCGAAATACTAAAATAGGAAAAAAAATAGCAATATGGGCTGGGCCTCCGGTTAGTAGGTTAGTCCCAAAAATGATATAATTATGTAGAATAAAGCCCATAAACATCCAAAAGAGGTAATATAATAGCATGGAACAATCAAAAATTATAGATACGTTGGAGACGTATCAATTAGTGGTATATGTGCATGCATTTGACAATATGATTTCACATGTGTGTTTGAACATTAACCATAGAGATTATGGTACTGTTAATTTGGTGCAGTTGAATGAGTTCTTGGTGTTGATATTTTCTTAAATGAGCATTATTTTGTCTTATCGTAGATTGATTTGCACTGTTTTGGTTAATCACAGTCCCACAACCGTATGTGATTTAATTGACCGAGATGTTGCAGTAGACTTTGTTGCTAGCTATTTAAGATCACTTAAGATATTATATAAACATCATGTTGTGATAGTGGTGGTCATCGTGTTAAATAAATTGTAACACAGGTAGTCTAGTAGAATTTTTGATCAAATTGGAACTTTCATATGCTTATAAAGCTTTCCTATGAACATTCATAGGGATTTTAGCATGGCAGCTGTTGGCCCTTTGTATTAATGTGTAATTAGTGTATGTACAAACTGAATGTTAAAATGACAGGGATTTGTGATGGCGGTGGTGCACATCCTGCGCCAGTTCAAGGTGCTAGACTGGTTCCTGAACAGGAAGGACTACAAGGACGGGAGGTTCTCCCAGGTCGTCTCCAACGCCGTCGACATGAAGCTCAGGGATGACCTTGAGAGGCTCAAGAAGATCAGGTATAACCTCACCGTTCCTTGTTCTTTTCCCCCTTACTATTGGTTGATATATGACTATGTGTTAGATTTAACTACTGAAGATGCTTGCACTTCATATCAGGACTAGCAGTTTGTGTCTTGCCTGGTAGTATATAGTTTAATTTGCTACTATTAGCTAGGGTTGTTGATAGACTTAATTTTCAGCTGGAAGTCAAATCTCCTAAACACTAGAATGACTGAAATGTCAGGGTAGCAAGTACTAGCCCTGTGATTCATTCTATGTACCGTTCTGGTGTCTGTGCATGTATGGGCTAGCTTTTTGTGTAGAATAGTGAGTTGATGCTTCTTTCTACAGAAATACAACATGTTAGCTCTATGGATGTTTATTTACCTACAACTTTTGCCAGCTCTAACTTGGTTATATAACAGTTTAATTCAGTCTATATTTTGGGTGTTGATACACTACTGTGCAAGTTCTATGGTATGTGACTTCCTTCTATTGCTACAAGCATTGACACAATATGTCATGTGCAGGGAGCTCCGCATCCGAGTCTCGTCCATCCTCAACAGCAAGGAGCTGGGCCAAGGGAGCAAGCAACACTGCTGGTTACTTGGGGCCAGATCGAGTAAGATGGCGCACCATGGCGTGTGGCGGCCTATTTTGCTTCCAAGAGCAGTACTGTTTATTTGAAATGAGATGTACTCGTCTACTGCCTAGTAAAAAATTGAATGATTGTCATGTACTATCTATGATGTAGTGAGATGTAGGAGTGAAATGAAAATTTATCTGCTGTTCTATGTGTTATTTTCCTGTAATGTGTTGTGTACATTTTACTTGAACATTAAATTCTCCAGAAAATGTTCTTACTGGACCTGGTAGTGGCCACGACCCAATTATACTTGTACTATTAAGATGCCATGGCCCAAAATAACCTGGGCTGAAAAGCTATTCAGAAGTACTATAAGCAGGCCTCGACTCAAGTAGAAAATAGAAACAAAAAGGAAATGAACTATGTGGAAAGGTAAAGGCCCATGATAGAAAAGGCCCAAAAACATCAAGGAAAAAATCATAAATGGGCTGAATTAATGGGCTCGGCCCATATAGACACCTAATTGGACCGGGCTGAATCTTATCAACAACCTTTTCAATTGGTCGCAATTTTGCCACGTCGGATCCGACGTGGCTTGGGCAGATAGCCAGTGACGAAAACAAAAGGTCATGGGTTCCACAACCATTTGTGAGAAGGTCGTTAATTTCAGTTTACGACCGCCAGCTTTTGAGCTTCTGTTTTTGGTCACAAAAAGGTCGCAAATGAAAAACAATGACCATTCAGTGACCAATAGTGATGGTCACAAGTTGACATATTTCTTGTAGTGAGACCATGCAAGGCCGCCAACGAGAGTAATACTCGAATGGTGGTCAATCTGGCCACAGGTGAATAAGTATCCAAGAAATCTTCCTCTTCTTTTGGGCCATAGCCCTTGGCCACAAGCCCAGCCTTGTACTTTTCAATCGTACCATTAGGCCTCAGCTTATTTTGAACACCCACTTACATCCCAATGGTTTGCAACCATAGGGACGTTCAGTGATCTCCCATGTCCCGTTAGCCATGATGGAATCCATCTCGCTACAGACCACCTCCTTCCAGTAGTCAGCTTCTGGAGAGGCATACGCTTCTGAAAGAAAAGTGGGGTATCATCCACGAGATACATGAAGAAATCATCACCAAAGGTCTTTACAGTCCTTTGTATCTTACCCCTACCAAGGGTTTCCTCGTCATGCTCCTCAGGATTTTCGTCATGTGTTTGTTCATAATATTCCATGGGAATGGCAGGCTCAGGAGTCTCCTCAGATTCCTGTCTAGTAGTGATTTGCATATCTCATAGGAAAAATATCCTCGAAGAATGTAGCATATCCTTAGACGCCATAATTGTACCGACCTTTTGGTCAGGTACCTCAGATTTCACTACTAAAAATCTATAGCGAATGCTATTCTTAGCATAGCCCAAATTAACATAGTCCATGGTCTTTGGTCTAAGTTACGCTTTTTGGGGATCGTCACATTGACTTTCGCCAAACAGCCCCAAGTACACAAGTAGGAGAGTGTTGTACTTCTCTTTGCCCATTTCTCATAGGGAGTGATCTCATTATCCTTTGTCGGAACTTTATTCAGGACATGACACGATGTCAATATAGCCTCCCCCCCACCATGTCTTGGATAATGCCAATGTATCTAACATGGCATTAACCAAATCAGTTAGAGTATGGTTTTTCCGCTCGGCAACCCCATTTGACTGGGGCAAATATGGAGGCGTCCTCTCATGAACAATGCCGTGTTCCGCACAAAAGGAGCCAAACTCATTAGAGAAGTACTCTCCACCATGATCTAACCGGACTTGTTTACTTTTCAAGTTGATTCTCAACTTTTGCCTTATAGATTTTAAAATAGTGTAGATCCTCATCTTTAGTATTTAACAGATACATATAGCAATATCTAGTGGAATCATCTATCAATGTCAAGAAATATTTCATTCCACCTTTAGTCAACACACCATTCATCTCACAAAGATCAGAATGTATGAGTTCTAATGGCACCACGTGTCTCTCCTCCGCAGCCTTATGAGGCTTGCGAGGTTGCTTGGCTTGCACACACGAATGGCACTTAGAACCTTTGGCTAAAGTGAAACTCGGGATTAAAGTCAACTTAGCTAGCCGCGTCATAACACTCAAACTAATGTGACAAAGAAGTGAATGCCGAACTTCATATTCATTAACACTCGAATGAATATGGTTCACGACTTCAGTACAAAAATCTGTGAGGGAAAGGCGGAACATCCCTCCGCTCTCATAAAATTTTGCAACAAATAGTCCATATTGAGTAACAACTATTTTATTGGACTCGAAGACCAACTTAAACCCTTCTCTACATAGAAGGAATCCACTAACGAGGTTCTTCTTGATGGTGGGGACATGTTGCACGTTCTTCAGCTGCACGATCCTTCCCGAAGTAAAGTTTAGATCGGCCGTGCCAACACCATGAATAGAAGCACTTGCGTCATTCCACATCAATACAGACACGTGGCATGTGACCTGGTAAGAAGAAAACAACAAAATGTCAGCACACACATGAACACCTGCACCTGTGTCCACCCACCAATCGGTGGACTGAAACACTGAAAAACAGTAAGTAAATTATCGTACCCAATACACCATTTTCATTGTTGCCCACAATCATGTTGACAGACTTGAAGTCTTGCCCTGGCTTCTTGAACTTGTTTGGGCACTTGTTGGCCCAATGTTCCTCCGAACCACAAGTGAATCAGCCATCTCTCTTCTTGTTCTTCTTGAAGGTCTTCTTGCCCTTCTTCTTAAAGTCAGTATTCTGTTGGACACCGATTTTTCCCTTGGGCTTGTGGGAGTTGAAGTTCCTCTAGTGCACCATGTTGGCGACAGAAGTTCCTTCGACCACTTTCCCGTTCGAGTCCTTTGCTCTCGAGTTTTTCTCAACACACTCATATGGCCAATGACATCCTCAACTAAGAATTCTTGCCTCTGATGTTTCAGAGTGGTAGCAAAGTTCCTCCAGGAATTAGGGAGCTTAGCGATTATGCAGTCCGCAACAAACTTGCTCGGTAAATCGCACTTACGAAGCTCAAGCTCCTTACCGATGAATATTATCTCATGAGCCTGTTCCAATATAGGACGGTTCTTATCCATCTTGTAATCGTGGAACTGCTCTATAATATACATTTCGCTCCCAACACCGGTGGCCCCAAATTTAGATTCGAGCGCCTCCCACAAGTCCTTGGCAACATGCACATGTAAATATGCATCCACCAGCTTATCTCCGATCACGCTAAGAACTGATTTGAGAAAACGATGGTGGCTTCCTTGAACGCCTTCTACTATTGAGGAGCAATCGTTCTAGTGTAAGGGATACCATCGACCCAGAACACGTTCATAGCCGTGAGCCATAAGGTGCTTTTGGTATGCAAACGCTTAAAGTATGTACCGGTAAACTTATCCGATTTGAGTGCAGCGGCAAAGCCACTAGCCGAATAATGCCTAAACATATTAGGTTTTTGGATTGGTAAGTAAATAGGGAATTTTTTATTAATATCCAGGAAATAATCATGAACTTGGCATTGATAGAATTAATGACATACTGATTATGATCTAGACAAGCATGTACGATGCAAACAGTAGACATATTTACACATAATGCTACTACTGCTAGCACAGAAATAAACAGTGTTGGGATAAAAGAGTTATACCCTCTAATTGGCCAGGTAGAGGCCGCGACGGCGAAGGCGGCAGCAGCAATGTCCTCGGTGGCCATCTTGTCTGCCTCAAGCTTCTCAGCGGCGAGACGGTCGGCGTCGGACTGAGACATGGTGATGACAAAGTCGTAGGGAAGCAGTGGACCGGTGGCGAGCAGTCATGTAGTCGCTTCCCAAAAACCTAATCACCCCTGTCCCGTACATGAGCCGGAGAGGCGGGGTTTCGGAGACCTGCTCGCATGTCAACCATATATGCAGTGAACGGGATGGATTCGACGGTGGCACCAGCAGCAGTGGAACGACGTGGGCGTGGAGCAGAGATGCGATCTGATTCACGTGACGGCTAGGTTTGGGAGATTCCCCGCATATATATGTGTGGCCGCGCGTGGAGAGACGTGGGATGAGCCCACGTCCGAGTCGGTAACATCCCATGATTCAACGTCTCAGATCGTGGTCCACCTGTCAGTGACTCTTCATTCCTGACCCGCAAAAATAAGCGCACTGATGTGAGCTAGGCTCATTCCCGCAACCCACATCGCGTCATGACGACGCGGGCAGCGGAGGAGGAGTGCGCGAGGGCCTCTTCTGTTCTCAAGCTCCAATAGCATGTGGAAGAGAATCCCTTATAAAGAGGTCCAACTCATTCTCCACTAGCAGGGTGGGACTAAACTTCGCACTACTCCTAGTGCCATTTAACCCACATGGACCCTTAGAGATTTTCTGAAATTTTTAGATGGGCCTAAATCCCACCCTTTATTTCAACATCCATCACCATCGCCACTACTACGGAGTGGTCGGGCCCTGCCGGCGAAGGGAAGGAGCCAGTGTGTCGCTTGCATGCCAAGGCCCATCGCTTGTACCGGTGGTCTCTTTCAACGATGCCCTGGTCGTGGGAGTGAGACGCGGCCTCGCCGTTCATGTCGCCGTCGCAATCTCCGGCCTGGCCAAGGCCGGAGCTCCCCGTGCGCTTCCTTTTGGCGCTGGGTACGATAGCGACGGAGTAGTTGCCCTAGTCCACGTAATGCACGCACCAGGCGGGCACAACAGCATCGTCCACGTCCATGGCCACATCGAGCTGGAGCACCTTCAAGAAGATGTCCAGGTCGGCACCCAGGTCGGTGAGGCGATTGAGAGCGCATTGACGACATTCGTGAGGTGGTCGACCTCCCCGCTGCATACAAATAGGACTTTGACGCCTGCGAGGAATTTCTTGGCCGACCCGACGACATTGGAGGGGTTGCTCGTGGCGTCGAGCACCTCCTGCCCCCGTAGTGCCTCCTTCCACAGCAGCTGCATCCAGGTGGAACCGCCCGTCGATAAGAAAGAAGGTCCGCGCAAGCATGCCCAAGGGCCCGTCGAATGTGTCAAAAGAGCAACAGTAGGAGAGAGAGGTTGTGAAACTCGCACTGTTAACCAACTCAGACAAAGCCAGCCTGCAGAATAGGACTTATGGTATGTTACAATACACACACCACTAGCACTATCTATACAACACGATCACACGATCGCTAACACCCCGCCGCAGTCGAGTCGTCGTCGCTGATACGTCTCCAACCTATCTATAATTTTTGATTGTTCCATGCTATTATATTATCCATCTAGTATGTTTTATATGCATTTATATGCTATTATATATGATTTTTGGGACTAACCTGTTAACCTAGAGCCCAGTGTCAGCTTCTGTTTTTTCCTTGTTTTTGAGTTTTACAGAAAAGGAATACCGAACGGAGTCCAATTGATGTGCAAATTTTTGATGATTTTTTATGGACCAAAAGAAGACCCTCGGAGTAAAAGAGTTGGGCCAGAAGAGTCCCGGGCCATCCACGAGGGTGGGGGCGCGCATACCCCCCCCCGGCGCGTGGGCCTACCTCGTGGATGACTCGGGCACCTTCTTGACGTGAGATCTACGCCAAAAATTTGTATAAACACAAAAACCTCCAAAAAAATAACCTAGATCAGGAGTTCCGCCGCCGCAAGCCTCTGTAGCCACCAAAAACCAATCGGAACCCTGTTTCGGCACCCTGTCGGAGGGGTGATCCCTCAGAGGTGGCCATCTTCATCATCCTGGCGATCTCCATGATGAGGAGGGAGTAGTTCACCCTCGGGGCAGAGGGTATGTACCAGTAGCTATGTGTTTGATCTCTCTCCCTCTCATGTTCTTTATTTGGCACGATCTTGATGTATCGCGAGCTTTTCTATTATAGTTGGATCTTATGATGTTTCTCCCCCTCTACTCTCTTGTAATGGATTGAGTTTTCCCTTTGAAGTTATCTTATCGGATTGAGTCTTGAAGGATTTGAGAACACTTGATGTATGTCTTGCGTGGGATACCCGTGGTGACAATGGGGTATTCTATTGATTCACTTGATGTATGTTTTGGTGATCAACTTGCGGGTTTCGTGACCTTGGGAATCTATGCAAAGGGGTTGGCACACGTTTTTGTCTTGACTCTCCGGTAGAAACTTTGGGGCACTCTTTGAGGTTCTATGTGTTGGTTGAATAGATGAATCTGAGATTGTGTGATGCATATCGTATAATCATACCCATGGATACTTGAGGTGACATTGGAGTATCTAGGTGACATTAGGGTGTTGGTTGATTTGTGTCTTAAGGTGTTATTCTAGTACGAACTCTAGGATAGATCGAACGGAAAGAATAGCTTCGTGTTATTTTACTACGGACTCTTGAATAGATCGATCAGAAAGGATAACTTTGAGGTGGTTTCGTACCCTACAATAATGTCTTCATTTGTTCTTCTGTATTAGTGACTTTGGAGTGACTCTTTGTTGCATGTTGAGGGATTGTTATATGATCCAATTATGTTATTTTTGGTGAGAGAACTTGCACTAGTGAAAGTATGAACCTTAGGCCTTGTTTCAACGCATTGCAACACTGTTTGTGCTCACTTTTATCATTAGTTACCTTGCTGTTTTTATATTTTCAGATTACAAAAACCTATATCTACCATCCATATTGCACTTGTATCACCATCTCTTCGCCGAACTAGTGCACCTATACAATTTACCATTGTATTGGGTGTGTTGGGCACACAAGAGACTCTTTGTTATTTGGTTGCAGGGTTGTTTGAGAGAGACCATCTTCAACCTACGCCTCCCACGGATTGATAAACCTTAGGTCATCCACTTGATGGAAATTTGCTACTATCCTACAAACCTCTGCACTTGGAGGCCCAACAACGTCTACAAGAAGAAGGTTGTGTAGTAGACATCAAGCAGTTTCTGGCACTGTTGCCGGGGAGGTGAGTGCTTGAAGGTATATATTTAGATCTTGCTATCGAATCTTTTAGTTTCTTGTTTTATCACTAGTTTAGTTTATAAATAAAACTACAAAAATGGAATTAAGGGTGCCTCATATGCTTCATCTTTTTAATGTCTTTCGTGAAAAATGATGGGAAGGAAAGTTGTGCTCAAGTACTAGAAGAAGAATTACATAGAATGCTTGGCATAAAATATGTGAATGATGAGCATCATTGCAGTGTTGTTAGTATGAATTCTTTGAATACCCATGATGCTAATGATATGCATAACCAAAAGCTTGGGGATGCTATGTTTGATGAAGATGATATGTTTAGTCCCCCAAGTTTTGATGAGCAAATTTATTCTGATGAAAGCATGCCTCCCATTTATGATGATTATTGTGATGACACATATGCTATAAAGAATAAATATAACCATGAAAATTGCCATCATGATTTTAATTTTCAATTGGATTATGCTTCACATGATAGTTATTTTGTTGAGTTTGCTCCCACTACTATTTATGAGAAGAAATTTGCTTATGTGGAGAGTAATAAAAATTCTATGCTTGTAGATCATGAAAAGAATGCTTTATGTGATGGTTATATTGTTTAATTCATTCTTGATGCTACTGAAAATTATTATGAGCGAGGAACATATGCTTGTAGGAATTGCAATAATATCAAGTTTCCTCTCTATGTGCTTAAAGTTTTGAAGTTATGCTTGTTTTGCCTTCCTATGCTAGTTGATTATTGTTCACATAAGTTGTTTGCTCACAAAATCCCTATGCATAGAAAGTGTATTAGACTTAAATGTGCTAGTCATATTCTTCATGATGCTCTCTTTATGTTTCAATTCTTATCTTTTTGTGAGCATCATTGAAATCATCATGCCTAGCTAGGGGCGTTAAACGTTAGCGCTTGTTGGGAGGCAACCCAATTTTATTTTTGTTCTTTGACTTTTGATCCTGTTTAGTAATAAATAATTCATCTAGCCTCTGGTCAGATGTGGTTTTATGTTTTAATTAGTGTTTGTGCCAAGTAAAACCTATAGGATCTTCTTGGGTGATAATTATTTGATCTTGCTGAAAAAGTCAGAAACTTTATGCTCACGAAAATAATTGTTAAAAATCACCAGAAAGTGATAAAATACTTATTTCAATTTAAGTAGATCAATAAACAAATTATATAGGTCGTCCTATTTTCGTAGAATTTTATGAGTTACGTAAGTATTCGAATGATACATATTGCTACAGACTGTTATGTTTTTGACAGATTCTGTTTTCATTGTGTTGTTTGCTTATTTTGATGAATCTATAAGTAGTGTCGGAGGGTATAAACCATAGAGAAGTTGGAATACAGTAGATATTACACCATTATGAATTTAGAATGAGTTCACAACAGTACCTAAGTGGTGATTTATTTTCTTGTAATAACGGAGCTTACGAGTTTTCTGTTATGTTTTGTGTTGTGAAGTTTTCTAGTTTTGCGTAAAGATTCGATGGACTATGGAATAAGGAGTGGCAAGAGCCTAAGCTTGGGGATGCCCAAGGCACCCCAAGTTAATATTCAAGGACAACCAAGAGTCTAAGCTTGGGGATGCCTCAGAAGGCATCCCCTCTTTCGTCTTCGTTCATCGACAACTTTACTTGGAGCTATATTTTTATTCACCACATGATATGTGTTTTGCTTGGGGCATCATTTTATTTTCTTTTGTTTTGCTTGCTGTTTTAATAAAATATCAAGATCTTAAATTCATAAATGTTATAGAGTCTTCACATAGTTACATAATTATTCAACTACTCATTGATCTTCACTTATATCTTTTGGAGTAGTTTGTCGTTTGCTCTAGTGCTTCACTTATATCTTTTAGAGCATGGTGGTGGTTATATTTTATAGAAATTATTGATCTCTCATGCTTCACTATTATTATTTCGAGAGTCTTTTAGAACAGCATGGTAATTTTCTTCGATTATGAAACTAGTCCTAATATGATAGGCATCCAAGTTGGGTATAATAAAAACTTTCATATAAAGAGCATTGAATACTATGAGAAGTTTGATGCTTGATGATTTTTTTTGAGATATGAAGATGGTGATATTAGAGTCATGCTAGTTGAGTATTTGTGAATTTGAGAAATACTTGTGTTGAAGTTTGCAAGTCCGATAGCGTGCACGTATGGTAACCGTTGTGTGAAAAATTTGAAACATGAGGTGTTCTTTGAATTTCATCCTTATGACTGGCGGTCGGGGACGAGCAATGTTCTTTTCCTACCAATCTATTCTCCTAGGAGCATGCGTGTAACGCTTGGTTTTTGATGACTTGTAGATTTTTGCAATAAGTATGTGAGTTCTCTATGACTAATGTTGAGCCCATGGATTATACACACTCTCACCTTTCCATCATTGCTAGCCTCTTCGGTACCGTGCATTGCCCTTTCTCACCTTGAGAGTTGGTGCAAACTTTGCCGGTGCATCCAAACCCCATGATATGATACGCTCTATCACACATAAACATCCTTATATCTTCCTCAAAATAGCCACCATACCTACCTATTATGGCATTTCCATAGCCATTCCGAGATATATTGCCATGCAACTTTCCACCGTTCCGTTTATTATGACACGCTTCATCATTGTCATATTGCCTTGCATGATCATGTAGTTGACATCGTATTTGTGGCAAGGCCACCATGCATAATTTTTCATACATGTCACTCTTGATTCATTGCCCATCACGGTACACCGCCGGAGGCACTCATATAGGGTCATATTTTGAACTAGTATCGAGTTGTAATCATTGAGTTGTAAATAAATAGAAGTGCGATGATCATCATTAATATAGCATTGTCCCAATAAAAAAGAAAAAAAGAGAAAGGCAAAAAAGGCCAAATAAAAAAAGAAAAAAAAGAAAGGCCAAATAAAAAAAAGGAAGGCCCAAAAAAAGAAAAAAAAGGGACAATGCTACTGTCCTTTTTCCACACTTGTGCTTCAAAGTAGCACCATGATCTTTATGATAGATAGTCTCTTATTTTGTCACTTGCATATACTAGTGGGAATTTTTCATTATAGAACTTGGCTTGTACTCCCTCCGTTCCCAAATAATTGTCTTTCTAGCCATCTCAAATGGACTACAAGATACGGATGTATGTAGATGTTTTAGAGTGTAGATTCACTCATTTTGTTCCGTATGTAGTCACTTGTTGAAATCTCTAGAAAGACAATTATTTAGGAACGGAGGGAGTATATTCCAACAATGGGCTTCCTCAAATGCCCTAGGTCTTCGTGAGCAAGAAAGTTGGATGCACACCCACTTAGTTTCTTTTATTGAGCTTTCATACATTTATAGCTCTAGTGCATCCGTTGCATGGCAATCCCTACTCCTTTCATTGACATCAATAGATGGGAATCTCCCTAGCCCGTTGATTAGTTGCGTCAATGTGAGACTTTATCCTTTTTTGTCTTCTCCACACAACCCCCATCATTATATTCTATTCTACCCATAGTGCTATGTCCATGGCTCACGCTCATGTATTGCGTGAAAGTTGAAAAAAGTTTGAGATTACTAAAGTATGAAACAATTGCTTGGCTTATCGGGGTTGTGCATGATGAGAGCATTCCTGTGTGACGAAAATGGAGCATGTACAAAGTATATGATTTTGTAGGGATGAACTTCTTTGGCATATTATTTTGAGAAGACATGATTGCTTAGTTAGTATGCTTGAAGTATTATTATTTTTATGTCAATATTAAAATTTTATCTTGAATATTTCGGATCTGAACATTCATGCCACAATAAAGAAAATTACATTGAAGATTATGTTAGGTAGCATTCCACATCAAAAATTCTGTTTTTATCATTTACCTACTCGAGGACGAGCAGGAATTAAGCTTGGGGATGCTCGATACGTCTCCAATGTATCTATAATTTTTTATTGTTCCATGCTATTATATTATCCATCTAGGATGTTTTATATGCATTTATATCCTATTTTATATGATTTTTGGGAGTAACCTATTAACCTAGAGCCCAGTGCCAGTTTCTGTTTTTTCTTGTTTTTGAGTTTTACAGAAAAGGAATACCAAACGGAGTCCAATTGTCGTGCCAATTTTTGACGATTTTTTATTGACCAAAAGAAGACCCCGGAGTAAAAGAGTTGGACCAGAAGAGTCCCGGGCTGTCCACAAGGGTGGGGGCGCGCCCACCCCCCGGGCACGTGGGCCTACCTCGTGGATGACTCGAGCAACTTCTTGACGTGAGACCTACGCCAAAAATTCGTATAAATACAAAAACCTCCAGAAGATAACCTAGATCAGGAGTTCCACCGCCGCAAGCCTCTGTAGCCACCAAAAACCAATCGGAACCCTGTTCCGGCACACTGCCGGAGGGGCGATCCCTCACCGTTCGCCATCTTCATCATCCCGGCGCTCTCCATGACGAGGAGGGAGTCGTTCACCCCCGGGGCTGAGGGTATCTACCAGTAGCTATGTGTTTGATCTCTCTCTATCTCGTGTTCTTGATTTGGCACGATCTTGATGTATCGTGAGCTTTGCTATTATAGTTGGATCTTATGATGTTTCTCCCCCTCTACTCTCTTGTAATGGATTGAGTTTTCCCTTTGAAATTATCTTATCGGATTGAGTCTTTAAGGATTTGAGAACACTTGATGTTTGTCTTGCGTGGGATACCCGTGGTGACAATGGGGTATTCTATTGATTCACTTGATGTATGTTTTGGTGATCAACTTGCGGGTTTCGTGACCTTGGGAATCTATGCATAGGGGTTGGCACACGTTTTCGTCTTGACTCTCCGGTAAAAACTTTGGGGCACTCTTTGAGGTTCTATGTGTTGGTTGAATAGATGAATCTGAGATTGTGTGATGCATATCGTATAATCATACCCACGGATACTTGAGGTGACATTGGAGTATCTAGGTGACATTAGGGTTTTGGTTGATTTGTGTCTTAAGGTGTTATTCTAGTATGAACTCTAGGATAGATCGAACGGAAATAATAGCTTCGTGTTATTTTACTACGGACTCTTGAATAGATCGACCAGAAAGGATAACTTTGAGGTGGTTTCATACCCTACAATAATCTCTTCGTTTGTTCTCCGCTATTAGTGACTTTGGAGTGACTCTTTGTTGCATGTTGAGGGATTGCTATATGATCCAATTATGTTATTATTGTTGAAGAACTTGCACTAGTGAAAGTATGAACCTTAGGCCTTGTTTCAACGCATTGCAAATACCGTTTGTGCTCTCTTTTATCATTAGTTACATTGCTGTTTTTATATTTGCATATTACAAAAACCTATATCTACCATCCATATTGCACGTGTATCACCATCTCTTCGCCGAACTAGTGCACCTATACATTTTACCATTGTATTGGGTGTGTTGGGGACACAAGAGACTCTTTGTTATTTGGTTGCAGGGTTGTTTGAGAGAGACCATCTTCAACCTACGCCTCCCACGGATTGATAAACCTTAGGTCATCCACTTGAGGGAAATTTGCTACTGTCCTACAAACCTCTGCAGTTGGAGTCCCAACAACGTCTACAAGAAGAAGGTTGTATAGTATACATCAGTCGCCGGGAGAGACACAGAGACTGGACCTGAATGCTTGAAACGAGCTTGTCGGTAATCATTTCGTCATGTAGTCGGCTAACTGCTGAGTAGTTGGAACATGAACTATGCCAAGCTCCCCAAGGGCCACCTTTTCACGAACAAAGTGTATATACAACTCGATGTGTTTCATCGACCGATGATGAACCATGTTAGTAGATGATGTCTACTATGCAACTTTATTCTTGTAGACACGTGTTGGGCCTTCAAGCACAGAGTTTTGTAGGTTAGTAGCAATTTTCCCTCAAGTGGATGACCTAAGGTTTATCAGTCAGTGGGAGGTGTAGGATTAAGATGGTCTCTCTCAAACGACCCTGCAATCAAATACAAAAAATCTCTTGTGTCCCTAACACACCCAATAAAATGGCAATTTGTATAGGTGCACTAGTTCAGCGAAGAGATGGTGATACAAGTGTACTATGGATGGTACAAATATATTTTTATAATCTGAATAAATAAAAACAGCAAGGTAGCAATAGTAAACGGGCACAAAAACGGTATTGCAATGCTTGAAAATGAGGCATAGGGTCCGTACTTTCACTAGTGCAATCTCTCAACAATGCTAATATAATTGGATCATATAACTATCCCTCAACGTGCAACAAAGAATCACTGCAAAGTTCCTTCTAGCGGAGAACATATGAAGAAATCGTTTGTAGGGTACGAAACCACCTTGAAGCTATTCTTTCCGATCGATCTATCCAAGAGTTCGTACTAAAATAACACCAAATAATTTCAGATTCATAATACTCAATCCAACACAAAGAACATCAAAGAGTGCCCCAACATTTCTACCAGAGGTTCTAAAAAAAACATTCTACCAGAGAAACAAAAGACGAGAAGGTGGATCAACCCCTATGCATAGATTACCCCAATGTCATAGTGGGAATCCGCGAGTTGAGTGCCAAAACACATATCAAGTAAATCAATATGATACCCCATTGTCACCATGAGTATTCATATGCAAGACATATAACAAGTGCTCTCAAATCCATAAAAGTATTCAATCCGATAACAACAAAATCTCAAAGGGAAAAATTCAATTCATCACAACAAGATAGAGAGGGGAAAACACCATATGATCTGACTATATTAACAAAGCCCACGATACATCAAGATCGTGACATCTCAAGAACACGAGAGAGAGAGAGAGAGAGAGAGAGAGAGAGATTAAACACATAGCTACTAGTACAAACCCTTAGTCCCGAGGGTGGACTACTCCCTCCTCATCGTGGTGGCCGCCGGTATGATGAAGTGGGCCACCGGTGTTGGTTACCCCTCCGGCAGTGTGCGGTAACGGGGTCTAGATTGGTTTTCGGTGGCTATAGAGGCCTGCAACGGAGGAACTTTTGATCTAGGTTAACCCGAGGGTTTTCGGAATATGTGGGAATTTATAGGGTAAAGAGGAGGTGCGGGAGGCCACCGAGGTGGGCACAACCCACCTCGGCTCCCCTTGGCCCCCAGGCGCGCCCTGGTGGGTTGTACCCCCCTCGGGGCACCCCCAGGTGCTGCTCTGTCCCATTGGTGGTCTTATGGTCCATAAAAAATCCACAAAAAGTTTCGTGATGTTTGGACTCCGTTTGATATTGATTTCCTGCGATGTAAAAAACATGCAAAAACAGCAACTTGCACTTGGCACTATGTCAATAGGTTAGTACCAAAAAATAATATAAAATGACTGTAAAACATCCAAGAATGATAATATAACAGCATGGAACAATCAAAAATTGTAGATACGTTGGAGACGTATCAGCATCCCCAAGCTTAATTGTTGCTCGTCCTCTAGTAGGTAAATGATAAAAATAGAATTTTTGATGTGGAATGCTGCCTATCATGTCATCTCATTCTTTTCTTTGTAGCATGGACATTTGTACTTTTATATGGTTCAAAGCAATAGTCTAGTTATGACATGAGGACTTAAATACTCAAGCATATCAACAAGCAACAATGTCTTTCAAAATATCAACGCTAAAATAAGTTATCCCTAGCCCATCATGCTCAATCATTGATCCATTCATGAAACACCCTCGCATATTAGCTACACCCAATGCTCAAGTACGATCATAGTGCCCCCTAGTTGGTGCTTTATAAGAGAAGATGGAGACTCAAATTAATAAATAAAAATTTCATAAAGTAAAATAAAGGCCCTTCGCGGAGGGAAGTAGGGATTTGTAGAGGTGCCAGAGCTCAAAGCAAAAATTGAGAGATACAAACATTTTGAGAGGCATACTTTTCCCACCAACAAAAATGACTTAGAGCTCCAACACTTTCCATGCTAGATATATCATAGGCGGTTCTGAAACAGAAAATAAAGTTTATTCCGTTTTCCACCATACTTTCACTTTCCATGGCTAACCGTATCCACGGGTGCCCTCCATACCAACACTTTCCAAGGAATTTATTATTTGACAAAATAAAGTAAATTCATTTTTCATTTCGGGACTAGGCATGACTTTCGTGCTTGCATAGGGAATCACAAACCTTAACACCAATATTCTTACAAAAGCATAATTACTCATCAACATGACTCACATATCATATCATCATATCTCAAAACTATTACAAGGAATTAAGTTTATTTTGTCGAATGATCTTCATGAAAGTTTTTATTATATCCTTCTTGGATATCTATCACTTTGGGACTAATTTTCATGTGTTGCTTTTCATAACCTCAAACAAATATAAGTGAAGATCATGAGCATAATATTTCTTTCTCTCAAATTAATTTAAGTGAAGCAAGAGAGAATTTCTACAAAAATATTAAAGCACACCGTGCTCAATAAGATATAAGTGAAGCACTAGAGCAAATGACAAGCTACTCCAAAAATATATATGTGAAGCACTAGAGCAATTCCATAGAAAAGAGCTTCGTTGACGGGATGTGAGTGCCGCTTACCTAGCCTCCCTGGCAAATATTTGAGGACTCTATTTTATTTAAAAACTTTCAGATCTAAGTGTTGGGCAACGCAGTAATTTCAAAAAAATCCTACGCACACGCAAGATCTATCACGGTGATGCATAGCAACGAGAGGGGAGAGTGTTGTCCACGTACCCTCGTAGACCGAAAGAGGAAGCGTTATGACAACACGGTTGATGTAGTCGTACGTCTTCACGATCCGACTGATCCTAGTACCGAAAGTACGGCACCTCCGCGATCTGCACACATTTAGCTCGGTGACGTCCCACGAACTCTTGATCTAGCTGAGTGTCGAGGGAGAGGCTTCGTCAAAACGATGGCGTGATGACGGTGATGATGAAGCTACTGGCGCAGGGCTTCGCCTAAGCACTGCAACGATATGACCGAGGTGGATTATGGTCGAGGGGGCCACCGCACACAGCTAAGACAATGATAAACTTGTGTGTCTATGGGGTGCCCACTCCCCCGTATATAAAGGAGTGGAGGAGGGGGAGGGCCGGCCCTCTCATGGCGCGCCCTGGGATGAGTCCAACTCCCACCGGGAGTAGGATCCCCCCTTTCCCTAGTTGGAGTAGGAGAGAAGGAAGAAGGAGAGAGGGAGAAGGAAAGGGGGCGCCGCCCCCCTTCCCTAGTCCAATTCATACCCAAGGGGGAGGGGGCGCGCGGCCTTCCCTGCCTGCCCCTCTCTCTCTCCACTAAAGCCCATTAGGGCCCATATACTCCCCGGGGGGTTCCGTAACCCCCCGGTACTTCGGTAAGTGCCCGAACTTACCCGGAACCATTCCGGAGTCCATACATAGTCGTCTAATATATCGATCTTTATGTCTCAACCATTTCGAAACTCCTCCTCATGTCCGTGGTCATATCCGGGACTCCGAACTACCTTTGGTACATCTAAACACATAAACTCATAATACCGATCGTCACAGAACTTTAAGCATGCAGACCCTACGGGTTCGAGAACTATGTAGACATGACCGAGACACGTCTCCGGTCAATAACCAATAGCGGAACCTGGATGTTCATATTGGCTCCCTCATATTCTACAAAGATCTTTATCGTTCAAACCGCATAACAACATACGTTGTTTCCTTTATCATTAGTACGTATGTTACTTGCCCGAGATTCAATCGTCGGTATCTCAATACCTAGTTCAATCTTGTTACCGGCAAGTCTCTTTACTCGTTCCATAATGCATCATCCCGCAACTAACTCATTATTACATTGCTTGCAGGGCTTATAATGATGTGCATTACCGAGAGGGCCCAAAGATACCTCTCCGACAATCGGGGTGACTAATCCTAATCTCGATCTATGCCAACTCAACAAACACCATCGGAGACACCTGTAGAGCATCTTTATAATCACCCATTTACGTTGTGATGTTTGCTAGCACACAATGTGTTCCTCCGGTATTCGGGAGTTGCATAATCTCATAGTCATAGGAACATGTATAAGTCATGAAGAAAGCAATAGCAATATACTAAATGATCAAGTGCTAAGCTAACGGAATGGGTCAAGTCAATCACATCATTATCTAATGAAGTGATCCCGTTAATCAAATGACAACTCATGTTTATGGCTAGGAAACTTAACCATCTTTGATTCAACGAGCTAGTCAAGTAGAAGCATACTAGTGAGACTCTGTTTGTCTATGTATTCACACATGTACTAAGTTTCCGGTTAATAAAATTCTAGCATGAATAATAAACATTTATCATGATATAAGGAAAATAAATAACAACTTTATTATTGCCTCTAGGGCATATTTCCTTCAGTCTCCCACTTGCACTAAAGTCAATAATCTAGATTACACAGTAATGATTCTAATGCCCATGGAGTCTTGGTGCTGATCTTGTTTTGCTCGTGAGAGAGGCTTAGTCAACGGGTCAGCAACATTCAGATCCGTATGTATCTTGCAAATCTCTATGTCTCCCTCCTTGACTAGATCGCAGATGGAATTTGAAGAGTCTCTTGATGTGCTTGGTTCTCTTGTGAAATCTGGATTCCTTTGCCAAGGCAATTGCACCAGTATTGTCACAAAAGATTTTCATTGGACCCGATGCACTAGGTACGACACCTAGATTGGATATGAACTCCTTCATCCAGACTCCTTCAGTCGCTGCTTCCGAAGAAGCTATGTACTCCGCTTCACATGTAGAACCCGCCACGATGCTTTTCTTAGAACTGCACCAACTGACTGCTCCACCGTTCAATATAAATGCGTATCCGGTTTGTGACTTAGAGTCATCCAGATCAGTGTCAAAGCTTGCATCAACGTAACCATTTACAACGAGCTCTTTGTCACCTCCATAAACGAGAAACATATCCTTAGTACTTTTCAGGTATTTCAGGATGTTCTTGACCGATGTCCAGTGATCCACTCCTGGATTACTTTGGCACCTCCCTACTAAACTAATAGCAAGGCACACATCAGATCTGGTACACAGCATTGCATACATGATAGAACCTATGGCTGAAGCACAGGGAATGACTTTCATTTTCTCTCTATCTTCTATCGTGGTCGGGCATTGAGTCTGACTCAACTTCACACCTTTTAACACAGGCAAGAACCCTTCCTTTGCTTGATCCATTTTGAACTTCTTCAAAACTTTGTCAAGGTATGTGCTTTGTGAAAGTCCAATTAAGCGTCTTGATCTATCTCTATAGATCTTAATGCCCAATATATAAGCAGCTTCACCGAGGTCTTTCATTGAAAAAATCTTGTTCAAGTATCCTTTTATGCTATCCAGAAATTCTATATCATTTCCAATCAGCAATATGTCAGAGTAATTGGCCACGGGTAGCCTCATCGGCCCCCCATGGCGCTTCAGGACATCGGGGCCGGCTGCGCCCCTCAAGAATCAAAGACCAAAGCGCCGCCCTCTCGAGGCCGGCTGGTCACAGCGGCCGACTGCCAGAGGACGACAAGGCTCAACAGGCGGCCGTAAAGTGGGCCGACTCCTAGCAGGCGGCCTATAGAGAGGCCGGTTTCTACCAGGCGGCCCCAAGTGTCCTCGGAGTCTGCACCCACATAAATACGATGAGACGGGGCGTGGCTATAGCATGCCCTTCTACCCCCGAATCTAGGGCCAAGCGTGGCCAAAGTGCACCGAACCAAACGAGGATCTCCCGTCCGGCGTGGCACTGTTGCCACTCCCCCATGACATCACCAATGGAAGAGGAGGTCATGCCTCCACTATGGGTTATCGGTACGGCCCATTGGCGATGGTCCTTACCTGCCAGTGAGAGGCTAGAAGGCGGCGAGCCCGGACCAGTCGGCATGTGGGGAGGCCGACTCCTACCAGGCGGCCCTCACCCTCCCTCAAAGTTCGTGCATGATACGTCTCCAACGTATCTATAATTTTTTATTGTTCCATGCTATTATATATTCTGTTTTGGATGTCTAATGGGCTTTATTATACACTTTTATATTATTTTTGGGACTAACCTATTAACCGGAGGCCCAGCCCAAATTGCTGTTTTTTTGCCTATTTCAGTGTTTTGAAGGAAAGGATTATCAAACGGAGTCCAAACGGAATGAAACCTTCGGGAATGTGATTTTCGGAACAAACGTGATCCAAAGGACTTGGACTGGACATCAAGCAATCAACGAGGAGGCCACGAGGCAGGGAGGCGCGCCCCCCACCCTCGTGGGCCCCTCGTAGCTCTCTTGACCAACCTCTTTCGCCTATATATACTCATATACCCTGGAAACATCATAACAGGAGCCGAAACCCTATTTCCACCGTCGCAACCTTCTGTACCCGTGAGATCCCATCTTGGGGCCTTTTTCGGCGCTCCACAGGAGGGGCATCGATCACAGAGGGCTTCTACATCAACACCATAGCCTCTCCGATGATGTGTGAGTAGTTTACCTCAGACCTTCGGGTCCATAGTTATTAGCTAGATGGCTTCTTCTCTCTCTTTGGATCTCAATACAAAGTTCTCCTCGATCTTCTTAGATATCTATTCGATGCAATCTCTTTTGCGGTGTGTTTGTCGAGATCCGATGAATTGTGGGTTTATGATCAAGATTATCTATGAACAATATTTGAATCTCCTCTGAATTCTTTTATGTATGATTGGTTATCTTTGTAAGTCTCTCCAAATTATCAGTTTGGTTTGGCCTACTAGATTGATCTTTCTTGCAATAGGAGAAGTGCTTAGCTTTGGGTTCAATCTTGTGGTGTCCTTTGCCAGTGACAGCAGGGGCAGCAAGGCACGTATTGTATTGTTGCCATCGAGGATAAAAAGATGGGATTTATATCATATTGCATGATTTTATTCCTCTACATCATGTCATCTTGCTTAATGCGTTACTCTGTTCTTATGAACTTAATACTCTAGATGCATGCTGGATAGCGGTCGATGTGTGGTGTAATAGTAGTAGATGCGGGCAGGAGTCGGTCTACTTGTCACGGACGTGATGCCTATATACATGATCATACCTAGATATTCTCATAACTATGCTCAATTCTATCAATTTCTTGACAGTAATTCGTTCACCCACCGTAATACTTATGCTCTTGAGAGAAGCCACTAGTGAAACCTATGGCCCCCGGGTCTATTCTCTATCATATTAATCTACCGTTATTTCTATTACCGTTTATTTTGCTTTCTTTGCTTTTAGTCTTTATCATAAAAATACCAAAAAAATTATCTTATCATCTCTATCAGATCTCACTTTTGCAAGTGGCCGTGAAGGGATTGACAACCCCTTTATCGCGTTGGTTGCAAGGTTCTTATTTGTTTGTGTAGGAGCGTGGGACTTGAGCGCGGTCTCCTACTGGATTGATACCTTGGTCATCAAAACTGAGGGAAATACTTATGCTACTTTACTGCATCACCCTTTCCTCTTCAAGGGCAAACCAACGCAGTGCTCAAGAGGTAGCAGTGCACCATTAACCAGAAAAGATGGGGGATGGCTACAGTGATCACCCGCCAGGCGGCGGTATTGTGGCCACATCTCCCCCGACAAAGCATGCCTCATTACCATCATCGCTATAGTGCTGAGCAGCCGGCCAGACCCGCAAGCGGCCAAGTACGAGACAGCCGGCGGGGCCCACCAGGCGGCGGGCCCCATCAGCTAGCGGAGAAGCCGGCGACCAGAGACACTGACAGCCGGGTCCTACACCCGGCCAGATTACCTTTGTACCCCTGGGGGTAGGCCTATATAAACCCCCCAGGGCACCCATGCAAAGGGTTCGGACCTTAGTTCCTTCACACACACAAATAGAGAGAGGAAGTTAGGGCTAGCCTTGTTCTTCTTCCACCTCTAGAGAAACAGCTCTAGGAGCAACCTTGTAGCCACTCTTGTTGCTTTAGTAACCATGCGGAGACCCCGCAGAGCAGGACTAGGGGTGTTATCTCCTAGGAGAGCCCCGAACCTGGGTAAGATTTGCCGGCATGCATGTCTTCACCTCATCCTGTTTCCTGGCACCGGCGATGTCTTATTAGCCCCCTCCATGATAAGCCATCCTTTGGCATATGTCGCACGATACCCCCGACATTTGGCGCCCACCATGGGGCTAGGTGCACCATCGTCCGGAGATCTGTTCTGGACGGGGACCCTCTTCCTCCCCAGCGAGCGTAGCTAGCCTGGCACGCTCGACTGCGCCTGCACCGAAGCGCTGCAAGGCGCTAAGCTCGCCTGCGCGGCGAGCTGCCTCACTGACCTCATAGGCGAGATCCGCCTCACCGGCGACCCCACGCCCGACGCGGGAGCAGCCTGCTCTGAGAGCTGCCTGGTCGACCTCCTTGGCAAGCTCGACATCGCCAAGGAGCCGGCCTTTGACTTGGAGTCGATCGGCTCCACCGACCCGATGCTTGTCGACTCCGACACTGCACCGCTCGACGCCTTCCCCACCAACGTGGTGGTCATCGACGACCTGCTCCCTCACGCCGACAGCGATGGCAGCACCGTCGCGGAGGTGCTCCTCATCAACCATGGTGGAGCCTCTGGTGGGGATGCCCAAGACCCCCTCCAGGCGGCGCTGCGAGATCTCTCAGTGCCCATTCCAGAAAATGCAGACGCCGAGACGCTAGAAGCCCGCCATGTATCGCTCGTCGAAAGCGCCAAGAAACTAGCCGCCATGAGACGCCTCTTAGAAGCCTACCAGCGCAAGATCGACCGCGCTGTTAGTGGCACGCCGGCTGCCGGCGGGCCCAGCCGCATTGGCACGGTCCGGCAGCTGAGCGCCGCCATCGCCAGCATGTTCGGGGCAGACCACCCTGTCTATGCCACGCCCATGGAGAACATACGAGCTGCCCATGTGGCAGTAGACGAGCTGGACCACCTCGAGGGCGACGAGCGCCGCTACATGACGGAGCGTGTCCAGCAGCTCATCGATGCGGCTGCCGCGCTGCAAGAAGCTGGTTGCCGCGCTGAAGATCCTAGCCAACGGGTTGAGAACCCGCCCCCTCGCTGAGAGCAAGGCGCAACCTCCTAGACGCCGACTGGTGGCGTCCGCGACAAACGAGACAAAGAGTCGGCTGCTAGCTGCAGCCGCACGCGCATCACCATCGAGTGCGACCAAGACGGTCTCCCTCGAGCAGTGGAACAACAGGGCGATTGTCCGCCTCCTCCTCCTCCTCCTCGGAGGGAGAGGCATGCTTCTCTGCCGCCTGTTGACCAGCCAACTCTCGGCGACCGACTGGGCCGCCGGGAAGGAATCAGAGAGAATGACGCCCGCCACCGGATCGACTGTCTCAATTGATCCCTGGCGCTAGAAGAAGAAGATGCGCTGACCGCCTTGCCGCCCCCCCCCGCATCTGCGATGAGCCCTTTCCCAAAGGGTCACGCTTCCATGAGATACGCCCAAGTACAATGGCTCCGTAAAGCCGGAGGACTGGGTGGTTGACTACTCCACGGCCATCAGCATAGCGAAAGGCAACAAGCACGTTGCCGTGAAATACGTTCCGCTCATGCTCCAGGGCACGGCCCAGACATGGCTGAACATCCTGAAGCCCCGCAGCATCAATAGCTGGGTAGATTTCACCGAAGTCTTCGCTCGCAACTTCACCAACACCTACAAGCGGCCTCCCAAGCCACGCCAGCTCTCACTGTGCCTCCAAGGCCCCAACGAGTCCACCCGCGACTACCTGACGCAGTGGGCTGAACTGCGCAACTCCTGCGAAGGGGTGCATGAGGTCCAAGCTATTGAGTACTTCACTGACGGGTGTCGAGAGGGCACCTTACTCAAGCACCGACTCCTCTGCGACGAGCCGGCCACACTCGACGAACTGCTGATCATAGCAGACAAGTACACCACTACCGATTCTTCCATGAAGTCAGAGCTCCGGGTGGACGCTTCTGGGAAGGTGCTCCCTCCGGCTCCTCGAACGTCGGCTGGAGACAACAGTCGGCGCCAGCAGCCGAACGAGAACAAGCGCAAAGCCCCCCAGCCGGCTTCTACCGGCCGGCAGGTGGCGACAGTTGAAGATTAACAGCCTGAAGGGTAGCCACCCCCCAAGCGTCAGAAAGGCAGTAAGCCAGCCTGGCTGCCTGCTTTCTCTTTTGAGCTGACCCTCGATGCCCCCTGCAAATTCCACAGCGGCGCAAAGCCGTCCAACCACACGACCCGGAATTGTCACTGGCTTGTCCGTATAGCCAAGGGGGGAGGACTGCCTCCTCTGCTTGCTGGCCCGCCGGCTCCGCCTCCTCAGCAGCTGGCCGCCTGCCCAGCAGTCCGCCAAGTCCAACATGATTACCCCGAAGAGCATGGTGCATACGTTGTCTTCACCAGCATGCCCAGCGACACACACAGTCGGCGTCAGCAGCACCATGAAGTGAACGCAGTTGCCACAACTGCTCCAGAATTCATGCATTGGTCTGAGAAGCCTATCAGCTGGAGCCGAGCTGACCACCCGGAAGTGATGCCTTCCCCAGGTTTCTATGCCCTGTATTAGATGCAACCCTTGGAACGGAGAGGCGAGCTGCTCATTTCTCCTGGATTCTGATATATGGCGGTAGCAGCATCAACATCCTTTACCGCGACACCATGGAGAAGTTGAAGATCAAAGAGAAGCAGATGCTACCCAGTCGGACTGTGTTTCATGGCATTGTGCCCGGCTTGTCCTGCTCACCAATCGGGAAAGTCAAGATAGATGTCCTATTCGAGGACAAGGATCACTACCGCCGAGAAGCGATTTGGTTTGAGGTGGTTGACCTGGAGAGTCCTTACCATGTGCTCCTAGGCTGGCCTGCTCTAGCCAAGTTCATGGAAGTGGCTCATTATGCCTACCTCAAGATGAAGATGCCAAGAACCAATGGAATTATCACGATCAATGGGGGCTATGAGAAGTCGTCCGCCTGCTCCGCAGTCAGCAGTCGGCTGGCCGAGTCTCTCGTGATTGCGGCTGAGAAGAGGCTCCTGGACCGGGTGGTGGCTATGGCCAGCAAGCAGCCGAACCTGTCACAAGAGCCCAAAGAGTCAGAGACCGAGGGCTCCTTCAAGCCGGCCAAAGAAACAAAGAAGATTCCCTTGGACCCTGAGCACCCAGAGAGGTACGCTGTCATAGGTGCCAACCTTGACAGCAAATAGGAAAGCGAGCTCGTCGATTTCCTTCGTGAGAATCGGGACATCTTCGCATGGTCTCCCAAATACATGTCGGGTGTTCCGACAGATTTCGCCGAGCTCAAGCTACATGTTAGAGAAGACGCTAAACAAGTCAGACAGCCCCTCCACCGACTGTCGGAGGAGAAGAGAAGAATTGTTGGAGAAGAGATCACCCGCCTGTTGGCAGCCGGCTTCATCATGGAAGTTTTCTTCCCGGAATGGCTTGCCAACCCAGTCCTTGTACTGAAGAAGAATAACAAGTGGAGCATGTGCATTGATTACACTAGTGTTAACAAAGCCTGCCTCAAGGATTCGTTTGCCTTGCCACGAATTGATCAAGTGATAGACTCCACAACCGGATGCGAGCTGTTGAGTTTCTTCGATGCCTATTCAGGTTACTACCAGATCAAGTTAAACTCGGCAGACCGCCTGAAGACCGCCTTCATCACACCATTCAGAGCCTTCTGTTAGCTAACCATGACGTTCGGCTTGAGAAATGCCGGTGCCACGTTCCAGCATTGCATGCAGAAGTGTCTCCTCAAGCAACTCGGCAGAAATTCCCACGTCTATGTAGACGATATTGTGGTGAAGACGGGGAAGCGCGGTACCCTCCTGGAAGATCTTAAGGAAACTTTTGAAAATCTGCGCCGGTTTCAGATCAAGCTCAACCCAGAGAAGTGCGTGTTTGGAGTACCATCCGACCAGCTCCTTGGTTTCCTGGGCTTGGAACACGGCATTGAGTGCAACCCTGTGAAGATCAAGGCCATCGAGAGGATGGAGAAGCCCACCCGACTGAGAGACGTTCAGAAGTTCACTGGCTGTTTGGCATCCATCAACCGCTTCATCAGTCAGCTGGGCGAGAAGGCTCTTCCCCTGTACTAGCTCATGAAGAAGACCACTCATTTTGAGTGGAATGACAAGGCAGATGAAGCTTTTCTCCAGTTGAAGAAGATGTTGACCACGCCGCCTGTCCTGGCGGCTCCGACTGCTAAAGAGCCCATGTACCTCTACATCGCCGCCACCAGTCGGGTGGTCAGCACTGTCATAGTAGTGGAGCGCCTAGAAGACGGCAAGGCACAGCCGCTCTAGAGGCCTGTGTACTATTTGAGCGAGGTATTGTCAACCTCGAAGCAGAACTACCCTCACTAGCAAAAGATTTGCTACGGCGTGCACTTTGCCGCCAAGAAGCTGAAGCCATATTTCCAAGAGCACCCAATTATGGTTGTATGCACTGCCCCGGTTGCTAAGATCATTGGCAACAGAGATGCATCTAGCCAGGTGGCCAAATGGGCCATCAAGTTGTCTCCCTACACCATCTTCTACCAGCCACGTACCGCCATCAAGTCCCAAGCACTGGCCAACTTCCTCGTTGACTGGGCCGAGACCCAGTACCTGTCGCCAGCTCCGGACTCCACTCATTGGCGGATGCACTTTGATGGCTCAAAGATGCGCACCGGCTTGGGAGCCGGCATTGTTCTCACCTCTCCCAAAGGCGACAAGCTTAGATACACATTGCAAATCCACTTTATCGCCTCTAATAACGTGGCTGAGTACAAGGCACTCATACACGGACTTCGGCTGGCCAAAGAGCTCGGCATCCGCCGGATTCTGTGCTACAGTGACTCAGACTTGGTGGTTCAGCAGTCGTCTGGCGACTAGGATGCCAAGGACGCAAACATGGCAAGCTACCGCTTCCTCGTCCAGCAACTCAGCAGATACTTTGAAGGGTGTGAGTTCCTGCATGTGCCACGAAACAACAACGAGCAGGCAGACGCCTTGGCACGGATCGGCTCCACCCGTCAAGCAATACAAGCCAGCGTTTCCCTTCAGTGCCTCCGCAAGCCGTCGATCAAGCCTTCCCTAGAATCTGAGTCCATCTTCGTGTCGACTCCTCCCAAAGCAGTCGGATCCGACTTGGGGGCTGCAGCAGCCGGCCCGGGGACTCCAGTAGGCGGCACGGGGACTGCGGCAGTCGCACCCTACCCAGGGACTTCACGACCCGGCCCGGGGACTGTAGCAGGCGGCCCGGGGACTTCACGACCCAGTGCGGGGACTGCGGCAGTCACACCCGGCCTGGGGAATTCTCGACCCGGCCCGGGGACTTCATGACCTGGCGTGGGAACTGCAGCAGGCGGCTCGGGGACTTCACCAAGCGGCCCGGGGGCTGCAGCAGTTGGCCCGGAGACTCCAACGATGCACGAAGCGACAACCAGCTCCAACCCGCCACCTCCCAGCCCAGCCGCCCTAGTACATGTGGCCACGGTGGCAGTACAAGAAATTCAAGCACCATCATGGGCAGAGCCCATTCTCAAGTTTTTGGTAAACAGAGAGGTTCCGGCCGATGAGATATCGGCCCAACAAGTATAGTGCCGAGCAGGAGCTTACACGATAGTAAACCAAGAGCTTGTCAGACGTGGTGTGACTGGAGTCTTCCAGTGCTGCGTAGAACCAGAGAAGGGCCAAGCAATCCTCAAAGACATACATCAAGGCGAGTGCGGCCATCACGCGGCCTCCAGATCCCTTGTTGCCAAAGCCTTTCGCCATGGTTTCTTTTGGCCAACTGCTTTGGAGGACACCAAGGACCTGGTCAAGCATTGCAAAGGGTGCCAGAAGTTTAGCTCACAGCAAAATCTACCGGCTTCTGCACTCAAGACCATCCCCCTGGCTTGGCCCTATGCCATCTGGGGGTTGGACATGGTGGGGCCATTCAAGACAGCACGCGGCAGCTTGACTCATCTACTCATCGCTGTGGACAAATTCACCAAGTGGATTGAAGAAAAGCCAATCAAGAAGTTGAATGGTCCGACTACTGTGACCTTCATTGCAGATATCACCACCCGGTACGGCATACCACACAGCATCATCACCGACAATGGCACCAATTTTGCCAAAGGAGCCTTGGCCCGTTTCTGCGCGACGCAGGGCATCCGACTGAACCTAGCGTCCATTGCGCACCCACAGTCAAACGGCCAAGTCGAGTGAGCAAACGGCCTCATCCTCTCCGGCATCAAGCCCCGACTGGTCGATCCTCTGGAGCGGTCGGCCGGCTGCTGGATAGACGAGCTGCCGGCCGTCCTTTGGAGCCTCCGCACCACTCCGAACAAGTCAACTGGCTTCACTCTATTCTTTCTTGTGTACGGTGTCGTGGCCGAAATCCCAACTGACATTGAGTTTGACTCACCTCGCGTCACCATGTACATGGAAGCAGAGGCAAAGGAAGCACGAGAAGACGGTGTCGATCTGCCGGAAAAGGGCCGGCTGTTGGCACTCAGCTGGTCCACTATCTACCAGCAGAGTCTACGCCGCTACCGCAGCCACAAGGTCAAGCCAAGATCCTTCCAAGATGGCGACCTTGTGCTCCAACTGATCCAGCGAACAGACGGCCAGCACAAGCTCTCGGCCCCTTGGGAAGGCCCCTTCATCATCAGCAAAGCATTGGGCAACGACTCCTACTACCTCATCGACGCACAGAAGCCCAGATCACGCAAGAGAGACGATTCGGGCAAGGAGTCGAAGCGCCCATGGAACACAAATCTCCTCCAAAAATTTTATAGCTGATTAAGTATGTACCATGCTACCTTTTGTACTAAGCACTAAGACATCGGGGCCCTCGAGGAGCACTCGGGGGCTACCTCTTTTATCTATATGATAAGTTCTATGCCTATGAATGTGTTATTCCATTATCTTGCCTGGCACCGGGTTCGACCAGTCGGCCCAGGGGCTTGACGCCTTGTACTATGTCAATGCTACCTACAGTCGGACAAGTAGTGTGCCGGCACCTAAGCCCCCTCTTGCCACAAGCCGCAGCTCGCAGAGCGACTGTCTGGCCGGCAAGAGATGAAGGTAGGAAACGGTGCCCACATGGAAAATGGCTAAGGATTAGAAGCATTTGCATAGGCCGAGTCGGCTCTTCAACTCGCCGACTGGCTGCTAAGCAGCCTGCCGATCGGTTTTTAACTTAATTTGCTATGCTCCACCAAACGGCTAAACTACTTTCTTTCCCAAATGGCCAAGTACTTGACCCAGCCTCATACCACAGAGCGGATGTCTGGCTGGCAAGACGGCAGCCAAGGGAAGGCGGCAAAGGAAAAAGCCAAAGGAGTAAAAAAGCAAGGCAAGTCTGAAATCGACAAGAGATAAGTTTTACAGCAGAGGACATCGGCCAACATTCAACGGAGTTTGAATACACCCCTTGGGTGGAATTGTGCAAATTTAACAAAGTTTGATTGAGGAGACTACTAAGCAGGAAAAACTAAGATAAATTGGTAGCCAAGACAAAAGGAGCAGCAGACGACTCCGGTAGGTTGGCGGAGTCAGGAGCGCCGGATGGTGGAGTGGCCGGTTGGAGAGTCTCGGCTTTGTCGCCATCAGCAGCAGTCGGCGCGCTCGCACACGGCTCGTTGCTGGAGGCACGTTCGAGCTCAGGCTGGCCGTCCACTCCAACCTCCCGCACGCCGTCTTCATCATCCTCATCTTCCTCGTCTTCCCCTTCATCGCTGGAGGCGACGTCCTCTGCCGAGTCTTCGCCATCATCCGGGTTCAGTCCGAACCATTCTGGCGGCGCCTCGGCGCCGTTCTCGTTCAGCTCAGGGACGAAGACACCAGTGTTGGTGTACTCGGTGATCGCCGCGGAGCAAAGAGTGAGGTCGTGCTCCACCGCCACCAACTCGGCGCTGGCTTCCTGCCGAAACATGGCCAACTGGGCTAGATTTCGCCCAGGATACCACGCCTTGGTGAAGTCCAGGGCCCGCCGCGCCCCCGCTCGGGCTGCGGAACCCTTCCACGCCTCAAGGCGGCCGACGACCACTTCCAACCAGTCGGCGGTTCGACTGTGGGTGCGTGGAGATTGCCTGTCAGGCCAAAGAGCGGATCGCCTGGGCTCCAGCACGCTGCAGCCTGCGGAGCATCCAATGAGCCGGCCGGAGACGAGCTTGAATGCCAAGAAGCTGCTCGCCAAGAGTCCGAGGGGCGTTGGCGGCAATCTCCACACCTTCCGCCCTTCTCTCTTCGCGACGAGCCTCGGTGGCTTGGTTGGCGGTGATGGAGTGGCCAGGAAAGAAGTCTGCACAAGCAGAAACAAAAAGTCAGAAATCACAAGCTAGAGGCCAGCTCACTTAACAGTCGGTACCTGAGAGAAAGAGAAGAAAGCTCACCATCGACTATGTCTTCAATCTTGCCATAACCGGCAGTCAGCGCCGCCTCCGTCTCAGCCCAACCCGAGCGCACGGTCTCAAACTCAGCCAGGAGCCTGGCTTCATTGTCCTCCGCCTGCTTTAGGGCCGCCTTGTGAAGTTCCGCCTGGTCCTTCAGTTCCTTGGCCAGGCGGTCGCGCTCCTGGGCCGCCCTGTTGCACTCATCCTCCTTGACACACAGCACGGTGTTGACTTCTCCCAGTTGCTGCTGCAAGGCTGCGTTGGCTTCTGCAAGGACAAGAAAGAAGAGATATCAACAATCAAGAAGGAAGAAAAGTAATTGTCGGGAGATGCGGCCCGACTGCTCAGCAATCGGCCCATATCTCGGGGAGTACACTCTGGGGGTGCGCTGATGCACCCCGGCACAGAAAGAAGATGGAATGCTTACTCCGGTTTTCCGTTAAGTCGGTGGTCCGTCGGTCCAGCTCCCTGATATGGGCGTTGAAGGTGGCCACGCGGACGTTGTGGTAGTCCTGCAACAAAGCAATAGAAAGTGAAATAAGTTAAAACTCAGAACCCACTATGAAGTTCCGCACCACCCGCCAGCAGCCGCCCGTAACTCGGGTTACACTCAGCAGGAGTCGGCGCCGCCTCACCAAAGATTACAAGAATCAAAACAAAGAAGCAAGTTACGTGCCCGAACAGTGGCCCGCGCCTTCACAGACGCCTTCATGCATTGCTGAAGGGCGGCAGCCTTGGCCTTGAAGTCGGCCTGTACATCCTGCGCTGCCTTGATCAAGGTGCCCGTCCCGCCCCCGTGCACCCACTCCGTTGGTGCAGCACTGGTGGCTTCGGCGTCAGGGACCGACGAGCTCGAGGCCGCGGCTCCAAAGTCGACTTCGCCACGCGCCGACGCGCTGGAGTGCGGGCCGCGGGAGTCACCCCCACCACAAGTTCGCCACCGACTGGAGGAGCCGACGGTTCATTAGGCCGACTGCCCTGGGTCTCGGCAGCCGGCGTCTGCTGGGGCACCTCCGTCCTGGGGTCGACGGCCTCGCTGCCCTCCCTCTCCACGACCGGCTTGTCATTACCAACCCCTCAAGTCGGCGCCGGGATCCCTGTCGCCGGCGGCATGGAGTGCAGCGGAATGACAAGCTGTGGAGCGTGGCTTCCCTCGCGCACCTCCCGCGTGTTCTTCTCCATCGCCTCCCGGAGGTCGGCGGGCAGGTCGATGCGGCGGGTGTTGGTGGAGCCCTCCATTCCCCCAATTATGGAGGCAATGGCCGACCGCTCAAGAGAGAGCGGGGCTCTGTTTTACACAAGACAAGAAGAATTTCAGAAGAAGTTTTCCAAGAAGACATAAAAAAGATAAAGAGAAGGACAAGCACTTACGCGGACACCATCGGCGGCTGTTTCGGGGCCCTCTGGTACCAGGCGCCTTCACGGCGGCCTCTTCCCGCCTGGTCGCCGCGGCCGAGCACCTGTGCTTCTTCGGCCGACCGCCTTGCAGCTGCGCACCGGCTCAGTGCTTCGATACGCCGCCTGGTGCGGGTGGCGCCGCTAAGGAGCTCACCCCACCCTGTTGCTAACCGGCTGGCGGCGCGGCTCGGCCTCCTCCTCTTCATCGTCCGGCCACATCTCGACACCGCCTTCTCCACCGGAGCTGCCTGCCCCGTCGCCACCGCCTGTGGCGTCGTCTTCCAAGGCGGCCGCCCCCAAGTCGGTGTCATCCGCATCACTCACCGCCCGGTCCGGCAGGTACTCCTGGCCTTGCGCCGGGGCGTCGGCCTCCTGCTGGGTCGTGAAGAGCTGCAGTACATCCGACTGATCAATCGGCAAAGTAGAACTCGGCAGAAGAAGAAAGGCCAAGAAAAAAAGAAAGAGTCGGGAGCTTACGACAGGAGGCGGATGTGCACGGGAGTACGGCCGCTTTCCGAACCGCCAGTCCGACTCCGAGAGCTTGAGGTTCGTAATCTCGTTCACCATGAGGGCCACCTCCGCGACCGGCATATCGCGGGTGGACAGCCCGCACGGGTCCCGGTGCCCACTCATTTGACTGATCATGTGGGGCCGACCCTAGAGAGGGAGAACCCGGCGCACCACGAAGGCCATCAACAAGTCAAACGCCTGGAGGCCCTCCAAGTCCATCATCTCCTTGAGCCTGGTGACAGCGGCGGTGGAGACGGGCGACAGGTGCTTCGGCTTGAAGGTCCAGTTGGTGCGCGGCTCGGCTGGCGGGCCAACTTCGTAGGCCGGCAGGTTGATGAAGTCCAGCACCGGGTTGACGTTCTTCACGTAGAAGTATGACTTCCACCACAGCTTGATGGACTGGATCAAGGCGATGGACGGGAAGCGATTGCCGGCCCTTGGGCGCCGTACCACGACGAAGGCGCCGCATTGAGCCACCTCGTCCTTGGCAGAGACACCGAGCTTGGTGTAGAAGAACTCTCCCCACAGCAGCCCTCGCATAGTGTGACGAAGGCCGACAGCAGCACCACCGTGTTTGGTGTGATGTAGTGCGGCTAGAGGTGATAGAATTGGAGGAAAGAGCGGAGAAAGCCACTGACCGGCAGGCCGAAGCCGCGGAGGAAGTGTGACCGAAAGACGACGCACTCGCCGTCCTTCGGCGCTGGCGTGATCTCTTTCTCCGGAGGGACGCGCGTCTCGACATAACCCGCGTCGGGCAGCCGCCTCGTGTCACGCAGGAAGTCGAGGTGGTCCTTGTGGACGTTGGAGCCGACCCAGGCGCCGGAGTTCACCTTTTCGCGTGCCATGAGTGTTTGGAACTCGACGGAGGCGCGGTGCGGCCAAGAAGGAGCGAACCCGCGGGGGAGAAGGCTCGACGACAGCGAGCCGCGGCAGCACTTCAGTAGAGCGTGGAGTGCGGCTGCAGCGAAGAAGAGGAGGAGGCAAGAAGTGGCGAAGGAGAGGAGGGCGCACATGTGTCTGCCGCTCCCCTCCCCCCCCTACTTATAGCCCCTGGCGGTGAGGCCGAGGGGGCGGCGCATGGGATCATGGGATTAACTGCGCCCACGACCCCATGACCCCGTGTATACACGTAATAACGACGTGCGGTAATGGCGCGCGGGATCCCAACCGCCTGTCTCGGCCACAGCGGATCCGCGCGCATGCCGAGGCCCGGTAGTGGTGGGCCCAGGCCTCCGGCGATGTCCCATTGCGCGTGTGGGCTGGCACGTGGCCTGGCCGACTGGCGCCACGTGGCGCGCAGATACCTGGCGGCAAGCTTGGTGCCTGGCTGGCGCGCCACCTGGTTCCCACCGCGATGTTTCAAAAATCACCAGGCGGCCCGCCTGGTCGTGTCCGGCTCCTGGCAGTCAACGCGCTGGAAGACGGACGGAGCAAGATCAGATGAAGCACTTAGAGTAGGAAGCTGCCGAGGCTCCTTCTTTTTACCAGCAGTGGAGCCTCATCAGCTTCGGGGACTACTGTCGGAATAATTGGCCACCGGTAGCCTCATTGCCCCCCATGGCGCTTCAAGACATCGGGGCCGGCTGCGCCCCTCAAGAATCAAAGACCAAAGTGCCACCCTCTTGCGGCCGGCTGGTCATAGCGGCCAGCTGCCAGAGGACGGCAAGGCTCAGCAGGCGGCCGTAAAGTGGGCCGACTCCTAGCAGGCGGCCTCTAGAGAGGCCAGCTTCTAGCAGGAGGCCCCAAGCGTCCTCAGAGTCTGCACCCACATAAATACGATGAGACGGGGCGTGGCTATAGCACGCCCTGCTACCCCCGAATCCAGGGCCAAGCATGGCCATAGTGCACCGAACCAGACGAGGATCTCCTGTCTGGTGCGGCACTGTTGCCACTCCCCCATGACATCACCCATGGCAGAGGAGGCCATGCCTCCACTACGGGTTGTCGGTACGGCCCACAGGCGGTGGGCCTTACCTGCCAGTGAGAAGCCAGAAGGTGGCGAGCCCGGACCAGTTAGCATGAGGGGAGGCCGACTCCTACTAGGTGGCCCTCCCCCTCCCTCAAAGTCTGTGCACCATTAATCAGAAGAGATGGGGGATGGCTACAGTGATCGCCCGCCAGGCGGCGGTACTGTGGCCACATCTCCCCTGACAAAGCATGCATCATTACCATCATCGCTACAGTGTTGAGCAGCCGGCCAGACCCGCAAGCGGCGGGCGCGGCCTGTCGGCCAAGTACGAGACAGCCGGCGGGGCCCACCAGGCGGTGGGCCCCATCAGCCAGCGGAGAAGCCGGCGACCAGAGACACTAACAACCGGGTCCTACACCCTGCTAGATTACCTTTGTACCCCTGGGGGGTAGGCCTATATAAACCCCCCAGGGCACCCATGCAAAGGGTTCAGGCCTTAGTTCCATCACACACACATATAGAGAGAGGAAGTTAGGCCTAGCCTTGTCCTTTTTCCACCTCTAGAGAAACAACTCTAGGAGCAACCGTGTAGCCACTCTTGTTGTAACCATGCGGGGACCCCGCAGAGCAGGACAAGGGGTGTTATCTCCTTGGAGAGCCCCGAACCTGGGTAAGATTCGCCGGCGTGCATGTCTTCGCCTCATCCCGTTTCCTGGCACCGGTGACGTCTTATTAGCCCCCTCCATGATAAGCCATCCTTTGGCATATGTCGCACGACACCCCCGACACAATATGTCATCCACATATAATATTGGAAATGCTACAGAGCTCCCACTCACTTTCTTCTAAATACAGGCTTCTCCAAAAGACTGTATAAAACCATATGATTTGATCACACTATCAAAACGTTTATTCCAACTCCGAGATGCTTGCACCAGTCCATAGATGGATCACTGGAGCTTGCACACTTTGTTAGCATCCTTTGGTTCGATAAAACCTTTAGGTTGCATCATATACAAATCTTCTTCCAGAAATCCATTCAGGAATGCAGTCTTTACATCCATTTGCCAAAATTTCATAATCATAAAATGCAGGAATTGCTGACATGATTCGGACGGACTTAAGCATCGCTACGGATGAGAAGGTCTCATCATAGTCAACTCCTTGAACTTGTCGAAAACCTTTCGCAGCAAGTCGAGCTTTGTAGACAGTAACATTACCATCAGCGTCAATCTTCCTCTTGAAGATCCATTTATTCTCGATGGCTTGCCGATCATCGGGCAAGTCAACCAAAGTCCACACTTTGCTCTCATACATGGATCCCATCTCAGATTTCATGGCCTCAAGCCATTTTGTGGAATCTGGGCTCATCATCGCTTCCACATAGTTCATAGGTTCGTCATGGTCAAGTAACATGACCTCCAGAATATGATTACCATACCACTCTAGTGCGGATCTTACTCTGGTTGACCTACGAGGTTCGGTAGTAACTTAATCTGAAGTTACATGATCATCATCATTAGCTTCCTCACTAATTGGTGTAGGAGTCACAGGAACAGATTTCCGTGATGAACTACTTACCAATAAGGGAGCAGGTACAGTTACCTCATCAAGTTCTACTTTCCTCCCACTCACTTTTTTTGAGAGAAACTCCTTCTCTAGAAAGGATCCATTATTAGCAACGAATGTCTTGCCTCTGGATCTGTGATAGAAGGTGTACCCAACAGATTCCTTTGGGTATCCTATGAAGACACATTTCTCTGGTTTGGGTTTGAGCTTATCAGGTTGAAGCTTTTTCACATAAATATCGTAGCCCCAAACTTTCAGAAACAAAAAATTGGGTTTCTTGCCAAACCACAGTTCATAAAGTGTCGTCTCAACGGATTTAGATGGTGCCCTATTTAACGTGAATGCAGCCGTCTCTAAAGCATAACCCCAAAACGATAGCGGTAAATCAGTAAGAGACATCATAGATTGCACCATATCTAGTAAAGTACGATTACGACATTCGGACACACCATTACGCTGTGGTATTCCGGGTGGCGTGAGTTGAGAAACTATTCCGCATTGTTTCAAATGAGGACCAAACTCGTAACTCAAATATTCTCCTCCGTGATCAGATCGTAGAAACTTTATTTTCTTGTTATGATGATTTTCCACTTCACTCTAAAATTCTTTGAACTTTTCAAATGTTTCAGACTTATGCTTCCTCAAGTAGATACACCCATATATGCTCAAATCATCTGTGAAGGTGAGAAAATAACGATACCCGCTGCGAGCCTCAATATTCATCGGATCACATACATCAGTATGTATGATTTCCAACAAATTTGTTGCACACTCCATTGTTCCGGAGAACGGCGTTTTAGTCATCTTGCCCATGAGGCATGGTTCTCAAGTACCAAGGGATTCATAATAAAGTGATTTCAAAAGTCCATCAGAATGGAGTTTCTTCATGCGCTTTACACCAATATGACCCAAAGGGCAGCGCCACAAATAAGTTGCACTATCATTATCAACTCTGCATCTTTTGGTTTCAATATTATGAATATGTGTGTCACTACTATCGAGATTCAACAAAAATAGACCACTCTCCAAGGGTGTATGACCATAAAAGATATTACTCATATAAATAGAACAAACCATTATTCTATGATTTAAATGAATAACCATCTCGCATCAAACAAGATCCAGATATAATGTTCATGCTTAATGCTGGCACCAAATAACAATTATTCAGGTATAAAACTAGTCCCGAAGGTAGATGTAGAGGTAGCGTGCCGACGACGATCACATCAACTTTGGAACCATTTCCCACGCGCATCATCACCTCATCCTTAGCCAATCTTCGCTTAATTCGTAGTCCCTATTTCGAGTTGCAAATATTAACAATGTAACCAGATCAAATACCTGTGCACTATCATGAGCATTAGTAAGGTACACATCAATAACATGTATATCACATATACCTTTGTTCACCTTGCCATCCTTCTTATCCGCCAAATACTTGGGGCGGTTCCGCTTCTAGTGACCAGTCCCTTTGCAGTAGAAGCACCCAGTCTCAGGCTTAGGTCCAGACTTGGGCTTATTCACTTGAGCAGCAACTTGCTTGCCATTCTTCTTGAAGTTCCCCTTCTTCCCTTTACCCTTTTTCTTGATACTGGTGCTCTTGTTGACCATCAACACTTGATGCTCCTTCTTGATTTCCACCTCCGCAGACTTTATCATTTTGAAGAGCTCGGGAATTGTATTATACATCCCTTGCATGTTATAGTTCATCATGAAGCCCTTGTAGCTTGGTGGCAGTGATTGAAGAATTCTGTCAATGACCCTATCATCAAGAAGATTAACTCCCAGTTGAATCAAGTGATTGTTATACCCAGACATTTTGAGTATATGCTCACTGACAGAACTATTCTCCTCCATCTTGTAGATGTACAACTTATTGGAGACTTCATATCTCTCAATTTGGGCATTTGCTTGAAATATTAACTTCAAATCTTGGAACATCTCATATGCTCCAGACGTTCAAAACGTCGTTGAAGTCCCGATTCTAAGCCGTAAAGCATATGGCACACTGAATTATCGAGTAGTCATCAGCTTTGCTCTGCCAGACGTTCATAACATCTGGTGTTGCTCCTGCAACGGGTTTGGCACCTAGCGGTGCTTCCAGGACATAATTCTTCTGTGCAGCAATGAGGATAATCCTCAAGTTACGGACCCAGTCCGTGTAGTTGCTACCATCATCTTTCAACTTAGCTTTCTCTAGGAACGCATTAAAACTCAACGGAACAACAGCACGGGCCATCTATCTACAACAACATATACATGCAAAATACTATCAGGTACTAAGTTCATGATAAATTAAAGTCCAATTAAACAAAATTACTTAAGAACTCCCACTTAGATAGACACCCCTCTAATCATCTAAGTGATCACGTGATCCAAATCAACTAAACCATGTCCGATCATCACGTGAGATGGAGTAGTTTTCAATGGTGAACATCACTATGTTGATCATATCTACTATATGATTCATGCTCGACCTTTCGGTCTCAGTGTTCCGAGGCCATATCTGCATATGCTAGGCTCGTCAAGTTTAACCCGAGTATTCTGCGTGTGCAAAACTGGCTTGCACCCGTTGTATGTGAACGTAGAGCTTATCACACCCGATCATCACGTGGTGTCTCAGCACGACAAACTTTCGCAACGGTGCATACTCAGGGAGAACACTTGTACCTTGAAATTTAGTGAGGGATCATCTTATAATGCTACTGCCGAAATTAGCAAAATAAGATGCATAAAGGATAAACATCACATGCAATCAATATAAGTGATATGATATGGCCATCATCATCTTGTGCCTTTGATCTGCATCTCCAAAGCACCGTCATGATTACCATCATCACAGGCTTGCCACCTTGATCTCCATCGAAGCATCGTTGTCGTCTCGCCAACTATTGCTTATACGACTATCGCTACCACTTAGTGATAAAGTAAAGCAATTACATGGCGATTGCATTTCATACAATAAAGCGACAACCATATGGCTCCTGCCAGTTGCCGATAACTCCGTCACAAAACATGATCATCTCATACAATAAAATTTAGCATCATGTCTTGACCATATCACATCACAACATGCCCTGCAAAAACAAGTTATACGTCCTCTACTTTGTTGTTGCAAGTTTTACGTGGCTGCTACAGGCTGCGCAAGAATCGTTCTTACCTACGCATCAAAACTACAACGATTTTTCATCAAGTATGTGTTGTTTTAACCTTCAACAAGGACCGGGCGTATCCACACTCGATTCAACTAAAGTTGGAGAAACTGACACCGGCCAGCCACCTGTGTGCGAAGCACGTCTGTAGAACCAGTCTCGCATAAGCATAAGTGTAATGTCGGTCCGGTCCGCTTCATCCAACAATACCGCCGAATCAAAGTATGACATGCTGGTACGCAGTATGACTATTATCGCCCACAACTCACTTGTGTTCTACTCGTGCATATAACATCTACGCATAGACCTGTCTCTGATGCCACTGTTGGGGAATGCAGTAATTTGAAAAAAAATCCTACGCACACGCAAGATCTATCATGGTGATGCATAGCAATGAGAGGGGAGAGTGTTGTCCATGTACCCTCGTGGACCGAAAGCGGAAGCGTTATGACAACGCGGTTGATGTAGTCGTACGTCTTCACGATCCGACCGATCCTAGTACCGAAAGTACGGCACCTCCATGATCTGGATGCTTTCAGCTCGGTGACGCCCCATGAACTCTTGATCCAGCTGAGTGTCGAGGGAGACCTTCGTCAACATGACGACGTGATGATGGTGATGATGAAGCTACCGGGGTAGGGCTTCACCTAAGCACTGCAACGATATGACCGAGGTCGATTATGGTGGAGGGGAGCACCGCACACGGCTAAGACAATGATCAACTTATGTGTCTATGGGGTGCCCCCTCCCCCGTATATAAAGGAGTGGAGGAGGGGGAGAGCCGGCCCTCTCATGGCGCGCCCTCGGAGGAGTCCTACTCCTACCGGGAGTAGGATTCCCCCTTTCCCTAGTTGGAGTAGGAGAGAAGGAAGGAGGAAAGAGGGAGAAGGAAACGGGGTGCCGCCCCCTTCCCTAGTCCAATTCAGACCCAAGGGGGAGGGGGCGCGCGGCCTGCCCTGGCCGCCCCTCTCTCTCTCTCCACTAAAGCCCATTAGGGTTCCGGTAACCCCCCGGTACTCCGGTAATTCCCCGAACTTACCCGGAACCATTCCGGAGTCCAAACATAGTCGTCCAATATATCGATCTTTATGTCTCGACCATTTCGAGACTCCTCGTCATGTCCGTGATCATATGCGGGACTCCGAACTACCTTCAGTACATCAAAACAAATAAACTCATAATGCCGATCGTCACAGAACTTTAAGCGTGCGGACCCTACGGGTTCGAGAACTATGTAGACATGACCGAGACACATCTCTGGTCAATAACCAAAAGCAGAACCTTGATGTCCATATTGGCTCCCACATATTCTACAAAGATCTTTATCGGTCAAACCGCATAACAACATACGTTGTTCCCTTTGTCATCGGTATGTTACTTGCCCGAGATTCGATAGTTGGTATCTCAATACCTAGTTCAATCTCGTTACCGGCAAGTCTCTTTACTCATTCCGTAATGCATCATCCCGCAACTAATTCATTAGTTACATTGCTTGCAAGGCTTATAGTGATGTGCATTACCGAGAGGGCCCAGAGATACCTCTCCGACAATCGGAGTGACAAATCCTAATCTCGATCTATGCCAACTCAACAAACACCATCAGAGACACCTGTAGAGCATCTTTATAATCACCCAGTTACGTTGTGACGTTTGATAGCACACAAAATGTTCCTCCGGTATACGGGAGTTGCATAATCTTATAGTCATAGGAACATGTTTAAGTCATGAAGAAAGCAATAACAATATTGTAACGCCCTCGATGCGGCTATATATCCCACGTGTCGAAGCACGACTTAGAGGCATAACCGCATTGAAAGCAATGTCGCAAGCGAGGTAATCTTCACACAACCCATGTAATTCATAAGGGAAAGAGATACATAGTTGGCTTACAATCGCCACTTCACGCAATACATGAGTAAAGCATTACATCATACAGATACAATCAAGGTCCGACTACAGAACCAAAATCAAAGAAGACTACCACAAATGCTACACAGATCCCCGATCGTCCCAACTGGGCTCCACTACTGATCAACTGAAACGAAACAACACAATGAACATGATCTTCATCGAGCTCCTCCTTGAGCTCGGATGCGTCACCTGCACGGTTTCATCGGCACCTGCAAACTGGTTTTGGAAGTATCTGTGAGTCACGGGGACTCAGCAATCTCACACCTGCGAGATCAAGACTATTTAAGCTTATGAGAAGGGTAAAGGTATGAGGTGGAGCTGCAGCAAGCGACTAGCATATATGGTGGCTACCATACGCAAAAGAGAGCGAGAAGAGGAGGAAAAAGCACGGTCGAACAACTATGATCAAGAAGTGATCCCAGAACAACCTACGTCAATCATAACTCCAACACCGTGTTCACTTCCCGGACTCCGCCGAGAAGAGACCATCATGGTTACACACGCGGTTGATGTATTTTAATTAAGATCAACTTCGGGTTTTCTACAACCGGACATTAACAAATTCCCATCTGCCTCATATCCGCGGGCACAGCTTTCGAAAGATAATACCCTGCAGGGGTGTCCCAACTTAGCCCATTATAAACTCTCACGGTCAATGAAGGATATTCCTTCTACCGGGAAGACCCGATCAGTCTCGGAATCCCGGTTTACAAGACATTTCGACAATGGTAAAACAAGACCAGCAAAGCCGCCCGATGTGCCGACAAATCCCGATAGGAGCTGCACATATCTCGTTCTCAGGGCACACCGGATAAGCGAAGCGTACAGGTACCAACGTAACCCAAGTTGCCAAGGGACGGTCCCGCACGGTGCTCTAGTTTGGACAAACACTCAGAGGAGCACTGGCCCGGGGGTTAAAATAAAGATGACCCTTGAGTCTGCAGAACCCAAGGGAAAAAGGCTTAGGTGGCAAATGGTAAAACCAAGGTTGGGCCTTGCTGGAGGAGTCTTATTCAAAGCGAACTGTCAAGGGGGTCCCATAAATCACCCAACCGTGTAAGGAACGCAAAATCAAGGAACATAACACCGGTATGACGGAAACTAGGGCGGCAAGAGTGGAACAAAACACCAGGCATAAGGCCGAGCCTTCCACCCTTTACCAAGTATATAGATGCATTAATTAAATAAGAGATATTGTGATATCCCAAAATAATCATGTTCCCGAATGGAGCAAACTTCAACTTCACCTGCAACTAGCAACGCTATAAGAGGGGCTGAGCAAAGCGGTAACATAGCCAAACAACGGTTTGCTAGGAAAGGTGGGTTAGAGGATTGACATGGCAACATAGGAGGCATGATATAGCAAGTGGTAGGTGTCGTAGCATAGGCATAGCAAAAGAGCGAGCAACTAGCAAGCAAAGATAGAAGTGAATTCGAGGGTATGGTCATCTTGCCTGAGATCCCGCAAGGAAGAAGAACGAGTCCATGAAGAAGACAAACGGACGAAGTCGAACGAATCCTCACAACTCCGGAACAAAACCGAAGCTAACGAGAGAAGCAACCCGGAAACAAACAAACAACATGGTAAACCAACAAGCACAAACGTGGCATGATGCACAACCAAGGATGATGCATGTCCGGTTTAAATAGCATGGCATGGCAATATGCACAAACAAAACTACAAGTTAAATGGAGCCCAATATGCAACGAGTTGCATATTGACGAAACACCAGATTCGAGTTATTTAGTTCGCTCTTGGTTATGTACCCAACAATATTAAATGTTATTAAGCATGGCAAGGGGTGAAGCATAATAAAAACTACCTATCTAGGCAAATTTAAATGAGGCCGGAACAACAAACAACAATTCCAGAAAATCCCCATATGCATATTTTTGATTTGGTACTGTTCTGTCCTAAAACATATTTTAGAGTTGTTAAACATGCAAAGTAATGCTACCATGTTAATATATGCATTTTTGTACCCCATTTACATATATAATTTATTTAAAACCGAGCTACGGTTATTTAGTTATGAAATAAATCATTTTAACATGGCATTTATGCAAATTAATGCAACACCAAGTTTAAGCATTTAACCATGGATGAAAGTGGAATATTATGAAACTAGATGAAATTATAAGCATTTTACATGTTGAAAACATTTTAATATGATGCATGGTTATTTAGTTATTAAATGCATGAACATAAAGGGCTTTTCTCAGAAACTGCAAGGTTATGGGATAAATGCTAAATTGCAGAAGGGAAAAAACAGAACTGGTCGAATCTGAGATCTGGCCCAGGGAGTGGGGAAGCTGCTCACATCGGGCCTTGAGGCCGGGAGGCTGGGACGCTAGGCTGGTTGGATCGAACGAGGGGAGGGGGCGCGGTCAATGCAGGGCGGCTGGATCGAGCAAAGCGCCGTTCTGTGCACATCAGCGGCAGGAAACAGGGGCAACGGCGGCGGCTTGGTGCTGGACTCGGCGCGGGCGTCTCCCTGTTCGAGGCAAAAGGGAGAGACAGAGAGATCGTGAGTGAGAGAGCACCAGAGAGAAAAATAAATAAGAAGGGAAGAGATAGAGGGAGGCGCGGGTGAGGTCGCGGTGGAGCTGCTGCTCACCTAGTTGACGACGACGAGGAGGACGCCCAAGGCATGGGTTTGAGCAGAGGAGGAAAGGGCGCGTTGTCCTCTTCGCTCGACTGAAGCAGAGGCGAAACGCTCGTGTTCTGACGAAGCAGAGGGACGCAGCGGCTTGATGCAGAGGCTCGGCGGCAGTGGGACTTGGCGCGACAGGTGAAGTAGAGGAGGTCACAGACGGGAGACGCAGTAGAGGGACCTGGCGGGGCGGCGGAGAGGCCCGGGGCTTGATGCACGACGGTGGCGCGGGGACTAGCTTGGTGGCCGGAGACGCGGATCCGGGCCAGTTCGGGTCGGGGAGGCGAGGTAGCAGGCCGGCATGGAAGAACTCAGGCGGCCATGGCGTTTCCTGTGCAAAGAGAGACGAGAGGGAGTTGAGAAGGGACGCAGAGAAGAAAAAAACGGAAGGAGGAGAAGGGGCGACGCCATCCGGGTTGTCGGGCGAGGAGCGGCTCGGGGCCTCGAGCACGAGGAGCGGGTCTGGCTGCTCTGGTTGGTGGGTTGCTGCAGGCGAGAAGGCCGCGGGCGCCGGTTGGCTCGACGGGGAATTCAAGGGAGAGGAGGTGGACGGATCGGGATGGATCCCGAGGACGATGGTGAGTGGGTGGCGGCGGCGACTAGGAGGAGGGTGGATGGGACAAGCCCCTAGATCCTAGGGTTGGACCTATATATATAGCAAGTGGTTTAGGTTAGGAGTATTTAGTCCCTCCGATCGAAATCAAACGGCCGAGAATAAATAGGTTAGGGAGTCCAAATAAGAAAACAGATATGTTTTATAGATGTTTGAGGATGATCCGGACTCATCGGTAATGACAGCGCGGGTCGGGTTCGGGGGAGTTTCGGACATGCACACGAGGGGTCTGAGAGAGGTCAAAGAGTACAAGGGCCTGACAAAATACCAATAGAGGCAAAGAGAGAAAGGGCAACTACGAACGGCTATGAGTTTTAAGAAAACATGCAGATGCAATGCGCATGATGCTATGAGATGAAATGCATGACATGAACAAAATGCAAAACAAAAGACAAAAACCCAACCACGGAGGAAATAATATATCGCATCTCCGGAAAAGGCAAGAGTTGGAGTTATTAATATGGAAAGTTGTATCCGGGGCGTTACAACACTCCACCACTACAAGAGGATCTCGTCCCGAGATCTAGGATGGCACCGGAGGGAAAAGAAAGAGGAAGAGAAGAGGTAAAACTAAGTTGCTTCTTTGACGAACGAGTGAAACCACGAACCTTGAGAGGTTGAGCAATTTAAAAGAAAGAGTACAACAGAGATGAACGAGATTGCAAACAATCCAGTAGAAAAGAGGAACAAGGAGTATTACGAGAACTTGAAGGTTGAAAGACTTGGAAATAAGAGCTTCACAAACGAAAAGAATATGACCACCTCGGAATAATGAGATAGCCAAGGAACAAGAATGACAGAATTTGGACAGCACTCCGGTAGAAAAGAGAAGAAAACTTGATGAGATGAAAAGATATTGAAGAGATGATACAACACTCCGGTTAAATGGATAAGCAAGAAAAGAACACGATCCTCACAAAACGAGGTGATGGGTGAAGAGCACAACATCACAATGCCTCCGTAACGAAAGAATAGAAGTTAGATCGTTGGGATAAAGGGACGGAGAAGAAAATGCCAACTTCTGCCACAAATGAACTTGGAAAGCACCCTTGCAAAGAAGAATTGAACGGAGTTGTTGCAGAATCAACAACGAAAAGCACAAGCTTGTTGTGGGCTTACGGCAAACATCTCAAAAAGATGAGGTGACAACCCGCCACTAACAGAAACAATTGATTGGTTGAGATCAATGAAGATAAGAGAAACTTCTTCACCGAGATGAGAAGGAGAAAATTGGATCATTGATAAGCACCACAAATAGCTACATTCCTTAGGAAGGCTGTAGGTGAAATATAACCCAATATAACTCCAACAAAAGGATTGATTGGTTGAAAAGATCTCTTGAACGAAGAGAAATGATGGATTTAAAATACCTCATTCTTGACAACATGTGAATCATGAAGCACGAGGAGAAATTGCCAAGGATGACATAACACCATCTCAAAAGATAAGGTAGAAAGAATTGCACTTTGGAATGCAAGATGAAGAATGCTTGAACTCCTCGAAACAAAACATGTGTTGAACACCATGTTTATTTTAGAGTATAGCTTGGCGGATCTTAACTTCGAGAGAAATCTTGAAGAACAATTGAAGAATGAAAGGAATCCTTGACGAACCACCATGTAGAGCCTCCATGAAGAACTCCGGTAAATAAAAGGATGATAAAAAGGAAGAGAAGTTGAAAAACACAAAGTGAAACCTTGCGATGACTAGATGGAGCTTCGCGATGATATAATGAGAAAACTTTGAACTCCGGAAAAAAAGATGACGCAACTCGAACCGACAATTGTGACATGATGAACAACTCTGCAAAGAAGAAACTAGATCACTTGGATGAACCAATAATAAGAATTATGTTATGCGTATCCTTCACCAATATAAATTGATGACAAGCAACGGATTTGGCACACTACTTATTCTTTTGCAAGGATTGAAGAGAGATATAGCGCCAACTTGAAGAAGTCTTCGACGAATCACCGAGAGGATTGGAAAGGACGAATGAAATGATACGGTAATAAAGGAAGAGGAATCTTGAACGAACCACCGTAAAAATTGAAAACGAAAGTAGCAAAGGCACAATTCACCGGGAAGAATTGGAGAAAAAGAAAACGAAGATACTTGAGAGGATTTAGATACATGGGAACGAAGAGATCATGAACTGATTAGAGGATATTTGAACGATGCACCATTAAGATTTGGAGAACGATAGCTACACGCTGAGAATGAAGAATTATGACATGATGGCCTTCGGAGGAAAGAAATAGAAACAACTCATGAAATGCTCCGGATAGGTGAAAAGAATTCCCACAATCGAAAACAATTATGAGAGGATGGCATCAAACTAGAACCATGAATCTTGAAGAGAATGGAGCAAGACTTAAGAGAAACTCTTCTTTGGTCTTCAAATGTTGAGAATGATGATGAGAAACATCACCATGAATTGTTGAGATATTCCGGGATGAAAATTAGAAAGGTTGAACCAACGATGAAAAGAATTTGGAAGATCTTGGACAAAGGTATATGACCGATGAAATTCATTCTTACGTCAAGCTTCGAAAAGAATTTGGGAATAGCTCCGGGAAAATTAGAAGAGTCAGGTAAGATCCTGGGAAAAGACCTGTGGGTTAGGGCCCACTCAAAAGAAAACACCGTTGAACAATTGCTTGAAAAAAAAGATTGCAATGGTTGAATTAAATGGCTTGAATGAGATAATAATCTCCAAATAGCTTGAACAGATCTTGGAAGAAAAGACGAGCCTTCTGAGATATCTTCAGCACTCCAGGACAAATGAATAGCGAGAAGTGAATGATTAAGAGGTGCATCGGCAAGAGAAAGCATTTGCAACAAGGAAAGGAATATGATCAACACTGAAAGCTTGAGTTAAATCCACCGAAAAAGAATACGAGAATGAAGAATGATGAACTTGGAGCTGTTGAGCATCTTCATGAGGGATCATTGGATCCGAACATTGATTGAAAAGAGTGAAGAGACTTCACATGAATAAATGGATACTTGATTAAAATATATAAGTCCTTGCAGAAAAGGGTGGGAGGGCGGGAAAACAAAGGCAACTTGGGACGGATGAAACAAACACCGTTGAGAAAACTTAGAATTGATCTCGCAAATGTTGAAATGATCGGATCCACTTGAAGAGAAGCACGCCGGTTGGGAAAAGAATTAACATGACGACCTCGATGATCAAGAAGGATTAGTATTCACATATCAATATGAGAACACCGTTTAGGAAAGGTATGGATTTAACATTTGACTTCGAAGCAACTCGAATACCACAAATAAAACAAAACAAAGGATTTGGCTTGCAGAATAAGCCGGAACAAATACATATGATAGAGATTTACCCAATCCCATATCATGCATCTGTCGGAAAGATATCCTAGGAGCTACTTGAATTCCCACCTATAAACTCCCGAAACTTTCTGGTTATGCAATCTGGTGTTGGGGATACAGGGGACACAAAATATATCACCCAAACTAACAATACCTAGATCCATTTGTATCCATCCGTCAACACATAACCAAGAAAACTCCGAAATCGTGTACCTCAACCTTTGAAAAGCATCCGTTATACGAAGTTATGGCAATACTCCCGAACTCCCGAAGACTGGGTGGCGCCGAGGTTATCTCACCAACAACTACATAAAAGAGATTTTCGATGTCGGCAAAACTCGGTATTCCAGAACTGAACGATAAAATTGTGACGACAACACCTCGGAGCTCAACTCCCGGACACCGCCACAACCCCTAAATGTCGAGGCACCAAGAACAATGTTCTCGCCACAAGACTATCGGAACGATCCCAAGATACCAGCGTGATCCTAAAAAAAATTCGTGAAATTTGAGGAGAGGAAAGACAAAACATCTATGGAAGGAGGCCTCACCAGAGCGACGAAGGGACTGAGGAGTAAAAAGAATCCTACTCTCCGATATATATAATCCTAAGACTCAAAATAGTTTTCTTCTAGACTCAACAACGCCAGCGATTCGATCAAGCAGGGGCTCCTAAGTCGGGGTTGGCTCTGATTACCAACTTGTAACGCCCTCGATGCGGCTATATCTCCCACGTGTCGAAGCACGACTTAGAGGCATAACCGCATTGAAAGCAATGTCGCAAGCGAGGTAATCTTCACACAACCCATGTAATTCATAAGGGAAAGAGATACATAGTTGGCTTACAATCGCCACTTCATGCAATACATGAGTAAAGCATTACATCATACAGATACAATCAAGGTCCGACTACGGAACCAAAATCAAAGAAGACTACCCCAAATGCTACACAGATCCCCGATCGTCCCAACTGGGCTCCACTACTGATCAACTGAAACGAAACAACACAATGAACAGGATCTTCATCGAGCTCCTCCTTGAGCTCGGATGCGTCACCTGCACGGTTTCATCGGCACCTGCAAACTGGTTTTGAAGTATCCGTGAGTCACGGGACTCAGCAATCTCACACCGCGAGATCAAGACTATTTAAGCTTATGGGAAGGGTAAAGGTATGAGGTGGAGCTGCAGCAAGCGACTAGCATATATGGTGGCTACCATACGCAAAAGAGAGCGAGAAGAGGAGGAAAAAGGACGGTCGAACAACTATGATCAAGAAGTGATCCCAGAACAACCTACGTCAATCATAACTCCAACACCATGTTCACTTCCCGGACTCCGCCGAGAAGAGACCATCACGGTTACACACGCGGTTGATGTATTTTAATTAAGATCAACTTCAGGTTTTCTACAACCGGACATTAACAAATTCCCATCTGCCTCATAACCGCGGGCATGGCTTTCGAAAGATAATACCCTGCAGGGGTGTCCCAACTTAGCCCATTATAAGCTCTCACGGTCAATGAAGGATATTCCTTCTACCGGGATGACCCGATCAGTCTCGGAATCCCGGTTTACAAGACATTTTGACAATGGTAAAACAAGACCAGCAAAGCCGCCCGATGTGCCGACAAATCCCGATAGGAGCTGCACATATCTCGTTCTCAGGGCACACCGGATAAGCGAAGCGTACAGGTACCAATGTAACCCAAGTTGCCAAGGGACGGTCCCGCACGGTGCTCTAGTTTGGACAAACACTCAGAGGAGCACTGGCCCGGGGGTTAAAATAAAGATGACCCTTGAGTCTGCAGAACCCAAGGGAAAAAGGCTTAGGTGGCAAATGGTAAAACCAAGGTTGGGCCTTGCTAGGGGAGTCTTATTCAAAGCGAACTGTCAAGGGGGTCCCATAAATCACCCAACCGTGTAAGGAACGCAAAATCTAGGAACATAACACCGGTATGACGGAAACTAGGGAGGCAAGAGTGGAACAAAACACCAGGCATAAGGCCGAGCCTGCCACCCTTTACCAAGTATATAGATGCATTAATTAAATAAGAGATATTGTGATATCCCTAAATAATCATGTTCCAGAATGGAGCAAACTTCAACTTCACCTGCAACTAGCAACGCTATAAGAGGGGCTGAGCAAAGCGGTAACATAGCCAAACAACGGTTTGCTAGGAAAGGTGGGTTAGAGGATTGACATGGCAACATAGGAGGCATGATATAGCAAGTGGTAGGCGTCGTAGCATAGGCATAGCAAAAGAGCGAGCAACTAGCAAGCAAATATAGAAGTGAATTCGAGGGTATGGTCATCTTGCCTAAGATCCCGCAAGGAAGAAGAACGAGTCCATGAAGAAGACAAACGGACGAAGTCGAACGAATCCTCACAACTCCGGAACGAAACCGAAGCTAACGAGAGAAGCAACCCGGAAACAAACAAACAACATGGTAAACCAACAAGCACAAACGTGGCATGATGCACAACCAAGGATGATGCATGTCCGGTTTAAATAGCATGGCATGGCAATATGCACAAACAAAACTACAAGTTAAATGGAGCCCAATATGCAACGAGTTGCATATTGACGAAACACCAGATTCGAGTTATTTAGTTCGCTCTTGGTTATGTACCCAACAATATTAAATGTTATTAAGCATGGCAAGGGGTGAAGCATAATAAAAACTACCTATCTTGGCAAATTTAAATGAGGCCGGAACAACAAACAACAATTCCGGAAGATCCCCATATGCATATTTTTGATTTGGTACTGTTCTGTCCTAAAACATATTTTAAAGTTGTTAAACATGCAAAGTAATGCTACCATGTTAATATATGCATTTTTGTACCCCATTTACATATATAATTTATTTAAAACCGAGCTACGGTTATTTAGTTATGAAATAAATCATTTTAACATGGCATTTATGCAAATTAATGCAAACAACAAGTTTAAGCATTTAACCATGGATGAAAGTGGAATATTATGAAACTAGATGAAATTCTAAGCATTTTACATGTTGAAAACATTTTAATATGATGCATGGTTATTTAGTTATTAAATGCATGAACATGAAGGGCTTTTCTGTAAAACTGCAGTCTCCGGATAAATGCTAAATTCACAGAAGGGAAAAAAACAGGAACTGGGCCGAATCTGAGATCTGGCCCAGGGAGTGGGGAAGCTGCTCACATCGGGCCTTGAGGCCGGGAGGCTGGGACGCTGGGCTGGTTGGATCGAACGAGGGGAGGGGGCGCGGTCAACGCAGGGCGGCTGGATCGAGCAGGCGCTCGTTGCAGCGCGGTGCAGCGGCAGGAAACAGGGGCAACGGCGGCGGCTTGGCGCTGGACTCGGCACGGGCGTCTCCCTGTTCGAGGCAAAAGGGAGAGACAGAGAGATCGTGAGCGAGAGAGCAAGAGAGAGAAAAAAAAGAAGGGAATAGATAGAGGGAGGCGCGGGTGAGGTCGCGGTGGAGCTGCTGCTCACCTAGTTGACGACGACGAGGAGGGCGCCCAAGGCATGGGTTTGAGCAGAGGAGGAAACGGCGTGTTGTCCTCTTCGCTCGACTGAAGTAGAGGCGAAACGCTCGTGTTCTGACGAAGCAGAGGGACGCAGTGGCTTGATGCACAGGCTCGGCGGGAGTGGGACTTGGCGCGACAGGTGAAGCAGAGGAGGTCGCAGGCGGGCGACGCAGTAGAGGGACCTGGCGGGGCGGCGGAGAGGCGCAGGGCTTGATGCACGACGGTGGCGCGGGGACTAGCTTGGTGGCCGGAGACGCGGATCCGGGCCAGTTCGGGTCGGGGAGGCGAGGTAGCAGGCCGGCATGGAAGAACTCAGGCGGCCATGGCGTTTTCCTGTGCAAAGAGAGACGAGAGGGAGTTGAGAAGGGACGCAGAGAAGAAAAAAACGGAAGGAGGAGAAGGGGCGACGCTCATCTGGTTGCCGGCAAGGAGCGGCTCGGGGGCCTCGAGCACGAGGAGCGGGGCTGGCTGCTCTGGTTGGTGGGTTGCTGCAGGCGAGAAGGCCGCGGGCGCCGGTTGGCTCGACGGGGAATTCAAGGGAGAGGAGGTGGACGGATCGGGATGGATCCCGAGGACGATGGTGAGTGGGTGGCGGCGGCGACTAGGAGGAGGGTGGATGGGACAAGCCCCTAGATCCTAGGGTTGGACCTATATATATAGCAAGTGGTTTAGGTTAGGAGTATTTAGTCCCTCCGATCGAAATCAAACGGCCGAGAATAAATAGGTTAGGGAGTCCAAATAAGAAAACGGAGATGTTTTATAGATGTTTGAGGATGATCCAGACTCATCGGTAATGACAGCCCGGGTCGGGTTCGGGGGAGTTTCGGACACGCACACGAGGGGTCTGAGAGAGGTCAAAGAGGACAAGGGCCTGACAAAATACCAACGGAGGCAAAGAGAGAAAGGGCAACTGCGAATGGCTACGAGTTTTAAGAAAACATGCAGATGCAATGCGCATGATGCTATGAGATGAAATGCATGACATGAACAAAATGCAAAACAAAAGACAAAAACCCAACCACGGAGGAAATAATATATCGCATCTCTGGAAAAGGCAAGAGTTGGAGTTACGAATATGGAAAGTTGTATCCGGGACGTTACAAATATACTAGATGATCAAGTGCTAAGCTAACGGAATGGGTCAAGTCAATCACATCATTCTCTAATGATGTGATCCCGTTAATCAAATGACAACTCATGTCTATGGCTAGGAAACTTAACCATCTTTGATTCAATGAGCTAGTCAAGTAGAGGCATACTAGTGACACTATGTTTGTCTATGTATTCACACATGTACTAAGTTTCCGGTTAATACAATTCTAGCATGAATAATAAACATTTCTCATGATATAAGGAAAAATAAATAACAACTTTATTATGGCCTCTAGGGCATATTTCCTTCACTAAGTACTTTATTAAAACAGCAAGCAGAAACAAAATAAAATGACATTCCAAGGATAGCACACATCATGTGAAGAAGCAAAAACTTAGGATTAACCGATACTAACCGATAATTCCCGATGGAAGAAGGTGGGATGCCTACCGGGGCACGCCCAAGCTTAGATGCTTGAGACTTCTTGAATATTACCTTGGGGTGCCTTGGGCATCCCCAATCTTGAGCTTTTGTGTCTCCTTAATTCCTTTTCATATCATGGTTTTCCTAAATCTCAAAAGCATCATCCACACAAAACTCAACAAGAACTCGTGAGATAAGTTAGTATAAACTAATGCAAAAACCTTATCATTCTCAACTATAGAAAATCACTAAAATTATTATTCAACATTGCATACTAAATGCCTCTGCATATTTAATACTCCTATCCTCAAATAACCAGAGGTGGAGCGACGTGTATCCGGGCAGCCAGCCCAATCTGCATCGGAATATGCCACAATGCCTATCAATGAAGATTTTGGTAGAAGAAGCCCGAAGGAAGTGGTGCCACGAACATAACGCAGAATGCGTTTGATAATTGCAAGGTGACAGTCACTGGGATCATGCATATGCAAGTAGGCTCGCTGCACCGCGTAAGCGAGATCTGGCTGGGTCATAGTGAGGTACTGAAGACCCTCAGCAAGGCTGCGGTATTCTGAAGGATCAGAGACATGTCGACCTAAAGCGGCATCAACTTTGGGTTGGGTGTTGATACATCTCCATCGTATCTATTTTCCAAACACTTTTGCCCTTGTTTTGGACTCTAACTTGCATGATTTGAATGAAACTAACCCGGACTGGCGCTGTTTTCAGCAGAATTGCCATGGTGTTATCTTTGTGCAGAAACAAAAGTTCTCGGAATGACCTGAAAATCCACGGATATTATTTTTGGAAAATATAAAAAATACTGGTGAAAGAATCAAGGCCAGGGGGCCCACACCCTGACCACGACGGTGGGGGCGCCCCCCCCCTGGGCGCGCCCCCTGCCTCGTGGGCCCCCTGGATGTCCACCGACCTCAACTTCAACTCTATATATTTGCTTTCGCCAAGAAAAAAAATCAGAGAGAACGATTCATCGCGTTTTACGATATGGAGCCGCCGCCAAGCCCTAATCTCTCTCGGGAGGGCTGATCTGGAGTCCGTTCGGGGCTCCGGAGAGGGGGATTCGACGCCATCGTCATCATCATGAAGGAAATATGCCCTAGAGGCAATAATAAAGTTATTATTTATTTCCTTATTTCATGATAAATGTTTATTATTCATGCTAGAATTGTATTAACCGGAAACATAATACATGTGTGAATACATAAACAAACAAAGTGTCACTAGTATGCCTCTACTAGACTAGCTTGTTAATCAAAGATGGTTAAGTTTCCTAACCATAGACAAAGGAGTTGTCATTTGATTAACAAGGTCACATCATTAGTTGAATGATCTGATTGACATGACCCATTCCATTAGCTTAGCACCCGATCGCTTAGTATGTTGCTATTGCTTTTATCCATGACTTATACATGTTCCTATAACTATGAGATTATGCAACTCCGTTTACGGAGGAACACTTTGGTACTACCAAACGTCACAACGAATCGGGTGATTATAAAGGAGTACTACAGGTGTCTCCAAAGGCAGATGTTGGGTTGGCGATTTCGAGATTAGGATTTGTCACTCCGATTGTCGGAGAGGTATCTCTGGGCCCTCTCGGTAATGCACATCACTAAGCCTTGCAAGCATTACAACTAATGAGTTAGCTGTGAGATGATGTATTACTGAACGAGTAAAGAGACTTGCCAATGTGAGATTGAACTAGGTATTGGATACCGACGATCGAATCTCGGGCAAGTAACATACCGATGACAAAGGAACAACGATGTTGTTATGCGGTCTGACCGATAAAGATCTTCGTAGAATATGTAGGAGCCAATATGGGCATCCAGGTCCCGCTATTGGTTATTGACCGGAGACGATCTCGGTCATGTCTACATTGTTCTCGAACCGTAGGGTCCGCACGCTTAGGTTTCGATGACGGTTATATTGTGAGTTTGTGTATTTTGATGTACCAAGGAGTTCGAGTCCGGATGTGATCACGGACATGACGAGGAGTCTCGAAATGGTCGAGACATAAAGATTGATATATTGGGCGGCTATATTCGGACACCGGAAAGGTTCCGAAGTTTCGGAGAAAATCGGAGTGCCGGAGGGTTACCGGAACCCCGGGAAGTAATGGGCCTTATTGGGCCAAGAGGGAGAGAGGGCCGCACCAGGAGGTGGCGCGCGCCCCCATGGGGAGTCCGAATAGGACAAGGAAGGGGCGCGCCCCTTCCCTCTCCTCTCCCTCTCTTTCGTTCCCCTTCCTCCTTCCTAGTTGGACTAGGAAAGGGAGTCCTACTCCCACTAGGAGGACTTCCCCTCCTTGGCGCGCCTCCTAGGGCCAGCCGGCCCTCCCCTTGCTCCTTTATATACGGGGCAGGGGCACCCTAGGACACACAAGTTGATCCTTGAGATCGCTCCTTAGCCGTGTCGGTGCCCCCTCCACCATATTCCACCTCGGTCATATCGTGGCGGTGCTTAGGCGAAGCCCTGCGTCGAGTAGAACATCAAGATCGCCACCACGCCGTCGGCTTGTGGAACTCTCTCTCCCGGAGCTTTGCTGGATCGGGCCTGAGGAGCGCCACCGAGCTGTCGTGTGTCAAGAACTCGGGCGCCGGAGTAACGGCGCTGGGATCGGTTGGATCGCGAGGAGAACGTCGACTACTTCCTCTACGTTGTAATCGCTTCCGCTTCGGTCTCACGAGGGCGTGAGACAACACTCTCCCCTCTCGTTGCTATGCATCACCATGATCTTGCGTGTGCGTAGGAAATTTTTTGAAATTACTACGTTCCCCAACACATCAACCATCCTCCATCACCAATTTCATGATGCTCACCGCCGTGCGTGAGTAATTCCATCATAGGCTTGCTGGACGGTGATGGGTTGGATGAGATTTACCATGTAATCAAGTTAGTTTTTTTAGGGTTTGATCCCTAGTATCCACTATGTTCTGAGCTTGATGTTGCTATGACTTTGCTATGCTTAATGCTTGTCACTAGGGCCCGAGTGCCATGATTTCAGATCTGAACCTATTATGTTTTCATGAATATATGTGAGTTCTTGATCCTATCTTGCAAGTCTATAGTCTACACCAAAGTGACAATAATCGGGATACTTCTCGGTGATGACCGTAGTTTGAGGAGTTCATGTATTCACTAAGTGCTAATGCTTTGGTCCGATACTCTATTAAAAGGAGGCCTTAATATCCCTTATTTTCCATTAGGACCCCGCTGCCACGAGAGGGTAGGATAAAAGATGTCATGCAAGTTCTTTTCCATAAGCACGTATGACTATATTCGGAATACATGCCTACATTACATTGATGAACTAGAGCTAGTTCTGTGTCACCCTAGGTTATAACTATTACATGAGGAATCGCATCCAACATAATTATCCATCACTGATCCAATGCCTACGAGCTTTTCACATATTGTGCTTTGCTTATTTACTTTACCGTTGCTACTGTTACGATTACTACAAAACTGCTATCGTTACTTTTGCTACTGTTACCGTTACTATCATACTACTTTGCTACTAAATACTTTGCTGCAGATACTAAGTTATCCAGGTGTGGTTGAATTGACAACTCAACTGCTAATACTTGAGAATATTCTTTGGCTCCCCTTGTGTCGAATCAATAAATTTGGGTTGAATACTCTACCCTCGAAAACGGTTGTGATCCCCTATACTTGTGGGTTATCAAGACTATTTTCTGGCGCCGTTGCCGGGGAGCATAGCTCTATTCTTTGAGTCACTTGGGATTTATATCTGCTGATCACTATGAGGAACTTGAAAGACGAAAGAACTAAGATTTTTCCCTCAACTACAAGGGGAGGTAAGGAACTGCCATCTAGCTCTGCACTAGATTGTCCTTCAGTTTTGAGTAAGCTTGCGACACCTAAACCTGCTACTGCTATGAATCCTTACATGTCTCATGTTATTGATGATGCCACTTATGCTATGCATGATACTTATGATGAAACTACTTCTGTGCTTGATACTACTTTGCCATTAGGTGAATTTCTAGATGAACAACTTGCTAGGGTTAGAGAGAATGAAATTATTGAAGATGATATTATTGAAGATAGTGATGATGAAGGTTCTCCCCCTAAGTATGAATTGCTTGTTGTTCCTAAGGGTTATGTTATGGATGAAGAAACCGCTAGAGATTTTCTTGCTTGCAATGATAGATCTGATCTTAAGAAGTTATTAGCTAAACTTAAACAGAAAACTCTGAATGCTAGAAACATGACCCTGCTTTTTCTACTTCACCTATTTTTGTTACTGATAAGGATTATGAATTCTCTGTCAATCCTGAGATAATTACTTTGGTTGAATCTGATCCGTTTTATGGCAATGAATCTGAAATTGTTGTGGCACATCTTACTAAGTTAAATGATATAGCCACCCTGTTCACTAATGATGAGAAATCCTGCTATTATTATATCCTTAAGGTATTTCCATTCTCATTAAAGGGTGATGCTAAAACTTGGTTTAATTCTCTTGATCCTGGTTGTGTGCGTAGTCCCCAGGATATGATTTATTACTTCTCTGCTAAATATTTCCCCGCTCATAAGAAACAAGCTGCTTTGAGGGAAATATATAATTTTGTGCAAATTGAAGAAGAGAGTCTCCCACAAGCTGTGGGGAGGCTTACCCGATTACTTAATGCTTTGCCTGATCATCTTCTTAAGAAAAATGAAATACTTGATATCCTTTATAATGGACTAATCGATGCTTCCAAGGACCACTTGGATAGTTGTGTTGGTTGTGTTTTCAAGGAAAGAATAGTCGACCAAGCTGAATTGTTATTGAATAATATGTTGACTAATGAAAATAATTGGACTCTTTCTGAGCCAATTCCTGAGCCAATTGAGCCAACTCCTGAGCCTATTCCTAAACCGACTCCGAAGAAGAGGGGAGTTCTATTTCTCAGTCCTGAAGATATGCAAGAGGCAAAGAAATCAATGAAAGAAAAAGGTATTAAAGCTGAAGATGTTAATAATTTACCTCCTGTTGAAGAAATACATGGTCTTAATATACCACCTATTGGAGAAACACATTGTCTTGATAACCTGACACAGGTAGTAAAGGTAAGTTCTCTCTATAGATATGATAAAGTTGAAATCCCATCTACTAAGTTCCCTAGCCAATGTTTGGATGAATTTGATGACTTTATGGCTAGACAAGAAAGTTTTAATGCTTATGTTGGTAGAGATTAAAGAATAATGCTTTCATGATTGGACGCTTGAGTAATTATATGGCTAGAGTTAAAGGTGAACTTAAACTCATTAGTAAATATGCTTCTATGGTTACCATGCAAGCAGAACAAGTACTTAAGATTCAAAGTGATTTGCTCGAAGAATTAAATAATAAACATGATTTTGCTGTTAGAGTGGCTACTAGAACTGGTAAAATGACTCAGGAACCTTTGTATCCTGAAGGCCACCCTAAGAGAATTGAGCAAGATTCTCAAAGAAATAATTTAGATGCACCTAGTCCTTCTAAAAAGAAGAAAAAGAAAAATGATAGGACTTTGCATGCTTCTAGTGAACCTATTGTAGACACACCTGAGAATCCCAATGATATTTCTATTTCTGATGCTGAAACAGAATCTGGTGATGTACATGAACCCAGTGATAATGTTAATGATAATGTTCATGTTGATGATCAAACTAGCAATAATGATGATGTAGAGATTGAACCTGCTGTTGATCGTGATAACCCACAATCAAAGAATCAACGTTATGATAAGAGAGATTTTGTTGCTAGGAAACATGGTAAAGAAAGAGAACCATGGATTCAGAAACCCATGCCTTTTCCTCCTAAGCCATCCAAGAAAAAGGATGATGAAGATTTTGAGCGCTTTGCTGAAATGATTAGACCTATCTTCTTACGTATGCGCTTAACTGATATGCTTAAAGTAAATCCATATGCTAAATATATGAAGGATATTATTACAAATAAAAGAAAGATACCGGAAGCTGAAATTTCCACCATGCTTGCTAATTACACTTTTAAAGGTGGAACACCAAAAAAACTTGGAGATCCAGGGGTACCAACTATACCATGCTCCATTAAAAGAAACTATGTTAAAACTGCTTTATGTGACCTTGGAGCCGGTGTTAGTGTTATGCCTCTCTCTTTATATCGTAGACTTGAATTGAATAAGTTGACACCTACTGAAATATCTTTGCAAATGGCCGATAAATCAACTACTATACTTGTCGGTATTTGCGAGGATGTGTCTGTTGTAGTTGCAAATGTCACTATCTTAACGGACTTTGTTATTCTTGATATTCCTGAGGACGATAGTATGTCAATTATCCTTGGTAGACCTTTTTTGAATACTGCAGGGGCTGTTATTGATTGCAACAAAGGCAATGTCACTTTCCATGTTAATGGTAATCAGCATTCGGTACACTTTCCGAGGAAACAACCTCAAGTTCATAGCATCAATTCTATTGGAAAAATTCCAACTATCATTATTGGAGGTTTTGAATTTCCTCTTCCTACTGTCAAGAAGAAATATGATATTCTTATTATTGGGGATGTTCATATCCCCATTAAGGTAGCATAGTGTTATTCGAAATTCTCCGGTTCCATGTTATTCGGAATGAGTTTGTTAACAAGACTTGATCAACCTTGTTAGTGGATTCCTTTTGATGATCATGAGATGGATGAAACTAGAAGGCACAACCTTCTGTACCCTCTTTTTACTTTCTGTTATTTAGAATAAATAAAGAAAAAATAGTATTTTCTGTCTGTTTTCTGAATTATCCATGGAATAAAAAAATACCCGAAAATAAAAGTTCTCCAAATGCCCTGCCAATTTAGTATGATTTTTTCTAGAATATTTAAGAATATTTGGCACTGAGAACACAACAGGGGGAGCTGGCACCTGGCCACGAGGGTCCAGGGCGCGGCCCCCTGTGTTGTGGGCCCATTGTGGGCCCCCTCCACTTATTCCTGCACCCACACACTTCATCTTCCTCCCAAAAAAATCACCATCCAGCTCAAGCACGAGTTCTAGATCATTTTGCTGCGATTTTCGATCTCCTTTCTCAAAGCTCCATTCACAAAACTGCTTTGGTAGATTGTTCCTTGGTATGTGACTCCTCCAATGGTCCAATTAGTTTTTGTTCTAGTGCTTTATTCATTGCAAATTTTTTCTGCCTAGGTGACCCTGTTCTTGAGCTTGCTTGTCAAATTTATGAGGTCCCAAGTAATTCTAATGCATGATATAGGCTCTAGGCACTTGTGGGATTAGTTGCTATCAATATTGTTTAGTTTGATTTACTTTTATTTTGAGTTATTAAAAATTTCAGAAATTTTTCAGAGGAAGAAATATGTCTAGGAAAATGTACCAAGGTGGTTCTTCAACAAAGAAAGGACCCCAGGCGCGCAATGCGTGGGCAAGACGATGAACCACCAAGGGAAGCTGACGTGCGGCCTTGTGAATGGTCGTCAGAAGAATTTATGGTCAATGCAGGCATCAAGGATGAATTTGACGCATATGTGCGTAACGCCGATCTTGAGGACTTCATGCAAGATAAGTGTCCTCAGTACTATTATTTGACTGATTCATTCGTGAGAATGTTTAAATTTTCATCTTCGCGTAATTCTCAAAGTGTCTTGTTTGATATTTATGATCAATCATATATCACGGACCTAGAAGATTTTACTACTGCTTGCAAGCTCCCAAAGTGGGGTAGTATTAATGAACCCCGTAAATCTGAATACAAAGACTTTCTTGCTAGTATCACTGTGGGAGAATCTAGAGATATAGCACAAGCCACCATAGGGAGCATTCATTTTCCTGCTATACATTATTTTGCTCTCTTCATTGGTAGATGCATTAATGGTAAATATGAAGCTTGTCACATGTGTGTCCCTGATCTTTGTGTTCTCAAGAGTGTTGCATTAGGTAATAAAGATTACAACTTGGGGGCAATTGTTGCACGTAGGTTGCATAATAATGGTTTAGTTGGAGATTTGTTTGGAGGGATTTCTGCGACCCGTGTTGCTAATTATCTTGGTATACCGCCACGTGAGGGTGATAGGGAGTTGCCTCCCGCTTTTTTAGATTATAACGCTATGGTCAGTCATCATTTTTCTTGAGAGGAATGAACAATTCCTCCAGTATCGACTAATCTTTGACAGACGTCACGCTGTCCATGTTACTCTCCCTGCTCCTGCCCTTTTTGATTACCAGGCAAAAAGAAGATATGTTGTTACCAGGGAGGAGGCAATCGAATACGAGAGGAGAGCGGAGGCAGCTCGCCGCCATGCCGCAGCTCAGGAGGCAATGGCTGCTGCATCTCAGTACGACCTCAGTTACAACTTCGGATATCAGCCATGCTATCCATGGTAATATACCAACTTAGGCCAAAAGCCTAAGCTTGGGGGAGTACGTATTTCTCACTGACATTACATTCATGTTCACACATTCACTCTAGTTGTCGGTGCTCATACTTTTTCATTGTACCATCCATGCTAGTTTAATTTCTTTTTCTAGCTTTCTTCTTGTATGTTTAATAAACCTTAAGAAAAACCAAAAAAATAGTTAGTTTAATTTCCATGCTTGTAGTAGTAATAATTAAAATAAAACCCAAAAAGATTTCTCGTTCTTCTTTTACTTGTTGGGAGCTTTCCCGTGTAAATAGTTTTATTTTCCTTTGGAGGTCGAGAGGAGAAGACCATAATGAAAATGTTTAGTGGCTCTAATATGCATGATTGTTGATTTAACCAAGAGCCCATATTACCTTGTCTTCTCCCTTGAGTTGAATGCTTGCACTATTATTATTATACACACCGTTCGGTCATGCAAGTGAAAGGCAATAATGACGATATATGATGGACTGATTGAGATGAGAGAAGCTGGTATGAACTCGACCTCTCTTCTTTTTGTAAATATGATTAGTTCATCGTTCCTGATTCAGCCTATTATGAATAAACATATTTGAATGACAATTAGAGATTATAGTTGCTTATGCCATGCTTAATTAGCTAGGAGCTTATAATGGTTTAACTTGCGTGCCAACATGCTATTAAAATGGTTGTGATGTGGTATGATAGGGTGGTATCCTCCTTTGAATGATTCGAGTGACTTGACTTGGCACATCTTCATGCATGTAGTTGAAACAAAATCAACATAGCCTTCACGATATTTATGTTCACGGTGGATTATATCCTACTCATGTTTGCACTCGGTGTTGATTAATTTTAACGCATGTTCATGATTGTTGTCGCTCTCTCAGTTGGTCGCTTCCCAGTCTTTTGCTAGCCTTCACTTGTACTAAGCGGGAATATTGCTTCTGCATCCAAACTCAATAAACCCCAAAGTTATTCCATATGAGTCCACCATACCTCTCCTATATGCGGTATTTACCTGCCGTTCCAAGTAAATTTGTAAGTGCCAAACTCCAAACCTTCAAATGAAATTATGTTTTGTATGCTCGAGCAGCTCATGTATCAACTAAGGTTGTCTGTATCTTCCATGCTAGGTGGGTTATTCTCAAGAGGAGTGGACTCCACTCCTCACTCATGAGAAAATGGCTGGTAACCGGGATGCCCAGTCCCATGATCAAAAGATCAAATCAAATCAAAATAATTGCAAACAAAACTCCCCCAGGATTGTTGTTAGTTGGACGGTACCCGTTGTTTCGGATCAGCCATGGAGTGTGCTTGTTGGTGGTGGGGGAGTATAAACTTTACCATTCTGTTTTCGGAACCGCCTATAATGTGTGTAACATGGAAGATATCGAGATCTCATAGTTGTTATGTTGACAGTGAAAGTATACCGCTCAAAATTTTATTCATCTCTATTTTAGAATCGAGCTCTGGCATCTCTACAAATCCCTGCTTCCCTCTGCGAAGGGCCTATCTATTTACTTTTATGTTGAGTCATCACCCTCTTATTAAAAAACAACCGCTGGAGAGCACCGATGTCATTTGCATGCATTACTATTAGTTTATATTGGGTATGACTTGACTGGATCTCTTTTACCATGAATTACAATGTTTAGTCAGTCCTTGATCTTTAAAGGTGCTCTGCATTTATGTTTTGCGGTTTCAGAAAGGGCTAGCGAGATACCATCTTGTCATATCATATTATGATTGTTTTGAGAAAGTGTTGTCATCCGAGATTTATTATTATTGCTTGCTAGTTGATTATGCCATTGATATGAGTAAACATGAGACCTAAGTGTTATTGTGAATATGGTTAGTTCATAATCTTTGCTAAAAACTTGAATGCTGGCTTTACATATTTACAACAACAAGAGCAAACAGAGTTTGTAAAAGTTTTTCTTATCACTTTCAGTTTATCAACTGAATTGCTTGAGGACAAGCAAATGTTTAAGCTTGGGGGAGTTGACACGTCTCCGTCGTATCTACTTTTCCAAACACTTTTGCCCTTGTTTTGGACTCTAACTTGCATGATTTGAATGAAACTAACCTGGACTGACGCTGTTTTCAGCAGAATTGCCATGGTGTTATCTTTGTGCAGAAACAAAAGTTCTCGGAATGACCTGAAAATGCACGGAGATTATTTTTGGAAAATATAAAAAATACTGGCGAAAGAATCAAGGCCAGGGGGCCCACACCCTGTCCACGAGGGTGGGGGCGCGCCCCCTCCCCCTGGGCGCGCCCCCTGCCTCGTGGTCCCCCTGGATGTCCACCGACCTCAACTCCAACTCTATATATTTGCTTTCACGGAGAAAAAATCAGAGAGAAAGATTCATCGCGTTTTAGGATACGGAGCCGCCGCCAAGCCCTAATCTCTCTCGGGAGGGCTGATCTGGAGTCTGTTTGGGGCTCCGGAGAGGGGGATTCGACGCCGTCATCATCATCAACCATCCTCCATCACCAATTTCATGATGCTCACCGCCGTGCATGAGTAATTCCATCGTAGGCTTGCTGGACGGTGATGGGTTGGATGAGATTTACCATGTAATCAAGTTAGTTTTGTTAGGGTTTGATCCCTAGTATCCACTATGTGCTGAGATCGATGTTGCTATGACTTTGCTATGCTTAATGCTTGTCACTAGGGCCCGAGTGCCATGATTTCAGATCTGAACCTATTAAGTTTTCATGAATATATGTGAGTTCTTGATCCTATCTTGCAAGTCTATAGTCACCTATTATGTGTTATGATCCGACAACCCCGAAGTGACAATAATCGGGATACTTCTCGGTGATGACCGTAGTTTTAGGAGTTCATGTATTCACTAAGTGCTAATGCTTTGGTCCGGTACTCTATTAAAAGGTGGCCCTAATATCCCTTAGTTTCCATTAGGACCCCGCTGCCACGGGAGGGTAGGATAAAAGATGTCATGCAAGTTCTTCTCCATAAGCACGTATGACTATATTCAGAATACATGTCTACATTACATTGATGAACTGGAGCTAGTTCTGTGTCACCCTAGGTTATAACTATTACATGAGGAATCGCATCCGACATAATTATCCATCACTGGTCCAATGCCTACAAGCTTTTCACATATTGTGCTTTGCTTATTTTTACTTTACTTTTGCTACCGTTACAATTACTACAAAACTACTATCGTTACTTTTGCTACTGTTACCGTTACTATCATACTACTTTGCTACTAAATACTTTGCTGCAGATACTAAGTTATCCAAGTGTGGTTGAATTGACAACTCAATTGCTGATACTTGAGAATATTCTTTGGCTCCCCTTGTGTCGAATCAATAAATTTGGGTTGAATACTCTACCCTCAAAAACTGTTGCGATCCCCTATACTTGTGGGTTATCAGGTGTCTATTGGTGTTGGAGCATATTTGCATTGTGTCATACCAACCCGTTGTAGGAGTTCTTCAGCGTATTGATCTTCGCTGAGGAAGAAACCCCTATGGGTGCGGCGAACTTGTAAGCCAAGAAAGTAATGAAGGGGACCCATATCCTTCATGGAGAACTCGCGCTGCAGCTAGGAGACAATGGTGCTGAGAAGAGCCAAAGATGAGGCGGTTAAGACAATGTCATCTACGTACAGCAGTAGATATGCGATGTTGGTCCCCTACCGTAAGATGAAAAGGGAGGCGTCTGAGCGTGATGGGGTGAAGCCAATGGTGGCGGCGAAGCCGGTGAAGCGCTAAAACCATGCGCGTGGTGCCTGTTTAAGTCCATACAGGGACGTGGACAGTCGAAAGACATGATCGCGCCGCTCGGGATCGACAAAGCCAACGGGCTGGAAGCAGTGAACCTCTTGGTCGAGGACGTCATGGAGAAAGGCATTCTTCATGTCTAGCTGGTGCACCGGCGAGTCGCAGGAACACGCCATAGTGAGAATAGTTCGGATTGTTGCCGACTTGATGCCCGGGGAGAATGTTTTGTCGAAGTCTATCCTCATGCGTTGAGTGAAGCCGCGGACGACCCACCTGGCCTAGTAGCGGTCCAGGGATTCGTCCGCCTTCAACTTATGCCGGAAAACCCACTTTCCAGTGACCATAGAGGTGAGAGCAGGGAAAGGAACAACAGACCAGGTAGATTTGGAGCGGAGAGCATCATACTCGGCCTGCATGGTGGAGCGCCAATTAGGGTCCCAGAGCACCGCATGAACAGAGGTGGGAAGAGGCGAGAGAGGTGTGGCGGCGACATTGGATTTGGCGTAGCGAGGGTTAGGTTGGAAGATGCCATACCTAGCACGCGTGATCATAGGATGAAGAGCAAGAGCGGCTGGTGGGGGCTCGCGAGAGGATGGCCGAAAGGGGGGCGAAGGCGGCCTAGGAGCAGAAGAAGTGGGTGCGCCAGACGAGGCAATAGGTGAAGATCTAGTGGGCATGGGAGACGTGCCCGGCAGGGAGTGGGGAGGGACGCATGGACATGCAATGTGATCGACGTAGTCCGGACTGGGTGGATCGTCAGTAGAAGAGGGCGTAGCGGGGGCGGAAGCAGGCAAAGTTTTGAACAGAAATTCATGGAAAATCACATAATTTTGACATATTCATGGTATTGATCATGTATATAGGCATCACGTCCGTGAAAAATAACCGACTCGTGCCTGCATCTACTACTATTACTTCACCAATCGACCGCTATCCAAGATGCATATATGGTATTAAGTTCATGACAAACAAAGTAACGCCTTAAACAAGGTGAAATGATGTAGACAAAGTAAACTCAAGTAATTTGATTAAACCCCATCATTTTACCCTTAATAGCAATAATACAATACGTGCCTCACTAACCCTTCTGTCACTAGGTGAGGACACCGCAAGATTGAACCCATTACAAAGCACCTCTCCCACTGAAGATAAGTCAATATAGTTGGCCAAACCAAACGGATAGATCATAGAGAAATACAAAGCTATAACAATCATGCATAATAAAGTTCATAAAATACTCAATTACTTTCACTGAATAATCTGATCATAAACCCACAATTACCTAGATCCCAAAAAACACACCTCAAAAGAAGATTACATTGGATGGAACTCCAAGAAAACCAGAGGAACATTGTATTGAAGATCAAATAGAGAGAAGAAGCTTTCTAGCTACTAGCTATGGACCAGCTGGTCTGTGGTAAACTACTCACGCATCATTGGAAGGTAGCAATCATGATGAAGAAGCCCTCCGTGATCGACTCCCCATCCGGTAAAGTACGGGAAAAGGCCTCCAAATGGGATTGCAGAAGAAGAGAAGGTTGCAGCTGTGAAAAAGGTTTTTCGGATGGCTCTCTATTGGTTTGGGAATATTTATGAATTTTTAGAGGCGGAATTAGGTCAAATGAGGTTGTGTGAGACTCACGAGCTTAGGGGGCGCGCCTATGCCCTGGGGCGTGTCCTCTGAGCTCATGGCTCTCCCGTAGGTCTTTTTGCCTCCTCCCGAACCTTCTAGTGCCCCTTCTGGTCCAGAAAAAATCAGCATAAAGTTTCATCGTGTTTGGACTTCGTTTCATACTGATTTTTTGCAAAGCCAAAAACAAGCAAAAAAACATAAACTGGCACTGGGCACTAGGTTAATAGGTTAGTCCCAAAAAAGATAGGAAATATCATATAAATGCATATAAAGCATCCAAGATTGATAATATTATAACATGAAACAATAAAAAATTATAGATACATTCGAGACGAATTAGAATCATGTATCTGATTACCCATAAAACAACGTAAACCTTGTGGCATCTTGCCACAAATGATGCATACTGCATTATGAAAAACCCTACATTATTATAATTTTTCTTTGGATAATGGACCCTAAATTAAGAGAGATTTCCGCAAAAATAAATACAACAGAGAAAACAACCCATATGATGCTAAGTTTCTAACTGTTACATCTGAAATGTAAATAAAAATAATCATTGGTAACAATAGAGCAAAAACAAAACAGTGGGCATTTCATGCAAGTACATTGTAAAATACCAGAACAATCCTCGTTGCAAGTCAGCATGTAGATCAACTAGCTAGCTAGCTCGGTGGATAAGAATGCGGCGAGATCGAGGGCATCTCATCAGAAAGACAGATGGACGGACCTGGATGTTGCGGCACCGTGTCTCGGCCTAGGATCGCTTGTCGAGGTTAGTGACGATGAGGTAGTGGCGCTGGTGGTTCTTGACGAGCGTGCTGACGGCCTCCCGCCACTGACGTTGCGCGTCCTCCAATGGATTCTTCACCAGCATCTCAAAGGTCTTTAGGAAATCCATGGAATTTTTGCGTAGGTAAGACATGATTGAAGATTGATCAATCTAACTGATTGATCAACTCTCCGTTCTTCTCTTCCTCCTACTTCTCTGTACTCCTTCCGAGTCGAGCCTAGTAATCGTTTGAACGAAGTCCTTTTTCCGTGTTATCATGTTGCCTGGATGCAGGCCTCCAGCGACGTGCTTGGCATGCCACACATAGTGGATCGGCCCATGTACATTTGATAAATATAGCCTTGTTTATTTTTGGTAGGTTATTTAATGACTCAGCTATTTCTTCTTTAGAAGATCGTGAAACTAATGAAAAATGACTCGCTACTTTCCCGCACATCAAGAAGCCTAAGAATCCTCCCATGATGATTTTTGTATGTCATTGACACGTGGACACACCCAGAGGTGCCCGTTTCCAGCATCTTCTATAGTAGTAATATTGCAAAACCTTAGTGTTGGGTTGGTTATGATAGTACGCTACTTTACCATCAGGGAGATCTTTAAAACTTGTTTCTAAAGAGAAATGATCAGCTTGCGCTAAGAGATGGTGAGATCCTAATGCTAAATTTATACTTTATAATTTAAAAAATAAATATAATTTATAATAAACTCTTGTACTTCATTACAATTTATTCTAGCGCGGTATAATATAAGTGGATATATTTCTTATTATTAGTTAGCTTTGTTTGTTCCATAAAAAAAGTTAGCTTATTTTGACTATTGTTAATTAGTTACCTTAGTTAACCACCTGACAATAATGCTAAATATTAAATATAATGCTCTTTGTAATTACACTACTTTTTGCAATTTGTAGACATTTTCCTTAACGTCTTGAAACCAAATCCCTTTGAAGCATTGTTTCTTTAAAAATGACAAAATTGCATGTCTTTTAACAAGACCTAGAAACCAATTCCTTAAATACAAAATTGAAGAAAAGGCAATTCCAAACTTATTTGAAATATTTTTTGAAAAAAACTAGCATATTTTTTTACGTGTGCGTTTGTGTGTTCTTATGTGTTTTAATATCCTTCTAGATTGTTTGCTTATAAACATTCTAAAGTACATTGCTTAACAAATATCTCGATGATGGTTTCTATTCTATATTTACTATATCATGTACAAATAACTTGAAATATTAGTTGCATAGATAGATTTATCTAATGGTGGAGAAGTGTAAAATGTACGCTTGATCATTGTACCACTGGAAAGCCACCACAAAGTATCAATATGTGCATGTTTTAATATATTCACAAGAATGTCAAAGTGTCAGGCATATTGTTGTCAGCGCTTAACAGGGGTAAAAAAAGGGATGGAATCATGTATCCGGTTTACCCTAAAAGAACAGGAACCTTGTGGCATTTTGACACAAATGATACTTTCTACAGTATGGAAAACCCTGCATTCTTATGTTTGTTATTTGGATAAAGCACCCTAAAATAAAGAGAGATTTCCGCAAAAACAAATACAATAGAGAAACAACCCATTTGATGCTAAATTGCTAAATGTTGCATTTGAAATGTAAATAGAAAAATCATTGATAATAATAGAGAAAAAATATATCAGTGGCATTTCATGCAAGTTTGTTTAGTAGCATGTAAAAAATCAGAACAATCCTCGTTACAGGATAGTACATAGATCAACTAGCTAGCTAGCTTGAGGGCGTCTCGTCGAGGTTGGGGACCATGCTGAAGCGGCGCCGACGTTTCTTGACGAGCGTGTCGACAGCCTCCCGCCATACTGTGCGTCCTCCGATAGATTCCTCGCTGACACCTCAAAGGTCTTGAGAAAATCCATGGATTTTTTACGTAGGTAAGCCATGATTGATGATTGATCAATCTAACTGATTGATCAACTCTCCGTCCGTCTCTTCCTTCTACTTCTCTGTCCCCCTTCAAGTTGAGCCTAGAAACCATTTGAACAAAGTCTATTTTCAATGTTATCATGTTGCCTAGATGCAGGCCTCCATCCACGCGCTATGCTTGCCACGCATAGTGGATCGGCACATGTATATTTGATAAATATAGCCTTGTTTACTTTTGGTAGGTTGTTCAATGGCCCGGGTATTTCTTCTTACACGATCGTGAAAATAATGAAAAACGACTCGCTACGTTCACTCCCATTGAGAAGCCTAAGAATCCTCCCATGGTGATTTTTGTTTTTCATTGACACATAGACACACCTAGAGGTGCCCGTATAATTAATGAAATAAATATAATTTATAATAAACTCTTGTACTTTATTACAGTTTATTCTAGCGCAGTATAATATAAGTGGATATATTTCTTATTACTTAGTTAGATTTGTTTGTTCCATAAAAAAAAGTTAGCTTATTTTGAGTATTGTTACTTAGTTAACTTTGTTAACCACATGACAATAATGCTAAATATTAAATATAATGCTCTTTCTAATTACACTAGTTTTCGCAATTTGTAGACATTTTTCTTAACAAGTCTTGAAACCAAATCCCTTGGAAACATTGTTTCCCTAAAAATGGCAAAATTGCATGTCTTTTGACAAGACCTTGAAACCAATTCCTTAAGTACAAAATTGAACAAAACAAGGCAATTCCAAACTTATTTGAAATATTTTTTGAAAAACTTTTGTGTTTTAATATCCTTCCAGTTTATTTGCGTATAAACATTCTAAAGTATATTGCTTAACAAATATCTCGATAATGGTTTCTATTCTATATTTACTATATCGTGTACAAATAACTCGAAATATAAAATGGGAAGTATAAGATCCCAGTGTCCTCGACCATTGGATTTACTTCTCATTTTTGACTGGATCTTGTCATGTGGCATCTCTAGAATATTCTACAAACTAGCCTAGCTATTTGGTCCATGATTCTCTAGAACAATCCTCTTAGAGCATAGCAACATGACGCACACATTTTGTGCTCTTGTGTAGGGATGCAAGCGAGGCGGGCTACTGGGCAACACCATAATACAAATGAAGTGTTAATTTTAAGTAAAGATAAAGAAATATTAAACTAATGGATGAGTTTCACGGGACATAGCAGCTCGTAGCTTGCACCCATACTCTTGTGTGTCGAGACAAACTTCCCGCCTACACATTGCCATGGTCGGTCTTCACAAAACCTCCCCAAGCAAAGTTCGCTCCGCCACTGTGGTCCAACATAAATTCCATGAGTCGACAAAGGCACAAAACTATGACATATATAGCTTATTGCGCAAAATATGTGACACCAAACTTCAAACTTTATCCTTGCCATTTCTATTGAAACATATGTACATAACAGTAGGATGTGTGCCATGCTAAATATCCAAGTATCATTACCTGGAGTGAAAACAATCTCCAAAGATTAATATTATTTAAGGCAAAAGCTGAATCTGTATTTATCTAGGATGTACATATGCTCATTTTCTATACAATTTTTTATACGACATCAAGAACACTGACAATTTTTTTCATAGTACAATCTTTGTTTTACCCTCCAATCACCCCAAGAGCCATTTTGCTAGTCCTAAAGGCGTTTCTCCTCATTTCAAAGGTAATAGACACTGAGGTGCTTTGCGTATTGTGTTTAAACTGGCAAACTATTGTTTGCAAATTGCAATTTTGCTAACATCAGTTCAAGATAAATTGGTTTAGTCTCTTTTGGCTTTTATTTCCTTGCCAATAGTTTGCTGAGACAAGTAGAACGACAAATTACAACACAATATGCTATATAGATATAATTACAAAAATCAAGATTCACAAACTTTGGCCAAATTTATAGAGAAAGTCATCTATATAATGCCAAATCAAGGTTCACATTGTGGACAAGTATTCTGCCTAACATGTTCCTAATGTTGATGACGATTAAGTTGGGACATTTTTAATGTCAAAGCAACCCGTTAAAACTAACGAAATAATGTTGGTTCCTTATGCTTAACTTGTGGAACTATGAACACACCCTTATTTATGATGGGATACTTGGCAAATGTACCCTTAAACTGAAATTGTACCACTGGAAAACCACCACAAAGTATCAGTATGTGCATGTTTTAATATAATTTTATGCCCACTTATAAGGAGTATGATAACCTCAAAATTGTGGGGAATTTTTTTTTTTGCGAGGTTACTCTGGTATTATTTGTGTGTGTGGGTATTAAAATTTTCACGTCATGTAAATCTCCACCATCGCACAAAGGAGCTATATCGTGGAAAAGCAGCAAAATGGCACTCACGGCATCATTAGTGATATAAACTTGTTTGTGACATGTTATGAGACTACCGCAAGGATTGTAGTATGTCAGAAGAAGTTATATTTTTAAAATAAAAAAACGGTAGACAGTATCCCTAAGCCACTTACCGCCTCCATGCGAGCAACAAATCAATTAGTGTTGCGAAAACCATTTGCAGTATGTTTCATATGGTGAAAACAGAGTCATATCTAATTCATGCCACATGCACTGTGTAGAAATATTTACCAAGCTATATGTCGAAAACACAGGCAGACTACGCAAACACACATTCGGTGGAAACATCGTTCCACGACCATCACGGGTCGCCCTTGGCGAGGCAGGACGCCGGGGCGACGACTCCGACGGCCTTGCCCGACGCCCTGTAGCAGGAGGCCGTCGCCGCGCCCCCGCCCACCACGGTGATGTTGACGTTCCTCAGCTCCAGCTCCCGGCACGGCAGGGTGTCGCTGCACGCGATCTTGATCGCCTGCGCCGTCGCCGACGTGCCCCTCACGTCCACGAACTCCACCTTGCGCACCTCCACCGCCTCCGTCTGCACGCCCAAACACAAGTTCAATTCACGCTTCATTACTCTGCATCATACGATTCAGAGACGAGACGGCGAACCCTACCTGGTTCGCGCAGGGCGTCGGCTGGTCGCAGTAGTACTGGTCGATGATGATGGGGTTGGACACGTTCCTCATCACGATGCTCTCGAACCTCAGGTCGCGAGCAGAGCCCATCCCACCCTGAAGCAGCACAAGTTGGTTGCAGTGAGAGTGTTTTTACTATTTCTGTAACAAGATTGTTCATGTCTTTGTTAAAAATTACCTGCCAGCTCTTGATCCGGACGCCGTTGGTGGTGTTGGTGAGCAAGCAGGTGTCCACCCTCACGTTCTGGACCTTGTCCGTGGTCCGGTTCTTGCCCAGGCTCCCAATGCTGACCAACACAACGTGCTGCGTGTTAGTGCTGCACATCACTAAATTCTAGCAGCAGCTGGGTTCAGTGAGTAGTAAAGAGGTGTTGCACAGCAGTAGTACCTGATGCCGTGGCCGGGCCCGCACGAGATGTCCCTTACACGGACGTCCGAGCAGTTGCCGACCATCGACACGCAATCGTCCCCTGATTCATACCAAGCGATCACACTAGTGTAGATCAATCATCAATCATGCTACTAGACTATGTAACCGTGTGCTGCAATGAAGCGTGTGAATCTGAATTGCAGAACAGAAAATCTAATCATCGGCAGTAATGTAGTAGGACCGAACTACATGCAGCGCACACATTGCTGTCAAGTTCACATCCATGTACGTCATTATTCTTCGTGTCCCGGCTGCGGCTGCTATCTATTTCGTCAGATTGTATGTATGTATTCGGTCAATGTTCGACCAGCCGCCAGCTTCGATCTTATCTTTCAGAAGAAGAAGAAAATGCAAGCAACGGTTGTTCAACAAGAAAATTCCGAGCACGGATGATGTTAAGGCGTCGCAGTCTGACTCTGAACGACGAAAGTTCAGCAGAGCATGGTGACAACGTACCCGTGGAGATGAGGTTGTCCATGATTTGGACGCGGGACGAGTCGTTGAGGTGGATGCCGTCGGTGTTGGGGCTGTCCGCCGGCGCCACCACCCGGAGGAAGTTGGCCTTCACGTCCACGCACCGCGTGAAGGACAGGTGGAACTGCGGCCCGTTCTGCAGCGTCACGCCCTGCACGCTCACCCCCCTGCACTCCTCGAAATGCAACGCCTGCAACACAACAACAGCATCCCAAAACCATCAGACCAATCTCGCCGTCCGGCGCTCCTCGCCGACGGTTCAAGACGGAGATTCAGGTCGTCGACTCACCCTAGGAGGAGGCCGCGTGTTGCAGGGCTGCGAGAGAGATACATGTGTCACTTCGAGAGTTGAGAGGCAGGTTGGGTTGACTGGTAGCTACTAGTGACGTGGTACCTGGGTCTTCTTGCGCTTGCAGGAGCGCGCCCACCACTCCTGCCCGACGCCGTCGATGGTGCCGCCGCCGCTCACGGACAGGCCGTCCACGCCGTAGATGTACAGCCACTTCATCGGGTCCCTCCCCGCCCACTCGTCGGGGCTCGCCGGCGCCACGATCGTCCCGGCAATCTGGCCAGCGCCACCGCCAACATCAAGAAACGCACGCGCAGGCGAGAAACAAGGGACTGCGAAACCGTTCACAGGGGAGCGCACGTACCAGCAGCTTAAGCTTCTTCTTGCACGGGCCGGCGAGCTGCACCGGCCAGATCCGGTAGGCCTTGGCGACGGGCACGGCGAGCACGGCCTGCTCCTCGGAGCCGCACGCCGCCGTCCACGCGTCCACGAAGGCCTGGCCGATCCATCGAAACAGAGCGCGCCGAGAGCATAATTAACCACGGCGATCGATCCACGCGTAACAACCAATCTGAGAGCGTGAATATATGCGTTACCTGCGTGTCGTTGGCAATGCCGTCGCCGACGGCGCCGAAGTCGTCGAGCGTGAGCAGGACGCGGGCGGCGGCGGCGGCGGCGGAGAAACACAGGACGGCCGCACCGGCGAGCGCCACGAGCCCACGCAGCACGGACGCCGCCGGAGTCCTGGCACCGGGCACCATTCCCGCGCCGAATAAATCACCTAGCTAGCTCTGCTCGGGGCGCGCACCGCCGCACCGCTGGCACCGAGCGGCATAAAGAACTGAAGACGGGAAGCGGCGAGAGGACGGACGGGGCGAGCTGATTGCTTGCACGACACCTAGCATGTGCCGCTCTTGTACCTGGCCTGCTTTTTCCCGGGAAGCAAGTGAATTCCATCCGTGATTTTGTCGGGCGATCGCGAGATTTCCGCAGGTGGCAAAGGGGTCATTTGAGTTGCCTGCGGATTGGGCAACACATTGCTGCGCTTTCGTTTGATTCATATCCATGTCTTGATTAAAATGCACTGTATATTGCTTTATTGTAGGTTTTTTTTTAACTTGCTTTATGTAGATTGGTATAATTGGACAAGTGCTTTACTATGGGGCAAGTTATAGGATGGTATAACGAGCCACAAAATCGGCAGAGTTTCTGAAGAGTGGAAGGGGATCGGCCGATCAGGGTAATTTTGTGCAAAGGCTGCATGGATCGTCTAAGGTTGATTTAGGTTTTTTTTCTTTATTTATGTACTACCTCTGTCTTGGTTTATTAATCCTCATTGTATTTTGTGTTAATTTTTGACTATAAATTTAACTCACAAAATGTCCATGCATGTCATAAAAAATCATATCATTGAAAACTATGTTCAAAAATGAATCCAACGATATATTTTTTGTTGAAATGCATTAATATTTTGTCAGTTAAATATTTAGTCAAAATTTGATACAAATTATAAGGGGGAACAATAAACCAGGACAGAGGTAGTACTATAAAAGACCAGGTCAAAGTTGCTGCTCGCTAGCAATAGGAATGCCACCTCTCACTGAAAGAATAATCTACATAAATCGATCTATAGTTTTTCTTTAAAAAGTACTATTTAAGATTGAGTCGAGTTGCACTTTGGTAACGACATGGTAACTGACAGAATAATCCTCATAAATTGAATTAGAGGTTCTTTTCTTTAAAACAAATGAAGATCTGGTCTGTGTTGTGTCTGGCTATCGACGAGAATGTCGTCTTTCATACAGAGAACAATCCGCTTTAATGAGACCAAAATGCGTCAAACCTGGGATACCATCACCCTCCCAACCATCCAACCACTTGTTGCTCTTGGGGTAAGTTTTGGGTTAAACTAAGTATTTTACGCACCTTAAATAGTAGTTGTTTGTGGCACATTAAATAAGTACCAAAAATCTACTTTTGTTAGTCTTAATGTTCATCCTGGAATGTTAGCGTTTGGCGTGGCGCCTAGTTGTCACCTTTTGAATGTTTTGAAGAGGTGGCTTGCCTTCAATTTTCTTTTAGTTTTTAGATTGGATAGATGAAAATCATATGTGTAAATTTTCTGCAAGACTAGATTAGATTTATGTAATAAAAATAAATGATAAAAGTCATTTTTCAAAAGCCATGGTTGTGTCCAAAATTATAGAAGGTCACACTAATAATGTTTTTTTACTTTTACTTGAGACCTTTGATTTTTGCACATGTGCCCCCTCTTTGGCACAACAGTCGCAAGCACTTCCCCTAACTCATATCATCCTCCAGTGCTCATTTCTTTAAGTACGCGGTGAATTAAATAATAGTGCACTTCCTGATAATAGAACCCCCGGTCCATGCATCTCCTATTGAAGAGAAACAAAATAGAAATTGGTAGGCAACCTGTCGAGCGACATGTCATCCCAGTTAGCGTCAGATATGCGCTACTAAAGGTAATGAGGGTAGCACCCGATTATATGATGGAAATAGGTTGATACCTGTAAACACGAGGGTAGTACCCAAAATGTGTATTAAGCTATTTTGCGGACCTCTAACACTAGTCATATGGGTCCCATCTAGGCACGAAATAATTTTTTTTAATAAAGAAAATATATTAATATCGTGAAGATATCAATTACACACGGCCTCTGCACCAACAAATGTCACAAAGACATTCAGGATGCACACAACCTGAAAAAGAACACAAAAATAATAAAAAAGCCCCGCCACAATGATTAACTCCTCTCAACAGCACCACATAAACCACCACCAAAGACAACATCTGGAAAACAAAAAAGGTCTCCAAAAGCAACGCCTCCAAAAAGGGAACAGTGCAGAAGCACCGTCCTCGCTCGATTCAAGATCTTAGGTTTTCACCCTGGAAAAAGTCTGAGCTGTCAACACAATACATTTAGCAAGGCAATTGTGAGGCACAACCAATGAAGATCGGATCTTAGGTTTTCACTTAGAAAGTCAAGACTCGGCACTCGAGGAGCACCACCAAAAGTGATATCCGCCAGTGTTCCCGCCCCCACTTGCCACTGATGCTCCTGAAAGTTATCAAACACCAGGCACGGAATAATTAAAGCTATTTCTGACAGGAAATTTGATTGGATTAAACATGTGATGAATGAGAGAAAAATATCTAAACCATCCATGATACAACCAATAACTGGTTAAACGAAATTCACTCAAAATGATACCCTCTATGGAAATTGATCATCATAGGCATGAATTTTGAGATAATCTGCTTGTCTGGCTACCTAGAACGGTATATAGCATGGGTGAATGACATCAATGATCTGTTAAGGGGAGTATGCCTGAAAAGTGCATTTGGGGGAAGAGGTCCAAGGTATCAGTGAAAATACTTTTCACACCTAAAAAAGTATGCACATAAGCATATAGTTGTAGTATATACACATACGAAACTTGATTAACATGGGCCTTTTCTTTGTTGTATTTGGACCAAAGTTTTGTCCTTATCGTGTTCCCTACAAATAATGGTATAATTCAACAAAATATTATGGACGCTCAGAGAACATGAGTGTATATTTTCTGAAAAAATGTTTTTAACTTTTAAATGGTATTTTAAAAAAAATCAAATAACGAGCTCTATGGAGCCCGTCCTCTAAAACGTTGCACTCAGAATGTGCCCCACTAGCTGGTTAGCATGAGACCACAAACTTATGGTCCCATAGGACAGATAGACGAGCAGGTAATCATTACAAGCTGAAATGTTTTCCCCAAGTGGCGGCTAGCATTTGTCTCCTTGGGCGACTGCGATCACATCGAGTCTACCTCATTCTTCCTGCTGATCCACGGCAGCGTTCCCATTCAGGTGATGCCATCTAACTCGGACGCCTTCTCGGCGACAAGCGTAGGTGCAGGAAAGGGTTGTGGTGATGGCCTTGATGAATTCTTCGGCCTGTTAGACCTTGCAGAGGAGGAATTCGATGACTTAGTGATCGATGAAGAGGATCCACAGATCAATGATCAAGTCTGGTGGATGGCGCTTGCGAGAGTTCACACGGCAAATACTTTCAGTCAAGCGGCTTTCTTCCACGTTACATGTGCAACATGGAACATTGCGCAGGCGGTGCGATTCAGGCCTCTTGGGGCCAATATTTTTGTGGTTCAGGCCTTGTGTTTGGGTGATTGGGGCTGATTATGAACCAGACCCCTGGATCTTCAGGTTCTAGGCGGTCCTGCTACAACCATATGATGAATTTAGTTGTGTAGAGAATATTCAGATGGTGCATATGCATGTTTGGCTACAAATTCACAAGTTGCATGATGGTTTCTATGAGATGGGGATCATGGAGAAGTTGATCAAGAAGGCTGTCAAGGTGTTGGATATGCGCTTATCCAGCAACTCTCGTGGTGATTATGTTCGAGTAAGGGTGCAACATGATCTCCGAGAATCTTCAACAAAACATGTTGATATCATTAGAGGGAAGGAGCGCATGGTTTATGTCGGACAGAGCGCATGGTTTATGTTGTCTGATATGAGAAGCTCGCAGATTTTGCAAGGTGTGTGGTAAGATTGGTCATGAGTCTAAGGAGTGTGGTTGTGCTCTCATTGTTACCGGCATCTTTGTTACTTAATAATGTGAAAGCACAAGTGCTCCCTGGGTGATTTTGGTAATTAATGTCAACATATCTCTTGTTGGACTAATGCTTTTATCTAGTGTATTTCAGAAAAGTTCAACAATGGCGTGGAAAGGACAAGAGGATGTGGAACCCCTTCAAGGTGTCAAGGACAAGCATTGGCTAAAGCTCAAGACTCTTCATTTCATTTTTTAGTGATCCAAGATCACATTGAGTCCATAGGGAAGCCAATAATATTAAAAGGGGATGAGGTGTTCCTTAATGGCTTGCTTGCTCAAAGTGCTTAGTGATATTGCTCCAAAGCCCTCAACCACTTTCTCATTCCAAATATGTCCAAAACCCAAAGTCAAACTCAGCCCCACCGATTCATCCTATCTGGAGCCACCGAGTTCATACGACATAGCCACTGCCAGAAACCCTAAAAGTTCGGTCACACCGATGTGGATCTCAGTCTCATCGAGATGGCCTTGCCAGCGTGCTGTGACTTGTTGCACTCTTTCGGTCTCACCGAGTCTATGCAATCGGTCTCACCGAGTTGGCTTGACATTCGCTCTATTGCTTATTGCTTCACTTTGGTCTCACCGAGTTGATGCAATCGGCGCCACCGAGTTGATATTTTCCTTAAGCCCTAGCACATCGGTCACAACGAGTTGTTCCAGTCGGTCCCACCGAGATTCTTAACGTTCACATTTTGAACTAAATCAGTCTCATCGGGTTCTTCTATTCGGTCTGACCGAGTTGGGTCAAATGTGTGTAACAGTTGGATTTTGTGTGGAGGCTATGTATACCCCTCCACCCCCTCTTCATTCGTGAGGAGAGCCATCAGAACGTGCCTACACTTCCACTACTCATTTTATGAGAGAGAACCACCTACTTATGTGTTGAGATCAAGATATACCAATCCTACCACAAGAATCTTGATTTTCTAGCCCTCCCCAAGTTGCTTTCCACTCAAATCATCTTTCCACCATATCCAAATCTGTGAGAGAGAGTTGAGTGTTGGGGAGACTATCATTTGAAGCAGAAGAGCAAGGAGTTCATAATCAACACACCATCTATTACCTTTTGGAGAGTGGTGTCTCCTAAATTAGTTGGGTGTCGCTTGGGAGCCTCCGACAAGTTGTGGAGTTGAACCAAGAAGTTTGTAAGGGCAAGGAGATCGCCTACTTCGTGAAGATCTACCCGAGTGAGGCAAGTCCTTCCTGGGCGGTGGGCATGGTGGGATAGACAAGGTTGCTTCTTCGTGGACCCTTCGTGGGTGGAGCCTTCCGTGGACTCGCGCAGCCGTTACCCTTTGTGAGTTAAAGTCTCCATCAACATGGACGTACTAGCACCACCTATCAGAACAACGCCAAAAATCTCCGTGTCTCCATTGCGTTTGCAAGCTCCAATCCCATCCCTTCACTTTCTTGCAACTTGCATGCTTTACTTTTCCGCTGCCTATATACTGTTGTCATGCTTGCTTGAAATGTATTGTGAATTCTTAAATTTGTGGTAATTCTCAACCTTAACTTGAAGAAATTAAAAGCTGCCAACTTTGCTTGTTAAGGGTCTAATCACCCCCTTCTAGACCCCTCTTCTCGATCCTTTCAATTGGCACCAGAGCATTGGTCTCCATGTTGGGGAACGTAGTAATTTCAAAAAATTTCCTACGCACACGCAAGATCATGGTTATGGCATAGCAACGAGAGGGGAGAGTGTATGTCCACGTACCCTCGTAGACCGTAAGCGGAAGCGTTATGACAACGCGGTTGATGTAGTCGTGCGTCTTCACGATCGACCGATCCAAGTACCGAGCGTCGGCACCTCCGAGTTCAGCACACGTTCAGCTCGATGGCGATCCCGGACTCCGATCCAGCAAAGTGTCGGGATGAGTTCCGTCGACGACAGCGTGGTGACGATGATGATGCTCTACGGCGCAGGGCTTCGCCTAAACTCATGACGATATGACCGAGGTGGAATATGGTGGAGGGGCACCGCACATGGCTAAGGAACGATCCGTAGATCAACTTGTGTGTCATGGGGTGCCCCTGCCCCGTATATAAAGGAGCAAGGAGGAGGGGCCGCCAAGAGGAGGAGGCGCCCAAGGGGGAGTCCTACTCCCACCGGAGTAGGACTCCTCCTTTCCTAGTAGGAGTAGGAGAGAAGGAAGGGGAAAGGAGAAGGGAAGGAAGGAGGGGGCGCAGCCCCTCCCCCTAGTCCAATTCGGACTAGGCCTTGGGGGGCGGGGGGGCGGCCTGCCCAAGGCAGCCTCTCTCTCTTTCCCGTATGGCCCAATAAGGCCCAATACTTCTCCCGGCGAATTCCCGTAACTCTCCGGTACTCTGAAAAATACCCGAATCACTCGGAACCTTTCCGAAGTCCGAATATAGTCGTCCAATATATCGATCTTTACGTCTCGACCATTTCGAGACTCCTCGTCATGTCCCTGATCTCATCCGGGACTCCGAACTCCTTCGGTACATCAAAACTCATAAACTCATAATATAACTGTCATCGAAACCTTAAGCGTGCGGACCCTACGGGTTCGAGAACTATGTAGACATGACCTAGAACTATTCTCGGTCAATAACCAATAGCGGAACCTGGATGCTCATATTGGCTCCTACATATTCTACGAAGATCTTTATCGGTCAAACCGCATAACAACATACGTTGTTCCCTTTGTCATCGGTATGTTACTTGCCCGAGATTTGATCGTCGGTATCCAATACCTAGTTCAATCTCGTTACTGGCAAGTCTCTTTACTCGTTACGTAATGCATCATTCCGTAACTAACTCATTAGCTACATTGCTTGCAAGGCTTATAGTGATGTGCATTACCGAGAGGGCCAGAGATACCTCTCCGACAATCGGAGTGACAAAACCTAATCTCGAAATCGCCAACCCGACATGTACCTTTGGAGACACCTGTAGTACTCCTTTATAATCACCCGATTACGTTGTGACGTTTGGTAGCACCAAAGTGTTCCTCCGTGGCAGAGTTGCATAATCTCATAGTTACGAGGCGTGTATAAGTCATGAAGAAAGCAATAGCAATGTACTAAGCGATCAAGTGCTAGGCTAACGGAATGGGTCATGTCAATCACATCATTCTCCTAATGATGTGATCCCATTAATCAAATAACAACACATGTCTATGGTTAGGAAACATAACCATCTTTGATTAATGAGCTAGTCAAGTAGAGGCATACTAGTGACTATATGTTTGTCTATGTACTCTCACATGTATCATGTTTCCGGTTGATACAATTCTAGCATGAATAATAAACATTTATCATGATATAAGGAAATAAATAATAACTTTATTATTGCCTCTAGGGCATATTTCCTTCACTCCATTGCTTTGGTTTAATCGCCATTGGTAGAAGATGGATGAGTCTATGGTCGGGAGTATTAGATATAGAGTTCCTATACTTGATAGGGAGTTTTATGGTTGTTGGAAAAATGAAATGCTTGTGATTTTCAATGAATATAATTTGAACAAGTACATTACTAGTCCTTGTGTGCCTCCCATTGATCCTTTGCATCCCAACCCGATGAGTCTCTTGACATGGTTCGCAATCTTAGGACTATTGATCTTATCATTAGAGGATTGCCTAGAAACTTGCTTGCATGTTTGGCTACTCTTGAATGCGCTTACACTATATGAAAATATCTTGAGGAACGCTTTCCGAATTATTCCTTGATGAATCTAGATCAAATTCTTCATAAGTTTATTGCCTTCAATAAGATGAGTCCTAGCGATCCTAAATTTGATGAATGTCCATTTGAGCTCCGTGATCTTATGCGTTCCAAGGGTGATGTTGGAATTATTAGTAACATCACCTCAGAGACAATTAAAATTCACAAACTTGAATATTGTCATGAGCGTATATCTAATGAATCACTTGCTCTAGGTGATGATCAATTACATGATGACATTGAGCATGGATATTATGATGAATATGAAGATAGTGACCTTGACCTTGAGGAGTCGGTGAGACATTTTGGTCTCATGGCTAATCTTCGCGACTATATGGCCGGAGGAAAAGAGTGGATTCTTGATAGTGGATGTACCGACCACATGACCGAAGATAAAGATATGTTCTGCGAGCTTGCTAAGACTGACGGTCCATGTAAGTATGTCACTTTTGAAGATAACGCCAAGGGTAAGGTACTTGGCCTTGGTAAGGTGGCCGTTTCCCATGGCAGCTCCATTCAAATTGTCATGCTCATTGAATCTCTTGGTTACAATCTCTTTTCCGAATCTAGACTAGCCGACTTTGGTTTCAATGTTCTATTTACTGAAGTAGATTGCCAAGTGTTTCAAAGAGATAATCATAAAATGGTATTTACCGGTGTTCGTAGAGGTGATATATACATTGTTGACTTCACTATGAGAGCCAAACCTCGCACTTGTTTAATTGCTAAATCTTATAAAGGATGGTTATGGCATAGACGGTTAGGTCATGTTGGCATGCGAAATCTTGATAAGCTTATTAAAGGTGATCATATCCTTGGTGTAAAAGATGCTATATTTGACAAGGATAGACTTTGCAGCGCTTGTCAAGCAGGAAAACAAGTTGGAGGAGTCATCCCGTGAAGAACATCATGACCATGAGAAAACCACTTGAGCTACTTCACATGGATCTTTTCGTTCCCAATGCTTACAAGAGCCTTGGTGGTAACTCATTCGATTTGGTCATAGTTGATGATTTTTCAAGATTTACGTCAGTGTTCTTTCTTGATGACAAATCGCAGGTCCAGAAGATCTTCAAGAACTTCGCCAAGAAGGCCAAAAATCAATTTGAAGTGAAGATCAAGAAGGTTCGAAGTGACAACATAATGGAATTCAAGAACGCGAATGTGGATACCTTCCTTGACGAAGAAGGGATTTCACATGAGTTCTCGGCTACCTACACATCTTAACAAAATGGAGTTGTTGAGAGGAAGAACCGGACATTCATGGAGATGGCAAGAACGATGCTTGATGAATACAAGACGCCAAGACACATTTGGGCAGAAGCGGTTGATGCAGCTTGTCATGCCACGGATCGACTATATCTTCCCAAGCTTCTCGGCAAGACGACATACGAGCTATTCAGCGGTAACAAACCCCAAGTTGGATACTTTCGAGTATTTGGCTCAAAGTGCTACATTCTTGATAAGCATCATTGTCCAAAATTTGCTCCTAAATCTCATGAGGGTTTCCTACTCGGTTATGGCTCAAACTCTCACACCTACCGTGTCTACAACAATTTCACCTGAAAGGCTGAAGAGATGGTAGACGTGAAGTTTGATCAATCTAATGCCTCACAAGCAGAGCAATTGCCAATTGATGTAGGAGATAAAGATCCTTCAGAAGTAATTCAAGACTTGTCGATTGGAAAGATTCGACCAACGGAGGTGAAGGAGAGTACTTCGTCCATTCAAGTGGAAGCCTCAACTTCACATCAAGGTGAACCACAAGTTGACTTGGAGGCATCCACAAGTGGAACACATCAAGACGAAGGAAATGAGTAAGTACAACAAGATGATCCACCTTGACCTCCTTCTCCAACTCCACAAGCGAACGACAATGCCAACAACAATGAAGAATAAGAAGAAGAAGATGATGATGTTCCACCCCAATCCAAGCAAAAGCTTCCATGAGTTAGAGTAAGAATCTCAAGAGATCATACCGTTAAACAAATCTTTGATGACATCCAAAATAGGAGAATTACTCGCTCTAAAACTCGTTTAGCTAACTTTTGTGAACATTACTCATTCATTTCTAGCATTGAACCTATGAAGGTTGTAGAAGCTCTCGAGGATCCGGATTGGATAAATGCTATGCATGAAGAGCTACACAACTTCGAGAGAATCCAAGTGTGGACATTGGTCGAGAAGCCCAAGGACAACCAAAACATCATTGGTACCAAATGGGTGTTTCGGAATAAGCAAGATGAGGATGGTCAAGTTGTGCGCAACAACGTGCATCTCGTTGCTCAAGGCTACACTCAAGTCAAAGGTATGTACTAGGGTGAGACATATGCCCCCATTGCTAGACATGACTCCATTCGCATTTTACTTGCTTATGCCAATCATCATGATATCACTCTATGCGAAATGGACATTAAGATTGCTTTTCTAAATGGTGAAATCAAGGAGGAAGTTTATGTTAAACAACCTCCTGACTTTGTTAATCCTAAGAAACCTAATCGATCATGTCTACAAACTTCACAAAGCTCTTTATGGTCTTAAACAAGATCCTAGAGCATGGTATAAATGCTTGACCAAGTTCCTTACTGAAAAAGGTTTTGAAATTGGGAAGATCGATTTTACACTTTTTACTAAAAGGGTTAATGGTGAATTATTTGTGTGCCAAATTCATGTCGATGATATCATATTTGGTTCTACTAAGCCCCATTTTAGTGAAAAGTTAGGAAGGCTAATGTCGGAGAAATTTGAGATGTCTATGATGAGTGAACTCAAATTTTTCCTTGGTTTGCAAATCAAGCAAACTAAGGAAGGTACCTTTGTCTCTCAAACAAAGTATACCAAGGATCTTTTCAAGAAGTTCAACATGCAAGAAAGCAAAGGTATGAAAACACCAAGTGGACATCTTGACTTGACTAAGGATGGCAAACTGGTTGACCAAAAGGTTTATCTCTCTATGATTGGTTCATTATTATATCTATGTGCCTCCCATTCCGGTATTATGCTAAGTGTGTGCATGTGTGCATGATATCAAGCGGCCCCTAAAGAGTGTCATCTTAAGGCCATGAAAAGGATAGTGAGATACTTAATTCATACACCAAACTTTGGCATTTGGTATCCTAAGAGTCATATTTTTATCTTGTTGGCTAGTCTGATTCGGACTATGCCGGTGACAAGGTTGATAGAAAGACCACTTCGGGTACTTGTCAATTTCTTGGTAGATCCCTTGTGTCTTGGTCCTCCAAAGAAACAAAACTCGGTATTCTTACCCACTACCAAAGCGGAATACATTGCCGCCGGATCATGTTGTGCTCAATTACTTTGGATTACCCAAACTCTTAAAGATTATGGGATACATGTGAAACATGTTCCATTGCTTTGTGAAAATGAGAGTGCTATTAAGATTTCTCATAACCCCGTGCAAAATTCTTGAACTAAGCATATTGAAGCTCGTCATCATTTCATTCGTGATCATGTTGCAAAAGGAGACATCAATCTTAAGCATGTTCGTACCGATAAGCAATTGGCGGATATATTTACCAAACCTCTTGATGAGAAAGTGTTATGCCATTTGAGAGGTGAACTGAATATCATTGATGCCTCAAACATGGAGTAGAAACTCCATTTGGATACATGCAAGGCATGAGCATTCTTATGACAAATCCCTGATATTTCTCTTATGATGATGATCATATGTCTTGGATCTATATTTGTACCCTTCCATGTTATCTAACCCTTGTAGGTACTTGGATGAGCCTAAATCTATGGGATTGCAAGCCACTCACATTTTGCGCAATCTCCACATCATCAAGTTCCTATGGTTTGGTTGTTGAAAACAAGGAAGCATGCACTCACTCAACATATCCTTTGACTATTTCAATATGTCAATGTGAGAACCTGGAATTAACTTCCAGACCCTCCTGTGTATATTTGTCAACCTTAGGATCATTGTTGACAACACAGTGAAATGATATCATTGCAGAATACGTAAAAGCATTTCAAGTAGTATATTTGTCACAAGACATACCTAGTGAGATGTCTCATGACATTTATTACATTCAGAAAAACAGCGGAAAGTACAATACGTAGCAGCTCCATCTTAGCCACAGGCAGTCGATGTAGTCCACGTGAACTCACTCCTACGGATCGCCATAGTTGTCATAGTCATCACCTTCATCTTCATGGAACTCTGTTGTTCAACAAAAGTATTGCCATGAGTACATTACATACTCAACATGCCTCCCACGGGGAAGGACCTAATATCTACATGTGGCTTCAAAGGAAGGCTATATGGCTCATTTGCATAAAGCTAATTTTGTTTGACAAATAAAGTAGTTGGATTAAAGAAGTTTTAGAAGAAAAACATGTTTTATCTCCAGAATAACTTTCATAAAGTGAGGATCCTCGATCAACTCACACTCTTCATAGGTTTCGAGAATAGGGGCAAAGAGGGAATAAGCAAGACAGGTCCTGTATGTCGAGAAAGATTCATGTGTTGTCCTTGACCGTGGACACGGCTATTCGAATAGTTTTACACTCTGCAGAGGTTGTACACTTTACCCACACGACACAATCCCGACTTGTTGCCACTAGCCGTCGCTAGCATAGTACACCGTCTGGTATACCAGTAGGGAGATTGTGACGAAGTCTTTGGACTAGATCCCCCAAAGTTGTGACATGCCCACCGGGTCTTGTGCACGGAACTGAGAGTACGTCCTCAAACCGGTCCCCCCATCTGTGCCGAGGATACTCCTCGCAAGGCAGCTATCCCATCTGCGGTACGGCGACATCGACAACTAAGGCTGACTAGCTTACTTGACCAAGCCAGTGCCCATATAGCATGTGGCTGTACTGTTATCACAATCTTCAAATCCAAGACTTATTAGGCCTTATGTGGCACAGACGACTGATTTCCCCCTTCAACTTGTGAAGGGCAGCCAATCGCTCCTTCAATCCTTGATTCAGCTGTCGCCCGCACCAGTATTCAGATGGTAAGTTCCACCCAGAGTAGAAGAGGATAGAGAGGGTCAACAAGGGCCAACTGGCCTAGCTCAGCATTAAGTTTCAACTGTCAATGACTCGGAGGTCATTCAACAAGGCACCTACAGGGTGATAAGCATGGCTAAGCATTTCTACTCTACCGGAATTATATACTTCTACTCAAGTGTCAAGTAAATAGGCGACAAGCGGACCAGGGTAATGTGTCAATCAACACGCTTGCTACGAGAATTAAAATAGCATGCACATAGTAACAATAAAACTCAATGCAATTTTGTAAACCATAGGATAAGTATGATCGAAGAAGGAGGCATGCCTTCGTTGTCGAGTCCTTCTTCAGTAACCTGATTCTATCCATGTCCAAGATCGTTATCGTTCCCTACTTGTCGTAACGATACCAAAAGACAAAAAATAAATACCAAAACAACAGTAAATCCAAATAACATCCGAAACAAATTAAGAGTGGATGGATAGCAATATATTGATCAGACGAAGATTCCAAAAGGAGATAGCATGATTGGAAGGTAAGTAGATATGATTCAACGAAGGGACATGGTTAGGTTGACACAGCTAAGGAAGGCTTGGTAACCAAGACTAACGTTCTGATTTGAACTATGCGATTAAACATAGTAGTGCCCACTACACACCTCGACTAACTATATAGAAATCTATAAACACGCATGAAATGGAACCATCTTATGCATTTAACTACACAATCACATCATGGCATGATAAGTGTAAAAGATAACCACAAATAAATATTTAGATGGAATCTAAATATTTATAATGGTCAATAGCAACAAACATCTACATCAACTATATGCTAGTTCAAAAAGAAGCATTCCCTAAGATAACCAAACCAACATTATAAACCATAGTAGTCAAGCAATCAAACACAATTCAATAAAATGAATTGAATTGATCTAGGTCTAGACCTAAATCATTACTATAAGAAAATGCAATCAAGTATATCAAACAATTAACAAGAAACTATACAAGAAATAGAACAAAAGGAAGGACAACTATCCTAGACATGATATGATTAACATTAATAATCAACCACAAGTAAATATTTGATAACTCTAAATATTTATAATGGTCAAACATTAACTAGAGGATATGAATCCACGAAGCATCTAATAGCAAGCATACCACAACAAAAGCCAAACTAACACTAAGGTGAAAGGTAATCGGACCATTAATAGTAAGATGCACATCATACAAGGCATGTGAATGGAGAATAACTAGAGGTCTTAACAAATAACACAAGTGTCAGACATACAAGTGATCATGATGAGATACTAAACTAGCCCATGGTCTTAGTAATAAAGAACAACTAATACTAATGACCACCATCAACGATATTATCACCACATGCTTGCAATAATAAAGAACCACACACACACACACACACACACACACACACACACACACACACACACACACACACACACACACACAGTGTGTGATCAAAGCAGAACTCTACTAACATGACATATGACTCATCCTAAGTATACAAGTCATAGCTACAAGTATTCAAACACTCATAAGACCAAGATGTAACGATGTTAAACATCTACAATGAAGAACTAAACTAGGCAATTATCACACACAGAACTTCATAAGACATGAAAGATCACTTGCATGAATGGCATCTAAATACGGCAATGCAACAGCTAGATATGAATGTATAATGCTAAGTTTGAATGAAAATCAAACGATATGCCAAAGTATGATACTAATAGCATACAACTCACAACAATGAGACAACATAGTTGATATCAACTAACATGGCGATCAAGCATGGCAATAGGACACAAGCCTACATAATAGTTATAACACATCAGCACACCTAGTAAGCAATTAGCATGTAAGCAAGTGAACATCTATGCCATGGCATCAAAAACATAAAGCTATGAAATATCATAGCATGAATAACAAAGATGACTTGTATTACCTATCTAGTACCAATTACACTTGCAATGACATAGGATACATAATTACGCATGATATCATCAAACTACTATCATGTATATCTACCAAGTAAGGTATAACCAAAAGCATGAATATAAGATAAAAACTAGCAACAGTATAACACATGGTAGGCATATAACCAAAATATGCATTCTACTTTGAGTAAGTACTAACGTGGCATGTCAATCAACTAAGTATGCACAACTATCATCCTAGGTAAACAAAACACCTATCATAGCTAACAAATAATAATAAAAAGTTATATGCTAGAAGCATAAACCATATGCAGCAATATATATATCTTAAATATGAACCAACTAGGTAATGGATGGTGAGATCTACAAAACCAGAGGAACAACTACACCATAATGTGTTATGCAACATGGAACTATACTGGATTTGTTTTAGGGTAACATAACACTTCATTTGACATCTAAAACCTAGCATAAATAAAATTATGCAACATGTATTATAAGTAGATACACATATATCATAGACATCGCATGATTCTAGTCTATCAACACATGTGCAACATGGCATAGAATTATCCATGCAACAAACCTAAGGTATAGTCATGTTAAACAAAAACTAAAGAATCAAACATTAATTCTTCCACGATTTGATAAATAAAAGCAACTCCTAAAACAATTCTAAAGAATTATAAACATGACAACACTCACCAAAATTTGTAAGCACACAAACAATAAGTATCAAACATTACCAAAACAACAATAATAATAAGATTATTCTAACGATGATCCAAATCTAATTGAAATAATAACACTCGCCACACATGTATGAACAATGATAATCCGGTATACCAAGCAAGTTCTACACATGGTAATCATTCACAAAAATCTGTACACACACATATGATATGACCATGTGCCGCACCAAAGAAAAATGTCACATGGTACAACATGTTCAACAATTATGAAATGACTATAATGGGTAACTAAATCAAGCAAGTGACATGACACACCAAAATTACTAGGCGAATACCCTGCACTCCTAGGCATATAAGAACATATAAAAAAAAACAAATATATTATCACAAAAGGTCACCGATGAATCCTACACATAACCATGCAACACTATTTTAAAACTACTGTTTTAATCAACAAGAGCGGCTAGATAAAATCTATATTAAATCTCGATTGACTAAACAAGTAATCTAGTAAATCAAATGAAACTCCTACAATTAAGAAATATTTAGGAGCGACTCTTAGGTATAAGCCACACAAGTGAAAATTAAAAAGTGGAAGAAACATGCACGTAATGTAATTCCCATTTGACTAAACGAACTCCTAATATGATATGTACGCAAAATCTAAAACCACAAACGGGTTCCTCTAACCACTTACAACGTTTCATCTATTGGGATCAAGATCAAACGATGAACAAAAACGATGGAAATATGACCATGACCTACAGTTTATGTGACGGATAGCATCGACGTGCCCAACAACATAACTAGGAGGAACTTTGATGTCTAGGAGATAATATGAGTGATGTTGAGAAGGTGTGCATGAGGAATTTGGATAGAGGCTCACCGAGTTGGACGGAACGGTGTGGTGAACTTGACGAACAGTGTACACACACATGCAAAATTCTTCACGTGTGGTCGACAGAATGCATTCCTTCTTTCCTGAATGGATTCACCACATCAAAGGGAACAAGCACTGGCGTTCATGGAGCAGCAGCACTTCGTGGATGTATTTTGGAAGAACAGAGAAGGGAGAGGACAGAAGTTTCTGCAGGGTGGAAGAGGAGATCCTGGAGCATGTCTAGATATCTTCAAAACTGAAAATGATGGAGATTTAAGGGAGTTAGTGGAGGGGCTCTTTCTCTCCTGTAGTTTTCTTCTCTGTAATGGTGTGCGTGCACGTGAGTGGTGGAGGAGAGGAAGCACTTGAGCCTGGCGCTTGGAAGATGCCAAGTCAGAGGGAGATAAGGCAAGGGGGAGTCAAGGAGAAGGAATTAAAGGAGGAGGCAACGATGGCTGTTGCCGTTTCATGTGCGTGCGTTTCCTCTGTGTATGTAGGTGAGGAAGACGTTCAGCCACCACATGAAGAAAATGGGCTAAGGGTCCATGTGGAAAAGGAAATAGAGAAGGAAGAGAAAGAAAAAAAAACAGTTGGCCTAAGCCCATTCAGTTTGGAAGGAAAATATAAAGGAGGTGGGCTTCACACAGGAATAAAAACAAAAGATATGCTAGGGAATTTCGTCCAGAGTTTTGAGGGAAGAAAAGAAACTGATTTTCCTTTAGGAAAATCTAGAGAAGGAAAAGAAGCTCAAACAAATATAAAACGAACTGAGAAATCGAAGAAAGTGCAGACACACATATTTAAATATGCTGAAGACGAGAAATAAAACCCAGCTAAAAGAAAAGAACAAAACTCAATTTAATTTAAGTTGGCATTAGCTCAAATTAAATCCTCCAAATTATAAAAGTCTAATTTAAGCTTTGTTACCAAATAAAACAAACGAAAATTTTCTCGCCCAGATTTTTGGAGAACTTTTTCTTAGATGTTACAGTCAAATTTCAATTGGTATCTAATTTCATGATTGTCAACTTGGATACACAAGTGCTCTTATTTGCAAGACTAACCCATGTAGGAAGATGAACTTCAACTCCAAAGGGTGCTCCCAACTACAACAACCTTGAGCATCCAATATAAGTTCAACTACATGATCAAGATCAACACCACAACCCAAGGTATGCCATTCCACCTTAGAGAAGTTTTACTCCAAGTCATGAAGTAAAACAACTTAAGAAGGTGTGAAAACATAAAAATGCTTAAATGAAAAATGGTAACCCTATTTTAAGCTTAAACGATGAGTATGACCTATGATCAAGTGATCTCACTTGACTCCTAAGTCAATATACTCAAACATAGGTGACTATGTCGCCGACCATCTCTAGATGAAGTTCTCTAGTGTTCTTGTGGCCCTTGTATTTCCTTTGCATGTTTTCTTGCTAAGTGTTTCCCTTCTAAAACAAAAAAAACTTCATCTAGATCTCTATCGTCTCTTTTGTTTCTTTTATTTGCCTATTAAACTTCTGTGTTAAATTCTTTGAAAATCTTTCTGCTAATTCCCTGCAAATCCTTGTGAAATTTCATTTGCCAAGTGAGCTGAGATGAAAAAAATTCCTTTGTGTTGAACTTGGACTGACCGATCCAAGCCTATCGGCTAGACCGAAATACAAGCACTGGTACGCGTCAGTGCTATACAAATGGTTTTTAACCCCTTTCCACGATGGCATTTGGAATCATTGCCAAGTGAGTGTGGGCGATATGGGGGTCCTTCCCACACGACCCAGAAATCGTCGGGGATAGGCCCTGCTGGCACACAGGCTGGGGAAAAAAATGAGCTCGTGTGCGATCGGGCGAGGCATCAAAACCCAATCGTTTCCGTTCGTATGTACATCCCACACTGTGAATCCCAGAAAAACATTTCCGTTCATATGTATATCACACAGTCAATCCAAGGAGTACGTTTCCGTTCTTATGTACATCCCACACAGTCGATTCAGGGAAAACATTTCCGTTCGTATGTACATCCCACATAGTCAATCCAGGGAAAACTTTTCCGTTCGTATGTACATCCCACACAGGTTTATGTATAGGCTCATGTGTGATAGGAACTATCACACACGCTCTGCCTTGGTTAAACGTTTGCTTTTATCAACTACATCACACACGATTTGATGAAGAAAACTATGGCATTGGGCTATCCATCAGAAGCACTTTTACTTCTAGAACTGTTTGCAAAGTTCCATGACCCATTTAGCAGGTTTATTAGTTTACAATTAATAGTTTCAGTATTACGCAAATTCACATTTCATATCGAACAGTTGTTTGCCAATTTCATATCAGGCACATAGATATATTTTAATATCACAGTACGATAGCTACCTGAAAACAGCACATTACAACATATAGCTAGTTCAACTTCATAAGAACAATATTAGAACAATATATTAATTTCCCTAATGAGATCATCCAGGCTCGTCTTATCCATCTCTGCTTTCAGTTTAGTAAGAACCTGTTTTGCATTGGCCAACTGGGAAAGTGCCTCCTCCTTCTTAGCAAAGTCTGATTTACAAAATCTGAGCTTAGTCTCCACCTTCTTCTTTTTATCCCGCATCTTCAAATATTCTTCAGCGTTGACAACACTTTCTCTAAGCCTACCTCTGTTCTCTTCGTGATACATGCTCTAGAGCTTTGCTAGGCACATCTTCAAAGACTGTGGCCACTCTTGATCAACCCACTCCAAGTAAGAACACTTCCCTTCGTCCTATAATATTTAAAACTATATCAGTAACAATTGTAGGGAAAATGGGTTTATAGCAACATAGAAAATCGCCTATACTTATTTTGAAAAACTGAAAAACAAGTTAATTATGACATATCTTCTCAAAAAGATCAATGTGCAAATGAATTAATTGCTACTGAGACAACAACCAAATTCTGAAACATCAGAAGCTATAATTAACTACAACAACGCTACAAGTTCTTACAAATAACAAATTGAACATTTTAAGAGGAAGGTAAATATAACTGCAACAACATAGCGACAGTGTTTGGATGACAGCAAATTGATACTAACATGTGTGTACATGCACAAATTTAGTAACATAGAACTAATAGCACTAAGGTCGTCCACTATGTATGCCAAAACTGTGTAAAGAGAACTGTTGCTACATCTTGCTCTGGTGCCCTACACTAGCGAGCCGATGTAGCGGAAAAAAAATCAGGGACCCGAACTCCGGAGCACCTAGTTGCTCTGACGCCCAGTTCCTTCGTGCCATAAAGATTTAGTATTTTACTACTTGGCTGCTCGGATGTGTGGACAAGTTGGCTGCACAAACTGCTGAAGCGGTGTCAAATAATTTTCTAATGGCACCGCTGATGAGATGGCAACATTTTTAGATACTAGGTACAAACTGTGACACTATCTTAGGATGCGTTTGGTTGAAGGTGTGGTATGAATGGGTTGAGACCATTACAGTGTCTGAATCACATCTAACAAATGATTAGTAACAACAAAAGAGGGTCTAATTAACCTTTTCTGCACATGCCAGAAACTTCCTCCCATTGTCCACATATTCAAACGCAACTAGCTTCACGCATGGAGATTGATGGTGACAACGAGCAGACAGATCTTCAGCCACCCCGCTCCGTTCGTTGCAACTAAAGGTCCTGGGGAACTACAAGAGGAAGAAATGACTCAAATCGACCGCCGGGTAAAAATCCTTCGTTCCAAGTCATGGACCGAGAGAGAGAAGAGAGGCATACTCGGGTGGTGAAGGAGTCATCGTCGGAGGAGGAACCGCTAGAGAGGTCTTTGAAGAAGACCATGGCGACCCCGGCGGTAGGATGCGAGACGGCGAGAGCGAGGAAGCGGCTATAGCTTAGGAAGGAAGGAAAGGGGGAAACAGGGGAAATGTGACTTGTGGTCGGGGAGAAAAGAGGGTGGGGAAGGGGGTAGATATTTCGGCGGTAGGCCAAAAATATCGAAATGTGGAGGGAAACTTTGCGCTCGGTGCCGCCGGACACCATTTACTTTGAACGATAGTGTGCATCGCAAACGATTCTTCTTCTTTACGCGCATGGGATGAGTTTGACAATTCAAATTTTGGTGGAAATTTCCCCGGGTACGTCATTGCATAATTTAACATCGCTTGCTAATTCGGGCACACAAAAGAGCATACAGCACACATACCACATTTACTGACACTACTGGAATCAGGATCTTTGCCGTAAGCCAGCTCTAACAAAGTGCATGCGTTACTGCCACTTATAGACCACACTTAGTGACACTTACCACCGAGCATGCCTTTGCTGTCAGCCATGGCTGACGGCAAAGTTCCTAATTCTTGTAGTGTGAATCGAGCAATTTTAGTAATTAAACAGAGCCAGTTGACCTAAACATTGCTCTAACAAAAGACCAACATTAGAAACAAAGCCTAAGTACACATAATTTTAACAAATCCATCGTCCGCCGTCCTATGCATCGCCGGTGTGAGATGAGACGTTGATGACTTGTCCTGGCGACATGCCGCCGTTGGTGGACTCCGCGCCCCCCCTGCTGAAGTCGACCGTGTCCTCGTCCTTGTCCTCGGTGCCGCCCTCAAGGTTGTAGTACTCGTAGTAGTGGCTGCGCCAGAGCTCACGTTGGTACTCCACCATAGATTCCTCGATGGACAGACTCTTCTCTACCTCGACCTGGGCCACGTGCAACTCCTCCTCCCGGCGCTCCTCGATCTCCGCCGCCTCCTGCATCTCCAGCACCCGCTGGGTGACCTCATGAGGAAGCAGGTGCTCCATGGCCACCGCCGCCTTTTCGGATGAGGGTTGCATGCTGGATTCTAAGGTGGCCTGGAATATTTTGGCATGGATGGCCTCGACCCGGCCAAGACGACATCGGTGGCACCGTGATACCTCTCCAACGTATCTATAATTTTTTATTGTTCCATGCTATTATATTATCTGTTTTGGATGTTTAATGGGCTTTATTATACACTTTTATATTATTTTTGGTTCTAACCTATTAACCAGAGGCCCAGTCCAAATTGCTGTTTTTTTGCCTATTTCAGTGTTTTGCAGAAAAGGAATATCAAACGGAGTCGAAACGGAATGAAACCTTCGGGAGAGTTATTTTTGGAACAAACGCAATCCAGGAGACTTGGAGTGCACGTCAAGAAAGAAACAAGGAGGCCACAAGGCAGGAGGGCGCGCCCAGGGGGTAGGCGCGCCCTCCACCCTTGTGGGCCCCTCGTGGCTCCCCTGGCCAACCTCTTTCACCTATATATACTCATATACCCCGAAAAAATCCAGGAGCACCACGAAACCCTATTTCCACCACCGCAAACTTCTGTACCCGTGAGATCCCATCTTGGGGCCTTTTTCGGCGCTCCGCCGGAGGGGGAATTGATCATGGAGGGCTTCTACATCAACACCATAGCCTCTCCGATGAAGTGTGAGTAGTTTACCACAGACCTTTGGGTCCATAGTTATTAGCTAGATGGCTTCTTCTCTCTCTTTGATTCTCAATACAAAGTTCTCCTCGATCTTCTTGGAGATCTATTTGATGTAATACTTTTTGCGGTGTGTTTGTCGAGATCTGATGAATTGTGGGTTTATGATAAAGATTATGTATGAACAATATTTGAATCTCCTATGAATTATTTTATGTATGATTTGTTATCTTTGCAAGTCTCTTCGAATTATTAGTTTGGTTTGGCCTACTAGATTAATCTTTCTTTCAATGGGAGAAGTGCTTACCTTTGGGTTCAATCTTGCGGTGTCCTTTCCCAGTGACAGCAGGGGCAGCAAGGCACATATTGTATTGTTGCCATCAAGGATAAAAATATGGGGTTTATATCATATTGCTTGAGTTTATCCCTCTACATCATGTCATCTTGCCTAATGCGTTACTCTGTTCTTATGAACTTAATACTCTAGATGCATGTTGGATAGCGGTGGATGTTTGGAGTAATAGTAGTAGATGCAGAATCGTTTCGATCTACTTGTAGTGGACGTGATTCCTATATACATGATCATGCCTAGATATTCTCAAAGCTATGCAGTTTTCTAGATATTGTTGTCATCTTGCCTAATGCGTTATTCTGTTCTTATGAACTTAATACTCTAGATGCATGCTGGATAGCGGTCGTTGTGTGGATTAATAGTAGTAGATGCAGAATCGTTTCGATCTACTTTTCACGGACGTGATGCCTATATACATGATCATGCTTAGATATTCTCATAACTATGCACTTTTCTATCAATTGCTCGACAATAATTTGTTCACCCACCGTAATACTTATGCTATCTTGAGAGAAGCCACTAGTGAAACCTATGGCCCCGCCCCCCGGGTCTATGTTCCATCATATAAGTTTCCGATCTATTTTGTTTTGCAATCTTTACTTTCCAATCTATATAATAAAAATACAAAAAATATTTATCTTATTATCTTTATCAGATCTCACTTTTGCAAGTGGCCGTGAAGGGATTTACAACCCCTTTATTGCGTTGGTTGCAAGGTTCTTATTTGTTTGTGCAGGTACGAGGGATTTGCGTGTCGCCTCCTACTGGTTTGATACCTTGGTTCTCAAAAACTGAGGGAAATACTTACGCTACTTTGCTGCATCACCCTTTCCTCTTCAAGGCAAAACCAACACATGCTCAAGAGGTAGCAAGAAGAATTTCTGGCGCCGTTGCCGGGGAGTGTATGCACAAGTCAAGACATACCAAGTACCCATCACAAACTCTTATCCCTCGCATTACATTATTTGCCATTTGCCTCTCGTTTTCCTCTCCCCCACTTCACCCTTGCCATTTTATTCGCCCTCTTCTTCCCGTTCACCTCTTTTTTCGCTTGCTTCTTGTGTCGTCATTCGTCGTCATGACTAGTCCTTCTATCATTGTTAGTACTCCCGATCATTAAGTTCTTAATTTTAAGCAAAGGAGGGAGAAAACCTAAAAGATGCTTGGTATAGAATTTGCAATGCTCAGAATAAATCTACTAGGAAGCAATCTACTTCCGTTCTTCTTCACAATTTTTATGTAGGCATTACTCCTTGGAACAGATATATTCTTGATACCATTACCAGAGGGAATTTCTTGGGTAGCCATACTTTTGATTCTTATAATGCTATGATAGATTTGTTTGGTCCACCACCTCTTTTGGTTAATGGAACTGTTTTAACTATGGAACATGTGATGCAAAGGCTTGAAATTACTGAAAATAAAGTTGCCACTATAGAGTTAATTAAAAATTTGGATAAAAAGATCCACAAACAAATTACCCAATATGGATCTAAGGTTGGAGTTACTCTTAATTTTTGTAAAGAAAAGGAACCTATAGTTAATGAAAGAATAGATCAAGATTCCACAAGAATCGGTAAACTTGAGGATATTATTACGAACTTAGGGTCCGCCTTTTCTTCCGTGAAAAATACTCCAAATCCTCCTACTACGAAAATTGCCAAATTAATGTATGTTCCTAAAAATAAGGGTGAATCTTCTAGTAAGGAAAATGCAGATCTCAAATCAATTAGTGTTCACCCGAGCTTTTTTGCTATCATTAAGGAACCTTTTGCTACAAACGAATTTTTGATTTATTGCCTAGGAGCTTAATCATTAATAAAAAGAAGGAAACTCCTAAGGGTTATAAGTTTTCTATTGAAGAATTGAATACCAAAGATGGCAATACTTAGATCTATTCTCGTTTTTATGCCTAGCTAGGGGCGTTAAACAATAGCGCTTGTTGGGAGGCAACCCAATTTTATTTTTGTTCTCTGCTTTTTGTTCCTGTTTAGTAATAAATAATTCATCTAGACTCTGGTTAGATGTGACTTTATGTTTTAATTAGTGTTTGTGCCAAGTAAAACCTATAGCATCATCTTGGGTGATATTTTAATTTGATCTTGCTGAAAAACAGAAACTTTTGCGCGCACGAGAATATATTCATAAATCACAGAAACATGCTTTTCAGTTGATTCTTTTTGAAGAAGATTAATATAAAAAATATCTAGGACTTCCTATGTTGGTAGAAGTTTTGGGGTTTCAGAAGTATTCGAAAGTTACATACTACAGACTGTTCCTTTTTGACAGATTCTGTTTTTCGTGTGTTGTTTGCTTATTTTGATGAATCTATGGCTAGTATCGGGGGGTATGAGCCATAGAGAAGTTGTAATACAGTAGGTTTAACACCAATATAAATAAAGAATGAGTTCATTACAGTACCTTAAAGTGGTGGTTTGTTTTATTTCGCTAACGGAGCTCATGAGATTTTCTGTTGAGTTTTGTGTTGTGAAGTTTTCAAGTTTTCGGGTAAAGATTTGATGGATTATGGAATAAGGAGTGGCAAGAGCCTAAGTTTGGGGATTCCCAAGGCACCCCAAGGTAAAATTCAAGGACAACCAAAATCCTAAGCTTGGGGATGCCCTGGAAGGCATCCCCTCTTTCGTCTTCGTCCATCGGTAACTTTACTTGATGCTATATTTTTATTCACCACATGACATGTGTTTTGCTTGGAGCGTCTTGTATGATTTGAGTCTTTGCTTTTTAGTTTACCACAATAATCCTTGCTGTATACACCTTTTGGGAGAGACACACATGAATCGGAATTTATTAGAATACTCTATGTGCTTCACTTATATCTTTTGAGCTAGAAAATTTTGCTCTAGTGCTTCACTTATATCTTTTAGAGCACGGTGGTTGTTTTATTTTGTAGAAATTATTGATCTCTCATGCTTCACTTATATTATTTTGAGAGTCTTTTAGAACAGCATGGTATTTGCTTTGGTTAAAATTTTAGTCTTAAAATGATGAGCATCCAAGATAGGTATAATAAAAACTATCATATAAAGTGCATTGAATACTATGAGAAGTTTGATACTTGATGATTGTTTTGAGATATGATGATGGTAATATTAGAGTCATGCTAGTTGAGTAGTTGTGAATTTTAGGAATACTTGTGTTAAAAGTTTGTGATTCCCGTAGCATGCCCGTATAGTGAACCGTTATGTGATGAAGTTGGAGCATGATTTATTTATTGATTGTCTTCCTTATGTGTGGAGGTCGGGATCGCGCGATGGTTAACTCCTACCAACCCTTCCCCTAGGATCATGCGTTTAGTACTTTGTTTTGATAACTTGTAGACTTTTGCAATAAGTATGTGAGTTCTTTATGACTAATGTTGAGTCCACGGATTATACGCACTCTCACCCTTCCACCATTGCTAGCCTCTCTTGTGCCGCGCAACTTTCGCCGGTATCATACACCCACCATATACCTTCCTCAAAACAGCCACCATACCTACCTATTATAGCATTTCCATAGCCATTCCGAGATATATTGCCATGCAAATTTCCACCGTTTTGTTTGTTATGACACGCTCCACCATTGTCATATTGCTTTGCATGATCATGTAGTTGACATCGTATTTGTGGCAAAGCCACCATTCATAATTCTTTCATACACGTCACTCTTGATTCATTGCATATCCCGGTACACCGCCAAAGGCATTCACATAGAGTCATATTTTGTTCTAAGTATTGAGTTGTAATTTTTGAGTTGTAAGTAAATAAAAGTGTGATCATATTCATTGTTAGAGCATTGTCCCATGTGACGAAAGGATGATGGAGGCAATGATTCCCTCACAAATTGGGATGACTCTCCGGACTTTATGAAAAATAAAAGAGGCCAAAGAAGCCCAAATAAAAAAGAGAGGCCAAAGAAGCCCACAAAAAAAGGGAGAAAAAACAAAAAAAGAGAGAAGGGACAATGTTACTATCCTTTTACCACACTTGTGCTTCAAAGTAGCACCATGATCTTCATGATAGAAAGTCTTCTATGTTGTCACCTTCATATGCTAGTGGGAATTTTTCATTATATAACTTGGCTTGTATATTCCAATGATGGGCTTCCTCAAATTGCCCTAGGTCTTCGTGAGCAAGCAAGTTGGATGCACACCCACTTAGTTTCTTTTGATGATCTTTCATACACTTATTGCTCTAGTGCATCCGTTGCATGGAAATCCCTACTTACTCACATTGATATATATTAGTGGGCATCTCCATAGCCCGTTGATACGCCTAGTTAATGTGATACTATCTTCTCCTTTTTGTCTTCTTCACAACCACCATACTATTCCACCTATAGTGCTATGTCCATGGCTCACACTCATGTATTGCGTGAAGATTGAAAAAGTTTGAGAATACTAAAGTATGAAACAATTGCTTGGCTGAAACCGGGGTTGTGCATGATTTAAATATTTTGTGTGATGAAGATAGAGCATAGCCAGACTATATGATTTTGTAGGGATAACTTTCTTTGGCCATGTTATCTTGAGAAGACATGATTACTTTGTTAGTATGCTTGAAGTATTATTACTCTTATGTCAATATTAAAATTTTGTCTTGAATCTTTTGGATCTGAACATTCATGCCACAATAAAGAAAATTACATTAAGAATTATGCTAGGTAGCATTCCACATCAAAAATTCTGTTTTATCATTTACCTACTCGAGGACGAGCAGGAATTAAGCTTGGGGATGCTTGATACGTCTCCAACGTATCTATAATTTTTTATTGTTCCATGCTATTATATTATCTGTTTTGGATGTTTAATGGGCTAACGTATTAACCGGAGGCCCAGTCCAAATTGCTTTTTTCCCTATTTCAGTGTTTCGCAGAAAAGGAATATCAAACGGAGTCCAAACGGAATGAAACCTTCAGGAGACTTATTTTTGGAAAAAAAACGCAATCCAGGAGACTTAGAGTGGACGTTAAGAAAGAAACAAGGAGGCCACGAGGCAGGAGGGCACGCCCAGGGGGGTAGGCGCGCCCCCACCCTCGTGGGCCCCTCGTGGCTCCCCTGACCGACTTCTTTCGCCTATATATACTCATATACCCTGAAAACATCCAGGAGCACCACGAAACCCTATTTCCACCGCCGCAACCTTCTGTACCCGTGAGATCCCATATTGGGGCCTTTTCCGGTGCTCCGCCGGAGGGGGGAATCGATTACGGAGGGCTTCTACATCTACACCATAGCCTCTCCGATGAAGTGTGAGTAGTTTACCACAGACCTTCGGGTCCATAGTTATTAGCTAGATGGCTTCTTCTCTCTCTTTGATTCTCAATACAAAGTTCTCCTCGATCTTCTTGGAGATCTATTCAATGTAATACTTTTTGCGGTGTGTTTGTCGAGATCCGATGAATTGTGGGTTTATGATAAAGATTATCTATGAACAATAGTTGAATCTCCTCTGGATTCTTTTAGAGTTAATTACGCGTACAGTACACCAACTTGCATTGCGGGAACAGTTTCATACAAGAACTTGCAAAATGACTCTAACTGGCCACTATACTTGGTTTGCGGGAACAACTTCATACAAACTAGTCCAAAACTTCTGTGTGTCACGCCACGTCGGATGCCACGTCAGCAGGGAGGCATTTTCACGTTGTAGGAACATTTACAGGAATCTCCCCATTGTATGTTAAAATTATGTGACGCGGCGGTCCTCAGTCTCTGTAAAATCCCCATCTCTCTTAACACTCAGCGGATGTATACCTGCATATTAGGTCCGACTCCCATCACTCCCTTATTTATTTATATTTTCTTTGTTGTATAGCATGTCCGTCTGGAAAGAATTCGGTTCTACAAAACTAAACATCAATCGATAGCATGTACTGCAGCAGAAAATTCAGTTCTACAAAAACTGAATAGCAGTAACTATTCATCTAGGCATTTGTAAACAAATATACAGCAGAAAGAAAGACTAAACCTGAATGTTGCTCTAGGAAAAATTCAGTTCGGGTATGTTCAGACTGCAATACATGCTCTGCCTTGACATTCTTAACAATAATAAACTACATACAAGTGTGACCTTTCTAAACAAAATTGAGAGATAAAAAAGCTATGTTCCTGCTGGTAGAATAATTTGCAATACATGCTCATTTACTGACATTCTTACCAACAATAAATTGCTTATAAATGTGATATAAACAAAATTCAGAGATAAAAATGCTATGTTCCTTATGGTAGAAAATCTGAAATGCATGCTCTTTTCCTGACATTCTTAACAGCGACAAAACCGCAATACATAACATGTTTCCTAGGATTCGAAACAACGATAAAACAATAAAAAAACACTATGAGGTTTAGACATTCAAAAATTCAGAATATTTAGAGCATTACAAAAAGAAGGGCTTAGCATGTTCTCGTCAAGACATGCATAACAGTAATGATTTTAGAGCATAACAAAATGAAGGGCTTATCAAGTTCAGACTTGGAACTTTGCTAACATCCTATTAAACATGACCAGTTGGCGCATTTTGGGTTATATCGATCTCTTCTGAAGCATTAAGGTCAGGGATTGCTTCTGCATTTAGATCTAGAAAGGATCTATCTCTCATGCATCCATCTTCTCCAAACAAAAGGTGGGGCCAGCCCATGCCACCAACCGTTCCACCACCACTTGCTCCACCCCTTGCAACATTGCTTCTCACCCCACTTCCTCCACCTCTTGCAGCATTTCTTCCCCCTCTTCCACCACGTATTGCACCATTGTTTCTGCCTCTTCCACCACTTCTTACAGCATTGTTTCCCCCTCTTCCACCACCTCTTGAAGCATTGCTTCCCCCACTTTTCACTTTCTTAGTTTTTCCTCTCCCTGCAGTACAACTGATTTCTCCCTCATCTAGAGCCCTTGCTTTTCCTTTTCCCCTGAGCCTTCCCCTGGTTGTAGCAGTGGTAGTTGATCTTCTCTCAGGAATAGATTCCCTAGCATTAGCTACAAATCTTGACAGTTTTGGCAATGGACCAGGGTTCGTGACATTTGAAACATGGATTCTCTCCTAAAAAATATCCAGATAGAGTAGTCAGCATTCATCAATAAAAAGTGAAATAAAAGACCATGCTATATGATGTTAGCTACCTCTTGTCTCATTCTATTGACCATGCTGGTAGGCACATGCATGGGATCTATCCTTGTGTCCTCTTTGTGTGTCCTGATGTCCTGCAATATCATATGGTGTGAGAAGAAATTAACAGTGTCAGATTTTGCAGAATATGAGAAATAATGTGCAACATTTCGTACATTTAGAATGGAAGGGTCTTCTATTTCTTCTTCTAGCTCGTTAGCTTCCCTCTCCCTCTCCCTCTCCGTGAACTTCTGATGTCCTTTTTTGTTGTGATCTGCTTTTCCAGAAATTGAGCAGTGCATACTCACACCTTTCTTGTTGAGAGCAATGCTGCCATCCTTCTGAAGTTTTTCTTCAGGTGTTTTCTTCCTGTTCTTTGGTGGCCTTCCCATCCTCTTCTTGTATACTGGTGGATGAATGATAGGACCTTCCACTTGCTCCCAAAGTACCCCTTGTTGGCATTATATTGTGCCCATATGCTTCCAGATATGTATCTATTGTGTAGCACTTATGGACCATCTCTTCTGGATCTATCCTTTCCTCCCTAAAGCATGCAATTGAGTGGCTGCAAGGTATCCCACTTAGTTGCCATCTCTTGCAATCACAGGTCAATGCCACAATATCCACCGTGAATGTGTTGTTCCCTGATAAGACAGAGAACACTCCCATCCCAGAATGACTAGGAAAACAACTAGCAGGCAATTCTATTTCCTTCTCCAATTTTTTCCTGATTTTTGGGCATATCCTTCCAGTCCACTTATTTATTGCTTCCCTTTGTTTGCTCTCATGTCTTGTCGTGATCTTACCCTTGATGCATTCCATCATTGAAATGGCAGGAAATTCCCTTGCTTCCAATATGTAGCTGCAATTGAATATAATGTGAGTAAATAACCATGGAATGCGGTCATATTCATTTGAAAGTTATAGTAATAATCTAAGTTATGTACCTGTTGTACACTTCCGACATATTGTTCAATAGGATATCACATTTTGGAAACACACTAAAGAATGCCTTCACCTACTGATTTGGAGGTTTAGCCTCTAACCAAGCAGAAGCACTAGGTCTGTCCTCTCTTAGCTTTTCTCTATTCATGTTGAACTTCATCTCATTAGTGGATCTTGCAATTGCCCAGAGATCATTTTTCAAAGTCTCTCCTTTGAAAATCCCACGAAAGTTTTGGTACAAATGTTGAACACAAAATCTATGTTCGGAATCCGGGAACACCTTTCCAACAACATTTATTAAGCCCTATACAATAAGTTCACAAATGTTAGTAGTTACATATGATCTTATGCATGAACTGTACATACCTTTTGTTTGACACATTACATACCTTTTGTTTGTCACTCATTATAGTGAATGGAGAGGTGTTAACTATGTTCAGATCATGTTTCAATGTAAGAAACCACTCCCAAGTATATGTAGATTCCACTTCAACCATTCCCATAGCAATTGGATAGATGAAGTCATTAGGGTCTATGCCAACAGCAGTTAGTAACTGACCTTTGAATCTACTTTTTAGGTGGCATCCGTCGACAAAAATAATAGGCCTACAACCATTTAAGAAGCCTCTGTTGCAAGCATCATATGACCAATACAATGATGACAAATGACCCTTTGGCTCCTCATTTTTTTCTCCTTAACAGGAGTAGTACTAAGAAGAAAAGTACTGCCAGGATTACTTCATCTAAGCTCTCTACCATAGTTCCACAACTGACGATATTGAGCTTCTTCATCACCATGGATCAAATCCAATGCGGCTTTTCGTGCCCTTCCTAACTTCACTCTATGGGGTCTGATCTTGAACTCTCTCTGAACTTTGTTCCCAAAAGTGATCAAGTCCATCTTCTTGTTGTCTCTAAACTCATCAATGAACTTTTTCGTAAGAAGTTTGACCGACAAACACTTGGCATCCCAAGATTTCTTACAAGTGTGATTGCCATTGTATTTCTTAATTACAATGCTTCCGGTCCTGTTGTCCTTTGATGCTTTCATCATCCATGGGCAACCTGCTGAACAAAATGCATTCAACCTCACAGCCTCATTTCTACCTTTGTTAATTTTCACTCCGTTCCTCACACTATATGCATCCAAAGCAGCTCTAAGCTCTTTCATTTCACCGTAAACTTGTCCAACTTTGAAAATAGGATTATCAAGATCCACCTCTGGATTGAATGCCTTGAAAGAATACTTCAACCTTTCTAGTTCTTTCTTGGACAAATTGAGATCATCATCATCCTCGACTGGATCATTTTCTTCTATGTATTCCTTCTTTTCATTGTGGTCATTCAAACTCTCGTCCACATTCTCCTCAAAGAGGTCATCATCCCCATCCGCAACATCATAATCACTTTCATAAAAGTCATCATCCATCTCGCTGTCCTCTCCCTCCACCTCCTCTGATTCCTCTTGAAGATCTTTATCCGCTTCCTCTTCATTTTCTTCACGTACTTGCTCTTCACGAACTGGATGCACATAAGTTTCTGGCTCTGCTTCATTGATCACAAACATAGATGCACTGCTAATTCTTGAGCTACCTTCACCAGGGTGAAAACCACTTGGCATTTTCCTAGGAGTCATTACCCTTGGGAGTTCAGGGCACCCTCTGTATATGACATCATCCCATGAAGATTTGATATGATTTCTCTCATACACAATAACATGCAAGCTTCTGTTGTCTTTGCCTGCTCTTGCCATGGCAGTAATTGCTTCTTCATTATCCAAACAGATGATACCATCTAGCATATCCTTCGCAGGCAAGCACCAGTAGGCATGCAACTCAGGACTAGCAATGTCATATCCCAAATGTTGCAATACATAGTTAATCATATCCCTTGACCATGTGTTGGCATCACAATAATCATACTCCTCTTGAGTGCTTCCCCAGAATGTCCTTCTCTCGTCCAGCCCACAGAATATGCCATTGTGTTCAAAAACACAAGTAAATAAATTTGAATTTTCTCCTGCAAGAGCAAGTATGGTATTGTTACTTAACTTCTAGACCATTTTCTATACAATGATATAACGCTGGAGTGACAAAAATCAAAGTTACAACAGTTAGCATACTCTACACATAGCAGTGTACTGACGAAGCATACTACAAACACTGTTAAAAATCTAAAAGTATGAAACTGCCAATTTCGGAACCTATATAACAACCAACAGATGTACCTATTTTCTTGCACTTATTATTGCAGATTCAACAACATGAATTGGTCACTACTACTGCCAATACATAAACCATACAGAACATGCAATCTGAACTTAAACATACAACCAATCTGACCCTATTTCTAAGATGACAGGAAACATGTTCTCTGAATTTATTTGCCATCACGAGCAGGCACAACAAAACTAAACATCATTGTACACAACATAAAGAGCACCCGAATGTGATCCATAGGCCCCCAAAAGTCACAGATTTCACCTCGATTTGAAATTCGATCACCCACGATCAAAACCCTAGGCGGAGAAAGGGGATACAGGGGAAAAATCATGACATCAAGGGCAGCAGAACTAGACTTACCGTAATCTGGAGGAAAGTTGCCGATGCCTCGAGGACACGGCTCCATCCAGCGTAGATCGCCCCCGTGTCGTTCCCTCCTGCGTCGCCCCCGCTTGTGTCGATAACGAGAAGACGAACAGGCGAAGATCAAGAGACAGGGGTTTGTGAAGGGTTAGCGGTAGCAATATGTTATAACGCAATAACTACAGGGTAATTCTGGTAGTTTTGCAGCTACCCAGTAGCTTGAGGACCGCGGGTTCAGTTCTTCCATTAGGCGAGGGGCTTTATGCAAATTAATAAAACGACAGGCACGTGTCTCATGGCCGACGTGGCATGGCAGACATGCGTTTCGGACTAGTTTGTATGAAATTGTTCCCGCAACACAAGTTTAGTGGCCAATTTGAGTCATTTTGCAAGTTCTTGTATGAAACTGTTCCCGCGGTGCAAGTTGATGGACTGTACGCGTAATTAACTCTTTATGACTTGTTATCTTTACAAGTCTCTTCAAATTATCAGTTTGGTTTGGCCTACTAGATTGATCTTTCTTGCAATGGGAGAAGTGCTTAGCTTTGGGTTCAATCTTGCGGTGTCCTTTCCCAGTGACAACAAGGGCAGCAAGGCACGTATTGTATTGTTGCCATCGAGGATAAAAAGATGGGGTTTATATCATATTGCTTGAGTTTATCCCTTTACATCATGTCATCTTGCCTAATGCGTTACTCTGTTCTTATGAACTTAATACTCTAGATGCATGCTGGATAGCGGTCGATGTGTGGAGTAATAGTAGTAGATGCAGAATCATTTTGATCTACTTGTCGCGGACGTGATGCCTATATACATGATCATGCCTAGATATTCTCATAACTATGCACTTTTCTATCAATTGCTCGACAATAATTTGTTCACCCACCGTAATACTTATGCTATCTTGAGAGAAGCCACTAGTGAAACCTATGGCCCCCGGGTCTATTTTCCATCATATAAGTTTCCGATCTATTTTATTTTGCAATCTTTACTTTCCAATCTATATAATAAAAATACCAAAAATATTTATCTTATTATCTCTATCAGATCTCACTTTTGCAAGTGGCCGTGAAGGGATTGACAACCCCTTTATTGCGTTGGTTGCAAGGTTCTTATTTGTTTGTGTAGGTACGAGGGATTTGCGTATAGCCTCCTACTAGATTGATACCTTGGTTGTCAAAAACCGAGGGAAATACTTACGGTACTTTGCTGCATCACCCTTTCCTCTTCAAGGGAAAACCAACACATGCTCAAGAGGTAGCACACGGAAGGCAGCTCGAGCGCTCTCGGCGTTTGCAGCCACCGTCGTAGCAGCAGTTGCAGCCGTCTCGGCTACTGTAGCTGCCCTGTCGGCTGCTGCAGACACCCTCTCGGCGGAAGCGTCCGCGCTCAATGCGGATGCAGCGACACTCTCGGCGTAGGCGGTCGCGCTCTCGGCGCAGGCGGCGGTGCTCGGGGGGGGGGGCATCGTACAAGCCTTCACGAAGCGTTTCCATGGTGTCATCTTTGCAAGAAGGGGTGCGGGAATGGGGATCGGGATTTGGGGGTTGCCAGCACTGGAGCATACGAGCCGGTGAAGCTTAAGGAGGAATACTTAAATAGACCCAGAAATTTTCATCAGAAACGATTCCTACAAAATAATTGTGTGTGATGTTGTAGATATTTTTTATTAGCTGTGAAAGACGAATTGGAGTAAAGTGGCAACGGATGGTGTTTTAAATGTACGAGAAAATTTGTAGTACTAATACAACTGTCTTGTCAAATTTTGGAAAATTTCAGGGGTCATTTGACCTTTTAAGACATTTAAGTGGTTTTCCAGCCATTTAATGACCGTAATTGAAATTTGAACATGGGCAATGGACATCAAGATCAATCTTGCTTTCCGTGGGATAGCGCGCGCAATCCAGGATCCGGAGACTCCTCTACCGGCCGGAGCCAAGATGTAGACCGAACAGAAAAACTATGCAGCTTTATACATCATAAGGCACAATATTCACCAAGATCTAAAGTCTGAGTACTTAGAGGAGGAATCTCCCAGTACTTTGTTTCTAGCCCTCAAAACAAGATATGAACAACAGAAGGCAGTTGTTCTTCCAGAAGCACTTGATGATTGGAGTCACCTTCGTGTTTAGGATTTCAAGTCCATCGATGAATACAACCACAAGGTTCATAAGATAAGTTCCAAACTGCGCTTTTGCGGGAAGGAACCTACTGATGCGGAGAAGATAGAGAAAACTTTATCTACTATGCTCCCTTCAGACAGGATCCTCCAGTCGCAATACCGTGCTCACAACTATGCTATCTATTCCGAGCTTATTCATATGTTACTTCAAGCTGAAAAGCATGATTAGCTAACACTAAGAATGGCACTCAACGCCAAGTTGGGGCACAACCTCTGCCTGAAGTTCATATGAATGCCACGAATAGACATAAGTTTGATGGTGCCTTTAGGGGAAATCAATCAAATTTTTAGAACAAGCGAAAGCGCAATAGGAACAGGAGGTCTAGGAACTCAAACAAGGGAAAAGGCACTACAAAGCCCAAGCATGATAAATCTCTGCTTTGCAACAAGTATGGATGTTACACGCACCCCACTAACAAGTGCAAGATCCCAAAGCATCTGGTTATGCTGTACCAGCAATCTCAGGGACGCAGAGCACCTCAAGGGAAAAGGTTCGAAGCCAACTTCAACCATCATCCAGGCAGCACCAATGGAGCCGGTAGTTCGCATGATGTTCCTCCTGGACCGAGCAACACCGTGGCATTCCATAAGCTAGAGGACCTTGCCAACACAAAGAACATGATGATTGAGTATACCTCAAACGACGTGTTTGGAGACTTCGACTAATCCCACAATCTCCTTAGTGATCTATTTAGCTATGTCCATTTGTGATGTTGTAATAAGAACATAAGTATTGTTGTTGTCTTTATATTGTACCAGCACATTTGATATAATAAGATTGTAATTGTACCAACATATTTGATATAAATAAGATTGTATTCTATGTATTTACATGATATTTTCTTAATGAAAGTTCTTTGTCTTATATATAGTTCTCTACGGTGACAATCCGATGGAAGAGGAATTATGCCTTGTGGATAGTGCATCCACAAACTCCATACTGAGGGAGATGAAATATTTTCAAACTCTCTGAAAAAGATGAATGGAGATATTCAAACTATCGCTGGACACGATACGGTAATCGTTGGCACTGGACGTGCCATATTTACCCTCCCAGGCGGTACACAAGTGACAATTGAGGATGCTTTGTTGTATCCCGACTCATCACGTACCCTGAAAGTTATCGAGATATCCGTAAAAATGGCTTTCACATTGAAACCCATGAACACAACAAAGAGGAGTATCTACTCCTCACCAAAGATCACAGATATGGCAAGCGGGTACATGAAAAAATTCCTTCTATATCGGCTGGTTTGTACTATACGTACATCAAACCCGTAGAACATGTTGCGTACAAAGTTTTCTTTCAGAATGTTGACGCATTTCAAATCTGGCATGATCGCCTAGGCCATCCCGGGATCGGGATGATGAGAAAAATTACTAGCAATTCCATTGTTCATAATTTACTTGAGTCAAAATTTCATCAATCTTCAGACTTTGTGTGCACATCTTGTGCCACCGGAAAGCTAATTTTGAGGCCCCCTCACCTCAAAATACAAGTTGAACCACTTCAATTTCTTGAACGTATTCAAGGAGACATTTGTGGTCCCTTCGAACCATTATCTGGACCTTTTCCGGTACTTCATGGTTCTAATTGATGCATCTACACGATGGTATGTCTTCTATCCACGTGAAACCATGCATTTGCCAAGATAATGAAGCAAGTCATTAAGTTACAAGTCCATTATCCAGAAAGTCGAATTAAGTCAATTCGCATGGACAATGCTGCAGAATTCTCCTCACGTACTTTCAATGATTATTGCATGGCCCTGGGGATTGGAGTTCAGCACTCCGTTCCATATGTCCATACACAAAATGGTTTGGCTGAATCATTGATTAAAAGGATCAAACTCATTGCAAGACCTTTGTTAATAAATTGCAACTTGCGAACCTCTTGTTGGGGTCATGCGGTTCTACACACTGCTAACTTGATAGAATTGAGGCCTAATGTATATCATAGTACTTCCCCTCTGCAATTGGGACGTGGAAATCCTCCTAGCATTTCCCATCTACGTAAATTCGGATGTGCTGCATACATCCCGATCTCACCACCATAGCGGACATCCATGGGCCCACATAGGAAGCTGGGGATCTATGTGGGGTACAAATTGCCGTCGATTATTAAGTACCTGGAGCCCCTTACTGGGAACATGTTCACAGCCCGTCACGCTAATTGTATATTTAATGAGGAACACTTTCCACCATTCTGGGGAGACTTCAAGTACCAGAAAGAATGCCCGGAAATTGATTGGAATGCTCAAGCCATTTCGTCCTCTGATCCACGTACACAAGAGACTGAACTCCAAGTTTGGAAAATCATTAATTTGCAACATCTTGCAAATAACCTGCCAGATTCATTTACTGATCTAAAAGGTGTTACAAAGTCCTTAAATCCAGCCAGAAATGCGCCCGAAAGAGTGGAGGTACCAATAAAAACCACTCAACTCCCTATTCCTAAAAAGAGGGGGAGTAGTACGGCCTCTAACCTGGAACAAGCTTCCAGCAAGCAATAAAGGAAATCGAGGAGAAAAACCTTGGAGTCAGTAAATGCAAGTCAGCTCAACGTTGATAAAAACCTCATGGGTAGTATACACCCAGTGGAAGGGCAACCTCCACTACCCAGCTTCAGTTTGCACACACCATGTTGGGCCATCGGAACACCCACACTCACGCGTATTGGGAAATCACGAAGAGTCACTAGGGGTGCAGGAAATTTCCATCAACTATATCAATTTTGGAGAATCTTTCGATCGTAAGTCTACGACTGTCGGCATTTATTTTGCTGAAAAAATTGCAGATATCCTTCTCACTAATCATGATCCAAAGACCATCATTGAGTGCCAAAAGCGCTCCAACTAGCCTAAATGGAAGGACGAAATACAAGCAAAAATTGTCTCGCTTAACAAAAGAAAGGTATTCACTGAAGCAATACCGACACCTCCCAATGTTTACCCTGTGGGATACAAATGAGTTTTTCTCTGGAAACGGAATGAGGACAATGAGGTGGTGAGATACAAAACAAGGCTCGTACCATAAGGGTTCACGCAGAGAACCGACATTGATTTCAATGAGATACATTCTCCTGTAATAAGTGGAACCACTTTCCGATACCTTATCTTTGGCAGTGCAAAATTGTCTATCTATGCAGTTGATGGATGTTGTGACCGCATATCTTTACAGGTCATTAGATTCTGATATGCATATGAAGGTTCCTGATGGAATCTCTATACCGAATACAAGCGCAAAACACAACATGTATTGTGTAAAACTGAATAAGTCATTATATGGCTTAAGACAGTCGGGACGGATGTGGTACAACCGACTCAACGAGTTCCTTCTACAAAAAGGTTACTCCAATAGTAGTGATTGCCCATGTGTCTTTATCAAAAAGTCCTCTACAGGATTTTGCATCATTTCAGTGTACGTCGATGATCTCAACATCATCGGTAACACACAATACATTGATGAAACATGCAATCACCTAAAGATGGAATTTGAGATGAAGGATTTGAGTAAAACCAAATTTTGCTTAGGTATTCAACTTGAGCACCCTCCCTCAGGAATTATGGTACACCAAGCTGCCTATATCCAGAAAATATTGGAGAAATTCAATATGGACAAATCCTACCCATCTAAAACTCCCATGGTGGTTCGCTCTCTAGACATAGAGAAAGATCCATTCAGGCCAAGGGATGATGGAGAATAAATATTGGGACCCGAGGTTCCATATCTCAGTGTCGTTGGAGCACTCATGTATCTTGCAAATTGCACGAGACCTGACCTCGCATTTGAAGTGAATCTACTTGCTAGACATAGCGCAACTCCCACCAAATGCCATTGGTACGGACTGAAGAATATCTTTCGATATCTCCAAGGCACAAAGGATCTTGGCCTATTTTTCGGTTCCAGAGAAATCAGGACTCTAATATGATTGGATACGCTTATGCTAGCTATTTATCAGATCCCCATAATGCCAGATCATAGTACGGTTTTGTGTTCCTACATGGAGGAACTGCTATATCATGGAAGTCTTCTAAACAGACTCTGGTGGCAACATCTACCAATCATTCTGAAGTTATTTCATTATTTGAGGCATCACGCGAATGTGTGTGGCTTTGCAGAATGATAAACCACATACAACAGTCATGTGGAATTGGTTCTATAGAATCACCTACCATTATCTACGAAGATAATGCGGCTTGTGTTGCACAGATGCAAACATGCTACATCAAGAGTAATATCACTAAGCACATTTCTCATAAGTGGGTTTTCCCCCATGAACTTCAAAAAAGTGGGGAAATAAACATCTTGCAAGTTAAATCATGTGAAAACCTTGCTGATTTATTTACCAAGTATCTACCAAATTCTACATTCCAGAAATATGTTCATGCACTAGTAGAAAACATGGCTTTCGTCTAGGCCAGTTTAGCCCATTAGTCCCGGTTCAATCCAGAACCGGGACCAATGGAGCTATTTGCCCCGGTTCGTGAGCCCAGGGGGCCGGCCGGGCCACGTGGGCCATTGGTCCCGGTTCGTCCGGACCTTTGGTCCCGGTTGGTGGGACGAACCAGGACCAATGGTCTGGCTCCTGCCCACCACTATTGGTCCCGGTTGGTGGCTTGAACCGGGACCAAAGGCTTCCTTTAGTCCCGGCTCATGCCACCAACCGGGCTAATGGTGGTGCCTATATATACCCCTCAAGCAAGAGCAGAGCACACTGCTCTGCTTTTTTTCGGCCGAGGGGAGAGGGCTTGGTGGTGCTCTAGTTCACCTCCTATGCACACAAGGTGTTTGATGGAATGCCCGAGCCACACTACTTAAGGTTTCTCCTCTCCAAGCTCGACCGCCAAGCTCCATTTTCCTCAATATTTATCTAGGTTTAGCGGTCCGTCACGCCTGGCCCCGCCGATCACCCGCGCCGATCTCATCGCCGGCACCACCGTGGTGAGCCTCTTGTTCTTATCTTCTTTCCGAAAGGAAAAATATTATTACTTTTTGTTTAGATAGATACTTGTATTATTTTCTTACTTTTATTATTGCATCTTATATAGTGCGATGGTTTTGGTATCCGCCTCGCCGCCCTCGTCCTGCCTATGATTTGGATGTGGTATATATTATCTTTTCATAACTATTGGTTCATTTATTGTTTATGAAAATTATGCCACCAACGTGACATAGATTTTATTTATCTAGGAGGTTGTTGAACCGAAATTCCAACCGCCCTATTGTCGAGAGGTTAAATTTAGTTGAAGAAGAAAACAATTTCTTGAAGGAAAAATAAAAAACTTGAGGAGGAGAAGATGATATTGCAGTTGCATGTTGCGGATGTCGCCGATGATCACAAGATCAAGATGGATGCAATGCGCTTGAAGATGAGAAAGATTAGAAAATATGCCATTCATACCGAGGCTTGGTATCATTATGTCGTTGGATCAGTTGTTACCTTGGTTGCGATTATGATCGATTTGTTTTCGCATTGAAATGCTTTACATAGTTTCAATGTATGGTTTAATTAATTTAGATGCTCTGCAGAGCTTTATGTTGTTAGATGAGAACTATGTATGTACTTTGGTTTTATGTGATGATGAACTTCTATTAATTTGGTCACTTAATTATCTATTCATGATGTTCAGAATGATTTTTGACACACTTAATTATATATAATGCACGCAGATGAACCGCAATGGATGTACGGTGATGCATACACCTCCGAGTACATTAAGGGCGTGCATGCTTTTCTCAAGTGGCTGAGGCAAACAAGCATAATGGTTTTATGTGTTGTCCATGCCCTATATGTGGAATACGAAGTCTTACTCGACCGGAAAATCCTTCACACCCACCTGCTTTACAAGGGTTTCATGCCACACTATAATGTTTGGACGAGGCACGGAGAAATAGGGGTTATGATGGAAGACGGCGAGGAAGAAGAGTACGATGACAACTATGTGCCCCCTGAATACGGTGATGCTATGAACATCAAGATGCACTGACGATGTGCACGATGGTGCTGCAAACGGCTAAGCTGCTGAAGATCAAGAGGAACCAGACGATGTGCCCGATGATGATGATCTCCGCGGGTCATTGTCGATGCAAGGACACAATGCGAAAGTCAAAAGGAGAAGCTGAAGTTCGATCGCATGTTAGAGGATCACAAAAAGGGTTGTTCCCCAATTGCGAAGATGGCAACACAAAGCTCGGTACCGTACTCGAATTGCTGCAAAGGGAAGGCAGAGAATGCTTGTGCTCGATAAAGGATTTGAGAAGCTACTGAAAATAATGAAGAAGAAGCTTCCAAAGGATAACGAATTGCCCGACAAAGACATACGCAGCAAAGAAGGTCGATGCCCTCTAGGATTGGAGGTGGAGAAGATACATGCATGCCCTAATGACTGCATCCTCTACCGTGGTGCCTACAAGGATCTGAACGCATGCCCGGTATGCGGTGCATTGCGTATAAGATCGACGAGATGACCTCGTGATGTTGACGGCGAGCCTCCCAGAAGAGGGTTCCTGCGAAGGTGATGTGGTATGCTCCTATAATACCAAGGTTGAAACGTCTGCTCGAAACGGAGAGCATGCCAAGTTGATGCGATGGCACGTGACGACCGTAAGAAAGACGGAAGTTGAGAGCACCCACGACGGGTCACAGTGGAGAAAAATCGAGAGAAAGTACTGGGATGAGTTTGCAAAGGACCCAAGGAACGTATGGTTTGCTTTAAGCGCGGATGGCATTAATCCTTTCGGGAGCAGAGCAGCAATCACAGCACCTGCCCGCGACTCTATGTATGTATAACCTTCCTCCTTGGATGTGCATGAAGCGGAAGTTCATTATGATGCCGTTCTCATCCAAGGCCCTAAGCAACCCGGCAACGACATTGATGTGTACCTAAGGCCATTAGTTGAAGAACTTTTACAGCTGTGGAATGGAAACGGTGTACGACGTGGGGTGAGCACAAAAGGAGGAATTTGACCTAAAGGCGTTGTTGTTCGTGACCATCAACGATTGGCCCGCCTCAAGAACCTTTCGGACAGACAAACAAGGGATACCACGCATGCACGCACTGTTTACTTGACACCGATAGTATATACCGGGAAGCTGCAGGAAGAATGTGTACTGGGCCGCCGCCGATTTCTTCCGACCAACCATCAATGTCGAAAGAAAGGCAAGCATTTCAAAGGCGAGGAAGATCACCGGAAGAAGCCCGCCATGCGTACCGGTGATCACGCACTTGCTATGGTCAATGATTTACATGTAATCTTTGGAAAGGGTCCCGCGGACTAGCTGTTCGAATGACGCTGAGAATCACGCACCCATGTGGAAGAAGAAATCTATATTTTGGGACCTACCCTCTGAAAGACCTAGAGGTCCGCTCTTGATCGACGTGATGCACGTGACGAAGAACCTTTGCGTGAACCTGCAAGGCTTCTTGGGCGTGTATGGGAAGACAAAAGATACACCGAGGCACGAGAGGACCTGCAACGCTTGCACGAAAAAGAGGGCATGCCTCCGGCAAAGATGAAGGTCCCGCCACCACGCTCTTACGAAAGAAGAGAAAGAAATATTCTTTCAATGCCTGCTCAAGATGAAGGTCCCGACTGGCTTCGTCGAATATAAAGGGAATAATAAATATGCCGGAGAAAAAGTTCCACAACCTAAAGTCTCATGACTGCCACATGATTATGACGCAATCGCTTCCGGTTGCATTGAGGGGTTTCTACCGAAAACGTCCGATTAGCCATTGTGAAGCTATGTGCATTCCTCAATGCAATATCTCGAAGGTGATCGATCCAGAAATTTTACCAACGCTAAGGAGTGATGTGGCGCAATGTCTTGTCGGGCCGAGCTGGTGTTCCCACCATCCTTCTTCAATATCATGACGCACGCCCTAGTTCATCTAGTCGACGAGATTGTCATTCGGGGCCCGTATTTCTACACAATATGTACCCCTTTGAGAGGTTCATGGAGTCCTAAAGAAATATGTTCAGAATCGCTAGGCTAGAAGGAAGCATCTCCATGGGCCATCAAACAGAGGATGTCATCGGGTTTTGTGTTGACTTCATTCCTGGCCTTAAGAAGATAGGTCTCCCTAAATCGCGGTATGAGGGGATACTTGACCGAAAAGGCACGCTTGGAAGAGACTCAATAATATGTAGGGACGGATATTCTTGGTTTCAAGCACACTACACAGTTCTACAGAACTCTACCTTGGTGACCCGTATGTCGATGAACACAAGAACAGTCTGCGCCCAAACACCCGGAGCAAAGGCGACGATCGGATTACATGTGAACACATCAGACTTTCAGCAGCTTGGTTGGAAACACGCCTCGAGGTGACAGCACTGTTTGTGATGAGCTGTACTTGTTGTCCAGGGACCATCTTCGACTGTAATGATTTGGAAAGGATACGAGATAAATGGGAATACATTTTACACGATTGACCAAGATGAAAAGAGCACCAACCAAAACAGCGGTGTCCGCTTTGATGCAGCAACCGACAAGGGAAATGACACATATTATGGTTACATAGTAGACATATGGGAACTTGACTATGGAGTAGATTTTAAGGTCCCTTTGTTTAAGTGCAAGTGGGTCAATCTGTCAGGAGGCAGGGTACAGGTAGACCCACAGTACGGAATGACAATAGTGGATCTGAAAAATCTTGGGTACACCGACGAACCGCTCGTCCTAGCCAATGATGTGGCACAGGTTATCTATGTGAAGGACATGTCTATCGGATCGAGGAAAAGAAAAGATAAGGAAGCGAATACATCATACAATGAGCCAAAGCGCCACATAGTTCTTTTAGGAAAAGGGACATCCCGGGAGTGGAGGGCAAGATGACATGTCTCAAGAGTATGAAAAGTTTCATGAAATTCCCCCTTCAAAGTCAAGGCTGACCCAAGCATCCCGATAAACGATGAAGATTATCCATGGTTACGGCGCAATAAGCAACGACACAAGCGAAGAAAAAGTGAAGACTTTCTCCCGCAACTATTATGATGATACCATACCAACTTTGTAACAGATTTAGTATGATACCATTGTCCGCTTTGTACATGCACATGCTATGCCAACTTTTTCAGAGTTCATTTGAAAACTATGAATTTGAAAACCTCGCCAACCAAGGGCGCCACACCGTTTATAAGCTCGTCCCTCTACACACCGCTTTGTTGTAAGCGAAACAAAATAAAATAAATAAAGCAACAAAGAATACAAAAAAGTGTTTTCAAATTTGAAAACTAATGGCACTAACAGAAAGTTTATAATTTTTCTAAAACTAAAAGCAAAAAGAATTAAAAATAAAGAAAAAACAACAAAAATAAATAATGCAGAAAACAGAACAAAAACTGAAAAAATAAAAATAGCAACAATAAGTATTTTGTTGTAAGCGAAACAAAATAAAATAAATAAAGCAACAAAGAAAACAAAAAAGAGTTTCCAAATTTGAAAAGTAATGGCACTAACAGAAAGTTTATAATTTTTCTAAAACTAAAAGCAAAAAGAATTAAAAATAAAGCAAAAACAACAAAAACTAAATAATGCGAAAACAGTAACAAAAACTGAAAAAATAAAATAGCAACAATAAGTATTTTGTTGTAAGTAGAAACAAAATAAAATAAATAAAGCAACAAAGAAAACAAAAAAGAGTTTCCAAATTTGAAAACTAATGGCACTAATGAAAGTTTATAATTTTCTAAAACTAAAAGCAAAAAGAATTAAAAATAAAGCAAAAACAACAAAAACTAAATAATGCGAAAACAGAACAAAAACTGAAAAAATAAATAAAAATAGAACAATAAGTATTTTGTTGTAAGTAGAAACAAAATAAAATAAATAAAGCACCAAAGAAAATAAAAAAGAGTTTTCAAATTTGAAAACTAATGACACTAATGTAAAGTTTATAATTTTCTAAAACTAAAAGCAAAAAGAATTAAAAAAATAAACCAAAAGACCAAAAGAAAAATAAACCAAAACCAAAATAAACTAAATAAAGCAACAAATAAAACAAAAAACAAAAAAGTGCCACCCATCTGGGCACCCACGGCCCGAATACGACTAGAAACCCTACCATGGGCCAGATTCAGGCCCGCTGGAGGCCCAAGAGGCCCACAGCACATATTGCACGCTTAGGCCCGAAGCCTGCTTTAGAGAGGAGCTCGAGAGGAAGGCGCACTGCACCTTATAAACTGGTGCGGCTCCTCTCAACTAGCGAGGTGGGACTAAACATTTGGCGCTGGCAGCACAAGGCCTTTGGTCGGTTGGTGGCACCAACCGACTAAAGGGGCATTGGTACCGGTTCGTGGCACCAACCGACGACGACCCCTTTAGTCCCGGTTGGTGCCACCAACCGACTAAAGGTCGCCGCTTCCCGCCCTTTGGGCTGCTGAAAATTGTTTGGTCCCGTTGGTGGCACCAACCGACTAAAGGGGATTAGTCCTGGTTCGTGCCACGAACCGACCAATGCTCGTATATAAACAACACTTGTGAAAATTTTCAGTTTCATCGCGATTTGCCCCCGACGACGCCGCTGACCTCCTCGACGCCGCCAGGTGCCCCGCCGTCGTCGCCGCCGCCCGTGCCCCGAGCCCACGCCATCGCCGGCAGCGCCGATCCCAGACGCTGCCGCCACCCAGCCGCCGCCCGACGCTTTCGCCGCTCACTCACCCGACGCCACCGCCACCGCCCAGCGCCTCGACGCGCCGCCACCCACCTCGCTGTCCTGTCTCGACGCCGCCCGCCGCCTCGCCTCGCCTCTGCCTCACCGTCGCCTCTGCCTCGCCCAGCGCCCGCTTTGGTCGGGCTGCACCGCCTCTTCCCCTTTTTTTGCAAATATAGCTTTTTTTCCTGATTATGTGTGTATATGTATGACTATATGTATATGTGTATATCTGTTTATATGTCTTTTTTAGATTTTTTGTTTTTGCATTTTATAAAATGTATATATGTTCTCTGTATATATATGTTTTCTGTTCATAGATTTTATTTGAACATTATTTTAAAAAAACAAGCAATACTACTTCATGTATTTTTAAGAAGGAAGAAGAAGAAAAGAATGAGAGGAAAAGGAAAAAGAAGAGGAAGAAAGGAGAAGAAGAGGGAGGAAGAAGAGGAGAAATAAATAAGAAGAGGAAAAAAGAAGAAGAAGAGAAGAAGAAAGGAATAGGAAAGAAGAAAAATAGAATATTTTCTATTTTTTCTTCTTCTCTCTATTCCTTTCTTCTTCTCCTCTTTTTTTCTTTCTTTTTTCTTCGATCTTCTCCTCTCACATCGCTTATATACCCTCCCGATAACTTTAACATGAGGGGGTCTATATACCCTCCCGATAACTTCAATACGTGGGGGGTCGATATACCCCCTCCCCGATAACATTAATTTCTCTCGTGTATGTATCTCGTCGTTGTCGATATTACCCCCTTGAAGCTTGTCGATATTATCCCGGGTCGAGGGTTCTAGGGTCGAGGGATCGAGGGTTCCAGGATTGTCTAGGGGTCGAGGGTTCCAGGGTCGTCGAGGGTTCAAGGGGTCGAGGATCGCCGAGGGGTCGAGAGGGTTCCTAGTGTCAAAGTATTGAAGAAATCCATGGCCTCATCATTAGCCGGAAGTAACCATGGCATGATGGTACAAAGTCCTCCAAAGTTATTCTGGAATGGAGTCCCGGATAGGATAATTTTCCTTTTTGTACGAATTTCAGCAAAGGCCTTCCAAATAACGATATTCGGAAGGTTCTTTCTGAACTTTGTACCAAAAAGCGAATTATCCTATCTGGGACTCCGTTCCAAAATAACTTTGGAGAGCTTCGTACCATCATGCACCTGTTACTTTCGCCTAATGATTAAAGACATGGTTTTGTTGAATCCTTTGACACTAGGCAACCTCCAGACCCCTCGGCGATCCTCGACCCTTGACCCTTGACCGCTCAGCGATCCACGACCCTCTAACCTCATCATGGCGCCGATGCCCACGCCACTTGTGGGACATAGATGTAGTGTTCAACGCCGACCCCTCCCGATAGCTTCAACACGTGGGGGGTCGAAATTACCCCTCCTAGCTTGAAGCGTTCTCGAGGCCACCCCTAACCCTTGAAGCATTGTCGAGGCCACCCCAAACCCTAGAGAAGCAGCGCCGAGGCCACTAATATGATTCCTTATTGTGATTAGCTAGCTAGTTCTACGCTTGCCACTAATATATCCATATCTGTCATGTTTGAATAATAATTGCCATGTTGTAAATATTTGTAGAAACTATGGACACCCCCGAGACGAAGCACAAGAAGCGTTGTTGAGGGACATAATCGCACAAGGAAGTGATGCCGCCTCGCTCGTTGATGTTTCTCAACGACAACGATGGTCTGGAAGGAGAGGGTGAAGAAGCAGCTGGCTATGATTTACATGGTCTGATGACCCAATGCCGGTGCAAGAAGGAGAGGGTGAAGAAGTAGACCGTGAGGACGGCTCGGTGATCACCAAACCGAGTCCGCCAGGTATATATATTAGTTAAGCCTGTCTTGACTAGCTCTCGCCTTTGTTTTGGTATGTACACATATTAATTAACTCTCGCCTTTGTTCTTTTTCTAGCCCTCCGGATCGAGCACAACTTCGGTAAAGAGACGAGGCCCGAAGAAAAAGTTGAGCTCAGATGAAAAGTTTGAGATCATACAAATCACGCGCGACGGCCAACCGATTGAACCCTACCGGACAAAGAAGGCATTTGTTGCTCAATGCGGGTTCTGGTTAGGGACAAGATCCCGATCAGCATCCACCAATGGTATAAGCCTAAGAACGAAGACCCTGAGGTGTCTTGTGTCAATGATATGCAGAAAAATGATCTTTGGACAGAGCTGAAGTCAAATTTTACCCTACCGCTAGAGGATGATCCGGAGAAGCCAGTAATAGAGCCATTAATCAAATCTTTTGCTCTTAAGAAGATGGCAGAACTATTCAGGAATTGGAAGAAAGAACTCAATACGTATGTCGAGAAAAATGAGACACCAGAATTCAAGGGCAAATATGAGAAGATCGAGATGATCGCCCGCATTTGTGGCCTACAAGACATCGTAAAAGAGTAAAAAGATGTCGGCGACAAACAAGAGAAATGCTGCGAAGAAGAAGCTTCACCATCGCATGGGGTCGTGGTTACCTCGTGAGTCTCGCCTAAGTGGGCCAAGGCTGAGAATGATCTGCTTGATAAAGGGATCGAACCGAGACAATGAACTGGCTGCACCGTTGCGGACTTGGTTCTTCGGGCCGACGGATCCTTGGACCCTCTAACAGGAAGTGCATTTGGACGGACGAACAATTGGACATACCACCAAGAGGCTTCATCAATATATCGAAGCAGCGCAGCAAGGGAAGTTCGCTCGCACGTGGAGAAGGACGAGCTCACAATGGCCCTCGAATCTCGAGCACCTCGGACGGACACGCAGGCACGCCAGTTCGCTTCGTGGAAGGCTGGATTTCGGACGCAGGGGTTACAAAACCCATGAGAGGAGGAAGAAACTGGAGCAGAGCCTAATGCAGCGCCGCACGAAAGGGTAATGGGGCTAGAGGAACGAGAAGAGGAACGAAGCAGCAGATCACAACAAACGACCGCCAAGCTTCCACCGAAGCTACCCCGCCATCTCAGCGGAGAAGCAACGTGGCTTCCACCGAGCTGCTTCATCCAGAGCAGCATGCCTTGACGGCTCCTGCCAGCTATCCCGTGGATGCTATCACGGATGCTGAAAATTGCCACCTTATGGCGCAATGGAGCAATTTGAAGGTCAAGGCGGCTGTTGGCTCTGCTTATCCTACTAAACCCGACTCAACTTTTCACCGCCGCTGATTCCGTATGATATGCTAAGGTGATGGTCGATGAAATAACGGAGGATTTGAGGACCTCCGGCTTGACCACCCTACCGGTGAAGGGAGTATCGGCTGGGTTCTCTCTCAAGACTCCATGCCTATGGCGGAAGGATCTCATCAACCTTCCGAACTGGACGCCTCGCCTCCTCCTCCTCCTCCGGCGAGTCGGGCACTCCGCCTCCTCCACCGCCTCCTCCTCCGAAAGTGACGATCAGGGCACTCGGCCGGCTCCTTCTCCGGCGTGGCGGCACTCCGCCTCCTTCTCCGCTCGCACCGCGCGCCTGAGCAGCCAGCCTCCTCCTTCTCCGCCTCGCCGGCAAGGGCGGAAGAGACCCGCCGCCGCTCCGCTGCTCCGGCGTCGTAGTCCTTCTCCTCCGCCTCGTAAGCAAGGAAAGAAGACATCCGCCCGTCTGCTCTGCCTGCGTCTAGCAAGACAGCCAAAGGCGGAGGAGATAGAGATTCGGTCCTTCTCTCAAGACTCGGAGAAGTTACCGACGAGAGGAGCGAGGAGGAAAACGCGAAGATCGCGCAGATCAAGTGGATGACAGGTTTCAAGGGTTGAAAGCAAAGAGACATCCACCTCCGGAGGAGAAGGTAGATCCGGTCAAAGCGAAGCGCACTGCTGCCCCGAGAAAACCACCCAAGTCTCCGCCGAAAGGCAACTATGAGTGCATTATTGAAAGGCATTTGCCAAGCGGAGAGATCGGGAAGTATTGTCGATCAAAGGATGAAAGAACGACGAGCTGGGAAACAAATTGCCCAGCTCGGCGAACAAGCCGAAGCAATCGTGCCCCCGCCAAAGGTGCTCGCTAGCGACATCGCCGATCCGAGGATGGTGCCCGGTTATGGCAATCCTGCAGATTACCTGCCCGACGATGTACATTATGATTTCTTGGAGGTGCAGATACAAAGATATGAGTACGGAAGCCTCTCGTCAAAGATGAAAGCTCTCTATCAACGATGATGCGAAGATTGCATGATTGGTACATGAAAACCTGCAAAGAGTCCGAGGGAGGAGTACTTTGTATGTGAGAGTTAAAAGGAGCATGACCTCCTTGGAATTGAACTGTTGCCTATTCCATTTGAGGAGTTCTATCAGTTTTCAATCAATTGGCCTCGATAAAGCAACGGTCACCTGCTATCGTCTGTAAGTAGTACTACTTCTGTCATTAAGTATCTCTATATAACTCAGCTCTTTCATTGCATGTATTTATAAATATCCTCACTATATTATGCAGATTGAAGATCGCCAAATGAAGAAAAGACAAGTGGGTGATATTGGGTTCATTAACACATATCTCATAGATGCAAATGAGGTTAAATATCGTGCCGACGAAACCGAGGCCAACTTGCTACGATCGTTGGAAATAAATGAACACAAAATATAATACTCTTTCCTTACAACTACACGTGAGTGTTACTATCTTGTGGCATATTCGGTTTCCTTATTAGTCCAGGTTATAGTAATGTAATATTGATGAGTTATGCATGCGCGCGCAGGTACTACTATATTCTCCTAGAGATTAAGCTTGAGCAGGAGTAGTAACTGTCTTAGACTCGAGACAAAAGATCCCAAGGAGTATGCGGACATGACTAAAATGCTCGAGAAGTAAGTTAAATCGATCATTATCCACCATATCAGCAACTTTGTTCATTTCTGATATCAAGTAATTGTTTTCTTTGTATGGCAGGGCTTGGGAAAATTCACCAAAAAGCTCCGGACTACCAAGAAGCTGCAATTTAGACACCAAAGTAAGTACTATATAGTAGCATATTCCACGCATCTCCTAGTGATTCAAGCGCTAGTTTCATCAATACCATTTAGCATGCTTGCTAATTATCAGTTTGATTGACCTCTGTTTCTTGTAAAGTGGTTGTGGCAGGAACAAGGGAATGATTTCTGTGGATACTACATTTGCAGTCCATCCGCCACACGACCTGTGAGAGGGCTACTCCGACAAACAATATGAAGTGCGTAAATAAAAATATTCACAATTTTATTTTATTACCATCATTTGTGTTGAGTTTCATTCATTCATATATATATATATATATATATATATATATATATATATATATATATATATATATATATATATATATATATATATATATATATATATGTATGTATGTATGTATTGACCCTTTCTTAATATTAGATGTTTCGAAGCGGATGAACTCCTAGCACCAGATCGCATGCAGCAATTCAAGAGGAATTGGCGGCATTCTTTCTTGACCACGTGATCGCTGAAGACGGAGAATACTATGTGGACCACGCGTCCGTATTGTAAAAGATAATTATTGTATATATGTAGCCGGTAGTGTCGGATAGATATACGAGAACTTGTTGTTCGACCAATCTCTCGGAGAAGGAGAGGTGGTCGATATCACTTCTCTCTGTATGCATATATGTTCATGACGATCTTCTGTTTGCTTAATTACTAGCTAGCTAGCGTGTCTAGCTAGTCCTCTCTATACGTATGTATAATACGTAGCGTCGACCAAGCACGGACAAAAGAGATGACACTTTTATCTATTAATTAGCTAGCTATAGCACAATATATGAAACACCTAAATTAACCCCCAAAACCCCCAAACCCCCCTTTTCAAAAAAAAAAAAAACCAGAGCTATAGAAATGTTGACGTGGATGTTTATTGGTCCCGGTTGGTGCCACCAACCGACCAAAGGCCCTCCTTCCTGGGCTCAGCGGACAGGTTACGTGGAGGCCCATCAGTCTCGGTTCTCGATAGAACCGGGACTAAAGGGCCAGGGTATTAGTACCGACCCTTTAGTCCCGGTTCATGAACCGGGACTAAAGGCCCTCACCAACCGGGTCAATAGGCCCCTTTTCTACTAGTGATGGAATTGGTATGCGACGACTTCGGGACTTGCAAGTATCAGGGGGAGCGTCTTCTTGAACTATTCCTGTTTAAAACATCATATTGCAGTCTCTCTTTGTGAGTTTTTTTTTCAGGTTCTCACCAAGGATCCTATTGAAGAATTTTTGAAGAAGGATCTTTTCAAGGCAATGATACTACAATGGACAATCTTGAAGATGATGATCATACCTGGACAAGCATATGAAGATTCTACATGGACAAGCGTAGATTAGGGGCGGTGTTGTGATTAATTAGTTTATAGTAATTAGAGGGAAATCTCCCCTTTTCCTACGGCATGCAGTTGCCTTGTGGCAACCGACGCGTCTCTCTTTCCCCTCTCTTCTAACCGTTGCATCGGTTCCAACCATTGCGTCTTGTGCGATGTGTCTCTTCCAAACATATATAAGTTGTACTGTTTCTATCAATCAATACAAGTTGATCTTTCATCTAAACACATATTAGGGGCGCATTCGCGAACTCAAATAACATATTTTGTCTAGTCGAAAACGAAATCGACATGGGACGAGGAGAGTCCCGATCTCATATATCTGTTGCTAAAGTCCTTACATATGCCATAAAAGATCGGTCATGGTATGTGAATGTCAATATGTAAAGATCCAAAATCGGGTGTGTACCACTAAAGTTCTTCTACATATGCAATAAAGACCGGTCATAGTATGTGAAAGTCTGTATTAGGAGTGTGGTCGCCAACTCAAATAATATCTTTTGTCTATTCTAGAACGGAATCAACATAGGACGAGAGCACCGGTCCCAGATGTGTATTTCTAAAGTCCTTCTACCTAGGCCATAAAAGACCGGTCATTGTATGTGAATGTCAAAATGTAAAGATCCGAAATCGGGTGTGTGCCACTAAAGTTCTACTACATATGCAATAAAGACCAGTCATAGTATCTCGACGTCCATATTTGGGGTACGGTTGGCATCTCAAGTAATATCTTGTCTCTAGTCGAGAATGGAATCGGCATGGCACAAGGAGAGTCTTGATCTCATATGTGTATTGCTAAAGCCCTTCTACCCAGGCCATAAAAGACCAGTGATGGTATGTGAATGTCAATATGTCAAGATCGGAAATCCGGTGTGTGCCACTAAAGTTCTACCACATATGCCATAAAAGACCACTCATAGCATGTGAATGTCCATATTAGGGGTGCGGTTTGCAACCTAAGTAAAATCTTGTCTCTAGTCATAGTATGTGAAAGTCCATATTAGGGGACCGTATGTTTGCAGGGGCCCAATTACAAGTCAAGCATCGACTCGCAACTAGGAGGACATACATTTTGTAGGGGGTAGTTGCTAAGTCAACCATCGACTCGCAACAGGGATGCGTCGTACTTTTTCGTAGTTGCCTCAATTGCAAGTCAACCATTGACTCGCAACTAGGGAGGCATATGTTTGTAGCGGCCCCAGTTGCAAGTCAACCAACTACTCGTAGCTGGGACGTGACATACTTTTTTATATTTGTCTAGTTGCAAGTCAACCATCGACTCGCAACTAGGGGGTATGTTTGTAGTGGCCCCCTAGTTGCAACTCCCCGACATGCAATTGGGTGGCTCGCCTTTTTTGTCCCAACTACAAGTCCATCTCCAATAGGCAACCGAGTCCAACCCATTTTTGTCTCATTACCATGTCCTCCCTCGGCATGCAACTGGGGGGTTGACCATTTTTGTCCCAGTTGCAAGTCCTCTCTCGACAGGTAACTGGGGCTGACCAAGTTTTGCCCAATCCATCCTTGATATGCAAATGAATGCCTGCGGCAAGACTGCAATTGGAGACAGGAGAAGGGTTATTAGCCAGTTGCATTTCCACATTTAAAAAATATATTCAGGATTTTTTTTTCATTTTCATCTCTTTTTTGAAAGGTCATGAACATTTTCTTAAAACTATGAAATTTTTAGAAAACAAGTTTTTTCAAATTCATGTTTATAAAAAATCATGATCTTTTTCCAAATCCATGGACTTTTTTTTGTTTGAAGATATTTTTTTCTTTGCTATTTTATTCAATCTGTGAACTATTTAAAATTTGCAAACTCCTTTCTAATTAGCGAACATTTTTAAAATTTGCAAATAAGTCTTATTTCGCAGTAATTTTCAAGTAAACTTAATAAGAAGTCTTTTTTTAGAGGAATAGTTGTCTTTTTTATCGTGATGTGTTTTGACAAGAGAAATCTACTGTAACCGAAAACAATCTTGCTTGGATTAGGGTGTGCGAGTTGTGTTTCCGTTCTTAAACCAATCAAACGTTCTCAGATGGAAACATGTTGTATACCAAAGTTGTACGGCTTGACAAGATTTAATATAAGATTCAGTATTAATACAATGGATCTATTTTTTAGATCAGAAGTTAATTTTAGATCTGTTCACATTTTATTTTTAACAAATGACACCCTAGCATCTCATACCTGACTTCATATTAAGAAAAAGGAAAAAAGTCCAAAACGAACCTTGAAGTTATAGACGAAAACTAAATCAAACCTTGAACTTTGAATCCCAGAAATTGGCAAGTTCAACTTGTAATCCCGGTCTATTTTAGACCCTAGACATGTTTGGCATGCCGGAAATCCCGACCGGGGTAACCTGTTACTCTGATGGATGAGAACTTGGGCCGGCCCACTATACCACAACAAGAATTCATGAGATTTAAAAAATGTTCACGCATTTCTAAAATTATTCAGAAGTTAAAATATGAACGAATACGTCTTATACTTGTATTAAAAAATATGAACCAATATTGAATACACACAAAAAAGAAAAATTAGAATCAAAATCAACAAAGTTCTCTTCTCCCTCATATCCATGGCCACTCTCCAATGAAGTAGAGAACAAACAGTGAAGCAAGTAAGATTTGGACAAACACCAGTTGCATGGTTTTTAAAGATGGATACAAAATCATAGGTAAAAGGACACCCGTGAAAGAAACCAAGAGGACTAACATCAGAGATCCATCGTCACTACCACCATTGACGAAGGTGAGCCAAAGATGAATACTTTAGACATTCAGTTGCATGAAAAATCTAAACTACAATATCTACTACTAGATGGATACCGGCGGCTTGCCGGAGACGCTAGGGTTTCAATGTGGTGCTTCTTTCACTCGTCTTTGTTCAGTATTCCAAATACAGCTAGCACAAATCTGATACGGCGAAATTCAATAGTCACAAACAAAATACAAGTAGTACCTCACGCCGCTCAGACGGTAAGGAGAATATTATCCAAGATCGGGATGAACTGATCTGATTAAAAATAACGAACCACTCCATCCTACCTATTGAGACGCAGACCATGATGATCCCATCCCTAATGCTCCTCCATTATTTTTATAAAGCACACATACATTTTAAGACTTAAACCCTGTAATTTCAACCAATAACTAGCCTTACACAACAGTGATAGCACTGTACTCGTATTTGAAAGCACTATCTTATAGCTGTGATTTTGTTGCTAGAAACATTGTATAAGAAAAAAATATAGGTCAATAGTTTTAAAGACTTTGCCGGATGAAAGCACATCTTCAACAGTGTGGGAACAACACAAGTAAATTATAGAAAAATAATAGTGTTTTGAACTTTTGGCAAAGTCAGATTACAAGATTTGCACATGAAGAATTCAGCAACAAGGTGCATCAGAGTACAGTTATTACTGATCACATACATCAGTTTGCTCATTATATTACCATGATCTAACACGCAAAAGCGATTCCACATAGGGAATCATGTAGTGTGCAACAGGGAGCTCACCAGTGCAGAATTTTATTCCATTCCGGTGATCATAAAACATGTCGCGCGCCATGTCAATTATTTCTTCAAGAGATCCATAACGCAGATCGCACTTCAAAAGATAAGAGGCATCAATGGAGAGGAATATCTCGTCTCTATTGGTTGAAGCACAAGCGAAAACATGTAACTGCCTTGGAATGGGCAAGCTAACTCGGCAACGCTGCGACCAAGCAAGATTTGGTCCACCCTCTGCCAACCAAATGGCCACATCCCATGGCGAGGAAGAGTGGACATAGCATAACTTGCCACGAAGCTCGCAAAGCATGTCATTGTTGCTTAGAAAACCTCTGCATGGCGGGTTAGGGTGCACGGTGAATTTTTCATCGTGCAAGCTAAACTGAAGGATAACATGTGAACTGACCTTGCTATTGCCATGGCCAGTAATGGAGTGGAGAGCACTCCAATAGAAGAACCCAGACAGGCAAATTGGTGTCCTACCATTGATAGCATAAGGAGGGTCCATGGTGGCCTTCCATTTCCAGGCATCTTCTCCAACACCAATGGTCAAGATCTCATGTCCAGTGCAATATTCCAAAACTGTGACCTCCCCATCTGCTTGGGGGGTTTCACTGTATGAGCGGAAGAAGTACCTAGCGACCTTATACTTGCCACTCCAAGGGTCAAAACCAAAGGCGACCCTATGCCCCCCAGCAATACTGGGGCTTCCTTGTGGCAACTCAACAAACTCCCTGGTTGTTGGGTTGCAAACAAATATCCGTCCCATTGAGCAAGGAATCAGAACAAGTCCATCACAATGCAGAGGGATGCTGAATATCGGGATTCCACCAGGACATCTCTTCTCTAGGATGAGCTCGGCAACTTTGCTTTCCCCTGGTTGGAACCTGTAGAAATTGACACCCTGAAGGCCAAATTTATTATGGTACTTCTGGTACTTTCGGGGCATGATGAGCATTGACGACCTAGTCCTGGAATGCTCCAGGTGGCAACGGATAAAATGAGTGCTGGTTATAGTGGTGCGCCATAGCTTGCATACGGATTGGAAGCGCACAAGGCACTTCACGGGAAGTAGTATGAGAATTTGGAAGAAGAGTATATCATCAGGCATGTGGCCGCTACTGGCGGAAGCTGTCCCCGCAGCCATCCGACGGATCCGTTTGGGGAGCGAATCAATCATATGGATCGGTCGTGTGTGCCAGTTGCCTTCAATCTGCCCTGCCCCTGTGTATTCAAATGAATATATAGTCAGGTATGAGCACCCCATAATCAGACCCGGATTTGGGACTCCAATACCGATCCCAACACAAGTTAAAGGTTACGACAGGGAAAAAAGTGTAGGCAGAGAAAACAAAAACTATATCCTGATCGGATTTGAACATATGCGATCACGCGAGCGATCGTGGTGGCGACCACGGGGCCATTCGCGCGGCGGCGGCCCGGCCGGCGGCACCCTCCCGTCGTGGGGGGAGTCGGTTCTGGGCCCTAGCCGGCGCGGACTCCGACGACTCCGACGAGGAGGAGGCTTCGGACGGCGGCGGAGCTGGGACGGCGGCGTACTCCCCGACGCCTAGTGACAAGGTGTGCGAGGTGTTGGGGGCCGGCTACTCGGAGGAGGAGGTGGCAGGCTTCATTGACGGGATCGTCCCGACGGAGGATCGAGCTTGGGACGGTTTGGGTAAGGCGGATGCGATGGAGGCTCTCCGGCGGGTGGTGCATCGCCGGACGGCCCCGAGGGCGATTCGACCATGGAAGGGACCGCTTCCCAAGGTTAGTCTTCCAGCCCTTACTCTTGGTGATTTTCTTGGTTCCTGGAAGGAGGTGAAAGGACGCCGGAGAAGGGCTCGGCCGCAGGCGGCGGCGCCGCTGCCGTGCGTTCGGGACGAGGTCCAGGCGCTTCGATCTGCCCGTTTGAAAGCGTTGTTGGGCCAAGATGGGCCTGACTCGCTTTCGCTGGGCCGGGGCGTAATTGAAACTGGGCAAGTGGCCTGTTTTGCGACCCCCGTACCTGGTTCGAGCCCCTTGGGCGAGACGGATCGGGATTATGGAAGTATAGAAGAGTTTCACGTACGTCATACTAGGGTTCCTGTGATCGCTCGTCCCGGTTTTCTCTCGATCGGGACTGGCCGCGCTCGCCGTGTTTCTTCTGCGGCTGCTTCCTCTGGTGCAGCTGCTATGGCGGGGCGTGGCCAACCGCCTCCGGCCAAGCCACTGCCGACCCCAGCCCCTGTGACGCAGCAGGAGCCACCCGCGGGCCAAGGAGCCGGGCAGGGTGGTGCTCTAGCTGACGGGCGTGGCGGAGCCCATACCGGGCGACAGGGCGTCCATGCGGCTGGGCGAGGTGGCGCCCTGGCTGCTGGTCGTGGGGGAGCCCATGGCGCCGGACGGGGGAGAGGACCTGGACGGGACGGATACGGCGGTGCTGCGGCTCGGGATAACAGCAATGGCGGTCACAGATATAATCGCTATGGCCAGTGGGGTGATGATGGTTACGATGCGTACGGCGAGGGGCTGCACCGTGGTTCTTCGTCTGGTGGCGGTCGCGGTTCTAGTTGGAACAATGGCAATGGACCGGGACGCGACTTCCATGGGCCTCCGGGCAATTTCGTTGAGGGGGTTGACGACCCAACCAACCGGTCTAACAGAGGAGCTCATCGGGCCTTCCGTGGTGGGAGAGGAGGGGGGCGGCGCCCGCCTCCACCGCGGCCTCCTCCGCCACCGGCTGCTACGGCTGTGGTGGCTAATGTTGTGCCTTCTGTGACTGGGCAGGCACCCTCTTTTGTGCTTTCTGAGGTGGCTGTAGAGACAGTCCGGGCTTTGGCTGCAGTCAGTATTCCGGTTGATAAGAGTGGTGATGATGGTTCTGAAAAGGTTTCGGATAAACGTAATGGTGAAAAGCTCTCTAAGTGGGCGATTAAAAAGAAAAAGTTGCCGTGCTATAGATGTGGTGAGCCAGGACATTTTGTTGCATAGTGTACCATAGAATTGTGTGATTACTGCTATAGACCGCAACATAAGTCCGGGAATTGCCCACTTATTTCTGGCCCCAAACCAGTGGTTACCATTTATGGAGTTTGTTGTCAGGAGCTTATGTTTTTTGGGTCACCTGATGTGGCACCTTCGACACATGTGCATGAGAGTTCCTTTCCCGCAGTTGTTAAAGTGACTAATGGGAGTTTGACCGAGGCACAGATTGTGCGTCAACTGCAGGATCTTGTTCCAGGTAATCACCAGTGGGACCTTGTTAAGTTGGCGAACCAGACTTACAAGGTAGAGTTTCCCACTAAGGAGGACCAGCTACATATTCTCAAATGGGGCATGTGCAGAGTTCAGAGTACGAGCATTGTCCTTACGTTTGATGAGTGGAAGGAGAAGGAACCTGAGGGTACACCTTTGGAGAAGGTTTGGGTTTGTTTCTATGGTGCACCACGCAAATATATCAATCACTTCCTGGTAGCTTGGAGTTTGGGTTCTCTCATTGGGAAGACGGAGCAGGTGGACATGCCTTTCGCTCGAGCACATGGTGCTGCGAGGCTGCTGGTCAGTGTTCTCAGCTTGGAGTTTGTTCCGGATGTGGTTAAGTGGACACATGACGGTGTTAGCTATGTGCTCGAGCTTGAGACTGAGGATACTCCAATCCCTCAGGAGGGCGAGGGGGATAACATCCAGGACATGGATACGACGGAGGGGGATGGGGCATCCGGAGATCAGAGTAAAGAGCACGAGAGCACTTCTCGGGAGACGGCTAAGGGGCAGGATTCACAGTCGGATAAGGCGGATAAGACTATCACGGGACCGTCGGGCTCCTCGACTCCGACGAACGCTCTTCGCTTTGGGTCTTTTGATGCGCACTCTATGCCTAGTTGTCTATGGAGTGTTCGTGTGGAGCTGGACGAGCCGGCGGCACATGAGTTACCACATGTGTTGGCTCCAGGTTGTGTGTCGCCGACGATTCCTCTATCTTCAGGGACGGACTTCGGGACGTTGGTTGGCCTGGAGATGGAGTTTGAGCGGACTTCTGAGCCTCGCTGCGAGGGTGTGGGGAGGATCATGGGCAAGAGGCCCTCCGATTCCCCGCCCTCCTTCATCGGGAGGATGCTTCTCTGCGGATGAAGTATCTGCTGATGCCGGGAGGCGTTGCGGATGGTCCTCATGTACCTGGAAGTGACTCTCCGGGAGGGGGGTGTGGGCAGGAGGCCCCCGCCCTTATCTCTCCCTTACGGTCGCACCACACGCGGGAGGAGTTGCCGGCATGGGAGGAGGGTGCGGACAGGTGGTCCCCGCCCCTTCCTCTCCCTGGCCGTCCCTGGAGGGGGCGAATTTTGCTCAGGTCCAGACTGGTGGTCTTGGTCAGAGCTCGCCGGGCATGCAGAGCCTGGTGGCGGTGACGATTGGGGGGGCTCCGTCGGTGCCCCCGGCGCAGGGCAGCTCTCGGACGGGTTGAGATCAGTTGAGCCCTGTTGGGGGTCGGGCAGGAGGCCTTACCCCGAATGGGGGTTACCCGGGACGACATCATCGCTTTTGGAGGGATTCCGGACCCGGTCTCTGATGGTCGACGGATGAGCTGTCGTCTACAGGATCGGCCGGATGTTGATGACATGCAGCTACGGTGCGCCATGCGGGCGGCCAAGCTTCGTGATATTGAGGTCACTACTGGTATGTCCATTAACCCTTCCAATTCTATCTTGCATTTTTCAAATGATGAGATTATTAATAACGCAAACCAGTTGGGTGTTTCGCTGGGTAGAAATTATGTTGAAGTCGATAAGTCAGTTAATGATCTCTTGGATCTCGAAGCGGACCGGGCTTTAGAGATGATTAGAAACCTAGCGGCCATTAAACCTATGAATGATGCTGACGTTGATGCCTTGGGGGTCAATGTGCTTGATAGCCTTTGTGCGGATCTGGCACCCTCCCTTCCGGAGTATGAGGAGGACACCTTTTCTAGTTCCCCAAGGGACTCCATTATTGCTGATTCCCAAGTGGATGTGTCCACTGAGCTCGGGGATGAGAACCGGGTAGAGGATCAACACAGACCTAAACGCAAATGGATTCGTAAGATTTATCCGATGTCGGCCGTGCATAGAAGTGCTAGGATCCGAACAACCAAAAAATTTGATGATGAGATATGAAAGGAATCTTTTGGAATAACAGAGGTCTTAAGGACTTGGCTAAATGAAGGTTTCTAGCAGATGCTTCTATTGATCACAGTTTGGATTTCATTGCCCTGTCAGAAACGGGTAGGGACAATTTTACCCCCCAGTTCTTAGTACTCTGTCAGGAGGGGTTGACTTTGATTGGCATTGTCTACCTCCAAGAGGAAGATCCGGAGGGATCTTACTTGGGGTTAAATTCGAATCGTTGGAAGTTAGGAGTGTGGTTATGGGAGATTTTGCGGTCAAGTTTCGGGTAAGTCAAAGGTCGATGGTTTTAATTGGGCCTTGGTGGCGGTATATGGGGCCGCACAACCAGAACTCAAACCTGACTTTTTGGCAGATTTAGTCCGTATTTGTGGTAACGAGCAGCTCCAGCCTCTGATTGGGGGGTTAATATTATCCGTGGGCGGACGAGAAAACAATGATAACTTTGAAGGCGATGGTCGCTTATGTTTAATACAATTATTGAAAGCTTAGACCTTCGAAGATTGAGCTTCGTAGAAAGTTCACTTGGCTAACACACTACCAGTCCCGACCTTTGAGAAGCTGGATGGGGTCCTTATGAAGGCCGATCGGGAATGTAAGTTTCCTTGTGACGGTTCAAGCACTCTCACGCAGATCTCCGATCATACCCCATTGTTGGTTGACTCGGGTGAGGCAAGCATGTGGGGAACAAGAGTACTTTTTCTTTCGAATTAGCGTGGTTTGAAAGAGAAGGGTTTCTGGATCTAATAGCAAGAGAATGGGCTAAAGGTTCAGGAGGGAGAACGAATGTTGAGCGTTGGCAAAATAAGATCCGTCATTTGCGTCAATTCTTACGGGGTTGGGCTAAGCATATAGGTGGGATTTATAAGGCTGAGAAGGAAAGGCTCCTTTTGCTTATTCAATCCCTAGATTTAAAGGCGGAGTCTTCCATATTAGACACCAGAGAAATGGAAACTAAAGTGGAGGCGGAGTTAAGGTTGAAAGAACTGCTTCGCGAGGAGGAATTGAAGCGGGCTCTGCGTGCTAAAGTTCGCAAAATCGTCCAAGGGGATGATAACACACAATTCTTCCACATGATTGCGAATGGAAAGCACCGAAAGAAGAGAATCTTTCAGCTTGAGCAAGAAGAGGGAACGATTTTAGGGCAGGATAACCTAAAGGCATATATCACTGATTACTACAAACAACTGTTCGGGCCTCCTGAAGACAATTGTGTCTCTTTGGATGAGTCGAGGGTTGAGGATGTTCCTCAGCTCGCAGTTGAGGAGAATGATATTTTGACGGCTCCATATTCGGAGAAAGAGGTGTTCGAAGAAATTTCCCAAATGAAAATAATAAAGCTCCAAGACCGGATGGCTTCGACGGAGTTTTATAAGAAATGTTGGCACATTATTAAAGGGGAGTTGCTCCCGATGTTCCAGGACCTTTTTTTGGTACAGTTGCAGTTATTTCACTTGAACTTTGGCACTATCACGCTTCTGCCAAAGAAAACAGAGGCTGTGAGGATTGAGCAATTTAGGCCGATCTGTCTTCTGAATGTTAGCTTGAAAATCTTTACCAAGCTTGGGACTAATAGGCTTACACAGATTGCACATTCAGTGGTTCAGCCGTCCCAAACTTCTTTCATGCCGGACAGAAACATCCTAGAAGGGGTTGTGGTTTTGCATGAAACACTCCATGAAATCCACACAAAAAAACTTGACGGGGTGGTTTTCAAAGTGGATTTTGAGAAAGCGTACGACAAGGTCAAATGGCCTTTTCTTCAGCCGGCTTTGCGTATGAAAGGTTTCGATCAGGCCTGGAGAGACCAGGTAGATTCGTTCACGCAAAAAGGGAGTGTTGGAAGCAATGTTAATGATGATATAGGTCATTACTTCCAACACACAAGGGCCTGCGACAAGGAGATCAGATGTCGCCGATTCTATTTAACATTGTCGTAGATATGTTGACAATCTTAATAGGAAGGGCCAAGGATGCTGGTCAGGTAGGGGGCCTCGTCCCACATTTAGTTGATGGGGGAGTGTCTATCCTACAGTACGCTGATGATATATTATCTTTATGGAGCATGATGTGGCTAAAGCTAGAAATATGAAGCTAGTGTTATGCTTGTTCGAACAATTATCGGGGTTGAAGATTAACTTCCACAAAAGTCAATTGTTCTGCTTTGGAAGAGCTAAAGAAGAACAACAAGCATACACAGAATTGTTCAGGTGTGAATTGGGATCTTTACCTTTCACGTATTTGGGTATACCAATTCACCATCGCTGTAACACCCCGGAAGTAACTTTCCATAATTGTAACTCCAACTCTTGCCATTTTCGGCATTGTGATATGATATTCCCTCCGTGGTTGGGTTTTTCTTCATTTTGCTTTTTGTCCATGTCATGCATTTTTTATCATGTCTTCATGTGCATCGATTTGCATACGTGTTCGCCTCATGATTCCGAGCATTTTTCCCGTTGTCCGCTTTTGCAATCCGCACTCCTATCTCCCCGCTGCCCTTTTATGTTTTTCCGTGTGCGGTACTAAACCTTCTCGAAATGGACCGAGGTTTGTCTAGTGGCCTTGGTATACCACCCGTAGACCACCGGTCAAGTTTCGGTCATTTGGAGCTCGTTTGGTACTCCAACGGTTAACCGCACTCTCGCAAAGGCCTCTTTTAAGTTGCAGCCCAACACCCTTCAAAACAGCCCAATAACCCATCTAAGTCACTTCCATGCTCTCCGTCGCTCGATCACGATCGTGTGGCGAAAACTACACCTCTTTTGGACTCTCCTAGCTCCCCTATGCCTATTTAAACATCTCCCCGTCCAAATCCGGTCTTCTTCCCGAAACCCTAAAAATCCCTCCTCACACATCGACGCGTCCGCCGCCGGACGGACGAAGTGGCCAAGTCCGCGACTTACCACCAGCGACACGTGGCCCGCCTGCCGCCTCCGCAGCCGGCCGGTCGCCTCCCAGCCACAGCGCTCAAGACGCCGCCGCCGCCTGGCGCCGCTGCCGCTGCCGCCGCCTGTTTCTCCGACGCCGCCCCGCCACCTCCGGCGCCCGTCGCCACCGGCTCGGCCACCGCGCCCTCCACCGGAGCTCGTCGGCCCGGCTCGGCCTCTCCGCCTCCTCCTCGCTTGGCTCCGCGAGCCCAGACTGCAGCCGCCGCCGCCGATCGGATCGCCTGATCCGGATCCCGATCGAACCGCCTGCTGACTTCTTCTCCCCCCTCATTTTTTCTTCTAAGTTTTTATCTCGATGTTATTTTGTTGCATTTTCAACGTAGCGTAACTCTGTCATTGTAGCTCCATTTTGCACGTATAATATATCAAAATGTTCGTCTCGAAGAGTAGATCATTTCATCTCATTGAATCATTTTCATTTGAGCTCATCTTGATGCCCGAAATTCTGTTAGAAGAGGGCAATGTGATGTTAGTTTCTGTTTCTTAACAGAACTTGCACTTTTGTTATTTTTGCCATGATTGATGTGTGCACCCTATGAATTTGAGTCCTACATGTGTTTTGTAATATGCCATGTCATCTTTCTAGGGGTGTATGCCATGTATTTTTGTGATCTATGTGGTGACTAGCACAAGCATGCAAAGTAGGTGTCCTGATGTTGCTGTTTTCAGCCCTGTTTAGCTGATATTTTGATGCCATGTTAACTTGATGCTACCAAGAGATCCCTGCATATTTTGAGATACTTCAGTAAGGATGTTTTGTTAAACATGTCTTGCTCTATCCATCCATGACCTTGTTTGCAATTATGGAGTGCCATAGCTTGAGTCAATCGAGCTCTACTTTTGCTATCAAATGTTTCCTGGCAGATTGTTTACAGGTTATTCAATTTTGCCAAGGTTGTTGTGGTTGATCCATGTATGCTATGTTATTGTTCTTGCCATGTATGTCTTCTATGCCATGTCTTCTTGATGTATGTATGCTTAGTTTATCATTTAAGGCTCTGTAGTGAGTGCATTGAGCTTGTAAACATGCCTACTTGTTATCAGTTTTTGACATGCCATGTTGCTGAATCTGTTAACGAAACTTTCAATATTGACATGGGTGTTACTATATTTTCTGATCCTTTTTGGCTTATGGCCAGTAAGGGACTTTTGTTCTATGCTTTGAGTAGATTCATGCCATGCCATCTTTTGCTATTTTAAGTTCCTGTAGCATGTAGTTTTGTTGCTCTGAACATTGCAACCTGATGCTGTTTTTGCCATGTCCAGCCTGATATTTTGTGCACTCTTGCCATGCTTGTTTGAACTTGTTATGATGTGAACTAGCCGTAGCTCAGTGCTCATTTTTTGTCAAGCATCTTGTGTAGATCACTGCCATGTGCTTTGTTGATACGTTTGGGTGCAGTAGCTTAATTAATTGTTGCTTGCTAAGTGGCATCATGCTGTTAATGGCAGATTTGTGCCATTCTAGTTTTGCTTGTCATTTGCAAACCGTGCATCCGATTCCGGTGATCTTTATATCGATTTCAACCGAAATCATCTCATCTTTCCAGTGGCATACTTGGTTTGCCAAGTTGATGCCTGGTTCATCATTTTCCTTCCGGAGCGCACATACGCATTGCATATCACATCCCGCATATCATGCCATGTGTTGCATCGTGTTGATTGTGCATTGCACCGTGATTTATTGTGGTTCCTTTGTTTGTGTTCTTGCTTTGGGTAGAGCCAGGAGACGAGTGCGTGAACGAGGAACCTGTTGAGAACGCTTACGAGGATCAAGCTTTCGACAACTCTTGAGAACATTGCAGGCAAGATGACCATACCCTCGAAATCACTTCTATCTTTGCTATGCTAGTTGCTCGCTCTTTTGCTATGCCTAGGCTGCGATGCCTACCACTTGCTATATCATGCCACCCATATTGCCATGTCAGCCCCTAACCATCCTTTTCCTAGCAAACCGTTGATTGGCTATGTTACCGCTTTGCTCAGCCCTCTTATAGCGTTGCTAGTTGCAGGTGAAGCTGAAGCTTGTTCCTTGTTGGAACATGGAGATGTTGTTCCTTGTTGGAACATGTTTACGTGTTGGGGATATCACAATATATATCTGCTATAATTAATGCATCTATATACTTGGTAAAGGGTGGAAGGCTCGGCCTTATGCCCGGTGTTTTGTTCCACTCTTGCCACCCTAGTTTCCGCCATACCGGTGTTATGTTCCTTGATTTCGCGTTCCTTACACAGTTGGGTGATTTATGGGACCCCTTGACAGTTCGCTTTGAATAAGACTCGTCCCAGAAGGCCCAACATTGGTTTTACCATTTGCCACCTAAGCCTTTTTCCCCGGTTTTCGCGAGCCCGAGGGTCATCTTTATTTTAACCCCCGGACCAGTGCTCCTTCGAGTGCTGGCCCGAACCGGCAGATCAAGGGCCACCACGGGCAACTCGAGGGCTGGTTTTACTCGTAGGCTGACCTACTCGGTGTGCCCTGAGAACGAGATATGTGCAGCTCCTATCGGGATTTGTCGGCACAATCGGGTGGCTTTGCTGGTCTTGTTTTATTGCTGTCGAAATGTCTTGTAGTCCGGATTCCGAGATTGATCGGGTCTTCCGGTAGAAGGAATATCCTTCGTTGACCGTGAGAGCTTATAATGGGCTAAGTTGGGACACCCCGCAAGGTAATATCTTTCAAAGCCGTGCCCGCGATTATGAGGCAGATGGGAATTTGTTAATGTCCGGTTGTAGAAAACCCGGTTGACCTCAATAAAATACATATCAACAGCGTGTGTAACCGTGATGGTCTCTTCTCGGCGGAGTCCGGAAGTGAACACGGTGTTGGAGTTATGTCCGACGAAGTAGTTCAGATCACTTCTTGATCGCTACTAGATTCACGTCCGTGCTTTGCTTCTCTTCTCGCTCTCTTTGCGAATGTAGCCACCATATATGCTAGTCGCTGCTGCAGCTCCACTTTACTACTCTGTCCTTCCTATAAGCTTAAATAGTCTTGATCTCGCGGGTGTGAGATTGCTGAGTCCCCGTGACTCACAGATTCTACCAAAACAGTTGCAGGTGCCGACAATGCCAGTGCTGGTGACGCACCCGAGCTCAAGTGGGAGTTCGACGAGGAACGTGGTCGTTACTATGTGTCTTTTCCTGATGATCAGTAGTGGTGCCCAGTTGGGACGATCGGGATCTGTAGCATTTGGGGTATCTTCTTTTATTTTGGTTTCAGAGTCGGACCTTCAAAGTACTCAATGATGGATGTTTATTTATGTACTGTGTGAAGTGGCGACTGTAAGCCAACTATGTATCTCTTTCCCTTATGTATTACATGGGTTGTGTGAAGATTACCTCACTTGCGACATTGCTTTCAATGCGGTTATGCCTCTAAGTCGTGCCTCGACACATGGGAGATATAGCCGCATCGGGGGCGTGACAATCGCAAGCTCTCTAACAAAGAGTGGAAGAGCATTGAAGATCAATTTGATAAAAAACTGAGCTGCTGGAAGGGCAAGCTTCTGTCATACGGAGGACGATTGATTCTGATCAATTCGGTTCCCACGAGTATGCCTATGTTTCTATTGTCTTTTTTCGAAGTACCAGTTGGAGTATGGAAAAGGCTAGACTTTTATCGATCACGCTTCTTCTGGTAGAGCGATGATTTAAAAAGAAAATATAGACTCGCTAAGTGGGATGTCATTTGCAGGCCGAAAGACCAGGGGGGTCTAGGCATTGAAAATTTGGAGGTAAAGAACATATGTCTTCTCAGCAAATGGCTGTATAAGTTATCTGTAGAGACGGATGCCACTTGGGCACAGATTCTTCGTGCTAAGTATCTTCAGTCCAAAACTTTGTCCAAGGTGATGGTAAGACCGACTGATTCGCCTTTCTGGAAGGGACTCATGCGAGTGAAATCAGCTTTCTTCAATAGGACAAAGTTCGTAGTTCGAAATGGTACTTCCACAAGATTCTGGGAGGATACATGGCTAGGGGAGGCTCCCCTTGCGATCCAATATCCTTCTCTCTATAATATTGTTCAGCGAAGAGACGCTTACGTTGCAACAGTATTACAGTCAAATCCTCTTAATATTCAATTCAGGAGGACGCTAGTAGGAAATCGTTGGGAAGATTGGCTCCATCTTGTGAGACGTTTAATGGATGTCCAACTATCTCAACAGCCGGACCAGATTCGCTGGAAACTAACTAAGAATGGGGAGTTTTCAGTTAAATCCATGTATTTGGATATTATTAACGCTAGCATCATACCTCGACCGAAACATGTTTGGAAAGTCAAAGTGCCTTTAAAAATCAAAGTGTTTATGTGGTTTGTCCACAAACAAGTCATCCTAACTAAGGACAATTTGGCGAAGCGCAACTGGATGGGCTCTAAAAAATGTAGTTTTTGTGATACTGATGAATCAATCAGACACCTCTTTCTTGATTGCCCTTTGGAAAAACATTTGTGGAGGTCTATCCACATAGCTTTTAATATAATGCCTCCGAATTCCATTAACATGTTATTTGGGACGTGGCTACATGGGATTGACGTAGTAACAGCAAGACATATCCGAGTAGGAGTATGTGCTTTACTCTGGGCAATCTGGAATTGCAGAAACAATTTGGTTTTTAATAGAACGACAAATATTCATTTCTTGCAGGTTATCTTCAGGGCCACTACACTCATCAGTATGTGGTCGCTACTCACTCCGACGGAGGCCAGGGAGCATTTGGTTACTGGTTCTATCCGATGGGAGACGGTAGCTCGGGATATATTCAACTAGTTTGGATGGCGGTCATGTAATAGGATAGGTGTTTAGTTTCCTATCTGTTTTTTCCTGCGGTTGTGGCTATCCCTTTTCTTTGCTTTCGTGCTCCTTGTTGAGCTTTTGTTCTTTTGTATGAGACTACGAGACCTTTGTTGAACCTCTTGCGTTTAATAAGATGGTCGTATGCATCGTTCTGATGCAGAGGCCGGGGTAGACCCCCTTTCCAAAAAAAATTAAATAAAAGGATTGAAATTTATTGGATCTTCCTAGTGAGTCCCAGAAAGAAAAGGATTGAAATTTCCCAATCGCTTAATCGTGCAGCTGCATGATTCGGCGCGCACGAGCGCACGCCGCTCGATAAACGCAATCTCGACCGCGTATTCGACGGTTCGGACCAGGGCATAGTGGTGAACCCCGCGAGTATTAATTTCAGGCGAAACCGCTGCCCGCACTCTCCATCCCCCTTTCCATTCGAATCCTCCACCATCCCCTCCCATTTTGAAACGGCTGTTGTCGCTTCCCCTCGCGGCGACGACGTGCGTGGGATTGCGGCCGTGGATTCGCCGACGTGGGAGGCCGTCCGTCGACGCGGGGCGACTGTGGCGACAGGCGGAGGTAATCCCGCATCACATCCTTGCTTTTCCCCTATAGGTGGCTTGGTGAGGGCGAGGGCTAGGGTTTGGGTGAGGTGTTGGGACGAGCGCGGGGGCGAGGAGGGCGAGCACGGGTTGTCCATGGCGTCCACAGGGCCGTTCTGTCCCATTTTTTGTAGGGGGGTCGGGGGCGTCGGGGAGGGGGAGGGGGGTCGAGATCCCGTCGATAAGATGAGGAAGGTTTGGGGTTGAGATCCCGTTGAGTTTTCTGCAGGGGGGTTTTGAGCGTGTGGATCTATGAGGGGATCCATGTTTTTTGTCAGGTAGTTTCCCTGTTTCGCAAAGCAGTTGCTGATTTTTTGTCTCAGCCATGGCGTTCTTTGATGCCCGGATCTAATGTCGGCTAATGTGGGGCATTGTGTAGTCAGGTGAAAGTAATTGCTCATTTTTTCTCACAGCTCGCCATGAAATTGCGCAACAGTTGCTGTACTTTGTGTTCTCACACAAACCATCGGAGTGTTGTTTTTTTTTTGACAGTAGTTGTTTGGATCTGCCGGGGGTAGTTTGTGTATGTACATGACAGTAGTTGCTCAATTTTTTCTGCTATTTGGGGTTGTTTGGATCGGTGGTAGTTTGTGTATGTACATGACAGTAGTTGCTCAATTTTCACTCCTCATTTTTTGCAAGGAAATATACCATTAGTTGCTATTTTTAGCGGGGTCTAGTTGTCCTTTTTTATTGTTTTAGTTGCTTCAAGTTTGCCTACCCAACATCCTGCAGTTTCCTAGATTCACCACCTAGTTGGGCCGTATAGAAGACGAGATGTCATTAGGAATAATAGCCATTCTTTTTTCGCAGTAGTCGTGGTGAATCAAGTTAGGAGATGTTAAAACAGAAGCACATTTTTAAGCATTTCCTTTTTTTTCTGTAGTATCTGCAAGTTTAATTGTGCTTATATGTCTTTATTGTTTTTCTCTCCCCACCCAAATGACATTTTTGGTGTCGCATATTTTGTTTTACAGGATTGCGGGTAGGACTGATGGCGAAGTTGGAAATGAGGGAAACGAGGAGCTGATCCAAACGGCAAGCAATGTTCGACGCAAGCGCGGGCGAACGAATGATAATCTTGTCCCACGTGGACGGGCTGGGAAACGGGCCACCAACTCCACTCCGCGTGATGAAGAAGGGAGGCAGCCGAAATGTGTGAAGTAAAGTAGAGACGAGGTTTTTTTTTGAAAAAGCTTGAACTCTGTAGTTGTAGTTTATCTCAAGGCAGGGACATTAGGCATGCATCTCCCTTGAATATAGTAGTTGCCTAGTATAGTAGTACCAGTTGCCCAGTACAGTAGTACCAGTTGCTTCTTAATGTAGATGTACTATAGGAGTTCTAGATACCTATTATATAGTTGTACCAGTTGCCCACTATAGTAGTACCAGTTGCATAGTATAGTAGTATTAGTTGTGTAGCATAGTAGCAACAGTTGCCTAGTATAGTAGTACCAGTGTCTTAGTATAGTAGTACCAGTTGCTTTTACATTGTATATGTAGTTGCTCAGTTTTCCAGGCACAGCAGCCTTGCCTTTTTTAACCTTTTTTTGATTTTCTTTTGATTTTTTCCCTCCATAGATTGGTACTAGTGCGCCGGCACCAAGGAACAGGGCATCACCTTCAAGGCTATTCAAACTAAATGCTTCCCTTGTAGAAACACAAAGGGGATCCATTTGTGATATAAGTTTTGGTGGCGTACTTGATATCGGCACGCGAACAATGAAAGGTGATATAGTGAAGTTTGTCATGGATTCTTATGACTCAGAATTCTCCCAGCTTGTTATACTAGAGAGGGGTAAGATCCCGGTCGACGCAAAGAGTGTTGAAAGGATATTGGGTCTGCCAAGGGGGCGAAACAAGGTTGCATATGAAATCGATCCAGACATAGTAAAGTTTTTCAATGGGATCTTCAACATTCCTACAGGGCCTGCCCCAATGGTGACCAAGTGGGTTGGGATGATAAAGGAGATGGGAGGCGCTCATGATGATACGTTCTTAAGCGCCTGGCTTGTCATTGTTTTCAGCTGTTTTCTTGCACCGACCACGAGCTTGAAGGTGTTGCCGCACGCCTATTGAGCTGCGTTGAACCCACGCGACATTGTGAATTCAGATGTTTGCCAGTTCGTTGTTGACCAGCTTAGGATTGCTTTCATGGGGTTTGGAGACAAGAAGAACACCATATATTGTTGCCTTTTTCACCTAGTGGTAAAATGATCTAGATCCCTCTTTTTTGGGTTCATTTTGTCTTTCTTTTCATTGTTTTTATTTTCCTTTTATTTCTCAATAGTTTTCAGGAAAACTAACACATGTCTTCTTTTTCTTTTTTGTTTTTGTGTTTTGGCCTATGAGACAGCTCGTTTACCTCGACTCGCTAGATGTGGACTACAGGTCTATTTCCAAGGACTTTGTGGATGAGAGCACGCCGAATATTCTTCCAAGGGTTAAGGCATGGAACGAGGGTCTTATCAGGACAGGATCAGAAAGGGTGTATATGGAAAGCTGCGAGTAAGTTTTTCCTTTTTCTTTTCCTCATGCACATTTTTTTCATGGTTGTGCAGCATGTAGAGCCTCCTGTTTTATCAAGTAGGCATGTACTTTTGGAGGTGGACTTGCTCACCAGTAGGCTTTTCTAGTTGCCCATAATCAGAGATGGATTTGCTCACCAGTAGGTTTTGGTAGTTGCCCATAATCAGAGGTGGACTTGCTCTAATTATAGTTGGAGTTGCTCATGTGCATAGTTGTAGTTCACCTCTTTTTTTGTAGTTGCCCATCAGCATGCATATTGGGTTTTTGTCGTTGTCCATAATCAGAGGTGGACTTGCTCACTAGTAGGTTTTGTAGTTGCCCATAATCAGAGGTGGCCTTGCTCTAATTACAATTGGAGTTGCCCATGTGCATAGTTATAGTTACCCTCTTTTTTTTGTAGTTTCTCATCAGCATGCATATTTTGGTTTTTTGTAGTTGCCCATAATCAGAGCTGGACTTGCTCTATTTTATAGTTTGGAGTTGCCCATGTACATAGTTGTAGTTGACCTATTTTTTTATTTTGTAGTTGCTCATCAGCAGGATAACTTTTTTTTGTTGTTGTATGTTGTTCAATCCAAAGTGTTATGTATGGGTTTATACAATTTTATTAGTGCCCTTTGTCCAAGTACCAAGTCCCTACGAACGTGCCCAACTATATGCATGTTGTTGCCCTATTTTTAGGTAGGCAATGGCTAAACCTCGCAATAAATATCATTTTTTGGTTGCCTATTTGACTTTAATTTTTCCCACCTTTCCAACTGACTGTTTTGATTTCTCACACATGCCCATCAACACAACAATTGAAATCTGAGTTCTCAAGGTCTGCTGAAGACAACCTGTTTGGGAGCATTGATCATATCCAAAAGTTTGTTGCTGCCAAGCTACCCCAGAATTACGACACCAATGTATGTTCTTATATTTTGCTTTCTAGTATCTCACATTTTTTATGCGAAGTTGATAATGTATGTTTTTTCTACATACTATTCATTTCCCCCCATTTTTGTCTTGTTGTTTTTCCAGAAACAGAAAGAAGTTGACGGTGCTCGTACACAACATGTGATCTGCAATATCTTCCCAAGTGGGGAACTTTGTCCTAGGTGTCGGCAAGCTTGATGAGGAGGAGGATGTGCCAACCATGAGTACTTCCAGGGACAAAGATCCATGTCAACCATTGCTGAAGAAAAGGCATAGCAGAGCAGCAGCAATTCCTAAAGTGAAAAGTTGAAAAGAAGAAGAAAGGGAAGGGCAGCAGAACTCGTGATGAGAAGAGCTTTTTGTTGTCTGATGATAATGAGGAGGAAATGGAGGACAAGGAACTGGAACTTTCAGATGACGAGGAAGAGGAGGAAGGATATTACGACGACGAATCTGGAGGTGAGGACACATCTGATGAGGAAGGTGATGACGATAACAACGATGAAGATGATGATGACAACGATGACAGTTTAGAGAGCAGCCCGCCAATAGCAACACAACCTATCGACATTGAGCGCATGGATGGCGATGGGGATGAAGACGAAGATGAAAAGAAGGAAGAGGGGGAAGTGGGGAGTGATGAGGAGGAGGAAGAATAGGATGCTGAGGAGGGGGGAGAAGAGGATGACGAGGAGGGGGAAGAGGATGAGGAGGAGGAAGAAGAGGATGATGAGGAGGGGAAAGAGGAGGATGTTGAGGTGGAGGAAGAGGAGGATGACGAGGAGGGGAAGAGAAGGATGAGGAGGAGGGGAAGGAGGAAGAGGCAAATAATGGAGACAAGAACAAAAATCAAGACTACAACAAGGGAAATGAGCAATAGGAAAAATAAGAGGTTCAAAAAGAGAAGAAACAGGAGGATGAGAAGAAGGAAGACGAGAAGCAAAAGGAGGATGATCTCAGAAAGGATGAAGGTGAAGATGAACAAGGTGGTGTGGGAGGGAAGAAGGGGAAGAAGGTGGTGTGGCGCACGGGCAGTTTTGACGACGAGGTCCCACTGAGCATTATAATGGAGAAGCTGAAGCGTGGTGCCAAGGAATAGGAGCAGTCACAACCGTGCATGACCACCAGCGTAACACAGGGGAGCATGCAAAGTGCTGGCAGTTTTTTTGCAACGATTTTGTTAAGATGGACATTTGAAAGGAACCATTTGAGGTAGACAACGCGCCCACTCTGACTGCTGCAGAGGCGGTCAGAATGGGAGATTCAACTTGAAAGCAGAAAAAGAGCCCCCCGCCCCCCCCGAGATGCGGGATATCCCTTTATTCCCGGTGCCCGTGCTGTCACCTGAAGATTTCTTGCCACATACGGACTTTCAATGCGAATAAATAATTGTGGAAGATGGCTTGAAATGTTTTACTGATGTACCAAAAGGAGCCGAGGGGGTGGGAAGAAGAAGGTCAAGAAAATAACTCACAGGACGGTGAAGCCTCGCGCTGCATCCCTAGAGGCAAGCCAGTCAGCTAAGCAGCAAGCTCCCACACATGTCCAGAATTTGGCAGTTGATTCAGAAAAACAAAAAGTCACAGCAGCTCCCAAACACAAAGTGTTTCAGAAAAAATCAGCAAACAAGCCAAAGAAAGCAACTGCAGCTATATCTCAAGCAACTATGGTCAACATGCAGGAAGAAGCCCCCCGCAAGCAACATACGGAGTCAGTGGTGAAGACTGCACTTGTTTTTGGACAGGACAAGCACGCAGGGAAAGGTTCGGAGCCAGCAGAGCCCAACAAAGCACAGCCAGCATAGATTTGTGAGCAGTCCAAACAGCCAGGAGTCACTGGCAATGCCAAAGAGGATATCAAGGGGAAAGCAACTACAGTGCTAAAAGAAGCAACTGCAGAGATGAAGGAAGCAACTCGTGCAACAAACCAGGCAACTACAAAATAAGTTGCAGCCTAGTCAACAAACAAGACCCCTGTTGTTCCTACCAAGCAAGCGTACTCTGGACAAAGAAAAGAAATATCTTTTGGTGACATCAAGGGCATAAATGAGCTGCTGGAAAAGTTTGTGATTCCAGGGTCAACGCCACCACTCATGAGAAGTAAGTCTGCCGACACTATACCAGTAATACGGGTGTCTCCCAATCTTAATCAGGCAGCAAGCAAAGAAGTTTCTGATTCAGGTGAAGCACCACAATCACTCCAAAGATCAATGTCTGGAAGTGTTTGGGATAATTATTGTTCAGCCCCACCTTTCGATCTTGGAATAGATGAAATGCCAGAAAACAAAGTGGAGAAGCAGAAGGAGATGTCAAAGGACAAGGGGACGACAAACGAACCTGGCACTGCCGACTTTGAGTGGGGAATTGACTGGGCCAACCTAGATTTTGATGGAGTCGTTGAAGGGGCAGTGAAAAGTGTTGCGGGTGAGGGGTCGGGGCACATGTCACCTTCTGGATATTGCACACCAATCGGAGAGGCAAAAATTCCTGTTGAAGGGGAGTCTAGCCAAGGTGGTGCCAGCAACCACGACGAGCCCATCATCCAGAAGCATGAGAGGACAATACTAAAACCACCTCCATCACAAAGGTTGCCGTATGTGAACTTAGAAGTAAAAAAGGACTTCAATTTTTTAGCAAAAGTAAACAGGTTGTATGCACTGGTTCTATTGCTTGGAGGAGCAGTAACAGGGACAACAAGGACATCAAGTCAGGAGGATAAAACGTGCGTCTTTTTTTAGTAACATGTTTTTTGACATCACACTTTCTTCTCTCTTGGTCTTTCTAAAATCCCCCCTTTTCCTATTTCTACAGGCCACATATCATAAATTACCGTGGATATTTTTGCACAATGAAGGAGCTAGCTCAATCAATGAGGAGGACTGGGTGGCTCAAGACCCATGTTTTTGAGTTAGCCATTGAGGCAATCATGTTCCACAGCGGCAGGGGTCCAAGAAAGTAATAATGCCTCTAAGATTTTCGGTAAGAATAATCAACTTCTAGTTTTTTTTCAAATTGTTTTTTCTTCACTTTTTTGTCATTGATTATATCGGTGCTTTGTTTTCCCCAGATTGCGCTCCAAAAAATTGATTTCACCGGGGCTGAGTTGACGAATAGGTTTAAGGCAGAAAACCTTCTGGATCAGCAGGACATGGTATGTTTTCCACATAGCAACACGTGCTCTCTTTTCTTATTTATCTAAGTTGCTTTTGTTAAATACCTAAGTTGCCTAAAACCACACTCAAATTTTCTCAAAACCAGACCCAAAAAGAAAATTAGTGTCACATCCTAGCTAGTCCATGCATTAGTGTGTTGCATCATGTTTAACTTTCATCAGAAATTTGAAATGGGGAAGACAGAACCCCCAGAACCCCTTTTGGATCCAACTAGGGATTACTAAAATTATTTTCAATGAACCTGAAATGCCCTTCTAAAATGCTCATCACCTTTGCTTTGGTTCAGAGCCTCTGCCAAAAGTGGTGCACAATTTTCTAGGTCATCCTAAGGTTTTTGAATTAAATCATAAGTATTTGAGTTTGGGCATTTAAATTATATAAAATATCTCAAATGCCCAAATAATCCCAAACTAAAATGTTCCCTGCTGGAAATATTCCAACTAAGGACCAGGTGCAGTTTGGTGAATTTTGGAGTTGTTTAAGTATTTTTTAAAAGCCCACAAAGTTACAGAAAATAGAAAAAAGAAACAGAAATATAAAACTTACAGGCGCCACCCAACCGCCCACTGCTGCCCAGCCAGCCGCCCAGGCCAATGAAGCTGCTTAGCTAGGCCAGTAGCAGGCAGTGCTCGACGGCGAGCACCGCATGCGTGCCACGCAGCTGGCCGCCGCCTCGCCGCTTCCCTCACCGAGCTGCCGACGCGGATCACTCCCATTCTCTTCCCCCGAACCCTCAGACACCTCGCCTCCTCCCCAGCTCCTTCCCGTCGCTCTCCCATGCCATGGCCGACGCCACCGCAGCCGCACCGTCGCCGTAGTCGCGCTCTCCGTCGTCCTTGCGCCATCCCGTCGTGTCTAGGAGCTCCGCTGCCCTCCTCTTCTTCGAGCTAGCCGAGCCCCGAGCGCTCGCGTGGCCCGAGGCCTCTGCACCAACCTCGCCCGACTCACCGTCGCGGAGATCCCTTCGACGTCGCCGCAGACCAGCCCGTCCCCCGACCGCACCGGTTGACTCTCGAGTTCTCCGTGAGCCTAGCTACCTCCCCCTCCTTTCCTTTCTTGCTCCCGAGCCTCATAGCGACCGCACGGAGCTCAACCGCACGCGCCGCCGTGGAGCTCGTCGCCGACGTGCTCCCGGCCATCCACCGGTCACCCTCGGTGTCTAACGTACTCACCGCACCGCGTAGCGCCTAACCCACCACTTCACGCACCTCACCGCACACCGTAGCCTCGAGTTCGTCATCACCCGAACTCCGGCGGCCGCCAAGGTCGTCGCCGGCGCCGTTTCCGGCCACCCCGAGCCCAACCAACGCCACCAAGAGCTGCGGGTTGTTCCCAGCTACACCTAGACGCCCTCCGCGGCTCATTTGGTTGCCGGAACGGCCAAAACCACTCCCGCCGCCGCGTCGGCTCGCCAAGGACTAAACGCCGCGAGTTGACCCCGCTAACCCCTCGTTTGACCATGGGTGGGCCCTGGTTGACTCTCCTGAGTCTATGACAGGTGGACCCCCCCCCTGCTAATTAACCTAGCTAGCTTAAACTAATTTTAATTAGTTAAACTAATTGTTGACATGCGGGACCCACCGTCAGTTTGACCAAGGCGTCCCGTTGACCTCTGGCGTCATCGATGCATTGCCGACGCAAGAAATGAATTATCGGAATTATTCTGTTATAGGAAATTCCGAAAATAGTTCAAACTTCAAAATTCATAGAAATTAATCAGAACTCCAAATGCAAAGATTTATATATGAAAAATGATCAGAAAAATCCATTCTATCCATTGGTAAAGGTTTCATGCATAATGGAACAAGTTAACCTTGATGTTTAAGCAGATTAAGATAATACACCTTTATGGCTATGTTAAATGAGCTAACATTTGAATCTTTGATTCACATGAGTTCATCCCTTCCTGTTTTAGTTTGCATTAGGCCAACACACATTCATATTGCCATATCATAGCATGCATCATATTGTTGCATATTGCCATGTGTGTTTATTTTTGGTGTGTCTTTCGTGATAGGTTCGCCCGAGGATAATCCCGAATATCCGCTCAAGGGCAGATCCTACCACCACTACATCGTGCAAGCAACCCATTGATCATTCCGATACAAACCCATGTTCTCGCTTCGCTCTTGTTTATCGCATTAAGACAACGCGATTCAAACTGTTGTGTCTGCGGTAGTTGAACCCACTTCCTTTGCATGACTGTCATTGCCACAAGAACTAGATGAAACCCACTAGTATGTGTAGGAGTTGATTGAGCCATGTTTGTGATTCCTACCATGCTATGCTTGCTATGCTTAGAGTTGTGTCAGTCCGCTCATTGGGATGATGAACTGGAGTGAAAGGTTGTGTCGGGTTCGAGAGTGAAAGTGTTGAACACGTTTTGGTAAAGATATCACGAGAGGCCATGTAGGAGTACATGGTGGGTTGTTTCATTGAAGCTGCCCTAAGAACCGAGTTCGTGTTTGTGATCCATGAAACAGTTACTACCACGCATTGGGCCCGAAACCAATGGACCCTCTCGGCTTCTTAACCACCCTTGTTCTCTGTCTAGGAGTTGCAACTAGTTTCGTGTTTGTAGGATATGTGTTGGAGGTCGTATGGCGCCCGACCCTAGGGGTGGGCTATGATGCGGTAGATACACCGTGGCCTGTGTACCGAATGCCTGCTTGGTATCTCGGGAACCCTGCACACATCGTTCGGGGCCGTTAGTGGAAACCTCGGCGGACTCCTGCGGATGGAACCCGAATAGGCGATAAACCCGGACTAGGGACTTGAGTGTTTAGGTAGGTGTGGCCGACACCCACGCTGGGCTTCCGCTGAAGGTTGCCGAGTACATGTCGTAAACGGCGGTAAGTGGTGAGAGCGTGTGAAGAAGTACACCCTGCAGGTTAATATGATCTATTCGAATAGCCGTGTCCACGGAGAAGGACTTCGGTTGCCTATAACAGTTCATAGACAAGTAAATGGATACTACTAAAAGCCTCAAGATAGTGTGAGTGTCATGGATGGCCCTCTCGTGGGTTGACGAGAGAGGATCCACGGTGGAGTATTGTGATGGTGATTAGTGGACTCGTAAAGCGACAAATGCTTTTCAAGTGGTGTCACGAGGGATAGCTTAGCCAAGAGTCAAAGCTGGCTTGTCTGCAAATAACTCCACCACCTTCTTGAGAATGTGCATGTATGATAGGATTCGTGGTAAGACTTGTTGAGTACCTCCGCACTCATGTTTGCTTATTTAATGTTTTCAGACGACAACACCGCCCCTCCGATGGGTTTTATGTAGACCTTAATATCGGCGAGTGAACTAGCCACCTGGTGGTGATCCAAGGCTTGTGAAGGGCCACCGAGATAGAAGGGCTTCAACAAGCTTTCTTTCTTTTTAGAGTCCAGACTCGGACTAGTTTGCTTCCGCATGTGCTTGTATGTTTGTATGACTTGAGTGTTGGGTCATGTGACCCCTACCTGTATGGATATAGCATGTATGGCTCCTCGAGCCTCTTAAATAAAGTACTTTGAGTTGTAGAGTTTTGTTGTGATGCCATGTTGTATGTACTCATATCGGGCATATTATGATATGATTGAAATGCTTAGTATGGGTGGGATCCGACAATCTAGTTGTTTATCCTTGGCAGCCTCTCATATGGGGAAATGTAGTCTCGTGCTTCGAGCGATAGTAGTCCGCTACAGCCCGGTTCACCGAGTCCTGCTAGCCCAAAGACTACTGCTTGGACACTTGATCGGCGGCATGTGTTTCACCTCGCCTTATGTCTGTCCTTCGGGAAATGTCACGCGGTGATATTCGGAGTCCTGCCTAGCCTGCTACAGCCCGGGATACCGGAGTCCTGTTAGCCCAGTGCTACAGCCCGAATTCATACGTTGATGACCGACATGCTCGATGTGATTCATGTATGCCTGTCCCCATGGGTTAGCGCCGCTTTGGGTTCACGACTAGCCATGTCGGCCTGGGTTCTTTGTCATATGGATGCTAGCGACACTATCATATACGTGAGCCAAAAGGCGCAAACGGTCCCGGCCATGGTAAGGCGACACCCGTGGGAATACCGTGCGTGAGGCCGCAAAGTGATATGAGGTGTTACCGGCTAGGTCGATGTGACTTGGAATCGGGGTCCTGACAATTAGTAACTGGCCAGAGCTATCTTCAGAGTTGCTTACAACCACCCCCCTCAAACATTTTTTGAGGGGTGCTTATAACCACACTCAAATTCTAAGAACAATCAATGTATGTTCCATAGGGATTCGCTGCATTTTTTGTTTATCACTTGCCCTTTTTAAATCTTTTTAAAGTTGCGTATAATCACACCCAGAGTTGCTTATAATCACACTAAAAGATTTATGTTTGCTAGTTGCTTATAACCACACTAAAATTATAAACACAATTAAATTAAAGTTGCTTATAACTGTTTGTCCTTTTTTTAGATATCTTAGTTGCTTTTTTCAACTATCCCCAGAGTTTTGTTTTTTTTTGTTAAATACCTAAGTTGTCTACAACCACACCCAGAGTTGCTGAAAACCACACTTAAGAGAAAACTAGGAACTGGCCGTAGCTACCTTTAGAGTTGCTTACAACTACCCCTCAAAGATTTTTTTACTAGTTGCTTATATCCACACTCAAATTCTAAGCACAATCAAATGTAAGTTTCAGAGAGATTTGCTGCATTTTTTACCACTTGCTCTTTTTTAATATTGAAGTTGCCTACAACCAGTGCAAGAGTTGCCTCATAAATCTTGTTGATTATAACCACCTTTTTCCCTACTTCGGGTCATGATCCCTGTGCTTGAAAACCTAGATCCAGAGAATCCCAATGCCACAGGACACTACTGGGTTTTCAACATAAATTTGAGGGACGGCATGTTTGAGGTGTTTGACTCGCTGAGACTCGTCAAGAAAAGCAAAAGTTTGGACGCGGTAGCAAGGTGCATTGTAGCATCTACTCGGGCACTGTGGGATACACATTATCCAGAGCAGGCTAAATTGATGGAGAAATTCCCACTAGTTGATATTGATGCACCGAAGCAGATCATAGCGTAAGAACTACTTACTTGCAAAGATCACAGGAGATTTTTTGCATTTTTTTCAAGTGTTATTCTGACATAAAGGATTCTCTTTTTTTATGCAGAGGTGATTGTGGGATTTTCGTGCTCATGAACATACTGTTGTGGAATGGGACATGGCTCCAAACTATGGACAAGCTGACGTACAGAATATCAGGAAGTGAATGACCGTCTCTATGATCTAGTGTGACCTGAACAAGGAGCCATGGCAGGAGCTTCTCAAACCAGTCAAAAAGTGAAAGAAGAGTGGTACAAAGTTTTTCCTTTTTTCAGTACATCAAGTCAAACAACCTCATATCAGATAAATGAAATAAGTGTAGCGAACTTGATGTTCTTACTATCAATCAATCATTTTTTATGATTTATTATTTTGATTGACCTTACATGGACCAGTTATGAACTTAAAGCAAAGAACTAGGTATTAATCACATCACTTTCCCAAAATTAGCTCACAAGTTGCTTCATATTGCCCCAATGTTTGTCCAAAAACTGCTCATCAGTTGCCTTTTTTTTCAATCACCACTGCTGCCAACTTTTTGGCAATAGGAATCAAAACCACAGAATGATTACGCATACAGATTGCCACATGAAACCAACCATCATTTGTTTTGGGTTATATATCTGCAATTATGAATTTAACGCAAAGATAGAAACAAATATAAATTATTACAAGCTTTTCCAAAGCAATGGACATGTTTTTGACATAAAACCAATGTGCACAGTTCCTTTAAATTGTCTCATCATCTGCTCAAAAAATAAGTTCATTAGTTGCTTGGAGTGTACGACACCTAGCCTGAGTGGGTCATTCCCTATGTTCCACGTCACTTCAACTTCTCAGGGCACTTCTGAACATTGTGGTCAATTGAGTCACAAAGGCTGCATTTGTTCTTTCTTTTTGGTTGTAGTTCCAGAGCTGATTTGAACCGCCTGATCTGGGTGGGTCCGTAAGGGGTAGGGGCCAGGTAGGGCAGGAGGTTGACCTGATGCACTGGGGGCTGTAGGATCTGATGCTTCCTTAGCCCGGGCTGCTTCCCGCGCTGCCTTGACCTTCTTTCTCCTTAATTTGTTCAGTTTAGTAACCTCAGCGTCTGCTGCCTTCATGTGCCTTGCAACCATAGCAACAGCCTCATCACTTTCCATTGCTTTCTTTGCCAACTTTGCAAAATCCATTGTCATGTTCACTTGGCGCATTTGGTTCTCTGACTCAACGGGAAATTCCGGGGCAGAGTTTTGGTCAGTTGGTGGGGGAACACTTGGGACCGCATCTTGCGTCCAGCGTCGCTTGATGTAGTGCGCAAGGATCTCATCAACGCCAATGTGTGTGAAATTTTTTAGGACATGGCAACAAAGAATCCCGTCCCTATGCCACTTGCAACAGTCAAAATCGTAGATGGCTGCTTGTGGCCTCACCACGACAAAATACTTCCTCGACCCATATCCCGAAACATAATTTGTGTTTGGCTCAAGGTCATAAAAGTTGATACCAACAGGTCGTACATTTTACGGCCCAATCATCTCAAACTCTGTTCTGAACTTTACATAGATGTCCCTAGTGTACACCTTGTAGGCATGTCTCTCAACAGGGAAACGCGACCACCTTTGGGCATCCAAATGGTCTATTCGGTAGTCGTTTCCACCCTCCCTCACAAGTACGTGCACCTGAATTTTCTCATATTGCTTGACAAAATTGAGGAGTGACTTGTGTGGGTTCACATAGCGCTTCAAGATAGCGTTGAATCCCTTGTTGCATTATGTCGACTGAAGGAATGGGAAGAACAAGTACTTGGAATAGCATGGCACCCATGTAGCCCGGTCTACATACAGTTTCTCAAAGTGTCCATACATGAGCCCATCATACTTTAGCAAGAGTGCAGCCCACTTTCGCTCAAATTCTGTCGGGGTGAAACTGAAGTCAATACTGTCGTTGAAGTTTTTCACCAAATATGGGTTCCTAGCCATCACGGGTCCAAGTTTTTCTTGCGCCTTCTTCATGATATGCCAACGACAACAGCGGTGTATGGATGTGTGGAACTTGTTCTTGATTGATGCCGCCATTGCAGCATCTTGGTCTGTGATTATGTTGTCCGGAGCCAATCCATCCATTGCCTCCAGGAATGCATCAAAAAGCCAGTCATAGCTCGAGGCTAGCTCCTTCCGGACAAAGCCACATCCAAGCATAATAAATTGCCCAAGTCTGTTGATGCCAATGAAGGGAGCAAACGACATACTGTACATGTTAGTGAGATAAGTTGCATCAAACGATACACAATCATGATAAGCCATCGCATAAGCTTCCCGGGCTGCACCATCCACCCAAAACAAATTCTGACACCTGCCTAACGCATACGTCTTGCACTTGAAGGAAAAAACCAGGGTCTACTTCCTTAAATTTGCAAAAGTAGTTCAGGGTTTCTTCAACGTCGCAGTCTTTAGTTGCAGCACTCAGCTTTGAACATTGGTTATGTATGGCTTTGCACGTGTAAGGGACGATCAACTCCGACCCATAGTATGATGACATCACCATCATCATTCTCCCTGTCAAAAACACTTTTCACAAAACCTTGTGCTATTTTTTTGCAGGCAACCAAAACATGATGTAAGGAGCAACTTATGCATAAAATAGAGCAACTTCATATACATAAATAGTTCTTTTTTCACTAGGTTCCCCCCATGTGTACATGAACCCATAATGTGAGAAGTTAGTAGGATTTTTTATATGTTGGGCACCATGTATCTTATCAGAGTTGCTCAAAGTCAAAACAAAGTTGCTCAAAGTCAAAACAGAGTTGCCCCAACTTCCTTTTCTTAGTTGCTAGTGTTGCTCTTGATAAAAAAAGAGGAGGGCGGTGGGTGTTATTTTTTCGATGTACCTGCTATCAAGTTGCTGTCATGTAGATGAGTCAGAAATTTTTTCTTTTGGGGAGATGCCTTGGTGGGAACGGAGATATTTGGACAATGAAGGCTTGTCAACCAGTGGATGGGTATGATCTGCAATGAAGTTAATAACCTCCCATCTGCCATCTATTAGCTTGACCGCCATCTTAGCAGGGCATTTGGTCTGCTTTATAGTCTCTCTTTTTTGCTTCTTCTTATAAGTGGGTTCATCGTCATCCTCTTCAATATCTTCTCCAGGGGAGCTTGTGCATCCACTTTTCTTGCTTGACGAGACATCTGATACTCCAACCCTCTCCACGGACTTAAGAAACTTTTATAGCATTAGCAGGACCAACTACAGCATTGGGAGCAGCGACATGGGTGGTCGGAACATGAGCATTATTAGAGCCAATGTCGGGGTCTAGGGACTCACCAACCCCCTCTTCCAAAGGGATATCCTGCTGAACAAAGGTTGTATTTAAGAATGACACACCCAACTCAACTGAAATCTTGACAGACTCTACGTCAAACGGTGGTTCATTGAGATCAATCATATGTTAGGCAGATCTAAGTCTGGGCAGAGGACCTTTTCATTTTTTTTAGTAGTACATTTGTGTGGATAAAGGCAGATCTTCTATGCAACACTGTTACTATTTCATATCTTTTTGTGGGAGGAGATGCATATGTATTTGAACTAGTTTTGAAATGCTTTTGTGTGAATGCTAAATTTATTTTGTTTTTACTGTGCTTTTTATCTCTCTGTGTCTGAGTTTGATGAATGAATGCAATAATTTTTGCCTAATTTGGAATGGTAGTTGCTCAGCTTTTTCTACAAACATTATGCAAACCCTATGAGAGGGGGAAGTTTGCTTGGAAATTTTTTTCTCCATTTCTTACATAATGCACAAAGTTGCTCAGTTTTGCAAATCAGGAAAAGAAACAACCCCTCTTGATCTCTCAAGCTAGGCAAATCACGATGAGAGGGGGAATTCTCTTTGAAATTCCTGGTCAAATCACGCACAGAGGAGGGGCACGGGTTTTTGGAGGATGGTGGTTTACCTCTTGATGTTGCTTTTTTGTCAAGAGGCCATGGATGCAGCCTGGTTCTCCAGATCTAGACATAAAAGGATGGGAAGGAGAAGAAAGCGGAGGAAAGGAGGAAGAAGATCTGGACTTGCTGCTCAAGAAAGAAAGAAGAGAGGAGGGGGAGGGGTTTGCGGGGAGCGCGGTACAGGAAGGAGCAGGTATGACCGGGGCGCGCGAGTGAGAGGGGGGACCAGGTGTGATTGGGGCGCGCGCGCGTGATCCGCCCGTGATTCGCACTACCTGGTCGCGCGCCTTCCTTTTCTGGCTGCCTACTCGCGCGCGGGGGCCGCACCTTCCTTTTCTGGGCGCGCGCTCACTGCTGCCATCGAGCGCCCGTGCGCTAGCGAGTCGCGTCCTTGAAATTTAGAGGTCGAGGGCAGGTGGCTTGCAGGTCTAGATCTACGCCCGAACTTGGTATAGAAAAAGAAAGGGATTTACTCCTCTTCAGGTGACCTAGATCTTGCTTATCCATCAGTAATAATCACAATCTCTAATAGAAATTGAATTGGGGATAGGGATTTGGGGTTACGGGTTGGAGGTTGCAGGTTACCTGTGGCCTGCGGGCCTAGAGGGAGCCCCGGGGCAGCTCGCGAGCCAGCGGTGGATGCGGGAGAGACGGTGGTGGAGCAGAGGCGGCTGGCATCGCCACTCCTAGGAAGATGGGTATTGGATGGATATCTCCTTAATTTATACTCCTCCAGCCACCCCTAGTAAGATAAGTACTTCACTTTATCCTGCCTTTGGCGGTTGGCATCGTTTGTTTGGGGTCCGGACGGCTCCCGTGCATTGGGGCGCATATGATCCAGATGCATGTCTGCCCCCGGACGTCCGCCCCAATCCGTTTCGGGTCTTGCTTTGAGGTTGGCCTGAGTACATCCTCCATCTGGAAAAGCATGTCACCATGGCTTTTTTTTATAAAATCTCCTTCAGTTTTGTCTGAGACAACCCGCCCTCCCCCTCCATTATGTTCCGCTCAGCCGATCCACCCCACTGTGCCATCGAGCAGCTCCACCACGCCACAACGTCGCGACGCTTCACCGTTCCCCGCACCACTGCGGCGCGCCGCCGCGATGCTCCACCGTGCCACCATGACGTGACGATCCTAAATTTCCTCACTTTCCCCGTAGTGACAACGGACAAGGTTCCGGCCGACTACCCTAGCAGGGCGAGGCAAATCGCGAGCAGCCACGGCGTGCCGATGGCGCCGCGCTCAGCTTCTCACCACTAGCCGACATCACCACCCCTACTCCAAGGATCCGCGCCCAGCTTCTGACCACTGGCTGACGACAAGGTTCTGGGCTCCGGCGGCATCGCCGAGCCGACTATGCCCCGTCTCTACTTGCTCGAGCTCAACTCCTTCACTTCCCTCGCCGTCAGACGCCGCCCTGTCCTCACCAGCCAGTGAGTTCCTCAGCTCTTACTTTTCTTCAGTGCTCTCTCTCTCTCTTCTCTTCTCGTTGTTGGTACTATCAATGCATAGTGCAAACTCTAATTTTTACCTACAATCAAGATTAGGTAGTGGCAATGCATAGTGCAAACTCCAATTTTTAGCTACAATCAAGATTAGATGGTGTAAATTAGGAGTAGATTTGAGCACGTGTTGTCAATGCATACTTTTAGCAATGAAAGGGTGTCTCGTTATTACAAGACAAAAAATGGTTTATCCTAATGGTTGGACATCTGGGTTGCACACCATTGTCAACGTATTCAATAAACGAGAGAATTAGACAACGAGCGGCTGACACCAGGGACCCAGCATGTCGCGCAGTTGCTATTTACTTTATTTTTGAGGGAATAGGCAGTTATTATTTACTAGTTTTAGAGACGGTTCAGGGTAACAACGGGGATGTGCGGGGGCTGTGGCCCGTCTAGCCCAGGGTTTTATTTTATGTTTACCACATGATGAGACCAGTTGTGTTTTTTTCTTTCTGAAAATGACTAGTCGGGTTCTACTTTTTTAAAAGAAATATCCAACGGAGTCCTACTTGCTTTCTCAGCCCTGCTGGGCTGCAAATCTTTCAAGACGAGGGCGATGTCTTCACTTGCCCAGAAAATGAAGTAGTAAGAAATGGGATGTAAATTTTAAAAACACAACAAATCGGCAATTAGTTTCAACTATATTTTTTTAAGATTTCGATATTTTGAATTTACTTTTTTTGCGGGGGAAATTATGTTGGATTTTCAATTGATATAAATTTATTGTTTTTAAATTAGTTTGAACATGATTTGAAATATCGGGATTAAAAGCAGTTCGGACCACACACCAAAATATGAAAAATTTCGTTGAATTTCTTAACCATGGCCAGAATATGGGATGTGATGGTAACAAAAAGAATATGGGCTTCAAAAAATCCTTAAGAATTAGTCAAGGGGCTGTAAATTTATTAGCAATAATGACATATGGGTTGTATGCTGGTTCCACATATTTGAGGTTGACTTGTGGGCCTACTAGGTTGACGTGTACGCTTTCCTAAAAAAGGTTGATGCGCACGCAAGGCCGTGCCAACTAAGTCAACACACGAGAGCAGTGACTGTTGGATGTCTATCCAGTGGCCGTCGTGCTTCTTCTATCTCTGCTCTTCCTGCTCCAGCTGCCCAAACCAGCGTCGGCGGGACTACAAACTCCCGCTTCCCGTGGCCGGTTCTACTGCTGCACAGGCCTCACCGCTCCAGCCTACTCTCATCGTTGGCCTGGCCGTCCCTCTACTCACCCACACATGTTTTTATTCTCTAGAGAAGGCAGACGAACCAGTAAACCCTCATACTCCACTCCGCGTGGGAAACAACTACTGAGTCTTCCCCGGCTCCATGTCGTTCCCTTCCTAGGCCTCGCCATCATCCACTGCCCTGGTGCTCTCGGAGCGGTGTGGTCAACGAACCACATCCATCAAAAGAGGACTGTACATGGAGGGGCTGACAGCTGGGTCCATGGCCGCACGCAAGGAAGTGCCTCCTTATTACGCGCAAAATAATGATTCCTCCACCTAACAGCAGGGACCCACCGGAAGGGCCTCCATATTTCACGAAAAAAAAGTTCCGCCCACTAACAGCTCGGACCCACCAGCTATATCTTCGCACACAAGGAAGTGCCTCCTCGTTACGCACAAAAGAAATGAATACCCCTGCTAGATGGGACCCACCATATTTGCAGGCTGACTTGTGGGCCTACTAAGTTGACGCAGACGTAGGGCTTTATCAACTTAGTCAATATAAACAAGTTGAAGTGACCGTACAATGTCCATCCAACGGCTGTTGTGCTTCTTCAACCTCTATTCTTCTTGCTCCAAATTACCCAAACCAGCGCTGGTCGTGGCACCTACTCCCGCCTCCTGTGGTCGGCTGTGCTGCCACGCAGGCCTCACCGCCCCACCCTCCTCCCATCGCTAGCCTAGCCATCCATGTACTCATCTAGACTTCATGTTATTCTCCGGTGACGGACCCCTCACATTTTAGCCGAACCAATAAACCCTCATACTCCCCTTCGGGTGGGAAACAACTGCCGAGTCTTCCCCGGCTCTGGGTCATTCCCATCCTAGGCCACGCCATTGTCCACCGCCTTGGTGCTCTCGGCGCGACATGGTCAACGTGGCCAAGGAACGACTTTCACCGGAAGAGGACTGACGTGGAGTGGAAGTGCCCCCTTATTACGTGAAAATAATGATTCCTCCACTTGACAGCGGGGATCCACCAGAAGGGGCTCTGTATTCCGCGGAAAAAAATGTTTCCCCTGACAGCTGGGACCCACTAGCTACATCTTCGCACGCAAAAAAGTGTGTCCATATTGACGGAAAAATGATTGTTCCCCCTGATAGCTGGGACCCACCAGCTATATCTTCACACGCAAGGAAGTGTCTCCTTATTATCCCTGACAGCTGGGGCCCATCCGGTCGAACCGTACGTAGGTTTGTCTGTCTGGTCGCGAACGTGTACATACATACTGGTCGATCGGTCTCTCTGCAGCAATGAACCACGGTCGAGTAAGGAGTGGCACGTGTCATAGTAGAGGCGCGAACGTAGCATGTCACACAGTTCCCGTCTATATCATGTACACATATGTATAATCACGCTGCAAGAATGTAACTACGGCTACGTACGTACATACGGGCGGGGTCTCAAACATGTACAACGACGTCGTCATGTTCATCAGCAGCCAACCGGCTGGGTCGGAATGGAGGAAATATCATCGTGTTCATCGGGAGGCAATGCTACTTCTTGAGCTTGCGTTGATTTTTCTCTTGAAGAGGAAAGGGTGATGCAGCAAAGTAGAGATAAGTATTTCCCTCAGTTGAGAACCAAGGTATCAACCCAGTAGGAGGTACAAGCAAGTCCCCAATATATGCACCTGTACAATCTAACAAACACTTGCACACAATGCGAAAAGGAGTTGTCAATCCCTTCAACAACACGAACAAGAGTGAGATCTGATAGAGATGATAAACAAAATAAAGTAAATAAAGCTCCGTGAGGTATTTTTTTATTTTTGATTATGTAGATCTGAATAAACAATATAGAAAATAGACCCGGGGGCATAGGGTTCACTAGAGGCTTCTCTCTTGAATAAAGCATACGGTGGGTAAACAAATTACTGTCGAGCAATTGATAGAAAAGCGCAAAGTTATGACGATATCTAAGGCAATGATCATGAATATAGGCATCACGTCCATAATAAGTAGACCGACTCCTGCCTGCATCTACTACTATTACTCCACCCATCGACCGCTATCCAGCATGCATCTAGAGTATTAAGTTAAAAATGGAGTAACGCCTTATGCAAGATGACATGATGTAGAGGGATAACTCAAGCAATATGATATAAACCCCACCTTGTTACCCTTAATGGCAAAAATACAATATGTGCCTCGCTACCCTTTCTGTCACTGGGTGAGGATACCGCAAGATTGAACCCATCACAAAGCACCTCTCCCATTGCAAGATAAACCAATCTAGTTGGCCAAGCAAAATCGATAGATCGAAGAGAAATACAAAGCTATCAAATCATGCATATAAGAATTTAGAGAAGAATCAATTAATATTCATAGATAATCTGATCATAAATCCACAATTCATTGGATCTCGATAAACACACTGCAAAAGATGATTACATCAAATAGATCTCCAAGAACATCAAGGAGACACTACTGCAGGATGCTGCTAATGCGACACTACGATCAGAGATCCATCGACGAAACTGTGTGCGACGCAATAATCGCAAACGGTGGTGTAAAAAACCATCAAAAAAGGTGTAAAACATTTGCGATGTCGGATACATCAAACACGTTCAGGTTTTACGTGCGTGTGCGATGCTGGGCATACGGTTGATCCAGCAGAACTATTTGTGATGAGGAAGAACAATAGAAACAGGCAGCCATATCAATGTGCGTGCAATATACGACATACAATTCGCTCCGATGAACTGTGTGCTATTAGGGAATGCAACATAAATGGTCAGCTAGATCAAGGTGTGTGTGATATACAGCATACGATTCACTCGGACAAACTATTTTCGATTAGGCAAGAGAACGAAAACGGTTCATCTTAACAAGATGTGTGTGATATGCGGCATTTGCAATCAGCCAAAAGAACACAAACGATTTGTGTAAACCAGATGTGTGTGGTACGCAACAAACAGCCCACTCGGATGAACTGTTTGCGATGAGAAATTATAACACAGACGGTTACTATAGTAAGTTCGTGTGCGATTTTGTTCGTACAAAAAACTTTGAAAAATGGAAACTAGTTGCTTGCGTATAAACAATTATCAAAAAGTAACGAGGTAGACCTTATTCAAGCCAATCAACATGTGTTCAAAACAAATGACACAAATTATAAAACAAAGACCTCGATAGACCTTGCTATTGTAGATCCCTCTTTGCAGCCTTTATTGCACAACACAATGGAAACGGTTCAACTGAAAAATATGTGTGTGATACGTGGCAAACAGGTCCGTGATCAGAAATGTGTGCGAAGACCAATAACAACACAGACGATTGCTGCTAATAAGCTGTGTGATTTGCTCTGTCTACAGAAGAATAACTTGTATATATATATAACTAAAATAAACATCCAATTACATAAGTGACTATACGGATCATTCGCACACACTTCAATAAACAATTGCATGCATTCTAAAGTAGGAGAAACGATCGTCTAGTCATCTACTTCTTGTGACGCTCCCGCCACTGCTATGTGGCTCGATCCCTCGTCTAGGGCATGAAGAAGACACTTCCTCATGTCAATAATCCACATGTACATCTCGTAGCTTGTGTACGCGTTCTTGGTCGTGTACTTGACGTGTTCTTCATCCAGTCTCTCATGCCAAACACTGTGCCAGGTGATCTTATCCTTCTTGCTCTCATCCTTCATCTTCATGTTGTAGGGGTCGATGATGGCCGAGGTGAGGTCAACCAGGGAGTTCAGTTTGTTGTTGTAGCTGCCCCAGACCTTGTAGTGGTCCTGGATATTGACAAGATTCTGGCATTTCAAGCCTGGAACCTTGAGCGCTTTTAGATCGTTGGTGGTGTCCACCATAGCGAAATTGTAGTCGGAGCTGTTGATAAACCTGGAGAAACACTCGCAAGGCCTTGTGGCCAGGTGGTAGTGGTAAACAAGGACATCTTGTCGCATGCACAACTAGGCAACGACAACCTTCTGATCATGCCCGGCACGACCGATGGTGTACTCGAGGTCGAAGCCGACCACTTGGTACTTGTCCTCGGCAAGGAACTGCTCCATAGTTTGGATGGAGCTCTCCACCGACACCAAATCGTTCGTGTACACCACCGAGAGGGCCTTCCTCCTCACGTGGGTGTCTACTACGTGATGCGTGGTGAATTGCCCGCCGTTGTCGTCGTCGGCCGTTGGGAGCGCCATTGGAGCCACGGGGATCACCATTGGAACCGTTGGATGTCCTCTCTGAATGTGTCGTCGTGGAGGTGCTTATTGTGTCGTGTGACACGAGAGATGAAGGAAAATTTACGCAAGAATAAATGGGGGTCGGGTGGCCAGGATTCTCGGTGCGTCTGCGTGGCAGTTTTTGCAGCGGGTAACTGCATTGTCGAGCCGCGACCGGCGCAACCGCATGCACACGAACGTGTGTCATTGTGCGCCGGCCCCAAACACTGGCAGCGCACATGGAGGGACGAGGGCAGAGCACCCAGAGGGACACGAAAGCAGAGAACGCATGGTGGGACGCGAGCAAAGCGCGCCGCGGCCGCCTCAACTGCAATCAACCACACGCATAGAGCAGTTGAACACACAGGAAATGGTCGCCTACAAGCCGGCTAACACTTGCGTCGCTGCATAGAGAGCGGCCGTGTGCTACTACCTCTGTCTTGGTCTATAGTCCCCTTTATATTATGTGCCATACTTTTCCCTCAAATTTAACCAACAAAATGTTAATGCATGTTATAAAAATTATATAATTGGAAACTATGTTCAAATATGAATCCAACTATATAATCTTTGGCGACATGCATTCGTATTTTATTAGTTAAATCCTACTTATAAACGTGTATAGTAGGTAATTCAATCACAAACGTTTTTTTGTTAACCGTATGTGTACGTGGCCTTTCATCCTCCTCTCGCACGTCTTGTCACCCCGCTGCCGCAGACGGATTACAGCACAAGCTTGGCAGCACGCGGGAGCGTTCTTTTGGCCAAACGGTGGCGCCAGTGAGCCCGTTCCCGCGCAACCTCACAGGTTCCCGCAAGCTTCCCGCCTGACTGGGTGAAATCCCCCAAAATCCCAATGCTTACCGGCCTACTATAAAAACCCTCACGGCCGGCGAGTCCTGCGTCGCATTTTCCCCTCCCTCCCTGTAGCTTATCTCGCTACTTCTCCCACAATCGCCAATGGCACCGGTCCGTCGTGGTCGCTTAGCCACTCCGCGATCATCAGACGATGGCTCCAGTGGGATGCTATATCGCGGCGCGGCGCAGTCCCCGACATAGTGTAGTGCGTGTGGCGTCCCTGTTGGGTTTGCGTGGAACACCCACCACACGCTCCGCCGCCGGTGCCCATCGGTAGCGGTTCCCGGCCGTCGTTGCCGCCACACCACCGTCGACAGCCAGGGCCATCACCCGTTCCGCCGCCGCGGCCCTAAGGCGGGAGGTGGCCGTCGTGACCACCACCCAACTGTCGGCCATTGTGGCCATCACCCGCTCCGCCACCGTGGCCCGAACGTGGGAGGTGGTGGTCGTGGACGCCACCCCATCGTCGGCCGCCATGGCCGCCAGCCCACTGTCGACCGCCGGGGTCATCACCCGCTTCGCCACTGCAGCCCGAAGGCGGGAGGCGGAGGTGGATGCCGGCATGTGCGTCAGCGACCTTGCGCGCTACACCGAGTTCCTGCGGGAGGAGGAGGAGCGCCTTGTCAAGCACGCAAAGAGCCTTACAACCGCCGTCGTGGCCACGGCACATGCCGCCTTAGAGGCGAGGAATCAGGAGATCTACGAGGAGAACCACCGCCTCGAGAGGGGTCGTCCGGAGCGGCAGAGGGCGTTTGAGGTGAGCGTTGCTGAAGTTGCAGCAGCGGCAGGCACCGTATTGCAGTTGTCCAGCTCGTCGGTAGGCTCCTCCTCCTCTGCCTCTTACTGAGAGTGCTCGGCAGAGGAGAGGCTGCTGAAAGTAATACAAATCCCCTCTGTAGTAGTATTTAGGGGCTATTTTGTTCCGTTCATCTGACTATAGATGTGGTGGAACTGTACAACGTACTTAAAATTAGCTAGTATATAAAGTATAACTAGCTGTTTCACTACGTGGTTGGCAACAACAGGGGAAAAGTTTGGTCGGTTCAGCTATCGAGTTGAACTGTTTGTATAAATTAAGCACGACTGCTTAATCTATGAATGAAATCTATGCTAAATTACTGAATTTTAGTTGCAAAAATTAGATACTGCTAGTCATTTTTAGCTGCATATTTTGACAAATCGCAGTGTTACAAGGTTGACAAATGGCAATGTTACTAGATCAACAAATGTCAATCTTTCAAGTTTGACAAATGGCAACATACCCAATATGACAGATGCAAATCTTACCAAATTGTTTGTAAGTGGTTGCACACGGGTCATCCAAAACAACCGTTTGTGTTGAAGAGATGCACAAATCCTGCTCTCGCTTTGCATATGGGTGTTCTATCTAAAACGTTTGCAATCAAGAGCTGCACAAATCCTGCTCGACACATTTTCCCTTGGCTTCCTGGGGAAGCTGTCAGTTTGCATACGGGTGTTCTAACTAGAACGTTTGCGATTGAGATACAATATTAATCCCAAGAAAAAAAAACTATTTCCGGCGGCGGCGGAGGCGGCGTGCCACGCCGTCCTTGTCGTTGTTGTCCTCCGGGACGCCGTTAATGAAGTCTTCAAGGCAGCATAAAATGTTCTTCACATGTAAACCAAAAATCATGTAGTCACGCGATCGACGGGCGGGGCGTGGGAGGACGGCAGGTGGCAGCACTGAGAGGTAGCGATCGGCGGCGGCATCCCATGCTGCTGAGCGGGGTGCGTGCATGGGCACAGGCGCGGCGCGTGAAGCCAAACGCACGGGGACTGGCACCGCGGTGGCTGGAGGGGCGCGCACGGACATGGGCACGGGCACGGGCGCTGGCGCTGGCATGTACATGAGCTCGCGCGGGTTCGCGGAGACCTCGGTGATGCCCGTGGCTTCTAGCTCTACGATAGTGCTCGGCGACCAGCCCATCAATGCTACGGGGATGGTCGCTGGCGCGGGCACGGGGATGGGAGCTGGGACGGGAGCGGGGCAGCAACAGCCACGGCCAGCTCGTTCTGGGCCATGTCCATGATGAAGGAAATATGCCCTAGAGGCAATAATAAAGTTACTATTTATTTCCTTAATTCATGATAAATGTTTATTATTCATGCTAGAATTGTATTAACCGGAAACTTAGTACATGTGTGAATACATAGACAAAACATATAGTTCCTAGTATGCCTCTACTTGACTAGCTCATTAATCAAAGATGGTTATGTTTACTAACCATAGACATGTGTTGTCATTTGATGAATGGGATCACATCATTAGAAGAATGATGTGATGGACATGACCCATCCGCTAGCTTAGCATTATGATCGTGTCAGTTTCATTGCTATTGCTTTCTTCATGACTTATACAAGTTCCTCAGACTATGAGATTATGCAACTCCCGAATACCGGAGGAACACTTTGTGTGCTATCAAACATCACAATGTAAATGGGTGATTATAAAGGTGCTCTACAGGTGTCTCCGAAGGTGTTTGTTGGGTTGGCATAGATCGGGATTAGGATTTGTCACTCCGTGTTTCAGAGAGGTATCTCTGGGCCCTCTCGGTAATACTCATCACTATAAGCCTTCCAAGCATTGTGATTAATGAGTTAGTTGCGGGATGAAGTATTACAGAACGAGTAACGAGACTTTCCGGTAACGATATTGAACTAGGTATGATGATACCAATGATCGAATCTCGGGCAAGTAACATACAGATGACAAAGGGAACAACGTATGTTGTTATGCGATTTGACCAAAAGATCTTCATAGAATATGTAGGAACCAATATGAGCATCCAGGTTCCGCTGTTGGTTATTGACCGGAAGTGAGTGTCGGTCATGTCTACATAGTTCTCGAACCCATAGGGTCCGCATGCTTAACGTTCGATGACGATTGGTATTATGAGTTTATGTGATATGATGTACCAAAGATTGTTCGAAGTCCCAGATGTGATTACAGACATGACGAGGAGTCTCAAAATGATCGAGACATAAATATTGATATATTGGACAACTATATTCGGAAAACGGAAGTGTTCCGGAGAAGTTTCGGATAAAACCGGAGTGCTGGGGGGTTATTGAGCCTCGATGGGCCTTAGTGGATAGAGAGAGTGGCGGACAGGGAAGGCCGCACGCCCCCTCTCCCTTGAGTCCGAGTTGGACAAGGAAGGGGGGCGGCGCCCCCCTTTCCTTCCCCTCTCCCTCTCCTTCCTTCCCCCTCTCTCCCTTTAGGTGGAAACCTACTAGGACTTGGAGTCCTAGTAGGAATCCCCTCTTGGGGGTGCGCCTACAAGGCCCCCCCCCCCCGGTTGCTCCTTTATATACAGGGGCAGGGGGTACCATAGAACACACAAGTTGATTGTTTAGCCGTGTGTGGTTCCCCCCTCCATAGATTTCCACCTCAGTCATATCATCGTAGTGCTTAGGCGAAGCCCTGCGCTAGTAACTTCATCATCACCGTCACCACACCGTCGTGCTGACGAAACTCTCCCTCGACCTCAGCGAGTTCTAGAGTTCGTGGGACATCACCGAGCTGAACATGTACAGATCACAGAGGTGCCGTACCTTCGGTGCTAGGATCGGTCGGATCATGAAGACGTACGACTACATCAACCGTGTTTCGTAACCCTTCCGCTTTCGGTCTACGAGGGTACGTAGACAACACTCTCCCCTCTCGTTGTTATGCATCACCTAGAGATAGATCTTGCGTGATCGTAGGATTTTTTTGAAATTACTGTGTTTCCCAACAGTGGCATCCGAGCCAGGTCTATGCGTAGATGTTATATGCACGAGTAGAACACAAAGAGTTGTGGGCGATAATAGTCATATTGCTTACCAGCATGTCATACTTTGATTCAGTGGTATTGTTGGATGAAGCGGTTCAGACCGACATTACGCGTACGCTACCGCGAGACTGGTTCTACCGACGTGCTTCGCACATAGGTGGCTGGTGAGTGTCTGTTTCTCCAACTTTAGTTGAATCGAGTGTGGCTATGCCCGGTCCTTGTTGAAGGTTAAAACAACACACTTGACGAAAAATCGTTGTAGTTTTGATGCGTAGGTAAGAACGGTTCTCGCTAGAAGCCCGTAGCAGCCACGTAAAACTTGCAACAACAAAGTAGAGGACGTCTAACTTGTTTTTGCAGGGCTTGCTATGATGTGATATGGTGAAGGCATGATGTGATATAATTTGTTGTATGAGATGATCATGTTTTGTAACAAAGTTATCGGCAACTGGCAGGAGCCATATGGTTGTCGCTTTATTGTATGCAATGCAATCGTCATGTAATTGTTTTACTTTATCACTAAGCGGTAGCGATAGTCATAGTAACAATAGTTGGCGAGACGAGAACGATGCTACGATGGAGATCAAGGTGTCGCGCCGGTGACGTTGGAGATCATGACGATGCTTTGGTGATGGAGATCATGAGCAAAAGATGATGATGGCCATATCTTGTCACATATTTTGATTGCATGTGATGTTTATCCTTTATGCATCTTATTTTGCTTAGAACGTCGGTAGCATTATAAGATGATCCCTTACTAAATTTCAAGGTACAAGTGTTCTCCCTGAGTATGCACCGTTGCTATAGTTCATCGTGCCGAGACACCACGTGATGATCGGGTGTGATAAGCTCTACGTTCACATACAAGAGGTGCAAGCCAGTTTTGCACACGCAGAATACTCAGGTTAAACTTGACGAGCCTAGCATATGCAGATATGGCCTCGGAACACTGAGACCGAAAGGTCGAGCGTGAATCGTATAGTAGATATGATCAACATAGTGATGTTCACCATTGAAAACTACTCCATCTCACGTGATGATCGGACATGGTTTAGTTGATTTGGATCACGTGATCACTTAGATGATTAGAGGGATGTCTATCTAAGTGGGAGTTCTTAAGTAATATGATTAATTGAACTATAATTAATCATGAACTTAGTACCTGATAGTATTTTGCATATCTATGTTGTTATAGATCAATGGCCCGTGCTACCAGTCCTTTGAATTTTAGTGCGTTCCTAGAGAAAGCTAAGTTGAAAGATGATGGCAGCAACTGCACGGACTGGGTCCATAACTTGAGGATTATCCTCATTGCTGCACAGAAGAATTACGTCCTAAAAGCACCGTTGGGTGCCAGGCCAGCTGCAGATGCTACCGATGACGTTAAGAACGTTTGGCAAAGCAAAGCTGATGACTACTCGACAGTTCAGTGTGCCATGCTTTACGGCTTAGAATCGGGACTTCAAAGACGTTTTGAACGTCATGGAGCATATGAGATGTTCCAGGAATTGAAGTTAATATTTCAAGCAAATGCCCGAGTTGAGAGATATGAAGTCTCCAACAAGTTCTACAACTACAAAATGGAGGAGAATGGTTCTGTAGTGAACACATACTCAGAGTGTCTGGGTACCATAACCACTTGACTCAGCTGGGAGTTGATCTTCCAGTTTATTGTGTCATTGACAGATTTCTTCAATCACTGCCACCAAGCTATAAAGGCATCGTGACTAACTATAATATGTAAGGGATTAACAAGACTATTCCCGAGCTCTTCGCGATGCTAAAGGCCGCGGAGGTAGAAATCAAAAAGGGGCATCAAGTGTTGATGGTCAGCAAGACCACTAGTTTCAAGAAAAAGGGCAAAGGGAAGAAGGGGAACTTCAAGAAGAACAGCAAAAAGGTTGCTGCTCAAGAGAAGAAACCAAAATCTAGACCTAAGCATGAAACTGAGTGCTTCTACTGCAAAGGGACTGGTCACTGGAAGCAGAACTGCCCCAAGTATTTGGCGGATAAGAAGGATGGCAAAGTGAAAGGTATATTTGATATACATGTTATTGATGTGTACTTAACTAATGCTCGCAGTAGCGCCTGGGTATTTGATACTGGTTCTGTTGCTCAAATTTGCAACTCAAAACAGGGGCTACGGATTAAGAGAAGATTGGCTAAGGACGAGGTGACGATGTGATACGTCTCCAACGTATCTATAATTTATGAAGCATTCATACTATTTTATTATCTGTTTTGAATGATTACGGGCTTTATTATACACTTTTATATTACTTTTGGGACTAACCTACTAACCGGAGGCCCAGCCCATATTGCTGTTTTATTGCCTGTTTCAGTATTTCGAAGAAAATGAATGAAACCTTCGGCAGCGTGATTTTTGGAACGAACGTGACCCAGGAAACTTGGAGTTCACGTCAGAAGAGCATCGAGGAAGCCACGAGATAGGGGGCGCGCCCACCCCCTGGGCGCGCCCTGCCCTCTCGTGGGCCCCTCGAGGCTCCCCCGACCGACTTCTTTCGCCTATATATTCCTATATACCCTAAAAAATTAAAAAATGAAGATAGATCGGGAGTTCTGCCGCCGCAAGCCTCTGTAGCCACCAAAAACCTCTCGGGAGCCCGTTGCGGCACCCTGCCGGAGGGGGAACCCATCACCGGTGGCCATCTTCATCATCCCGGCGCTCTCCATGACGAGGAGGGAGTAGTTCACCCTTGGGGCTGAGGGTATGTACCAGTAGCTATGTGTTTGATCTCTCTCTCTCTCGTGTTCTCTCTATGGCACGATCTTGATGTATCGCGAGCTTTGCTATTATAGTTGGATCTTATGATGTTTCTCCCCCTCTACTCTCTTGTGATGAATTGAGTTTTCCTCTTGAAGTTATCTTATCGGATTGAGTCTTTAATGATTTGAGAACACTTGATGTATATCTTGTCGTATTTATCTGTGGTGATAATGGGATATCACGTGCCACTTGATGTATGTTTTGGTGATCAACTTGCGGGTTCCGTCCATGAACCTATGCATAGGGATTGGCACATGTTTTCGTCTTGACTCTCTGGTAGAAACTTTGGGGCACTCTTTGAAGTACTTTGTGTTGGTTGAATAGATGAATCTGAGATTGTGTGATGCATATCGTATAATCATGCCCACGGATACTTGAGGTGACAATGGAGTATCTAGGTGACATTAGGGTTTTGGTTGATTTGTGTCTTAAGGTGTTATTCTAGTACGAACTCTTGAATAGATCGATCCGAAAGAATAACTTTGAGGTGGTTTCGTACCCTACCATAATCCCTTCGTTTGTTCTCCGCTATTAGTGGCTTTGGAGTGACTCTTTGTTGCATGTTGAGGGATTGTTATATGATCTAATTATCTTATAATTGTTACGAGGACTTGCACTAGTGAAAGTATGAACCATGTGCCTTGTTTACTAGCATTGCAATACCGTTTACGCTCACTTTTATCATTAGTTACCTTGCTGTTTTTATAATTTCGATTACAAATATCCATATCTACCATCCATATTGCACTTGTATCACCATGTCTTCGCCGAACTAGTGCACCTATACAATTTACCATTATATTGGGTGTGTTGGGGACACAAGAGACTCTTTGTTATTTGGTTGCAGGGTTGTTTGAGAGAGACCATCTTCATCCTACGCCTCCCACGGATTGATAAACCTTAGGTCACTGTCCTACAAACCTGTGCACTTGCAGGCCCAACAACGTCAATAAGAAGATGGTTGTGTAGTAGACATCAAGCTCTTTTCTGGCGCCATTGCCGGGGAGGTGAGTGCTTGAAGGTATATCTTTAGATCTTGCAACCGAATCTTTTTGTTTCTTGTTTTATCACTAGTTTAGTTTATAAAAGAAAACTACCAAAAAAATGGAATTGAGTTTGTCTCATACACTTCGTCTTTTTAATATCTTTCGTGAGTATGATGGAAAGGAAAATTGTGCTCAAGTGCTAGAAGAAGAATGCATTAAAATGATTGGTACTAAATCTTTGAATAATGAGCATGATTTCAATGTTGTTAGTATGAACTCTTTGAATATATGTAGTACTAATGATGATTGCACTAGTTATGATGAAAATGTCTCTTATAAGCATGTTGATTTTTGTGGAGTAGAATGGGTTTGCATGGACACACAAAATAGAGAAAATAGATATTGCAAGAGGCATAAGTATTTAAAAACTAAAGGTTTGCAAGAAAGTCTTGATTAGTGTGCTAAAAGATTCAATATTTTTTGTGCCCCTTGTGAACTTTGCATTGAACGTGGTCATTTAAATCTCCAATGCAAATTGTTTCATGATCGAATCGTGTCCAAAAATTGTGATAAGTTGATTACCCTTGGGCATCATAAAGAGCTTAGTCTTCTTTTGGGGTATGAAGAAATGAAACGTATAACTGAGGGTATTCCAAAATTTAATATTGATAGATTTCTTGATTTTGATCTAGAGGATATTTATATGTTTTGTGCGGAGAATTGCATTGAAAATCCTTATATTGACAATTACCTAAAGAAAAGAAAGCAAATAGAAGATGATTAGAATACTAATGAAAGGGAAGAGACTTCCCAATATCCTCCTATTATTTCTTATGATGAATCAGGTAACGAGGAGGAGCTTTCTATTCAAGCAATCTCGTCAATAAGGAGCTCAAAGAGGAAGGTTGAACCCACACATAATGTGAAGAAGTAAAAGAAAAGATGTGGCACTCCAAAAAATTTGTTTTGGTTTTTAACAAAAACTTGGTTGGTTTTGAAGGAGGTCATTTAAACCCTTCCAAAAATCTCTTTCTCTCAAGAATTTTCCCTTTGACAAAGTATTTTACTTTGGCATCTTCTTCAACTATGGTGTTGGTTATTTAAAAACCTTTCTTCTGATTCTCTCCTTCTCAAATTTATTTTTGGGATTTATTTTTCTTTTAGAAGAAAACCCTAGGAGTTTTGGTTCTTCTATTATTCGTAAAACCACCCATGGTTTTATCTTGCCTCTTGTGGTAAATCTTCCCAAAACCCCTCCTTCCACTTTGGGACAATCCAAATATTCTGACCCAACCAGTCCAACTCACTTTTGGATTTTTATTTCATTTATTTCTTTGCCCAAAACAATTTTGTCCATATTTTTGAGCCTAGGTGTATTGCAAAGCAAGTACCTTAATGCCTTTGAACTTTGATCTCAAATCAATTCCTCTGGATAGTCCCTAGCACCCACAACCTAGAACCATCAAGATCTACTCTTCTTCTGTTCAAAATTTTCAAGTTTCAGCTTCTGCAAGTTTGGACCAGATTTGTCAAATTTGGTGAAATTCATATCTCCTCTTCTCCAAAAATTCCACCAAAATTCAGGCAACCTACAGTTGCAATGAGAAGCTACTCCACCAAAAATCAGCTCAAGGAAATATCCCCACATGCCAAAAACATTTTGTCGAACACCTAGCATGCACTGTCACTTTGCACTTTCAGAAAAATTCAGACTTTCAGAAATTCAGTTTCGTCAGAGGCTGGTCACTTGTCAATCTGTGCACTTGGCGCGTTTGCATGGCTCCTCCTCCTGTCCGTAGCGCCGCACGGCACTTGGATGGTTCTGGCGTCGGTGGCACCATGGCCCGCCTGCAGCCGGCGTCTTCCGGCGTCGGGACCTCCGTGGCGGCCAACAGGGGCACCTGCGGCACAACGCCGTTCGGCACCGCCCACGCCACTGGGAGCTCCGCGTGGTCGTCTCCCTTGCCAGCGCTGCGCATGCAGCACGTCATCGTGGCACTCGGCACGCATAGGGCGCCCTCTGCCGCCGACGTGCCACACGGCCGTTCTGTTGAGGGCAGGTCAGAACCGCCTTACCTCGCTGAGTTAGGCACCGGGATGGACTCGGTGCTCCGTCTAGTCGATGCTCAAGCTCCTAAACCTACCGTCCAGCCACAGCACCGCCAGTAATCGCTCGCGGACTTATCCGTTCTCGGCAACCGCCTGGGCTGGCTATATATAAGCGCCTTGAGCTCGCTCTCGACCCGCACACCTCCACCACCTCACGGACCCGCCCAGCCACTGGAAGAGCCTCGAGGGGCCCTTCTTCCTCAACTCCGGCCACCTCCGTCCGCTTCGTGCTCTGGCAGCGTTCTCGCTGGTGAGAGCTCCTCCACCGCCCTAAGCTTGCCCGTAGCCTCATGGCACCTCTAGGAGACTAACCCCCACTCCAATTTGACCCCAGCAGCTCTCTCCGACGAGACCCACGACTTCTGAACCACCGTCCGTCGGAGCAAGGGCCGCCGTTGACGTGGTGCTCGCCGGCGACCACCACCACCACCCACCAACGTGGAAGGGTGCGCTGATCACAGAGGTACCCCCCGATCCCCTTGCCTCGCCGTGGATCGCCGCCGGCGACCACCGCAGCTCTCGAGCGCCGACGAGCTCTGCCGCCTCCTTTTGAATATTCAAACTGACGGGTGGGACCCGCCGTCAGCCTCTCCTTCTTTTTTTGAACCGTTTTCAAAGCGTATTCGGCAAAGGCGCTTTCTAATCTGAATCGTTTTTGGACTTTTCGCTTAGACCCTGAGAGTTTTCGTTTCATTACGAAAAGGTCCTTGGACCAAAACCCTTATAACTTTTAAATGTAAAAGGATTTTGAGTGATTCTTTTCTGTCCTCTTCAAAAGTTTGTCTAGTTTTTATCAGCTTTATTTGAAAAATATTTGGAATATTTTTAGCACCCTTAGTATTTACGTTAGTGCGTGTATTTTTGTATCTGATGAATCCAAGGAGGTGACGGAACCGCGAACTTCACCGAGCTAGGCCCCGACTACTCCGAACCAGGCAAGCATGTTTGAACTTTTGATATGATGAGTGTTTGGGCATGTTTGCATTAATTAGTATCATGGAATGTTCATGAGCATCTCGATGAAAGTTTTATCACGTAAAAGTTGAGGCAAGTGAGTTTGAAATCCATGAGTTGTTGGAAGCGAGTTGCATGGCCATGAGTTGGCATGAGAATGGGTAAGATGGCAGTGTTGTAGCATGCCGGTCTTATGCCGCACCATTGACCCAAGGTCAACATAAATCAGTCCAGTTCCGTCTGTCTCCCCTTTCAGACTACCACATGTTTTCCGCAAGGGATACGGCTTAGTAAGTTGCAAACCACTTTCGGTACACACCAAATCGAGAGGCGGGATGAGGGTTCCATGGCCTGGATTAAAGCCTATCATCCGGTCAGGGGCATGGGTGTTTCGGTTGGGACCGAGAGGGGCACCCTTAGAGCTGCCACGATATAAATTTGATCCGATGCTATTCGAGATTGTGATCTCCCGTCTCAAAGTTTTTCTTGAACGCTGTCTAGGGTGATTCCTGGCAACGTGAGGTAGGATGGGTGTGTACTGGTTAGCTGTGTTTCCTCCGAAATACCGTAAACGGAACTAGTCCCTCGTGACTACGGAAATCCGTTGGCTGTGGATAGTTTAGTACAAACTCTGCAGAGTCAAAAATCCTTGAAATCATCTTATTCAGGTCCAAGTGCCATGTTCATCTTATCTTGTCAAATGTCAGTCCCGGAGACAGAAACTCCTGAGAACCACATGAGTGTTAAAGGTTTATTTCCTGTGGATGGACTAACCCGTTTACTGTCTTGTGATGAATATTTTCCGTGAGCACCATTTCTTGTAAGTTATGAACTAGCACAAATGCCCGTGCGTTGCAGCGGGAGAGAAAAAAGACCACGTCACTAACACAATGACCCATCATGAGACATGAGGACATCAACAAACTCCTTGAAATCCTCCATGCTGCCACGAGAGAAACAACATGAAAAGATGTGTTGCGCAAAAAACATAATCGTGGTAGTATTTCATAAGTGTACTACAGGTGCATTCAATTTGAACCACAGAAATATCTACCTAGTTGTGTGTATCTCCGCACGCCTTTGCTGGCATTGCTTAGTGATGCCCAACAAATACCATATTATATCAAAAAATGGTAAAGTGCATTTTAGTACAACGTCCTTGCTTTACTATGAAGGCGACACCAATTTCCATGAACCAGTGTCGGCCAAGTTGATGGACTGGGTAGTGGAGCACAGTTCGTGTCCCATGATATTAGGAGCTTTGTACAAAGATCCTCCATCTTTGGCTAATATAATAGAAAAAGTGTGGAGTTTGTGTCACATACAGCTGGGACTCTTGAGTCGGACTCCTTGTACTTTGGTGACAGGCGCTAGTGAGTTGAGCAAAAAAATAAGAGAAAATATTTGTTCAGTTGTTAGGAAAACGTAGCACAGGACCAAAAATGAAGACTTTTATTTTATGATTTAATCATATATTTTTTTGGGGTGTTACAGTTAATATTTTGCTCTTGACTTAAACAATTCCAACACGCCAAATATTAGTATCACAATATCGCATCTTAGTTCCCGACATAAAAAATTCAGATATATAGAAATAGTTCACCCATGGCATGTGCACGTAACACAACGCCTAGCAATTTAGCTACAAAAAAGCGGTTAAACAAATTTAGAAACAAAGAAAAAAGTCATCAGTTCAGTAATTGAATAAGCCTCGGACCATGTAGGAAAACTATGATATTTATGAGGCATAATTACCAATGGTCCTCATTTAAACCACCAAAGAAAACAATTATACGCATAGTAAAGATGAACATTCATATTTTAATAATCATGACTAAACTATGAGGTGCGTATGTTATAGGTGGGTGGGATGATGATCCCACAACAAAAGATGGAATCAAATGGTCAAAAATTTGAACTGTCTCAAGTGTCATACAAAATTAGTTCAGTTTTTACGAAAAACGCTCTAATTAATTAGTCCGAGAGACTAAATGCTTCAGTTTTTAACAATTGGGGGTAAATGACCATTTGTAAACATTTGATATACTTGAAATTGTGAGCACACGAAAGGACGGAAAATATTATTTTTTTTTCAAGAAAATTACACTTCAATCTTTTTACCATTTGGCATAAAGCCAAAGGCGTCTGCAAGATTTGTTCCTTTAAAAACTTTACTTGTCTGACACCATTTGTGGGCTTCTTATTGATCTTCTAATCAGCTTTGCATCTGCTTAAGAGATCCAGCGCTTCGTATGATGTTGTTTAATTGGCAAGTGCTCCAACGCATGCATCATCCCACTTTCCTTCTTTATGTTTCCTTCTACTTCCTTTCTCTCTACTCCTATTTTTTCCCGCTTTCCTCTTTATTATTTCCTTCTTTTTTCTTCCTCTCTCATTTATTCTTTCCTTCTATCTATTTCCTACGCATGCATCCCACTTTCCGTATTTATTTCTCCTTTCTATTTTCTTTCTCTTTCTTTTATTCTTTCCTCCATTTTCCTTCTGTATTTTCCTGTCACACCTGAAATCCCTAATTCCTTCTTCATTCTTTCTCTTTCCTTCCTTATTACGGTGCGATTTATTTCCTTATTAATTCCTGAGGCGCCTTCTTAATGGCTAGAAAAATCCAGGGCGTATATAAATTTGAAAGATTGGATTTAAGCGAGCAATGTGGGACTATTTAATAGGCTTATCAACGTTATAATATCACACAGGGTGAGCTATTTGAGTTGGTTGTGACAATTGTTGTTGTACGTGAGGTTGAGAGTTCGAGTCGGGGAAACCCTATGCGCCGCTCGTTGCGTCAAAATGTCGACGCAACGCACAGAGGGAAGCCCCGCATCGCTAGCAATTGGCCAGCCCATTATACCAAATTTTGCCAGACGGTTTTGGGAACCTGCTAGAAGGTTTCCTGAACTGGTTTTTCCTATTTCTGCTTGGTTTTTTTGTTTTTTGTTTTTTCTTTTTTCAGCTTTTCTATTTCTTTTTCTTTTTTCTTAATTATGTTTTTTCTCTTTGACGTTTATTTTATTTCTCAAGTTTATTTTTTAAAGATCATCTTTCGAAAATTGTTCAAATTTTTCAAAAAAATGTTCCTCTTTCAAAAAAAGTTTGAAATTTGAAAAAATGTTCGTGTTTTAAAACTTGTTCATAAATTCAAAAAATGTTTCTGTTTAAAAAAATTGTTCACATTTTCCATAAATTTTGAAAATTGTTCGCATTTTCAAAAATTGTTCTGGAATTTCAATATATATCCTCGTTTTTACAAAAAAATGTGGGAAAGTTTTCTTTTCAAATTTTTGACAATGTTTCAGAAAATGTTCCTAAAATTGTTCACGTTTCATTTTTTTCAGGAGTTTAAAAAATGTTCACAAGTTTCTTAAAATTCATGTTTTCAAATTTTGTTCGGGAATTTTCAAATATGTTCGTGTTTATCAGTTTTTTTTTCGAATTTGAAAATGTTCCCCTATCAAAAAATTGTTCGTGATTTTTCAAAAAATGTTCCTCTTTTTAGAAAATGTTATAGTTTTCCAAAATATTTTTCACAATTTTTGCAAAGTGTTTGCGTTTCACGGAACATTCCACTTTTTGAAAAAAAATTGCTTTCAAAAACCTGAACTAATTCGGATCTGTGCAGCGTGTTTGGTTCTTTAAGTTTGATGCTCCAGTATGGTCAATTATGACTCGTAGCGCAGCTGGTAAGTACGCTTACTTCTTAGCGGTCGATCTTATGTTCGAATCCACCGCGACGCAATTTTTCTTTTTGAGCTACAGTGCGCGTTTCTATCTTCATGGGCCGGCCCAGTCGAAGACACACCTGTGCGAAGCCTCAGCAAATTGACGCAGAGAGCGTCACACAGGAGGTCCCTTCGAGTCGCACAGCAGACACTAATTTTTTTAACTGGGCCGCCTTGCTGGGCCGAAACAATTTGGCCTATCCCAATAAAAGCACCTGTGCGTGGAAAATCATAAACAAAAATTTAGTACCACCTCGGATAATAAAAAATCTCCAAAAAATAAATAATAATATGGGTGAACGGATGAAAAAGTTGGCGAAACACACCTTGCTTTATTAGTATATATATATGGGTATGGGTATGGGTATAGATATAGATTTCAAAAAAATGTTCCTCTTTCAAAAAAAGTTTGAAATTTGAAAAAATGTTCGTGTTTTAAAACTTGTTCATAAATTCAAAAAATGTTTCTGTTTAAAAAAATAGTTCACATTTTCCATAAATTTTGAAAATTGTTCACCTTTTCAAAAATTGTTCTGGAATTTCAATATATGTCCTCGTTTTTACAAAAAAATGTTGGAAAGTTTTCTTTTCAAATTTTTGACAATATTTCAGAAAATGTTCCAAAAATTGTTCACGTTTCATTTTTTTCAGGAGTTTAAAAAATGTTCACAAGTTTCTTAAAATTCATGTTTTCAAATTTTGTTCGAGAATTTTCAAATATGTTCGTGTTTATCAGTTTTTTTTCGAATTTGAAAATGTTCCCCTATCAAAAAATTGTTCGTGATTTTTCAAAAAATGTTCCTGTTTTTAAAAAATCTTATAGTTTTCCAAAATATTTTTCACAATTTTTGGAAAGTGCTTGCGTTTCACGGAAAATTCTACTTTTTGAAAAAAATTTGCTTTCAAAAACCTGAACTAATTCGGATATGCGCATCGTGTTTGGTTCTTTAAGTTTGATGCTCCAGTATGGTCAATTATGGCTCCTAGCGCAGGTGGTAGGTACGTTTACTTCCTAGCGGTCGATCTTATGTTCGAATCCACCGCGGCGCAATTTTTCTTTTTGAGCTACAGTGCGCGTTGCTATCTTCATGGGCCGGCCCAGTCGAAGACACACCTGTGCGAAGCCTCAGCAAATTGACGCAGAGGGCGTCACACAGGAGGTCCCTTCGAGTCGCACAGCAGACACTAATTTTTTTAACTGGGCCGCCTTGCTGGGCCAGAACAATTTGGCCTATCCCAATAAAAGCACCTGTGCGTGGAAAATCATAAACAAAAATTTAGTACCATCTCGGATAATAAAAAATCTCCAAAAAATAAATAATAATATGGGTGAACGGATGAAAAAGTTGGCAAAACACACCTTGCTTTATTAGTAGGTATAGATAATGAAGTATAAGCCCTTTCTGCGATGTCGCTCAGACGTCCGACTGTGGCATTGTTATTTACTTATTCTTGATATAAGCCCTTTCTGCGATGTCGCTCAGACATCCGACTGTGGCATTGTTATTTACTTATTCTTGATATAAACCTTTCTGCGATGTCGCTCAGACATCTTACTGTGGCATTGTTATTTACTTAACTTTCATATAAGCCCTTTCTGCGATGTCGCTCAGACGTCCGGCAGCGGAATTGTTATTTGTTTACTTTTGATATAAGCCCTTTCTGCGATGTCGCTCAGACGTCCAACTGTGGCGTTGTTATTTACTTATCTCTAATGTAAGCCCTTTCTGTGATGTCGCTCCGACGTCCGACTGTGGCACGCATGTCTTTTCTTTTCAATATAAGGCCTTTATGAGGTGTCGCTGAGACGCCCGACTGTGGCATGCTTTACTTATTTGTTCGCCCTTCGAGGTCTCGCTTCAGACACCCGATCGGTTTTTAATTTATTTTCTTTGGGTTTTTGAGCGGACTACCGCCGATTCCCTTTTTACTTACCTTTTTATACTGATTTGATTACGCATTGTTAAATTACTCATGACGCATTCGCGCATACATTTGTTATATCTTTTGTCTGAACTGTCTTGCGAGTACTTTCAAAGTACTCACCGCTTGTTGATTTGGCAAGATCTTGTGAAAGCGATCTCATGGATGAAGAGTTCGATAGCGAGTCCGGCGCCTAGAGGAATCCCATCAGTCTCGTCGACCCTGGATTAGTCATCATGTTATATCCGCTTCGCTACCGGATAAATTCATCGAGCCTCAGCTCGGCGCTCGATGAGCCGGCGGTGCAGAGTCATATCATCAACTCCACCGTGTTATTCCACTACTTTACCTCGAGTCGAGTATGCCACCACTCCATCATGTCATATCCGCCACTATGTATAATTATTGGCGTGCTTGTAATAATTTGTTGAGCAAGATCAGCTCGACCTGTAATATATTAAATGCTACTTGGCTTATTGTATCAAGGTTTTGTCTACCGGTGAGGAGGATTTTCCTCACACTGGAATTAATAGATCGGTTTCTCAATAAATATTTTATTGGAAAACAGGTCGTGACAAGCTTAGTATCGAGCCAGTGACCGTAGAAAGCCACTAGGTGCGATCGCTAATCGATTATTAGCATATAGAGCTATTTCTTAATTTTATAAATGTAGTCAATTTCGACGATCGGCATAAATTTATGATTTGACCACTCAAATTTTTGCCTACTTTTGTAGATGGCGGCAACGATCGCGAGTCACAGATGTTCGCCAACATGCCCGATGGGTTCGTCAAGCTTTTCTCCTTCATCGTTCAAGTCGCGATGGGGCCATCTGTTGCCCATCTTCTCACTCTCTCAAAGACAAGGTCAATGACCGTCTAACCATGCACCGTGCCGTGGTGCAATTCAAGGAGGGCGAGTTGGCGTTTACGGTTCTTGGGAGAGCCATGCCTACGGAGAAGCATGCACTGCAGATGGCAGCCCGTGAGGCGATAGCTCGTCTCGTGGATATCCTTCCTTCGATGAAGACTCGTCGTTACCGCTACCTTCCATGTCACGTGCCATACACCTGCCACTCGCGTTCTCTTGCCCCGAGGAGAGCGAGGCGAGGCTTTGAGATGCTTATCGAGTATCTCCGGCTTTGGAGGCAGCCTTCGACAACCTGGTGGGCGACTTTGTAGCTGCCGCATGGACTCGATCCATGGTTGTGCCGCCAACAGGAGGGAGCTCCTGCGCACCACACCGCCATTGACTTCGTCTCGTCATCAAGATCTTTTGCTCCTCTGCTCTCACCACTACTGTCGCCGCCCTACCACGGAGGAGTTCAACCATGTCATTGCGCCTTCTCCAGTTCGTTCGCACCACCCCTTGCGCCCGCTCATGTTCAAGTTGTCCCGCATAGGGCACCTGCTCCACCAACTCAGCGCAGCACTTCACGTCTGGAGCCTATCACCAAGAGGAGGTTGAGTCCCCAGCCTCATCGCCTCACCCTTGGCAGGCCAAGGGAAATCCTTACCATCTCCGACTGAGTACGCTTAGCCGCCATGCGATGTACCGACTTGTGCGATATGTTTATATGTACATAGGCTGTGAGAAGTAGCTTGTTTGCGCATCATGTAGGAACTGGAGGAGTGCACTAGCCTAAATAACATGTCAGGAATATGTACGTATATCCTGAGTGATGTATTGTATAATTACTGCTTGCGTGTAAGATATGTAATGAGCAGTCCTTCTCCGTGCGCAAACGTTCATTCTCTTGAAAAATGTTGGAGCATTTGAGACTTCTTCCGTCTTCATGAATTTATTGACTTTTGCGACTCAAATTTCTTTTCTTATGAGCTTCACAAAATATGTCCCCAGAGTGAACAATGTCTCGTCCTTGGACGCGCTCCATGCCAACTCCGCCAGAGCAAAATTATGACACACAACCCAGCAACAATTTCACACAGGGGCAGTCAAGTCAACAGGACAGTGAAACGGCACTTTTCCAAATGTGTCGTCTTTATGAGCAAAGTCAGCAACAACATCAGGAAATGATGAACCAAGCCATCAATATGGGAAATCACCGTGGGCAGTTTCAGCAGCAATCAAAGTTATCCGAGCTACAAAAGACGCGTCCCCAAACATTTTCTCACACTGACAAACCTCTTGAAGCCGAGGACTGGCTTCAAGACATGGAAAGAAAATTAATTATTGCCCAGTGTTCAGATCTGGAGAAAGTACTGTATGCACCGCACTATCTCACTGGAGCAGCCGCATCGTGGTGGGAAAATTTCCTACACATGCACCCCAACGAAAATAATATAACATGGGAGGAGTTTAAAGAAGGTTTTCGTGGGGCACACATTCCTAAGAGTCTTATGAAGATCAAAAAGAGATAATTTGATGACCTCAAGCAAAGGACAATGACGGTGTCAGAATACAACAGTCAGTTTACTCTGTTGTCTCGCTACAGGAGCGTATGTCGGAAAGCAAGAAGATGGAAAAATTCCTAGACGGTCTGACGCCCGCGCTTAAATGCCAACTGGTCGTGCACACCTTTCCAGATTTTAAGACGCTGGTGGATAAGGCCATTACCTTGGAAAATGAGAGACGCAGCTTAGAAGATTTCCATAGCGAAAAAGGACCAGACTAATCATGCCCGCAACCACCGCAGCAAGACAGATGTTCAGAAAAGTTGGGCACCCAAACCCACGACAGGCGTCTCACGTCCAATCAAGAATTTCCATGCAAGGGACAAGGAGTTCACATACTTCCCAGGCGTTACCTGTTATGCTTGTGGAGAAGAAGGGCACTATGCCAAGCAGTGCCCCAAGCCAAGGAACTCGACCCCAAAGCCGAACAACGGAGGCAATAATTCGGCGCCAAAGCCCAACAATTTCAACCCAAATAACAACCACAGGAAGGGTCATCTGAACCACGTGACCAAAGAGGAAGCACAGAATGCCCCAGATATCGTACTCGGTACGTTTCCTGTCAACACAATACCTGCCATGGTTTTGTTTGATTCTGGAGCTTCTCACTCATTCATTTCGAAAAGTTTTCCCTTGCAAAATAATTTTTCGATGCTTCCTTTGGAAAAATCTATGATCGTCAAGTCCCCTGGGATTAAGCAAGTTACCCAGAGTTATTGCCAGGGAGTGATTATTGAGTTTGAAGGGTTGAAGTTTCACGCAAATCTTATCGTGTTGGAAAATAAAGGGTTGGATGTCATCCTAGGGATGGATTGGTTAACCACCAACAAAGGTTTTATTGACTGCTTCAACCGAACCGTGATTCTCACCCACCACCACGGGAAGACCATAAAAGTTTCAGCCAAGGAAAGAAAAATATCCCGGCAACCAAGATTGAACAAGGTGGATATTTCTGAATTAAGCAAGGTTCGATGGTGTGTGAATTTCGGACGTATTTCGAAGAACTACCGGGCATGCCACGGACGAGAGATAGAATTCAGCATTGAGCTAGCACCCGGAACCGCCCCCGTATACAAGAAACCATACAGAATGGCACCATCCGAATTGGTAGAACTGAAGAAGCAAATAAAAGAATTACTAGACAAAGGTTATATCTGAGCCAGCTCCTCACCACAGGGTTCACCAATTTTATTTGCCAAAAGAAGGATGGAACACGAGATTGTGCATAGACTATCGGCGCTTAACATGGTCACAATCAAGAACAAATATCCGATGCCACGGATAAATGATTTATTTGATCAGCTCGCTCAAGCCAAGGTATTCTCAAAAATTGACTTGAGGTCGGGATACCATCAATTAAAAGTGCGAACCGAAGATATTCCCAAGACGGCTTTCACCTCCAGATATGGATTGTATGAGTTCACCGTAATGCCATTCGGACTAACAAACGCCCCCGCATATTTTGTTCACCTCATGAACAAAGTATTTATGAAGTTTATGGACAAGTTTGTTGTGGTATTTATCGATGATATTCTGGTATACTCCAAGAGCACACTGAACATCTCCGAATTGTACTAGGGGAACTCAGGAAACATCAATTGTACGCTAAATTCAGCAAGTGTGAATTTTGGCTAAGGCAAGTAGGTTTTCTGGGCCATGTACTGACCCAAGAAGGTATTGCCGTAGAACCGGAAAAAGTCAAGGCCGTACTTGGCTGGAAGCCACCAGCCAGCGTAACGGACGTACGAAGTTTCTTGGGAATGGCAGGATACTACCGAAGATTTATTGAAGGATTCTCCACCATAGCAAAGCCAATGACGCAGCTACTCAAGAAAGACAAGAAGTTTGAATGGACGGAAGCTTGCGAGAAGAGTTTCCAAGAATTAAAAAGTAAATTAACGACAGCACCAGTATTAATTATGCCAGACATACACAAAAAATTTGAGGTGTATTGTGACGCATCCCGGAAAGGCCTCGGATGCGTGTTGATGCAAGAAGGCAAGGTAGTCGCATATGTCTCCAGAAAACTTCGCAAGCATGAGGAAAATTATCCTACTCATGACCTAGAGTTAGCAGCAGTTATTCATGCACTCAAAGAATGGAGACACTTTTTACTTGGAAATCGTTGTGAGATATACACGGACCATAAGAGCCTCAAGTATATTTTCACACAACCGGAACTGAATTTAAGGCAACGACGCTGGTTGGAAGTAGTGAAGGATTATGACGTTGGAATCCACTACCACCCAGGAAAAGCAAATGTAGTGGTAGACGCTCTAAGTCGGAACCCTAGCCCAAACGACGACGGCCTGCCAAACCTGAGACCTGAATTTCGGTAGGAGTTTGCTAAACTCAACTTGCTGGTAGTCACCGAAGGCAGCATATCAAATTTAGAAATACAGCCTACCCTGATGGAAACGATTAAAGAGGCTCAGCATGGACACCCCAGCATTGAAGGCATTAAACGGAAAGTGAGTTTGGGCAAGGCCCCATAATTCGTTATCGATAAGTAGGGAATATTGTGGTACGGAGATAGACTTTGCGTACCAAATATCAAGGATCTTAAACAGCAGATCTTAGCTGAAGGGACAAAAATGTACAAGGATATTCAGGAAAAATATTGGTGGCACAGTTTAAAAAGGGACATAGCCACGTTCATCGCATGTTGTGACTCTTGTCAACGCATCAAAGCCGAGCACCAGAAACCGGCCGGACTTTTACAACCAAATAAAATACCCGAGTGGAAATGGGACGAGATTGGGATGGATTTTATTGTTGGGCTACCTCGGTCACGGCACGGAAATAATGCCATTTAGGTCATCACTGGTAGACTGACTAAAGTAGCACACTTCATCCCCATGAAGACAACCCACACCACTCAGAAGCTTGCTAGGCTTTATCTTTCCCGTATCGTCTGCTTACATGGAGTCCCAAAGAAAATAATGTCGGACAGAGGCACTCAATTAGTCTCCCGATTTTGGGATCACTTACAACAAGCTCTGGGAACTCAACGGCGTTCGATTACGCATACCACCCCTGACGGATGGACAAACTGAACGCGTAAACCAGATTCTAGAAGACATCTGAGATCATGTGTCCTCACCTATGGGACCAGTTGGGAAGAGAGCTTACCATACGCAGAGTTCGCATATAACAACAGTTATCAGGCCAGCCTGCAAATGGCACCATTTGAGGCTCTGTACGGGCGGAGATGTCGTACCCCGCTAAATTGGTCAGAAACTGGAGACAGCCATATCTTCGGCCCAGACATGCTCAAGGAGGCTGAAGATAAAGTTAAGGTGATTAGGGATCGACTCAAGACAGCCCAAAGTCGACAGAAGAGTTATTACGATCAAAAACATCGGGGAATCAGCTTTGAACCCGGTGAATTTGTGTACCTACGAGTATCCCCTATGAGAGTCCTGCATCGATTCAAGATTAAAGGGAAGATGGCACCAAGATTCATCGGACCATTCTGCATAGTGGCACGGAGAGGCACGGTAGCCTCGCCAGCCTAGACTTACCCAAGATTTATCCGGCGTCCACGACGTGTTCCACGTCTCGCAATTGAGGAAGTGCGAGAGCAACCTGAGAAGCAAGTATCCCATGAAAACATTGACGTGCAGCCAGACCTCACATATCGAGAGCATCCAATAAAAATCTTGGAGGAGTGCGAAGGAGGACCCGACGAAAACCATCAAGTTCTTCAAAGTTCGATGGAGCAACCACACCGAGGGTGAAGCCACTTGGGAAAGAGAGGATTTTCTTGGACGAGCACCCACACTTATTTGAGAATCAGCTGAAATCTCGGGACGAGATTTTTCCTAAGGGGTAGGTGTTGTGGCACTCCAAAATTTTTGTTTTGGTTTTTAACAAAAACTTGGTTGGTTTTGAAGGAGGTCATTTAAACCCTTCCAAAAATATCTTTCTCTCAAGAATTTTCCCTTTGACAAAGGATTTTACTTTGGCATCTTCTTCAACTATGGTGTTGGTTATTTAAAAACCTTTCTTCTGATTCTCTCCTTCTCAAATTTATTTTTGGGATTTATTTTTCTTTTAGAAGAAAACCCTAGGAGTTTTGGTTCTTATATTATTCTTAAAACCACCCACGGTTTTATCTTGCCTCTTGTGGTAAATCTTCCCAAAACCCCTCCTTCCACTTTGGGACAATCCAAATATTCTGACCCAACCAGTCCAACTCACTTTTGGATTTTTATTTCATTTATTTCTTTGCCCAAAACAATTATGTCCATATTTTTGAGCCTAGGTGTATTGCAAAGCAAGTACCTTAATGCCTTTGAACTTTTATCTCAAATCAATTCCTCTGGATAGTCCCTAGCACCCACAACCTAGAACCATCAAGATCTACTCTTCTTCTGTTCAAAATTTTCAAGTTTCAGCTTCTGCAAGTTTGGACCAGATTTGTCAAATTTGGTGAAATTCATATCTCCTCTTCTCCAAAAATTCCACCAAAATGCAGGCAACCTCCAGTTGCAATGAGAAGCCACTCCACCAAAAATCAGCTCAAGGACAAATCCCCACATGCCAAAAACATTATGTCGAACACCTAGCATGCACTGTCACTTTGCACTTTCAGAAAAATTCAGACTTTCAGAAATTCAGTTTCGTCAGAGGCTGGTCACTTGTCAACTGTGCACTTGGCGCGTTGCGCATGGCTCCTCCTCCCTGTCCAGAGCGCCGCACGGGCACTTGGCTGGTTCCTGGCGTCGGTGGCACCATGGCCCGTCCGCGTCGGCGTCTTCCGCGGCGTCGGGACCTCCCGTGGCGGCCAACAGGGGGCACCCTGCGGCACAACGCCGTTCGGCACCGCCCACGCCACCTGGGAGCTCTGCGTGGCCGTCTCCCTTGCCAGCGCACGCATGCAGCACGTCGTCGTGGCCTGGCACGCACGGGGCACGCCCTCTGCCGCCAACGTGCCGCACGGCCGTTCCGTTGGGGACAAGCCGTAACCGCCCCTACCTCACTGAGTTAGGCACCGGGATGGACTCAGTGCACCGTCTAGTCGATGCTCAAGCTCCTAAACCTACCGTCCAGCCACAGCACCGCCGTAATCGCTCGCCGAACTTATCCCGTTCTCGGCAACCGCCTCGGGTCGGCTATATATAGCGCCTCCGAGCTCGCTCTCGACCCCGCACACCTCCACCACCTCACCAGACCCCGCCAAGCCACTGGAAGAGCCTTGAGGGGCCCTTCTTCCTCAACTTCGGCCACCTCCGTCCGCTTCGGGCTCCGGCAGCGTTCTCGCTGGTGAGAGCTCCTCCACCGCCCTAAGCTTGCCCGTAGCCTCATGGCACCTCTAGGAGACTAACCCCCACTCCAATTTGACCCCAGCAGCTCTCTCCGACGAGACCCACGACTTCCCGAACCACCGTCTGCCGGAGCAAGGGCCGCCGTCAACGTGGTGCTCGCGGCGACCACCACCACCACCCACCGACGCGAAGGTGCGCTGATCACGAGGTACCCCGATCCCTTGCCTCGCCGTGGATCGCCGCCGGCGACCACCGCAGCTCTCGGGCGCCGACGAGCTCTACCGCCTCCTTTTGAATATTCAAACCTGACGGGTGGGACCCGTCCGTCAGCCTCTCCTTTTTTTTGAACCGTTTTCTGAAAGCGTATTCTGGCAAAGGCGCTTTCTAATCTGAATCGTTTTCTGGACTTTTCTGCTTAGACCCCTGAGAGTTTTCTGTTTCATTACAGAAAGGTCCTTGGACCAAAACCCTTATAACTTTTAAACAAAAAAGGATTTTTGAGTGATTATTTTTCTGTCCTCTTCAAAATTTTGTATAGTTTTTTATCAGATTTATTTGAAAAATATTTGTAATATTTTTGAGCACCCCTTGGTATTTACGTTAGTGCGTGTATTTTTGTATACCGTAGATACCGAAGGAGGTGACGGAACCACGAACTTCACCGAGCTAGGCCCCGACTACTCCGAACCAGGCAAGCATGTTTGAACTTTTGATATGATGAGTGTTTGGGCATGTTTGCATTAATTAGTATCATGGCATGTTCATGAGCATCTCGATGAAAGTTTTATCACGTAAAAGTTGAGGCAAGTGAGTTTGAAATCCATGAGTTGTTGGAAGCGAGTTGCATGGCCATGAGTTGGCATGAGAATGGGTAAGATGGCAGTGTTGTAGCATGCCGTCTTATGCCGCACCGTTGACCAGTGTCAACATAAATCAGTCCAGCCTCCGTCTGTCTCCCCTTTCGTACTACCACATGTTTTCCGCAAGGGATACGGCTTAGTAAGTTGCAAACCACTTTCGGTACACACCAAATCGAGAGGCGGGATGAGGGTTCCATGGCCCTGGATTAAAGCCTATCATCCGGTCGGGGCATGGGTGTTTCGGTTGGGACCGAGAGGGGGCACCCTTAGAGCACGCCAGATATAAATTTGATCCCATGCTATTCGAGATTGTGATCTCCCGTCTCAAAGTTTTTCTTGAGCGCTGTCTAGGGTGATTCCGGCAACGTGAGGTAGGATGGGTGTGTCTTGGTTAGCTGTGTTTCCTCTGAAATACCATAAACGGAACTAGTCCTCGTGACTCACGAAATCCGTTGGCTGTGGATAGTTTAGTACAAACTCGCAGAGTCAAAATCCTTGAAATCATCTTATTCAGGTCCAAGTGCCGTGTTCATCTTATCTTGTCGAATGTCGGTCCGGAGACGAAACTCCGAGAACCACATGAGTGTTAAAGGTTTATTTCGTGGATGGACTAACCCGTTCTTGTCTTGTGATGAATATTTTCCGTGAGCACCATTTCTTGTAAGTTATGAATAATGAAGTATAAGCCCTTTCTGCGATGTCGCTCAGACGTCCGACTGTGGCATTGTTATTTACTTATTCTTGATATAAGCACTTTCTGCGATGTCGCTCAGACATCCGACTGTGGCATTGTTATTTACTTATTCTTGATATAAGCCCTTTCTGCGATGTCGCTCAGACATCCGACTGTGGCATTGTTATTTACTTAACTTTGATATAAGCCCTTTCTGCGATGTCGCTCAGACGTCTGGCTGTGGCATTGTTATTTGTTTACTTTTGATATAAGCCCTTTCTGCGATGTCGCTCAGGCGTCTGACTGTGGCATTGTTATTTACTTATCTCTGATGTAAGCCCTTTCTGTGATGTCGCTCCGACGTCCGACTGTGGCACGCATGTCTTCTCTTTCAGTATAAGCCCTTTATGAGGTGTCGCTTAGATGCCCGATCGTGGCATGCTTTACTTATTTGTTAAGCCCTTGAGGTGTCGCCTGCACACCCGATCGGTTTTAGTTTATTTTCTTTGGGTTTTCGAGCGGACTACCGCCGATTCCTTTTTTACTTACCTTGTTATACTGATTTGATTGCGCATTGTTAAATTACTCATGACGCATTCGCGCATACATTTGTTATATCTTTTGTCCGAACTGTCTTGCGTAGTACTTTCAAAGTATTCACGGCTTGTTGATTTGGCGGATCTTGTGAAAGGCGATCTCATGGATGAAGAGTTCGATAGCGAGTCCGGCGCCTAGAGGAATCCTAGTCAGTCTCGTGCGACCCCTGGATTAGTCACTGTGTTATATCCTCTTCCACTACCCAAATAAATTCACCGAGCCTCACCTCGACGCTCGATGAGCCGCCAGTGCAGGAGTCATATCATCCACTCCACTGTGTTATTCCACTACTTTACCTCGAGTCAAGAGTATGCCACCACTCCATCAGGTGTCATATCCGCCACTATGTATAATTATTGGCGTGCTTGTAATAATTTGTTGAGCAAGATCAGCTCGACCCTGTAATATATTAAATGCTACTGGCTTATTGTATCAAGATTTTGTCTACCAGTGAGGAGGATTTTCCTCACACTGGAATTAATAGATCGGTTTCTCAATAAATATTTTTATTGGAAAACCGGTCGTGACAAAAGAAGGAGCAACAAAGGTAGAAAGGTATCCCTCCCAAATGATGTTGCTCCTACTACTCATTGTGATGATGATAATTGTTATACTATTGGTGCTATCAATATTTTTAATGAAGAGAGTGATTATACTTATGATATGAAAGGGCCCAAGCTTGGGAAAGCTATGTTTGATAAGGATGAAATATTTGAGAATATATTTGCTGAAACTAATGTTTGTCCCAAGCTTGGGGATGCTATGTTTAATGAAGATGATATTTTTAGCATCCCAAGTTTTGACATGCAAAGTTGTTATGATGATAGCATGCCTCTTACCTATGATGATATTGATAAAAGTGGGGTTGGAAGAGTGTCAACTTTAGGAAGTAGTGATCCCACTATTTTGGAGGATGCTAAATCTTATAATATTTATGAAAGTGGATTTGGAAGAGTGTCAACTTTATTTAGTGATGATTCCACTATCTTGGAAGAGGTTTCATTCGATTATGATGATAACAAAGTTGCTACTTATGATGATTATTGTGATGAAACTTATGCTATAAAAAGTAGTGATGATTATATTTACAAAACTTGTCATGATTATGATTACCCTTTTTCTGAACATTACTCTTTTAATGTGGAAACAATTTTTAGTGTTCAAGTCTCTTATGATACTCCCACTATTCCGAATGAGAAGAATTTTGCTTATGTGGAGAGTAGTAAATTTTCTATGCTTGTAGATCATGAAAAGAATGCTTTAGGTGCTGGTTATATTGTCAAGTTCATTCATGATGCTACTGAAAATTATTATGAGGGAGGAATATATGCTTGTAGGAATTGCAATAATGTCAAGTTTCCTCTCAATGTGCTTAAAATCTTGAAGCTATGCTTGTTTTGCCTTCCTATGCTAGTTGATTATTGTTCCCATAAGTTGTTTGCTCACAAAACTCCTATGCGTAGGAAGTGGGTTAGGCTTAAATGTGCTAGTCATATTCTTCATGATGCTATATTTATGTTTCAATTCTTATCTTTTATGTGAGCATCATTGAAATCACCATGCCTAGCTAGAAAGGCATTAAAGAAAAGCGCTTGTTGGGAGACAACCCAAAATTTACCCTTACTATTTTTGTGTGTCCACATGATTATGCTACTGTAGTAATCATGTTTTATAGCTTTGGTTTCGATGAAGTGCCAAGTAAGACCTATAGGATAACCTATGGTGATAGTTAATTTGATTCTGCTGAAAAACAGAAACTTTGCGCGCACGAGAAAATTTTTAGTAAATCACAGAAAAGTGCTTTTGCGTTGATTATTTTTTCTGTAGATCAATAGACAAATTGCCTAAGACTTCCTATTTTTGTAGAATTTGTGGAGTTCCATAAGTTTGCGTTAGTTACAGATTACTACAGACTGTTCTGTTTTTGACAGATTCTGTTTTTCGTGTGTTGTTTGCTTATTTTGATGACTCTATGGCTAGTAAAATAGTTTATAAACCATAGAGAAGTTTGAATACAGTAGTTTTAACACCAATATAAATAAATAATTAGTTCATTACAGTACCTTGAAGTGGTGTTTTGTTTTCTTTCGCTAACGGAGCTTACGAGTTTTCTGTTAAGTTTTGTGTTGTGAAGTTTTCAAGTTTTGGGTAAAGATTCGATGGACTACGGAATAAGGAGTGGAAAGAGACTAAGCTTGGGGATTCCCAAGGCACCCCAAGGTAATATTAAAGGGCAAACATGAGCCTAAGCTTGGGGATGCCCCGGATGGCATCCCCTCTTTCGTCTACGTTCGTCGGTAACTTTACTTGGAGCTATATTTTTATTCACCACATGATATGTGTTTTGCTTGGAGCGTCATTTTCTTTTGTTAGTATTTGCTTGCTGTTATTTATAATAATGTTTTTCATATTTATTTTCAATAAAAATGTCAAGGATAGCCTTTACCATGCTTATTTTGCTAGTATACATGTTGCTGTTTGAAAACAGAAAGTTTACTGCTGTTGCAAAAATTCTCTAGAAAAGTCAGAGATTGGTATAATGTTGAAACTTTTTGCATATTGAGCTCTAATAAATCTTCTACAGTGTAGTATTTTTGTCATAATTTTTGGAGTTAGGGAAGTATGATGAATCTTGCATTCTTTACAGACTATACTATTTTGTCAGATTGCTGTTATGTTTGCATTATTTGCATATGTTTGCTTGTTTAATGATTCTATTTAAGGATAGGAGTATTAAATATGCAGAGGCATTTAGTATGCAATGTTGAATAATAATTTTAGTGATTTGTTACAGTAGAAAATGATAAGGTTTTGCATTGGTTTATACTAACCTATCTCACGAGTTCTTGTTGAGTTTGGTGTGGATGAAGCTTTTGATAAAAAGAGAAACCATGATATGAGAGGAATTAAGGAGACACAAAAGTTCAAGATTGGGGATGCCCAAGGCACCCCAAGATAATATTTCAAGAAGTCTCAAGCATCTAAGCTTGGGGATGCCCCGGTAGGCATCCCACCTTTCTTCTTCAACAACTATCGGTTAGTATCGGTTGAGCCTAAGTTTTTGCTTCTTCACATGAGTTGTGATATCCTTGCAATGTCATTTTATTTTGTTTTGCTTGCTGCTTGATTAAAATACCAAGATCTGAAATTCTTTAATGAGAGAGAGTCTTCACATAGTTACATAATTATTCATTTACTCGTGTTCTTCACTTCTATCCTATGAGTAAATTGTTGAATGAGTTGATTGTCATAAATCTGAAATTATATATGTCTCATTTGCTTATCCCATGGGGAGTAATGACTTCACATCTAAGAAGTAGAGGTTGTAAATTTTTTGAAGGTTAGCAAACATTGTATTGGTCATTTGAACGATTCATGGAAGAATATTGAAGGAACAGAGATTTCACATATAAATATACTATCCTAGACATCTTTTATAATTGTGAGCACTCATTAAGTATGACATGCTAAAGAGTTGATGTTGGACAAGGAAGACAACATAATGGGTTATGTTTTCTCACATCTCAGTTAAAGTATATTGTCATGGATCATTCAAACATATTGAGCTTGCCTTTCCCCCTCATGCTAGCCAAATTCCTTGCACCAAGTAGAGATACTACTTGTGCTTCCAAATATCCTTAAACCCAGGTTTTGACATGAGAGTCCACCATACCTACCTATATGCAGTATTTATCTGCCGTTCCAAGTAAATTTGCATGTGCCAAACTCTAAACCTTCAAATAATAATCTGTTTTGTATGCCTGAATCGCTCATGTAGCGACTAGGGGCTGTCAGTATCTTCCATGCTAGGTGGGTTATTCTCACGATGAGTGGACTCCGCTCATCATTCACGAGAAAATGGCTGGTAACCGGGATGCCCAGTCCCATGATCAAAAGATCAAAATCAAATAAAAAATAATTGCGAACAAAACTCCCCCGGGATTGATGTTAGTTGGAGGCACCCGTTGTTTCGGGCAAGCCATGGATTGATGATTGTTGGTGGAGGGGGAGTAAAAACTTTACCATTATGTTAGGGAACATCCTATAATGTATGTAGTATGGAAGATATTGGAAACTCTTGGTTGTTATGTTGACAATGAGATCACACCTCTCAAAATTATTTTCATCTCCATTTTAAAATCGAGCTCTGGCACCTTTGCAAATCCCTGCTTCCCTCTGCGAAGGGCCTATCTTTTACTTTTATGCAAGACTCAAGGTGATCTTCACCTTTCCCTTTTTCATTTTATCCTTTGGCAAGCACCTCGTGTTGGAAAGATCCTGATATATATATATATCCAATTGGATGTAAGTTAGCATGAACTATTATTGTTGACATCTCCCAAAGGTGAATACGTTGGGAGGCAACGCTATAAGCCCCTATCTTTCTCAGTGTCCGATTGAAACTCCATAACCATTAGTATTGCGTGAGTGTTAGCAATTGTAGAAGACTATATGATAGTTGAGTATGTGGAGTTTGCTATTCCTGAAAATAAGATGAATTGCAATTGTTTTATGACTAAGAATGAAGTTTGCTAGTTTTCAAGAAAGTTTATGGTCTATGCTTTAACATGTGAATAGCTTGTTACTTGATCTTGAGAAGTTTTATGAGATGAACTACTGTTATGACATATAATCATGCTAGAAAAGGTGATTGAAATTATCATTGATCAAACTTGTGCACCTTCTAGCATTCACACTTCATAAATTCTTTCTTTTATCATTTACCTACTCGAGGACAAGAAGGAATTAAGCTTGGGGATGCTGATACGTCTCCAACGTATCTACTCCCTCCGTCCTAAAATTCTTGTCTTAGATTTGTCAAGATACGGATGTATCTAACACTAAAATGTAACTAGATACATCTGTATTTAGACAAATCTAAGACAAGAATTTTGGGACGGAGGGAGTATAATTTATGAAGCATTCATGCTTTTTATTATCTGTTTTGAATGATTACGGGCTTTATTATACACTTTTATATTACTTTTGGGACTAACCTACTAACCGGAGGCCCAGCCCATATTGCTGTTTTATTGCATGTTTCAGTATTTCGAAGAAAAGGAATATCAAACGGAGTCCAAACGGAATGAAACCTTTGGCAACGTGATTTTTGGAAGGAACATGACCCAGGAAACTTAGAGTTCACGTCAGAAGAGCATCGAGGAAGCCACGAGATAGGGGGGCGCGCCCACCCCCCTGGTCGTGCCCTACCCTCTCGTGGGCCCCTCAGGGCTCCCCCGACCGACTTCTTTCGCCTATATATTCCCATATACTCTAAAAACATCAAAAACAAAGATAGATCAGGAGTTCCGCCGCCGCAAGCCTCTGTAACCACCAAAAACCTCTCCCGAGCCTGTTCTGGCACCCTGCCGGAGGAGGAACCCATCACCGGTGGCCATCTTCATCATCCTGGCGCTCTCCATGACGAGGAGGGAGTAGTTCACCCTCTGGGCTGAGGGTATGTACCAGTAGCTATGTGTTTGATCTCTCTCTCTCTCTCTCTCTCTCTCTCTCTCTCTCTCTCTCTCGTGTTCTCTCTATGGCACGATCTTGATGTATCGCGAGCTTTGCTATTATAGTTGGATCTTATGATGTTTCTCCCCCCTACTCTCTTGTGATGAATTGAGTTTTCCTCTTGAAGTTATCTTATCGGATTGAGTCTTTAATGATTTGAGAACACTTGATGTATGTCTTGCCGTGTTTATCTGTGGTGACAATGGGATATCACGTGCCACTTGATGTATGTTTTGGTGATCAACTTGCGGGTTCCGTCCATGAACCTATGCATAGGGTTTGGCACACGTTTTCGTCTTGACTCTCCGGTAGAAACTTTGGGGAACTCTTTGAAGTACTTTGTGTTGGTTGAATAGATGAATCCGAGATTGTGTGATGCATATCGTATAATCATGCCCACAGATACTTGAGGTGACAATGGAGTATCTAGGTGACATTAGGGTTTTGGTTGATTTGTATCTTAAGGTGTTATTCTAGTACGAACTCTTGAATAGATCGATCCGAAAGAATAACTTTGAGGTGGTTTCGTACCCTACCATAATCTCTTCGTTTGTTCTCCGCTATTAGTGGCTTTGTAGTGACTCTTTGTTGCATGTTGAGGGATTGTTATATGATCTAATTATGTTATTATTGTTGAGAGAACTTGCACTAGTGAAAGTATGAACCCTATGCCTTGTTTCCTAGCATTGCAATACCGTTTACGCTCACTTTTATCATTAGGTACCTTGCTGTTTTTATAATTTCAGATTACAAATATCCATATCTACCATCCATAATGCACTTGTATCACCATGTCTTCGCCGAACTAGTGCACCTATACAATTTACCATTGTATTGGGTGTGTTGGGGACACAAGAGACTCTTTTTTATTTGGTTGCAGGGTTGTTTGAGAAAGACCATCTTCATCCTATGCCTCCCACGGATTGATAAACCTTAGGTCATCCACTTGAGGGAAATTTGCTACTGTCCTACAAACATGTGCACTTGCAGGCCTAACAACGTCTACAAGAAGAAGGTAGTGTAGTAGACATCACGATGCGCATGGGAAATGGTTCCAAAGTCGATGTGATCGCGGACGGCACGCTACCTCTACATCTACCTTCAGGATTAGTTTTAGACCTGAATAATTGTTATTTGGTGCCAGCATTGAGCATGAACATTATATCTGGATCTTGTTTAATGCAAGACAGTTATTCATTTAATTCAGAGAATAATGGTTGTTCTATTTATATGAGTAATATCTTTTATGGTTATCCACCCCTGTTGAGTAGTCTATTTTTGTTGAATCTCGATAGTAGTGATACACATATTCATAGTGTTGAAGCCAAAACATATAAGTTTAATAATGATAGTGCAACTTATTTGTGGCACTGCCGTTTGGGTCATATCGGTGTAAAGCGCATGAAGAAATTCCATTCTGATGGACTTTTGGAATCACTTGATTATGAATCACTTGATGCTTGTGAACCGTGCCTTATGGGCAAGATGACCAAAACTCCGTTCTCCGGAACAATGGAACGAGCTACTGACTTGTTGGAAATAATACATACCGACGTATGCGGTCCAATGAATATTGAGGCTCGTGGTGGGTATCATTATCTTCTTACCATCATAGATGATTTGAGCAGATATGGTTATATCTACTTAATGAAACATACTGAAACAATTGAAAAGTTCAAAGAATTTCATAGTGAAGTGGAAAATCATCGTAACAAGAAAATAAAGTTTCTACGATTTGATCGTGGAGGAGAATATTTGAGTTATGAGTTTGGTCTTCATTTGAAACAACATGGGATAGTTTCACAATTAACGCCACCTGGAACACCATAGCGAAATGGTGTGTCCGAACGTCGTAACCGTACTTTCTTAGATATGTTGTGATCTATGATGTCTCTTACTGATTTACCGCTATCATTTTGGGGTTATGTGTCACAGCCCTAGATTGATGACTGTAATTAGTTGCACCAGTGAGCTTCTAGCATCATGTTTAAATTCAAGGAATTTGAATTGAGGTAATTTTAAGACTCAAAATTTAATTAAAGAGGGGACAAGAACCCTGCAAAAATCACATTCAATGTCTTCCAAAATGTTCTTATAATTGTTTGATATTTTTGGCAAGGTTTCTGAACCAAACAAAAATAGTGAACATTTTTGTGGAATATTTTGGGCTTGGAATTTAAATCATTATTGTATTTGAATTTGGAATTATATTCATAATATATAGAATATATTTTCAAATAACTTTGAAACATTTTATGTGCATTTGGAATAGTCCATTCAGCAACATAAAAATATCCAGAGGATATTTGGCACTGTGTTGAATCTGTTTTGATTTTAAATAGTGGCAAAATTTAAAAAACAGAAGAAAAGTAAAACAGAGCAGAACTTACCTCACCCTACCTGCTGCTACTGTTACCGGCCCAGCTGTGCAGCCCAGCCCACCTGGCCTTCTGCCAGTCATCTCCTAGCTCCTGCCAGGGGGACGACGCTGTGTCGCCCGCGCACACACCTGAGGTTTCCACCTCCTGCTTCATGCTGGCGGCCTCCCCTTCGAGCATGTCCGCGCCTGGAGACGCCCAGCACCCCCTCGCCCACTCCCCCGCCTCTCTGGCCTATCCCAACCGTTGTGGCTCTCTCTCCCGCAGCCGCCCGAACACACCCGCAACGCGCCGCCGCCGTGCCCAGTGGCCTCCCCTCGACTCCCCACTTGTCTGGAAGCTCCGCACACGTCGTGAACATCGTCTCCGTCGACGCACACGACGCCGGGATCCCTGCAGTAATGCCATCATCGTCGCCTTCACCGACGGGCACCGAAGATCGCCGGCTCCGATTCACCGTCTCCAAGCCATCCCCGAGTCGTCTGAGATGCTCAACGACTTCGCTGTGAGGACTCCTTCGTTTTCCCCCTCCTTTCCTACTCGTTCCCGTGCCGTAGCCGTCGTCCCCGCAAGCACCAAGCTCCGGCCATCGCCATGGCCGGCAAACCTCGCGCCTCGGAGCTCTTCCGCTCGCTCCAGTAGCTCCCGCGTGCTCGCCGGGTCCCCAGGATCTTGATGCGCCCCTCTGCTCTCTGGCTAACGCGCCGCAGCCTCGCGCATGACCGAACCCGAGCTCCGGCCGCTGCCAAAGCTCGCCGTCGCCGCCACTAAAGCCAGCCTCCGCACCTGCCGCATCCACCACTCGACGCGTCGCGTCGCCCTGAGTACGTAGAGCCCAGCTCCGCTTGCTCTCGTCGCTGGAGATGGCCGGACGAGGAGCGCCGCCGCGTCCCGCTTAGCACCGGCGACTAATCGCCGTTTAGATGACGTGGCGTCATTAGTTTAGAGTTAAGCATGCGCTTAATAAGCCACCCCCCAACACAGTCACTGACACACGGGCCCCGCAGATATTTAGCCCTGGTTTAATATCCACTTAACAGTGAGTCCATGACATGCGGGCCCCGCAGGTCAGGTTTGACCAGGACCGGGTCAGTTGACCGCTGGCGTCACACTAACACCGGGTCAGTTGTGTCAGCTCTGATTCATCGGGGATGAATTGGAATGTGGTGAACATGTCCTACTGTTAAGAGCTAAGTGTGTGAACACGATTTGGTAAAGGTAGAGATGAGAGGCCATGCAGGAGTACATGGTGGGTTGTCTCATTGAAACTGTCCTCAGGAACTGAGTTCTGTGTTTGTGATCCATGAACAGTTACTACCACACATTGGGTTCCGGTAACTCGACCCCTCTCGACTTATTAATCAACATGATCTCTGTCCAGGAGTTGCAACTAGTTTCTGGTGTTTGTAGGTAGTGTTATGTAACATCCCAAATTTTCAATTTGGAATGTTATACATTAGGTCATCATGCATATCATATTTTCCCGCATTTTTCCGATCCTAGAACTTTCACGCAACTCAAGGACCCTCGGAGAGAGTTGGAAGTTTCGTTATTTTCATATTTGGGATTTCTCAAATTTTGAAAATAGGATCATTGGATTATTTAAATTATCTTCATAAAGTTTTTCCTATAAAAATATTTTGAGAGGGAATAATATGACTTTCCCAAACAATTAGGAAAAATGAAGATATTATAAATAAACCAAATTTGGTTTTGAAAGATTTATTTGCTTAGGCAAAAATGAGCATTTTAAAAATTTTTACGCATGTTTGCTGTTTTAAAGTTCATTTTGTTCGACTCATTTTAGGAGTCGGGAAAATTTGTTTTATTTAAATCCGAGTTCGTTTGGTATTTTTTTATTCGTTTTGGTTAATTTTATTTTAAAAAATCGCTACCGGACCGAGGCCCAGGCCGGCCCAAGCCAGCCAGGCCCAGGCCCGGCGCCTCCGCCCACCTTCCTCCTCCATGGCCGCCGCCTCGAGTCCCGCCACAAGACGGCCCGCCGCCGCCCGAGTCCCGCCTGACCCGCGCCCCTGCCCTCCCAAGGAACCGCCCCCCCTTATAACCGGACCCCACCCTCTCTCACCCCAACCCACGGAGCCGCCACCGCACCTCAAGACTCAAGGCCGCCCGCCGCCGTGGACCTTGCCCCGACGCCGGACCTCCGCCCCTCCCCGACCCGCCGCCTCTCCCCCAGAGCCCAGAGAGCCCACCACGATCACGGAGGTAGCCGCCGCCCGCGCCCGATTCGGTTTTTCCCTTGAACCGATCCGGTTTATTTTTTAAAAATATATATATATATGTTCGGTTTTTTTAAAAAACCTAGATTGGTTTTATTTTTTTTCGGTTTTCTTATTTAACGAACGTTCACCGAACTGTTCGTTTCAATGAACGTGTTCGTTGGATTCGTTCTGTTAACGAACGTCCGTTATTTAAACCGTTCGTCGTTTTTCTTTTAATCGAATTTAATCCGTTATTTTCGATTTGATTTCGATCCGATTTTCAAAACTGTTTTATTTCTCGCTCGTTTATCGGAATCAGGTGATTCAAGCGCCTGGAGTTTCGTAACGAAACCGCCGTTCCGACTACCCTACTTTCACAGAGTTATGCCACTGTGAAATTTTGACCTAATTTCAGATTGCTTAACCGAGTCGTTCTCCCTCGAGTTTCGACTTTCGGAGTTTGTTTTGATTCGATTCTTTTGCAACCAGGGTTCTTAAGTTGAACTTTCTGGTTAGATCTTTTATTCGAGATTTCCCCGTGCATTAGATGAGTACTTATTGTATGCTTGTTGTTTGTCTGCGTTAGATCACCCGGAGTGCGCCGCTTGTTACTTCGAATCTCTAGGACTCGCGGATCATCAGCAAGGCAAGTAACACTTTGATCATACTCTTCTCATACCCAGTTTTATGCATTAGATCTATTCCTCGAACACTTGCATGATTAGGATCTAATTAAATTGTGGGTTTGGGAAGTAGATTGTGGTAGTACCTATTACCTGTTTTACTTATGAAACCTTGGGAGTTACTTCTACGTTTGCTTGTTCATGCCATGCTATGCTAGTAGACGTGGATTGGGTGAGTGAATATCCATGGCAGATGTGAGATTGTTAATTAATGGTTTATCTAAGGTGGCAACCTAAACACACATCTGGGTGGATTGAGGCACCTGGTTTCTATCAGACTTGCTGTATTTCTTCTGACCGCCACCTGTGCTCTAAGGGATCATAAGATTATTCAAACTGAAACTTCCGTGCAGCCACAAGCCAATTATGGGCTCTGGCGTAGTTGAATAAGTCGTGCGTAACTCTTACGGGTAGGCTAGCTGATGTAGGGGATGTAGGTTGGTACGGTCTACCCACATGTAAGGTGCTAGCGCTTCGAAAGACTATGTCTCGGTCATCCGCTTCTCAAACACCTTGTAGTCACGAGAACCAAGCGGAGGCGATCGAGTCTTGTGGGGAAAAGTGCGCAAACCTCTGCAGAGTGTATAAACTAATCATGATTAGCCGTGTCCCCGGTTATGGACAAATTTGAGTATCCTGTAATTGAATATCATGTGAATCTCAACATGTTACTTCTAACTAAAAGTTATTGGGTTTTGATGAGTACTTTTTAATTGGGATTGAGGATGTCACAACCATTCTCAATGTTTAACAACCACCATGATAGTTAAATAAAATTATTCCTTTGATGTAGGGAAAAATCAGCTTTATGCAAATGTAAATCAGAGAGCCTTACCACCAGCCAAATATGCATGTAGTATAGGCTTATTTCCTTCATTGCTCTTATGTGTTACATTGCCAAGATATTCCATGTCTTGACCCGTTTTTTGGCTGCAACTTTTCACGCTATGCACTTTTCGAGCATTTAGTAAGGTGTTAGGTCGTGGTTCTATACTCGATGATGCCGTTGGAGTTGATGGACTCGCTTATCTTCCAAGCCTTCCGCTGTTATTATTAGATGGCCTTAAGCCATATTATTGTATTCAGTTCCTTGAGGACAACGATGTAATAAGTGTGTGATTGCTACTCGCTATAAATCCTTCAAGCTTGTGTGGTGTCAGATTCTCGATCCGTGGATGACATCGAGCACGAGACTTGATCCATTCGGTCTGGTCGCTCTGAGAGAATGGTATCGAGCACACGCCGATCGTAGGACACCACGACCACTAAGATAAAGCCATAGATCACTACTCTCTTCCCATTTTCTAACTCCTCATCTTTTCTACTCTCTTTAGGATGACGGACGCGAAGATCAAGTACACCCAACCGGATGAAGGCACACCTTTTGGATTTCACTTGAAGGAAGTCACTAAGTACCGAACATTGGATTACCAAGCTTCACGGGACTTTCAACGCCACTCTGCTCAAGAGGAGCTACCGAAGATTCATGCTCACGCTCCAGAAGGACATTCGCCCCAATCACCAAGCCTATAGATAGTGTTTTCAGATTGCACCAACTTGAGTCCAGGAAAGAGCATGGCAGCTCACATCACCATGGGACGCATTGGAGAAGTTTATCAAGAAGACCTCAAGGACACCATCTACCAGATTTGCGGACGCCGAGATGACAACTGGGGCGTCGTCAACACCAAGAAGGATAGGTCCATTGCAGCTTTCATCCAGAGTTAAATCAGCACATTCGACGCCAGAGAACCAAATGTGCAATGACATGTTGGAGTTGCGTAACGCAAAAGGAAGGATCATCGAATGGAAGAAGAACTAAAGACTACACGCAAGGACTACATGGACGAGATCGTAGCTCGCAAGACACAATAACGATCTTAAGTACGAGATCAAGAGCTCAAGAAGAAGTTGGCGCCAGAATGAAGACCAGATGTCGAATACCCAATCGACTACATCAACATCGACGACACAGATTCGGATCCAAGTGAACCCGACTTTGAAGACGAAGCTGGAGCAGACATCATGGAGTCTTCCACCGGTTCAAATTAGTAGAAGTCCCCCACATATTAGTAGCATTCCCTCCATGTAAACCTTTTTAGTACACGCACTTTTGCGATAGTTAGATCGTTGTAAACCCTTGTTTGATTGAATGAAGTGATTTTGTGTGCATTTGATCATGTGCATTTGGGTAGTGATTCCCCTTAGACCTCATTCTATTCTACATTTCTCTTCTCTTCTAAACCCTTCAGATGCCTCCAAGACGCGACCCCGGATTCGTTTTCCCGCCAGAGATCACCCAATTGATCCAGCAGCAGAATACCCTGATTTAAACATTGGTGCAGAACAACAACAACAACAACAACCCACCGCCACCACCACCACCTGCGGATCATCTGACTCGTTTCCTTAGACTGAACCCGCCGGTGTATTCCAGTAGCACCGAGCCGATTGTAGCAGATGACTGGATCCGCAAGATAGGCAGGGAGCTGACCACTGCAGGATGCACAGATGGTGAAAGAGTGAAGTTTGCAGCACATCAGCTTGAAGGACCCGCAACAGCATGGTGGGAGAACTTCACAGCCACTTACCCGTGAGACACCGCCACATGGGATCAGTTTGACAAGCTTTTCAGACCGCCCATGTTTCAGCAGGAGCCATGGCCATGAAGAAGCGTGAGTTTCGCAACTTACGCCAAGGAGGAAGGACTGTTGGCAAGATCGTGGATGACTTTAGCAAATTAGCACGTTATGCCCCGGATGACGCTACTACGATGCAGCTAAACAGAGAAGTTTCTAGAAGGACTGAATGATGAGTTCAAGATGCCGTTGATGGTAGCAAGTTTCAACAACTACCAGGAGTTAGTAGACCGAGCTCTCATGATTGAAGGGAAGCAGCAGCAAATTGAGAACCGCAAGCGGAAGTATGGACAAGGGAAGTATAACTCTGGATCCCAGCAGAAGCCTCGTTATACCCCTAAATCAGGAATTCAGTTTCAGATACCCATGGAGGAGGTAATTCAGATAACCATAATGGCACCAAGAATGGGAACGGGAATGGAGGAAGCAACGACGAACCGCACCAACCCGCTCTACACCATCCAAGGTAGACCTGAGTCACATTACTTGCTTTAAGTGCCGCAAGATCTGGGCATTATGCAAATGACTGTCCGTAGGCGTAATGGAAATGGCAATGGAAGCTCGAAAGAAGCCCAACCCTTTCAACAGGGGACAAGTGAACCACATTGATGTGGAGGAGGTTGAAGATCAGCCCGATGCAAGAATCGGTAAGTTTTTGGTTAAGTCATTTATCTGCAGTTGTTCTTTTTGATACCGGTGCATCGCATTCATACATATCAAGGGATTTGTGGATAAGTACAAGTTACCAACCCAAGCCCTTAGGTCACCCATGCTAGTAACCTCACCCGGAGCAGTACATGGCTAGTAAATGGTGTGATCGATCGCCACTAAGGATTGGACACTATGTTTTCCCTCGCACCTAATAGTTCGGAATCCCAAGGATTGGATGTGATATTAGGAATGGATTGGTTATCAAAGTATGGAGGAAACATAGATTGTACCACAAGGTCAATTTTGCTCACCACACCGTAAGGAAGAAGGATTATATGTATCACGGCACGAGCCGAGGAGAGCACAAGTAAATTGCTTATCGAGAGTGGTACAGAAGAAGTACCAAAGGTAAAGGATTATCCCGATGTATTTCCTAAGAGTTGCCGTGAATGCCGCGGATAGAGACATTGAATTTTGATCGAGCTGTTGCCGTGAACAGGCCCGATATCGAAACGACCGCATGTGATGCCCGCAAAGGATTTGGTAGAAATCAAGAAGCAGATTAAGGAACTATTGGATAAAGGTTTTATTCGCCCAAGTTCTTCACCTTGGGGATCACCCGTTTTGTTAGTGGAGAAGAAGGATGGATCGTTGAGAATGGTTGTTGATTACCGTGGATTGAATGAAGTAACAATCAAGAACAAGTACCCACTACCTATGATAAACGATCTGTTTGATCGCTTGCAAGGAGCCAAAGTGTTTTCTAAGATCGACTTGCGATCAGGGTACCATCAGTTGAAGATTCGGGAGCAAGACATACCTAAGACAGCATTTACCACGAGATATGGACTGTATGAGTATACCGTTATGTCATTTGGACTGACTAACGCACCAGCCTATTTTATGAACCTGATGAACAAAGTGTTTATGGAGTTTTTGGACAAGTTCGTCGTGGTGTTCATTGATAACATTTTGATTTTCTCGAAGAATGAACAGGAACACAAGGAACATTTGCGATTGGTTTTGGAGAAACTGAGGGAACACCAGTTGTATGCCAAGTTCAGCAAATGTGAGTTTTGGCTAAAGGAAGTTGGATTTCTCGGACATGTTATATCCGGAGAAGGGATAGCTGTTGACCCCACAAAAGTTGAGACCGTAACCAAGTGGGAAGCACCAACGACAGTTGGAGAAATTCGGAGTTTCCTTGGACTCGCAGGATACTACCAAGATTCATTGAGAATTTCTCAAGGATTGCAAAGCCTATGACAGAATTGTTGAAGAAGGAAAACAAATTCATATGGACCGAGGACTGTGAGGCAAGTTTTCAGAGTTGAAGAAAAGATTGGTTACCTCACCAGTTTTGATATTGCGGCATCAAACTAAGGATTATGAGGTGTATTACGGCGCTTCACGCCGAGGACTTGGAGCAGTGCTTATGCAGGAAGGAAGAGTTGTTTCAGACGCTTCACGACAACTTAAGCCCCATGAGTTGAATTATGCCACTCATGATTTGGAGTTAGCAGCCGTTGTGCATGCCTTGAAGACGTGGAGACATTTTCTCATTGGAAATCATTGTGAAGTATATACGGATCACAAGAGTTTGAAGTACATCTTCACACGAAGGAGTTGAATCTCGATGAGGAGATGGTTAGAGCTAATCAAGGATTATGATATGAGATTGCATTATCACCCCGGGAAGGCTAATGTTGTAGCAGACGCATTGAGCCGTAAAAGCCACGTCAATACCCTAATGATGGGAGAAATACCCAATGAATTAGCCGAGGACCTTCGAGAGCTATGTTTGGAAATAGTTCCAGAGGCTATGTAGCAGCATTGAGATTCAATCGACACGATGGACAAAATCGAGAGAAGCCCAAAAGGCGATAAGGAAGTTGCCTCTATAAAGGAGAAAATGAGCAAAGGAAAAGCTAAAGGATTTCGTGAGGATGAGCACGATACCCTATGGTTTGAAGACCGTGTTTATGTGCCCAATGACCCGTAGATCGTGAAGTTGATTTTACAAGAAGCCCATGATTCACCCTATTCGATTCACCCAGAAATACCAAGATGTATTTGGATTTGAAGAATATTTTTGGTGGACCGGAATGAAGAAGGATATTGCGAGTATGTAGCAATTTGCGGCGTATGTCGAAAGTAAAGGCAGAACATCGAAGCCAGCAGGATTGTTACAACCGCTGCCGATACCCAAATGGAAGTGGGATAAACTAGGCATGGATTTCATCACAGGTTGCCAAAGACCCGCCAGATATGACTCGATTTGGGTCATAGTCGACCGTTTGACCAAGGTAGCTCATTTCATTCCACCAAGACTACCTATAGCAGTGCTAAGTTGGCAAAGATATACATGACCAGAATTGTATGCTTACACGGAGTTCCGAGGAGCATTGTATCGATGAGAGGAACCCAATTTACTTGAAATTTTGGAACCAGTTGCACGAAACATTGGGAACCCGATTGAATTCAAGACAGCTTTCCACCCACAGCATCGATGGATGATCGAGAGAGTCAATCAGATTTTGGAGGACATGTTTGAGAGCTTGTGCACTAGATTATGGATCTAGTTGGGATGATAATTTGCCGTATGCAGAATTTTCCTACAATAACAGCTTACCAAACCAGCTTAAAGATGGCACCTTCGAGGCTTTGTATGGAAGAAGGTGCAGGACACCATTGTCATGGGACTAAACCGAGATCGCCGGTTGTTTGGACCAGATTTGATTAAGGAGTCTGAACAGAAAGTTAAGTTGATCCGAGACAGGCTCAAGGTAGCCCAGTCCAGACAGAAGAGCTATGCCGATTCAAAGCGCAAAGCGATTGAGTATGAAATTGGAGACATAGTATATCTCAGAGTATCCCCGCTACGAGGAGTTAAGCGTTTTGGAGTTAAAGGAAAGTTAGCACCCGCTTCGCTGGACCATATAAGATTTTGCAACGCATGGGAGAAGTTGCGATAAGTTGGAATTGCGGAAGGACTGTCGAGTACATGATGTATTCCATGTTTCTCGATTGAAGAAATGTCACCCGAGATAGCAAAGGTACCGTTAAGAGACACAAGGCCATTGGAAGCAATTCAGTTGAAGGATGACTTGACATATGAGGAGAAGCCGTTAAGATTCTCGATTATGCCAGCAGAGTTACCCGCAGCAAGGTTATCAAGTTTTGCAAAGTTCAAGGAGCCACCACACCGAGGATGAAGCCACCGGGAAAGAGAGGAAGTTTTGCTTAAGGACCACCTCACCTATTTTCTAGTTAACCCGAATCTCGAGGGCTAGATTCATCTTAAGGGTTTGTAACATCCCAAATTTTCAATTTGGAATGTTATACATTAGGTCATCATGCATATCATATTTTCCCGCATTTTTCCAATCCTAGAACTTTCACGCAACTCAAGGACCCTCGGAGAGAGTTGGAAGTTTCGTTATTTTCATATTTGGGATTTCTCAAATTTTGAAAATAGGATCATTGGATTATTTAAATTATCTTCATAAAGTTTTTCCTATAAAAATATTTTTGAGAGGGAATAATATGACTTTCCCAAACAATTAGGAGAAATGAAGATATTATAAATAAACCAAATTTGGTTTTCAAAGATTTATTTGCTTAGGCAAAAATGAGCATTTTAAAAAAATTTACGCATGTTTGCTGTTTTTAAAGTTCATTTTGTTCGACTCATTTTTAGGAGTCGGGGAAAATTTGTTTTATTTAAATCCGAGTTCGTTTGGTTTTTTTTATTCGTTTTGGTTAATTTTTATTTTTTTTTAAAAAAAATCACGCTTCCACGGACTGAGGCCCACTGCCCAAGCCAGCCAGGCCCAGCCCCAGCGCCTCCCTGCCCACCTTCCTCCCCTCACATGCCGCCGCCTCGAGTCCCGCACCTGCCCGGCCGCCCGAGTCCCGCCTGGGACCCGGCGCCCCTTGCCCTCCCCAAGGAACCGCCCCCTTTATAACCGGACCCCCCTCTCTCACCCCAACCCGCCGAGCCGCCACCACCCGCACTCAAGGCTGCCGCCGCCCGCCGTGGACGCCGCCGCCGCCGTGGACCGCCATTGCCGCCGTGGGCGCCGCCGCCGACGCCGGACCCGCCGCCCGACCCGGACCCGCCGCCTCTCCCGAGCCCTCGAGAGCCCGCCGGCGATCACGGAGGTAGCCGCCGCCCAGCGCCCGATTCGGTTTTTCCCTTGAACCTATCCGGTTTATTTTAAAAATATATATATATGTTTGGTTTTTTTAAAAACCTAGATTGGTTTTATTTTTTTCGGTTTTCTTATTTAACGAACGCTCACCGAACTGTTCGTTTCAATGAACGCGTTCGTTGAATCGTTTCGTTAACGAACGTCCGTTATTTAAACCGTTCGCGTTTTTCTTTTTAATCGAATTTAATCCGTTATTTTCGATTTGATTTCGATCCGATTTTCAAAACTGTTTTATTTCTCGCCGCTTATCGAATCAGTGATTCAAGCGCTGGAGTTTCAGAATATGAAACCGCCGTTCGACTACCCTACTTTCACAGAGTTATGCCACTGTGAAATTTTGACCTAATTTCAGATTGCTTAACCGAGTCGTTCTCCTCGAGTTTCGACTTTCGGAGTTTGTTTTGATTCGATTCTTTTGCAACCAGGGTTCTTAAGTTGAACTTTCTGGTTAGATCTTTTATTCGAGATTTCCCGTGCATTAGATGAGTACTTATTGTATGCTTGTTGTTTGTCTGCGTTAGATCACCCGGTGCGCCGCTTGTTACTTGAATCTCTAGGACTCATGGATCATCGACAAGGCAAGTAACACTTTGATCATACTCTTCTCATACCCAGTTTTATGCATTAGATCTATTCCTCGAACACTTGCATGATTAGGATCTAATTAAATTGTGGGTTTGGGAAGTAGATTGTGTAGTACCTATTACCTGTTTTACTTATGAAACCTTGGGAGTTACTTCTCGCTTGCTTGTTCATGCGATGCTATGCTAGTAGACGTGGATTGGGTGAGTGAATATCCATGACAGATGTGAGATTGTTAATTAATGGTTTATCTAAGGTGGCAACCTAAACACACATCTGGGTGGATTGAGGCACCTGGTTTCTATCAGACTTGCATGTATTTCTTCGGACCGCCACCTGTGCTCTAAGGGATCATAAGATTATTCAAACTGAAACTTCCGTGTGCAGCCACAAGCCAATTATGGGCTCTGGCGTAGTTGACTAAGTCGTGCGAACTCTTACGGGTAGGCTAGCTGATGTAGGGGATGTAGGTTGGTACGGTCTACCCACATGTAAGGTGCTAGCGCTTCGAAAGACTATGTCTCGGTCATCCGCTTCTCAAACACCTTGTAGTCACGAGAACCAAGCGGAGGCGATCGAGTCTTGTGGGGAAAAGTCATAAACCTCTGCAGAGTGTATAAACTAATCATGATTAGCCGTGTCCCGGTTATGGACAAATTTGAGTATCCTGTAATTGAATATCATGTGAATCTCAACATGTTACTTCTAACTAAAAGTTATTGGGTTTTGATGAGTACTTTTAATTGGGATTGAGGATGTGTCAACCATTCTCAATGTTTAACAACCACCATGATAGTTAAATAAAATTATTCCTTTGATGTAGGGAAAAATCAGCTTTATGCAAATGTAACAGAGAGCCTTACCACCAGCCAAATATGCATGTAGTATAGGCTTATTTCCTTCATTGCTCTTATGTGTTACATTGCCAAGATATTCCATGTGTCAACCGTTTTGGCTGCAACTTTTCACGCTGCGCACTTTTCGAATTTACGAGTAAGGTGTTAGGTCGTGGTTCTATACTCGATGATGCCGTTGGAGTTGATGGACTCGCTTATCTTCCAAGCCTTCCTGTTATTATTAGATGGCCTTAAGCCATATTATTGTATTCAGTTCCCTTGAGGACAACGATGTAATAAGTGTGTGATTGCTACTCTGCTATAAATCCTTCAAGGCATCGTGGTGTCAGCATTACTGATCCAGGGATGACACTGAGCACAGAGACTTGATCCATTCGGGTCTGGTCGCTACATGTTAGTAGTCTACCAAGTGGCACCCGGTACAGGTGGGCTTGGGACAGACTAGGCACCGTGGCACGGTGTACCAAGCGTAGATCCACCCGTCGAGGTGGGCTTGGGAACCCTCCACACATCGTTTGGGGCCGTGAGCGACACCCGGGCCAGATCTCCTTGCGGATGGAACGAATAGGTGATAAACCTGGACGAGAGACTTGTGTGGTTACTCAGGTCATGGCCGACACCCTCGCTAGGCTTCCGCTTGAGGTTGCCGAGTACATGTCGAGTAAACGGTGATAAGTGGTGAGAGTGTGTGTGAAGAAGTACACCCCTGCAGGGTTAACATCATCTATTCGAATAGCTGCATCCGCGGTAAAGGACCTCTGGGTTGCCTATATAGTTTATAGACAAGTGAAAGTGGATACTCTAAAATACGCAAGATAAGCGTGAGTGCTATGGATGGCGTTCTCATAGGGAGAGGAGAGCGGGTCCATAGTGGTGTATTGATATGGTGAATGTGTGGACTCGTGTGCGCCACCTCAAAAGAGTTAATTGCAGTCGTAGTTCAGGATAGCCACCGAGTCAAAGCAGGCTTGCTGCAGTTAAACCCCACCATCCCCTTTGTTCATAATGATGCATATGTAGTTAGTTCTGATGTAAGTCTTGTTGGGTACATTTGTACTCACGCTTTCTTAATTTATGTTTTGCAGAGAGACTCCAGTCTCACTAGTAGTTCCGCGTGGACTTCGACGTCTAGCTTGTTACCTCAGCTACGATCTTGTGCCCTGGCAGGATCTGGTAGATAGTCAGGCTTCTCAGCCTTTTTCATTTGTAGATGTCTGTACTCAGACATGTTAATCTTCCGCATGTGCTTTGACTCGTATGCTTTGAATGTTGGGTCATGAGACCCATGCTTGTAATATCTCGCTCCTCGGAGCCTATTGAATAAAATACTTGAGTTGTAGAGTCATGTTGTGATGCCATGTTGTATTTGCACATATCGAGCATATTGTGTGTATGTTATTGAAATGCTTGGTATGTGTGGGATCTGACTATATATCTAGATGTTTATCCTTGGTAGCCTCTCTTACCGGGAAATGTCTCCTAGTGCTTCCACTGAGCCATGGTAGCTTCCTACTGCTCCAGAACACTTAGGCTGGCCGGCATGTGTCATTCTTCGATCCTTTGTCTGTCCCTTCAGGGAAATGTCACGCGGTGTCTACCGGAGTCCTGTTCGTCTGCTACAGCCCGGATTCTCCGGAGTCCTGCTAGCCCATCTGCTACAGCCCGGATTCACTCGCTGATGACCGACACGTTCGTTGCTGGGTCATGTATGACTGTCCCTGTAAGTTAGTGCCACTTTGGGTTCACGACTAGCCATGTCAGTCCAGGCTCCTTGTCATATGGATGCTAGAGACACTATCATATACGTGTGCCAAAAGGTGCAAACGGTCCTGGGCCTGGTAAGGCGACACCCGTGGGAAAACCGTGCGTGAGGCCGCAAAGTGATATAAGGTGTTACATGCTAGATCGGTGTGGCATTGAGTCAGGGTCCTGACAGCTTTGGTATCAGAGCATGACTGCCTGTAGGTTTACCAAGCCAAACTGATCAAAGTTGAGTCTAGAAATGCTTTAGTTATATAAGGGAATTGATTGTGGAAGGGAACGTAAGGCTCTTTTTACTTCTTATACCTTATGCCCTTCAGATCCGAGTCACCCTCTTCTTTCTGCGGGGATTAAGAACTAGTCTTTCTCATCTTCTATCAGGATCACGTGTTACTAATCCGTAGACTTATAGGAATGATGGATTCAAGCCCCAATTAAGTTCCTACTACTTCCGTGTGTTCATAGCTGGCCTCAGAACCTTGATATTGTGATGTTGAGCGGTTATGCCATCATTTTGCAGGATGTCTCAAATTTTTTGAGCATTTACAGCCGTTATGCTGTACGAGTCATCCAAGGTTTCTAAATAGTCTGATGCATTTGCAAATCCCTTCTTTTTGTTCTGATGTCTTTTTAGGCCAGGTTAACCACACAAATTGCTGAGTTGAGGTACTCTGTTGCCTCGACATATATGTTGGAGCTAGTATTATGACCCTAGGTGTCTTAGAGGATCACCAGGTAATCTAGCCATGTTTTGTGTTCCCAGTGTGATGATTCTGGCCATCATTCTCGAAAGCATCTTGTGATGCTACCTTGTAGTAGGTATTCTACTCCTGGGTTTCTGAACCCGAGATTCACCCTACTTATTTCATGTTGATAGTGTTTGCTAGTTCCTTTAGGTTATTACTAACCTTTGAGATAGTCCTCGAGGCCGTGGTATTTCCTTCTTCCAAATACCATGAACCATTCTTGGCAGAAGTTCTTTGAACCGATAGATCACAACCATAGTTCTCTTGATGAGTTCTCGATTCTATGTTGGTATTCTGCCAGTTCTACCTTCTCTGCATGGGTTATCCAGAAGAAACCTGTTGAACTTGGTTCGACATGCTAACCTATGCCTCCACAACTCAGAAAATCATATGTTCTTTTGAGTTGTCCCTCTTTAGTTGTATTCTGACCCCCGTCTATCAGTTGATAGTCAGGAGTAGTTGTGCCTCGTGTTCATCGATGCCTGTTATTCTTGTGGTCCGTCAAGCCATTCTATTCCAGAGTGACTAGGAGAAACAAACTCCAGTACCTCATCCATATCACGGATTGGGTCAAAGCAGTTGTGTTCCGGAGATCAAAATGCTAATCTAGCTCTTGTTCTGTTCTACCCTGGAGTATTACCATATTTATATCAAGAATATCATGGGAATTGCACACCATTCTATGAACTCTTGATACAGTGATACTTCTCGCCCTCATTATTCATTTCTCGGCTCCCGTGTTGTTGCAACCGGAATACTGACAAGTGAACCGTGATGTGTGAAATCAATACTTCTAGCAACCCCGTTGCTTGGTAGTTAAAGGACAATAATTTCATTCTTAGTGTGTTGGTTCTTGAATCATCATTCTAAGATAGATTGTGCTACCACTACAAAAAAAATACACTTCCGTGATGATACGTGTTTGTCACAGTAGGTCGCATTTTTGTCATGCATGTACATCCATGATTAATTTATGATAGAATCAAGATAGTCATACCTGTGCTGTCGTAGAAGTGTTCCATGACATTACCAAAATTATCATCACGGAAGTGTCCACTTCCATGACGATAAATCCCGCGTCATAGAAGTGCTTTCGTTAAGGGTGACCGACACGTGGCATCCACCGTAACGGAATGTCGTTAAGCTATCGGGTCGGATTTTGGATCCGATAACCCGTTAACAGCCACGACCAATGCCGATTTTCCTCGTGTAAAATTCTCATTGGTCGACGGATCCACGGTCACCGCGCTAAGTACATGTGTCACTCATCCAACGGTCGAGATGGGCTTATGATATGTTGACACGTGGACCGGCCCAACAGTGGCCCACAAATTTTAAATGGGCCGGCCCAACCGAAGGCCCATAAGATTTAGCAAACCATAATGGGCCGGCCCAGCTAAAGGCCCACAAAATTTAGCGGACCATAATGGGCCGGCCCAGCTAAAGGCCCACAAGATTTTGCAGACCATAATGGGCCGGCCTAGCTAAAGGCCCACAAGATTTTGCGGACCACAATGGGCCGGCCCAGCTAAAGGCCCACAAGATTTTGCAGACCATAATGGGCCGGCCCAGCTAAAGGCCCAACATTCTCTATCAAATCGGCCCGTCAACGGCCTGTCCTAAACTTGCCATCAACGCGGCCCATGGTCACTTCTGGCCCGTTAACAGTCCGCTAAGTAATTGGGCCGAATCACGGCCCGGTGTATTTCCGGCCTGTTAAAGGTCTGGCTTCATTTGGGCCCATTTACAGGCCATCAAACTTTCGGCTCATAAACGACCATGAAGGATTTGGGTCATATTCGGCCATGTCTGACATTCGGCCTGTTAGAGGCCCACTATAGATTTGGGCCACTTTCTTCCTGTTGCCATTTTCGGCATGTTAACGCCGGACGTAAACCATGGGCCATATGTGGCCCAACGTCATATCAGGCCCATTAACGGCCCATATAAAAATGATGATAATCTAGCCCGATCAAGTTCCGCCTATTAAAGGCCCGTGTATTAGGTCGGCATTTACTGCCCGTCCAATTTCGCCTCACAAAGATCCGCGTCGTAAATGGGCCACCATTTTGGCCTGCTAAGTCCAAAGGGTTATTTGGCACAATCAGGCCCAATCTCACTTTCGGTCTATTAAAGGCCCATGTTTTTATGGGCTCGAGATATTTACACCAGTAACGGCCTATTTTTACCGAGGGCCCAAATTATGTTTAGGCTCATTAAAGGCCCACTATGGGCATAGGCCTACCGTAAAAATATGAAAGCTTATGCTGATTTAGGCCCGTATATTTTAGTGGGCTACATGTCAATTTTGGTCCAGAATCGCTTTTAGCCCAATTGGAATGGGCCCGATTTAATGTTGGCATGTTGGGGTCCTACGAAGCTTTCAAATTAATACATTACTAAGATAAACCTACACTATACAAAAATAGTGTCGTAATTATCGCAGCCCTGGGCAGCATCATAAATGTTGTATCACAACAAAATAAATTCCAACCATACAACAAAAGGCCTGTTGGCATAAAGTTTACATCCTTCCGATAAAAGCACCATCGATGTATAGAAGCACGATCATTTGACCTGAGATCTAATGTTTCAGTCAGAGAATCTGATGGAGTAGCACGATCTCCACCTTTTTCCGCCATTGCTCTTGAACAACGGTTTAATGTCCGATAGTCCGGTTTCAAAACCATTCATATCTTGACGACATTTCTCAACCACTATTCTTGTTTCCAAACAACGCCCATTAGGGATTGGACTTGTGTCCGGAGCACGATATATCACTCTGCCTAGCAGGAAGATTTTGTTCAAGAGGCGATTTGGATGAGGTTACCTTGACAACCAACCCGAATTACGCAGAAGGTGCTTTTGCACTTTGTTAGTGGAGAGATACTTGACGATCGTAGCAAGAGGTGACGTTTTGCCCGTAGTAGCCTCGCCACCTTCAGTGGTTGTGGCTGTTCAATCATTTGTTCCATAGCTTCCGAAAGTTTGAACTTGTAGATTAGTGTACCGATAAGTTACTAATGAGATAAAACAAACAAAGTAGGTTAAACGCTTATACATAAATTATTTTGGTGAACTACTATAATACATTAGCATGTATTGTAGTGCCAACTACATAATAAAATCACTTTCGGAACATATGTCCATGTAGCATGCCTACTGTATTGTCTATTTCCTCACATTCGTTGACATCTAAGGATAAAGAGACATGGTTTAAAGTAGGATGAACATAGTATGACATCATTCATATCATGGGCAAACAGATATAAAACAAACAACCTATTTTATCATTGTGTGCGCACGTGAACATAACAACTAGATTACAGATCAAGACCAATATAATACCCTTCATCTCTTTTAAACCATGTAAGGTGAAATGATACGTTAAGAAAACTGTGTATAAAAGTGAATAGAGTAACTGACATTGGCTGCAAACCAAGTAGTTAAATGAACACATCACAGTACCAATCAGTTCAAGGTAGGAGGAATAAGGACTTACAACAGCGGCTTGAACTGGTGTGCTCATGCCCTTCATCTTGCTGGTGTGGCAATCCTTGAAGATTTGCACTGCATTCGGTTCAGGTTCTTTTTGGTCCACATGGGCTTTCCTCTGTATTTGGAACAACTCAATATAGATACGATAATATGGCACAAAAAAAAGAAGGAAGTAGCAGCTATTTACAAAAGCCTCGCAGTGTGCAATATAGCTACGAGATCCTGTTGTCCGTTGGAATTTCACTTTAGAACGGTTGGTTTTGTTCTTCAAACAGTTAGCCTAGAAGAAGATACACTTGTAAGGCACATACATAAATACAAGTTCAATATGTGGTCTGATCAAATACATATAGCCTACCGATACTTTGGATCGCACCGGTGTTTAACGAGGGCTGTCCACCATCATCTGTAATATATTCCACTAGAGATGTTTGGGCGATTTCATTGTTAGCCTTGCCTTCAAAGTGAGATTTTCTAAGGTGGTACCGACATCGTCAGCAGAGCGGCATCGAAAAACATGAGTGCATGCTTGTTTAGTTGCATCATCTTTCGGATCCAACTTGAACCTCATATGTTGAAAAAGAATGTGAGTCTTATTAGGAGGAAGCTAGAAAGGATGGGACGAGCAAGACAATATTACTAATTGCAATGAATAACATTACTTACGGATAAATGGTCAAGGAAGGTGTTAAACCGGGTATTGTCTTTCTCATTCCTGCATCGATCCACGTTGGGAGGATATGTGCATGACACCTAACGGCAACGGCTGCCTCGATACTAACTTGGCTGACTCTATAGCATCACGTGGCCTTTTAAACCTGCCTCAAAATGGATCTCCATTCTTCCTCCTTTAGATTTTGTTAATCTGTCAAGCATTATCCCGATGTCTATTTTCGCTTGCGCCATGGTGCTAGTTCAACAACGAATATGGAAAGTGTTAGTGTACATCAAACCGTGAGAGTACATATAAAGGAGCATGCAATCGCAACTTGACTCGGTCAGTACCGCCTTGGTGTTGATGCTCATGAGGTTCATCTGATCTTGCCAAGTCTGTTGTGTCGCAGATGCTTCGAAGTAGTGTTAGGTGTGAAGGCAACTTGGGAACCGCCGCCGGAGCAAACGAACGAGTAACTGGTTGAGATGTCGGTACAGCTTGAAGCGGATGTGCAGCTGGTGGAGCAGGTGATACTTGTGTTTGTAGATTTAGCCGGTGGACTTGGACCTTCTATCGCACTATAAGTACCAGCAGAATCTCGACGGCAGAACCTTTTCCGTTTCACCCGACGAGTAACAAGACTCCCTACTATATTATTTTCCTTGCTCTTTTTGACTTTGCCATGTCAAGTTGTACCCACAACACAAAAGAATAAAATCACTCTTCGTAACTCATTGATGCATGATACGCATAAGCAATACTTTGATGTAAGACAACCGTATGAGAATTGAATATGTAAGAAAAACAGGACGGCATGACATATTCACAGCTACGATGTGCAAACTAAGAAGAAGGATTTTCAAGAAAATATAAGTAATGCAAGCTAGACACCATATGAAAGATGCAACCAATATTACTCTGCCAAGTTAAAAGTGTCTTGTCATAAGTGGCAATTCGAAAAATTAGAAGCAGTACAATGTAGAAATCAATGCAAGATGCAACCACTATCAAACTGCCATGTTAAAAGCGTCCAATCATGAGTGATTGATGCGGGATACACAACAGCAGTACTTTGATGTAAGAACATGGTATGATAGATAGATGCAGTGTATTCTAGACACAGAAAGCCATGTCATATGCACATGTATAACGTATAAACTCAACAGGTGCAATTTAATCAAAATAGAAGAAATACAGGCTAGACAACATATGCAACATGAAACCAATTATCAAACTGTCAACTTAGAGCAAGCACCTGCGATGGTGGAGTACGGGAGATGAACTCATCATGTAGACTTGGGACTTCAACTTCATTAGCAGTAGCAGGGGCAAATCTAGAGAGTCTCTGTTTGCGTCGGTGCGGAGGACCACCAACATCCCCTAACTTACTCTTTTCCTTCCTATTTTCTGATATTGCCTTATGAAGTCAAAACCACAAGAAGATGAATAAAATTAGCTCTGCATAACTGGTTGATGCATGATACGATTTAACACTACTTTGATGTAAGGCTAGAGCAGGATAGGAGGATGGAATATATACAAAAAGACAGCGTTTCATATTCACACGCATTTATAGGAGGATGGAATATGTATGAAAAAACAATAAGTGGAAGGCATTTCAACAAAATTAGAAGAAATGAAAGCTAGGCACCATATGAACATGCAACCAATATCACTCTATCGTAAAAAAAATGTCTCGTCAGAAGTGCCATTTCAAGAAATTAGAAGCAAGACAAGCTAGAAGACAATGCAAGATGCAACCTACATCACAGTCCAAAGTTAAATGTGTCTTATGGGTAAGTGATCGTTGCAGGTATAAGTTGTAAGCTACACAGATGCAATTCAACATAATCAGAAGCAATACAAACTAGACATCATACGGAAAACGCAACCAGGTATAATAGTTCCAAGTAAGAGCAAGCACATGTGATGGTGGAGTAGGGGAGATGTGCTCATCATGTACACGTATGTTCTAGAAACAGGAACACGTGTCATATTCACAGGCATTATGTGTCAAGTAAGAAGATGCAATTCAAGTTAGAAGCAATACAAGCTAGACATCATACGCAACATGCAACCACATATAATAGTGTCAAGTTAGAGCAAGCACCTGTGATGGTGGAGTAGGGGAGATGTGCTCATCATCTACACAGCTACGTTGACTGTCCAGCCTTGCATTGTCTTGTGAATCTTGTTGGGAGGATGGCGGAGTAGAATCTATAGAGACCCCATGTTTGAGTTGCTCCGAAGGACCACCATCATCCACTGCCGGACTAATTTCCTTCAGATGTAATGATTTTGCATTGTGAAGTCAAACCGATAATAAAAAGGAATAAAATTCGCTCTTTAGAACTCATTCATGCATGATGCTGACGAACACTACTCGGATGAAAGGCAAACACATGATGCGACGATGGAATATGTATGAAAAACAGGATGGTGTGACATATTCACACCTATGATGTGGTAACTAAGGTAAGGCATTTCAACAAATTAGAAGCACCGCAAGCTAGACACCATATGAAAGATGCAACCAATATCACTCTGCCAAGTTCAAACTGTATGGCGTTTCAACAAATTAGAAGCAGTACATGCTAGAAATCATATGCAAGACACAACCAATATCAAAGTGGCGACTTAAAGGTGCCTTATCATAAGTGACTGATGCGGGATATGCAAGAATAGTAGTCTGATGTAGAAACAAGAACACATGTCATATTCACAGGCATTATGTGTAAAGTAAGCATATGCAATTCAACAAAGTTAGAAGCAATACAAGCTAGACATCATACGCAACATGCAACCACATATAATAGTGCCAAGTTAGAGCAAGCACCTGTGATGGTGGAGTAGGGAAGATGTGCTCATCATCTACACAGCTACGTTGACTGTCTAGCCTTGCGTTGTCTTCTGAATCTTGTTGGGAGGATGGCGGTGTAGAATTTGTAGAGAACCTCCGTTTCAGTTGCTCGGAAGGACCACCATCATCCAATGCCTTGCCAATTTCCTTCAGCTTTATTGATTTTGCATTGTGAGGTCATACCGACAAGAAAAAGGAATATCATTCGCTCTTCGAGACTCATTCATGCATGATACCGATTTAACACTACTCGATGAAAGGCAAAGTCATGATACGAGGATGGAATATGTACAAAAAATGGACGGCTTGACATATTCACACCTATGATGTGGTAACTAAGCGAAGGCACTTCAACAAATTAGAAACACTGCAAGACACCATATGGAAGGTGTAATCAATATCACTCGCCAAGTTAAAACTGTCTCGTCATAGGTATGCTCATCAAACTAGAAGCAATACATGCTAGAAATCATATTCAAGACGCAAACCAATATCACACTGCCAACTTAAAGGTGTCCCATCATAAGTGACTGATGCAGGATACACAAGAAGAGTAGTTTCATGTAAGAACATGGTGAGATAGATAGATATAGTATGTACCAAAAACAGGAAAGCGTGTCATATTCACATGTATCATGTGTAAGCTAAGCAGATGCAGTTTACACTAATTAGGAGCAATATGAGCTAGACACCATATGCAACATGCAACCAGATATCACACTGCCAAGTTAGAGCAAGCACCTTGGATGGTGGAGTAGGGGAGCGGAGACTTGACCTTGTAATGCACTATCAAGACAAGGAGAATCGGCACAGATGTCTGCTTACGTTGTCAGCAGAGGACCACCATCATCGCCTTCCTTACTTTTTTCCTTCCTCTTTCTTGATTTTGCCTTGTCAAGTCAAACCCACAAGAAAAAGGAATAAAATTTGCTCTTCGTAACTCATTGATGCATGATACTAACGAACACTACTTTCATGTAAGGCAGCCGCATGATAGGAGGATGGAATATGTATGAAAAACAGACGGCGTGACATATTGACATGTATGATGTATAAATGTAAACTAAGCACAAGGTGCTTGAACTTGTTAGAATCGATGCAAGCTAGAAACCATATGAAAGATGAAACCAATATCACTCGCCAAATTAAAAGGGTGCCCTAACAAATGTATTTGACCAAATTAGAAGCAATACATGGCAACAGTTAGAAATAATATGCAATATGCAACTAATAAAGGTGACTCATCGTAAGTGATTGATGCAGGATACTAAGAGAGGTAGTTTCATGTAAGAACAAGGTTAACACATAGATGTAGTGTGTACCAAAAATAGGAAGGCATGTCATATTCACAGGTATAGTGTGTAAACTAAGCAGATGCAATTTACCCTAATTAGAAGCATTACAAGCTAGACACCGTATGCAACATGCAACCACATATCACACTGCGAAGTTAGAGAAAGCACCTGTGATGGTGGTGTAGGGGAAGTGCGGTCTTCTGGTACAGAGCTATACGTTCAATGTCTTCATTTAGGCTTGTTGTTTCTTGAGAATCATGTGGAGAGGATGAAATTTCATTATTTATAAGAGTATTGCATCTCATATTAACCCACGCGCGTGACTGTCTCATCATAAGCGATAGACACAGGATACACAAGAACTGTAGTTTGATGTAAGAACATGGTGTGAGGGCAGATGTAGTATGTACCAAAAACAGGAAGGCGTGTCATATTCACATGTATAATGTGTAAGCTAAGGAGATGCAATTTAACAAATTAGGAGCATTGACGAGGGATACACAAGAAAAGTAGTTTGATGTAAGAACATGGTTAATAGAAAGACGTAGTATGTACCAAAAATAGGAAGGCATGTCATATTCACAGTATAATGTGTTAACTAAGGTATGCAATTTACCCTAATTAGAAGCATTACAAGGTAGACACCATATGCAACATGCAACCACATATCACACTGCCAAGTAAGAGCAAGCACCTGCGATGGTGGTGTGGGGAATTATGTGATCAACTAGAGAGCTACGTTGACTATCTTCATTTAGCCTTGCTGTTTCTTGAGAATCATGTGGGAGGATGACACTGCACTCTTTAAACGAGTAGGGCGCCTCACAAGAACTCCACCCGGTGTGACTGCCTCATCATAAGTGATTGACGAGGGATACAAAAGAGCATTAGTTTGATGTACTAACATGGTTAATAGACATATGTAGTATGTATCAAAACAGGAAGGCATGTCATTATCAAAGGTATAATGTGTAAAGTAAGCAGATGCAATTTAACCAAATTGGAAGCAATACAAGCTAGACACCATATGCAACATGCAACCACATTTGACAAATACGGGTTAAAGCAAGCACTGGGATGGTTGTGTGTGGCAATTGAGATCATCAATGCAGAGCTACGCCATCGTCTCCAATCACGACATCGCACCCATTAGAGCGCTGAAACGCTTAGTGCTTGTCTTCAATTACACAGAGTGACTTCTGTCTTTTCTTTTCTCGCATTCATCAACACCGCCGTAGTCTGAAATACCCATGCATAAAAAACAATAGTGTGAGTATGGGTGAAGTGTGTGCACAATTAGTACAATGTAAAGGTAGCAGATAGCAGGTCGGTGAGAAATAAATGACGGGAGACATATGATAGCTCTACAACATGCATGGCACACTAAATTACTATAGGATTCTCTGAAAATAATAGTCCACTGAAAGCAAATAGGTCAGTCCATTTTTTCTGCACCGTCCGATGTACAAAGAACGGGTAGATCGCCTTCATCTACCTCCAGCCAGTCAGTGTTGACGATCTTCCTCGAAACGCCAGCGACCACCAGCCCAGTATTCCTCCCCTGCCTGCGCCCTCCCCTCGACCTTACCGCATCGCCGTGCTTGGCACCCCCGGCCATCCATTCAAGCCCTGCCGACCTCCAGATCGGGCGCAAGCAGCTCCTGCGCCCCACACCCCTATGATAGACACCGATGCGCCGCTTCCCCGGGGAACAGGCGGACTAGGTGCTCCGCGCGCCTAAGTGGGTGCTGCTTCTTTTAATTGCGGTTTGACTGGCCCTGAATTAAAATCCAGGCGGGCTACTGACCTCTAGCAAAGGTGAAATAGTATAAGGGAGGAAACCTTGTGCATTTAGTATCATGAAGAAGATGCAGTAAGAAGCTCTCAACTAGTTTCTTTCGTGGGATGAATACGGTGTGAGCGGAGACGTAAGATTTGCACAAATAAGGGAAGAGGAGTACCTCTTTCTGCTGGCAGTGTTGTGTCCTCCTTCTGTTTTTCCGACGATCTTCTTGTTGTTTGCCGGAAACCAGAAGTTGTGGAGGACGGTGCAGCCTTGGACGAACCCATGGCCAAGTTGTTGAGTGTGGTGCGATGGCCATCTGTCGGCGGCGGGGAAGCAGATCCGAGGTGGTGAACGACGGCGAAGCGGAACAGCTCCGGCGGTGGACGGTTATGGCAAAGGAGCCGCAGCAAGTGAGGCGCAGGACGGCGTGGTCGGAGTGGTTCTGTATGGCGCACGCGTTGGCGTCGGCGTCGTGGAGGCAGCTCTGCCTCGGCTTCAGCTGCTAAGTCCTTGAGGGGGTTGCGGTTGCGGTTATGCTTGGACGACGACGCCGGGTACCGCCCCGGCGTGATGGAGGAGGGCGGCGTGGATTGGCCGCTATGGGGTGGAGGTCGGACCGACGGAGGAGGCTGGGGTTTCATGGTTGGTGGAGAGGGCGTTTTGCGCCCATGGAGTATGAATGGGGAAACGAGGGAGGCGGGGAACTAAGGGGAACAATGTTCGGTTTGAGACGCTTGTTTGAAATTTGGGGAAAGTTACAAACTTTCCCCCATCTAAAATTTCGGACATATTATGGGTTGGGGTAGGACAGTCATGTCGTGTGTCCCAAATGTGGGCGGGATAGATTTCGCCGAGCGCATGGTGTTTAGGCGCCCATGGCGATGAATGCTTCGAGGCGGTTGAGACTGGCGCCTTGGTGAAGTTACAAACCTACCCCGGTTTAGACCTTTGGACATTGGGCCGATAGGCTACACGGGCCAGAGTCGGACAGTAATTTCCTACCACCAAAACATTAGTCTCACGTTTCGGGTGACCAGAGGCCTATTTGGCGCTTGCTCAATATTTGGGAGCGAAGCATTAACGCTTTCGGTTCTCTTGAATTGAACTTTCAGGATTTGTCAAACTTCACAAATCTTTACTCTTGAAAATCCTAAAGCTACGATTATTTTGGAATGGAGGGGTACATTTGAATATACATTGTACACGAGTATATATTAAAAATATGCAACTTACCTCAGTTCATGCATGGTTCCGATATAATCTCCTTGGTTGCAAAAAAGTTAGATATGCGTATGAATATATATAGCATGTTCAAACTCACAACAAAGATTGATGCCCCTTTACATCTGATTTACAAATGCCATTATCTCGGTTCAAATAGATGAATGCACTTCCTATGAATTCGAATCTTCGAAACCCCCTTTATGTTGAATTCGACATGTATTCTATTTCGTAGCTAGCAATTTGGAATGTATCCATGCAAGTGACAAATGTATAAAGTGCTTCACACTAACAACATGGAGTGCACTAATTAATGTTTATATATGAATTGCAAAAGCATCCATTGCCTGTATTTCAAACCGCTCTCACTCTATGGATCGATAATATGAAATAAACACATGCACATGCTAGATTTCAATAGAGTATGGGTGTCTGATAGACTGATTTTTGTCCATACGCAATTTGCAAAATTCATGATCTCATCCAAAAATAATAATGCCATTTATATTTTAATTTAATGCGTAGAACCACCTTTTACACGTAGATGCACTATGCCTCGCCCCGTTCTCACAGACGCGTTATATATCTCTCTATCTAACGCATAAGTGCACACACTTTATATGCATCGGCATTTGTCTTTCACACATGCTCACAATCTCTCTCAGGGTGTCGGGATGTCTCGAGCACATGCTCTCTCTATTTCTCTCTCTCTTTCTGACTACTATGTACCACTCTTTTCACTAATCTCAGTTGGAAAACATTATTTCTCTCACATGCATATATACACATGCACGGTCTCTACTAGCCCTCTATACGCACATATATGTGCCTACGTGTCTCCCGCACGCACATTATCTTTAGGCCTCTCTCGCACCCATTGCCCCCCCACACACCTCTCTCTTAGTAGTTGGCAGATATGATTTCATCATATCGTCATTCGGTAGGATATCCCTGGTTGTTAGGCTGGATGGTAATACGAGGCAAAGTTTTACCCTAGTTCGGATCGGACCCTTGAAGTTGAAGAAAGAGCCTACTCCTGGTATCAGTATATTAGTGATAGGGTGTGTACAAAGTACACGTGAATACCGTGCATTGTGCGTGTGTGTATACTATCGATTTAACTAGCCCCAAGCTTGTATAACATACTAAGGGCCTAGGGTTACAAATCATATATAGTCGGCTTATCACCGGTGGGGATAGAGTCCTCCGCGACTCGTAGCTTCGTGTTGTACGCCGAGTCCTCCACATGGGTCTTCGATAACACGCCTCGGTCCAACCTATATGTGGCGCAGGATGGAACCGACCCATGAGTCTTGATGTTGACCCACCACAACTAGAAATGATGTGCCCACCACACCACACACGCAATGGCCACTAAGAAAATAAGCATATACAATAGTACAACGGTATCTAGCTCACGATACGTGTCCATATTTTGTTGATGACACCGACGGACTTAGCATTTGATGCGTGTTCAGATTTTGTTGACGACACTTACGGTCATTGTATTTGAAGCGAAAGCACGATATGGTCACCGGACTTCAGAATAAGCTCATCACGGTCACCACATACATTTTGTCGTGCTAACCAACATGTGGTTGGATGGTTAGAGGACAGTGGTTTCTCGAGCCCACCAAGGTTAAAGTCCCGTGCTCGATTTATCTTGTGTTAATTTCAGTATTTTCCGCGATGTACGCTCAGTGGGAGGAGACGCCCACTGACCACGAGGCACCTATGGTGACTTCGTAAAATCTCAAGATCATATATGTTGGCCCACTCTCTCAGGTGCTCATAGGGGTAGGGTTCGCGGTGTGCGCTTATAGCGTGAGTGCTTGCGCCGATATATGAGCCCTTGCGTCTGTACCGTGTTAAACAAATACATGTCATGATTATACGGTCACTAGCTCACCCGTACAACTCAGTATTATGTTGATGACACAATCAATTGACCAGTCAAATGTTCCACGCGGTGCAACTAGTGTTGCACCATCGGGGCGCGTAACCGTGGGGCCCACCTGTCAGCCCGTATATGAAAGAAAGAAATGGTAGTTTGAGTCTGTACTGTGTTAATAAAATAGGATTACATTTTAGGGTGATCATACGGTCACTGGCTCACCATACAGCTCCGTAATTTGTTGATAACACGATCAATAGACCAGTCAAACGGTCCACATTCAGCAGCGCACATTACCATAGGGCCCACCCGTCAGCGCGTATATGAAGGACATAAATGGTAATAAATTGGTGGTCGGTGGGTATTCAAGTCGTGAGACCTCTGGTTGGCGATCCACCGCGGTTGGGGGCGTTTATTGGGCGGTGGGGTGGGGATCCCGGAGAAAAAGCTCGGCGCACGGGGGCTAGAGGATGGCTGCAGCAGCGCGGACCGGCAGTGGGGAGTGGTTTCGGGAGGGCGGGCCGACCGCGCGCGGCGGGGCTGGCGGTTCGCCGGTGGTGGTGGCGGCTCGGGGGGTGGAGTTTGATGATAAACCGAGGCCCATGATTTTGTATCCAACGGCTGGAAAATCTAATGACCAGAGATGAAAAGTCACCGACCGACGTAGCCTCACCCCGCACGTACACATGCACGCACGCAAAGACATGCACGCATGTAGGCATGCAACACCGACACGCATACATAACATAAACACGCATGCATGCCGGCGCGCAACACCGACACGCATACATGCACTCACGAACACACGCACGCACGCACTCCATGCATGCAACATCGAACGCACTTTGCACGCATGCAACACTCGCACGCCGCATGCACACAAAGACACGACGAAGACACATGCTCAACCTATACGCATGCACCCTTTGTTAAGGACATGGATTGTTATGGGTATTCATCAATCTTACCGTGATAAGCGTAACATTGATGTTTGCAGCGGTCTTTATGAATCACAACGTATCGAACGGGCTATCAACATAGTAGGCTTATCTACATGAAAAATATGACGCCGCACTCAATGAACAATCATCGGTTTATGAAATGCCCGCTTCGACCGCCTGGCCCACCAAAGGTTCCTCGCTGTGCGCTGCTCGTTGGGTCACTGACATGCAGGCCATGCACCCAAAGAGCCCACACGTTAGTGGAAGAATGGCGTGGTGTCCTAGGTCAGAGTCGAGGGCGCCACTCGCGGCACGCCCGGATGAACACGCCTCTGTGACGCATTCAAACGCCTCCATGAAACCCGCCCGTGTGGAAGCCGAGAAACCCACTCTGGACACACGTCCGTTCATGACCGGGCCGGCGTTAAACGCAACGCCGACCGAGCTCCTCCCGTCCGCCATCTATTTAATCTCCTATTTAAACGAGGCCAAACGCCGGCCAAGAATCGCACACCTCCGCCGCTCCCCTATCTCCTCCACCATTTTGTCCACTCTAACAATGGCTTACGAAGAGTAGTTATTCCGCATCCAAGCCGGCTGGGTAGCCTGCCGTATACGAGCTATGCAGCTCGCTGATCCACCTCCCTCCCCTCGCCCGACGGAGCCAGTTGTCGCCCCAAGCCGGCGCGCGGTTCAGCAACTCACCGCTCCAGGCCAGCTCGATGAGGAGCGGCGCACGGGTGTCGTTACTGCCATCCACGCCGCCGCCTCTGACCGCTCCCATGCTGGCAGCCGCGCCATGCAAGCAGCGACAGAAGCCGGGTGCGCGGAGAGCGACAAGTCGGTGGCCAGCGCCTCCGCGTCCGCCGCCATCATCGAGGAGAAGTAGAACACGGGAGGCCGCCGCCGCTTGGGTCCCATGAAGGCCACCGCGGAGGCAACGCCGGCGTACACAACAAGTGTCTTGCCGGATCCTTTTGTTGCGAGGACCTTCGTCGACCCCGCATGGGCTCCGCGGAAGAGGGGAATGTTAGGATGAACTCGAGCCGGTGCCGGCCATGGCGAAGTAGTGGCTGGTGACGAACTCGAACCGGTGCCGGCCACCATCATCTTACAGCACCAGCCAATGATATCAGTTGGGCAGTGGGGAAGTGAGCCGTCCTTTTCGCTGAAGCATATACCTCCGGGGCTCCCGGCAGTCCGGTGATCGTGCTGCCGGACATGAGGAACACAAATCGATCGGCGGGTGACCATTTAGGACAGGTATTATATACCTGTGCTGTCCAAAACTAGCACCGCGTAGTTCATTTGAATGTAATGAAATCCGCTATGCTTGTATGAAAATCCGGTATTTCATATGATTTCCGTCGTTGTTTATATGAAATATCAGTTTGTCTACGTGTTTGCGTGAATTTCGTCCGGTTGGTTGAGTTGCTGTCATAATGTGTGCGGCTACGGTTGGATGGCGAATTTGCAGGTCGCCGGTCGGTCTCGGGCGGCTCGGCGGGCGCTAGGGACAAAAACACAGCTCATGCGAGCTCGCTCCAACGTATGCTACTGGAGGATGCATGACAGCTTGAGCACCCGAGCCATTCTCGCTCGCTCGGTGGCAACGGCACCGGTGGACAAAAGGGTCGCCAATATTTTGGCTACCCCGCAAGATCCAAACAGCCCTCCCAACAGATTCAAATCCTCGCTCGCCGTGGAATTTTGCCATGTGTTGTTTTCATGCACTAGCAAGATGCCCGCATTGCATAGAACATCAAGATGCATTTTTTTACAAACTCCCGCATGCATGCAAGGGATAATTAATGTCCTCCTTTGCTAGTACCACGAGGCAAACACCATTAATATTGCATCGATTAGTGTTAGTGGCCTTGTAAATCTGCAAATTGTAATTTTGATAGTGGCCCCTTGTATATAAAAATGGAGGGAGAAAGATGAGAGATAAGGTGAGGAGGAGTGGGGCGTGGTGGTGACTGGTGGTCGGACTGGGCGGAGACATGGGGATGGACGACGATTATGTCTAGGGTTTGTATCTCTCTCACACACACCCACGTAGGTGGGGGACGGCACGAAGAGAAGAGGTGCACGCACGGCGCACGTACTCCCGTCTCTTTCCCAACCACACCCGCGCGGGTACACGGTGGAGCTCATTTCTGTACGAAAAAGGCAGCCCACGTGGTAATTTGGCACGTGTACTGGTTGTCCACTTGTTGGAGGGAGAATCGTCTACCACGGGTGAACAAACAAATTACGACTTGACGCATTATGTTAAATTAAAAAAAGAGGCAAACCATGTGGGGCCTACCTTAGAGGCAAGGCTCTTTACACTGGAGTACTTTTGATGTGTCATGTCAACTCGCAGAACGAGGAGAAGCTTGCTTAGTACGCAGTCTCCCCCGCCCACGGGCGCGGTGGCTCGCAGGATGAGGTGAAGCTTGCTTACAAGTAGTAGTACTACTACTACTACTACTGTACGCCTTTACGCCCGCTCCCTCGCCCATCGCAGCAAGAAGCTGCTCGCAAAGACGAGGAGAAAATTTTACTACTCCTTCGCTTACTCCTCGTCCCTACTACGATACTTTGGTTAGTACTCCTCCATTTACTTATACAAGGCCACTATAAAAAATACATTTTTCATCTATACAAGGCCACAAATAGTAATCGAGACAAAAGTTACTACTCCCTCCTTTCCAGTTTATGGCTCAATTTCAAAATCTCCCCAACCAAGGTAGACGGTGAGTGGTCGAATTAATTTCGTAGTTTGCACAAGTAATTAGTACGCTCGTTTTTCTCAAGAAGTTATGTTTACCGAGGCATTAATTAGAACAAATGCATGAATGACCATTAAATTTCCATGAACTTGTACATGCATCGGTAAGTACAATAGTGCATATGTGGAGGAAAGATAGGCAAGGAAAAAGTGGAGAAGTGGGCTCTCATGCAAGAGCCGGCCTCTACTACATGGTGGAGCATTGGAAGAGGCACCTGTATGGAAGTGGTAAGGAATCGGGAGACTCACGCCGGTCGTAGCGCCGCAGTTAAAATGATAATGGCAAGTCAAATCACGGGGCCTCACCTGTCCAGCAGTAACTCGCTGTCAAATCACACAGCCCTACGTTTGCAGCAGCCTACTCCCTCGTCTTCTCGCGTCTCTGTCGAACCGACTAGGCGGAACTGCCCCGCCACCTACCACGCAGGAAAAGCCCCGCCCTCGACTTCTATATACAACTAAATCCGCTTAAGAATCCAATGATATACTTTTTGTGACATAGTAACTCATATTTAGTTAGTCAAATGGATGACCTAGAACTATGTGCAGGCCCTATAAACCGAGACGCCTAAAAATAAAAAAACCGAGACGGAGAGGGTAGTTCAGTACGTATCTTTTTAGATCAATATAGTCGGGATTCACCAAGGAGCAAAACCAAGTGGTAGGTTGCTCCTGTCGTGTTGGCGTAGCAACTCAAGCAGGGTCAGTCCGCACACGAAATGGCGACACACTTAACAGGACCCCTTTGGCCGACAAGTGGCTCATCCACCGTCTTGTTCCACGTGCGATGCACCAAATTACAGTTCGAAGCAGTGGTTGGAATTGGAGGCACCCCGGTCGTAGCGCCGCAGTAGTAGAAAATGAGCGATGAGGGGTCAAATCACAAAGCCCCACCTTTCCCGCATTAAGCTAGAGTGTTGGACGGACGAAGCAACCATCATTTCACTCTAGGGCGCAAGAGCATAAAGAAAAGAGAAAACAATGATGCGTGCGGCAGCTACCTAGGGCACCCTAGGGTAGGGGTCTCCACTACAGATCCTTTTTTTAAAGCGCCTCCACTACAAGTCGGCTTCTCCCTCGTCCTCTTGAAGAAAACCGACGATGAGTGTGACGGTAGGGTTTGTAGGAGTACTACGGCATGCGGGGCCACGTCGTAGTAAACGGGTTCGAGTCGATGCCTTAAATATGTGTGGGCCGCTTGGTTTTACGGGAACGAGGCAGCATTTTGGGTTCGGGGACCAGTGGAGATATAGTAGTACAAAAAATTGTGGACGTAGGTTCGACCGAAACGAAATGATGCATGGGCCCTGCATTTTGATATACCCTGGGCCGTGTGAAATTTGCTACTCTACTCAAAACTAGTAAGGTACACATGTATTGAACGCATGAGATTTTGAAACCAAATTATGAATAAATACACACTACAGCATGTAAAGCTTTGAGTCATATATGCATGATGTAGATGTTCTTTTAGTTCTTATAGTTCATCTCATTCAAAATCAATTAGTTTTATAAAAATGTTAAGATTCATGGGGTTGTGCATTGTAAATCATAAAGTAAAAAACAAATAATGGCAATTCATTTAGAAAAAAATAATCAATTATTATACAGAAGATTCTAGAACAAAGGAGAAGTGCTTGTGTTTTGAGGTTTGAGCATTATGCTTAAGTTCAATCATGGAGTCTTCTAAATTGTATATGTGGCAGATCTGGTGGAATGTTGATGATATCCAATGGCCAGTAGTGCTCGGATTTGCCTATCTCTGCACTGTCGGGTTAGCTTCATCCAACGACCATCTTTCAAAGTTATTGGCACACTATATAGTCTTGTGCCATAGTTGCATGTTTTGGAAAAAAACTACTAGTGGGTTGTACTATCTATTTAGGAATAGAAGATGTATACATGGAAGTTGTAGGGAAAGAGATGACATGGAGCATCTCAATTCCTATGAGTAGGGATTGGAAAAGAGATGTCATTTGGTTCACATCATAGGAACTTTTCTATTGAATCTAGAGATGACATGTATCTCAATTCCTATGAGGAGGGACTAGAAAAGAGATGTAATTTGGTTCATATCATAGGAACTTTTCTATTGAATATACGCTAATGTTTATTTTCCTTTGGAATTAAGGGAGTATAGGAATCCATTCATATGAACCAAGTGGCTCTAAAGCTATAGAAATGATATCATGTTTATTTCCTTTGAAATGTGGAGTATATGAATCTATTCCTATGAACCAATTGGCTCTAAAGGAAAAAAATCCTTTAAAAATCATATCATAGAGTTCCTATGATATTCCTCAACACTAAAGGATGCTTGAAATTGTTGCGGCTGATACGATGGTCTTTCTTTGTAGACTCCTCACCCATCTTTATAGTTACCTCACGAAGATGAATGAAATGATATATATACAGGGTATTATACATGTGCAATTTGGTACACAGAAACTCTGTAAAAGTTTGCGAGGTTCGAATTTTCAATAAAGCTATATGCACTGCATTTCGGAATGGAGGGAGCATACGGCAGTTGCTAACACTCACGTGGAAGATTTGTGTGTAGGAGGAGTGGTTGTTCCGTTAAATGACATGGCAAAACTGACATTGTCGGATGCCGATCTAACGGTTCTTACGGCGTTCGTCAGGAAAAGGCTTGTGGCGAACATTTGTCGGATAATGATTTACAGACACATGCATTGCATTGATACGTGCCCCCCTCTCTCTCACGCACACGCACCCTCACGAGTCACGACTCTCTAGAATCCTCTTGTGGACTCGCACATCGCACCCACCGTCTATCTGCAGGTAGATGTCACGCACATATGTGCTCTCCACACCCTACCCTCAGAACTTCTAAAAACAAAAGGCGGCGCGCACATTTTATTTTAGCTCACACGTCACACACTTATACTATTACTCTTGCGGTGAACGTTCTTTGGGCATAGTATATTGTACTCTCACGAAGAGAACCGGTGCACGCACGCACTAGTTCTCTCACACCCACTCGCGGGTACACGTAGGGAGCGCATTTTTTGAAGCTGGTTCAACAAAATCACTCCACTATATATAAAAGCAGGAGCCTTAGCGCTTGCTTTACTAGGGTTCCTCTGCTCACTCTCTCATGCTCTCCAGATCTAAGCAAGACATAGGTGGCCACACTCTCTCTCAGCTCACGGCTGGTCACAAATCCGCCGGACAACCTCGACCGGGCAGGGGTGTAGGTGCATCGCTCACGCTGTCGTTGGCGGCGAGGAGGAGACCAACGGCTGCCCGCTGGTCCCGATCGGGCGGCCGTGGTCGTTCTCTCCGAGAGAGCGCTGCTCGGGAGGGCCTCCACCCCTTCTTCCTCCCTGTGATATTGTGGCCAAGATGCGGCCTCCCGACGCCGTCTTTGCCACATGCCGACGACCCTCAGGTATATATTCCTTCGAAGCCTTCCTTGCTCTACTGCCCCAGCTCCCTTCGTGTGGATCCTTTTCTACTTCTGTCCGCTGTTCCAAAGCCACCTAGACTTCAACTATTATTAGAAGTAAAGCTAGTTCATACAGTCGACTCAAAGCGTTGGTTCAAATAGGGAAGAAAGTGGGAAAGTTGTAGCATGAATCTAGGACTTGGTTCTAAGAGGAAACGGGGGAAAGTAGTAATATCTGTCACTATTTAAATAACCGTATTTCATATTTGCGCAAACAAGGATGTCTGTCTCCGTATCGTTTCTATCCGCGCAATCAAAAGCACACACCTCAGTTTTAGTACAACTGCGCAAAATGAGATGGCTATCCTCGCTGCCGCTGCCTAACCTCCCGCCTTCAAGGTATCCCTACATTGGTAGTAACTAAGGTAGAATGACCAAAGCAATCTAAAAGAAGCTGATTCAGACGCTTTTACTTCCTGATTGCAAGTGCAGGACGAGCGAAAACAACTGCATCCTAGTCCAGAATGCACTTTCTACCAGTTCATCCATGGACCGAGGACTAGCTGGCACGGCTGCACGGCGGTTTTTTGGACAGGTGCACGGATAAGAGGCATTGTGGTCTGCTTATTTCTGCAAATAGCGGTGCTTAAATTTAGTGGAATGCACAAGCATTTCAGCTGGTCAGTACACTGTATGGTTCGGTTTAGCATTCCAGCTGAGACCACAATTATAACTGGTTATTCTGGAATGAGAGAACCTAACCCTGGATGGTGGCAACAAGAAAAAACAAGAGTGAACTCCAGGAAATTTAAGCCTGCCGGGAGGCCCTTTGCTCAGAGAAGCCTTTTGCTTGTTTTTTCCTGATTTGTAAACCTTCTCACAACTTTGTCTTTTGCTGTGAACTAGTATATGTTTGTTATGTTCTATGAATCCTTGAGATGTATAAAATTGCTTAACTTATGCTTTTCAAGTTTTTATGAAGACGAAGTTTAATGTGAGTGTTCCACATGAGCGCTGGACTAGCGTGTGAACGCTTGGAATTTATTACATTGTGGCCTCAATTAACTGCATGAACCATCGTAATAAGATACATAGTTGCTTATATGTCGACAGCAGATTGTTGATTGTTAGCTGGTCGATAGCCTAGTGTTAAAGCGAGCTGAGCCAATGTGTCGTGTTTTGCATAACTGCTTACAAGGGGGGTAGCACCAACAGTGTTTACAAGTACTTATGTATACGTCGGCGCATGGTTCTCGAACGAGTGCTCTATTTCATCAAAAAAAAACACTGCTCGTATGATAAACCGTGACAACTTATGTCTTACCATGCCATATTCATGAAAAAACTAGTGAGGACGCATCTATTTCGGCAGCAATTATGATGGTTCTCACATGATTCACGGGCACACAAAAGTAGCAGCAGTTCCCATAGACGGATTCAAACAGAGTACTAGCCCCAGAGGGGTCGATAACAGGCAAGGTTCGGATAATTAGAAACAATCCAAACTACTATTAAACACTAGCTGGGGCAACTATTTCATGCCTCGATCTAATTTGGGTTGGACACAAGACGGACCTTGCCATGAACATCATCGAGGACGTCCCGCAGCAGCTCAATCCTGTGAACCTTCATGAAGACAACCTTGTGGCCTTGCCATCGATAAACTTGTTTGTGGAGGCATGCCACGCCATCTTCCCGCGTAAGCTTGACAAGAACAAGATGCCTCACAAACGAAGGAGTAGCTTTGAACTTCTTGTGCTTCAAGACACCTCGGACAACACGCCTAACAACAAAGGAGGCTGGAATACAACTCTTCATTGCTATAACCGCAAATGGCTTCCAGGATCCAACAGCCTAAGAACTCTGTTTTCCCAAAGGCGTATATTCAGGTCGTCCGCCTCATAGCGAGTGACATGTACAACCACACAATCCTTGTCTCGCATCAGGGCTCTAATTGAAACAGTAAACAAATTCTGAATTACTTTTCAAGATAAGAAACACAAGTTATTTAAACCACTATGTATAGCATGGCATCGAAGCTAATAAATTTTTGCATTATTAATCACCACATACTTCCTTTTCTAAAAAAAATCACCACATACTTAGATGAAAAATCACAATAGAGATCGGCAAAGAAGGAAATCACCTTGGGCAGCTCAGCGGGGGGGGGGACACATCCTCGAAGGGGGAAAGCTGCTCCTGCAGTGCCATGGGGGTTGTAACCTCAAACGCGGCGTTGACCATCTCAGTAGTGGCCATGAGCGTATCTGGGGTCAGCTCGGTGGTTGCCTCCATCTTCTTGGAGCTCTCTGTCTCGTGGGGATCAGCCTCCCACGTCTGCTCCAATATCGGCAGATCTTTGCCTGGTTCTCCTTGGTCCATCATGAAGCCGATTTAATACTAGGAGACCACCGAAAGGAAAACACAATCGCAATGACAATGAAACAAAAAGAGAGTGAGGATCGGTTATCGCTTTGCAAAAGTTCTTTTTTTTCTCGAACGAAAATATACCAACATCACGGATCCGCTTACCTTCCCTTCGCTCGAGAATAGAACAAAGGGCAGATGCGAAAAGTTGCCTTTCTTGAAGACGGTGAGGTAGAAGGGATTCAGCAAAGAGTGAAATGATGGTTGCTTCGCCCGTCAAACTTAGATTGTGGGGAGGTGGGGTTTTGTGATACGATGGCTCGTTACTGCTGCACTACGACCGGGGTGACTCTCTGCCATCATACTGTCTTCTAATTTGGTGGATGGCATTTGGGCCCGCGCGCTGCATGGCCCGCATGTCGGTGAACAAAAGTATAACGGCATTCAGTAGAGGGAGATGTTTCAATGACCTAGGAGGAGCCAGAAGCGGTAGAGTGTCTCCACTGTACTAGTAGTAATTGTTTTTCTAGGTAGCTGTAGAGTGTCTCCACTGTACTAGTAGTAATTGTTTCTCTGGGCCCAAGACAAAACAGCCCATCCACACTAGTAAATAGTAAAATCAATTCAAAAGCCCATATATTTACTGAATGAGCGGCGCTACCCACACCCAGCACACCCCCAAAAAAACCTAGGTGCTCTTCTTCCTCCTCGCTCCCACCCACTCACGCCAGCTCGCCCACTGCACCCCCAAATTCCTCACCTCACTCCTACAGAAAACCCACCTCCCCTTCTTCCTCACTCCTACGAAAACCCCCAGCTCCCCTTTCTTCGCCAAGACTACAACTAGGCTCGCCATTCACACTCTGCTCAAATCCGTGGCTGACGCGATGCCCTCGAGGAAAATGGAGTCGGCTGACCCCAGCGCCAAGAAGATGAGGCTCCCGCCAGCGGCGACGCCTGTTGTAGATCCCGACTGCAGCTGGGAGAAGCGGCAACCCCGCCCCCACCGGATCCCAGAACCCAGAGAATCTCGAGTGGACCGTGATCAGCGATCTCCGGACGCCGCCCTGGGGAGATCATCTCGCTTCTCCCACCAAGGATTGCTGCCGCACCCAAGTCCTCTCAATTCGGTGGCGCCTCTATGGCGCCACCGTGCTCTTAATCTCGATCGTCGCCACCATCTCTTTCAATGATTTTGAAATCCCCAGAGCCATCATCTCCTCCCACCAGGGCTCCATCCAAAGCCTCTACATCCCGTCATGCTACCTGAGCAAGCATACCATGCCCTGCATGGTGGACGCCTGGCTGAAATCCCCTGAATTCACAGAACTACAGCTGTTTGAGTTCTACTATTCCCCTGGAAATCACATACCACATACCGAACGCCATGAACTTGTGCCCTCAGCATCGATGTCCATCTCGCGGTTTTCCTCCTCTCTCCACACTGCCACCTTTGCGGTGTGCTACCTACCAGACAATCTGGTACTAAACCTTCGACTCCCATTTCTCAAGAAACTTTCACTTGTGCGGGTTCGTATATCGGAGGCCTCATTGCACAAAGATCATCCACTCCAGCTTGCCCTGCTACCGGAGTGCTTGGTGCTTGTTTTCATAGTTAGATTCGGTTGTCTCCTAATAAAGTCGCCTAACCTTGTAAGAATTGGAATTTCTTTTGACGGAAGGCAGCTCATCATCCAAGATGCCCCTTCACTTCAAAGGTTGATCTTGATTCTATTATTCACTGTTGCAAATAACCATCCTCTCTGGGCCTAAACTGGAGACCCTGGGTGTAATACATGATCTCTGTGCTCATTTCAATATGGTGTTTGGCTCCACAGTTCTTCAGGTACTTTATATTATCATCTACACTTGTAACCATAAGCTGCATTTTAAATTTCTGCGCATAATTTATATATCATCTTGGAGTACACATTTTGTACTAATATTATGTTCTATGCTCAATGAAGAGTTTCTCCATGGATGGCCTATCAATGGTGCTGGATTCTGTCAAGATCTTATATATCCAAATGAATAGTTTTGATCTGAACAAGATTATTGGCTTGCTGCAATGCTTTCCATGTCTGGAGAAGTTGTATATAAAGGTGATAATTTCACGCACATTGGAAGCCCGCATATAGTGTACCAGAATTAACCATTCAGCTGTTGCTCTTTCGACACTCTTCTTTAGACCTTAACTGCTTTTCAATCTTCATGTATATTTAGGCAACAGGACGGGTAAGAAAGTTATAACCAATCGATGGATTCGTAAGCATCGGGATTTTCTCACTTCTCATGAGATTCGATCAAGACAATAACGCTAGAACGATATGTAGCCAACCGTGCAAACACAAGATTTGTCACATTCTTCCCGCTGAATGCGAGGTTACTATTGTCCATCGTGCTTAAGTTTATCAAGATCATGGTTTTGACGGATGGGTATGTCAAAGAGCAAAAAAGGAGTTTCGGTGGGCAAAAGAGCTTCGAACGTGTCCGCTTCATTTACAACATATTGTGGTCATAAACCAGAAAATTTTACGACCCAGATATTCATTCTATGGACCTGACCGATCCATTTGACTGTGACTGCCGAAAACAGTGCTGGAGTTAGATGTTGTTGCCCTTTTCAATCTGGGTTTTTCTGTAAACCTGATTAACAATTAACCCTCGTGCTTTTGTACAGTTTGTAAGCTAGAGTTAGATGTTCCTGCCCTTTTCAACTCGGCTGTGACTGTCATATTTTCTTTGAAACAAGGCAAATGGCTTGCCATTCGTTTAATTTATAGTGAAATGTTGTAACGAATCCCAACCAAGGAAAATAACATCACTCTCGCCGGCTGCTTGAGCTCACTGTGCATTACAGAAGCCAAGTGATTAGCCCCCACCAGCACCCACAAACTTATCGAACTAACACATCAAATGGGCTGTAAATTTTCATAGGAAAGGTTGCATGACCGTGACAGATTTGGATTCTGACAGTTGGGACCCGCGAGGAAATAGCCTATCCAAAGGTGGTGTCGACTTACTAGCCAGTCAACAAACGATTCTGCCTACCAGTCGTTGGATTGACATCCAACATCTGTCGTGTATCTTCTATCTCTTGTCTTCATCTTCCTCCAGCCGCCCAAACCAAACCACCCCGTCGGCTCCGCCTGCTCCCGCCTCCCATGGCTGGCTGCGCCTCCGCCGCCCTACCGTATGTACCCTCCAACGTTGGCAATTCTCCAGCAACGTCGGCCCCAACACGCACTCCGCGCTCAACCAGCCAACCTCAGATTCTCCGCCGCGATTGGACCGGCGATGTTCAATGGCTCTGTTCATTCCGTCCGAGGCCTCACTGTCGCCCTCCGCCTTGCGGCCTTGGTTCGCCGCCATGTGCGGTGCGCCGCCTCTTGTGTTGTCAACGCCAACAACCGAGAGGAACAAGGAGATGATCAGACGTGGGAGGGATGACAAGAGGGACCCACCAGCCATGGCAAGACGCAAGCAAGTGCCTCTATAGTGCAAGCCCAAAAATATGGTTCCTCCTAATGGTTGGACATCCGGGCTCACGCCGCTGTCAACGTAGTCAATAAACGAGAGAATTACACTACGAGCGGCCGACACCGGGACCCAAAGAAGTCGCGCAGTTTTTTTTTAGGAACAAGCAGTTGTTATTTATACTAGTTTTAGCGATGGATCAGGGTAACAACGGGCTGTCTGGGGTCAGGCCCGCCTAGCCAGGGTTTTATTTATGTTTACCACATCATGAGCCCAGTTGTGTTTTTTCTTGCTGAAAATGGCTAGCCCGGTTCTATTTTTTTTAAGAAATACCCAAGCAAGGCCTACTTGCTTTATCGGCCCTGCTGGGCTGCAAATCTTTCAAGACGAGGAGAGTTTCATTCGGTTTGCCCAGAAATGGGCTGTACATTTTTAAAACACATCAAACCGGGAATTAGTTTCAATTTTTCATTACAAGATCTTAAATTCCATTGATTTTATGCGTGGACAATTGTTTGGATTTTATATTTATATAAATTATTTTTCAAAATAGTTTGATTGCGAATCGATATTTCTGGATTAAAAACAGTTGACCGCATTGAAATATGCAAAATTTTGTATACTTTTTAACTGTGGCCACAATATGGGGTGTAATGCTAACAAAAATAAGATGGGCTCCAAAAAAATTCTTAAGAATTAGCAAATGGGTTGTACATTATTAGAAATAATGGCAAATGGGTTGTATGTTGTTTTCCATAGATTTGAGGCTGACTTGTGCGCCTACTACAGGTTGACGCGTATGCTTTCATAAAAAAAAGGTTGATGCGCACGCAACGCCTCATCAACTTAGTGAACACACGAGAGAGTGATCTGGATGTCCATCCAACGGCTGTCGTCTTCTTCAATCTCTGCTCTTCATGCTCCAAATGCTCAAACAAGCGCCGCTGGACTGCTCGCTTCTCCTCCCGCGGCCGGCTATGTTGCCGCCAAGAGCCTCACGGCCCCACCGCATTCCCATCGCTGGCCTAGCCATCCTCTACTCATCCACACATGTCGTTATTCTCCAATGATGGCGAGACGAAACCAAGAAACCCTCATACTCCTCCGCGTGGGAAACAATCGCTGAGTATTCCTCGGCTCCGTGTCGCTCCTTCCTAGGCCTCGCCGTCGCCCACCGCCTCGGTGCTCTCGGCGCGGCCTGGTCAACGTGGTCAATGAACGACAACCATCGGAAGTGGATCTGACGTGGAGAGGCCGACAGCTGGGTCCACGGCCGCACGCAAGGAAATGCCTCCTTATTAGGCGCAAAATAATGATTCCTCCACCGACAGCTAGGACCCACAGAAGGGCCTCTATATTTCGAAAAAATGTTCCCCGGCGACAGTCGACCCACCAGCTATATCTTCGCACGCAAGGAAGTGCCTCCTTCTTATGCCCAAAAAAATGAATACCCCCCTGCTAGCTGGGACCCACCATATTGTTGCGCTGACTTAGGGCCTACTAAGTTGACGGGACCGAGGGCTTTGTCAACTTAGTCAATACTCCAAAGGAGCGATGATGTCCATCCAACGGCCATAGTGCTTCTTCAACCTCTGGTCTTCTTGCTCCAAATTACCCAAAGCAGCGTCGGTCGTGTCGCCTGCTCCTTCCTCCCGTGGCCGGCTGTGCTACCGCGGAGGCCTCACCGCACCCATACTACTCCCACCACTGGCCAGGCCATCCCTCCACTCACCCACACCCCATGTTATTATGCGGCGACGGCAGCCTCACACCGCAGCCGAACCAGTGAACGCTCGTACTCCTCTCCGCGTGGGCATCCACTGCCGCCTCTTCCCCGGCTCCGCGTCGTCCCCTTCCTAGGCCTCGCCGTCGTCCACCGCCGTGGTGCTCTCGGCGTGGCGTGGTCAATGTGGTTAACGACCGACTTCCATCGGAAGAGTACTGTACGTGGAGAGGCTGACAGCTGGGTCCACGGCAGCCGCAAGGAAGTGCCTCCTTATTACGCGGAAAATAATTATTCCTCCACCTGACAGCGGAGACCCACCGGACGGGCCACCAGTATTCTGCGAAAAAATCGCTTTCCCCGACTCATCGGGACCCACCGGACGGGCCACCGATTTCGCAAAAAAACATTCCCCATTGTCACTCGACCCACCGGAAGTGCCTCCTTATTACGCACAAAAAAATGAATACTCCCCCGGCTAGCTGGGAACCACCTTGGTGGGAGGATGACTTGTGGGCCTACTAAGTTGACGGGAACGAAGGGCTTTGTCAACTTAGTCAATATGAACGATTCTAGCTCCAGTGACCGTACGATGTCCATCCAACGGCCGTAGTGCTTTTTCAACCTCTGGTCTTCTTGCTCCATGTAACGCCCTCGATGCGGCTATATCTCCCACGTGTCGAGGCATGACTTAGAGGCATAACCGCATTGAAAGCAATGTCGCAAGTGAGGTAATCTTCACACAACCCATGTAATAATTAAGGAAAGAGATACATAGTTGGCTTACAATGCCACTTCACACAAAGACATAATTAAACATCCATCATTCAGAGTACACTCAAGGTCCGACTACGGAACCAAAATAAAAGAAGATACCCCAAATGCTACACAGATCCCCGAATCGTCCCAACTGGGCACCACTACTGATCATCTGGAAAAGACACATAATAACGACCACGTTCCTCATCGAACTCCCACTTGAGCTCGGTTGAGTCTCCTGTACTGGCCTCGTCGGAACCTGCAACTGTTTGGAAGTATCTGTGAGTCACGGGGACTCAGCAATCTCACACCCGCGAGATCAAGACTATTTAAGCTTATAGGAAGGACAGGGTAGTAAAGTGGAGCTGCAGCAAGCGTCTAGCATATATGGTGGCTACATCGCAAAAGAGAGCGAGAAGAGAAGCAAAGCACGGTCGTGAAACTAGTAGCGATCAAGAAGTGATCCTGAACTACTTACGTCAGACATAACTCCAACACCGTGTTCACTTCCCGGACTCCGCCGAGAAGAGACCATCACGGTTACACACGCAGTTGATGTGTATTTTAATTGAGGTCAACTTCGGGTTTTCTACAACCGGACATTAACAAATTCCCATCTGCCTCATAACCAAGGGCACGGCTTTGAAAGATATTACCTGCGGGGTGTCCCAACTTAGCCCATTATAAGCTCTCACGGTCAACGAAGGATATTCCTTCTACCGGAAGACCCAATCAATCTCGAATCCCGGACTACAAGACATTTCGACAGCAATAAAACAAGACCAGCAAAGCCGCCCGACAGCCGACAAATCCCGATAGGAGCTGCACATATCTCGTTCTCGTGGCACATCCGGATGAGCAGTCCATACAACTAAAACCAGACCTCAAGTTGCCTTGAGGGGCGCTGCACAAGACTTAGTTCGGGCCAGCACTCGAAGGAGCACTGGTCCGGGGTAAAATAAAGATGACCCTCGGGCTCGCGAAAACCGGGAGAAAAGGCTTAGGTGGCAAATGGTAAAACCAAAGTTGGGCCTTGCTGGACGAGTCTTATTCAAAGCGAACTGTCAAGGGGTCCCATAAATCACCCAACCGTGTAAGGAACGCAAAATCAAGGAACATAACACCGTATGACGGAAACTAGGGTGGCAAGAGGGAACAAAACACTGCATAAGGCCGAGCCTTCCACCCTTTACCAAGTATATAGATGTATTACTTATAGCAGGTATATATATTGTGATATCCCCAACAAGTAAACATGTTCCAGCAAGGAACAACATCTCCATGTCCCAACAAGGAACAAGCTTCACTTCACCGCAACTAGCAACGCTATAAGAGGGCTGAGCAAAGCGGTAACATAGCCAAACAACGGTTTGCTAGGAAAAGGATGGTTAGGGGCTGACATGGCAATATGGGTGGCATGATATAGCAAGTGGTAGGCATCGCAGCATAGGCATAGCAAAAGAGCGAGCAACTAGCATAGCAAAGATAGAAGTGATTTCGAGGGTATGGTCATCTTGCTCGCAATGTTCTCGAGTTGTCGAAAGCTTGATCCTCGTAAGCGTTCTCAACAGGTTCCTCGTCCACGCACTCGCCTCCGACTCTACCCAAAGCAACAACACAAACAAAGGAACCACAATAAATCACGGTGCAATGCACAATCAACATGATGCAAAACATGACATGATATGCGGGATGTGATATGCAATGCGTATGTGCACTCGGGAAGGAAAATGATGAACCAGGCATCAACTTGACAAACCAAGTATGCCACTAGAAAGATGAGATGATTTCGGTTGAAATCGATATAAAGATCACCGGAATCGGATGCACGGTTTGCAAATGACAAGCAAAACAAGAATGGCACAAATCTGCCATTAACAGCATGATGCCACTTAGCAAGCTACAATTAATTAAGCTACTGCACCCAAACGTACCAATAAAGCACATGGCAGTGATCTACACAAGATTCTCGACAAAAGATGAGCACTGAGCTATGGCTAGTTCACATCATAACAGGTTCAAACAAGCATGGCAAAAGTGCACCAAATATCAGGCTGGACATGGCAAAAACAGCATCAGGTTGCAATGTTCAGAGCAGCAAAACTACATGCTACAGGACCTTAAAATAGCAAACTATGGCATGGCATGAGTCTAATCAAAGCATAGATCAAAAGTCCCTTACTGACCATAAGCCAAAAATGACTAGAAAATATAGTAACACCCATGTCAATATTGAAAGTCTCGTTAACAGATTCAGCAACATGACATGTCAAAAACTGATAACGAGTAGGCATGTTTACAAGCTCAATGCACTCACTACAGAGCCTTAAATGATAAACTAAGCATACATACATCAAGAAGACATGGCATAGAAGACATACATGGCAAGAGAAATACCATAGCATAAATGGATCAACCACAACAAGCTTGGCAAAATTGAATAACCTGTAAACAATCTGCCAGGAAACATTTGATAGCCAAAGTAGAGCTCGATTGACTCAAGCTATGGCACTCCATAATTGCAAACAAAGGCATGGATGAATAGAGCAAGACATGTTTTACAAAACATCCTTACTGAAGTATCTCAAAATATGCATAGATCTCTTGGTATCATCAAGTTAACATGGCATCAAAATCAGCTAAAACAGGGCTGAAATCAGCAACATCAGGACACCTACTTTGCATGCTTGTGCTAGTCACCACATAGATCACAAAAATACATGGCATACACCCCTGGAAAGATGGCATGGCATTTTACAAAACACATGTAGGACTCTAATTCATAGGGTGCACACATTAATCATGGCAAAAATAACAAAAGTGCAAGTTCTGTTAAGAAACAGAAACTAACAACACATAGCACTTTTCCAACAGCATTTCGGGCATCAAGATGAGCTCAAATGAAAATTATGCAATGATATGAAATGATCTACTCTTCGAGACGAACATTTTGACATATAATACGCGCAAAATGGATCTACAGATGCAAAGATATACCACTTTGAAAACGGAACAAAATAACAACAGATTAAGGACTTGGAAGAAAAGTGAGGGGGAGAAGAGGTCAACGGCGGCGCGCTTCCCGAGGCCGGATCGGATCGGGCGCTGGGTCGGCGAGGCAGGGCGCTGAGGAGGCGGCGGGCTCGGCCGAGCGACGCCGAGCCGGGCGGGCGGCGACGCCGAGTCGGCGGGCGCGGGCGGCGGGCGGCGGCGCGCGGTGCGCGGCCGCGGCGGCCAGCGGCGAGGCGGCGAGAGGCGGCGGAGAGGCGGCGGGAAGCGCCGGCGGCGTGGCTGGCCGCGAGGCGGCGGGGAGGCGCCAGCGGAGGCGCTGCTGGCGGCGTTCGCTGGCAGCCGGCCCGGCCCGGGCGGGCTGGGCCCGGGCGGCGCGGCGGCGGGCGGCGGCGGGCCACGTGGCGGCCTGCCACTGGCTGCGGGCGGCGGTGGCGAAGGTCTGGCGCGGGCGGATACGTCCGGCCAAGCGCAGAGGAGGAAAATTAGGGTTAGGGGAGGAAGACCCGGATTTGGACGGGGAGATGTTTAAATAGGCATAGAGGGAGCTAGGAGAGTCCAAATGAGGTGTAGTTACCACACGATCGCGATCGAACGACGGAGAGCATGGAAGTGACTTAGATGGGTTATTGGGCTGTTTTGAAGGGGTGTTGGGCTGCAACTTAAAAGAGGCCTTTGCGAGAGTCGGTTAACCGCTGAGTACCAAACGAGCTCCAAATGACCAAACTTGACCGGTGGTCTACGGGTGGTATACCAAGGCCACTAGACAAACCTCGGTCCATTTCGAGAAGGTTTAATACCCGCACACGGAAAACGTAAAAGGGCCGCGGGGAGATAGGAGTGCGGATTGCAAAACGGACAACGGAAAAATGCTCGAATCATGAGACGAACACGTATGCAAATGCGATGCACATGATGACATAATAAAATGCATGACACGGACAAAATGCAAAAATAGGAAAACCCAACCACGGAGGGAATAACATATCACAATGCCGAAAATGGCAAGAGTTGGAGTTACAAATATGGAAAGTTACTTCCGGGTGTTACAACACTCCACCACTACAAGAGGATCTCGTCCGAGATCTAGGACCGAAAGAACTCCGGATACTCGAACGGAGGTGATCCTCGCGCCCCAGTGTTGCTTCTCGGTCGGAATGGTGTGACCACTTCACTTTTAGGAATTTGATTGACTTGTTGCGAGTCTTGCGCTCGGTTTCTTCAAGAATAGCAACGGGTGCTCATGATAAGAGAGATCTTCTTGAAGGTCAATCTCTTCGGTTGATAGTGCGTTCAGAGTCTTGAAGCACTTGCGGCTGTGACACGTGAAACACATCGCACGCTTGCAAAGTTGGATGGAAGCTCAAGTTGATAGGCGAGATCGCCTCTTTTCCCAATGATCTTGAAAGGACCCACGATCTAGGGGCAAGCTTCCCTTTGATACCGGCGGACGAGTGCCTTTCATTGGAGAGACGCGAGGTAGACATGGTCTCCGATTTCAAAAGCCACATCACGGTGCTTATCATCATAATAGCTCTTCCGGCGCGATTGCGCGGCTTTGAGATTCTCACGAATGACTTGGCACATTTCTTCCGCTTCGTGATCAAGTCATTGCCAAGAAGTTGGCGCTCACCGTCTCGAGCACCAATTGAGAGGAGTACGGCACTTTCGCCATAGAGAATTTCGAATGGGGCCTTGCCCAACTCGCTTGAAGCTGTTGTTGTAGGATAACTCGGCATAAGGAAGACAATCTTCCCACTTCATACCGAAGAAATGACACAAGCCCCGAGCATATCTTCAAGGATTTGATTTACTCGCTCGACTTGGCCACTTGTTTGAGGATGGAAAGCTGTGCTGAAACGAATGTTGGTGCCCATGGCCTTCTGAAAAGAATCCCAAAACTTGGAGGTAAAGATGCTGCCACGGTCTGAAGAGATCACTTGAGGAATGCCGTGCAAAGAGACAATCCTGGAGGTGTATAGCTCTGCCAACTGAGCTGCTGTGATGGATTCTTTGATAGGAAGAAAATGAGCCACTTTAGTAAGCTTGTCAATGACAACGAAGATAGCATCATTTCCACGCTTGGACTTTGGAAAGCCAGTCACGAAGTCCATTTCAATATGATCAAACTTCCATTCAGGAATAGCAAGAGGTTGGAGGAGACCAGCTGGTCTTTGGTGTTCTGCTTTCACTCTTCTGCAGACATCACATTCATTCACGAATTGAGCAATTTCTCGCTTCATTCGAGTCCACCAATATGACTGCTTGAGGTCATGGTACATCTTCGCATTTCCAGATGAATGGATAGAAGCGAATTGTGAGCCTCGCTCATAATGACTTTTCTCGGATCACCCTTAGGAACCACAATCCGTCCTCAAAGAACAGAGTGTCTTTGTCATCAACGTGGAAGCACTTGTACTTGAAATGCCCTTGTCGATACCACGCTTCACCTTTTTCACCATGGTATCCGAAGTTGAGCCTCACGAATCTGATCTTCCAAAGTAGGAGAGACTATGAGGTTGGCAAGAAAGCCTTGAGGAACAACTTGAAGATTCAGCTTATGGAAAGATTCACAGAGATCCGGTGAAAGGGCTTGAGGATTAGATGCTGCGATAAGCTTTCCTGCTCAAAGCATCTGCAATGACATTGGCTTTACCCGAGTATACTCAATACTTGGGTTGTACTCTTGAATCATTTCACCCATCGAGTCTGCCTGAGGTTGAGGTTGGGCTGAGTGAAAATGTACTTGAGACTCTTGTGATCGGTGAAAATGTCCACTTTCCTTCCCAACAAGAGATGTCTCCATGTAATCAATGCATGGACAATCGCCGCCAACTCAAGATCGTGAGTGGGGTAGTTCTTCTCGTTGGGCTTCAATCAAGCGAGAGGTATAAGCCACAACTCTCTTCTCTTGCATTAACACAGCACCGAGACCTTGAAGAAAAGCATCAAAGAAAACTTCAAATGGCTTGGATTCATCAGGAGGAGTCAAGACAGGAGCTGTGACGAGTTTCTCTTTGAGGGTATTGAAAGCAACGCCACATTCAGAGACCGACATACTTCACATGCTTCGAGAAGGTTGGAAAGAGGCTTTGCAATCTTGGAGAAGTTCTCAACGAATCTTCGCAATAGCTTGCAAGACCAAGAAAATCATGGAGCTGCTTGACATTCCGAGGAGGTTCCCAATTCACAATTGCGGACACCTTCTCGGGATCAACAGCGATGCCCTTGGCAGAGATGATATGACCAAGATAAAGCACTTCATCAAGCCAAAATTCACATTTTGAGAACTTAGCATAGAACTGATACTCTCTGAGCTTGTCTAGCACCAATCGCAAATGTTTGGCATGATCCTTCTTATTCTTGGAGAAGACCAAAATATCATCAAGATAGACCAAGACGAATTCATTGGTGTAGGGGTTGAAAATGAAGTTCATCATCCGAGAGAATGTTGGAGGAGCATTGACGAGGCCGAAAGACATGACAAGATATTCATAAGAACCAAAGCTTGTTCGAATGCTGTCTTGGGAATATCTTGTTCACGAATGCGAATCGATGATACCCCATACGAAGGTCAAGCTTGAGAACATCAGTAGCACCTTTTAGTTGCTCGAAAAGCTCATTGATGTTGGGAAGTGGATACTTGTTCTTGATTGTCTTCTTATTCAATGGACGGTAATCGACGCAAAGTCGGTCCGCGCCATCCTTCTTCCGGACAAAAGAACACCACAACCCCAAGGAGATGAACTCGGTCCGATCAAACCCAGACGCTCTTGTTCATCGAGCTGCTTCTTCAATTCCTTCAGCTCATCAGGTCCAAGCTTGTATGGACGCTTGCAAACGGGTTCAATGCGGTGCTCAAGATCGATAACGAACTCAATCGGCCGATGAGGAGGCATACCCGAAGCTCTTCCGAAAGACATCTTGGTACTCACAAACGATCGAATCGAGAGATGGCATTCAGTTCGCCCTTCTCATTGAGAGAAAACAACCAATGGTTTCATCACGAGCGCATAGATGATCACATCATTAGAAGAGTGAGTCAATTGAATTTCCCCGCAGCACAATCAATCTGAGCTTTGTCTGATAAAGCCATCCATTCCGAGAATAAGATCAATATCCGAATCACCGGAACAATTGGTTTAGCCGAAACCTATAATCGCCCATCTTGATAGAAACATCCGGCCATAATTATTAGCTGTCATATGCTTACCCGGGACACAATTGATAAGGAACTAGGCAACTCTTGATAACCCAATTCATGCTTAGATGCAAATGGTCTTGAGATGAAACAATGAGATGCACCAAGATCAAATAAGACTTTTGCAGAATATCATTAATCGAGAGATTACCCATGATCACATCTCAAGAATCCTCCGCCTGAGCTGCATTCATCATATTGACCTTTGCAAACTTGGGATTATGCTTGACCACCGCATTGCTGGAAGATTTCACAGAGGAGGAGGCGGAAGGCGCCTCTGTTGAAGCACTTGTTCGCATAGTGACCTTTCTGCGACATTTGTTGCAAGTTACCTCGTAGAGCGGACGGTGGTAAGGAGCACTTGACCTTGGAGCTTGAGAATTAGACTTGTCCCGATAGCTTGGGTTGGGTGGGTGGGAAGATCCACGGCCACCGAGTTCTTCTCACCGGTAAGGCCGACGGAACGGAGGGGAGGAAGGTAAAACTTCTGCTGCTTAGCTGCCACTTGAGAGGACGAAGAGGACTGAACTGCATCCCCGATTCTCTTCTTAGAAGCCTCACATTTGAGCTGGGCAGCTTCTTGCTTCAGAGCCATGTTGTAGAAATCATCATACTTATCCGCTCAAACAGCACAAGAGGTAATTGCAGATCTTCTCTCGCACCACCTCTGAATTGATAGATCATACTCTTTTCATCGTGCGCCTTGCTTAGCAAAACGAAGCGAGCTTCGAACTGGATATTGTATTGATAGACAGACATGTTGCCCTGCTTGAGATTGCGGAACTCCTCACGCTTGCTCTCAACAACACTTTTCGAATGTGATGAGCTCAAATCACGGCGGAACTCATCCTGTAATGACACGACCTCCTCTCGAATCTTTGTATTGTGGTACCACTCAGCAGCTTGATCCTTGAGTTGAAACGATGCAAACTTGACAAAGTCCTCAGGTCTGACATTGCTACAGTCAAAGTGCTTGCAGATGTCCACTAGCCAATGTCAGCGTCTGTGGCCTCGACACAGAAACTGAAAGACTTCGGCTGATTAGCGAGGAACTGACTGAGAGTAGCAAAGTGTGGCTGATTGTTGCCTTGACCTTGATTTCCTTGATTGCCTTGCCCCTGAGTACGTTCTTGCAAGAGCTGCAAAATCATCTGAGCATTGGAATTGGTGGCTGCCATGATAGCTTGCCAGGCCTCTGGAGGCGGAGGTGGAGGTGGAGGGTTCGACTGATCCCCATCATTGCGATCCGGATTCAGACGCGTTGGCGAAGCCATCCTGAAGAGGGTGACATCCGTTAGTCCTTTGATAGACAAATTGATAAGTAGAATCAACGGATAGAAATTGCAACATATAGTCTTCACAATAAACATTCGAACAAGAATGAACGAATGAATTCCAAAGTTAATCATCACACGTCCATTAAGGTGAGAAGCCACTTAGATAAAGATATGGAAACAACATCTGTCTTAGAAACAAATCGAATGTCACAACTGAAAACAAAAGGTTGGCTTCTAGAATGAGCCGGAACAAACACATGATAGAGATTTCGTCCAAAGTGTTCGTGGTGGGGCCCACACGGACACGACGATAGCGGACGCCACGAATGACAAACAAGACGCCCCGAATCAGCATAGCCAAGGATTCTTTAAGACGCCTCGCGACCATCAGAATCGACCGTGAATGGGCGGACCACTAGACGTTGAACCCCAATCTCAAATCATACATCCGCCGGAAAGAATATCCTGTAAGCTACTAGAATTCCCACCTATAAACTCCCAAACTTTCTGGTTATGCAATCTGGTGTTGGGGATACAGGGACACAAATATATCACCCAAACTAACAATACCTAGATCCAATTGTATCCATCCGTCAACACATAACCAAGAAATCCTCGAAATCGTGTACCTCGACCTTCAAAAACATCCGTTATACAAGTCATGGCAATACTCCCTTTTCGCCACAAGATCGGGCTATCGGGTTATCTCACCAACAACTGCACAAAAGAGATTTCGATGTCGGCAAAACTCGGTATTCCGAATCGCAGCGATAAAATTGTGACGACAACACCTCGGAGCTCAACTCCCGGGACACCGCCACAACCCCTAAATGTCGAGGCACCAAGAACAATGTTCTCGTCACAAAACCATCGAACGATTCCAAGATACCCACGTGATCCTAAAAAAATTTAGTGAAAATTGAGAAGAGGAGAGTCAAAACTCTCGTCGGAGACCTCACAGAGCTGACGAAGGACTGGGAAGTAAAAGAATCCTACTCTCCGATATATATAATCCTAAGACTCAAAACATTTTCCATTCTAGACTCAACAACGCCAGCAAACAATCAAGTAGGTGGCTCCTAAGTCGGGGAAGGCTCTAATTACCAACTTGTAACGCCCTCGATGCGGCTATATCTCCCACGTGTCGAGGCACGACTTAGAGGCATAACCGCATTGAAAGCAATGTCGCAAGTGAGGTAATCTTCACACAACCCATGTAATAATTAAGGAAAGAGATACATAGTTGGCTTACAAATGCCACTTCACACAACATAATTAAACATCCATCATTCAGAGTACACTCAAGGTCCGACTACGGAACCAAAATAAAAGAAGATACCCCAAATGCTACACAGATCCCCGAATCGTCCCAACTGGGCACCACTACTGATCATCTGGAAAAGACACATAATAACGACCACGTTCCTCGTCGAACTCCCACTTGAGCTCGGTTGAGTCTCCTGTACTGGCCTCGTCGGAACCTGCAACTGTTTGGAAGTATCTGTGAGTCACGGGGACTCAACAATCTCACACCATGAGATCAAGACTATTTAAGCTTATAGGAAGGACAGGTAGTAAAGTGGAGCTGCAGCAAGCGCCTAGCATATATGGTGGCTACATCGCAAAAGAGAGCGAGAAGAGAAGCAAAGCACGGTCGTGAAACTAGTAGCGATCAAGAAGTGATCCTGAACTACTTACGTCAAACATAACTCCAACACCGTGTTCACTTCCCGGACTCCGCCGAGAAGAGACCATCACGGTTACACACGCAGTTGATGTGTATTTTAATTGAGGTCAACTTCGGGTTTTCTACAACCGACATTAACAAATTCCCATCTGCCTCATAACCGCGGGCACGGCTTTGAAAGATATTACCTGCAGGGTGTCCCAACTTAGCCCATTATAAGCTCTCACGGTCAACGAAGGATATTCCTTCTACCGAAGACCCGATCAATCTCGAATCCCGGACTACAAGACATTTCGACAGAATAAAACAAGACCAGCAAAGCCACCCGATTGTGCCGACAAATCCCGATAGGAGCTGCACATATCTCGTTCTCGTGGCACATCCGGATGAGCAGTCCATACAACTAAAACCAGACCTCAAGTTGCCTTGAGGGGCGCTGCACAACACTTAGTTCGGGCCAGCACTCGAAGGAGCACCGTCCGGGGGTAAATAAAGATGACCCTCGGGCTCGCGAAAACCGGGGAAAAGGCTTAGGTGGCAAATGGTAAAACCAAAGTTGGGCCTTGCTTTGGACGAGTCTTATTCAAAGCGAACTGTCAAGGGGTCCCATAAATCACCCAACCGTAAGGAATGCGAAAATCAAGGAACATAACACCGGTATGACGGAAACTAGGGTGGCAAGAGTGGAACAAAACACCAGGCATAAGGCCGAGCCTTCCACCCTTTACCAAGTATATAGATGTATTACTTATAGCAGGTATATATATTGTGATATCCCCAACAAGTAAACATGTTCCAGCAAGGAACAACATCTCCATGTCCCAACAAGGAACAAACTTCAGCTTCACCTGCAACTAGCAACGCTATAAGAGGGCTGAGCAAAGCGGTAACATAGCCAAACAACGGTTTGCTAGGAAAAGGATGGTTAGGGGCTGACATGGCAATATGGGTGGCATGATATAGCAAGTGGTAGGCATCGCAGCACAGGCATAGCAAAAGAGCGAGCAACTAGCATAGCAAAGATAGAAGTGATTTCGAGGGTATGGTCATCTTGCTCGCAATGTTCTCGAGTTGTCGAAAGCTTGATCCTCGTAAGCGTTCTCAACAGGTTCCTCGTCCACGTACTCGTCTCCCGACTCTACCCAAAGCAACAACACAAACAAAGGAACCACAATAAATCACGGTGCAATGCACAATCAACATGATGCAAAACATGACATGATATGCGGGATGTGATATGCAATGCGTATGTGCACTCCGGAAGGAAAATGATGAACCAGGCATAAACTTGACAAACCAAGTATGCCACTTGAAAGATAAGATGATTTCGGTTGAAATTGATATAAAGATCACCGGAATCGGATGCACGGTTTGCAAATGACAAGCAAAACAAGAATGGCACAAATCTGCCATTAACAGCATGATGCCACTTAGCAAGCAACAATTAATTAAGCTACTGCACCCAAACGTACCAATAAAGCACATGGCAGTGATCTACACAAGATGCTCGACAAAAGATGAGCACTGAGCTACGGCTAGTTCACATCATAACAGGTTCAAACAAGCATGGCAAAAGTGCACCAAATATCAGGCTGGACATGGCAAAAACAGCATCAGGTTGCAATGTTCAGAGCAGCAAAACTACATGCTACAGGACCTTAAAATAGTAAAATATGGTATGGCATGAATCTACTCAAAGCATAGATCAAAAGTCCCTTACTGACCATAAGCCAAAAAGGACTAGAAAATATAGTAACACCCATGTCAATATTGAAAGTCTCGTTAACAGATTCAGCAACATGACATGTCAAAAACTGATAACGAGTAGGCATGTTTACAAGCTCAATGCACTCACTACAGAGCCTTAAATGATAAACTAAGCATACATACATCAAGAAGACATGGCATAGAAGACATACATGGCAAGAGCAATACCATAGCATAAATGGATCAACCACAACAAGCTTGGCAAAATTGAATAACCTGTAAACAATCTGCCAGGAAACATTTGATAGCCAAAGTAGAGCTCGATTGACTCAAGCTATGGCACTCCATAATTGCAAACAAAGGCATGGATGGATAGAGCAAGACATGTTTTACAAAACATCCTTACTGAAGTATCTCAAAATATGCATAGATCTCTTGGTATCATCAAGTTAACATGGCATCAAAATCAGCTAAAACAGGGCTGAAATCGGCAACATCAGGACACCTACTTTGCATGCTTGTGCTAGTCACCACATAGATCACAAAAATACATGGCATACACCCCTGGACATATGGCATGGCATTTTACAAAACACATGTAGGACTCTAATTCATAGGGTGCACACATTAATCATGGCAAAAATAATAAAAGTGCAAGTTCTGTTAAGAAACAGAAACTAACAACACATAGCACTCTTCCAACAGCATTTCGGGCATCAAGATGAGCTCAAATGAAAATGATGCAATGAGATGAAATGATCTACTCTTCGGGACGAACATTCTGACATATAATACGCGCAAAATGGATCTACAGATGCAAAGATATACCACTTTGAAAACGGAACAAAATAACAACAGATTAAGGACTTAGAAGAAAAGTGAGGGGAAGAAGAGGTCAACGGCGGCGCGCTTCCCGAGGCCGGATCGGATCGGGCGCTGGGTCGGCGAGGCAGGGCGCCGAGGAGGCGGCTGGGCTCGGCGGAGCGGACGCCGGAGCCGGGCGGGCGGCGACGCCGAGTCGGCGGTCGGCGACTTCAGCGGCGGTGGCGCGCGGCGCGGGCGCGCGGCGCTGGCGGGCGAGGCGGCGGAGAGGCGGCGAGAGGCGGCGGCAGCGCGCCGGTGGCGTGGCCGGGCCGCGAGGCGGCGGGAGGCACCGCGGAGGCGCTGCGGCGGCGCGGGGGTCTTGCTACGCCAGTTGTTCGCCCGGCGGGCGGATCTGGCCCCGGCGGCGCGGCGAAGTGGGGCGGCGGCGGGCCCACGTGGCAGCCTGCCACTGCTGCGGGCGGCGGTGGCGAAGCGTCCGGCGCCGGGCGGACACGTCCGGCGCGGCGCAGAGGAGGAAAATTAGGGTTAGGGGGGAGGAAGACCCGGATTTGGACGGGGGAGATGTTTAAATAGGCATAGAGGGAGCTAGGAGAGTCCAAATGAGGTGTAGTTTTCGCCCACACGATCGCGATCGAACGACGGAGAGCATGGAAGTGACTTAGATGGGTTATTGGGCTGTTTTGAAGGGGTGTTGGGCTGCAACTTAAAAGAGGCCTTTGCGAGAGTGCGGTTAACCGTTGGAGTACCAAACGAGCTCCAAATGACCGAAACTTGACCGGTGGTCTACGGGTGGTATACCAAGGCCACTAGACAAACCTCGGTCCATTTCGAGAAGGTTTAATACCCGCACACGGAAAAACGTAAAAGGGGCCGCCGGGGGAGATAGGAGTGCCGGATTGCAAAACGGACAACGGGAAAAATGCTCGGAATCATGAGACGAACACGTATGCAAATGCGATGCACATGATGACATAATAAAATGCATGACACGGACAAAATGCAGAAAGAGGAAAACCCAACCACGGAGGGAATAACATATCACAATGCCGAAAATGGCAAGAGTTGGAGTTACAAATATGGAAAGTTACTTCCGGGGTGTTACACTCCAGCCGCCCAAAGCAGCGCCGGTCGTGCCGCATGCTCCTGCCTCCCGTGGTTGGCTCTACTGCCGCAGAGGCCTCACCGCCCCCTACTATTCCCACCGCTGGCCAGGCTCTGCGGCGACGGCAGCCTCACACCGCAGCCGAACCAGTGAACCCTCATACTCCTCTCCGTGCGGGCTTCCACTGTCGCGTCTTCCCCGGCTCCACGTCATCCCCTTCCTAGGCCTTGCCGTCGTCCACCGCCGTGGTGCTCTCCGCGCGGCGTGGTCAACGTGCTCAAGGAACGACTTCCATCGGAAGAGTATCAGACGTGGAGAGGCCGATACCGGGTCCATGGCCACAGCCCAGTTTTTTTGTGATTTGCCAAGTAAGTCGCTTTGTCAGGCCTGTTGGGCTGCAAATCTTTCAAGACGAGGAGAGCTTTCATTCGGCTGGCCGAGAAAATGGCCCATCAGTAATGAGAAATTGGTTGTACATTTTTAAAACACATCAAACCGGCAATTAGTTTCAAATATCTTTTTTTCATTTCAAGATTTTAAATTACATTAATTTTTATGCATGGAGAATTTGTTGGATTTTATATTGATATACATTTATTTTTAAAATCAGTTTGAATGTGAGTCGAAATTTCGGGATTAAAACAGTTCGATCAAGACCAAATATGCAAAATTTCGTATAATTTTTTAACCGTGGCCACAATGTGGACTGTAATGCTAACAAAAAGAATATGGGCTCCAAAAAAACCTTAAGAATTAGCAAATGGGTTGTAAATTATTAGAAATAATGGCAGATGGGTTGTATGATGTTTTTCATAGATTTGAGGCTTTCCAAAAAGGTTGACGACAGCAAAGGATCGTTGGATGTCCATCCAACGGTCATCGTGCTTCTTCAATCTCTGCTCTTCCTGCTCCAAATGCCAAACAAGCGCCGGTGGACTGCTCGCTCCCTCCTCCTCATGGCGGCTCAGTGCTGCCAAAAAGCCTCACCGCCCCACCGTACTCCCATCGCTTGCCTAGCCATTCCTCTACTCACCCACACCTGCTGTTATTCTCCGGCGACGGCAGACGAACCAAGAACCCTCGTGCAACAGACTCCCCTCTGGGAAACAACTGCCGAGTCTTCCCTGCCTCCATGTCATCCCCTTCCTAAGCCTCGCCGTCGTCCACAGCCGTGGTGCTCTCGGCGCGGCATGGTCAATGTGGTCAACGACCGACTTCCATCGGAAGATTACTGTGCGTGGAGACGCTGACAGCTGGGTCCACGTCCGCAGCAAGGAAGTGCCTCCTTATTACGCGCAAAATAATTATTCCTCCACCTGACAGTGGGGATCCACCGGACGGGCCACCGTATTTCGCGAAAAAAAATGTTTCCCCCCTGACTGCTGGAACCACCAGCTACACCTTCGCACGCAAGGAAGTGCGTCCGGGCATAACAAAACGATTCGCCCCCCTGACTGCTGGGACCCACCTGCTACATATTCGCATGCAAGGAAGTGCGTCCGGGCAAAAAAACGATTTGCCCCCCTGGCTGCTGGGACCCACCAGCTACATCTTCGCACGCAAGGAAGTGCCTGACATTCGGGACCCACCTGGTCGAAGCGTACGTAGCGTTGTCATTCTGGTCGCGAACATGTACGTACATACTGGTCGTTGTAGAGGCGCGCACGTGTCGTAGTAGAGGCGCCGCACGTAGCATGTACACGCACGCATAGCGCCAGGGTGCAAGAAAGAAAATACGGCCACGTATGTGTACATACGGGCGGGGTCTCGAACGCCTACTCGCGCATACGTACGGCCAGGGCTCGTGTACATGGCGGGGTCGGAACGGAGAAACGGCGTCGTCGTCGTGTTAATGGGGAGGCAACGGAGTGCGTCGTGTTCATGGGGAGGCAACGGAATGCGTCGTGTTCATCGGGAGGCAACGGAACGCGTGGGAGCCAACCGGCTGGGTCGGAACAGAATGTGTGGTCGTGTTCATCGGGAGGGCTTGGACGGAACAGGCGATGGAAACGAGGCCTGGTGTACCGCACAACGGAGGAAACGGACCTCCTACATTCGGAACGGGGTCCTGTTGATCGGGAGAGGTGTGGCGTACCGCAAAACGGAGGAAACGGACCTCCTACGGTCGAAACGGGGGTCTTGTTGATCGGGAGGGGTGTGGCGTACTGCAAAACGGAGGAAACGGACCTCCTACGGTCGAAACGGGGGTGGAGGGGTCTGGCATACCGCAAATCGGACGAAACGGACTTGTGTTGGAGCGCTACGGTAGAAACGGGGGTCCTGTTCATCAGGAGGGGTGTGGCGTATCGCAAAATGGGACTCCACGGATACTGTTCATCTCCACCATTGACCTCCTCCACCTCCACGGGCTACCGTCGACCTCCTACAGCCTCCACGGGCTCTGCTCATCCAGCCTCCATCAGGCGCTACTCCATCAGCTCTTGTCCAACCACCCTCCACCGCTCATGCTCATCCAGCCCTCCACACCACGGGTCCTGTTCAACCACCCTCCACGGGCACCCTCCACCATCTACTGCTCATCTAGCCCTCCACCACACCACGGGTCCTGTTCATCCGAGAGGCAACGCCATCGCCACTGTTCATACAACCCCCCCCTCCCGCAACGCCACTGCTCATCCCAGGCAGCATCGATCGGCTTCGCTTAGCAGCAGATGCGAAGAATCGCCGATCGGGTTGATTAACGACCATCGATCGATTGCTCGGGTTCAAGAACGCGCACCTGCAAAGCAATCACTGGGTCGATTAGAGCCCAACGCCTCGCTTCGGGTTCGATTAGAGCCAACGCCTACACACCGCAGCAGCGTGCGTACGAGAGAAAGCGTGCATCGCCGCCCCGACCTCCCACCTTAACCGGAACTCCCGAAATTTTCCTCCCCTCGCTTCTACCATGGTTTTTCCGTCATGGACGGCCCAAAGAATGTCATGCAGCTGCGCTCTCCGCCCGCCAGACGAAAAGCCCATTTTCTGTCATGATTTTTGTCATAGAAGTAGGAGCCCACCACATCTATGATGATACCGGGTTTTGTCATAATTATCGTCATAGAAGTGTCATATGTATGGCAGAAAAAAAATTCGTTCGGCCCAAAATGTCACGGATGTGTCTTTTTTTTGTAGTGTACCTAGTCCTTATTTCTGGTGCACTCTTCGATCAATGAGTTAGGATTTTGTCAAACCCTTGCTCTGTTGATCATATCGTCTTGCCCTGAAAAGCAAGATTGTTCTCGAGCTTAGTAACATATCGGTGGTTCGTGATTTTCCGAATATCTTCTCAGAGGTATCACCAGGTTGTCACCTGACCGCTATGTTGAGTTCGTGATCAAGTTGGTTTCTTGTAGCCACCCTTTTCTCCAAGAATTTGTGTTGGATACCCCCTGAGCTAGTTGGTCAAGCTAAACAACAACTTGGAGAGTAGGAAGATAAAAGCTTTTCCTAACTTAGTTCATTTCAAGGGGATATCTCTATCTGTGTGTTGAAAAAGATGACATCTACATCGATTGGTCCTTGTGATCAATTGTTGGGTCTATTATCTTGTCCAAACTTTTATTTGACTGTGGGCTATCGTCAAATCAAATCAGAACCAACGATGATCGTAATGTTGTCCTACTCGTGGTTGATCCCTCGAGCATTGCACCATTATATCTTTTGGTCTGACCAATGCTATCACTGTGTTCACTTAATTGTGGAATTCCATCTATATGGAAGCCTGGATGGATTGTTGTTGAGCCCATTGATAACATTTTTATATTGTCCATGATTCATATTGAACATCTAAGTAGTGTTGGAAACTTCTATAAGAATTATCTTCATGTCTTGTTCATGAAGCATACGTTTGGATGAAAGAAGTGACTTCCTCTAGTTCATGCGCATTTGATGCAAGATGCCGTCGTGAACTCGAGGGAGCTTGTTTTTGCTTCCTTTGGAATCATCCCAAGTCAGTCATGCATTCGTGTGAAGTATTCTATGGTTTGGTAGATTAATTACCTCCACTCCATATGTGTTCCTAGCACACCAAGCCACTGATTGATTTGTTCGAAGAAAAGGAGTTAAGTGCTAATCCATGGTAATGCACAAGACTTCGATATCCTCAATGATGGTTCCTCACCGGAACTTTGGTAGTGTTTTATTATAAGACTACTATGTGGTCATGCTTGTCTAGGACAACATGTTCACATGTGTGTAGCAGAACCAACTAATGTTTTGGAGCTTACTACCGTAGTTCGTTTCCTGAGAATCTCTCAACGTCATGTCGTCAACTTGTGTTGCAACCTTCCTTTTCCAGACATGTTGTCTGAAATATTCCGTTACCAACCAGATCGGAATCTCAGGCAGATATGATGGTTGGATCATTCCATTGCATTTTGTTCCCAGCTTCACCGCCATGGTGCCATTTCACTATGGGCTGCCTTCTTAGTAACTCTTGTTCAGGATCATCTTCAAAAGTGGTCCTACCATGGGTCCCACCCATTTCTGATGATAAGCAAAAATCATCCATTGCGTTGTCTTCAAGAAGGTAATCCACATCGTCCATTCTAGTCTGAGTATGACATTTCTTCAAACTCCTTGAAACGATCATTTATGAATCCCCTAAGGCTGGTGTGAAGACTTTCAAAGATCTCTATATCAAAAGTAATTCTTTTGCCACTTAAGGGAATAATTCTATGAGCTGACCTTCCCTAAGGTGCCCCGTTATGGAATCATGGCAATTAGCTCCCCGATACTTTGAAACGCATCCACCATCCTTTTAAGTGTGGGATTGTTGCCTACCAAATTGAACCCTTGTCATCTGCCTGTTTCCATTGCTGCAGATGTGTGTTTTGCGTCTCAACTCGAGAGATATTGTTATATCTCATTCCATGAGTTGATCGTCAGTTGTTCGATCTTCGAGGAGTTCGATTCCTGTAGAGTTTCTCTCTGTCGTCGTGATGTTGGATGAAGATCTCGAAAGCAAAGACGTCAAGATCAATTTGAAGCAATGATTCAACATGTTCAAGAAGGGAAAATGGATCATGAAGATCGTGTTAGCTTTGTGTCCCCTCTGTCTTCTCACCTCGCGTCTTGAATCTTGGGACGAGATTCTTGCTTACTGGGGGTGAGTTGTCACAGCCCTAGATTGATGACTGTAATTAGTTGCACCAGTGAGCTTAAAGCATCATGTTTAAATTCAAGGAATTTGAATTGAGGGAATTTTAAGCCTCAAAATTTAATTAAAGACGGGCAAAGAACCTTGGAAAAATCACATTCAATGTCTTCCAAAATGTTCTTATAATTGTTTGATATTTTTGGCAAGGTTTCTGAACCAAACCAAAAATAGTGAACATTTTTGTGGAATATTTTGGGCATGGAATTTAAATCATTATTGTATTTGAATTTGGAATTATATTCATAATATATATAATATATTTTCAAATAATTTGAAACATTTTGTGTGCATTTGGAATAGTCCATTCAGCAACATAAAAATATCCAGAGGATATTTGGCACTGTGTTGAATCTGTTTCGATTTTAAACAGTGGCAAAATTAAACAAAACAGAAGAAAAGTAAAACAGAGCAGAACTTACCTCAGCCTACCTGCACGGCCTGCTACTGTTGCCGGCCCAGCTGTGCAGCCCAGCCCACCTGGCCTTCTGCTAGTCATCTCCTAGCTCCTGCCAGGAGGACGACGTCGTGTCACCCGCGCACACACCTGAGGTTTCCACCTCCTCCTTCGTGCTGGCGGCCTCCCCTTCGAGCCTGTCCGCGCCTGGAGACGCCCAGTACCCCCTCGCCCACTCCCCCGCCTCTCTAGCCTCTCCCTACTGCTCTGGCTCTCTCTCCCGCAGCCGCCCGAACACACCCGCAGCACGCAGCTCACCGTCGCCGTGCCCAGTGGCCTCCCCTCGCCTCCCAACTTGTCTGGAAGCTCCGCACTCGTCGCGTACATCGTCTCCGTAAACGCACACGACGCCGGGAGCCCTGCAGTAACACCATCGTCGTCGTCTTCACCGACGGGCACCGAAGATCGCCGGCCTCGATTCGCCGTCTCCAAGCCGTCCCTGAGCCGTCTGAGATGCTCAACGACTTCGCTATAAGGACTCCTTCGTTTTCCCCCTCCTCTCCTGCCCGTTCCGTGCCGTAGCCGTCGTCCCCGCAAGCACCGAGCTCCGGCCATCGCCATGGCCGGCAAACCTCGCGCCCCGGAGCTCTTCCTTTTGCTCCAGTAGCTCCCGCGTGCTCGTCGGGTCCCCGGGATCCCGATGCACCCCTCTGCTCTCTGGCTAACGAGCCGCAGCCTCGCGCACGACTGAACCTGAGCTCCGGCCGCCGCCACTAAAGCCAGCCTCTGCACCTGCCGCATCCACCACTCGACGCGTCGCGTCGTCCTGAGTACGTAGAGACCAACCCCTCTTGCTCTCGTCGCCGGAGATGGCCGAACGAGGAGCGCCGCCGCGTCCCGCTTAGCACCGATGACTAATCACCATTTAGATGACATGGCGTCATTAGTTTAGAGTTAAGCATGCGCTTAATTAGCCACCCCCCCCCCCCAACACAGTCACTAACACGCGGGCCCCGCAGATATTTAGCCCTGGTTTAACATCCACTTAACAGTGAGTCCATGACATGCGGGCCCTGCAGGTCAGGTTTGACCAGGACCAGGTCAGTTGACCGCTGACGTCACACTGACGCCAGGCTGACGTAGTAATATATTTTCTGGATTTAAAATAACCAGGAAAAATCCAGAAAATGGCCAAAACTTCTCAAATTCATAGAAATTCAACCATAACTCCAAATGAAATAAGTTATATATGAAAAATGATCAGAAAAATCGAATCTATCCATCTGTACTTGTTTCATGCATGTTTAAACAAGTTAACCTTGCTGTTTAGTGCAAAACATGATAAGGCACTATTTAAGATCACAAAATGAGTTTGGGGTTGAACCTTTAGTTCAAAATGACTCAA